>OY728138.1:126313189-128713189 GCA_963277665.1 Viscum album | reverse complement strand
CATCAGATCCCAACTGGAAACATCAACGAAGAAATAATTCCATCAAGGTAATTCTTATCAATTAATTAAATTAATTATAACCAACATATTATGATCCTCTCTGTAGTTCCATGACTCCCCTCTTTCTTTTTCATTATTTGTTCTATTATGAAGATCCAGAGTTTTATTATCGTGATGGATCTTGGATTGATCATTGTTAATGATAAAATTAAAGTTTGGTACACCCACCAATGCACTTCCACTACGCTCGGAACCTACAAGTGGTATAAGAGGGGTTATATTGTTGATTATAATTATTTAGTTTTTTGTTGGTGATTTACACATATAATAATTTAGTTATTTCAATTCATGTTTATCATTCTATAAATCTGAATTTTGAGATCTGTTCCTCCTCTCTCATTTCTCATTCACCTTACAGAAACAAATTTTTCTTTTAAATTTGATTAAAATAAAATAGAGGTTCTCATCTAGAGGTTACAAACATTCCTTGCCTTACAACACCATAATAAACGGTGTGTATTTGGAAGTACACACCATATAGTCTAGATTCAATGCATCAGGCCTGTCTCCCAAATTAGGCTGCATATTTGAGTCTATCTAAGTCTTTAAAACTCCGTGTGTTGACCAAGAACATGTGGCACACGATTTTGTGGTTACACATCGTGTGTCCCACTAAAGATGGCATGTAATCCCATTGGGTTAGGTTTGGACCATGTATCCCATACACGGTTCGCCCGGATGGAAACCATGTAACACGAATACTACACGGCGTGTGTCCCACTGAACATACCGTGTACTCTGAAAAATTCGTAAGTACATTTACACGCCATATCCCCGAGCATGTACTTCAGATGGATGGTGAACAAAAGTACACAACGTGTAGTTAGAGCTACATACTATATACTCATCGAAATTATATAGATTTATTAAAATTTATTATTATATTATATAAATCCTTGAGACATGTACCATAATGCATTTGTAAAACTGAGGCAAAATACGTGATAGGTGTAATATATATTTGTGTTTAATTTTACTTCTGTGTAATGTTCATTTCTACTCATTGGGTAGTTATGAATGAGAATTCACCAGTTTGCCTGCAAGGTACAATTTACGTACAATGATAATTTTAAATGAATTTATTTGTTTAAAATTATGATGGATGATAATCTCAATGAAATTCAGAAAAGATTTTAGATAAAATGATTGATTAATTAAAGATAATTAATTGATTCAAGCGATATTTATCTTAAAAAAGAATGATTAAATAATTGAATGATAGTTTTATTTATGCATAAATACCGTTTCATTTATGTATGATCATGAGTTAGACCATGACCTTTGTATGTGAATGGTTTACTTTAATTTATTTATTTTAATTAAATTTGTTGTCCTGTGATCCTTCTCCTCATTAATATATAGGGACTACAAAGACAAGGTTTCATTAATGTAAAACCCCATTTTAAACCTCATCTGCATGTGATATAAGATCATATGTAATGGATGGAGCTCCCAAGATGGTGGAGGCCTCTCATGTTATGAGCCAAGGTGAAACCAATCCAAGGAGATACAAAGGTGAACAGGTGGACAACTGTAAACACGAACCCAAAAGGTTCAAGGTGTTTCTCTCCTAGGTCTTGGGTTAGTTTAACAACCACTAAATAAACTAATCTATAGAACAAGATTTTTATCATACCATTTATTTTATTTCTATCAGTTTCATGGTTTATTTATTGTGTGTGTGTTGTCACGATCCCACAATTAATGAATTAAACAAGAATGCAAGATGGAATTAAAATAAGACCATCTTATGTGTAAAAAATTATCTTAGAGATGGTTAATCACTTAAGTATATCCCAATCAATATTAACAACAATTTAATCAAAGATAATAAAATGGGAATATATGTATAAGGATAAAATTCCTCAAAGAAATATTAATTCGGTACAGTCTTCCATAATCTTGGTTAGAATCAAACCATAGTTCAAACTGCTTGACCAGCCCTAGTTGGGGTGATTTCAATTATTGGGGAATTATAATTCAAGGTTATGGGCTGACATGAATTTGTTCACATCAAGGTTTGACTTCCACAATAGGACTTGGTGATACCAAGAGGCAAAGGTTGAGGAAATCCAAAATAAAATTATTTCAAGATTGGGGAGTCCACCTAGCAGATCAAGGAACTGTGAGTTAATGTAGTTGGCATTTGGAATGCCTACCTAAAACCCTTCAAGTTTCTTGACCAACCCTAGTTGGGTTAATACAAAGGGCGATACAGATCCTTTCCACTACAATATTCAGGAAACAGAGTATTCCAAAGTCAATGGTGAGGGATATTGGATTTCGATAAAATAGTGGGAGACTAATAAAGTATTAATTAATTTATTTGTCTCGGTTTTATCATAATAAAATAATTAAACTTTTCTAATATTAATTTGTATAAACAACAAGAAAAATAGATTAAAACATATCATTGTGAACCATACATGAGAAGGAAAACCTTCTCATCGGCACCAACTTCCTAGAGTGGCAGTGGAATTTACGTGTTATCCTTTACCACGAGAGGAAACTGTATGTGTTGGAAGATCATATTCTAGTTTCACATGGAAGGAAGGCTAGTGATGAGGAACTATCTCTCTATATGAAACATATAGATGATTCCAAATATGTCCAATGTTTCATGCTATCGGCCATGTATAATGAGATCTTTGAGAAACATGAAAACTTGGAAATGTATAACATGATGTACCACATTATAGATCTATACCAAGATAAGGAGAGAAAGGAGAGATATGATATCTACAAAACTTTGTTTACAACTATGTTTGGAGAGTCTATGCCAGCTGAGCCTCATGTAGTCAAGATCATTGGCTACATTGAACTCCCAGACTTCTTAGTGATTATGATCTCGTATGAGTAGCGTACAGATCTCATCTTATCATCACTACCCAGGACCTTATCTAGCTTTAGTGTCAACTATTACATGGTCAACATTGAGAAGAGTTTATCAGATCTTCTGACCTTAATTCACCATGTAGATACGGACATGGGGCATGACAAACCCGTTGTCCTTATGGTGAATAAGAAAAGGAAGGACAAGACAAAGGGGTCAAGGACTTATAAATAGTCTGAAGCCCCCAAGCACTGTCCCTCCAAGAAGGGGAGGATCCAAAGGCAGAGTAAGAAATGGGAGAAAGTATGTTTTTCATGTGGCAAGAAAGGTCACTAGAAGAGAAACTACACCCGGAAGCATGGGGATGCTAAAGGTGCATTCGTTATCGAGTTTAATCTTTCTATTTCTACACATTGGGTATTGGATACATCTTATGGGGATCAAATATGTTTTAAAATTTAGGAACCATGTAAATTTAGAAAGATTGCCAGAGGATAGGTAGATTTTTGAGCTGCCAACGATGCGAGGCTGGCTATGTTAGCCATTGGATATTACCACCTCTCATTTCCAACTGGGATGATTTTGATTTTACATAACTGTTATTATGTGACTAGTGTTACAAAAAACATAATTTCTGTATCATGTTTGGATATGGAGGGATTCATTGTTAAGATTGAAAATAAGGGTTGCTTCTTTTATAAGAACAATGTATGTTATGGTATGTTGCATTTAAATAATGGTTTTTATGTATTAAATTATGAAAACCCAGAGTTGGTAATCGATAAAGAAACAAACTTAAATGATCCAAAAATCATCCAATTGTTCCATCACTCTCTTGGTCATGTAAACGAGAAGCGCTTGATGAAGTTCTTCCAAGATGGCTATTTAGACTCTACTGACTTAAAATCACTTGATAGATGTCACACTTTTTTACAAGGTAAAATGACCAAGCCGCCTTTTGATGGACGTGGTGAAAGGGCCCCAGAGATTCTAGGATTTGTGCACACAGATGTGTGTGGACCATTTCAAGTAGAATATAGAGGTGGATATTCTTACTTCATTAATGTTACTGATTATTTAAGTAGATATGGATATGTCTACTTAATGAGGTATAAATCAGAGTCCTTAGAGAAGTTTAAGGAATTAAAGATTGAATTAGAGAATCTGCTTGGCAAGATGATAAAGAATCTTCAATTGTATTGAGGTGGAGAATATCTAAACCAAGAGTACATCGATATTCTACAGGAGTCTAGGATTCTATCTTAGCGCACTCTTCCTTATACAACACAGTGGAATGGTGTTAGTGAAAGTAGAAACCACACCTTGTTGGACATGGTGAGCTCGATGATGAGTCATGTAGATCTAACATTATCCTTTTGGGGATATGCATCAAAAACTACAACATATATAGTAAAATGAGTACCAAATATGGTGGAAAATGGAATTTTTTCTTATCATGGAATGGAAAGAAACGCATTTTGTATCACACATGTGTATAGGGATGTGGGGAATTTGTTAAGTCCTTATCAAGAAACAAATAAGCACCCTGGGGAACAAGGTTTATTTTTATAGGATATCCTAAAGAAAAGAAAGGATATTGCTTATATAACCATTCAGACAAGAAAGTGACTTTCGCTAGACAAGTCATCTTTCTTGAGAGGGAGAAAATCGTCAAAAAGGATAGTGGGAGAAAGATTGACTTTGAGGAAGTTGACGCTCAATATACACATGGGTTGGTATAGGAACAAGTTCCATAGGTCCCTATGTAAGATGTTCCAGAAACACAAGTACTGTGAAAAAGCGCAAGAGATGTAAGGGAACCAGAGAGATTTGGTTTCCTAGTCACCAAGGATGGTGAATAATTAATGTTGGACAATGATGAAACTCTCCCCTACAAGGAAGAATTAGAAAGCTTAGAAGCTACGAGATGGCTAGAAGCTATGAATTCTAAGAAGGATTCCATGTATCAGAACCATGTCTGCGTTCTGGTCAATGAGCTAGTTGATATAAATCCTGTTGGATGCAAATGGGTATTCAAGAGAAAACTGGACATGGAAGGTTATGTTAGCACCTATAAAGAAAGGATAATGTCTAAAGGATTTAGAAAATGTCAAGTAATTGATTATGATGAAACCTTATCACCAGTTTCCATGTTTAAATCCATAAGAATCATACTTTCCATAGTGGCTTACCAAGACTAGGAGAATTGGAAAATGGATTTCAAAAAAACATTCCTTAATGAGAACCTTCAAAAAAATATCTTTAGGACCCAACTAGAAGGGTTTGTGACATCAGGTGAAGCCAAACTTGATTTCAAGTTACATAAATCCATTTATGGATTAAAGAAAGCATCGAGGCCATGGAATGTTCGATCTGATGAAGCCATAAAGGAATCTGGTTTCATTAAGAACGAATGTGAGACATGTGTTTATAAACAGTTTAATGAAAATGAGACCATTATCCTAGTAGTATATGTTGAAGAAATATTGCTTATTTGAAATGATGTACCAGCCCTACAGTATGCTGATGCTGGTTTTCAGATAGATAAGAATAATCTAAAGTCACAATCTAGATATTTTTTCAGTCTCAATGGAAGAGATGTGGGCTGGAATAGTTCAAAGAAAACATTAGTCACCAATTATACAGCAGAGTCTGAATATATAGTAGCTTCTGATGCAGCCAAGGAATCCATTAGTATTTAGAACCATTTCAAGGAGCTTGATGTGATTCCTAGCAGTAAATATCCGATCAAATTTTATTGTGATAATACTGCAACAGTGGATCTTGAAAAATAACCAAGGTCATATCAACGGACAAACACACACTCCGGAAGTATCACATCTTGAGGGATTTCTGTCAAAGGGGTGAATTTTCAGTGAGCAGAGTGTCCTCAAAAGAGAATGTGGTAGACCCCATGACTAAAGGACTATAATTCTCATTAGCCTACCCATTTTTTTGGGTGGTGCATAATGGATCTAGAGAAATCTATCAATACAAGAGAGAATTATTTTCTTCCAAGAACACTCTCATGATACAGGAGAGAGATCCTCCTACATCAGATCAAGGCGATAGAAGGCATACATCACAAGCGAAGGATCTTTCATGCTAGCACCCAGAGATCCCTTTGGCAAAGTCCAGAGATATATGGAGCACATGTGGATAACTGCTAGATGAATCCTACAATTGAATTCTACGACGCAAAAATAGATCACATCAGATCATGACTATAAATACCAATGAAGAAAGAATTCCATCAAGGTAATTATTTTCAATTGATTAAATTAATTATAACCAACATATGATGACCCTTTCTATGGTTCTGGGAATCCCCACTTTATTTTTAGTTCTTTATTTTATTCAAATGATCTGGTGTTTTATTATCATGATAGATCTCAGATTGATCATTTTTATTGAAAAAATTAATGTTGGGTACACCCACGAACATGCTTCCACTACACCCGGAACATACAATAAAGGCGTCAATGATACCACTTTGCATCCTGATGTATGTTGGGGTGCTGGAGCGAGACCTGGTGGTTGAGAGACACCTGGGGGAAAAGAAAATGGATGAGACCTACAACAGGGGCCACGAGGTAGAGGCGTATATTGGTGCTAGAAGATGACATACAACATGATCGCAATTTTGGAGGCATACCCATACCCGAACACAGACATGCGGGTCTGTGGTTCAAGAGTAGTTCCAAGGAGCAGAACACCCACAAGAGAGGCGATGTTATGCTTGAAAGAGATTTGGGGATATCTCTAGGGATTTTTGACCTGTCGTGATGATGAGAGGGATTTGGCAGATGGGCCTCCTTAGTAGAGACAACACTTGGAGCAAGGAGTATCATAAAATGGATGGCAAGAAAGAGGACCTAGCACTACTGAAAATCCAGCCTTTAGCGGTCGCTATAGAAGGACGGCAGATCGGCATGCAGCGACCGCTTGGCGGTCGCTGAAGCCCCTCTATCGGACAGCCAATAGCGACCGCCTATGGCGGTCGCTAGTCTAAAAATTTTTTTTTTAAAATTTTTTTTATTGAATTGAATATATAAATATATAAATATATATATATAAATATTCATATATATACTATTAAATACAATATTTTAAATATATATATATGTATATATATAATATATTTTAAATGTTTTAATATATATATAATATATATAAAATATCAAATCATTGTGCTATAATAATTTAAAAACTTCGATTCAAGAAATAATCTCATTTCAGGTCTTTCGGAGCACGTTTGCTCCGAATGAGACCGCCGCACGCCGTTTTGGTGTTTTATGGCGCCAGAAACGCGTTTCCGGCCGCCGCGGTCAAACGGAACCTCCGAATGAGGTGCCGTCTGGCCGACCATTTCACAATTCACGCCCCGGATGTTGTCGTACGGTTTCGTGGCATTTGGAGGTCGTTCGGGTGGTTTTGACCCCCCAACGCGCCATTTCAGCGCGCGTCGCGCTGCTGAAAAAACACAATCGGACGTGCCACGCGCACCGCACATCCGATGGACGTGCGGCCTCCTCCTTCATCTCATGAATAATATTTCTATCATTCTCGTGCGGTCTCAGGTCTTTCGGAGCACATTTTCTCCGAATGGGACCGCCACACGCCGTTTTGGTGTTTAATGGCGCCCGAAACGCGTTTCTGGCCGCCGCGGTCACACGGCACCTCCGAATGAGGTGCCGTCTAGACTACCATTTCAAAATTCATGCCCCAGATATTGTCGTACGGTTTCGTGGCATTCGGAGGTCGTTCGGGTGGTTTTGACCCCCCAACGCGTCATTTCAGCGCGCGCCACGCTGCTGAAAAAAACACAATCGGACGTGCCGCGCGCACCGCATGTCCGTTGGACGTGCTACCTCCTCCTGCATCTCAGTAATAATATTTCTATCGTTCCCGTGCGGTTTCAGGTCTTTCGGAGCACGTTTTCTCCGAATGGGACCGCCGCACGCAGTTTTGGTGTTTAATGGCGCCAGAAACGCGTTTCCAGCCGCCGCGGTCACAAGGCACCTCCGAATGAGGTGCCTTCTACCCGAACACTTCACAATTCACGCCCCAGATATTGTTGTACGGTTTCGTGGCATTCGGAGGTCGTTCGGGTGGTTTTGACCCCCCAACACGCCATTTCAGCGCACGCTGCGCTGCTGAAAAGGACACAATCGGACGTGCCGCGCGCACCGCACGTCCGCTAGACGTGCTGCCTCCTCCTGCATCTCAGGAATAATATTTCTATCGTTCCCGTGCGGTTTCAGGTCTTTCGGAGCACATTTTCTCCGAATGGGACCGTGGCACGCCGTTTTGGTGTTTAATGGCGCCATAAACGCGTTTCCGGCCGCCGCGGTCACACGGCACCTCCGAATGAGGTGCCGTCTGGCCGACCATTTCACAATTCACGCCCCGGATGTTGTCGTATGGTTTAGTGGCATTAGGAGGTCTTTCGTGTGGTTTTGACCCCCCAACGCGCCATTTCAGCGTGCGCGGCGCTGCTGAAAAGGACACAATCGGACGTGCCGCGCGCACCGCACGTCCGATGGACGTGAGGCCTCCTCCTTCATCTTAGGAATAATATTTCTATCGTTCCCGTGCGGTTTCAGGTCATTCAGAGCACGTTTGCTCCGAATTGGACCGCCGCACGCCGTTTTGGTGTTTTCTGGCGCCGGAAACGCGTTTTCGGCCGCCGCAGTTACACGGCCCCTCCGAATGAGGTGCCGTCTGGCCAACCATTTCACAATTCACGCCCCGGATATTTTCGTACGGTTTCGTGGGATTCGGAGGTCGTTCGGGTGGTTTTGACCACCCAACGCGCCATTTCAGTGCGCGCCGCGCTGCTAAAAAGGACACAATCGGACGTGCCGCGTGCACCGCACGTCCGCTGGACATGTTGCCTCCTCCTGCATCTCAGGAATAATATTTCTATCGTTCCCGTGAAGTTTTAGGTCTTTCGGAGCACGTTTGCTCCGAATGGGACCGCCGCACGCCGTTTTGGTGTTTTGTGGCGCCAGAAACGCGTTTCCGGCCGCCGTGGTCAAACGGAACCTCCGAATGAGGTGCCGTCTGGCCGACCATTTCACAATTCACACCCCAGATGTTGTCGTACGGTTTCGTGGCATTCGGAGGTCGTTCGGGTGGTTTTGACCCCCCAACGCGCCATTTCAGCGCGCGCCGCACTGCTAAAAAGGACACAATCGGACGTGCCGCGCGCACCACACGTCCGATGGACGTGCTGCCTCCTCCTGCATCTCAGGAATAATATTTCTATCGTTCTTGTGCGGTTTCAGGTCTTTCGGAGCATGTTTTCTCCGAATGGGACCGCCGCACGCCGTTTTGGTGTTTAATGGTGCCGGAAACGCGTTTCCAGCCACCGCGATCACACGGAACCTCCGAATGAGGTGCCGTTTGGCCGACTATTTCAAAATTCACGCCCTGGATATTTTCGTATAGTTTCGTGGCATTCGGAGGTCGTTCGGGTGGTTTTGACCCCCCAACGCGCCATTTCAGCGCGCGCAGCGCTGCTGAAAAGGACACAATCGGACGTGTCGCCCGCACCGCACGTCCGATGGACGTGCGGACCTCTCCTGCATCTGAGGAATAATATTTATATCGTTCCCATGCTGTTTCAGGTCGTTTGGAGCACGTTTGCTCCGAATTGGACCGCCGCATGCCGTTTTGGTGTACGGGGGTGGCGGGGGGCAGTACGGGGGTGCGGGGGGTTGTACGGGGGTGCGAGGGGCTGTACGGGGGTGCGGGGGTTTGTACGGGGGTGTGGGGGGTGTACGGGGGTGCGGGGGGGCTGTACGGGGGTGCGGGGGGGGGGGGGGGGGGGCAGGGGGGGGGGGGCTGTACGGGGGTGCGGGGGGCTGTACGGGGGTGCGGGGGGGGGGGGGGGGGGGCTATACGGTGGTGTCGGGGGGCTGTACGGGAGTGCGGGGGGCTGTACGGGGGTGGCAGGGGGCAGTACGGGGGTGCGGGGGGCAGTACGGAGGTGCAGGGGGCTGTACGGCGGTGCGGGGGGGGGGCTGTGCGGGGGTGCGGGGGGGCTGTACGGGGGTGCGGGGTGCTGTACAGGTGTGCGGGGGGGGGGGGGGGGGCTGTACAGGGTTGCGGGGGGTTGTACGGGGGTGTGGGGGGGGCTGTACGGGGGTGCGGGGGGCTGTACGGGGGTGCGGGGGGCTCTCCGGGGGTGAAAAGGCCATCCCATTGATTATAAAAGTGAAAAATAAAAGTGATAACATCTAATTAATACATATTTCTTTTATTGATACCATACAGAAATTTATAAAAAATATATTGGATAATACATAATCTATAATATCAGATTTATTGATCTGTTGGAATTAGTTCGACTTTTTCAAATGTAGAATCATTCAAGATTATCTGATCAAAAACTCAATATGTGTATAAAATATTTAAAAGGCCACCATGGATGGTAATAATGCATTACTTAAATGAATAAATATAGTAAATCAATGTCAACCCTACCAGTAAAAACAAAAAACATATCTCGTGAATATATGGTGCGTCACGCGTTGTCATCACTGCTACCTCCTTCTGGTGGGCCAGGTGCCTACAACAAATAAACATTATAAATATTTTAATAACAAAAATAATTTAAATTAAATAAATAAATACAGTATATACCTACGTCGTATGATCCCCTGTACCAACAGCTCGACGCACATATTCCCGCAGTGCTCTAACCTCAGCTGTCAATTGCGCATTTGCCTCCTCGGAAGAGCGCAGTCGTGCCTCAAAATCTGACATCTGCTGTGTCATATGAGCAACATCAGGACCGACAACCGCAGCGCGTGACACTACAGAACGAGGAATCCCTACTCCATAGGTCAAACTATAGCCATGCCCGTCCCGACCAATAATGCGATGAAAGATCTCATCCCGTCGCATGGGAAGCTGTCGCTGGTCCTCTGGCAGATGTTCTAACTCAGCTTCAAATTGAGCCTGTGAAATATTTAAATATATATAAATATATATATGTTAATATATATATTTATGTAATTATTGGTAAGTACAGAGACTTACTATCAATGCTGCAACCTCTGGATCATTGCGATCACGAGTCCTTATCCACACCGACATTTTATCAGTTGCTGCACCTTGCCCTCACAACTGTATATTAAAAGAATATAAACACAAAACCATATTAATTAATAAATTAAAAAATGAATAATATATACCTCATGTCGGATCTGAGACACGTGACGAGTCCCGAGCCTGTGAGCTGGTCCCTGCAACGCTCGATTCTCTGAATGGCGTGTTGACACCTCCTACATTCAATTCATTCAAATTTCAAACAAATCACAAATTCTTGAAAATATATATACAAAAAAATAATTAATATACAAACCGCAACACCCTCAGTAGACCAATATGAAACCAAGTCACGCCACTGAGCCGGGAGGACACCTCTCGGGACTTTTTCCAAAATGTCAAGGGCACCCACATTTGGTACCCAGTGGTCCCTCTTCACTTTGCCTTTATAATCTTTCCACATCTTACGGCATTTGCTCATACACACGGGCCGAAACTCTTCAGGGCATACTTTCAAATTTTGCTATAAAGAAAATAATCAAACATATTAGTATTCTTTATAAATAGAAAATAAAGTAAAATTATTTTCTTACCTGAACCTCCCTCCATAGACGATCTAATGTGTCCTGAGGGATAGAAGCCCAATCACGCGTGGTCAATGGAAATCGATGTGGGTCACGTATGATATGACCCAGCTGACGAATAAATTCCAGGGCATTCGGTCCCACGGGATGAAATACCTCATCAAATGAAACATCTATCATCGTGTCGGAATTCCATGATAATATTCCACGACCAGGGCCTCTCCTGCGAGAGGAAGAAGCAGCCGAGTCTGATCCTGTTGAAAACAATTTTATATATAAATTGAAAAATTATATATATATATATATATATATATATATGTCAATTACATAAAAAATATAGACAATGAAATTCAAACATACCTCGACCCTGAGACGTAGATGCCTCAGATGGATGATGTGGATCTTCTGCCTCTTCCCCTGACATGTCTGCAGTCATAGAAAATATCAGTAATGAGTCCAATGTGTTTAAAAGATAAATTGGATTGTTCTTAATAAATCAAACTTGTACAACTATTAATCAAACAAAAAATGGATTGAATAATTAGTTGTGAATGAATTTTAAAAAATCAGAAAGTTAATCAACCTAAATATTTATGACTGAATTAACTTACAAAAGTGAGGATTAAAACTTATAAGGATTTATAAAATGATTAGATAATTTATGATATCCTAGGACATTCTACTGAATAGCGGGAAAACAATTATACCTTTCATTAAGCATGCAAATCGACCGTTTCTCCTTCAACAGCCGCTTTGACCCAATAAATATATTCTTCACGTTGAACTACGGTATGTTGATCAAGTTGTTGGTAAACAAACAGAACAGTCTCGGGTTCATCTTCTTCAAATAAAAACACTCCTCGCCGAGACATTTTGACAACAACTTGCCAACTTGGATCCGAAGGCAAAGTAACGAAGAATACGTGTTCCGCTTGTGATGTCAAAATGAAAGGTTCATTCTCAACTCGTTCATTATTTCTGTATAACATATAGTTAAAATTCACCAATGAAAACTGATATTGATCGACTTTACATCCACGCACTGGATCAACCGAATTACACTTTAACAATATGTACTTCAAACCGTGTGTGTATACAACTTCAATGATGTCTATCAATTGACCATAGTAATAACCAGAATCGACAAAGGGACAACCGATGCCACTGTTTTGTGTTGCTCGTTTGTCATCAACATCTTTAATGCGAAATCAAAAACCATTAGCATCAATAGCTTTATAACGACGAGCCGTTATAGATGGACCCTCAGCCAGTTGGATAAATACTTCAGGTAGCGTGGGGTCCCCTAACTCCCTCAGCTTATGAACCTACATAATTTATAAAAATCAATACTGATATATGCAGAAAGAATTAGTTTAATACTTCACTCATAATGAAAATCAATTTATACATACATAATCCTTGAACCAATCATGAAATGCCGCATAATGAGATTGTTGAATTTTCAACTCAGTCGCACGATGCATCTATTCTTTTATCTCATTAATGTGTTTCCTGCAAATGATTACGCGATGTTTAAAAGATCAACTTATGCAAACAAAACATGTAAAAGTTATAAAAGCACATTGATAAGATACTTACTGCATTAATGGTGCAACTGATGGAGTATTGAACAAGATATATCGATGTGCTTGTATTCACTCGATGTTGTCCATATCAAATGTGGTTCCTTCTCCAACTGGACCATCATGAATCCGAGAGGGCTTATCTAATTTTGTTTCAACATCCGTAAGATATTCTGCACAAAAGTTAGTACACTCATCCATCAAATAACCATTGGCTATTGATGCCTCTGGACGAGCTCTGTTGCGTACAAATATTTTCAATGTACTCAAATACCGTTCAATAGGATACATCCACCTGAATTGCACTGGACCAACAACCATTACTTCATCAGTTAGGTGCACTGTCAAGTGGACCATAACATCAAAAAACAAGGGGGGGAAAAGTTTCTCAAAGTGACAAAGCGTAAGTACAATTCGGTCCTGCAAACTTTTTAAATCACTCATTCGTTGATTTCTTAAACAAAGCTGTCTAAAAAAATTACTCATCTCAATCAAGGGCTGAACAACATTGGGGGATAAACAATCACAAATTGCGATTGGAATCAACTGCTGAAGTAATATGTGATTGTCATGACTTTTCAACCCTTGCAATGTCATGCTCGTCAGATTCACACACTTAGAAACATTAGAAGAGTAACCATCATACACCTTGACCATCTTCAAAATGGAAAGAAATGTCTCTTTCTCCTCTGTAGTCATCGAATACTGTGCAGCAGGCATATATGCCTTGTTTCCCTCAGCTAACTGTAAATGCAACTATTTCCTTAAACCTATTTCTTCCAAATCATGGCGTGCATTAACATGGTCCTTTGACTTTCCACCGACACCTAAAATGGTCCACAATATGTTATCACAAACATTTTTTTAAATGTGCATGGAATCCAAATTATGCCTCAACATGTTAGTTTTCCAATACGGAAGACTATAAAAAATACTTTTTTTCCAATTGTGACTGCGCTGCCTACCCGCAGCACGAATATTACGTACTGGGGGAGCCACTAAATCCTGAATTTCATATACTGTGCGGATGTTTTCTTCCTCAATCTGCGATAACATTTCGACTCCTGTCATGATCTTTGGTGCTGGGCTGAACTCTCTAGAACCATCAAATGCCACTCTGTCCTTTCTGAACCTGTGCTGAGGAGGGAGAAAACGCCTGTGAACCATGTATGCCCATTTCTTAGAATGTTTAAGCCATACAGATTTTTTACTTTTATTGCAACAAGGGAAAGAAAATTCCCCTTTCGTACTCTATCCTGATAAATTTGCATAAGCTGGGAAGTCATTGATTGTCCACAATAAAGCAGCATGCAGTTTGAACATTTCATTCGTTTCGCAGTCATAAGTCATCACACCATCGCCCCAAAATTCATTCAACTCATCATTCAATGGCTGAAGGTAAACATCAATCTTATCCCTCGGACTTTAGGTCCATCAATAAGAGTGGAAAGTAATATAAATTGTTGCTTCATACAAAGCCACAGAGGAAGATTATATGGAACCAACACCACGGGCCATGTGCTATGAGTTGCACCAACCATAGACTTGAATGGATTGAAACCATCTGCTGCCAATCCCAATCGGATATTACGAACATCTTTAGCAAAGTCGGGATGTCTCTTATCAAAATCCTTCCATGCATGAGAGTGTCAGGTGGGTTAACATGTCACTTTCATGAACTCTTTCTGCATGCCACTCATTAAATTATAAACTTTAGATGACATAAAAAATCTTTTCAACCTCGGTTTAAGGGGAAAGTAACGCATTTGCTTTACGGCAATCAGTTTCCCCTGTATCGCAATCTGACTTTGATGAGTCTTATTTCCCCTATTCTCTTTCCACCTGGAAGCGCCACAAACCGTACAAATATCCAAATGAGCAGTTTCATTTCTAAACAACATACAATTGTTTGCACATGCATCTATAGTCTCATATGTAAAACCAAAGTTCTCTATCAACTTACGAGCATAGTAATACAACTCAGGAATCTTAGCGTCGAGAGGAAGAACTTTTTTCAATAAAACCAAAAGCATGTTGAATGATGTGTCTGACCAATTATTCAAAGTCTTCAAATGCAACAACTCCACGATAAACGATAGTTTATTGTAAGAAGTACATCCAGGATATAATTCTGTTTTCGCATCATCAAGTACTTCATAAAACCTCCTCGAATCACGATCTGCACCAGAGCGAAGATTTATCTCACCGGTCTCAAGATTCTGGATGTCAATGCCTTCAGGATCAAACCCACGTACCATTTCAGTAAGCATTTCAAGCATTGGATCAGTCATCCTTGCATCAACATCCATCTGAGCTGCATCTGTATTTTGACAACGAACATATTCTTCTCCATGACGAGTCCAACTCTAATAATTTTTCAGAAATCCATTAAAGAAAAGGTGCTCCCTCACAGTATCTCGTGTGAATTGACATCTGTTAGCACATTTTCTACATGGACAACTAATATAGTCACTTTCAAATCCTCTCGTGAAGTCAATAAACTGCATAATGCCATTGAAATATTCTCTAGACGTTCGATTTGGAAGATCAATCCAACTCTTATCCATAATAATATCTGTATAACAAACATTTACACAATACTTATTACATTTACATTTTTCAAATCAACTATATTCAAAATAAATATTAACCATTTGTTTATGAACCATTGATAAAATAATAATGTAACTGAAAGCTCATGTTACCTGATTGAGCTACAAACCTGAAAGGGAGGGGAGCAGAAGGCGGTGCTGCGAGGGATAGGAGGCAGCGAAGGGGAGCCGGAGCCAATGGCGGTGTGGCAAGGGAGAAGACGGGCGGCGGTGGCGGTGGGGAGCTGGAGGAGAGGAGGCGGTGAGGGGACGGGTGACGGGCAGTGGGGGGGGGGGGGGGGGGGCTATCCGAGGTGCGGGGAGGGGTGTCCGGGGTGTCGGGGGCCTGTCAGGGGTGCGGGCAGGGGTGTTCGGGGTGCGGGGGTGTCCGGGGTGCGGGGGGGGGGGGGGGGGGGGCTGTCCGGGGTGCAGGGGGGCTGTCGGGGGTGCGGGGTGGGGTGTCCGGGGTGCGGGGGGCCTGTCCGGGGTGCGGGGGGGGGGGGGGGGGGGGGCTGTCCGGGTTCAGAGGGGGGGTGTCCGAGTGCGGGGGGGGGGGGGGGGCTGTCCGGGTTCGGAGGGGGGTGTCCGAGTGCGGGGGGGGGGGGGGGGGGGGGGGCTGTCCAGGGTGCGGGGAGGCGTCCGGGGTGCGGGGGTGTAACACCCCAAGATTTCATAGTGTGTTATTTCTTCAAAATAACTGAATAACTTGCACTACACGCAACACCGAGTTCAATCAAACCTTGACTTACAAAAAAAAAATCCATTAAAAGAGGTCATGAATAGCATTAACTACATTTTAAACTTTATATAATCCTTATAATTTTAGAATCCATATTATGAGTTTCTTAGTCATAATGCAAGAACAGATTCATTTTCAGTATTGCACTTTTATCAACTTTTAATAGTGAAACCTTTTTAAATACAATATTTTAAACTTTTTGACTAAATGGGGACATCAAAAAATTTAAAATGAAACATCCCAAGCTTCCACGGTACGCTTTCTTTGAATAATACAGTAGCGTGTGTTGTACGCAACCTTGAGTTTTAACACACACCACAACCAATCAAACTAGCCGTTATGAATAGTAATACCTAATTTTTGAAATTATATATATTTTATATTTAAAAATGGACTTCATTTTTGGATTCGGAATATCGAAATTAGCCTAGGGTGAAATTTTGGTACTTTTTGGATAACTTTTATATTTTGATGAATAGTGAAAATTATTAAATTTTAATTAAAAACAACTTTTTTAATCAAAATAATTAATATTGATAAATTATGAATTTGAGTGGTTTTAAAGTATATTTAGAATATATTTTTACCATTTAATATAATGTTGGTCATTGGACATAATTTTACAATTAAACCGAACATAAACAAGTGTCAATCTTTTGATAGTTATTATCTCTTAAAAACACGTTTTTTGTTTTGACAGCGGGAATTAATTTTAAATTAATTTCTGCCACTTCTATGTTTTGAATTTAGGAAAATGGATTCCATATTTGGAATCAGGATGTTCAAATTGTGTAAATAGGTAACTTTTATTTTTAGACATTTTGAATAATTACTGCGGTAAATATTTTATTTACCATGGTTAAGGGTAAATCCGGTAAATAAGGGTTAAAAAATAATATTATAATAACACTAAATTACCCTAAAACGTGTCTTAACCCTATTGGTTGATACATGGTCGACCATGGGCATCTTGGTGTCAATTTTGGGACCCCATGGATCCACTTGTAAGTGATAATGACACTTTATTTTAATTAAGTTAAAATGAATACAAAAATGACACAAGCATATATTTTTAATCAAAACAATTGTTACATAGGGTTATATATGTTTGATTTTAGATTATAAATATTAATTAGAAAGCTAAAGATATTTCCTACATAATTATATTTTATTTATAATTTTTAGACATTAAATAATTTATTTTATTTATGACACAATGATGATGTAGTAATTACTATAATAGTGAAAAATCAAAATATTTGATATTAAAAATACCCAAATAAATATAATATGAAACTTTTAATGCATTAAACTAATTTTCTAGGATAATATGATATATTATGATTGATTTAATTGACTTTTTTCGAAGTAATCAATCTGTTATGAGTTTCACAAAAATCAACTATTGAATAGTGTCAAAATTGATATAAAAGAGTTCTTAAAACAAATATTACATTATTAATTGATATTAAATTCCTAAAAATCTAAGGTTCGGCCAAGCGACTTATATCATGATAGGTTCATCATTAATGGACCACTTGGGTGTCTCTTGGATGTATGTGGTAAGTTTATTAACCATATTATATAAAAATACAAAGAGACATTGTAAAAGTGAAACCAATTAACTTAAAGTTAATACTTAAAGATAAGGTTAATATAAGTACCCAAACCTGTCTAAATTCTATTGGTTGGGTTGTTTTCGACCCATCCCCACCTTAACCTTTAAATAGTCAACTTTGGAGCCATTGGAAACCGATTATGAATTTATTATAAACTAATATCTCTAGCTTTTCCAAAGGTGCCCCTCACCCCTCTTATAAAAAGGCACTCCTCCTTCCCATTTCTTCACACCTTCAAAGCCTTTTGGTTCGGCCAAAATCTGCCCAAATACTCTCCCAACATCCCTCACTACAACCTAGAGGACTTAGTTTGATCAGAAAGCCAACCTAAGTAGCCCTTTTGATCAAATCAAAAGGAAGAACCCGAAGAAGAGGTAATGATTTCACCACCCTTTTCAAGTTCCATTCTTCTTCCACTTCTTCTTTCTTTGTTCTTACCATTCTAAAATAATAAATCCAGTATCTCACATATACTGTGATGTTATTATAAATATGGTACAACCATATTCAGTATTCTATCCACCCTTTGAATAACATGTCACCATACGTGCGTACGTACGGCTTACCGTCTCCACGTCGTGGTGTAATTGTTATTCAATATATTATTATTTGGATGGGTATAATAAGGATGTGTAACTCATGTAAATAATAAATATAACATGTTAAGGATTCTGTATATATGATATACCATCCATTATATATTATTTTAATATCAAAAGAATGATATTATTGCTCGTGCGTACGTACGGACTACCGTCTCCACGAACGCGATGAGATTCATTCTCCATCGTATCCATTCAAGTATAATTATCATTTGATGATTTAAAAAATTATGTTTAAGGACTTTATATCATTATGGATATGAATAATATAAAACCTATCCTTTACAAACATGTCTTACATAACAAAACATATAAAATAAAACAAGTAAGTTAACACCCGAAACAACGATAATACTAAGATATTATTATCAAATCAATATTAAAAGATCATATATGATATCATATTAATGTATATGATTATTGTATAATTTAATAACAATTATTTCACCATTATACAGGAGGTTAACCTACCCCAACCAAGGAAAAGTACAAGGTAAGGGTTTATTTCGCAATCTCTTCATTATCCGAGGTTGTTTATATGTAATAATCTACTGGGATCTCTTTATCATCCACATCCATGTTTCTTAAAAATGTATTTCAAAACATTTTTACTATTTACTAGAATATGATTTAAAGTCATTTATACCCTTTTTGACTTTTATAAGTGGTTTATAAAGGAATCTTTCCGTCATTTTCAAAACAAGGTCCTTTTTAACCTTTTCGACAGAATTAAGGTAAGAATGTTTTTTTTAACTTATATGGAGGGTGCGGCTATTTTCCGCCGTTATAAAATCTTCAAAGATTCACTTACAAGCTTATAAGATTATTTTCAAAGAAAATGTTTTATTTTATATGGATCTTAAATGATTTCAAAATAAAAGTAGATATTTCTTTAAAAAGAATTTTGATTTCATCTATGTCAACATCCTTTGATGGATTTTAAGATTATTTGAAGTTGATTTATTATGATACAAAACATCTATATTGTTTTGAAGGTTTTGTGATATGTTTGACTGTGGATGTGAAATTTTTATACCATTCATAGTTTATGGTGAAAGTATTGACATTTTGTATGCTAGTTCCAATAAGAATGTTTATGTTATATTTCAACCTTTACTTCATATGAATGTGTTGGATAAGTATGTTCCAGGTTGGGGACTGGTTAAAGTAAGCCCTCCAGGTTGGGGACTGGTAAAAGTAAGCCCTCCAGGTTGGGGACTGGTAAAAGTAAGCCCTCCAGGTTAGGGACTGGTAAAATTAAGCCCTCCGGGTTGGTGTCCGGTTATTAGAGGCACTCCGGGTTGGTGTCCGGTCATTAGAGGCACTCCGGGTTGGTGTCCGGATATTAGAGGCACTCCGGGTTGGGTTCCGGTTACAGTTATCTCCAAGGTCTTGGGACGAGGCCTTGAAAAGAAATTAAAGTTTAGCATTATGCATTCCATCATTATGAAAGTGGTTATTGATTTTGCATGTGATTATTCGATTAGTAGAATATCCATGTGAATAAGTAAATGGAATTATTTCATTTTATTTATGCCATACTATGTTGAAAGTTCAAGTTTGAAAGGCTTTTGTTTTAGTTATACATTTCCTTAAATGTTTATGCTTATTTTTGAATGTTCCGCTATATTGTTATCCTTACTAGGCATTTGAGCTCACCCCTTTTCTATGTTTTATTTTTCCCAGGATGTGAAGATGTAAGTTATGAATGAACTGCAGGGATATTATGAGGGGATTATAGTGTGGACTGTGGAAACAATATGTTGTTGTGGTAGTTTTTCATTTTATGATGTAATGTAAAACTTATGAATATATCTAGTGTTTCCAAGGCTACTAAACCAATCGGTCTTTCGAGATTTTATCTTTCTTGTGATCATGCCAATGTTATGTAATAAGGCACCGACTCTGGGTAACTGGGGTCGGGGCGTTACAGGGGGGCGGTCCGGAGTGCGCGGGGGGGGGGGGGGGGGGGGGGCTGTTTGGGGTGCGGGGATGCGTCCGGGGTGCGGGGGGCGGTCCGGAGTGCGCGCGGGGGGGGGGGGGGGGGGTGGCAGTCCGGGGTGCGGGGAGGCGTCCGAGGTGCGGTCCGGAGTGCGCGGGGGGGGGGGGGGGGGGGGGAGGGCGGCGGCCGGAGGGCGGGCGGTGGGGGAGGGCGGGCGGCGGGGGAGGCCGGGCGGCGGGGGAGGCCGGACGGCGGGGGAGGGGAGGGCGGCGAGGGAGGGCGGCGAGGGAGGGAGGGGGTTAGGGCGGTAAGGGATCGAGGTCGAGGGGGCGCGGGGGGGGGGGGGGGGGCAGAAGCCCCCTGTTTTTTTTATGTAGGTTAGAGACCGCCATTGGCGGTCGCTATTGGTTAGCTATAGCAACCGCCAATGGCGGTCGCCCGAGACTGGGGGGCTTCAATGCCCCCTTTTCTAGTAGTGTAGATGAGAAAAATGAGGTGGGAGGAAGTTTGAAACATTACCACCACCACCCTCAGGTGGTCTTTTTCCATGCTTAGGGATCTGGAGGATGTGGGCAAGGATAGCTACTTGTGATCTTGTCTTATAACCAAGAATTTCCAAGGTAAATTTGAGGTATGATCTATGTCTTTTATTTTGGATGCATTTTTAAATAGACACATGTTCTAGTCATACTCTTTTTTCTATGAGTTTTATTTGATACGTTGAGGTTCTGGTTGGACTATGGACTTGACCCTCATGCTTAAAGACTCTTACAAGAGGAGACTCATTGATCACACACTAGTGCGGATAGTGTGAGCTGACTCTTGGAGGCGATAGTTATAGTTGGAATCACTTAGTCATGACATCGATGCCTTATGACGTCATTATGGGTAGGGAATACTACCGTTCATAACTAGAGTGATGATATTAAGAAAAGGATGTGGTGTGTCTGCGATGGTGAAAATAGGTTTTCCTTTCGATGAAAGAAAAACTCAGGCAGTACAGGGTGGACTCTTGAGAAGAGTCTTGCTTAGAAACATTCCATGGTGGTAGAGCTAGACCCTATGATGTTTTCGAAGTTTGAAATGATTCTCTACCATCCATACTCATTTGGAATACCACTAGTGAGTGTGGTAGTGTTACAGTTTTAGCATGTTGTGTGGCCTCTGGAGTTTGTAGACAGAGGGCTATGTAAGACCCAACGTTCACTCGTGGGTAGCCCTGTTTCATTCGTAAATACCCCTACATGTTTATCATCAACAATGAATGTATAACGCTTATAGAGGCTTTAACATATTTCAACTAGGGGTGGATATGAACTCTGGGTTTCTATTTGTTTCTACGTTAGGTTAGCATGGAGGTAATCCACTAGACCGCATGATTACAAATAGATCAGAGTGCTTAGTGATTTTCCCATTTTTTAGCTAAAGATACATTTTCCTATTATTGCTTAATGTTGACCTAGAAGAAGGTGGACATGGAAGTGGTATATATCGTGGGTTCTTCGAGGTGCGTGCTTGTAAGCAGCGCAGGGACCCTGGATGAACTCAATTTTCATCCCTTGAGGATAAGATTTTTTTTGGGGACGAAATGTACTAAGGTGGGGATAATGTAATGGCCCATAATTCCATGGTTTTCTTTTAAAATTCTGAGACCTGGAGTTGCCAGAATGGATTTTCGAACTTCTTTTAAGTTTATTAGTTAAACGTGTGAGTGAATTTTTCTGTCTTTTGAACCGGTACTCAGATTGAAACTATGAGGCTACCATTGAACTCAAAATGTCTGGATTATCCAAGTAAGGGTTTAATGTTGGCTAGGATGGGCCAACAATGAAATTTAGTTTTTGGTTATAAATAAAATAATTAAGTAACAATTATTTTATTTTTAAATCCTTATAAATTCTAAACGGCAACTCGGATTGGAAATATGAGACACCATTGAGATTTTAAGGGAATGTTCCCCTTAGGTGGATCTTAACCTCAAACAACATGGGTTAAGGGAGAATGTTAGTTTTTGAGATTTTTTATGAGAATTTAAATGGCGCGGGTGTGCAGTTTTGGAAACATCTAAACAGGTGCCCATATTGAAAATATGAGGGCATCATTGCATCTGGAATGGTAAAATTACCTAATAATGGACTTAAAATCGATCAACACAAGTCGATTAAAAAAGATAGCTTTCATACTTTTTTTAGAAAAAGTAAAAATAAAATAAAGTGGATGTTTTATTTTATTTTTGAACATTTGAAACCATTGCAGCGAAATGGTGTGTAACGCAATGAAACTAAATACATTGTTTCATTAAATGAAACAGTTTAATAACTTTATAATAGAAACATAACTAAAATTATGATTCATGTTTTGTCCTTTAATGGCCAAGAAGACGATGCTGGATTGATGGAAAAATCCTAGTTCTACTTCAAAGCACTGGTGGGTGATGATGAAGAACACCAAACCCCCCTTCGAACAGATCGTCACCAACATGGATCAACCAACGACCATAAACAAAGGATTGAAAAATGAAAAATGAAGTGAAATTATGCATCACCAATGAACGATCCAACCTAGATAGGGGATGTTATTTGAATTAAATCCTCCCCCATTTTTGGTGTTAAATGAAAAAGGTGGATCAAACCATGAACATGCTGACCTATAGTTTGATCATTCTTGTGGGATGATTTTTGTTTAATAGTTCTTGATCCTTCTAACAGATTGGGTCAAGGCCTGAATGAAAAAATGGCCGAGGATCAATCCTGAGGGTGATTATTGTGATTTTCTACCCCACATTCTTTGCGTTCTTCAGTAGGTGGTGAACTGTCAATCATTTTGCAACTGTCCTTGGCAAAACGTTCTGACATTTTGTCTTAGGAACAAACATGGCACAATGAAGGTGCAATGATGACCAATGATGGGTGGACCGAAGCGGTGCGTGGAATACTGAAAATCATTTTTTTGGGAGTAAGAGATCACAAAAGATATTTGAGCCTCATGTAGTGAATAACATGCCTGAGGGTCCCAAAACACCCTCCAGCTCGAAGAATGGACCACAAGATCATGTCCGGTGGTCCGCGGAATGTTCGTCTGGGTCGTCAGCACCGACCGAGTGCCAGACTGTAGGGCGGTGCACCACGGTGGAGGTGGAAGCGATAGCCGTAACCCCTAGTATCAACATGTGTTGGACCCCACATATTTTCTGCTGGTATTTACAGAAGAAAATGTCAACTATCCAGACCAGTTGGAGAGCGGTGCCAGCTGGCGCCTCCTAAGGAGAAAATGACGTAGCTCTTACTGTGTCTAAGTCGAGGAAACCGGCTTCCATAGTGGGACATGATAGTTCTAGAGGGCCAGGACCAACTATTCTGGGATTGGCTCATTGGTTCGGGTCGAACCTAGGTTGGGTCAGGTCTGACCGATCAGGTCAGGTCAGACCAGACCCAGACGCAACGAGCCCCCATTTCGCTAAAATGACTGTAACATCTAAAGGTTGCATCCATTTGAGGAACTGTCTACGGTATTGGGACCCTTGGGATGAGATGATCCTTTTGAGATACTCTAAGTGAGTTTTTGATAATGTTATAGTATGAACTCTTAGGTTTGAATAGTAGTCTCTCCTGGTACGTGCACACTTTGGGCAGAATCGGGGTGATTCTAATCATGAGATGTTAGGACGGTTACTCCCATGATGACTGAGGGCGGGACTCCACACATTTTAAGTCTTGGGTTCTTAGAGAATTTCATAAAGGAAGAGTTTGTACTCCCCAGACATTCCAGGGGGAAGGTCCTCTACCCTTGGAGTTGGTACTCCCCAATTGGACTATGGTGCATGTCCTCTATATCTAACTCTTGTAGAGTCAGTACTCCCCTACCGGGTAGGGATAATGTCCTCTATTATAGGAGTCGATACTCCCTTACCTTTCTAGGGTTTGGGTCCTCCTTACACAGTGCTATGACAGATTCAGTACTCCCCTACCGTGCCAGGGAGTGGGTCCTCTAGCCTGGGGTCAGTACTCCCCTAACGCACTAGGGTGTGGGTCCCCCCATATCAAATTGACTGACAGAGTCGGTACTCCCCTATAATACTTGGGTGTGTGTCCTCTAGTCACTGAGTAGTATTACCCTACTGGTTTGGGTGCAGGTCCTCAATTAGAGACGGATCTCCCTTGGCTGTTGGACACTGTAACATGGAGCGGGCCAATCTACTTGATGAAAACAATACCTGGATAGGATTTAGTGCTCCCTCAACGGACTGAGGCACATGACACTACTTATAGGAGAGGATGAGGTATCATAGGTTAGTCTAGAGGAGTGATCCCTCAACTGAGCCTAGTGACGAGTAGCAAGCCTCTTTACTTGGGTTTCCTTAGTCTCATATGGGGTGCATGACTATAAAGACTAGACCTTTTGTGTCGGGGAGTCAGACTTAGTAAAATGTTCCTAGTAGAGCACGTTCTCCCAGACATACAATTCAGAATGGTAGTATTATACCTGATGAAGTGCATCTCTCGTACGAGTTCCATCAGGGATGGCTGAGCTCATGGAGTACGATCTACCAGTTTATCTATTAGGACATGATATTTTGATGAGAATCCCAAAACTAGCTGTGTGGTTGGGAACACATATTTTTTTAGTGGCTGAGATGAGTATATTTTGATGTTCATGTTATATGTATGGGAATATACCTGAGTAGATATTACTTTTCATTACATTGTAGGTTTTCTCTTGTGCTTTACCTTTATGGTTTTGGGGTCCCCTACTAAGTACTGTTTTACTAACCCATGCACGAGCATTACCCTCACATGTCGTGTCTTGTGAAGATGATCGATGCTTTGATGGAGTCTAGGGAGGACTTGTTCCTAGTGGTGTTCAGAGAGATCAGACAGATGAGGTACACTTCTATAGCTTTAGGCCACTACCCTTCACCTACCCTTCTAGTAGGCTTCCTGGTGGACAAGCTTCAAGGACATGGAGTTTTACTTTTGTTCTTTTTTCCTTTTAGGGGATGATATATTGGACCAAGCTTCCACCCTATACTTTACATTCCATTGTACTCTAGTTTTTTTACTTAGTGGATTACAAGCATGGTTTCCTTGGCTTTTACTTTCAACTACCTATGGCTGGGTGTTGTGTCCTTGTGTAGAGGTACTCAGAAAAATGTCTCTCACTTATGGAATAATGAATTCGACACTAGTTAACATCCCCTGGAATTTAGGAGGCAGGTTTGGGGTAGTCACGACATGGGCCCTGGGAGATGGTTCGTGACATCCTAATGCATGCGAGTATAAATAAAATCTAGGCACTATATAAATGAGAGTGAATATTTTAAACATTAATAATTAAGTGTTGATATTTTTTGTGAGTAATAAATATTTAATTACATTTTTAAATTAAAAAATTTATTTAAAATAAAGTTTATTTTGATAAAAATTATTCTTTAATAAATATTTTTTCCTATGAATTTAGGATAATTTTATGGGACCTCAGTTAATTTGGGTAAGTATTATAAAATCAATTTTAAATTTAAAATATGTATTTTTCAAGTAAATAATGATTTTATTTAAAAAATAGATTTATCATATTTATAAAATTATTTTGATAAAATGGGGTTCATTTCTAAATTCTACATGTCGAGAAATGGTTAGGGTGAATTTTTGTTATTTTTCTAAAATTCATGAATTTTTGATGAATAGTGAAATTCGATAATTTTCAAAATATGCAAAATAAATGAATTTTTGCATCATGATTTAGTAATTAAGGATGTAAATGACCATTGTTTAGAACTCACATGAACTTATTACTATTTTTACTATCAATAATCATGACTATTCGTAGTACTGAGCCAAAGTAATAAAATAATGACTAAAATATTGGAAAAACCCTGCTCTCCTCCATTATAAAAGCCACCCATCACTCCCTCTTCTCTTAATTACTCTCAAGTCTTGTGACTTCTTTAAATTATACTAAAATCTCTTACCAAGCTCCTCCCCACGTCCATAGTCCCTTTTTGTCTGAAAAATACAAAATCCTCTCCCTTAAGGAGGCTCTCAATGTAGATAAATTCAAGAGGTAAATTCCTCTTTTCATTTCTTTTATTTTTTTTCAAGTTCCTCTCTTTCTTTTTATTTCTTCAATCCATTTCCTCCAAATGGTATGAAATGTCTAGTACCTTACATAAACTATAATTTTTTTTATGATAATGGAATAATTTTTCATCATCTCTCTTTTCCCCTCCTTTTATACTAGAAATGAAAACACCATCCAAGATGTGTTAAATTATCACATTAAAGCACAACGAGGTTTCATCTTCTATCGCCATCTTCAATTATGGTTATGAAACCATTTTTATGGTTGAAATAAATCTTAATATATTTAATATAACATATTTAATGTTCTAGAATCGTTTTTTACACATGGTTTTACTTTAAAAAATTAAATGAGTTTGTGGTGATCGAAAAACTATCAAATTATTCCAAACATTTATCATTAAAATTTAATCTAATGATTCGTACTCACCCTAAGTAACAAAATTATTTATATGATCATTTATAATTTTTTATATACATTAATAACACATAACATAAATTATGTAATTAAATTTTTATTTCACATTAACTTCCATACAAATGAACCGATCATGAAAAATAATAAAACGAGTACTCACAAACGATGATATTGGATCTCTTAACCCATAAAAATGACCATAAATGAAATAAAATTATAAAATCAAATTAACCATGAATATGATATTAGATATCAATATGATTTAAATTTATTCTATTTATTTTTCTAAATTCAGATTATACATTATGATTTAAAACCTAATCTAATGTATGCTTTTTCAGAAATGGAGCATAATGGAAGGAATTGAAACCACATGAACACACATATCCCATTTAGGTATTTCCCTCCCATGAAAGATAATGATGTTAGATATGGAGCTGTGATAGGTTCTAAGAAACTTATAATTATACTAGGATAACTAACTCATGTTATAAACAATAACCTTACTCGTATGGAGCGTCTTGATCCACAATGTGGAGTAGAAATGTTAGATACCTTTATGGTACAACCCCCTCCCTCATTCAATAGGACTAAAAACCCATTCATAGTGCAGTAGTGGATAAGTTCTTTAGAGAATATATTTGTCATATTGGGATGTTAGGATATGGATAAAGATTTCATTTAGGTTGATCGTTTATCGGGAGATGCAGATCAATGGAGGTTGTTAATTCAAAACAAAAAGGAGGTGGAATAAATAGAATAAATGGAATAGAGGTATTTCAAGGAAATTTTCCTAAAAATTATTTTCCTCATGAAAAGTGAGAGGATATAGAGAGGAAATTATTGAGTCTCAAATAGAAAGAGGGTGAAATTTTTTCAAAGTATGAAGACAAAATTACAAGGTTATCAAGCCATGTTGAAGACTATATACATAATCTGAGGAGCAAGATTGATTGATTTGTTGATGGTTTAAAACCATTCCTCTGAAGGGCACTAGTCTCCCCAAATTTCTCATCATAAAAAGACATTGTCTCAAGTTATATCAAGATAGAGAAATAATTCTCTATTTCTAATGAATTTAAGTGGAAAAAAGAAGAACAGAGTGGGGGAGGATTGAATGGATAAAGGGAAGAATAAAAGTGTGGATTTTCCAACATGTGATACATGTGGTAGGAAACACCCTGGTGCCCACTTAAAAGAAAAAGACATATTCTATAAGGGTAGATAGAAAGTCCAAAATGCTGGTGATTGAAAGGGAAAGAAAGAAGCTATCACTGTTCAATGTAATAATTTTAGGGAGAATGGGAACTATTCTAATGATTGTTCAAAGCATCAAGAAAATGGGCCTAAGAAAAGGCCAAGGGAGCAAGGTCAAGCTTATGCTATAACAACTATCTATGATAAAGTTCCTAATGTTGTGGTGGTAGGTAATTTAGTCATTTCCTCAAACTTAATCAATTCTTTATTTGATTCTTGACCATCACATTTTTTTATATATTCCTAGTTTTCCATGAAAATTAGATATTTCCAATTTGATTTAATAAAGGAGTTTTTAGTCAAAAATCCTAAGAGAAGTATCATTGCAACAAATATGTGTCTAGCAGTCCCCATTATGGCATATAAACGTGATTTATCTATTGATTTTATCATCATCACCATAATTGAATTTGATATAATCCTCAACATTGATTGTATTTCAAATTATGATGGAAAAATATATAGAAAGAATAAGAAAGTTACAATTTTTAAGGATGATGTGGAATCCATTATCTTTAGGGAAAAAACCTCATCATCTAATTCTTATCAAAATAAACCCTTAGTAGCTCTACTAAATTCAATTCTTGGGGAGGATGAGAAATAATTTTCTATGAGTGAGGAAAGAAATGTTCAAATCTATGATGTACATATTATACAAGAATTTATTGATGTTTTTCAAGGGATTTACCTATATATCCTCTTGGGTGAGAAGTTGAGTTCTCAATTTATTTAATTTCTAGTTCAAGACCTATATCAAAGACTCCTTATAGAATAACCACATTGTAATTTGTAGAAATAAAGAAACAACAAGAGGAATTGAGTGATAAATGATTTATTATCCCTAGTGTTTCTATATGGGGATCCCCTGTTCTTTTTGTTAAAAACAAAGATTGATCTATGAGGTTGTAAATTGACTACAAGAAGATCAATTCTATAATAATAAAGAAAAAGTATCCACTACCTGACATTGATTATTTATTTGATCAACTTCATTGAGCCCAAAATTTCTCAAAGATTGAACTTCGATCTGGATATCATGAGGTGCATGTAAGGAAAGAAGATATTCCAAAGAAATCATTTTGAACTAGGTATGTGCATTACGAGTTTACAGTATTGCCTTTTGGATAGATTAATTCACCCACTATCTTCATGGATCTAATGAATTGGTCTTTAAATGAATATCATGATGAAATTTTTGGGGTATTTATTGATAATATCCTGGTATACTCCTATATCATCAAAGATAATGAAAACCACTTTCACATTATTCTGAAGAATCTTAGAAGATATGAATTAGATGGGATGTTTAGAAAGTCTGAATTTTGGATTCAATTAGTTTCTTTTCTTGGACATATTGTCTCTAAGTATGGAATATATGTTGATCCTACGAAGATAAAGTCTTTTCAAGAATGGACTACACCAACGAACATAACTCTACTATGTATTTTTGTACGATTTTCAGGTTATTATCAGCGTTTCATTCAGAACTTCACCTGATTAGCCAACCTGTTAACCAAACTTACTCATAAAGGGGTTATGTTCATATGGACAAAGTAATGTGAGTAACGTTTAAATGAATTAAAGAGGATATTAATGAATTCTTTGATCCTAATTCTACTATCGGGAAATATTGGGTTTATGATATATAGTGATGCATAAAATAAAGGACTTGGCAATGTCTTTATATAGAATGATAGAGTTATTGCCTATGCATAAAGGCAGTAAAAAATTCATGAATAGAACTATCAGACTCATTATCCTGAGTTAGCAGTTGTAATGTTTTCTTTGAATATATGGAGAAATTGACTATATGGTGAATGATGTGAGATATATATTTAACAAAAGAGCTTGAAATAAATATTCTCATAGAAAGAACTCTACATGAGGAAAAGGAGATGACTCGAGCTACTCAAGGATTATGATTTTTCCATACACTACCACCCAGGAAAAGCAAATAAGGTAGCTGATGCATTTAGTAGGAAAGATCACAGAGTTCTAAAAAAATGATAATTAGAAAAGGATCCTATGTACAAGAATCTGGATAGGATGGATATGAGAATCATTAAAGAAGGTGAAACATCATTACTTTTTTCCATTGGTTTCTCAACCATCTTTATTAAAAACGATTAAAGTTCTCATCTTGATGATGAGAATCTTCAAAATAAAATTAATGATGTGAATGATGGGTAGTTGGTTGAATTCATATATGAGGATGGGATTTTGAAGTTGGGGAAGAGGCTTTGGGTTTCCAATATACCCAAACTAAAAAGGGAGTTATTGGATTTTGACTGTAATGACCCACCAATTCTCATTTGCTTGAGAGTGTAACGAGTCATTACTTGGCCTTAAGAGACATCCCCAAGGTGCCAAAGGCTGGCAATAAATGCCGAAGGGTTTCATAATACATGGGGGACAATTTATCCTTTTACTAAAAACAACTAACAAACAGAGAAAACTATATAAAAATCTCCAAGAAACCACTGTATGATGCATGATTTAAAACCAAAAAAATTGAACCATTATCTTTATAAAAACCCAACTAAGTGCAACAACGGAGTACAAAACCAAATCAGAGTAAAAAATGGAAAGAAAACTACAAGAATTCAAGATGACAACCCAACTCCATGCTCCACAAGCTCCAAGCTCCAACATCACGAACCATCCAAAGAGTTATGAAGTAGTGCTAAAAATGTGTGACACTTTACCTTTTACAACATCCTGGTGTACGACATCTGCAAAAGCACCAATGTGCCAAAGCAAGGGATGAGTAATGAAACTCATTAGGTTTTCCACGATGACTTCCCAACCCATTCCTATAGGATAAAACATGTTAGCACATTTATATAAAACAATTTATATAGAATAGTTCCAAAATAGTTCACACATAAGCAATTCCATGTCAAATCCATTTTTCCAACAAAAAAATAAGAAAAGATTCCAAATCAAATTCACATATACATTTTTGTCACTTTCATTCCATTTCACAAATCCACACCACCAACCATTTCACAACTCGTGAAATCCACTATGCATGCATCGTTATGACAGTTCCATACTCATGAGCGGTCTCTCATCGATCTACTAAGTCGTCACAAAGGTAATTATTCCCCATGTTCCCCTACACTTTTAGCACCGAGAAAAATGTTATATTTCAACCAATCCTCGTAAATGCAATATGAACACACCCCCCAAGTATGCCCAAAAACCACACCATTTCAACCATGCCAAAACCATTTCAATAAAACACCCTTTTATTGAAAACTTTTTCCCACAAACCATTTTCCAAGTCCCACAAATCCATATTTTAAAATCAGTTTTTTTAAAATCAAGAAACCAAAACACTTTTCACAAACCATTCTTTCAATTTCCACAATTTCATCAAAACCCATAAATCATCACTAAAGAATATTTATAAGATGCTTTGCACCACTATTTCACAATCAAAACCAAGCAATTAAAACAATTTTAACTAAGACTTCATGTTCTAAGAAAGTGGAATCAAGAGTGAAGCCACCTACCTCAACAAATTGGGCGAAACCAAGCCACGGACGAAGAACACTCAAGAAAACCGGGTCAAAACTCCAAAAAAGCATCCTTAGATCTCTTCACCTAACACAACCAAGACAAAAAATTGTCATATTTGGCATCCACAACCTTAGATCTACCCATAACGGGCGTAGATCTAAGAAAACGAGAGAAGAGGAGAAGTAGATCTAAGTATATCTAAGAAACCAATCAAGAACGATCACATATCTTAAGAATCCATCTTCGATTTGCCAAGAGATGCCTTTAGATTTCCTCTAGAACACTTGGGTGAAGTCTTCCAACCTTCAAGGGAGAGTAATCACGAGTTAGGGCCACTTATGAGGTTTTAACAATGTAATTAAAGGTAAAACAAGTTAGATCCAAAATTTTAGGATCTAACTATAAGTGACCGCACGATTAGTCCGCACAGTTTGACAAACCGTGTGATAACCGTGCATTAGCTTCTGCCTCGAACCTCCTTCACGCACGACCTCATCATATAGTTTCCCTTAACTGTGCACCGACCGTGAAGAATCCACCACCTCCTCATCCAAACACGCACGATTTGGACGCACGGTTTGACATACCGTGCGCTGCCCGTGCGCCATCCCCTTTGCTTCAAAGTTCACTCCAGGATCTCCCAATTCTCCAATACATCACCCAAAACTTTTAAAACCAAGAAAAGTATCAATTAAGGGTTACATAACAAAAACTAGGGGTACTATATTCTCCCCCAATTGGCCTTTCCATCCCCGAAAAGTAGAAAACCATTGCTTGACTGAAAGAGTTCTGGCCACTGCTCCTTTATTTATTTCTCGTGTTCCCAAGTCTCTTCCCGAATCTGACCATGTTGCCACAAAACCCGCACTAGGCCAATGATTTTTCCACGTAAGAGTTTATCCTACCTATCCACAATATGCACCAGGATATGTATAAATGAATCATCCAGCTCTAGGTCAACGTGATCCCATCTGATCACATGGTCTGGATCAGGCTGATACTTCTTCAACTGAGATACATGGAACAAATTTTGAACTACACTAAACCGTGGTGGTAATGCCAACTGATACGCCACCTCTCCAACCAATTCCAGTATCTCAAAAGGGCCTATATATCGAGGAGATAATTTTCCCTACTTCCCAAAACAACGTTGTCCATGTCTTGGATAGATTCTAAAAAAGACGCGATCACTCACTCTAAACGACAACGGTCTTCGGCGATGATCTGCATAAGATTTATGATGACTCTGAGCCATCTACATCCTATTTCTAATCAAATAAATCTTCTCTGTTGTTTCTTGGACAAGGCTCGACCCAACTAGTAATGTTTCACCAGTTTCCACCCAGCATAGTGAATAACGACAAGGACACCCATACAATGCTTTGAACAGAGTCATGCGTATAGAGGATTGATAGCTGTTATTGTATGAGAACTCCAATAAGGGTATATGATACTCTCATGAGCCACCAAAATCCATTACACTAGCCCGCAACATGTCTTACAATGTCTGTATCGTCCACCTGGATTGCCCATCCATCTGAGGACGATACGTTGTACTCATAGTCAACTGAGTCCCAAGGGCTTGTTATAAGAATTTACAGAAACGAGATGTGATCCTCGGATCTCTATCTGAGACAATGGACACTGGTACACCATGTCTCTTTACAACTTCCCGGATATAGATTTTTGAATGATCTTCCACAGTATGGGTTTCACAAATTGGGATGAAATGGGCTGACTTGGTTATACGATCCACTATCTCCCAAATGGAATCGTGTTTCTGGACCATTCTTGGAAGACCTGTAACAAAATCCATTGCTATCCGCTCCCATTTACACACTGGGATAAGTAAAGACTGTAACATACCAGTTGGTCTCTGATGTTCTTCTTTAACCTGCTAACAAGTTAAGCATCATGAGATGAATTCGGCCACCTTCCTTTTCATGATGCTCCACCAAAACTATGCCTTTAGCACCTTATACATCTTCTGTGTACCCAGATGTACAAACCATCTTGAATGGTGGTAAGCATGAAGGAGTTGTTCCTGATAAACTATTGGTACAACTATCTAATATCTAAAACACAAAACTGAACCCACTTCCAGTTTCCATCCCTCAATGGTCTCCCCACCATTGAGTTTTGAAATCATTATCAGACATTTCGCCTCAGATGTTTGTGCCTCTTTGACCACTTTTTCCAGTTCAGGAACAAGCGTAGCTGAAAAGAAAATCGCAACATCACCTCGGTTTTCACATTCCACGTGCATGTCGGCTAAGACCGACATCAACTGCCATTCATCTGAAGATTCTTTTGCCAACTGAGCATACGACTTACTTATTAATGCATCAGCCACCGAATTTCCTTTACCAGGTGTATACATTAAGTGAAAATCAAAATTTGAAGATAATCCATCCATCTCCTCTGCATCAGATTTAAATCTCACTGTGAGAAAATATTTTTCAGGATTTTTTGATCTGTAAACACAGTGAACTTCTCACCAAAGAGATAATGACGCCATGTCTTCAAGGCATGGATAACTACAGCTAACTCCAAATCATGTGTTGGGTAATTCTTCTCCTACACCCTCAACTGCCTTAAACTATAAGCAACAACATGGTCTCATTACATGAGAACACATCCCAACCCTATTCCTGAAGCATCACAATACACCACATACCCCTATCCTGATTCAGGAAAAATCAAGATGGGTACTGATGTAAGGTGAATTTTCAAGTCTTGAAAAGATCTCTGACATTCCTCAGTCCATTGAAATGCACTGTTTTTCTTTGTCAATTCTGTCATATGCGAAGCTAGTTGTGAGAAGTAATGCACAAAGCGTCGGTAATAACCAGCTAGACCAATAAAACATGGTATTTCAAAGACATTCTTCGACAGTTTCCAAGAAAGAACAACTTTTATCTTTTCTGGATCCACTAAAACACATTTCTCAGAGACGACATGGCCCAGAAAACGTACCTCTTGTATCCAAAAATCGCACTTTGATAATTTGGCATACAACTGATGGTTCCTCAAGATTTCTGACGCTTTCACCATGTGCTTCTCATGCTCGTCCCTTGTTCTTGAATACAACAAATATGTCATCCACAAACACCATAAAAAAATAATCCAGATATGGCGGAAATATTTGATTCATCATATCCATGAAGACCGCTGGTGCCTTCTTAAGACCAAAAGTCATGACTATATATTCGTAGTGGCCATATCTACTTCTGAAGTCAATCTTCAGAATATCCTCCTTCCAAACTCACAACTAGTGATATCCTGACCATAAGTCAATTTTGTAGATCCACTGAGCTCCATTCAATTGATCAAACATGTCATCAATGCGTGGAAGTGGATATCTATAATTTATTGTAACTTGGTTAAGTTTATGATAATCCACACATAGCGTCAAAGTTCCATCTTCTTTCTTTACAAAAAAACTGGTGCTGCCCACGGAGACACACTTGGATGAATAAAACCTTTGCTTTCCAGCTCCTCTAACTGCACCTTCAATTCAATTAACTCTGTTGGTGCCATCCTATAATATGGAAGTGAGATAGGACTGGTCCGCGGAAGGAGATCAATCGTAAATTCCACTTCTCTTATAGGTGGTAACCCTGAGAAGTTTGCAGGAAAAACATCAGGAAAATGATCCACCAGATTTGGAAAAATATTTTCCACGATCTATTCCAATTATGCCAAATTCAACACTACCAATTTGTATGTGATTGTTCCCACCATTGGTTCCAACAAGCTCTTTGCTACTTTTATTACCATCCTCTCTCCTCTGAAGAGATGGTTGATTCTGTCATCCATCGTGAAACTAACCATTCTCCCATAACAGTCGATGTGAGCCTTAAACATTGTCAACCAATCCATACCCATGATAATATCATAGACATCCATCTCCAACATGGAGAAGTCCCATTTCAGCTCATCTCCATCAACCGTTATAGCACATGCTCTACACATGAAGGCTTGACATTCTCTTTCACCAAGAGGAGTTTGCAGTTTTAAAACAGAAGGCATAATTTCTAGTTTTACGTTCATAAAATCAGTAATCCGAGAAGTAAGAAAAGAAGGGATGCGCCAGTATCGAACAAAACTTTCATGATGGTAGAATTCAAAATAATCGTACCTCTCACCATAGACGGTCCAAACTGTTCATCCACAATCACTTGTTCCACTCCATACAATTGCTTTGTTGCTGCACTTTGCTTCTTATTGCCTTATTGAGATTGCCCTGCCTAAGGTGTCATGGTATTCATAGAATCACTATAATTTGATCTGTTTTGCTGGCGAGGCTGATTTTTCTGTCCTTGCCCTGTCGAAGCATAAGATGGTTGTGACACCTGGGTTGTGTCACACACACACGACCTTAGAGCACTACGACAATATCGTTGGAGATGCCCCATCTTGTTGCAATTGTGACATGCTTTCGGTGGTGTTGTACATTCTCATTTCATGTGGTCAATAGTGCCACATTTAAAACACCCAGCTTTCCTCATGGGTCGTGGAGGAAGATTCACTGATCCAACCATCTGATTCTGGTTTTCACTCCCACCTTGGAAGTAGGTGTCCCTCTTCCACTTGTTCCCAGCATTAGAGTTCCCACCCGTTCCTGTGGGTATCATCATACTTCATCCTCCCACAACTCCTAATATGTCTCTTTCTGCTACTGTTACTCTGTTTACCATCTCCGTATAATTTGTAATAAAAAGCACATCTATATTTGAGTGAATCTCCTATCGTAATCCTGATTCAGAGATACGTGCCTTCAGCGAGGCACTTGCAACAACTTATGGTGGAAAGCGTACTAAATTCATGAATTTAGCCGCATACTCGGTGACAGAATGATTTTCCTACTTCAGGCGGAAATAGTCTGTTGTCCTTTGGATCTTGAATGTGTGAGGATAGAATTGTTTATTAAACAATTCCTCAAATTCCTCCCAGCCCATCCTTGATCCAGCTTAGCCGACACCGCCATATCCCACCACTATCGTGCAATATCCTCCAACATATATGTCGCCAACTTTACTTTCATATCTACTGGCATGCTGATAAAATCGAAGATACGATTCATCCTACTCAGCCACACCTCCGCCCTTTCTGGTTCAGAATCACCCTGAAAGATGGGCGGATTCTGCTTCTGGAATTGGACGGAATGGTCTACATGCCTTGACTTATCCCTATGATTCCCCATGTCCACAGCCTAAAATTCTTGAACGATACTCTGAACTAGCTCTTTGTTCACACGTGGTTCAGGTGCAACCACATTATCTACATCTTCTTCCGTTTGGTTTCTACGACGTCTAATGGGTGCCATTTTCTTTACAAACAACGCACTCCATTAGTCTCACTTCCTAGAAACTGAAGGATTAGAATTTCAATCTCTATTATACCACTATCAACACATCGATTTACAAATATTTATAAAACATATCTTTTATTTCTTTTGAAAATCAATCTATTTTCAAGATACATCAACCATTATCTTTTCGAAATATTTCATTTGAAAACGTGTTTAAATTTTTCATAAATCACGCTTTTGCATCAAACTATAATCCATTTCTCAAAATGATTTATGCAATCCTAGTGGGAAGTAATTACTCTACAATTCATGTCATACTTATCTCATTGGATAAACCCATTACAATGATATTTTCAACATTTTAGAAGTGTATCAAAAACACTTATGTACCCAACACCCTAGTAACTTGAAGTTCAGCATAAACGGGTTAGCTAAGTCCTTTTATGCTATACATTTCTAGTTCCGACAATCCAACTCTTTTCTAAGATGACCACCCAAGGAATAAATAATAAGGAATTTAAACTCCAAGACCAAGAACGTCGATGACTACTTGTTAGGAAAGGACCGAACAAGCTGATACCATTTGTACCTCAATGGAAGGACCAGACTGATACAATTTGTAATGACCCACCAATTCTCATTGTCTTGAGAGTGTAACGAGTCATTAATTGGCCGTAAGTGACATCCCCAAGGTGCCAAAGGCTGGCAATAAATGATGAAGGGATTTAGAATACATGGGGGATGATTTACCCTTTTACTGAAAACAACCAAAAAATAGAGAAAACAAGATAAACATCTCCAAGAAACCACTATATGATGCATGATTTAAAACCAAAACAACTGAACCATTATCTTCATAAAAACCCAAATAAGTGCAACAATGGAGTACAAAACCAAATCAGAGTAAATAGCATAAATACAACTACAAGACTTCAATATGATAACCCAACTCCATGCTCTACAATCTCCGAGCTCCAACATCAAGAACCAGCCCAAGAGTCACGAAGTAGTGCTAAAAACGTGTGACACTTTAACTTTTCCAACATCCCGGTATACGACATCTGCAAAAGCACCAATGTGCCAAATCATGGGGTGAGTAATGAAACTCAGTAGGTTTTCCCCGATGAATTCTCAACCCATGCCTCTAGGATAAAACATGTTAGCACATTTATATAAAAAAATTATATTGAACAGTTCCCAAATAGTTCACACGTAAGAAATTCCATGTCAAAGCCTTTTTTCCAACAAAAAACATTTTCTAACAAAACAAACAAGAAAATTTTCCCAATAAAACTCACATTTCCATTTTTGGAACTTTAATTCCATTTCAAAAATCCACACCACCAAACATTTCACAACCCGTGAAATCCACTATGCATGCATCGTTATGACAGTTCCATACTCATGAGCGGTCTCTCATCGATCTACCAAGTCGTTACAAGGTAATTATTCCCCATGTGCCTTTACAATTTTGGCACCGAGCACAAGGTCATATTTCAACCAATCCTCGTAAATGAAATATGAACACACACCCCATGTATGCCCAAAAACCACACCATTTCAACCATGCCAAATCCATTTCAATAAAACACCCTTTTATTTAACACTTTTTTTCCCACAAACCATTTTCCAAGCCCCTCAAATCCATATCTTAATATCAATATTTTTAAAATCATGAAACCAAAACACTTTTCACAAACCATTCTTTCAATTTCCACAATTTAATCAAAACCAATAAATCATCACTAAAGATGATTTATAACATGATTTTCACCACAATTTCACAATTAAAACCAAGCAATTAAAACAATTTGAACTGTGACTTAATGTACTAAGAATGAGGAATAGATATTGAAGCCACCTACCTCCTAAATATGGGCGAAACCAAGCCACGGACGAAGAACGCTCAAGAACACTGGGTCAAAACGCCAAAAAAACCTCCTTAGACCTCTTCTCCAAACACAACCAAGACCAAAACTTGTCATATTTTACATCCACACCCTTAGATATACCCATAAAGGGCGTATATCTAAGAAAACAAGAGAAGAGGTGAAGTAGATCTAAGTCGATCTAAGAAACTGATGAAGAACGATCACATACCTTAAGAATTCAGCTTCGATTTGAAAAGAGAAGCCTTTAGATCGCCTCTGGAACGCTTAGGATAAGTCTTCCAACCTTCAAGGGAGAGTTATCCTGAGTTAGGGCTGCTTAGGTGGTTTAAGCAAGGAAATTAAAGGCAAAACGAGTTATATCCACAATTTTAGGATATAACTTTATGTGACCGCACGATTAGTCCGCATGGTTTGACAAACCGTGTGCTAACCGTGCATTAGATTCTTCCTCGACCCTCTTTCATGCACGACCTCATCATATTGTTTTTATTAACCATGCGCCGACCGTGCGGAAGCCATTGCCTCCTCATCCATACACGCACGGTTTGTCCGCACGGTTTGACAAACCGTGCACCACCCGTGCGCCTTCCCCTTTGCTTCAAACATCACTCCAGGATCTCCCGATTCTCCCATACGTCACCCAAAACTTTTCAAACCAAGAAAAGTATCAAGTAAGGGTTACATACCAGAAACTGGGGGTACTAAAATGACCATAGTTTGTATTTCTATATATATCTTGGTAGTACTAAGATTTATAGAGATTTGATGGAGTATTTATGGTGGGACAACATAGAGAGGGAAATTGCAGATTATGTGTCAATATTTTTAGTCTGTCAACAAGTGAAGGCCAAACAACAAAATCCTATAAGATTCATAAAACCTCCACCTATTCCTACATGTAATTGGGATGAAATCACCATGTATTTTTTCATTGGATTACCCAAAACTCCACGAAATAATGTTTCAATACGGTAAATTATTGATTAACTTATGAAATCGAAACATTTCCTCGCTATAAGGGAGGATTTTCCACTAGAGCACCTTGAACGACTCTATATCAATGATGTTGTGAGAATTTATGGAGAAAATATCTCAATGATGTATGATTATGATCCATTATTTACATCAAAATTATTGAGAAGTCTTTATAAATATTTGGATACTGAGATTCGTTTGAGTACTTATTATCAACCAAAAAATGACGAGCAACCAGAAAGGATAATACAAACTTTATAAGACATGTTGAGATCATGCTCACTTGATTTTCAAGGTATGTGGGATCAGTATTTACATTTGGTGGATTTATCCCTACAATAATAGTTTCTATTCTATGACTCAAATGGCACCATATGAAGCATTTTATGGAAAGAGATGTTGTACATCAATATGTTGGGATGAAGTTAGTGAAAGGGAGGTTGTGGGTCCAGAGCTTGTGGAGGAAACAACAATGAAGGTAAAGACTATTCAAACCCATATCAATGTGGCCCAAATAAGGAAAAAGAGCTAGATGATAATCGATGTAAGGATTTGTAATTTCTAGTGGGAGATCTTTTTTTCTTAAAAGTATCTCCATGGAAGGGTGTTATAATATTTGGGAAGAAAGGGAAACTGAACCTCACATATATTGGCCCTTTTAAAATTATAGAGAGAAATGAAGCCGTGGATTATCATTTAGAAATGTTGTCTAGCCTGTCTAAAGTACAAAATGTGTTCCATGGATCTTTGTTGAGAAAGTACATGCTAGACCCAACACATGTCCTCACTTATGAAGGTATAGAATTGGAACCTGACTTATCTTACTATGAAAAACCTATCTAGATTCTGGACACTAAAGAATAGGTTTTGAGAAATCATATGACTCAGCTCGTAAAGTTAATTTGGAAAAATCATAAATTTGAAGAGGTAATGTGGGATCCGGAGGAACTTATGATAAAGACCTACCCAAATCTTTTTAGGAGGTATCATTTGGGTAATTTCGTGGATGATTTTTTTGTAAGGGGGGAAGAATGTAACACCCTAATGTTTTAGAAATAAATTTAGTATAGAGTGAATTCAACACTGATTCAATGTGAACCTAACACTTTGATATTTATAATAGATATTTATAACCTATCTATTAGATATATTTTTTTGTAGCTTCTGTGATTTGAATTTCAAAAAACTGACATACACAGTTGTGATTAGTAAGATATTTAGAGTTTGATAGGATCAACTATCATTTTCGGCGAATATTAACTCTCCATTAGGAATAGTAACTTACCCATATGAATATTCATATACCCTTTTAAATAGTAACCTCACCCATGTGAGTATAAATAAAACTTATGCACCATATAAATGAGAGTAAATATTTTAAAAATTAATAATTAAGTGTTAATATTTTTTTGAGTAATAAATATTTAATTACAATTTTAAATTAATAATTTTTTTAAAATACAATTCATTTCCATAAAATGTATTCTTAAATAAATATTTTGTTTTCATATGAATTTAGGCTAATTTTATGAGACATTAGTTAATTTTTGGAAGTATTATAAAATCAGATTGAAATTTAAAATATGTATTTTTCAAGAAAATAAGGATTTTATTTAAATATTAAATTTCTATTATTTAGAAAATTATTTCTATAAAATTGAGTTTATTTTTTAAATTTACAAAAAAAAATGGTTAGTGTTAATTTTAGGTATTTATTCTGGAATAATTTATTTTTTTGGATAGTGAAATTCGATAATTTACAAAATATTCTAAATAAATGAATTTCTGCAACATGCTTGAGTCACAGATTATGTAAATGATCATTTTTTTAAACTCACATGAAATTATTAATTTTTTGAGTCACAATAATAAAAAAATATTCATATTGTTGATCCAAAATAATAAAATAATGATTAAAATAATCGAAACACCCTCCTCTCCTCCACTATAATAGCCACCCATCACTCTCTCTTCTCTTCACTCCTATTAAGCCTTGTGCCCTGTATAAATTCAACTAAAATATTCTACCATGATCCTCACCTAATCAAGAATCCATTGGTATCTTGAAAATACCAAATCCTCTCCCCTAAATAGGCTCTCAAGGAAGTTAAATTCAAGAGGTAAATTCCTCTTATCTTTTATTTTATTTTCCTTCAAGTTCATTTCTTTCTTTTTCTTTACTCACCTCATTTCCTCAAAATGTTATGAGAACTCCAGTAACATAAATGTACTATAATTTTGTTTTTATAATTTAGTAATTCATTATCATCTCTTCTTTCCCCTCTTTTTATACTAAAAATTAAAACACCATCTGAGATGTGTTAATTTATCACATCTATGGATAACGTGTTGTTAACTTCTATTACAGTCTTCAATTATGATCATGAAACCATTTTTATGGTTGAAAAAAAATCATAATATATGTAATATAACTTATGTAATGTTTTGGAATCATTTTTGTACACATGGTGTTAATTTATAAAATAAAATGAGTTTGTGGTGATCGAAAAACCACCAAATTAATCCAAACATTTATCATTAAAATATTATCTACTGATTCATCCTCACCCAAATTAATCAAATGAATTATATGATAGTTTAACATTCTATATTAAAATATATAAGATATAACATATTTTTAAGAATTAAATTCATATTTTACATTATCTTCCATACAAACGAACTGATCATGAAAACTAATGAGATAAGCCCTCACAAACGATGATATTGGATTTCTTAACCCATAAAAAAGACCATAAATGAACTTAATAAAATTATAATAAATAAAATACATGTCTAATAGGTTCTAAATTAATTTATAATAATTATAATTTCTTATTTTAAGACCTGAAGTTCAATAGTGGATCATACTCAGACATAAGGTAGGGGTTTTCTAACCAAACCTCCATTTTCATTCAGGATACTCTTATTCTATACTTAAATCAATGAATTTATTATTTATTCTTATGTACTCTATATAAACTTCTATTTAAATTTTCTATATATGTGTACCAACCAATATCTTTCCTTATTTAATTTATAGTCACATGCTTTAAAAAGATCTTTAAAAAATTCTTCCTAAAATTCATGGCCATTTCAAGGGAACTTCTCGAATTCTTACCTATGTTCAAGTACACTATATAGTATTTTTTTAGACACAATTATTTTTATAAAATAAATCATTTTAATATGAAAAAATATATTATTTCACTTCTAGTTTTATACAATTATTTTTCAAAAATTACTCTTTTTTCAAAATAAAATAATATTTATTTCAAGAATTACTCGAAGATTTTATAAGAGTATTTTCATTTGTTTCAACACTCTTGTTGATTATTATGTATAATTGAGACTAATATTTTATTATATAATCTACCATAGTTTATTGGATTGTTTATGATTAGTTTTATTTTGGATGTTTTATCTTTAAACCATTCTCCATATTACTCTAAATGGTTTGTGTTTGGGGAAGGTTATTTATATTTCATATGTTAGATTCAATATGAATGTTTATGTTGTTTATGTTTATCCCTATTCAGATAAGGAATGAATTGGACTTAGTAGGGGATGTTTGGGGACCTCTATATCCCCTCATTGTATCAGTAGGTAACACGAGACATGAGAAAACATAGATATGGACTTGGCTGAGGCCTTTCCCATTTTCAGATATGGTTTTGGCTAAGTCCTTAATCATTTTTAAATGTCTTGGCCGAGACCTTGGATGTATTTTTCATAATGTCCAACATTATTCACTCCCTCATTATGAAACTATAGATTTATAGTCCTTGTGATTATTGGAAAAGTAAAATATCCATGGTTATGTTTTATGGTATTATTTAATCTATTTTTTCCTCCCATATTATGCTCAAATACATTTTTAAAGGGATACATTTTAGTTATTCACCATGCCTAGTGTTTATATTTTTGTCCTCTGTATTATTTACCCTTACTGAGAATTTTATCTCACCCATTTCACATGTTTTATTTTCCCCCCTTTGTGAAGAATTATATTATTGTCACATTCATGACTTATTTTAAAGGTAATTTTCATTTAATTTCCATTCATGATTTTTTTCAAGGGTTTCCCATGCTTTTATGGAGGAATGGGTGAGTTTTCATGAATTGGGCCAAACCGTGATCCCAATTCCAGATTTAAAAATAAATTTTGATTCCTTTATAACTCATTCATTTTTCAACATTTTTCATCCATTACAATTCTTAATTTTCCTAACCTGAACTATTAACACCACCATTTAAATTTGGAGACTTTATAAATCCATAGTAATGGTGTATTTATATTTTTATTTAAGGAGTTGGGCCACCCCGAAAGCCCACTTCCAGTTTTAAAAAAACACTTTGTTTATTTAATAACCTTTTCAATTTTAACAATTTTTCAGTGATTCTACCTCTAACCCGATCCCACTGAACCTAGGCGCACCCCCAATCTCTTTCCCCCCCTCTTTAGAGATCTTTTTCTTCTCAGAACAAGTTTAAAATTATTAATAGTTTTCAATTCGAGAAGATTTATAAAGGCAGTTTGTTTCCTTCATAACTACTTCAATTATCACTATTTTTCCCCATTAAAATTCATACATAGTCTCCTTATCTTTGTTCTAACCTCACTTAAATTTATTTCTATTTTAAAATTCAGCTACTGGTGTATTTGGGGTGATTTCTACAATATCACTCTAGTAAGTTGGTCTTCTTCATTCTTCTTTCAATTTTCTTAGGGTTACATTCAATGTGATTATGGTTTATTACCTTATCATTAAGGTTACTAATGTCCAGAAGGTAGAGTTTGAACCTAAGGTTTTATTTCTTGTATTTTGGGTGTAATAATCTGGTTTTAGGTTGGATTTCACTTCCTTGAGGTGCGGCGGTGTTGTAGTTTATGTTTCACACCATGTTTTGAGTGTTTCGACAAAAAAGGTATGTGGTTCCATGAGTAAAAAATTATTGATGCATTAGATTGCTGTATTTACTCATTTTTCATATTCCTAATATGTTGGGTGTGGTGTGAAAATTGTTTATGATTGATTTGGTTAAGTGTTTAATTTTATAGTTTCTTTTTAAATTGAAATTGGGTGTTTTCATGTGTAACTCATGGGGTATTATTTGTGTGTATTTCATAACTTATGGAATTGGTTTACTAAATCTTGTTTGGCCTACCAATTCTGGTTTGGTAATGTATTAGTGTCATGTTGGCCTAAAAGGAGGGTTTTTGAATAGGTTTTATGTGTAAAACATTATTATAATTCTTGAGAGAATTTTATGAAAATGTGTGTTTTCATTTATATCATTTGTGGTATTATTCAAGGTGATTTTATAACACTTAAAAGTATTTTTATAAATGTATCTAGGGATGAAAATTCTGTTTCGGATAATAATTGTTATGGGGTTTGTCTTAAATGGGGGTTTTGAAATGGGTTTTGTGTGCAAGACATAGTTACTCCACTTGGGTTCTTTGTATGAAAATTGTAAATGTTTTAGTTGGTTAAACAAAGTGGGAAAATGGAACATATGTACTGTTTGGTGTTTGTGTTCAACTAATATGGGGTTTTGAAAGGTGAATTATGGTTTTAAGATGTCAAAAAATTTTAGAATGTTTTGTAAATTTATGAAATGTTTTATAAAATTGTGATGTTGGAGACAAACATGTTTGTGGGCTGTTTCGTGTAAGTTTGACAGTAAAATGATTTTGAAGGTAAAAAGGGTATTATGTGGAATGTGTGTGTGGGATATTTTGTGATGTGTATCACCTTGTAAATGTTTTATAAAATAGTTTAATGGATTTGTGGAAGTGTTGAAGAAATGTGAAAAGTGTTGCGTGCTATTTTGGGGTGAGTTGGATTTCGAAATCAATTTGAATGAAATGTGATTTTTTTGACTTGTGTGGTATACAAGGAGGATTTTTGGTGAATTTGTGATGTGGAAATGATATTTTCATGTGAAAATTATATTTCTTGACTTGTTGAACTTGTCTGAGCACAATGGGAAAACCCGGGTATATAGGTGGGTGGACGTGCACTAGTATGCTAGTGAATACGTGAGGTTTCGCCTCAGTTTCACTTAGCAAGATTGATGCTTAAAACTCTAACTAAATTTTGATGATGATGATTGGGGAAAACTAGGTTATGGGTATGTTCCCTATGAGTGTCTTGTGCACGAGAACAAATATTTTTGATGGTTACTCTCACCATGATATGAGGTACTTGGGACCCACAATGAACTAGTTCCTAGGAGTTATTCCTTATTGTTTGTGATCATTGGATCCTTTATACTTACCATCGACATACGATATATTTGGATGTAAAATTCAGTAGCTTTTGAATTTATTTTTAAATTTTCTATTCTTTAAAGTACCCCACTTGAAAATTGATTTTTTTAAAGTTGCATCTTTTAGAAATTGTAACTTGAAATTACATGTTTTTGAAAACTTGCATTCTTTTCATATTTGAATGTTTATCCCTGGGAATCTCTTAGTAGTGGTATCCTACTAGGAATTGGATCACACCCTAATTACACCCATGGGTGTAAGTAGACTTGGTTATTTTTGTTTTCACTATTTGTGAATTGTTTTTAGTTCCAGTGGTTCGGGTTTCTAGCATGTCCTTGGGGGAGAAGTCTTGTATAGCTGGCTTGAGGGCGGTGCCCCATGCCATGAGGGTTTTTGGGCTGTTTCATTTTGATTTTTTACCTTGGTTATAGTCTTGTTGAGTTGTTTTAAAATATGCAATTCAGTTCTGAATTTTGTAAAAGATTGTTTTAGTTGAAAAATCCAGATTCATTTTATTGGGTTCTTTTGTTGTTTTATGTTTATAAACTTGGGTAAATCATTCAAAATTCTCATTTTTTGATACCCGGGAACTTTTTCCAGCCCCTGGGGATCGGTAACTCCATTCGATACTTGTCACGGACTGGGTTTGGTACCGGTTTCCATGGTGAACAGATTTGGTTTGTGACAATTATGAATGATTTACAAGGATAATCTTGGAGATTATGTATGATTCAAAATAAGTGGGTATATTGTTTTTCCTTCAAGTTGTAATGTTGAACTTATGTATGTATCTGGTTTTCCAAAAATACTAAACTATTCATTTCTTAGAGATACAAATTACTTTTTTATATTCCAATGTAATAAAATATGGCACCGACTCTGGGAAACTAGGGTAGGGTCCTTACACAGGCTGCTCCATACAGGTAAGGTTATTATTTATAACTTGTGTTAGATATGCCAGTATGATTATAAGATATTTAGCGCCAGTTTTTCACTAGATCCACTATCATTATATTGAATATGAGGTAAATACCTACCTATATTACACATATTGATACAGTTTACTTTTCATCAAGTAGGTTCCATTTCTAAACAATGTCATACACTAGATTAGGTTATGAATCAAAATACATAATTCCAAATTAGTAAGATAAATAACATAAATTTAAAAATTTATTCATATATAACCTCTTAATCCAAAAAATGGTATATTTGGGGATATATTTACTCATTAATACTTTATAATGGTCTTTAAATAAAATGTGAAATATCCTAAGCATATTCCCCTGGGGTGTCAAACCAATGCGCAATAAGGCCAGTTGTCATGTACCAGGTTACCCCAACCCAAGCCTAGAATACCTTGTATGATTTTATACTTCAAGGTATATCTATTCCAGAACCACATCCACTTGTAGTATCAAGGAAGGGATGTATTTCTTAGAATACCCAAATAATATCTACATTACCAAAATTCTAGGATGTTCTTCTATACTAATCTGCAAAGTCTATCTTATTGTAATATATCCTAATCAAAGTTTTTTCTAAATATAGTTTTCAAGGTTTACACCAAACGTACTCTTATATCAACTATATGTACCTAAACCTAATTTTCTAGACTTGGTAGATTAATTTATGTTACATTGGAATGATCACAAGAAATCAAATCCTGAAGGACAGATTGGATTAGTTACCACGTAAATACTAGATAAAACATAAGTTTTACATCACTTATTAAAATGAAAAACAACATATTATACCACTTGAAAACTATCATATCCTTTATAATATCCCTACAAGTCAATCATAATATACTTATTCGCATCCAAGTTAAAAATTAAACATATGAAATGGGTGGTCTCATATGCTCAGTATAGATAAATAATACAACAAAAGTTGTCATAAATAAGCATAAACATTTAAGGAAAGGTATAAAAATGAAACAAAATCCTTTTAAATGTAATATTCAGTATAATATCTTAAGAATAAATCAAATAATACCATTTAAACATTAACATGTATATTCTATCAGTAGAATAATCACATTTAATTTTAATGACTAATCTTATAATGCGGGAATACAGAATGTAGGACATCTTAAAATTACTATCAAGGCTTTGGGTAAGACACCCTACATATATGGGTAAGAAATTAGCCAAAACACAAACATAATTTTCTCATGAGACCTACTGATGCATCTAGGAGATATATTAGGCCCCAAAAACACTTAAAAAGTCCAATACATTCCTCTTTTGAAAGGGGTAAAACATAACCAACATAAACATTCATATTAAAACTAGTATATGAAATATTAATACTTAAAAAATAAGTTATGAATGGTATCAAAATAGAACATACAGAGTCAAACATATCATAAATCCTTAAATACAATATGGAATATTATATCATAATAAATAAACCTCAATTAAACACAAAATACAACAAATTATGTTTACAAAGATGAAAAAAATCTAACAAAATCATTAAAACTCTTTGATAGAAATATCCCTTTTTTTACTTTGAAATTAATTTAAAATCTTACAGAACTATAAAAGGAAGAATTTATTTTGAAAATAAATTTCTAAGATTATAAATTAAACTTCAAAATGAAATGCATCATGACGTTTGAAATATTCACTTGTGATGTATAAGTTAAAAATATATTCTTTCCTTAATTTGTCGAAAAGGTCAAAAAGTACCACATTTGGAAAATGATTGAAAAATCCATTCAAAACATTTTTATATAAAAATTCAAACATGGGTAAAAATTTCGTTAAACCAATGTTGATAATATTTTGAAATACATTTTAAGAAACATGACCATGGATGATAAAGATGTCTCAATATATACTTACACATAAACAATCTCAGATTGTAATGAGATTGTGAAATTAACCCTTACCTTGTATTTTACTTTAGAAAAGGGTGTGTTAACCTAATTTATAATGATTAAATCATGTTATTAAATTATACCAGTACCATATCCATATTAAATATATCATATATGATCCTCTTATATCATATTTTTAATAATATTTCAGTATTATCAATGTTTTAGGTGTTAACTGGTTAATTTTCCCATGCCAGTTTTTTGTGTAAGTCATGATTGTTATGCATAGGAAGTATTATATTAATATAAATAATGATATTAAGTTTAAATTTTATATTTTTACTCATCATATAAATTTTATATTCATTTTTAATGGTTAATATGGAGAACGAATCTCACCGTGTTGTGGAGACAGTAGGCTGTAAGTACACACGAGCGACGATATCATTACCTTGATGGTTAAATAGTATATAATTGGATGGTATATTAATTATAAATAATAATTATCATGTTATATTCATTATTTATGCCAATTATACTAATTATCATGTGCATACTAATAAATTAGTGTTTAATAACAAATTACACCACACCCTGGAGATGATAAGCCGTATGTATGCACACATAGTGATATTATTATTTGTAGGATAAATAAAATGAGGAATATGATTTTACCATGATTATAAAAACATATCAATGTAGGGATGATACCGAAGTTATTATTTTGGTAAGGAAACACCATAGAAAGGGGAAGTAGTAGGAGAAATGAACTTTGAAAGAGGCACTACTACAAAAACGACCTATATCAGCACTCAAAAAGAGCTTTAATAGTGCTAAAAAAGCATTTTAAATATTAGTGCTAATATAGGGGGGGTCACTTTTATCAGTGCTCTGAAAAGTGATGATAAAGGCCCCTTTTATTAGTGCTAAAAAAGTGTTGATAAAAAACCCCTTTATCAGCGCTTTTTTAGTGCTGATAAAATGGGCATTTATCAGCGCTTTTAAAAAGGGCTGAAAAAGTTCAATTTTTTTGTTAAAAATTAAATAATGCGAGGAGTGCTTTTATCAGCACTTGGAACCCCCTTTATCATAATTGGGAGGTCTCCCGCACGCTGCCCTTCCCACACATCCTCATATGCAAGCACCCCCTTCGCTTCCACCCGAACTCGAACCCGCGACCTCCCCCCTTTCGCGGTTACACCTTTACCACTAAGACATTTTGTTTTGATCTCTATTTAATGATATATATATAGTTATATTTATTAATATATTGATAAAGATTCATATTAATATAAATATATTTATTCATATATTTGTATATATATATTCATTCATATATTAATAAATTTTTATATATATTTTTTGTTATGATTTTTTATACGTATATTTATTTTTATATTAATATATACTTATAAGATTAGTTTTAAATACAGTTATGAAAAAATATTTTTTTATGTGTGTTTATAAATAAATAAATAAATAAATACATACATACAAATATATATACTCCACACAAACACACACACATAGACACATATATATTTACGAATAAATACATATATATGGGTATTTGAAAATCCATATAATGTTAAAATGACCATAAATTATAAGATTAGTTTTAAATACATTTATGAAAAAATATTTTTTTGATGTGTGCTTATATGTAAATAAATACATACATACATATATACATGTATACAACACATAGACACACACACACAGACACATATATATTTACGAATAAATAAATATATATGTGTATTTGAAAATCCATAGAATGTTAAAATGACCATAAATTATAATCTAGAATCCGATTTCGACACCACAAACAATCAAATAGAATAAAATGAAATAATATTTGATATGATATGTGGTACATTCCTAACAGAAATCTAGATCAGAAGTTATACTTTTTTGAATGTTAACAATTTGGGGTCTCCCGACTAAAAACTCACTTTTGGAGGCCTTCTAGGCCATTTTTGGCCTCTAAAAATGTGACATAGGATTTTCTTTGGTTGCCGGCCTGTAGAACTCGTCACATGATTTTATTTGATATACTGTAGAGATCAAACGGACACCCGGATCAAAATTTATGTCCTTTTCAAGTTTGAGTTACATTTTCAACTTATTTTAGATCTTTTATTAATTGTTTTGATTTTTTGTGTCTTCAAATTGTTATTAAATTATTTTTAATCGATAATAATTATCAAATTATTAATTAATAATATTTTTTTAAAATATTTTAAATCCATATTCACTAAATTTATTATATATTAATTGTAATAGTCTATTTATATGTATCTAAAACATATTTAAGAAATATATATTGTATTTATACCAATATAAATATACTTTTATAAAAATATATTATTTTTCATGATTTTTTTTGAATCATAGAATTTATCAGTGCTAGGAAAAATCACAGATAAATCCCCCCTTCATCAGCGCTACTAAAAGAAGTGCTGATAAATGGTTCCCCTTTAATAGCGCTAAAAAAGCCCTCATAAAGTGGGGGGGGGGGCTTTATCATCACTAAAAAAAGAACTGATAAAGGGGGCCTTTATCAGCGCTTTTTAGCCCTGATAAAGGCGCCCCTTTATCAGTGATTTTTTTAGTGCTGATAAAGGACACCTTTATCAGTACTTTTTTTAGCGTTTATAAAAGCGTAGCGCTTCCCTTGCCTGTTTTTTAGTAGTGAGGTGACAAAACAATTAGCTCTTTTTCAGGTATCTCCTATTTATTTTCCCAAAATAACTCTTGAGGATGGATTTCTGCCCAAATTATAGACTCTAGTATGTATTTAGGAATGTTTGGATAGAAAATGGGTAGGGTGTTTCCAAGACAAAGGGCTTTATAGGTGTTAATTAAAGATAAAGAGAGGTGCACTTTTATAAGTGAGGGGAGGGACACTTTAGAGAACACTTAAAATAGTAAATTAATATAAATTAATTTTCAATTAAATATTCATAAAAAGTAAGTTTATTCTATGAGAAAATTTGGATGTGTCTAGATATCATCAACCAATGAATTTTAGAAATGTTTAGGTCATAAAATTAGCCTTATCTTTTGGCTTTAACCCTTAGTTAAATAATTTAACCTTTACTATGGAAACATTTCTTTTTTACACTCTAGGGTTAAGAATGTTACTACAAAATGAAAAAATTACCCCAATAGGATAATTTAACACTATAAAAGTTAGTTTTACAAACCTGATATTTTTATGAATTTGATAGAATTTAATAAAATATTATTTATTTTAAAGTATAATTTATGTCAATTTTGATACTATTCAATATTTTCATTTAAAAAAATACAACCAACATTATAACTTAAAAAAATACTTCAAATATGTTAATTACAAGACTATGTTATTTAATTTTTTTTAATTTCATTAATTACATCAAATTTTATTTAATTTATTTTTTTTAATATCATTTATTTGATATTTGTATTAATAAAATAATTTTCACTTCACTATTGTGTCATTATTAATAGTAATTATTTAATCTATTAAAATTATAAATAAATTTATATGAGTTATGTAATTATTTTAAATTTCCATATACTATTTATAATTTAGTTTTTCTCCAGGATATCTCTATATTAAAATTATTATACTTATACGAAATGTGAGTGTGACATTTTGTCGCATTCATTAATTTTAATAAACTTCTGGTCTTATTCATGGAAAGGGGTTCCTTAAATGACTCCATTTATAAAAATAGGTGATAAGGTTATAATTTAGTCATAAAATAGGATTTTTAGAGGTTTTAGGGCAATTTTATAATATTATTTTTAGCTTTAATTACCCAATTTAACCGTGACCACAACAACAAAAAATTTCCAAAGTTACAATGCATAATATCCCAAAAAATAAAAATAAATTATTAACATAATTTGGGCCAATATATTCAAAATAAGGAATCCATTTTTCAAAATTTAAAACAAATAAGTTCTATTAATTAATTTAAGATTAATCCCTGTTGACTAAATGAGAAAACGAGTTTTTCAAAAGCAAAAAACATCAAAAGATTGGCATGTGTTTATATCTTATTTTAATGTGAAAATAATTCCAACGAACTAACTGTATCAAATGATAAACAATTAATCTAATTAAACTTTAAAACCAATTTAAATGATAATCTAATAATATAAATAAATTATATCAAAAAAAGTTTTGAATTAAAATGCAATATTTTCACTATTCAATAAAATATGAAAGTTATCAAAAAATACTAAATATTTGTCTAAACTAAATTTTTATGTCCCACTTCTAATGAAGATGTTTATTTTATCTAATTTAAAATATAAAAGGGTAAAATGTTGGATTTAAAAATGGTTTTCCATTAAAAGGTGGTGAAATTGATTTTTTTTGAAAAATACTTCTTTAATTTGAAAAAATTGTATTTTTCATTATATAATGTATAATAACAAAAAGATATGAATATTACAATTATATGAAATTCAATATGTGGTTAATAATATTTGTAACTGCTTTTTAATGGGGTAGTTGTGGTGTGCTCAAACTTGGTGTTATGTGCAGCACAAGGAGTTGAATTATTTAAAAATAAGCATACTGTGGAATATTGGGGTGTTACACTTTTACCTATAAATTTGTATCTATAATAACTTTTTAGGAATTATTAATTTATATTATCCATTTTTATAGATTTCTTGATTTTTGATGAAAAAGTTTATTTCCATAATTTTAATATACAATATCTTCAATTCACTCTTCAATGTTTGTTTGTCTTTTCTGATTCTTCTACCATTATTATCATTATGATTGATTAAACTTATGATAATTATCATCTAACCTAAGGACTCTCTTGGGGGATTAATCCATTAAATAACCCAATCCTTTCACAATCATTATCATTGTTTCATATTTTCTTAGATTCAGTGTGAGAGGGATATTAGTGGGAAATGCACTTTTTTGTCTCCACTTTCCACATAAGGTGTAGCTTTTTCTTCTCCATTATTCTCCCTCAATAGGGGAAGTGGATTTACAATATACTTGATAATCATTTATTGAACCACATATTCATGAGATATGTAGAAGTGGATAGTCACACATAAGGTTGATCATGTTCATTAGGTAAATATAGAACTAATTTTAATGTAATGTAGGTTCACTCTAGGCAATTCATCTGGGAGAATTTTCCTTATTTATAACTACAGTCATTCTATTTTCATTTCATTTCATGTTTAATTTCTAGTTTCTTATTCTAGTTCTTACCCCTAATTTATATTTTACACTATTTAATAATATATTTAAAAATTACCTAAATTTAATAAGTGAATTTAGAAATAGTGAGTGCTTGGATAAGAAATATCTTTAAGTGAGATGTTGTTTGCTAGAAAATATGTCATAATAAGAAATAAAATTAACTGGATCTTCTACACCCCATGAAATGTGTGTTTCAAGACTCACTCTATGAATTCTCCTCAATTTTATTTTATCTTGTTCTCACTCACACTTTCAAAGCAACCAATGTTTCTAGAAAAATATGATGGAGGTGGGATCGTTTCTATGTATTGGTAGATTCATCCGGAGCACAAATTTTTTTGGAGGAAAGAGTTTTTTGGATACTTATTAGTATTTATTATCGACATCAGTTTAGTGATCTTGGATAGTCTTATATAAATATTGAAATGGAATATCATTTTAAATTTATTTCCTTATATCTAAACAAATTATGTTATCTTTCTGGTTTATAGTTTTTTTAGTATATTCCTTTACATTTAGATAATTTTCCCCATCTAGATCACATTATTACTAACTTGGGTAGTGGATATTTTGGAATTATAAATATATTAATGGGAAGGAATAAGTCTTTAAGGCATCATTACAAATTATAATGTGATATATAACTGGATCCTTTAATGTTATCCTAAATAACGATGTCCCTTTACCTTAGTGAGAGATAACATTTCAGAGGTGGTGATGCATTCTCTATTAAATAACGATTTCCAATGTTCTTATGGTTATAACGGTATAAGATAGAGTAATACATAATGAGGAAATATAATTACTTTTAAAATATAATTTTTTGGAAATGATTTTCCATGATAATGATTAATGGTCTAAGATGTATAATTTGATCATGCCATTTTTAATCCCATGTTATGATTTTCATCTATCTTCTTTCTTAATCGTAGGAGAATTTGACTTTTTTTTTCCAATAAACATTTTTTGACATTATTCTTCCAAGTTATTACTTTCATTCCATGTTTATTAGGTTACCCAATTGGGTTTCGTGATGAAAATATATTTTATTCTATTTTTAAAAGCGATTTTACTTTATAGGATAATGCCACACACACATAGAAACATGTGCACACACACACACACACACACACACACCTTTTACCACATTTAGAGGATGATAGTTGAATGGAATCATTAAAATATACGTTCCTAAAGGTTTTTAGGTACCACATAATGTATTTTCATGAATATATTAAAGTATATATATATATATATATATATTTTTATTTTTGATATGTTTTTGTGATAATTGAGGAAACATACACAAAGTGGCGCGTTTATTGTTTCCATGCTAAATTGTGTTTTGGATAATGATTATTTATGTTCTATTAAAAAAATATTTTTGTTTAATTTAATAATATATAATCCCATGCATTCACTCATGTATATAATAGATCTTTTTATGGATAATATTGATGGTTTCTTACTGATTATTATACTCCAACATTGCATATATATCTCAGTGAACTTTTAGTTTATCATGTTTAATTTTAGATAAAAATAGGTGTATAGTGTCTATTAATACATAGATAATTCTAAGACTCATTGGGAATGGATATCTACTAGAATTTCAGCTTTCTATAGGTTTTTAGAGTATGGAGAGGCTACCTTTTTCAATACATATCTTGGAATATAACCACATCTATTTATTTACGCATCGAGACATGTTGTGAGTCTTATTATTTAGTATAGATAGTTATATATAATATTCCTAGAATGAAACATTATGTTTCATGCATACTTATAGATATTTACTTATACTATTATGAAAGAACTAGTAGTAAATAAATGTGTATATGCTGAGATTTATTTTAGGAAATGTATGATATATGTAAGTTTTATACCATTATTTTTATTATAGAATGAAACATTAAAAAAATTATTTCAAGAATTTAAACCATTTTCTAATAAATAATTCATTCCCTTGTCAGTCATCGCTAGTCACTGGATATATGAAAATGTTCTTATGTTTTGTGATTCCCAGATTTGGCTATTGTTCAAGTATCTTGATTATGGTTGTTATAGGTATCATGATCTAGAAAATGATATATGAATTTTATACATATTATGGATATTCATATAAACAACATTACCAATGTAACCATATAGGTATCTAGTCTCAAAATAAATTTAGCATAATTCAAAATGATTTTTTATCCAATGTCACTAAATAATTAAAAGCTACAACATCCATAAAAGGATAATATTTTTCATCATAATTAATCATAAGTATTTATGAAAACATTTTAGTAACTAATTGTTATTTATATATATCAAATATTAATTCAAATCAACTATCATTTACACAAATATCCATTTATAATAAATATTCCACACCAGAAAACCCATATTTCACATTATTTATCTAGCATAAGACCAACCCCTAACCATACCCAACCAACCACCCTGGATACATCATTTGATGATAACATTTTAAAATTTATTTTTACTATATACATAACTTCATTCAAAACATTATCTATTTATAACAAACAAATAAACAAAAATTCAATTTGTATAATGTTTGGATTTTATAACTAGTGTAAACTCTATATAAATAATTTTTATTAGTTTTTGAAGACCAACTAAAATACCTACTTGAGGAATTGTTTCGATACACTTATAAAAAACAATTGTTAATTATTTAGTGTCAATTTTCAGAAATAAATTTATGCATTTCATGGGGGAATTTATTTTTTTTGGTTTTATGAAATAATATTTTTAATAAATATAAATAATTTTAATATTTGTTTTCATATTAATTAACTCATGAATTTCTTATCTATATCTTAATTAATCCAAACACTAGCCCTATAACCACCCCTAACATAGCCCTAGAATAACCCAAACATTTCTCAACCCTAGAACAAGGACCTACCCATTATGATAAACATTGAGAATGTAATTAGGCTTCATATATGAAAATTTCATTATAATCATTTTTGACAAAAATATCTACTTATAACCAACAATGTACACTAAAAAACTGATTTTATGGAGTTATTTTGTCATTTAGTGTCATGTTATATCATCAATATATAATTTAAATATATATTTTAAATCACCTATGAATACAAAAATCATTTTTTGTAATGGTACAAATATTTGGGAGTGGAAATTCAGGTTGAATAATTGATCAACCATGTGTCTTTGAACCCTTTAAAGATGTCAAGGTTTTAAATATAGGATAAGGATCAAGTCTTTGGTGTTGTAACAGTCTCATGGCTATAGTTATTAATTAGATATAATAACATATCAGGATGGTGAGGATCATGACATTATTAAGGGGTTCCACACTATAGAAGTAGGAGAGAATTATTGGGCTGCAAGAGTTAATGTCTTTGCTTTGGTGGAAACATTGCATGGAAGAATAGAGGTGAATTTATAGTATTTGTAAAATTATGATCATATCTAGGAAAATTGGATTAAAAAAATTACTCGTGTCTTGAAATTTGAAAATGGATATTTCCTTGATATGTAAGTTGTTTTTCTTGACATGTTAGATTTTGTGAAGTCACGTTATGGTGAGTGGTGGTCATGTAATGAACATATATATGGGTAATATATAAGGGTTATATATATTATGAAAATTTAGTATAATGATAGGAGTCACTCCATGGGATAAGGGTCAAAATATGCTAATATGTAAGTGAATACGATACGTAAGGGTCCCCAAGGGGAAATAATATGGAGTTTAAACATTGAGAAAAAATAGAGTAGGGGGGATTCATACAATGCTGGGTGTTCATTGAGTCGTGTAGGGGATCATAGATGTGATCTATTATTTAAATACCAATATGTATAGAGTCTTCACACCATGAATGATAGGGTAATTCCATGGAATGACCTTAGGATGTAACATCCCATTACCACTTTAAAGTATTTCTATTCTCTCATGTTGTTTTCCTCATTATTTGGGTTCATATTGGGACTCCCAAGGATAGAGAACATTTTATAAGGAAAATGAACTAATGTTTGGAAATTTGTTTTTGTTTTAATTAATGGAGTCTAGGTATACACTTTTTGAAGGATTTGTGGGATTCCCCCCTGAGTTTGGAGAATATCATAGTATGTTTGGGGTTTTTTCAGCATAAATTGGGCTTTTCGATGTATATACGTGTAATTCAAACTATGTAAACGTTTTACACACCGTGTATTGTTTTCCAAGAAGATATTGTGAGTTTGGTTCAGAGAGTGAGAATCTTGCACCTTGTGAAAGTATTTTAAACACCATGTAAAATGTTTTTGTCATGTATTAGTCACCGAGTAGATTTCATGAACTGGTACATGGCATGAGATGTTTACATGTAGTGTAATGTGTTTACACAACGTGAAATGGGTTCCAAGAAGATACCATGATGTGGTACAAGGAATGATGATTTCACAAAATGAATATATATTAAATGACGTGCAATGGAAAAAATGGAATTTTTAACCTAAGGCGATGGGATTTTTTTAGGTATTTAGGCTTTGTTGATAGTACAATCTGAAAAGGTATTACACACAGTGTAATCCACACAGTTTTTTGTTTTTAGGGTGTTGTATGGATGATTTATTTTTTATTATACTGTAGGTATCTCTCCTATCCAGCATGGAGTTTTCTCAATCAATTTTGGAGACCTCATCCCCTTTCAAGTAATTTCATCTAGTGATTGATAATTTCTAGTTGCAGTTTGTTTTTCTTGGAGAGTAACCCTTTTACTTCTTTGTTTTTACTGATCATGGTAGAACCATTGTGTTGTGTTATTGGATCCGTTGATCTATAATGATAATCCTATTGATCCTTTGTAGATTTTTTGTTTGATATTCCTCTAGGGGATAAACCTTATGTTGATTGTGGTGCGGTGTGAGCATTAATTTAAGTATGTTGGGATAAGTTCTCTATATCATTCATGTTTCTTTATTGAATCGATTCTAAAATGTACGGATTGATAGTAGTGTTTCGACCATTTTATTTGTGGTCTTCCTTATTGGTAGATCCTATTGTGGTCATTTGCATCTTAATTTTTGAGGTAGGTGGTCCCGTATCTAGCCTAGGTATATGAAATCTATTTATATGGTTTTGATAATTTTTTTTATAAATGAAATTGAATGTTTTATTAATTGATTTGTGTTTGTGTAATGGGTTTTTGATAATATATGGGTTTCCCAAATTTTTTTATAATAAAAATGGAATTTTCAAATCATTATGAAATGGATTTCTGAAATGGTTTTCAAAAGTATGGATTTGATGAAATCATTTGGAAAGTAGAGAACATGGGAAGCCTTGAGTACTTAGGTGGACGGTGTATCTTAGGTCCATCATCCATGAATTGTTGGTGGGTTCATTCATGGGGTATTCCTATACTCCCTAGTCCTATTTTTATAGTGACTTGATTGATATTTTTGGGGTTTAATCCTAGGTTATTCCTTTATTCTTAGTCACATATTATAAGTAATTGAGTACACACTAGTCATTGATTGTGGTAAAAGTAGTCTCTTAGCCTGAATAATAATGACCCTTAGAATGGTGTTACCTATTCTCTTTGGATTGTAAAATTTTATCTTGCACTGCCCTGGTTTGACATTATATATGATACATGATTTTTTGAGTTGATTTGACTATGTGATATATGTGAAATTATTTTAACAGTTATACCTGGATTATTTTAGGAAATGTTGAAAAATGGGAAATTAAATGTTTTATAATTATTTTGATAAAAAAATTTAACAGTTTATCATGACTTTTTTATTAAATTTAATCATTGTTTGAATTTTTTTATAAATACTTTTTATGGAACACTAGGGTGGGATCCTACTAATTTTGTTAGCTCAAGTCATACACACCCCTTCAGCGGTGTGTAGAGAATTATATATCTATCGATGTTGGGAAAGGAAAGGTTTTTCTGCGAGACGATGGGGATTCTTTTGGCCACATGTCAGTAGCTGCTGGTGAGATGGTAGGAATTTTACACATTATCACATAGAGTATTTAGTTTTATTTTTAGTTTTCCTTTGATACTGGACTTGTACATTGGGATGTTATGCATGTTTTTTGAGTTGTTTTTTTCCTCTACATTCTTTCAATTATGATTTTTTTTAATAATTCCACTGTTTCTATCTCTTATGTGTGTGTATGTGTATATATATATATATATATTTCATTTTGCATCTTGAAGTTGGGTTAAATTGTTTCCTATATTTGTTGTTGATGCCTAAGTGATAGTTTCTAGACCGTGGGGATCTAGAACACCCTTCTGATATGTTGAAATTCATGTTGGGTACCATTTTGAGAGGGTATCTAGGTTTGGTTCACTACCGTTTGGTATTTTAGGTGGGTTTTCCGCATGATTAATTATTTTGGTATGTATGGTAGATTATAGATATTATTTTTGGAACATGAGAGGTTGGTTGTAGTGAGTACTAAACTTTATCTTTCCATAATATGACTCAAGTTACTGTGGGATGTTGTAGAGTGTGTCTTATGTTTTTTTTATGATCTTAATCCTTTTTTTTCTTATGGTTATCTATTTTGAAAAGATATTATCTTTTTGTATGGAAACTTATTTTTTTCTATTCAGTGTTAAGTAGTATGCCCCTAATACACCTTCCACAAGTTCCTCAGGAGGGTCTAATAGATGAACCTTAAGGGAATCCGCTTATAGATTTTAATCTTATCAATATAATCAAGTGGAAAGTTTGTGGTGTTGATTAAAATTTTAAGCAAGTCAAGAACATAGTTTTGATGTTATAAATAGGAGTTGGGGTAGATAGGGTTTGATCATGGGAGATATTATTTGAGAATACACCATCCTTTAAATTGAAAATAAAATTCCAGAGGTAGAGGACTGGCTGGACAAGATTGATCAGCTCTTCAACTTCCCAGATACACATGAGAGTATACAGGTGAAGTGTGTAGTGTTATAACATGAGGGTCCTAGTAAGAGATGGTGTGATTTCGTAGTACAAAAGGGTCAGAATGTGGGGTTGTGATCAAAGGGTTTCAAGACCGTATTATTTTAATAGTTTTATCTAGAGTTGATGATGATGGTGAATTATTTATAGTTCCTCTAGTTTTAGTAAGAATAGAATTTAGTGTCGACATACAACAATTGGTTTGCTATTCTAGTTCATTTTTCTGTTGAGGCATTGGTGAATTTCTAGCTCAGGGATCATAAGTACCTATAGGTTTTGTGACCAGATATCAGATCACAAATATTTATTTTGAAGAATTCAATCAATATTGAGATAGTAGATAAAGAAACTATGGTAGAGATGAATATGGAGGGTAAGGCTAGTTATTCTTCCCCTTCTCTTCCACCCAGTGAATGTTCCAGTGGAGTGTAAGGGGAAAAGAGGATTTGGAAAGATCCCCACAGGTGTGGTGGAAGTGGTTGTTAGTATAAGGCCTCATCTTCACCTTTAGTTACATATAGTAGTGATCTCTTGACTCACTACTAGTATAGTATGGTTAGAAACACCTATCACTCTTGTGATATAAATATGAAGATGTGTAACGATTGTGGATGTTATGGTCATATACCACATTTCATTTAGGATTTTCCTACACCTCATTGAGGCTAGGGATTGTCAGCTACAATGGTTTATGTAGAGTAGTTAGATTGTTCAAGGACTATATAGATCTAGCAAGATACCTCATGAGTGATGTACCTTTACACAATATATGACTTTTTAGTGGAGGTAGATGCTAGTCTAGAATTAGTGAGAGGTACCATAATTTTTTGATCTTCAATAGAGAATACTTTATTTGATATTAGTGATTCCCAGTTGTTTATATCTGACAATTTTCTTGATATTATTAAACTTCCAATAGAGATTATGTACATTGTTGTAGAGTTTTCAACATCTCTTATGAAGAGAAAAGAGTAGAGGATTTTGTTTCCTCATTATCTATCGATATCTAGTGCGGAGTTAGTTTGAGATTTCTTCATTCTCAATATGGTTTTGTTTAAAATCATCATTAGGATAGATTGGCTTGTCACTAATCATGACGAGGTTTATTATTATCATCAGCATCATATCTCATTTATTGTAGTCGATGGGAGCTCATGGTTGTTTCAGGTAGAGTGGGATTTGAGGTATGGTCATGTAAGACCTTCCAAACCAGATATTATGATTTTTTTATACTGAAGTAGTTGATCACTATGGAGTTTATTTTTTTGTTGATCTTCCCACTATTTTCTAGGATTTAGTTGATTATTCCAAAAATATTTCTATGGTCATCCTCTAGATAGGTAGTTCGATTTTATTATTGATCTAGTTCCAGTTATGCAACTAATAATGATACCTATTTATAATATGGAACTAGTGGTCATGAAAGAGATCAAGATTTAGTTGGATGATCCGATGGAGAAATGTTTTGTTCTCACTAGTGTTTTTCCTTAGGGATCACTTATTCTATTTGAAAATAAGGAAGATGGTTCACTCCAATAGTGCATGGATTATAAAAAATTGGAATATCTAATAGTTAGTAAAAAGTATAATTTACCTTCTGTGGATGATTCTTTTGATCAATTAAAAGAGGAAAATTGTTTTTGAAAGATTGATCATCAGTCATGTTATCATCAACTTAGAGTTAAATAGTTTGATACAAAAAAGGTAGAACTTATGAGTAGGTATAGACATTAAAAATATATTGTAATTACACTTGGTAGGAATAAATATCATATAGTTTTCAATACTTTTATTAATTGAATATTCCATGAGTATTTTGAAACTTTTGTGGTAGTGTTTGTGGATGATATTTTGGTTTATTTGAGATCTAAGAGCGAGCACGAGAATTATTTGAGTTTGGTTCAAGAGATCTTGAGGAATCACTATTTGAATGAAAATATTTCAAAAATGAAATTTCTACATCCAAGAAGGGGAACACAATTTCTGATCATGTCTTATTAGTTGATCCTTAGAAGGTGAAGGATATTTTGTTTTGGGAGGATCCTCATAACGACTTTGAGATTCATATATTTCTAAGTATTTCAAATATTATCTACAATTCATCAATTATTTCTCAAAGTCTTCAACACCTATATCTTCTCTTACTAGAAATGGTTAAAATTTATTTGGGATGCAATGTGTCATTTTTATTTTGATGAGTTGAAATGGCTTCTGATAACGACAACTATTTTGATCTTACCTAATCTTAGTAAGGGGTATGTGGTTTTATGTGATGCATTTGGTGCTGTTTGGGGTTGTGTGCTTATGAAGGATGACCATTTGGTGTCTTATAACTCTCGTCAACTTCAACCACAAGAAAATAATTACCCCACTATTGATTTTGAGCTTTTCATAGTTATGAGCAAACTTAAGTATTAGTGGAAATTTGTTTTTGGGGAGAGGTTCATAATATTTTTTGATTAGAAGAGAATCAAATATATATTTTCTCAAAAAATAATTGAATATTAGATTGATACAATTGGTATAATTCCTTCATATGTTTGACTTTGACATCTCCTACACCCCGGGGAAGGTAAATTTCATTACAGATTCTCTCAGTAAGATTATACCATCCCATGATATTCTAGAATCAAAGGCGGAGTGGAACCTTATGGGGTTATTTACTGAGTTTTACCAAGATGATCAAGGTGATGTTTTAAGAATAGTTATAGATAATGTTCATTTATAATCATATCTCCTTGAGTCAATAATATTGAGTCAGCTATAGGATGATGAGTTTTGAGGAATTTGATAAACCCTTTATATTGGTGATATATGATCTAATTTCTCTCTCTTAAGATGGTATTCTCTTTTTTGGGAATCAATTTTTCATCCCAGCAGTAGTGATGAGATCATTTTTCTTTTATTTTCATATTCATTCATATTCCATCCATCTGTGAACTTTTAAGATGTATTCTAACATGGGATATAGATTCTTGTTCTTGGGTATGAAGCATGAAATTTTTTATTTTGTGTCCCACCGTTACTCCTGCCAACAGATTAAGGAAGAGAATATAAAACCATTAATTTTTCTCCAGCATCTATTAATTATAGTTTGGAAATGGGATAAGGGGTCCATAGAATTTATTTTTATATTACCAAAGACTACCCAAGGGAGCAATTTTAACTAGGTAGTTATTGATTGGATGAAAAATTCATCTTATATCATTCCAATCAGGGATACCAAGAAAATTGAATATTAGAGTAAGCTATATTTTCAATAAATCATAAATTTACATGAGGATTGTTTTTCCATTATCTCAGATAGAGATCATGGATCGTAAGGTTCTAGAGGAATCTTCAAGAGGAAATGTGGAATCGGGATAGGATGAGTGCAATGTATCATTTATAGAGAGATGGTCAAATAGAGTATACTATTAAGATCTTGGAGGATATGATCTATTCTAGTGTCTAGGATTTTGGTAGATCTTGGGACAACCATCAAGGAATGATTGATTTTTCTTATAACAATATTTAGCATTCATCAATCAAAATGGATCACATGGATGATTTGTATGTTTACCCATGAAGATCACCACTTTGTTGGGTAAAGGTGGTCAAGGTCTCTTTATTGGGACCATGTCTCATTAAAGAGTTGTCAGTAAAGATTCTAGATATACATTAGCATATGGTTTAAAAAAATATTCAACATAAATCAAATGGAGATCTTCAGCACCATCCTTTATAGTTTCTGTTAGTGATCATGTTTTCTTGAAAGTTTCTCCCCGGCTGGTTCGCCATCAGCTTGGAAAATAGGGAAAGTTGTATTTGAGATATTTTCAACCATTTGAGGCCACTGAATGAATTTTATAGGTTTCTTATCATGTCTAGTTAAGTTGATAGACATTAATTATGTTTTCTACATATCAAGACATAATAAATTCTATACCGATCCCTCTCACATTTGAGTTGGGAAGTGATTGAGTTAGAGCCAGAGGTTTATGTTGTAGAGTATCTAGTGAATATCATTAAATTTCCTGTGAAACAATTGTGTGGGAAGTCAATTTTGTTGGTCAGAGTATTATGGAGGCACAAATTAGATTCTTACAAGATGTGGGAGCATGATTTATTTATGAGGAAGTATTATCCTCAACTACTTTCCACACATAATTATTATACATGAATTCCCAATTATAGATTGTCTTATGGAGGGGAGATTTTAACATCATGTTACCAATTTTATCTATTTATAATCTCTATTGTCGTTTACCTCTTTATATGGGTGCATTTTGGGAATCCTAAGGATGGGGAAAATTTTCTATGGAAAATGGAAAAAAGTTTTTAGATTTATGTTTCTTTTAATTAAATGATTTGGGTTATAAATGGGTTAATGTATTTTTGGGGTTCTCTCCATGTTCATAAAAAACAAGTGTCTATTTGGGTTTTTTAGGATAAACTGTGATTTTCACTATTTTTTGGATAAATACACGTTGTGTAATGTGTTTAAATGTCATGTATTATCCATTGAAAATATGTCGTGAGTATTGATTTGATAGTGAAAATTTTATATGTTTTGAAAGTGTTTTAAATTCCATGTAAAATGTCCACATTACGTATTAGTCACCTAGAAGATGTCATCAATCGGTACATGGTATGGGATGTTTAAATGTTGTGTAACACATTTACACATTATGTAATGGGTTTTGGAAGGATGATGTGAACTAGTACAAGGTTTGAAGTTTTCACATTGTTAATATATATTACATACATTGTAATAAAAAATCTGGATTTTTAACATGACACAACATTTTTTTCATTGTATTTGGGATTCATGGATTACATGATGTGAAAAGGGATTATATAGTGTGTATCCTTGTGGTTTTTGTTTTTAGGGAACTTCACTGCTGATTTATTTTTCATCCAGTTTCTGGTATCTCCCCTCTCAAACTAGGTTCTCTCTCAAGTGATTTTTGAGACCTTTACTCTTATTGAATTGTTTAATTCAATGATTGATCATAATTTCAGTCACATTTTATTTCTACAGGTGAGTAATAATTCTTATTAATTTCTTCCACTAATCATGATATCACTGTTTTGTTAATTTTCTTGATGTATTGGCATAGGATTAAAATATTCTTTATTATTTTAAGACCTATTGAGTGATATTCATATGGTGGCTAACCCTTATGTTGGTTTTTTATGGCACAAATATTCATAGAGTTATGTTGTGATCCATTATCGCTGCTAACCATTTTTATTGATTGAATCAATTAAGATATTGTGGAATTATTGTACGGACTCTTTCATTTTTTTGGGTTATTCCTTGTTTGTAGATCCCATTACAGGTGTTTGTGACCCAAGATTGAGGTAGGATGTTTGGTCTCTAGCCTATGTAGGATGAAAAATATTATTATAATTTTAATAAATTGTTTTATAAATGAAATGGAATGAATGATTATTGGTTTTTGTTTTCTATAATGAGTTTTTTTATAAAAGATGGGTATTCCCTTATTTTGGTAAAAGAAAATGGTATTTATAAATCATTGGGAAATGGATTTATGAAATAGATTTTTAAAGTATGTTTTTGATGAAATGATTTTGAAAATAGAGATAAATAAAAGCCTTGGGTACTTAGGTGGAAGGTGTATCTTAGAACCATTATCCATGTATTGTTGGAGGGGGGGTTTACTCATAGGGTGTTTCTATACTACTGAGGATCATTGTTCTGGGGAATTGATTGACATTTTGGGGGTTTACTTGGGGGGTTTTCCTTTATTATTAGGCCTGTTTTCTAAGGACATGAGGGTACACTAGTTGTTGATGGTTGAATTAGTTGTCTAATAAAATGACCTATAGTTATCCTTGGTGTGATATTACCTATTATTTTGGGTTTTACTATTTTAGCTTGTACTTCAATGGTCTGATATGATATGTGATCCATAAATTGTTTTGATCTTATTTGACTACTTGATATATGAAAAATGATTTCAATTGTTCTACCTAGATTATTTTGGGAAATATGGAAGAGGGAAAATTAAATGTATTACCACGATTTTTATATAAAACCTATTTAACTATATATCAAGACTTATTATTCTTAATGTTGATAATTGTTTATATTTTTTCACAGAGAATTTATATTGAACACCTGAGTGGGATCCTATTAAGCCTATTATCTCACACCCTATGCACCCCTTCAATGGTGTATAAAAAATTTATATATTTCAATGCATGGAAATAAAAGGTCATATAGTGAGGTGGTGGGTTTTCTATAATCTGAGTTTTGGTATGTAGTGGTGATATGGTGGGAGTTTTCCATGCTATCCTATGGATTAGTCAGTTTCAGTTTTATATTTCCTTTGAAGTTAGAATTTTACTTTGGGATGTTCTAGATTATTTTGAGTTATATAACTTCCATTGTATTCTTTCAGTTTTGGAATATGTTTGACTATTTTAAAATTTCTATTTTTTTGTGTGTGTATATATATATATATATATATATATTTCATGCTATTAATAAAGTTGGGAGAAATCGTTCTCTCTAGTTATTGTTGATGCCCGAGTGTTAGTATCCATCCTGTGAGGTATAGGAACACCCTTTGGGATTATGGAAATTCGGTTTGGGAACCATATATATAGGGTATCAAGGTGGGTTTCTCCACATGGGAAATTAACTTAGGGTTTAGTTAAGGATTTGAGGGATGTGTGACATGTCATAAGGGATTTTTGGTTGGGGTTTCATATCATGAGCCAAAGGGAAAGAACATTATATTCTTTATGTTATGTTATTTTAAAAATTAATAAAATATATATTTTTAATAAATTTTAAAGGAGTGTGAGGTTTGGCAAGAACATAATAAATTCACACTAAGATTCTCCAATTTGTTATTTATCCCACTTGGTGAGATCTTCATTGATTCTTACATGATATTTAAATGGTTTTCCACATAGGGCATCCACGATAAATGATAAAAAAATTGTGTGTTTATTTTAAGGATTTATAATTATTACATCATTATTGGAAATACTTAATTTTAGTTATTTTATTATATTTTAGTGAATATTTGGGTTGGAGTTGAATTACGCCACTGTCTTTGATGAGTGGAGTCTTTCTAACACCAAGTAGGTTATTCTTATCGAATTTATGTGTTATTCCTTTTTTTTTAATTTTGTGGTAAATTGATAGGCGTATGATTTTTTATATTTGATTGAGAACATAACAACATGGGGGTTCTATTTTTTCAAATAGATACCTATGGGTAGTTTCTTGTAGAACAAAGTTGTTTAGATTTAATTCTGAAAACAAAGAAGGGACCATGGTCAATTTAAAGGATTTATGAAGAAGATAATTCTAAATGTAGCTTGAGATATTCCTATATATTAGGTTACAAAGCATTGAAAGGATCAATAATTTGTTTTACTCAAAACAATTGGATCTACAAATTCCAAAACTATTATTTGGTCCTGTAATAGCTAACAATCTAGATTTATTACACACAATTTCCATATAAAAATTGTCTTAAGATAATGGTCATATACAAATCAACTCCAATTAGGTTAGGTTCATTGAATTTATACTCACATGGTTATATATCTGAAATAGAATGTGTTGATTGTTTTTAACATAATTAGTATCCATAGGCTTTACAAGGTTCAATTAATCAATTAATTAGTTTCTGAAACACCCCTACTCTCGACCCCTAACCCTAAGTGAATTAGTATTACATTACAATGTTGATAAAAATAAGATGAATATAAAACAAACATATCATAATCATGAAATAATTTAGAAATAATAAATACACAATTTGACATAATTATAAATCAAGATAAGATATTAAAATCAATGTAAATTCAATCAAACGCTTACTCAAAATGAAAAAAAATTAATAAACAACAAGCGTAGATGAAGAGTGGTGAATGGTATCAAAAGTAAGATTTTTAATGAAAAAATAATCACAATGATATAATAATTGATTTAGAATATATAAAAAATCAAAATGATTCAATAAAACAATGATAGTATAGAATTAAAACTGAGTTTAGATGAGAAATAGACAAAAATGAAAGAAGAAAAATGAGAGAAAACAAAGGTTTCTGAATATCCCTATATGTAAAGTGTATCCAAAATATAAACAGACATAAAATATACATAAAGTATAAATAAATAATATAGTGTATTTGATTTAAGCATCTTAAATCAAAACTTTTACACAAAATTTTTTACTTTCACATCATGTTCTCTGAATCCACAATCTGCTTTGTAAATACTGAATCTTCTAAGATATTTGGGATAAATATTTGACTGGATGGAAATTTAAACTTTTTCACATTTTGTATATTCTACATGTCTTGTATGTGATTAATGTATTTTACTTCCTACACATTGTTCAATTTTATCAGGAATTTGTCTTTAAATATTACACAACCATTAATTTGGCTGCATGTTGTGTAATCACTTAACATCATGTAAATTCTCTTGGGATATCCTTTTTTATGTAGGGATACTTTTAATGAGGAATACATTTCATTTAAATTTTTTATTATGTGAAAATACTTTCTTCTCTATCTTTTAAGAATTTAATCCTTGGATTCTAAAAGTTTTATTTCATTTAAAATTTAACCAAATCCCAGTGCATTATTGAATAAAACATGAATAAACCTTTAAATAAATGTACCCAAAATTTATATATAAATGTAGCTTATCCACTTCCCACATAGATTAAAAATTTCTTATACTCAATAAAAAACAATCTCAATATAGATTCCAAATGAATTTTTTTAAAATAGGAAACATTCATTACAAATAAAAAATCTAAATGTAAATAGAAAAAGTAAGTACTCTAAAATGAATATTTTAGTGATAATTAGTCATTATTAATATTTATTTTATCTTATTTTAATTCATTCTTACATTAATTAGAATCTTAGAACCATTCCTTAAGTACTATACCCATTTTTAGATCTATCTCACAATGAGTTTTCTATCACCATTCAAGGAAAAATAAAATGTGATTTATACTTATAACATGAATACATGTTCCAAAAAATTGGATTATATTTTCTATAAAATCATCAATTCATAAATAAAAATAAAAAATAAATCATAATGAATTTAGTAATTGGGTTAAAAAAGAATCTAAGGCTAAGGGAGAGTTGGAAAGTGAAAAAAATTAAGCTCAAATAGGAGTGTATTCTCTAAAGTAATATGCATGATAATAAGGAATAATGAGATTTTGTAACTCCTCGTAGATAAAATGTGTCCATGCACCAAAAACTCTATTGGATCTATGAATATATCAAGTAATTAAAAAGAATGTAACATTTTTCCTTTAATTTTATTTTTTTATTTTTTTTAAAATCATGTCCAGATCTCATCTCATTTCCATCACCTAACAATATATGGCCCAACATAGGATTCATCAGTCTGTTAATGGTGATTTTTGATCATCCTAATACAGAAAAAAATATAGTTATATATATATATATATGAGGAAAAATGTATTCATATAAAATTATAAAAGTAATCATGAACCACATCATATCAATCCATCGAAAGTTTCACTGTATGTCTCTCCTGTAACAACTTCCTGTGTATGTATGAGTTGAAAAATATACAATATTTTTTCCAAAGATAATCATGAAAAGTAACAATATTAGGGTAGTAAAATAAAATAGGCTTTAAATAGCACCATCCAAGAAAGGTTATTCATGGTTACTATGGGATAAAAAAGAAAATATGTACAGTTGGGTCTCAGGAAAAATTTGCTCACAAAGATTGCCTCAATAATTTTAAAGGTGTATTTGTTCAACCATAGCCTCAATAATATCTTAATGAATGTTCTGATAGGTTTAAATGTCCCAAGTATATATCAAGAAATATTCTTAGAAAATAATATGATAATATACTTAGTTCATAGTATCAGGTAATACGTTAATCAAAAGAAATTGTAAGAATAAAGAATTAGAATTAATATACCCAACTAAACAATCATTCTAAAAATATAAATTGGAATAAAAAATGGATTTAAAAACTATAAATCCTTTATTTTTCTTTTATTTATTTGGGTATAATTTATTTTAAATTTTATTTAATTATTTCAATGAAAAATGTCTCATTGAATAGTGAAAAAGAAAATAATCCTAGTGTATCGACAATAAAGCTCAATAAATACTCCCCCACATTTAAAAGGAGACAATCTCTATACTGTTTTGGAAAAAATCACAGGATAGATATCACTATAATCATAGATATAAATTAAATTGAAATTGAGATTTTAAAATTATGGAATTGATAGCTCTCTGTAGTGAAAGTCATTCCATGGGGAAACTTGTTAGATGGGGAATTGTAATTGGGATACCTAAATAAATTGTTAGAAATAGAATACCTACACTAGATAAACCATTAGTCAATATGGGTTAATCAATCTAGAAGAATGGAAATGGGAATGTGCATATAGTAAAAAAATTAAAAAACAACTGAGATAAATGCAAATGGGGATGGGAATAAGAGTTCTGAATGTGGATGAGTCATGCACATGGGAGAAGGAAAACTGGGGGGGGGGGGGTGTTAATGCCCTAAACCTAGGGTTAATGGGATTTTAAAGGTTCCCAAAATTTAATAATCATGTATTATATACACAATTTGTATATCATTTTTATTTTTATGACCTTCTAAATTTACTTGCTGTGTAAAGGTGACATGACTTATATTTGGACTTTTGTGCCACTTTTTGAGGTAGGTCCTCTTAACAAGATTAAAAAATATTTGAACTTTAATAAAGACTAAAATAATATATTATATCATATTTTACATATACATGTATTCTTACTAGATATTTATTTGTTTAAGTTTGAGATATTGTCTCTTTTCCACTTAGGTGAATTGAGAGTGATGACACACCCCTCATGGAATGAATCTAGGAATATTTCTAACCTTTTCCCATTAACAATTAATGAACGTTATCCTAATTTATGAATTTCAATTAATTTATAAGGGTAAAACTTAATGACATGACAAGGACCCATCTATCATGATTTCAACTTTCCAAGGAATAATTTTAATCAAGAATTCAATAAGATAACTTTTTTCCATGGTGTGAATATTCAACGTGTAATTCTTTGGTTATGCCATTTTTTCTTTTATTTATAAATTATATCACACCAATATGAAAATTTTATTATTTATTCAAAATATTTAATTTGAATAATTCTATCTTCTTTGTTTTTTTAAGCATCCATGTTCAATTTTTTTTATTTACTAATTAGAGAGGTTTTGTAATTCCACTGGAAGATGGAATAGATTTCCACACACCAATAAAAATGGAGTGGTGCTAATGGGAATATTGTATGATGTTTGATACTTCAAAATTGAATCATCTCGTTTGATAATATTTTCTATTAGAATCATGTTCACCTTTTTCTCAATATTGTTTTTATATTTTCCTATTTGACAATTCAACTTGTCTGCTAGTATGCTGGTGGTAGAGAGTACCAATGTTATAGTGAAATCCACAATCTCCAAGTAATACTTTCATATAAATATTTGTAAAAATAAATTACTTTATATTTTATGAGTAATCTAAGGAATAAGAATATTTATTATATATTTTTGTTTAAAAAATTCATGTCCACTTCTGATGTATCTTGGGTGGTAACCTAAGATTTTTCCCATTTTGAGACATAGTCAATGAAAAATAGGATATAAAAACTACCCTGAGAATTATGGAATATTCCTAAAAAATCAATCCCCCATATTTCTAAGATTTCAACTTCCACAATGAATTTTTTTTGCATTTCATTTGTTTTTCCTTTGGTGCTAGTTTTCTGGAACCAATCACAACATTTAAAAAAATTCCTTGCATATTGATGAAGATTGGGCCATAATAACCCACTTGGACGGATTTTGGACATGGTACCTTTAGGTACATGATTCCATACACATGGTTTTGTATGAAAAATGTTGAGTATGTGTAACGATCCAAACTTTCATTAATGGAAATCTCTCCGGATCTAATTAAATGTCTCTTTATGTAAAATGTTTATATAAAATGTCAACTTCTTTGGTTTTATGTTTTCTGATTTTATAATACTATTAATAATTTTTACCGTTTCTAATATAGTCATTGAACAATGGTCACATGATTAGTATAAATATAGGGCTTTAACAAATCCAATTTACTCAGACAAAGGAAGTGATGACCTCAACTAGTAGACATGCCCCATACGAAGCCCATTTGTCAGAGCTCGGAAAGGAGGTTGTGTCATTGGACTTTTATCTTGACCAAGACCAAGCTGATGTTGAATATGTTAAGCTCGAGCAGGACCGCCTATGAGAGAAGTAGAAGTTGATAGAGATTACCACCCAAGCAATGTTATCCAAGCCACCCCAAGAGTCTGTCACCATCACACACAATACTATTCGGACTTATGTGGGTGTTATAAGGGGTTACATAACAAGACCCTAGTAATATGTTTATGTACATTATTTTTGTATATAATAAGGAATAAACTTTCATTTTATTATTATTACCTTGTAAATAGCTTTTAAAGCCCAAATAGTATTTTTAGTTAATGTTCAACTAAGAAATATATTTTGATGAATTAATGGATTTTTGAATTAAATAATATTTTAATAAATTATTGTTATTATTATTAAATTAATTTTTATTAAATAAAAATTATTGTATAATTTTATGAAAGCAATTGTAATTTTTATTAAGGGTCGAAATCCATTTTTGTCAAAACCCATGAATTTTTTATAAATGTCAGTTTTTATTTTAAAAGTGTAAATTAACATATTTAGAAAATTATTTAGATAAAATTAATATTATTTTTTGAATAAGGATGTTGAAATTATCCAACGGTGAATTTTTCATAATTTTCTAAGACAGTCAATTTTTTTGGTAAAAATTAAATTCCGTTTAAATATATAATGTGTTTTATGACATTATAATAACCCAATAGTGATGTAATAAAACACTATATACATTATGTTCGAAAAATATATGTTTTACCATTAAAATAATGTGATTTTGGGTTTGTTTTATTTATTTTACAAAGCTTTAGTTGAACCTTCAAGACTTATTAAACATTTTGTCTTTTTAAATTGTTTTCCTTGGGAGTGTGACTCACCTCCACATAAGCAACCCCATTATTTTAATAATTTAGGACTTTGGCCTTATGAAATATTGTTTTACACTTTCTTTTTCTAAAATCCATATGCAAAAACCTTGGGCTGGTTTTTTGTTTGGATTAGTTTAATGTAAGGTGTCCCAAACCTAAATAATAAAGAATTCCCTCACCTTTCCTAAATAAACCCACATAAGATCCCACTTACTCCTCACTCAAAGCCTTTGGATTTCATCCAACCTCTTACCTCCTCTCTATAGAATCCTCCCATGGTACCCCAAGATCCCAAGAAGCCTCTCTCAAGCCTTTGGATGCACACTTCAAAGTAAGGGTTATTCTTCCTTTCTCATTTTTTTCAAATATTATTTAAATTGTTATTCCCTTTAAATTTCGATTATAGATGTTGGGGTATGGTTTCTCAACTCCCCCATACTGAGGTATTTATTTTTGAATGATGTGATACCCCTTTCTCTCTCATTAAATTCCTCCCATGTACACCTGTTACTATGCCAAAATTCCGAAAGGAATTTCTCTCTCCTCATTTACATTCAAGCATTTTTTTGTATCATGAATATAAATTCCATTACATTTGTTGGGATATGTATCTATATGACTCCATTACTTTACATGTCATGTAAATATGATGAGACTTCCCTTTCTCTCTCATCAACCATTTTTATGGGTTCTTATGTCACACCATTGTGCTGCCAAAATTCTACCACACTTTTCCAAGACAAAGTCATTGTGTGGTGAATACCATACCCATTTATCTATCATTGGTATTCAACTTTATGCACAATTACTTATTGTTTAAAGAGTTTCATGTATGTATTACACATTATTTTATCATGAAATAAAATATTATATTGATTGATTCAATGTTTTATGATCCATATGGCACACTTATGCATGAAATGAGATGTTTAAGAAGGGTGCACCCTGATAGAGATCCAATGAATTGGGTAAAGTATAATATGATGATATGTAATGTGAAATGGGTGTTTACTCATGTTAATTCATGTGTAACTAGGGATTACTCTTGCTTCATGTGCAATGATGGTTTAATCATGCTCCATGTGCAATGAGCCTTGGCTCATGCTAATTCCATGTTAAGTGTTGTTGCCACTTTTCCATGTTATGATTATTATGCTTTATCTAGACTTTATGTTTATGTTTATCTTGTTCTCTATTGATATTCCTATTGTTTAACATGTATTCTATTCCTCACGTTATTACCTAATTATTCCCTTACTGGGCTTTATAGCTCACCCTTTTCTTATGCACGTCCTCAGGTTAACCCATGCAATGCTAAGTACGGGGGAATGTAGTTGTCTTGTAAAATAAGTTTTCAATATAGATGTTGTATTTCAGGTTTTAAGTTGTTATGTAACGATCCTAAGCCCCAAATACATTATACCTCTCAATCTTCTATGTTGTATCAAGTGAAGTTTATGTAATAAATTATGTTTAATTGTGTAAAAATGTAGGGATGTCATAGTTGGTATCAGATGATAGGTTTATTTATTTTTGGGATTTAGATTAGAAAACCCTAGTAAAGCCTTAGAGATAGGACTAAGTATAATAAAAACATCCCTAAAGTTTTGGTGAGTATTAAGTAAGTGGTTTATCAAGAAAATACATCCCTGTTTGGATACAACCAGGTAGAGGCAGCTTTGTCTCAAATGTATCTTAAGGGTAAAACCCGAAAACACCGTTTTGATCTACACTCAAATAGGTACTGGTGCAGGAAAATGGGCCTTGCTGCACTCTTGGTTATGACACTCCCAGGGGATGTGCTTTGGTAAATTCAAAAACTTAGTATGAACCATTATTAAGGGACAAAAAATTCCCTAAGAATATATGTTAGAATATAGATCGTGGATAGCATAGACAGAATCCAATAGATTCATATGTTAAGGAAATAAAAGTTATTTATAAGTCATCAGTTTTGTCCGTGGACTACCCTTTATGTGTTACCCCTAACTTTCCTTTTATTCCAGCCAATGGCCAGTAATAGGAGGACTCGAGCTAACAACCGATATGAAGATCAATGTGATGAATATACTAATGAGTTTCTCAATATAATGGGAGTGAGAATAATGAACTTTGTCACAATTTTCTCTTAGCTAACTCAATATTTACATAGAAACTTGGGTCAGGAGGAACGTTCACCCCCCCCCCAAGAAAGAACAAGTTGCTATTGAGAGCTTCATGAGACAAATGACTCCTTCTTTTAATGGATCACCTGATCCATCAATCGCTGAATAATGGATCAACTCCATTAAAAAGATCTTCTTCATCCGTAAATATTCTGAATAAGAGAAGGTTGTCATGGATGCTTATCATATGAACAGTGAATCTGATCAAATGTGGACGTTGATAAAAAATACGAAGCCTGAGGAAGAGATCGAGGAGTTGGAATGGAAGGATTTCTGGAATATGTTTTTAGATAAATATTTTCTGTGCACCCTCTGACTTAAGATGGAAAGGGATTTCTTTTAACTCAAGAAAAAAGATGACGAATTTGTCAGAGCGTATGAGGAATACTTTACAAGGATTGCACGATACACCTCTAACTTTTTCATTACCTTCGAATGCAAGGTTGACCGCTTCTGTGGTGGGATGAAACCTAGCTTTCATAAAGTGATGGTGATCTGTGACTTCAAAAGCTATGAGGAAATTGTCCGATGTGCCCTAAAGGTCGAAATAGAGATCATAGAATCTCAATGGTATCATGGGGATAAGAAGCGCAAGGTTGTATTCAATGTTTGCGTTCCAATGGATAAATCCAATGGTGATAAGAAGATCCAGCACCCCAATTACCAAATGTGCAGAAAGAAGCACCCCTAAAACTACCTTATGGGGACAAGGAAATTCTTTAGGTGTGGAAGAGAAGGGCACCTGGCTATTAACTGTTGGATATAAAGACCCACGGCTGCAACATAGGATAGGAACACTTTGTTCGAACCTCAAATCATGATTTATTGCTACAACTGCAATGAACCAGGGCATCTTGCATATTAGTGCCCTAAGCCAGGGGTTTTCGAAGGCAATGAACAACCTTTACGGCAGCAAGGGGGATATTTTTCCATCACTACTGCCGAAGTGAAACTCAACAACAGAGTAGTGACATTTACACTAGTTATTAATTAAATAATAGTGAACTTACTTTTTAATTCAGGTTCTACGTATTCTTTTATATCTTTAATGTTTAGTAGAACAATCCCAGCACCCCCAAAAATCATGGAAGTGAAGAATTCGGTGAATATGGAAATTGGGGAAATCATTGCATCCCATGAATATAACTCCTCCCTTGTCATAATATGTGGAATAAAATTCATGGAGAACCTCTTCATACTCCCTCTAGTGTAATTTTATGCAATTCCTGTCATGGATTGGATTTCCTTGTATAGAGCCAACATAAATTTCCATGAGATGGAAATCACTCTCTATGTGGAGAATCGACCCCTAATTATTTACAAGTGCAAGGAGGAACATGAACCTTCTTTAGCTTCATCATCTCAAGCATGGATATTACTTCCCTATGAGCATGTGTATCTGGCTCAGATGATTGAGTCTAAGGACGAAACCATCCTAGAAGACATGTCTATTGTGAGGGAATTTGTTGAAGTGTTTCCCGAGTAATTTCCTAGTCTTCCTCCCAGAATAGATGTTGAATTATCAATTGATCATATACCTGGGGCACTTCCAATATCCAAGGATCTGTATAGAATGGTTTTTGTGGATCTTGAGGAGTTGAAGAAACAACTAAAGGAGAATTTGGATAATGGTTTTATACGCCCAAGTGCTTCACCATGGGGTGCACCGGTCCTCTTCATCAAGAAGAAGGATGGTTCAATGAACCTTTGCATCAATTATCATTAGCTTAAAAAATCGTGATAAATAACAAGTATTCTCTCCCACAAATTGATGACTTGTTCGATCAGCTGCGTGGAGCACAATACTTCTCCAAGGTGGATTTACAGTCAGGATATTATCAAGTAAGGGTGAAGAAGGAAGATTTCCCCAAGACTGCTTTTCATACAAGATACATGCACTATGAATTCAAAGTAATGCCTTTCGAACTCACTAATTCTCCAACACTCTTCATGGACTTGATAAATAGAGTCTTTAGAGATTACCACGACAAATTTTTGGTAGTCTTTATAGATTATATTATGATATAATCCAATACCAAAGAGGATCATGAGGAGAATCTAAGAACTATACTAGAGACCTTGTGGAAGGATAATCACTATGAAAAGTACAACAAGTGTGAGTTCTGGTTGAAGGAGGACTCATTCTTGGGCCATATCATCACAAGAAATGGGATATCTATGGATCCCTCCAAAATAGATACAATTAAGGGATGGTCGAGGCCAACATCAGTAACGAATATCCATAGATTCTTGGGGTTATCTGCATATTATCGACGATTTGGGAGAAATTTCTCACGATTTTCCAACCCTCTTACGAAGCTAACTTGGAGGGGATTAAAATTTTTCTTGGAGTGATTAATGCAAAGAATGCTTGAAGGAGTTGAAAAGGAGGCTTATCACTGTGCCCATTCTCACTTTACCCATAGGTGGAGAACTTTTTGTGGTATTCAGTGATGCTTCTAATAGGGCATGAGATGTGTGTTGATGAAAAATGACAAAGTCATTGCCTTACATTCAAGGCAATTGAAAGTTCTTGAACAAAAATTTCACACACATGACCTCGAGTTGGTTGTAGTGATCTTCGCTTTGAAAATTTGGTAGCATTATCTCTTTGGGAAGAAGTTTGAAATATATACAGACCACAAAGTCCTCTAGTATATATTCACACAGAAAGAGTTAAACATGCACCAATGAAGATGGTTAGAGATGATCACATACTATGATAGCTCAATCCATTACCACCCTGGGAAAGTGAAGAGGGTGGAATATGCCCTAAGTAGAAAGGACCCAGTGATTATATCAATAATGAGAATATAAAAGGATAAAATGTTATTATATTTGATGAATATAGACATGGGAATCATAAATAAGGGAAAATCATTAATCCATTCAAAAATGATTGATCAACCATCACTTTTGGAATGGTTAAAGGATGCTCAAAAGGATGCTGTGGGAATTCAGGAAAATTTGGAAGCTATCGGAAAAGGGAAATCCTCAGTGTTTAATGTTAATGAAGAAGGAATTGTGAGATTTGGTAAAAGTATATGTGTTCCATCAAGTCCAAAGCTGAAGAAGTAATTTTTGGATGATGCATATAGTTTAAATTTCTCTATTCACCCTGGAAACACAAAGATATATTGAGATCTCTGAGAGAATTATTGTTGGGATAATATGAATAAGGAGATCGCTGAATATACATCAAGGTGCCTGGTGTTTCACCAAGTGAAGGCAGAGAGGAAGAAGTTTAAGGGGATGATGCAACCATTTCCCATACTAGAATGGAAATGGGAGAACATCACCCTGAACTTTGTCACCGAACTTTTGAAGACATCCAAAGACAAAAATCAAATCTGGGTTGTTGTGGATCATCTTACAATGGCTACACAATTTATTGATATTTAGGAGGATTTATCATTGGATCAATTAGCCCAGATATATATCAGAGAATTCGTAAGTATTTATGGAGTACCACTATCTATTGTGTCCGATTGAGATCCAATATTCACCTCTATGTTTTGGAAGACTCGTCAACATGATTTGAATACTGAAATGAACTTCAGTATGACCTATCATCCTCAAACTGATGGCCAGTCTGAGAGGACTATCCAAACACTTGAGGAAATGTTGAGAGCATGCTCAGTGGACTTTAATGAAGGATGAGATCAACATCTTCCTCTGGTTGAGTTCTATTATAATAAAAGTTTCCACTCGATCATCCAAATGGCAACAATTGAAGTCCTTTATGGGAAATGGTGTAGAACACTAGCATGTTGGGATGATGTCAGTGAGCGTAAGATTCTTTGACTAGAAATGGTCGAAGAAATGGTGGAGAAGGTGAAAACCATTCAGCATCATATCATGGCAGCCCAGAGTCAACAAAAAAGTTATGCAGAAAAAATTGACGAGACATTGAGTTTAAAGTTGGAGACATGGAATTTATACACATATCTATATGGAAGAAGGTCAAGAGGTTTGGAAAGAAAGGGAATTTATGTCCAAGGTACATTGGCCCCTTTGATATTCTTGATCGTGTTGGGGTTATGTTTTATCGACTAGAACTTCCACCTACCATGGCCAAAGTACATGATGTCTTTAATGTATCACTATTAAGGAAGTACATACCAGACCTTTCAGATGTACTCTCTTCAAATGTGGTATAGTTAGAGTTTGATATTTCTTATGAGGAGAAACCAGTAAAGATCATAGATTGTAGAGAAAAAGTTCTTTGAATTAAGACAACGCCCCTCGTCAAGGTGTTGTGGTGAAACCAAAAGTTTGAAGAAGTGACTTGGAAATCAGATGAAATGATGAAACAGAGTTACCCACATCTGTTTTAGTGTGGGAAAAGGAAATTTTGATGGAGAAATTTTTTAAGGGGGGAATATTGTAAGGACCCAAAATTTCATTAATGGAAATCCATCTTGATCTAACTAAATTTCTCTTTATGTAAAATATTTATTTAAAATGTCAACTTCTTTGGTTTTATGTTTAAAGATTTTAAAATACTGTTAATAATTGTGACAGTTGCTAATATAGCTTTTGAATAGTGATTAACATGATTAGAATAAATATAGGGCATTAAAAAATCCAATTTACTCATAAAAAGGAAGTGATGGCCTCATCCAGAAGACGTGCACCATACAAAGACCATTTGTCAAAGATCAGAAAGAAGGTTGTGTCTTTGGGATTTTCTCTTAACTAAGCCCAATCCGAGATTGAATATGTTAAGCTTGAGTGGGACCTCCTATGAGAGAAGTGGAAGTTGATATTGATTACCACCCGATCAATGTTATCCGAGCCACCCCAAGAGTCTGTCACCAACACACACCTTAATCTTCATCCTTATGCAGGTGTTATAAGGGGTTTCATGTAACAATACCCTCTTACTATGGTTATGTACATTATTTTTTTATATAATAATTAATATACATTAATTTTATTATTGTTACCATATAAATAGTTTTTAAAGCACAAATAGTAATTTTAGTTAATGTTCAACTAAGAAATCTATTTTGATGAATTAAGGTATTTTTGAATAAAATAATATTTTAATAAAATAATAATAATATTATTAAATTCATTTTTTTAAATAAAAATGATCGTATAATTTTATGAATGCAATGGTAATTTTCATTAAGGTTTGAAAGTCATTTTTGTCAAAACCCATGAATTTTCGATAAATGTCAAATTTTATTTGAAAAGTGAAAATTAAAATATTTATAAAATTATTTAGATAAGAAGAATATTATTTCTGGAATCAGGACATCAAAATTATCCAACGGTGTATTTTTCATAATTTTCATGGACAATCAAATTTTGGGGTAAAAATTAAATATTGTTTAAATATATAATTTGTTTTACGACATCAAAATGACCCAATAGTGATGTAATAAAATACTATAAACTTTATGTTCGGACAATATAGGTTTTAACATTAAAATAATGTGATTTTGGGTTTTTTTGATTTATTTTACAAAGATTTTGTGGACCCTTCAAGACTTATTAAACATTTTGTCTTTTTAAATTGTTTTCATTGGGAGTGTGACTCACCTCCACATAAGCAACCACATTATTTTAAGAATTTATGACTTTTTAATTATAAAATATTGTTTTCCACATACCTTTTCAAAAAACCATGGGCAAAAACCATCAGTTGGTTTGTATTTTGGATTAGTTTAATGTGAGGTGTTCCAAACCTAAATAATAAAGAATCTCCTCACGTTTCCTATATAAACCCACCCAAGCTTCCACTCCCTCCTCACTCAAAGCCTTTTTATTTCGTCCAAACTCTTCCCTTATTTCTCTATAATCCTCCCAAGGTGCCCCAAGCTCCCAAGAAGCCTCTCTCAAGCCTTTGGAATCACACTTCCAAGTAAGGGTTTTTCGTCATTTTTCATTTTTGTCCAATAATCATTAAATTGTTATTCCCTTTTAATTTCAATTATAAATGTTAGGGTACAGTTTAGAACCTCCCCCATACTGAACTCTTTATGATTTAATGATGGTATACCTCTTTCTCTCTCATTAAATGCTTCCCATGTACACCCATTTCTATGATGAAATTCCGAAAGGAATTTCTCTCCCCTTATTTACATTCAAGAAATTATTTTGTATCATGAATCTAAATTCCTTTAAATTTTTGGGGGCATATATATATAACCTCCTTACTTTCAATGTCATTTAAAAATTATGAGACACCCATTTTTCTCTCATAAACCATTTTTATGGGTTCTTATGTCACGTCGTTATGCTGCTGAAATTGCACTGTGCTTTTCCAAGCCAATGTCATTGTATAGTGAATACCATGCCCATTTCTATATCAAGGGTATTCACCTTTATGCACATTTACTTATTGTTTAAAGAGTTTCATGTATGTATTCCACATTCGTTTATCATGGAATAACAGATTATGTTTAATGATTCAATGTTTTATGATCCATGTGGCACACTAATGCATGAACTGAAATGTTTAAGAAGGGTGCACCTTGATAGAGCTCTAATGCATTGGGTAAAGTATAGTATCATGATACGTCCTGTGCTACGGGTGTTTACTCATGATAATTCAAGTGAAATGAGGGTTTACTCATGCTTCATTTTCAATGAGGGTTTATTCATGCTCTATGTGCAATGATCCATGGCTCATGCAAATTCCATGTCAAGTGTTGTTGCCACTTTTCTATGTTATGATTATCATTCTTTATCATGACTTTATGTTTGTGCTTATCTTTTTCTCTATTGATATGCCTATTGTCTAACATGTATTGTATTAATCATGTTATTCCATGATTATTCCCTTACTGGGCTTTATAGCTCACCCTTTTCTTATGCATGTCCCCAGGTTATCCCATGCATTGCTAGGTACGGGGGAATGTAGTTGTCATGTAAATGAAGTTTTCAATAAAGATGTTGTATTTCATGTTTTAAGTTGTTATGTAATGATCCTAATCTCCAAAGACACAAGATCTATAGATCTTCTATGTTTTATCAAGTGAATTTTATGTAATAAATTATATTTAATTGTGTAATAAAAATCATGGTTGTCATAGTTTTCTTTTTTTATTTCACCTTATGGGATGCAAAACCACATTAATCCATTTGAACAGTGATTAAAAATTAGCGTCTCATCCTATTAATGATGTGAAGTTTCAACCTAAATCCCATTCCTTCACAAATAGGTGAGGTATGGTTAGAGTGATACCATGGAAGTATAGTTTTCAATATTTAATAACCATGGTCAGGATTGGATATTTATTATGAAAAGGTTTTCATCAGTGGAATTCATCCTCGATGTCAAGATTATAGTTATCCTTAATTCTAGGTAGTGGAGGCTAGGATAAATGATATACAATAAGTTTATATATTTATTTTGGTTCCTTGATTATTATATAAAACTATTGTTGTATTTGCATCCACTTCATCAAACAAGGTTTGAAATCCTTTTTATTTAGTAGATTTTAAAGTGGAAAAAGATCAGTGTAGACCATTACTTTAGATAATACGAGGTATGATCAGAACTTTCCAAAAGCATATATGACTTCCATAAGCTCATTTTTTATATTTGTATAATTTAATTAAGCACCATTAAATGTGTGAATAGAATAGTATATGATAAAAAAATATAATTTTGACTCACTATCCTAAGACAGTTCCAATATTTAAGCAACTAGCGTCACACATTAGCTTGAAGTCCGTATTCCAATATGGTGGAATGATCATAGGGGTGGCCACCAACCATTTATTTAGAGTATTTAATGCCCTTATAAACTTTAAAATTTACTTGAAAAGAGTTTACTTTGACAATAAATGTGTTAAGGGGTGGGATAATTCCCAGAAGTCTTTAAAAAAGCATTGGTAAAATCCTTAATGGCCTAGAATGTTCCTTATGCAGTTTATTTTTGTAGGCTCAAGTAATTATTTTATCACATTATTGTTGGATCCATTTCCACTATTTACTAGATATTTTATGTTCAAGTAATATCCATCATTTTACCATGAAGTGAGGTTTTCCCATTTTAATACCATACATTTTTCTTCACATCATTGTAAGACATGATCCAATTTACTCAGACACACCTTGAAGGATCTACCCTAAAAACAAATATCCCATCAAGATCCCCAAAAACTAATCATCCATATCATGGAATATATGTGTCATGTACCATTGAAAAGTCACTAGTGAATTACACATTACAATAGAAATACATCGATAGATGAAGGTTTTGAAGGGACAAGCCAATGTGGTTTTGGAGTAGTCTTCTGGATCGAATGCAATTTGATTGTATCTAGAGTAGCTATCCAGAAAATAATAGAAATATTTACTTAATATAATTTCTAATATTTGATCCATAAAGGGTAGTGTGAAATTATATTTTTGGGTTTCCTTATTTAGATTCCTATAATCAATGCATACTCGCCCTCAAATGATGGTTTAAGTATGGATAACCAAAAATTAATTGTATTTTACCACGGTTGTTCCACTATTTTTAGAAAAACATGTAGTAGAATCACTCATTAACAATCAGATATTGGAAATGTTATTCCAATATCTATAAGTATAAACACTTATTTATTATGAACCTCTTTTATGGGTGGGGGGAGTCGCATCGTGTTTTGGAATTTGGGTTTAACACCTTCTCCTAATAAAATTTTATGGGTGAAGATTGTTGGGATGATCCCCTTAATTTTATCCACTCCACAGAAAATATATTTATTATGCCTTTTTAGTATCTCAGTCAACTTATTCTCTTGAAAAAATCCTTATTATCATTAATAAATATGTCATAACAATCGTATGAATCATTTACTTTCTTTGTATCCTTTTCTATGTTGAAGACAACTTATTCATCTCTAATTATGAATATGAGTCTCTCTTGATTTAGGTCTATAAATTCCATCCTAGTAGAAAAAAATATCAATCCTTTTATAATTGAAAAATATCATACTTCTTCCATTTCTAATATTATGAAATCTGTAGGAAATATGAATTTCCCAACTTTGACTAAAACATCCTCGAGAAGTCCTCGATGGTATGTTAATGATCAATCATGTAGTTGTAATTCCACTCACGTTGGATGAAGTTATTTGAACCCAATATTTACTATTATTATCATCAGTATAATATTGATGCCCATTCCTAGAACACATAATTTCTTTTCAAAGATGAATTCCCTAATATTTCATAGAACTGAGAAGTTACCGGGCTTTCTCATCATAGGGGGAATCTTATGCTAAACGACATTAGAGAATTATTTGTTCAAATTTATGTCTTCTAATTCTTACATATTACTATTTTTGGAAAGTAATTATTTTACGAATTTAAATTAGGTAGGCATCTTAGCAGTGGACTCAACAAATGGGATATTGATGCGTAATGTCTTTTACTCACTAAAAACTTCTTATATTTCCATTAAATTTTGGAATGCCTCATTCTTTCTAGTAGGGAAAGATGGGGTTTGTATGCTAGAGGTCCTACATAAACTTTTTCCTTTTTAGCGTGTTATTTTATTAGATTTTATTCATTGCCATCCTTTCTGATGAATTTCATATGTTTCTAAATTTCCTAAAAAATATTTTCCTTCTATTTGAATGGTTGTGGAAAGTCTATAATTTTACCACTCCTAAGAAACACTTATTTTTCCTCTTATCTCAGGTACATATTAGAGTTTCTATGAATTGTACCCAATTGTCTATCTGATAAGGTCTTTGGGATTTGAACCATTTGGTCATTGGGATTGAATACGGAAGCTCTACATTTTTGAATTTACATTTGAATGTTATTCATTCTCTGATATTGTTTTTGAAAAAATAAGAATATTTTTTTGTATATTAGAATACAAGGTTGGGAATTGTTATGGTGGTTTCTGTGGAGATGGTTAGAATTTCAATTGAGCAATTAGTAGAAAAGACTAATGAGGAATTTTTTATTGAGGTAGAGGATCTGGAACTTGGACTTGGTATATAGGGTTTTCCAAATTATTTATGGTTCCTGACCAGTCCTATACCCATAGTATCTATGATTGGGTTGTTATTGCGGCTGCTGAGCTAGTATCTACTGGTATTGTTGCCATTTTTGGTATTTTTGAGGATGTTATAATTATTGTTCTTGTTGATTGTAGTTTACATAATAAAAATATTTTAATCGAGGTTCCTCTATCTCTACCCCAAAGTCCTGATATGGGTATGAGACAATTCACACCTCACATGATTTATTTTCTATCACAGGACTAGGAAGGGGTGGTGGGGAAATTGATAACTAAAATGACCCAAGCTTCATTGTAAGATCCTACACTTGGGATAAGAGGTGGGTAATCTACTATACTTGATGGATTCCATGATGAGGAGGCCTTTGATCACTTTTCCAAAAATTGGAATTTAGAAGACCTCATCTAGAAGTTCTCAACAAACTTTTAGAATCTTAATAATGAGTCCTCTATCAACAGTGGTGTCCATTACTGATATTGTAGTAGGTTGAAGTCCTAGGTATAATTTTTGAAGATGAATCCACACATCAAGTCCATTATATGAGATTTTTTTGTGAGTTCCTTAAACTGATCCTAGGATTCCCTGGATGACTCTCCATTTGTTTAGGAAAAGGTTTGGATATCATTATGAAGCTTCCAATCCCATATCGATGGAAAATAATTGTCTAGGAATTTCTTTTCTAGATCTTCCGAAGTCATTATTTACTCAATAAGTTGTATTTTGAGCCAATAATTAGCTCCTTCATACAAGGAGAATGAGAAAAAACACACTCTAATTTCATCAAATGAAACTACCTATCCGTGAAAGGTATTAAAATCCAATAAAAAGTTGGAAATATTATCATGGGGGTCTATAACATGAATCCCACTGAATTAAATCATGTTATGGATCATATGAATTTTTTTAGGTTTGATTAAAAAATATGTCAACTAAATAGGTGGGTGCACAGTTCTAGGTGCAACATCAGTAATGGATAGAATTTTGTAATCCATAATGTTGTGATCATGTAGTGCTAGACTTTCTCCCTGATTGAAAGGTGGAAAATAATGAAGGTTATGAGGGTGTGGTGACACAAGATTGTAATTATCATCCATTGTAGAGTGGAAGCATGAAGCTAAGTATTGACTGATTTTGGGATTGAGAAAATGTTGTTATTGAGCATGAAGGCTCCTTGAGCAAGTCATAAGACCCTAATTCAAGAACTAACCATGAAAAATAGATAGTAAGAAGGTACGTCTAAAAGAGATAAATGTAAAAATATGGGGGGTGTAGGTGAGGTAATCCCAAGTTTGATCCAAAGGCTATTATGCCTATGAAATAGTTTTACACAACAACAGTTCCAAAATTTATATAGGTTTGAAATATACATGATGTGTAAAGAATTCACATGATGTATTTTCTTTTAGTGAATTTAGTCTTGACTTTAACATGACATGTATGTATTTAATTCCATATACTAGATCCACAATCTCCTCCAAAAATATTTAATATCACATGATCTACTGGATAAATCATTGATTGAATGGGATCTTCAAAATTTTTCAGGTTGTGTATATTTTATATATTATCTATGTAATGTATATATTGTATTTCCATTACATTGTGAAATTTCAGGGGGAATTGGTCTTTGAAAATCACATGACATGTAATGTGGTTACACATCGTGTAATCACTTCACATCATGTAAATTCTCATTGGATGTCCTTTGGTCGTTTGTGTACATGTTGTGTACATTATTCATGATGTGTATAAACTATTTTCCCATATTTTCAATATTTTATCCATTTTGATGAAAATTTCTAATTACTTAAAAATAAAACCAAAACCCATTACATTATCGAATAAAACATGAACAGAAAATTAATGAAATGTTTCCAAAAATATATATAAATTAAAATTATCAGTAGTTTCATGTTAAAGATGATGGGTATTCACATGTATTTCTTGGTTATATGGTATAGGGTTTTATTTTTCATGATACTATGTGATGAGGATACATTTGACCATAATAGGGTGATATATTTGGTTCTTTTAGAACATCATATGTCTATCCCATGTAACTTTGTGTGAAGTTGATAATGGGGAATGGGATGATGAGGTAAACTAGTGTAATGAGGATAAGGATGGACATTGTCTCAAGTCGAAGCTTAGGACTACCAAGGTGCCGTCATAGGATATTAGAGATTCCTCCCACTATGAGGATGTGGCAGATGGGGTTATGTGAAAAGTGGATAGGACCATGAGGTGGTTTTGACCACTGGTTTCATGGTGGTATCATTTATTGTAAATCATTATAGGGTGAATATGTGGTTCATCAACACTAAGTGGATTACATAATAGTTAGCCTTGATTGATGGTACGTGGGACCACGAGATATGTGTAAGATACTCAACTTGAATATGATAAATATAAGGGATAATGCCATGAACATAGAGAAGGGATTGAGTTTCATTGGTCCGTTATGCTAGTGGTTAGAGAAATGTTCTAAATACTATGATTCTTACGATATGTTTTGTGTACATTCCATGGGGAATTATGTTTTTTTGAACTATGAGGTTAAGTGGAATATAAATGTTTTGAGGGCTAAGGTATCATACATTGTAACAACTTTTTTATCAATCATTCCACTCTAGTACTAGATGAGGTAGGTAAAGGCTTACTCAGTTTTGTCAGAGTACGAGTGGAGTAGATTTTGTAATATGTTTGGTTATAATTTTTTTTCTTCATGTATTTTGGTATATGTAAATATATTATCTTCGGAAACTATTGGTGGTAACCTACTAGGTTTATAATCAAACACTATTTGGGTAAAAGATCACTCAAACACGTTTACATACTTTATGTCTCATGGATTAGGTAAGTGTAGTGGATAATCATATGAATCCTAGTGCACATATATTTAAAAATTGTCAATAGGATGAATTTTGTGGTTTTTAAATTCTCTAGATAGATCTTCTATTTTTGGTTGGATGTTGATTTTGGTTAATTTTGGATTTGAATATATTTGATCATCCCCTAGTCGATATTGTTCACTCTTATATGAAAATACTACATTATATATGCTCATTTTTTCTAAACATATTTATAATTTGGTTTTTTTTCCTGTAATTTAATGTTACTTATGATATTGTTTATTATTTATTTTTATTTGAGTTTAATGAGTATAATTTCTCAACTATAACCTCTTAAACCCTTGCTAACATTGAAAACCTTTAGTATGCATGGAGGTGAACCAAACATATAGTGGTTCTTTGATCAATTTACTATAGAGTATTGAAGGATTGAATATTAAAAAATTGAATTGGATAAAATATTATTTTTTATTTGGGACATGGTAGATGGAGACTAAGGAAAGTGTTCTATCATTGAGCCGATCTGATGTTGTGTTCCTACTAGCATAATTACAAACTGTAGTCTAATTTTCCCGGTGGAATTGGTGTTATTGTTTTGGTATTTGTGGTTATAATGGAGTTATTTTTTTTTGATAAATTTTAATTTGATGTTATTTAAATAGGAATGAGGTGGTTCTTATGCATCATTTTAGGGGAGAATGGATCAAATTACATTCATACGCTAATTTTGATTGTCATTCTTGTTTTGGAATAAAAAAGGTTCAGTTATTAGAAGTATTGGAAAAAAACATATATATTATTTTCATATATATACTCTTGGTAGAATTATAGTCAGACCCCAGGTGATAGGCTTGATGTGAGTATTATATGGATTATACACGTGAATTATATATGTCATACCGAAAAAACATGGGTATTCAAGTACATGAGGATGTATAGTATGAAAATGGATGTGTTTGGGAAGTGTAAGGTTTAGTTGGACATTCTACCTATTATATATTTTTCTATTTTTGGTATTTGGACTATAATATCCATATTGATTATTGTATTTTATTCTTATTGAGATTCTACCTATACGACCTTTGTTAGAGAATAAAGATGGTGGATACACGGTTTTACTGAGGTATGCACTAGATAAGACCACTTAAGGTGGAGGTTACCGTGCGTGATAGTCAAAGGTTTGGGTGTATTGAGAATATACATAATAGTTAGAGGGCCTAGATTAATGGTTGTATGAGTTCCATCAAGTAATCCTGGTATGAGATATACAAAGTGTTAGTAGATGAGATTAAGGAGTTGATCTGTCTTTGGATGATCTAATATGGATGTTCAGGTAACATTATCATCCTTTGTCGTAGGGATATGATGCACCCTAGAAATAAGGATTATTGAATTTAGATAGGACACACAATCTTCGATCAAATAGATATTCCACCTTGGTAGAGGGTAAATCTAGGTACATATATACTCTGGGAACTAACAAGATATTAGTGGGATGTATTCGAATAGAAATTTATTTTTGAGTGTATGATATGGAAATTTTCAATGTGTTGTTCTTTGAGCTATTATTTCTCAAAACAATAAGTGAATATAGATTCTGAGAGTTTATATAGTTGTTTTTGGGGGAACCATTTTTCATGGATTATACCACAAGGTTCAAATTGTTTTTTTAGTTTGAACCAATATTAGTGGGAGATGAAACTACCAGTGTGTGGGGATTTGTGGATGATTTATATTATGATATTATAATTCAGGTTAACATTTTTAGATTGAACACTTTTTTATAGGTGGAAAACCATGTGATGATAGCATAGAAGAACCTAACCGATGAAAGCATACTGATCCAAATTATGGTTTCAGGTTAGAAAGGTAGTAGGGATCTTGGTATAAAAAATCACGAACATGAGGATGCCAAATAATTCTATCAAATAATATATTTGATGATTCCACCTCAAATCAGTTCTTTATCAAATAGTTTGTAGTGTGTGAAGATGGGGAATCTGTGAGCCCAATATGAATTTCTCATTGATAGAGTGCAATGTACACAACCAAAAGAGACATCAAAAGAGATTCTTTTTGATTGAATTTATGGTCTGTTAGGGATTAAAGATTAGGTTAGACTTAAGAGTCTGAAATAATACTGATAGAGGTACTAGGATTTTATATCTATAATTTTTCAATGAGTACAGGTTGAGGTGGTGTATGGCATACCTTGTAGTTGAAGTAATGGAAATTGGTGAGAGTGGATATTCCCTAAGGATAAGTATAATGATCTATAGATTTAGGTAAACTATATTTTATCAATATAATGTGTGCAGAGTAGTAAAGATATATTTTAATTTTCATAAGTATTCCAAGAGAATGTTAATTATGGTTTCATATGAAGGGTAAATTTGCAAAATGTGTGTATGTGATAAATTTATTGGCCTGATTTTTGTTGGGGTACAAGAATTAGATATAAAAAAACGATAACTCTGAGATATTTTATAATTGAGTATAATGTGGGATTAATGTTTCATGAAGGATGATACAAGCATCATTTTGATATAAGATTGTGATGAATCATGGTTAGAATATCCATTCTCCATGATAATTGATAGATATGATATAATAAACACATTAGGTGGTTTGTTTGGAAAATGATCAGGTAGTATATTCCTATTTTAACATCCCATTACTGTTTCAGGTATTTCTAAACCTTCTTATGTTATATTATTATATTGTTAACTGAGAAAAAATGGTTTATCAGTAAAAGGTTTTATTTTTGTTGAAACACGTTGTAGATTGGTAAAACACCCAATTAATGCTCCAAAATATTCAATTAAATATTTTCTAAGTTAAACACTATGTAATTATGAGTTTTTGAGGTTTTCAATGTCTCAAAGAGAACATAACAAAAATATTAAATATATTTTTTTATGGAAGAGAAATTTATTCAAAATAATTGAATAACTCTGAAATGATCTGTCATATGAGAAATTTTAGGCCACAGTTATGTCTGAAATACTATGTTTACCTTAGAAGGGGTATAACATTCAAAGGCGCATAAATTTTGGACGCTTTTCTCATGAGTTAATGTTATTAAATAATAGTTAATATATTATTTCTAAAAAATAATTAAATATCTCATAAATGGTGTTTCGTATGAGAAATCTGAGACCACTAATGGGTCCGAAATGAGGGTTTTACCCTAGAAGTGGTATAATGTTTGTTAGTGTCGGGTGTTTGGATGCCTCTCTTGAAAAAATAACCCTTTTTATTTTATTTAATTATTATTCCGATTTTTAATTAATAAATCTTTATTATCTCTCAAATGGTTTATCGTTTGAGAAATTTGAGACCACCAATGGGTCCGAAATTATGTGTTTACCCTAGACGAGGTATAACATTTTTTAGTGTCGGGTGTTTGGACGTCTCACTCGCAAAAACAACACATTTTGTTTTAATTAATTAATTGTTCCAATTTTTCTTTAATAAATCATTAACAATTCATAAAATGTCCATTGTTTGAGAAATCCGACACAACCATTGGGTCAAGAACAATGTGTTTACACTAGACAAAGTATAATGTTTATTCGCAATGGGATTTTAGTATCATTTATTATTTATTAAATAATCAAATACATTAATAGAATTAAAAAACATCTTCACTATTCACTCATATTCTCCAAATGAAAAAACACCATTCTTAACCGTTTCAATTTCTAAAAGCTCCTTTTTTAGCATATTTCATCCATTTAAGTCATCAAAACATTAAATAGGTGAATTTAATGACTGTAATATTTTTTTGGTTGAATAGTTGGTTAAATCAGATGTTATAAATCAAGTTTGTCAAACCCACGTTTTTTAGGGTTCTTAAACCTGTTGAACATCTTGGTTTTGATTTTTACTCAATCCCGTCGAGTTTATACAATCCAAATCATCCTTGAATGTGATTGAAAGGTTCTGATTCATGGAGTTTTGATCTCTTTCTCCTCCACCGAACCGAAAACCAATCTCATGTGTGTAGCGCCATAGCAGGTTGTTCCTCTTTTAATTTTAATTTTTTTATTACTCTTCCAATATTATAAATTCAATAATTTCTTTGTTATTGATCATAATTGCACGCAATTAGTACCATTGAATTCATCTCAATGAGTAGAAACAAAATAATATATATTTTTTTTCCAAAGGTAGGGTATTCCTCAATCCCATATTTTCCCTTTTAATGGATATTTAAAAATAAATTATCAAAGGATAAATTCTGGAAAATTTCATGAATAATTGTAAAGTTTTATCAAATTATAATTACATTAATTATTGAGGGTAATTTATAAACAAATCATCAAAATATAACTATGTATAATTGTCTAATAATAATTATAAAGAATCATCAAATGATAATTCCCACTTTTTGTTGAAATGGTAATTATAAATATTTATCAAATGATAATTATATATAATTATCAAATGATAATTAAAATGAATAATTATGAGATAATCATGAGTTTTCCATATGATAATTATTAAAATCATTTATTGAAGGATAATTATTTAAATTATCAATGAATAATTATAAAGGGATACCACATGTGTTATCATTTTTATCTAAAGATATTATAATATCAAATGTGGTTTATAATTATTATAAGGAAAATGTTGTGATCATATGTGTTGAAATAAAATGATAATTTGGAATTTTATCAATGAAATTGGAAGTATTATCACATGTGATAATCAAAATGATAATTCGAGAATTATCGAGGAGAGAGAAAATGTAATTACATGTAACATTTTATTTTACTATGAAATAAAATAGAGTGATATAATTATCGAATGAGGTTTATAACTATTATTATGGATATTTCTTGTGATTTAATGCATTAACATAAAACAATAATATAGAGATTATCTAGGAGAGAGAAAATGTAATCGCATATAATATTATACCACCTTAACTGTGAAATAAAATAGATGTTTTGGTTCTAGGAACTTTTGATGAGCGTCAAACATTGGTCTATCGATGCATATGATAATAAGGCTCTGAGGAGGTGTATTTAACCATACATGGTGGTCTATCATTTCCACTGACATCAAAAACCTTAAGGTAGGTGGTTCCATTATGATTATCCAAATTGATTATCCTTGTTTTGTTTGATTTATTTCATTATTTTTTTTAAATTCAATTTCTCAAATATGCTTTCAATTAAATTGGTAAAAACTCGATTCTAGTGAATCGGGATATTGGAAATGGTTTTTCCATGAAAATTCAGAAGACACTTGATTCCATTGAATTGGGTGTGTTTTTGAAAATTGGATGATTTAAATTATTTAATTTAAATTATGGATTTGATGTTAATGATTTCAAATAAATTCTTGAATTTAATTATGGAAATAAATTGTATAATGATGGAATTGGTTTTGAATGGATTTCAAACTAGTGAAAATGACATAAAATGGTTTGATAGATTATCATTGGTTTTTATCATGTGAAAAGGCATGTTTTTGAATAAAACCTATTTTGGTTTTAAATGGAATGAAATTGGCACTTTTAAAATGGAATAATGGGATTGATCGTATTTTTAAGCATTCTTAAAATATTTCACCCTTCATGTATGATCTCATACAATCCTTAGGTAGTTATTGAGTTATTTGGATAAATCTATGCTACAACAACGTGTTAAAACATACTTGCAACAAGCCAGATCCCTGATAGGATGGTGTTGAGTCTCCTTTGGCCGATTTCATTAGGATGTGTGTATACACATTTTTATGAGTTCACATAGAGAGTGAATAATCCTATAGCTGGTTAATACTATCGTACATTTGGGAAAATTTCCATGTTGCTCTCTTTTTATTTATATTTGAGATATAGTGTATACCAATTATTTTGAACTTCATTACATGACTTTTGAATTAATATAAACTAATTATTATAAATTGTATTATTTAATCCATTGTATTACAAATATTTTATCATTGTAAATCCTTTGTTTAAAGTATTTGTCCAACATTTTGAAAATATATAACATGTTTTGTTTAAATATGATTTTGAATTTCCAAACCTGTTTACTTTAAAATTGAAAGCTTTTCTTTGGAAAATCTATATTTTGCATCTGTTATAAAATTTTTGGTGGTATCCTACTGAGCTTAGGATCACACCCTACTTTTTCCTTCGGGTGTTTATAGAATTTCATCTTCTAGGTTCGATCAAAGAGAAGAGATCTCTTGGAGGTGGATCCAACTATTGAGATTTTGTCTTGGTGAGTTTTTTCCTTAGGGACCTTGGTTTTTTCCCCATTAATATTACTTTGGTTGTAGTGATTTGGGATGGTTTTTTCCTTGTTGACTTTTGGTACTTACTCCCAGTGGAGTTTCATTTGTTTATGCGTATTGTCTCGTTTCTTTTCTTCTGCATTGTTGGTGGAAAAATCGTTCCCACTTGCATTTTGTGTGATGCCAGGTGCTAGTCACCGACCCATGGGGATTAGGAACACCCTTCGGCCAATGTCATGTATGGCTCGGTTATTGGGTTTCCAGAGTACCCGGGTTTGTTTGTGACTCCTATTTTGAAGAGTTCTGAAGGAAAAATTATCTAGATTAAGTTAGTTATCTTTGGAGACCAAGAAATAAATGGGCGTGTTTGATGTTGTCTCAGTATTTTGTGGATTCAGAGAGTGGGATGCTCAGGTTTTGGTAAGTGTTTGTTAGTGTAGACCAGGATATATTGATGATTTAATATCATATCATGGGAGTTGTAATAGCCCATATGTACAGAATTATTAATTTAGGTGAGATATTAGACCAACCATGTGTCTTTAGACACAATCTAGGTGTTGATAGCGTCAACATAGGCTAAAAATAAATTATTATGAGTTATCCCAGGCATGAGGATTGAATTTTATAGTAGTAAGAATACCTAACATTGATCCAAGGGATCATAAAATAGTGAATGGGTATCATTCCATAATGTTTAGAAAGGCATGTGGGGTTGTTAGAGGCCAAAACATGGACGAGGGGGAATGACAACATAGGGGGATATAAGTATATTTTTATTATGGTATGATCAAGGATAATTCTATGGAAAATAGGCATCCTAGATTTAGAGACAAAAATTCATTTCAATGAGAACATTTGAAATAGAAACAACCCTAAAAATCTATTTTGGGATAATCAGATTCATTCCATACTATTTATAAAACTCTAATTTCCATGAAACCACATTTTAATGCCATGAAATTGATGGACTTCATGTGCACAGGTAGTATTGTTAATTAATATCATAAAACCAAGTAACTAACATATTCACATGAGAAATCAACTTTAATTAATCGAATACCTCAATATATTCGAGTCCAATAAATACCCATGGAGCTATCTTTTATATAGATCCTCAACCTTTGGACTTCCATCCAAAGCTCTCGAATCTTTAAACTCACTCATTATTGAATTTTAAGTACATTGGATTCACATAAGTGAGGATTTTTCAGAAATGACTCAACAGGAGTTTCTGAAGGTATTGAGTCATGATTTGATGCAATTCATGTAACTCTCATCGATGAATAAAACATTTCATGCTTGAGAAAACGTTTTTTGCAAAAATCATGTATACACAAAACCTAAAAATTTCATGAAACATATATATGAATATATTGGGAGAAAACATAATTTAGAGACCCTAGTCTGACTTAACTCTAGTATTCATAAAGTTACCAACTATCACAGAACACATATAGGGGACCCTATATGAGGCCTCATGGTGAACATAGTTTCACAAATTTTGAGTGCCCATGGGCCCCACATCTATTTGATTATATTTTTCTTTTCTACATTCTCACGCATGACCGGTATCATGGACCTTTATATCCAAGACACCCACATGAATCCTAAAATGGGTAGTGTCTACACATTTTCCCTCCAAAGGAACCAACATAGTGGATTTATAAGACCTGATATTGGTATCATCAATTGAAATAACCCATATCACCACTCTATAAGTACATGTAGGGTCCTTATATCCTTCTCTCATTCCATATTAACTGGGATCCAAATGTTTAATACAATATCCCTGCTATACCCCTTACAGTTTCTTCGACCAAAATATCAACATCTAATATGCTTCAAAATAAACTACATTTCATAATGTTTTAGTTTCATGACATTTAACAACACAACAACATACTTAGTACAAGATGGTAAACTATATCCCTAACATATGTTTTGATAATATAATTTGATCTGTGATAAATATTTTATGCATCATGCGATGATCATGAGATACCTCATGTGATGAGAATTAGATAATCATCCCATCTTCTAGCTACCCAAAGAGTAAGACCCACACCATCCCTTGTTGTCTATACTTTCTTGAACCAATTAACCTTATGAAATAATGTTAAACTAGATAGTTTAGTCCTATTACATGAATTTAAATTGTACACATTGATCTACATGATTTTTGATCCCTTTAATCCAATAGTGCATGTAGGACCCCTCCTCGAGATTCAATCCTGTTATCACCATAATTCCAAATTTTTCTCTGGAGGAGTTATCTTGGAAGCTAGATCATCTTCTCATAGTATACCAAATTCCTCATTATGTTATAATAAATAACCCTATAAGATTTTCATTCATCATATTATGTTAACCTATGATAAAATCATACCTTAAAAGCATATGTGGGACCATACTCACCGAACTCCAAAAATGTGATCGACCCATACGTGATGACTGTATATAGGACCGTCCTCATTGGACTCTAAATAAGGAATTAACCTAGACATGATGAGATAATGTGGGGCCATCCTCCTTAAAAGTTAAATATTTCATCAACCCATATATGTTGGGAATATGTGGGATCATCCCCACTATAATTTAACCCTGTAACCCCAAAAGATAGATAAAAAACCCATACCTAGGCGAAGAGATTAAGGTATCTTAGTTTCCAAGACAAATAAGACTATGAGGTGATCATATAATCTCTCCTGCTTATACTTATGTAACAGACCTAAGATCCTACCTATAGCGACTCAAGCATTTTACATAAATCATTTCATGATTTTAAACATAATTAATCATCAGAGTACAAGCTATGGATCGTTAAGTCTAGTGTCTTAGAATACTAGGTACATATAACATAAAACATGGGGAAAAAATTCTTTATTTTATCTCCATAAATAGTTTCTAACTTCCTTTGATTCCTTACGTCTGCATAGGGTACCCTGGGGAACACATGAACAAATGGATGATCTAAAAATCCCAGAAAGGGAATGAACATAAGGATACATCTCAAGCACATGAGTTAGGAGGCATGACATAATGATATCCAAAGCATGAAACTTATAAAATCATTTAATATAACATGGGATCATATAAACATGGAATCATATAAATGTGGAAGAATCATAAATCATATCTTTAGTATGAGTAAAGGCTAACCACCAATCCCATTTCCCATTTTAGTATGGGTTAAGGCTAACCGCCAATCCCGTTTCACATCGCTTCCCATGAGACTTAACCTTACCCAATGTATTGGAGCTCTATCTGGGTACACCCATCTCAAAATTTTCATGAATATTCTTGACACATAAATATTCATACCACATATACACTCATACATAATCAACCATACATAAACATAAAGGTACCCATGGAATGAATTGGGTACCACAATCATGAAAAAAAGCATAACCAATGAGTGTATCATGAAAGTGTCCATGAAAGAAAGGGATTATAACATATATGGACGTTCATAGGGTAAAATAGGCATATAAAATGCTAAGTTCTATAAAAAAAGTGACAATGTATGAGAAATTTATTTTAGAAACATTAGCATTAAAACATTTTTGTACGGTTTTAAGGAAAATACTATAGAGCTTTTAAAATAGTAAAGAAGACATTATTTTATATAAAACCAGAATTGAACCAAGAAGGATTTAATAATAAAAATACAGAATTTACAAACATAATGGTGTCTTAAAATAGAAGATAGAGTGAACTTGAAATTGCGTAAAATTTCAGGAAGTTCTTCTAAAATGAGTGTGCTTGTTGGGAAGTATCGAAGAGGGATTCACTTAAAAGCATGTATATCCCCGAAATAGAAAGAGAGATGGATCTTGGAACATTATTTTGGAGAATATATACAGAATATTGATGTTCTACATAAATGAAAAGACAAAAAAAATTTGGTAAAAAGAAATATAGAGCAACCCGAATGAATAACAGAAGTTTGGGTAGAATCCATCATGGATTATTTTCATGGTATCAGGTGTAACTAAGAGGGATTAAAGGGAGAGATAAGGGGTTTCTAATAACTTATAAAACATTATGGCATTATGGGTAAGGTGTATAAATGTACCCCATCACTTGGTATTACACAAAAAAGCATATAATAGAGAACAATATTGATTATGAGTAAAAAGGGGAGGATCCCATACCTTAAATCCATTGGTGTTCTCCACTTGTTATTAAATATCTAAATAAAAAAATTAGGCTTACTGATTAATAATTCTAGAAGCTCTTATATATTCAATTTATTTATTATAACCCTTTTTAGTTCATTGAATTCCCTTTTGATTAGTTACAATATTCAATTTCATTGTTCGAGCTCATTTGTTTACTTGGCTTTTAAAGATTGGTTCACTTATATTAAAGTTTGTATTATATGCAAGATGAAAGTGGTTGTCCAAAATTGAAGTTATGTTATTTATTTAATATACAGGAGATTACATGGTTTTAATTTTAATTAGGTTACTTAGAGTGAATCCAATTATTATATATATATATAACCATAGTGATAACCATTTGGTTAATCGGTGGATTTGATTACAAAGAATTTGTTTTTCATTATAATTTAATTCCATTTGTACCAAAGGATTCCAGAACCAAAAATAGGATATATTACATATATAATAGTCTGGTTCAACCATAACACAAATGGTTTCATGACCATAAATAAAGATAAAAATAGAAATTGATAAACTATTGTCCTTGAATGTGCTAAATTAGCACATCTCAAATGGTGCTTTCATTTCTTTCAAATAAAAGGGCGTGTAAAGGAGAGAAGATAATGAAATATACCACTAGCATGAAGAAATTATAGTAAATGTATGTTACTGGATTTATCATACTATTATGGTAGAGGGAGATGAGTAAAGAAATAAAAAAAGAAGAGAACTTAAAAGAAATGAAGAAATTGTAAAGAGGAATTTACCTCTTGAGACTTCCTCCTTTGAGAAACTCTTAAGGGGAGAGGATTTGGTATTTTGAGGAGGATGATAGATTTTGGACGTGGGGGAGGACCTTGGGGAGATATTTGGGTAGAATAATAGAAAGGCACAAGGCTTGAGAAGAGTGGAGAGAAGAGAGAGTGAAGGGGGGGGGGTTATAGTGGAGGAAAGGAGGGATTTCATAATATTATAATCATTAATTTATTATTTATTCACAAGCCAAGGAATAGTAAGTATTAAATGTCCAAGAATAGTAAATGGGTCATGTGAATTCTAACCATGGGTGATGACATCAGCCATGATGCAAGTAATAGTCTTTTTAGCTTATAATGTATATATATGGTAAATTACCGTATTTTACTATTTATCAAAATTTCAAGTATTTTAGAAAAATACCAAAACATCACCGTGACCATTTTTCAATGTGTAGAATCAAATAATGAAGTCCATTTTTCAAAAATAATTTTCTAAATATGATTATTTTAATATTTAATTAAAATAATAATTTATTATCCAAACCAGTTTTAAAACATTTATTAACTTATTCTAAAATATAGGTATATCATACTTCCAACATGAATATTATTTTTATACCACCATAGGTGAGGTTAATATTCATTAGGGTATATCAATATTCCCAAGGTTATGTTACAATTCATAAGCGTAGGTTACTATTCACTAAAAAGATATTTTTGTTTTATTATACTCCAAAAAAAATCTTGAACACAACTGTGTATGTCAGATTTTCAAAATTCAAAACACAAAAGTGACAAACTTATGTTTAAAGGTCACTTGGCACTTAGTAGTTCATTGTGTTGTGTTTTCATGTTATTTTATTAATTAATTTTAAGAAGGGAATCTCCATTGAAAAACTTTGGTTCGTTACATTCTTCTCCCCTTAAGAAATTTCACCACCGAAATTTCACTTTACACAAACTGGTGACTTTGTTTCTCCTTCATTGCCTCTTCTGGTTCCCAAGTTGCTTCCTCAAACTTATGGTTCCTCCAAAACACTATAAAAAGATGGGTTGTCTTGTTGCATATAACTTTATATCTCCGATCCAGAATCTTTACTGGCTGCTCCTCATAGGAGAGATCATCTTCCAGATGCACCATCTCTGAGTTTAGTACATGTGAGGGTTCAGGTATGTACTTACATAAGAGTGATACGTGAAAAACATCATGAACTCGAGCCATATTCAGTGGAAGTTCAAGCCGATAGGCCACGACTCCTATGCAGTCAAGGATCTCAATGGAGCCAATAAACCTTGGGCTTAGTTCCCTTTCTACCCGAATCACATGACTCTCTTACATGGAGATATTAGAAGGAAGACTTTATCTCCAACGTCGAACTCCAAGAACCTTCGATGATTATTAGTATAGCTCGTTTGCCGACTTTGAGTAGCATTGATGTGTTTCTGGATGACTGGAACCTTCTCTGTCATATCTTGAACAAGATCAGGTCCAAGTATATTTATTTCTCCAAATTTATCCCAACTGGTTGGAGTTTTACATCACTTTCCATACAATGCTTCGTATGGAGCCATCTGAATACTCGAGTGCAAGCTATTGTTGTATGAGAACTCAACCAATGGGAGATGTTGTTCCCATCCACCTTTGAATTCTAGATAGTAGGCTCTAAGCATATATTCAAGTGTCTAAATAGTTCTTTCAGACTGACCATCAGTTTGGGGGTGATAGGCTGTGCTGAAATTTAATTCCATACTCAAAGAATGTTGAAGGATACTCCAGAATTTAGACGTGAACCTTGGATCACGGTCAGAGACAATTGAGAGTGGAACATCGTGTAGTCTCACCACTTCCTTCACATATATATTTGAAAGTTCATCAAGCGAGATATCTTCCAGAATAGAGATGAAATGGGGTGTCTTGGTGAGTTAGTCAACCACAACCCATATCACATTATTTCTCTTCGACATCTTCGGGAGACCCATGACAAAGTCTATGGTAACATTTTCCCACTTCCACATGGATATAGGCAATTGCTACATCATACCTTTGGACTTTTTTCTCTTAGCTTTAACTTGCTGACATTCTAAGAACCTTGATATATATTCCGAAATATCCTTCTTCATGTTGTCCTATCGGAAGTGTTCTCGAAGATCACAATACATTTTGGTACTCCCAGGATGGATAGAGAAGTTCGAGCTATGTGTATCATTAAATAGCTCCTTCTTTATCTCTGGATCAGATGGTACACATAATCATGTCACAAATCTTAGAACTCTTTCCTCATCAATTTTGAAATTGGAGGATTTCCCATTTTTAACAGCTTCCACCCTTTTCTGAATTTCCACAACCTTTCATTGAGAATCTTTTCTCCAAGAGGGATGGTTGAGAAATAATTTGAGAAAGGATTTATGATGTTCCTACATTAATGATTCCCATTTCCATCCTTTGTAAATCTAAGAAGATCAAATTCTTTTCAATTCTCATCATTGATAAAGATGGAGGATCCTTTCCACTTAGAGCATCTGCCACCTTGTTTTCCTTACTAGGATGGTAGTGGACTACACAATCATAATCCTTGATGAGGTCTATCCATATTCATTGGTGAATATTAATCTCCTTCTGTGTGAATAAATATTTGAGACTATTGTGGTCAGTATATATCTCACATTTTCTCCATAGAGATAATGCCGCCATATTTTCAACGTAAAGATCATAACCACCAACTCCAGATCATGCGTGGGATAGTATTGGTGATGTATTTTCAGCTGCATTGAGTAATAGGCTATCAATTTATCATTTTTCATTAGCACACAACCAAAGCCTTTTTTAGAATCATCACTGTACACCACAAAGAGTTCTCCACTTGAAGGGAGTGTGAGTATCGATGCAGTGATAAGCCTCTTTTTCAACTCCTTGAAATAGTCTTCACATTCTTGTGTCCATATGAACTTTACCCCTTTCCGTGTCAGCTTGGTCATTGGGTTTGAAAATCATGAAAAGTTTTTCACAAATCGTTGATAATACCTAGATAGACCTAAAAAGCTTTGGATCACCATTATAGAAGTAGGTCTCAACCACTATTCAATTGCCTTTATCTTGGAAGGGTCCACAGTTATCCCTTTCCTGGTGATAACATGCCCCAAGAATGATACTTCCTCCATCTAGAAATCACATTTACTGTACTTTGCATACAACTTCTCCCTTCACAATGTCTTTAACAAAATTTCCAAATGATCCTCATGTTCCTCCTTGCTCTTGGAGTATATCAGAATATCATTAATAAAGACCACCAAATATTTGTTGAGGTAATCTCTAAAGACTCTATTCATTAAATCAATGAAAATTGTGGGGGAATTAGTGAGTCCGAAAGGCATCACTATGAACTCTTAGTGTCCATACCTCATTCGAAAGGAAGTCTTGGGAATATCTTCCTTACTCACCTTTAGTCAGTGATATCCCGACCCAAGGTCCGTCTTAGAGAAATAACTGGCTCCACAAAGCTAATCTAACAATTCATATATCTGTGGAAGGGGATACTTGTTCATTATAGTGATTTCATTGAGCTCATGATAATCAATGTAGAGGCACATTGATCTATCCTTCTTCTTGATGAAGAGTACTGGATCACCCCATGGTGAAGCACTCGGGTGTATAAAACCCTTCTCCATATTCTCCTATAACTGCTTCTTCGGCTCTTCTAACTCTACGGTGGCCATTCTGTATGGTGTCTTTGAGATTGGAAAATATCTAGGGATATGTTCAATTGAGAACTCAACCTCTCGCTCAAGAGGAAGACCAGAAAACTCTTCAGGGAATACAATAGTGCAATCCCTCATGATGGGAATATCTCCAAGAATGATTCTATACTCTGTTCCAATCATTTGAGATAGATATGCTTTCTCACAAGGATGTAGTATCCAAACTTGAGACGAAGATTCCAAAGGAGACTCATCTTCTTCCTTACACTTGTAAAGAATCAGAGGATTCTTCGGGATGTGAAAAGTGATATCCCTTTCCCGAAAATTGATGTCGGCCTTGTACAAACATAGCCAATCCATCCCCAAGATAGAGTTGAACTCCACTAAAGGAAGTATGACAAGATTTGTTGAGAGGTTCAGTCCACAAACATTAACCGGGGAGGAGTTATAAACCATGGATGCAGTAATTTCCCCATTCTCTATTCTCACAGATAACTTTTCCTCCAAATTTAAAGTTGGTGTTTTAATAGTTCTACTAAACTTCCAAGATATGAAAGAATGCATAGAACCAGAATCAAATAGTACATTCACTATTCATGAATGAATAAAAAGCGTACCTATCACCACATCATTTTACGACTCCACCTTATTAGTAGTGATAGCATAAGCCCGTCCTTGTTTCCCCGGAGGTTGTTGCTGATTTCCTCTGACAACCCTCGACCTAGGGAAATTGTTCGCATAATGCCCAAGCTCCTTGCAGTTATAACACTACACTGCAGGTTGATTGTTGATATAAACCTTACTTTCTTCTTCAACATTAGTGGGATTTTTCACATCACTTCAGTAGTTCTTGGCCAGATGACTAAACTATCTGCATTTGAAGCAATTCTTGGTTCCCTTGAGACAGTCACCAAGATGCTTCTTCACACAATTTTTGCAAAGGGGAAAGTGAGGGTTCATTCGATCATGGGATTTGTTTGATGAACCACCCATGTTGTTCTCTATTTTCCTCTTCTTTTCACCAGGCCCATGAGACCACTGAGAGTCTCCAATCTTCATTTCAACCTTGAGGACACAACGAACAATCTCCACATAGCTGTTGAAGTCTCGAATTTCCAACACTTTTTGTAGACTCGGCTTTAGTCCGGTAAAGAAGCGACCCACCTTGCTTTCAGTATTCATGACAATGCCAGAGGCCTACCTAGAAAGCCTTGTAAAGTTCGCTTCAAACACCCCGATAGACTGATCTTCCTTCTGCTTGAGTCCAAGGAACTCTATTTCCATCTTGAGAGAGAGGGTTCACGGAAAATATTTGTTGAAAAACATCCCCTATAATTCCTCCCATTCTATGGAAACAATTTATTCTTGGGACTTTGTATTCTTGATCAGTGTCCACCACTGATCAGCTTCCCCATCAAAATGATATACTGCCAGTACATCTTTCTCTTCTTCTGAGCACTGGAGGATAGAGAAAATCTTTTCAATGGAGTTAATCCATTGTTCTGCGAGGAGGGGATCAGAAGACCCGCTAAACATGGGAGGCCTTTGTAGAATGATGGATTCTACGACAACTTGTTATTTCCTTGGAGGAGGGGGGAGTTCTACCTGATTCAAGTTATTATTCATAACTTGATCCAGCTGAGCAAGTACTTCTATGTAGTTTTGAGCACCCGCTTCCATCACATTAGGCATGTCATTAGGGAAATCATCACACTGCCTATCACATTGGTTGTTGGAACGTGTTCTTCTATTTCCCACCATTAACTAAGAAAAATAATGTATAATTAGAGGTCTTGAATACTTAGCTATTGGGCATACAAATAAACATTTAACATAAAAGTATGAACTTATAAAGAAGAAGTATATCCTGACTTGTGATTCCTTTGGTCTTTATGTCGGTTATACATGATCTATTTCATAACATATATTCTTATGGACTTCTTTTTGTCACTTAAAAATAGATTTTACTAAGCTCATGAATCTACCAAATCATATCCCCCGGGAGTGTCGTAACCAAGAGTGCTTAAAGTCCTGTTATCGTGCACTAGTTACTGTTTGAGTATAGCTCAATGCGGTGTTTTTGGGTTTTACCCCTAGATACTTCTATGCTAGAGCTACCTATACCTGCGCGTATCCAAAAAGGAACGTATTTTCTTGATAAACCACTTACTCTATACTCAGAAAAATTTATTGCTGTTTTCTTATACTTAGTCTCATCTTTAAGGTTGTCACTAAGGTTCTCTATTCCTAATCTCCAAAAATAACTAGACTATCCTCTGATACCAACTATAGATACCCAAACTATTTATATAAAACATTTCATGATTTTAAGCATAATTAATCATCAGAGTACATGCCAAAGATCGTTAGGTCTAGTGTCTTGGAAGACTAGGTACATATAACATAAAACATGGAGAAAAACTAATTTATTTAATCTCCATAAAGAGATTCTAAATTCCTTTGATCCCTTACATCTGCATAGGGTACCCTGGGGAACACATGAACAAAGTGATGAGATAAAAAGCCCAGTAAGGGAATGAACACAATGATACATCTCAAGAACATGAGTTAGGAGGCATGACATAATGATATAGAAAGAATGAAACTTATAAAATCATTTAGTACAACATGGGATAATATAAACATGGAATCATATAAATGTGGTAGAATCATAAATCATATCTTTAGTACGGGTTAAGGCTAACCGCCAAACCCATTTCCCATTTTAGTGTAGGTCAAGGCTAACCACCAATCCCGTTTCACATCACAGCTCATGAGACTTAACCTTACCCAATGCAATAGAGCGCTATATGGGCACACCCATCTCAACATTTACATGAATATTCTTTCCACATAAATATTCTTACCAGATATACAATCATACACAATCAACCATACATAAACATAAGGGTACCCATGGAAAGAATTGGGTACCACAATCATGACAAAAAGCATAACCAATGAGTGTATCATGAAAGTGTCCATGAAAGAAAGGGATTATAACGTACCTGGACGTTCATATAGTAAAATAGGTATATATAATTGTATGTTCTATAAAAAATAAGTGAAAATATATGAGAAACGTTTTTTAGATACATTAGCATTAAAACATTTTTGTGTGGTTTTAAGGAAAATACTCTAGAGATTTTAAAATAGAAAAGAAGAAATTATTTTATATAAAACCATAATTGAACCAAGAATTCTTTTATAATAAAAATACAGAATTTAAAAAGATAATGGTGTCTTAAAATAGAAGATAGAGTGCACTTGAAATTGGGTAAAAGTTCAGGAAGTTCCTTTAAAATGAGTGTGCTTATTGGGAAGTATCGAAGAGAGATTCACTTAAAAGCACATATATCCCCGAAAGGGAAAGAGAGATGGATCTTGGAACATGATTTTGGAGCATATAAACATAATTTTTAAGGTCTACATAAATGAAGAAACAACAACATTGTGGTAAAAAGAAATATAGAGAAACCCGAAGGAATAAAGGAAGTTCGGGTAGAATCTATCCTGGTTTATTGGCATGGTATCAGGTTTAACTAAGAGGGCTAGATGAGAGAGATAATGGGTTTATCATTACTTATAAAACATTATTAAAGTATGTGTAAGGTGTATAAACGTACCCCATCACTTGTTATTACAAAAAATGGAATAGCATAGAGAACAATCTTGATTAAGAGTAAAAAGGGGAGGATCCCTTCCCTTAAATCCATTGGTGTTCTCCACTTGTTAATAACGACATGAATAAACAAATTAGGATCAATAATTAATAATTCCAGAACCTCTTCTATATTCAATTTATTTATTATAATCCTTTTTAGTTTATTCAAGGACTTTTTGATTATTTAAAAGGTTCAATTTCATTGTTCAGGCTCATTTGTTTACTTGGCTTTAAAAGATTGGTTCACTTATATTCAAGTTTGGATTATATGAAAGATGAAAGTGGTTGTCCATAATTTATGTTATATTCATTAGTTAATATCCAATATATTACATGGTTTTAATTTTAATTAGGTTAATTCGAGTGAAGTCTAATTATTATATATATAACCAAAGTGATAACCGTTTTTGTTAATCGATGGATTTGATTACAAAGATGTGTTTTGAATTATAATTTAGTTCCATTTGTACAAAAGGATTACAGAACCAAAAATAGGATATATTATATTTATAATAATCTGGTTCAACCATAACACAAATCATTTCATGGCCAGAATTAAAGATAATAATAGAAATTGATAAACTGTTGTCCTTGAATGTGATAAATTAGCACATCTCAAATGGTGCTTTCATTTCATTCAAATAAAAGGGAGGGGAAAGGAGAGAAGATAATGAAATATACCACTAGGATGAAGAAATTCCCATAAATTTATGTTAATGGATTTATCATACTATTATGGTGAAGGTAGCTAAGGAAAGAAATAAAAAAAAGATAACATATAAGAAAAGAAGAAATTGGGAAGAGGGATTTACCTCTTGATACTTCCTCCTTTGAGAACTTCTTAAGTTGATAGGTTTAGGTATTTTGAGGAGGATGAGGGCTTTTGGACGTGGGGGAGGAACTTGGGGAGATATTTTGGCCAAATAATGGAAAGGAACAGGGCTTGAGAGGAGTGGATAGAAGAGGGAGTGAAGGGGGATTTTTATAGTGGAGGAGAGGAGAGATTTTATAATATAATAATCATTAATTTATTATTTCCTCACAAGACAAGTAATTGTAAGTATTCCATGACCAATAATAGTAAATGGGTCTTGTGAATTCGAACCATGGGTGGTGACATCATCCATGTTGCTAGGATTAGTCTATTTAGCTTATAATGTATATATACGGTAAATTACTATATTTTACTATTCATCAAAATTTCAAGTATTTCAGGAAAATCCCAATATTTCACCCTGACCATTTTTTGATGTGTAGAATCCAAAAATGAAGTACATTTTTCAAAAATGATTTTCTAAATATGGTTATTTTAATATTTAATTAAAATAATAATTTATTATCCATACCAGTTTTAAAAAATTCATTAACTTATTCTAAAATATATGTATATTGTACTTCCAACATGATTATTATTTTTATACCACCATAGGTGAGGTTACTATTCATCAGAGTATAATACTATTCAAAAGGGTATGTTACTATTCATAAGGATATGTTACTATTCACCAAAAAATTATTTTTGTTTTATTAAATTTCAAAAAACATTTTGAACACAACCGTGTATGTCAGATTTTCAAAATTCCAAAAACAGAAGTGTCAAAATTATGTTTAATGATCACCTAGCACTTAGTAGTTAATTGTGTTGTGTTTTTATGTGATTTTATGACATAATTATAATAAGGTAATTTTCATTGAAATAGTTTGGGCCGTTACACTACCTCATGTGATGAGCATAAGATTCATTATGTGCAGAGCACACGAATTCTATTTCAGAAGTATGAGATATATTTATTATCCACTTTGGTGGGATGTATAAGATTATAATCCTATGTGATGAGAAAATGATGCACTAGGTGATGATACTAGGAAGCCTTATGTGATATGAATATGCTTCATAGTGTGATGAGAATTGGATTCCTCATGTGATAATCATGAGTTTTCTTGTGTAATGAGAAAGGGATGCAATATATTTTAATCTCTAGCTTCTTTATTCACTAAGCTTATGTTTCCTCATAGAAATCGTAATATTAATCTTATTCTGATCCTAATATGTGTTCTGATATGATAATAAAATTCCATAATCTCATAAAAGGAAGATATTTACATATTTCCACATAGACTAATGTAGTTAATAAGCTTTAACTACAAGGTAGAGATCCTATCATGGTAGAAATCAATGTAATTAACCATCATCCACTTTAATATGGCATTGGAAATGATATTTTAAAAAATTCATCAGATCTATAAGGGATACCCTAGCTTGGTGGAAAATGATAAAGAGGAATCTTTAGAAGGAAGAGATTGTATCCCATCCTATCATTCTAGTCAAGGAGCCCATATCATCAACCATGATGGTGGGATTTTACATCCCCTTTAAATAGAAGGAATTCACGACTAGAAACTGATCATGAAAAAACCAATGATACAAATATAGTGTAAAAGAGTGTTCCTGGTAGAATTATTATAAAAACCAATGGTGATATTGATGTGAATATATTGTACAATAATAAGAAGAAAAAGATGAGTATTGGATGTAACCAGTTCTTTATATCATCAAAATGAATCCCTTCTCCTTCACCTGGGAGAAGATGAGTAACATTGAGCTTATTGGGTATATCTTTCATCATAAATTTATTGATAGTTAGCTATATATGTTCAAACAAGACACCAACGACCACTAATTATTATAAAGATACCATATCCATCATAAAGCATTGAGGAAGGAGATCTAATCATATATAAATACCATATAATTATAATTATACAACACCGATAACTTATCCCAAAGCTCTAGGACACCCTCATTCCATCTCTCCAATAGATCACTTTTAAAGGAGGGATATCACTACCCTCATCTACTGATACAATATTGATGGGGTCATTCCCATAGGGTAAATGTTTCAATAGGAATTAGAAGCTAAAAAACCATACCGATACAACTGGTAACAAGGTGAATGTAGGGATAAATCCCCCCATTTACATTAGCAACCATTTTTGTAATATCTCCCCAAAACACTCTGGAATATATATCCCTTATATCAAATATATAAGGGTTATACAGGCTATGAAAATCATAGACCCTAATAGGGTGTTTACTAGGAGGATTTTCACTACTACCAAGTGTTTTTAAAAACATAAGAGTCCCCACTCGTAGATAAATAGGTTGATATAATCGTCGCTTAGCCTACCTGGGTATAGACTACATGGAACTCATGTTAGGGTAAGACAACCAACCCTACCCAATGGAATTACACTTTAATAGAGCCTATAGACCCAAACAACACTGACACATCTATCACCATCCATACCACAATAAAGGGGAATATTTTCTCTAGTATGGAATCAAGATTTGAGATTATCACCATGTATGTTGGGTCAAATCTTTCTGCCTCTGTCCCCATTCCAAATGAAAAAGAGTTACTTCCAATAATGCACAAAACTAAATCCCTGTATGTCCTCGTCATGGAAAAGGGGTACCACCTACAACAGAGGCCCCTATAATGGATCCAACTTCTATGCATATGGAATAGGTCCACACTAATCTTATAATATCTCTCTTTAGAACTCTCAAATTAATAGAAAAGGTAGGGAAATTGGTACCAACATAATATTTCCTTCAATTTTTAGAATCTAAGATGATTGACGATTATGGATAGATACTCCATTACTCACCACCATAGTTGGGGGAATCCACTAATTAGTTGAGGATGACCATCCCTGAAGTCAAGTTCTATATGGTTTATAAATATATTTTTAAATATCTAGATGTGGAGGATGTACTGGACTTATTTAGGAGACTCTCCATTTAGTCATCCTTTCCACCATAATTATAACTTCTATAAAACTATATGTTTGATGTATGAGAGATTACAAGATATGGTTTTTCAATATCCAATGAGGAAGATCCTCTGATTGATTCACATTTTCTAGATGAACTTCCACATAAATAAGATCATGAATAACCTCCATCATATATGGATATAATGGTGAAACTAACATCACCACTTAAGTACCACTCCTTTTATGAAAGTATTTCTCATGTAATTCCTCTTCTACCTGAAGAAAAATGATAGAGAAGGTATACAACCCTCCCTCATCTGGTTTCTCAGCTACCCCATATGGAATCTTTGGGTGACCAAGAGAAAGACAGACATCATGATCAAGACAAGGATAAAGAAATATTATGAAAAATTCTAGCTATGGAAGTGTTTCGATTCATGTTTTTAGGTCCTAAAACTCTATATTCCCGACTCATTGAAAACCACGTGTCATGCATTTCGAAGATCTTGTGGGTGGTGTATCTCCACTCTTAGGGTCATCATCTAACCTACCCAAAGATCCCCAAGAACCTTTAGGACCATACGATATAATGATGAAATTTTGATCTCATTATTCTTCTAGTGGATCAGGACCCCAATTCATATGGGAGAAAATAAAGTTTCTAATTAAACCATATTGAAATACTCACTCTACCAAGTTACATCAGAGAAGATACACTATACCACATGTATATCAAGAGTTTATGGTAGTATTCCACCCTTAAATTTAGAGATCTCCTATAATGACATCTAATTTCCCAGGCCAGACCATTTGGAAATGAAAACAACTCTCCATCATTGACCACTACCACTATAAACATAATTACCATTATCCTCCTACCAAATAGAAGCATGATAGTATATATGGGGTATCATGGGGAGATTATCCATCTATAGAGGATCGAAAATATGAAGCAAAATTTTGGGCAGTTATACATGCTCAATAGATATAGCGAGATTTGGTCTATAGAGAAACAACTGATGCACTCCCAAACAATCGTTGATTTCTTAATAGTGGTGAAAAAAATCAGCAAATCCTTTTCTTTTATTGTGATCAATAAGGGATCCAAATAAGATTCCTTAATTATTGTGATACTCCAATATATAGAAGTCCATTAGAGGATTATCTTTTAACTCCTTATAAATAACTTCCCAAACAGGGATTATGTCCGAGATAAACATGTTACACTCCTAGAATATCCCTTATGAATAATAATCATTAGTTTATCTATGTATTCCAATGTGGGTAGTTTAATTCATCTAAACATGGTCATATTTATTGGAATTTCTCATTTGAGACACATACTGGTATTACCCATGGTTCCTTCTCTAGTGTACCAATGTGATTTCCCACTATTGGGTTATGTTTTCTCTTCTTCATGATCTAGCCTACCATTCATGGGGAAAATGAATGTTGAGGCTTCCAAAGATGATGTGATTAGTGGTATTACCTATCACCTAGAGGTCGTAGAGATATATTGAGCCTTATATCAAATTGAAAGGAAGCCATATCTAATATGGGTATACTACACTCCTCCCCCTATATATGGTAAACCATATTTTTCCTTCTATAAAAATATAAGTGACCTGAAGCTACATATTTCCCACTTTGCCTCTACATATTTCCAAAATTTGGGAACCCTAGATTAGTAGTAAGATAATAGGATCTAATTATTTATCCATACAATGGAAGAATCTGGAAGTTTTTGGTTTAACCAACTTTCACTATGATCCTTAAAATTTAGGGATGAACTCTATTGATATTTCCTATATTATTTTATGTCCACCATACATAAGAATAGTATCACCGAAATCTCAAAGTGAAAATAATGAGATAACAAGGGTGTTAAAAATTTCAGTGATTGGTGGATGGGACTAACATAATCCATCAACATGTAGATTCCAGAAGAGTAGTTTTCGGGTTTTCCTATGGAGAATTTCAGGGATTAGATGGTTACAACCTTTATCCTTCGAAATATCCAAGAGGATTAAGAGAATTTTCTATGAGTGATCAACTCCTTGAAAAAACCATTATGTGTACCATACAATATTCTCAACCATTACATACTCCTTAATTTAAATAGAAACTATATAGAGTAGAAAATGGATATTCCTGTATAGATTCAATCCCTTAAATTAATATGTCTTTTGGTGGCCCTTCCAAACATTCCTCGGTAGGCACAACCTTGATATGAAAATGTTTCCTAGGGACCCTTTCAAGGACAAGAACCAAGAATAACCTTTTATAGGTGGAAGAAAATGTTATATTCATTTTTAAAAATGGTCAATCCCTTGGTTTCTTATATAATTATCAATAAAATAACTTGATAATGTTACTGAAATTCAAGAATCCATAGGTGGCTAATAGAAAGAATCTTCCCAACTATTTCGCACCGTATAGGCTTTTTGGAAACATCATCAAAGAGTGTTTAATATTTAATATATGGATATATGTATTGGTAGACCATGGAATCATTTAAATAGTTTATACATTATCATAGGTCACATATATCTCATCCACCACTACCGATGAAAATGTCTTTGGAGAATAGTAGTGGGTTTACTATTGAGGTGCATAAAAGAATGATAAATGGGTAGCCTAAAAGTCATTAATTAAAGAATAAAGGGGTTATTAAAGAATATAATATTAAATTGAATATTATATGGTTATATAACCATTACCAATGAATTTATCATCTTTATAGACCCCCATGGATCCAAAAATTTGGCCCCGATAATGCATGGACAATGAAGAGACCTTTCCTGTGGGAATGACGGTAGACACTCTTACAAACATCAAACCACCTATGTGGAAAAGAAGTCAGATTACCTATAAAATTCTATCGAAATACTAATATGAAGATATGTAAGATTATTTTATCAATTACATAATATTTTTGGGTCATTTTGTAGAGGCCAATGATGAAGTACACCAGTCAAATCCCTTAGGAACCTCTAAATGATGATATCGAGGAAAGCAGAAAATAAATTATAAAAAAAAGATGAGCTATCTAGGAAAGAGTGGTTTATGATAATAGGAATATATGATAATAATTACACAAATATCAACAGGTGAAACCCATAATGAACACACCTTCTATTGCACCTTCATTTCCCATTCGGTTGGTTAACCACTTGGTTCAACCATGAAAATTGAAGGATTAACTATGGATATCTAAGGCTCAACCACAACCATCCACCATCACTCGACCTTACTCATATACCAGATAATATAATGTGGCATGTACTAATTGGTATTTATCACATCTACCATTGGATCCCTTCACAATTAATATAAAATAAAGATCCCTAGAGAGACAAAATATGCCCCTTTATTAAAAGTATGACGTGATAAAGAATATGTCTAGTATTACAACATGGATATTCATCCTCAATAAACTCCTCCTCTCAAAGGAGTTTAATGAAGTCCTCATCAAGGCCCATAGGAACCCTATATTGTTTGAAACCATGATAGCTATTTCTAAGGCCTACTATAAAAATGAATCTAAGCACAGAGATAACTGGTCCATCATTGCCAACTTCATGAAGGATGTGGGTTCCATCATTAAAGGGAAAATTTACCTTCTATATGTATTAGGAAAACTCAATATCATAGAGATACATTAATTCCTAGTGGAAAATGGCTTTAGGAAAAAACTTATCCTAAATTATACTCTCCAAATAAAGGGGATTATCAAGGTGTATTTGACCCAATGTAACCTAAAAATAACAGGTTATGACAAGAGACAAAAACTGTTTATAGAAAGATCTAGTTGAAGAACCAATTTGGTGAATTTTTTAAATTCAAAATTCTTTATTGTATCATAAGATACAACTTAAAACACCTCACTATGATGGCCTTGGATCCACCAGCATGTGAAAATCGTATCTTTATATTTCTAGTGTGTCATATAATCTATCAATAGCCATGACGGGGTAATCAACGGTGTTTTAAATCATTATAAATCCTATAAATATTCATACCTCAATGTTGGGAATCACAAGATATAAGGGAAGAATCTCTATTTTGATGATACTAATCATGTTAATGCTCTAAGTTCAATGAAAACCACATCTATATATTCTAAGAATTATATAAAGGATAGTTTCCTTTTTCCCATTCAACATATAGAAGTGACATCCGAGAATCTTGGGAACAATCTAAACATTCGAAAAAGAAGGATTTCTCTATGATCATCTTATAATTCTGTAAAGGAAAAGTGGATCAAAAGAAAGAGAAGCCTAGAAATTCCAGCCGTTGGCCATCGACCAACATCTCTAAAGTACCTTCTGGAGGGTGGGTTTGAACCATTAGATGTCGACCAAGCATTATTGTTTTTACATCAGGGGAATACCCCATCGATGAAGGCCATATAATAATGATGTATTGTCCTACATTTCCATGGTATCTATAGAGGCAGATATGATTGAACACACTTTTGAGGATAATTATACTACACATAAAGATGATGTAACCCCATAAACTTCTATTCTCGAAGAATTTCCACCTCCATCTCATCCTCATGCTTACAATGATGAGGATTTTGAGGAATCCAATATTTTATTTGATGAAGGGATCTCTAAAATTATTTATGACTATATATAAGAGAACCTAAAAATTGAGGAAGATCCAAAACTGATATTATTAGAATTTTTATATCTTATGATGAGAAAAAAATAAAATTCATTCTTGAAAAAAATCCATGTCCTATTCATATGGAATTACATTGATATATATGTTTTCATTCCTTATGTATATGTATACCATCATAAACTTCCTACCATTTACTCTGCATTCTAATAAAAACCTAGATAAATACTTCCCTCTAATGATAATATGACTGAGGTTGAATTCGATGAATTCAATAAAGCCAATTTCACATGGTAATATTAGTATCCAAAGTACCTAATAAACATTATCCTATTTAAGTAAAAAAATAGATAGATAAGAGTTTTTATCAACCTAAGGGACACTAAATACCGTTTACCACATGGGATCTTATCTTTACCATTAAATGAGTTTCTAATTAACATAATCATAAAATTTTAGGCTATGTCAATCTTGGATGGGTATTCCAAACTGATCACGAAGATTAAGAATACATAACCATCTGGTATTGACAGAGAAATTTTTGATACTCTAAGATTCCCTTATTCTTTAATAATTCTATAGTGGCCATCAGAATGCCACATATAAAATTATTAAAGTTACACCTTAGGAAATTGAAAGAATTATATGTGAATGAATTGATGATTGAACCATTATAATTCAAGGAATACATCAAGGAGCTTGAGAAAGTATTCAACTTGATCTATACCCTCCACCTAAAGGTAAACCCCTTGAAGTGAACATTAATGGTTACCTATATAATGTAAAGGGATTTATTTTTTGGTAAAGAGTTATCAAGATGATCCTAGATAAAATCAGTGGTGAAACTACATTGCATGATCTATATAATATCAGATATTTTTTATGCCTCTATGACTATAATGCTTACGTGAATTGATTTGTCTCCAATTTTATAAGAAAATGTAAGACTACAAACAAGATAATGTAGAAAGGTACCGCCTATCCGTGGGATGAGGAATGTTATGATGTATTCAATGAAATAAATATCTTTTATACCCTCCTATTTTGATTCCACATATTGGAGGAAAGACTTTTGTAATTTATGTGACCACCCTAGAATGATTCCTTGATTCCCATAAATCTAAAAATGATAATGTTGGGAAGGATAATATTCTATTTTATCTTAATCAAATATTTCCAAATATCATGAATAGATATCCTCCCATCAAGGATAACTTCCTCAACTTGGTCTTCATGGTCCATAATCTATAACATTATCAACAACACCACACTATTAAATTATTTTATCATGTCAGTATACTAAAACAATCCTCAATCATACAATATTGACTGAAAAATTGACATTATGGGTTGGGATTCTTAAACAATTCAACATTAGGATAATTCTTTAGAAGGTTTTCATGGGTCAAGCACTGACCAATTTCCTCACCAGGCACCCAATCTCTTTAGAATTTTCTCTTGATATCAACGTACCATATGAAACAATTATCCATATGAATGAAGTGACACCATGATATAAATTTACCATCAAAAGCCCCTCTTGAAGCTCTACTAAGATAAGGATTAATAACCCTCTGTTTAACTGGGTTGGACCTAGGGTCATCTTCATCAAATCTTCGAAGGCCATAATGCCATACTTGTTCTTCTTTTCATAAGGATTCATTAATAATGAGGTCATGTACTAAGAACTTATCACTAGTCTCAAGATATCATTTGAGATTGAGGTTCCATGGTTACATGTTAAAATTTATTCATAGATATTCATCAAGAATATCAACAGTTATGGTGCTGTTAGAAAACATGATCTCATTGATTTACTCAAGAAGGCCCAAGAATTAATAGCCTTGTTACCTTTATATACGTAGGTGAATTATATCCTGTGATCCTATAATAATCAATATTATGAAATGAATATCTTGGAAACATCCATTCTGGAGTAAAAATAGGAAAAATTCATCATATATGAGGCATATAAAAGGGTGATTTCCCCAATTATTCATGAAGAATAGGACCACCAAGAGAATTAACTTACCACTAGAACTTCCCAAGAAAAGAAATATAATTACCATAAGGCATAATAAGTATTTGAGTGGATTAATCCCTTTGTTTAGTACCAATTACATGGAACACTACTGTCATACTGATCCATGAATGAGAATATACACTTGTGTGTGGTAAATTTCATCCTCCATGACAAGTCCAGCTTAGAGAAGGCCCTCTAAAAACACATATTTGAAGGTATCCTTCTCTATTTCATATGTGGAAAAGAGATACATTATATTTTACAATAGGTTCATTTTTTTTCATTCATATCTCACCATTATAGATTAAATATTTCACACCTTTTCTAAGACTAGGGATAATTCATGCTCACCATGGTTCCTAACTATGTGGAATTCACCAAGAAGTGACATGCATTCCAAACTCATGCCAACATCATGATTAAGCCACTAGATATTCTCCACAAAATAAACACACTTGAACATTTTATATATAGAGATAAAATATCATGGGTTCTTACTCACTAGTGATAGCCTGAAATTATAGGTTTATCCTAACCACCAATGAATTCTTATTGAAGTTGGTTGAAGTTTTTCCCCTTAAAGAGGTCAAAAAATTATCTTTGATTAATTTTGTAAATTATTATATAATTCATTAGTTTTGGATTCCTAAAAATATCCTCATAGAAAAAATACAAAAAAAAAAGACACGAAACTGAAGATGTCATATGCTATGTATGTCATACTTTTCAACCATACTTCCATCCATCAAGTGCTGATGAATGGACAAATAAAATTATTAAATTAGACCATCTCTAAGAATTAGGAGAATATGGTGGATCAGAAAAAGAATATCTTGAATAAAAATTTATCCAATTCCCTCTCCACATATGGTATGATAACATAGATTTATTCCTTAGTGACCCCTTACTCCTTGGTATATGGAATAAAAATTTTACTACCTATTGAGTTCAAGATTCCGTCACTCTAAATGGATTCATGTGAACAAGAAAATCCATTTGAAAGAACCCACATCCACCAAGAAAAATTATAATACCTAAATGAGAGTAAGATACAAGTGCCATATAACCTTGAGGTCCATTACAATAGAGTAGATAGATCTTTCAAAAAGATGGTTCACTTATTCTATTTCGTCTGGGATGACTTGGTAATGGAATTAAGAATGCCAATTATGTCTGAAAGAAACCCACCAATGCTATAACTCAACTGTGAGGGCCCATTTTGAATTAAAATGTTATATTCTAATAGTTAATACTCATTTATCACTGTGTATAAGGAGTTTATAACACCCAAGCCTCTTACATATATTATTACATGTTTTTTATTATAAATATTCAATAAAATCTATATAAGGATCCATAAGTCTAGTATCTTTGGAATATTTGATACATAACACATTGATTTTTAATGAAAATAGAAAATCCTTATTTTAATATCTATAATGAGCTTATATATATTGATAATCTTTAAAAAAATATTTAGGATAACCCATGGAATATGTAAAAAAAGTGATGATCTATAAATCACAATAAGGGAAGAATAATATTAAATGATCATAACATATTTGTCAAATAATGTAACATGATGTTATAATAGATAAGGTACATAAATGATCACATCGTGGCATTCCATAAAGAATAAGTAATCATATAATCATGGAATAATTGGAATGTCATAATAATATAAAACAAAATATCACAAGAATAAGTCAAGGATCACTAATAAGAAATCATTACCCGGTGAAAGGAGTACCACAAAGGATTAGGCTTACTCCCTAATCACATAAATATATACTCAGGAGATATAGACATTAACCAATGAATTGGAGTTCTTTATTAGTGAACCCATTATAATTTGTACCCAAATATGTGTTCTATGAAAGGAAATATAACATAAGTCACAATCATAAGAATTACCCACGCAATGAATTGGGTTATACAATCATGTTTTAAAAAAAGTGAATATCATAATGGTTTCGTTTAAAGAAGAAACCAAAAAATTATTGGAGGTTTATAGACGAAAAATAATCATATTCCATGGAAAATGATTTCATATTGAAGCATGGATATGATAAGGATTGGGGAAGTAACTTTGGCTGTATGACTCTTATGTGAGATTTTAGGGAGAAGGTTAAAGATTATTCTAAGAGGGGAAAGTTCATAATAAATTACACAAATCATAAAGGAACTAAAGATATTTTCCATAATAAAATTATAAATTATAGAAGAAATTTATGGTTGGAAACATTTTATGTATTATTACATGAAATGAGTTAAGAACCTAAAAAGATACCTTTAATCAGGCATTGTTGAAAAATAGAATTGAGAAGGAAACATCTAAAAAAAATTACCCTAAAAAAGGTAATAATAACTACATACATATTTGAAGGTTTCATATATACATAATATTAAATCAATACCTGAGAATAATAGTGTTATTATGTGAGTTTTATTGAGAAAAAAATGAACCAAAATAAATGAGGGTGGTTTGTAAGTTCAACTACTTTTGGTCCTTAACTCATTTGATAAGATAACCAAAAATCATGAATAATAAAATTATATTTAATATATAATTTACTAATAACAATGTTAATATTTATTTTACTGATTACTATTCTTTTATTTTTTTTAATATAATTTTGATAAAACATAATGTTTATTCAAACTATCCTAATGGGGTTAGTTTCACAATTCCAACACCACTTTAGCTTGTTAATAATTATAGAAGTTATTATCAAATAGAACTAAAAATAAAAAAGTTAATTAAAATGATATTAATTTACTTCTAGAATTTTATGTGTTCCCTAAATATAAATGCATTCTAACAGAGGGATTATTGATTTAGTAGAAAATTTACTCTTATAGTGTTTGTTTTTTGGAAGTTTTATAAAAAATGATGACCTAGATTCCATTTATTTAATTAAATGACAATTAATAAAATCTAGAATATAAAACATGTTATAATATATTTATTATCACCATATTTATCCATAATATTATTTATATAGCTATCCATGATGGTGATTGAGAAAAATGATTTACGTTGTTCATAGAGGTGGTGAAGACACCATAATATGAATAATTTCTTTCATTTTAGAATTAGATGAATAGAGTATTGATGATTTAAATTATATTAAAAGAGTAAAACTAAAGTATATTTGTAGCACCCAAAAACTTCATGGTATGTTTCTCTTAAATAAATTCTAGTTCTATCCTACATTTCATGAATAACTAATCCTATATGGAACAAAACAAGGTTACTTATAGGAGATATCCATAACGAAGCCATTAAACATAAATTTTCCAACTCTACGTTTTGAATTTTAAAAATCTGACATACACGATTTTGTTCAAGATGATATTTAAAGTCTAATAGGATTAATTTAATTTTCTATGAATAGTAACCTACCCTTATGACTAGTAACTTACCCTTATGAATAGTAATATGACTCTTATGAAAGATATCCATACCATTGAGTGTATGAATGATTTTAGGCACCTTGAAAATGAAGATGAAAATTTTAAGTGTTTGTATTTTTCGATTAAATAATGATTTTAATTAAATATTTAATTAATCATATTTAGAAAATTATTTTTCAAAAATGGAAATCATTTTTTGATTCTACATGTTAAAAAATGGTTAGGGTGAATTTTTGGGAATTTTCTAGAATACTTGAATTTTTGATGAATAGTAAAATCCGATAATTCACAATAAATGCTAAATAATGGATTAATTGAGTCATTGATGATGTTTTTCTAATATAAGACCAATTGTTTCGAAGTAACATGTATATATTACTATTCTTGGTAATGGAATACTCACTATTGGTTCTCTTGAGAGGAAATAACAAACTAATGAATTTTATATTAAGAAAACTCCTCTCCCCTCCACTAAATAAAGCACCCCTCACCCCCTCTTCCTCTCACACAACTCAAGCCTTATGCCTTGACAATATTCTACCAAAGTATCTCCCCAGGATCTTCCCCCACTTACAAAAGATCCTAGCTTCTACAAAATACCAAAACCTCTCCCCTTAAGAGGTTCTCAATGGAGGAAGTCTCAAGGGGTAAATTCCTCTTTCCAATTCCTTCGATTATTTTAAGTTCTTTTCTTTTTTGTTTCCTTCCTCACCATAATAGTATGATAAATATAGTAAAATACATGTACTATAATGTTTTCATTCTAATGGTATATTTCATTGCCTTCTCTCATTTCCGCAACATTTATTTGAACGAAAAGAAAGCACCGTTTGAGATGTGCTAATTTAGCACATTCAAGGACAACCGTTTATCAAGTTCTGTTATAATATTTAATTATGGTCATGAAACCATTTGTGTTATGGTCGGACCAGATTATTATATATGTAATATATCCTATTTTTAGTTCTGTAATCCTTTTGTACAAATGGTATTAAGTTATAAAGTAAAACATGTTCATTGTAATCAAACCCACCGTTTAGCCAAAACAGTTGTCACTAAGTTTATATATATAACAATTTGACCTCACTCTAAGTAACCAATTTAAATTTCAAACCATTTAATCTTCTTTATTTTCACTGATATAATATAACTTCATTTCTGGAAAACCACATCCATGTTATATATTTATTTAAACTTGAATATTAGTGATACGATCATTTAAAACCAAGTAAACAAACGAGCCCGAACAATGAGATTGAACCTTATAAATAATCAAAAAGGACTTAAATGAACTAAAAAGGGTTATAATAAATCATTTAAATATAGAAGAGTTTTTGGAAATATGAATTAATAAGCCTAATTTTTTTATTCAGGTCCTAAATAACAAGTCTAGAACACCTTCAAGCGTAAGGTAAGGGATAGCTTAACTCAATTTTCGTTCTTTGAGTTAAACATCTATTTCATTGGTTACATTGTTCCAAGAATATGTGTGAATGACCTATTATTGTTATATACCATATATCCAATTATATTTTGTCTATTTTTATTGGTCACAAATAAATATCTCATTGATTTATCGTCACTTTAATGACACAATCTTTGTAAGGGATCCTCTCTCTCACTTTTGTTCAAGAACCTCCCCTATGTTGTGCTCTTTTATTTTTAATTCCTATTGATGGGGTATGTTTTCACACCCCCCCATGCTGAACTCGTGACATATAAATAATATAATACCCCTTTACATATCAATAATCCCTCACAATAACACTCGTTGCCTTGCCGAAATGTTTGTAAGGGGTTTCTCATCTCACTTTCATTTCTGTGAGATTTTCATTGTTCGCCACTTATTTCTTTTATGTGGTACATGTGTACTACCATTTGATATATAATAAAATTATTCTATTTATATTCATATTATTCAATGATTCATTTGAGGGTTATTAAGTCCGGGTCATATGATTCGACCGCTACATTGTGGTAAGAGACTCTGTCTCAACTACAATTTGGTTGTGACTATCCTTGTATTGTGCACCTAATAATCCTTATGTGGTGCACCTACTGCCCATTTGAGATCACTTTTCATTTGAAATTATATTTATATTAAATATCCATAATCTCATATCATGGATATGTTGTTGTCTAAATCATATACCATTTTACATGAGGTGTTTATTTGGAAAGTTATTTTAATTATTGAAATATTAATGAATCTGTATAGTCACTCAATAAGAATATTGAAAAGGAATATTGATCTTCTATTGAATCATTGTATAACGAATTATTTGGACATGCAGTCCTGGTTGGGGCCCGCTATATCCCCTTGATGCATCGGTAGGTCTCATGAGAGAAATCACTTTAGCGACAAACCCTTCGGGTTTGCGTCCAAAAATCAGACGGGTTTATACCCATATAACTAAACCGTTTTTATGGTATTATGGTTTAATGTGCTAGATACATGACATCTAGTTAATAATAATTCTCTTTATTCAATATCGGTTATTATTATTATCCATGAGTTTTTCACTATGACAAAATCTATGGATGCAGTTTCATTCTCAGTATATTAATTGTGTTCGTTATTCACTTATTCACTATGACATATTGATTATGTCCGATTGATTGTGATTCACTTATTATTGTACTCATTATTTTTCTATTTGTAACCCATACTAAGCGTTTGAGCTCACCCCTTTCGTTTATTACTTTCAACAGGTGACAAAGAAGAGATCATTTATTGAGTTCTTGGGGATGCAGTTTTTAGTTTTCATTATGTATTGTATTTTGTAAACTTTTCCAATTTAATTTGAGTAACATCTATTTATCTAGTTTCTTTTATAATACTAAAATTATCATTCTTTCGGGATTTTCATTCATTATAACCACGCAAAAATCACAAGTAATGCACCGGCTACAACCTAGAGGGGTTGGAGTGTTACAGTTGGAATCAGAGTAAGTTTAGTAGAAAACATAGAAACTAGAGTAGTAAATGTATAGTAAGGAACAAATACCTAAGGTATTATTTGAGTCTAAACATAAAATAACGTCCTGGTATTATTGTAAGGAATAGATTATGTTGATATTTTAAGCAATATGTCCCTATGGAGAAAAGGGTCATCAATCAGATGAATGCATGGGAAAAAACAATTCAATGATAGCCAATGCTACAATTGCAGAGATATGGGATAGTATGCAAATGAGTGTCCTAAGTTCCAAGGAAACACACCTCAAAAAAGACAAGATAACAAGAGAGAGATTATGTGATTACAACCATGGAGGTTGAAGTTCCTAATGACGTGGTGCGAGGTACTTTAATTGTTTCCTCGAACTTAGCCAACACTTTATTTGATTCTAGATCATCGCATTCATTTATATCATCCCAATTTTCCAAGAAAATTAGATATTTTTAATTTGATTTAATAAAGGAGTTGTTAGTCAAAAATCTTAGGGGATTTATCATTGCAACAAAGGCATGTCGACTAATCCCCCTCCAGACACCAAAACGTGCTTTATTTGCTAACCTTGTTTTCATACCAATGACTGAATTTAATATAATTCTTGGTATGTATTGGCTATCACATTAGGAATCATAGATTTTTTGTAAGAAGAAGGAAGTTACAATTTTTGAAAATGATATAGAATCCCTTGTCTTTAGAGTAGAAAATTTACCACCATATTCTTATCTAGAACCACCCCTAGTAGCTCTACAAAATGCAATACATGGAGAGGAAGATAAAAAAATATCTATGGGTGAGGAAAGAAATCCTCAAATTGAATATGTGCACATAGTGCAAGAATACATTGATGTATTTCTAGAGGATTTTCCTGGACATCCTCCAGAGCGGGAAGTTGAGTTCTCTATTGATTTAATTCTTGAGGTAAGACCTATATCAAAGACTCCCTGTAGAATGGATACTGTGGAATTAGTAGAGCGAAATAAAAAACTAGAGGATTTGAGTGAAAAGTATTTATTTGACCTAGTGTTTCTCCATGGGGAGCCCCTATCCTATTTTTCAAAAAGAAAGATGGATCCATGAGGCTTTGCATTGATTATAGGGAAATCAATGCTATTACAAAAAATAATAAGTATCCTCTTCCCCGGGTTGATGATTTATTTGATCAACTTAATGGAGATAAATAATTTTCGAAGATTGAACTTCAATCCAGATATCATCAGTTGTGTGTAAGGAAGGAAGATATTCCTAAGAATTAATTTTGGACTAGGTATGGGCATTACGATTTTACAGTAATGCCTTTTGGACAGAAAAATGCACCCTCTATTTTCATGGATTTAATTAATAGAGTTTTCAAGGAATATCTAGATAACTATGTTGTGGTATTCATCGATGATATCCTCATATAATCAAAAATCTATGAAGACCATGAGAATCACTTGCGAGTCATTCTGTAAACTCTTAGAAGAAATAAATTATATGGGATGTTTATAAAATTGGAATTATGGCTTCAATCAGTTTCTTTTCTTGGCCATATTGTCTCTAAGGATGGAATCATAGTTTATCCTATGAAGACAAAGGAAATCCAATATTGGACCACACCAAGAAACCTTACCGAGGTACGCAGTTTTATTGGATAACAAGTTACTATCAGAGTTTTGTTCAGAATTTTTCCCGACTGGCTAACCTGCTAACCAAGCTCACATGTAAAGGAGTTAAGCTTGTGTGGACAAAAGAATGTATATAATGCTTCAAATAATTGAAAATAAGATTGATCAATGCTCCAATTTTGACTCTTTCATATGGAAGTGGTGGATTTTTAATATGCAGTGATGCATCAAATAATGGACTGGGTTGTATCCTTAGGCAAAATGATAAGGTTATTGCTTATGAATCAAGACACTTGAATAATCATGAGAAACATTATCCAACTCAAGATATTGGGTAAGCAGCCGTAATCATTACTCTGAAAATATGGAGGCATTATCTCTACGAAGAGAGATGAGAGATTTATATAGACTACAAGAGTTTGAAATAAATTCTCACACAAAACCAACTCAACATGAGGTAGGAGAGATGGATTGAGTTACTCAAAGATTACGATTGTTCAATACACTACCACCCGGGGAAGCCGAATAAGGTGCCAGATGCATTAAGTGGGAAATATCATGGACTTTTGACTCAAATGAGAATTGAGAGAGATCCTAAATTTTTGTATCCACTAAAGACTGATATAATAATTGTTAAGGAAAGGGAAACATCTTTCCTATTTCAAATGATTTCTAAACCATATTTATTAGAGAAGATAAGAATCTCTCAATCTAATGATGAGAACCTACATAAGAAAATTAATGCTATCAAGGATGGGAGACTGGCTTACTTCGTGTATGAAGAAGGAGTTCTGAAATTTGGGAAGAGGTTATGCGTTCCATCAGTACCTGAGCTAAAAATGGAACTATTAGATGATTCTCATAGCTCAAATTTATCTATACACCCTGGTAGCACCATGATGTATAGAGATTTGAAGGAATATTTCTAGTGGGATAATATGAATTAGGAAATTGCTGCCTACATTTAAAGATGTCTAGTTTTTCAACAAGTGAAGGTAGAGAGACAACATCTTAAAGGAGTGATGCAACCTTTACCTATACCTATGTGTAATTGGTATAACATTACGATGGATTTTTTCACCAGAATACCAAGGAAACCTAGAAGGAATGATGCAATATGGGTAATTGTTGGTAGGCTCACAAAATCAGCACATTGTTTCCTATAAGAGAGGATTTTCCACTTGAGCACTTAGCAAGACTTTATATTAATGAAGTTGTAAGACTTCATGGTGCAACGTTATCGATTTTGTCTGATCGAGATCCGCAGTTTACATCAAAATTCTAGAAATTTCTCTAGAAGTCTTTGAATACTGAGCTTTATATGAGTACTTCTCATCACCCCCAAACTGATGGACAGTCTGAAAGGACTATTCAAACCTTAGAAGAATTGATGAGGTCATGATCTCTTGATTTCTGAGGTATGTGGGAACAATACTTGCCTTTGGCGGAATTTTCCTGCAATAATATTTTCCATTATAGTATTCAAATGGCTCTATATGAAGCATTATATGGAAAGAGATGTTGAACCCCAACTTTTTGGGATGAAATTGGTGAGAGGAAACTTATAGGCCCAGAACTTATTGAAGAGACCACGAAAAAGGTAAAGACAATACAAGTCCATATTAAAGTATCCCAAAGTAGGCAGAAGAGTTATGCCGACAATCGAAGAAAGGATTTGGAATTCTAGGTGGGTGATCATGTTTTTTGGAACGTATCTCCATGAAAGAGTGTCTTAAGGTTTGGTAAGAAAGGGAAACTTAGCCCTAGGTATATCAGACCATAAGAAATTCTGGAAAGAATTAGAGTAGTAGGTTACCATTTAGAAATACCGCCAAATTTCTCCAAAGTCCATGATGTGTTTCACGTGTCATTGTTGAAGAAATACATGCTTGACCCAACGCATGTACTCACCTATGAGGAAATTGAACTGGAACATAATTTTTTATACTGTGAAAAGCCTATTGGGATTCTTGACACAACGCAGAAGGTATTGAGAATTTGGAAAAATTATCTTGTAAAGGTTCTTTGGAGGAACTAGAATATAGAGGAAGCACCATGGGAACAAGAGGATTTCCTGAAAAAGAACCACCCACATATTTTTGGTGGTCTTCATACATAAAATTTTTGAGGATGAAATTTCCGAAGGAGAGAATATGTATCACCCCAAACACTTCATGGTATGTTTATTCTAAATTCATTATAGTTATAGCCTATATTTCATGGATCACTAAGCCTATATAGAACAAAACTTGGTTACTTATAGGAGATATCCATAACCTATCCATTAAACTTAAATTTTCCAACTATGCATTTTGAATTTTACAAATCAGACATACACGGTTGTGTTGAAGATGATATTTAGAGTCTTATAAGATAAACTTAATTTTTGGTGAATAGTAACCTAAACTTATGAATAGTAACCTACCCTTATGAATATTAACTTACCCTTATGAATAGTAATACGACTCTTATGAATGGTATCCATACCATTGAGTGTATCAATGAATTTAGGCCCGTCATAAATGAAGATGAAAATTTTAAGTGTTTGTATTTTTCGATTAAATAATTATTTTAATTAAATATTTAATTAATCATATTTAGAAAATTATTTTTAAAAAATGGAATTCTTTTTTGGATTCTACATGTTGAAAAATGGTTAGGGTGCAATTTTGGGGTTTTTCTGGAATACCTGAATTTTTGATGAATAGTAAAATCTGATAATTCACAATAAATGCTAAATAATGGATTAATTGAGTCATTGATGATGATCTGATGATGTAATACCAATTGGTTTGAAGTCACATGAATATATTACTATTATTGGTCATGTAATACTAACTAATTGTTGTCTTTAGAGGAAATAATAAACTAATGAATTTTATATTAAGAAAACTCCTCTCCCCACCACTATATAAAGCACCCCTCACCCCCTCTTCCTATCACTCCAATCAAGACTTTTTCCTTGCCAATATTAATCCCAAGTATCTCCTCAAGATCCTCCCCCACGTCCAAAATCTCCTAGACTCTTCAAAATACCAAAACCTATTCCCTTAATAGGTTCTCAAATAAGGAAGTCTCAAGAGGTAAATTCCTCTTTCCAATTCCTTCAATTCTATTAATTTCTTTTCATTTGGTTTATTTCCTCACCATAGTAGTATGATAAATCTAGTAACATACATATACTGTAATTTTTTCATTCTAATGGTATATTTCATTACCTTATCTCCTTTCCCCACCATTTATTTGAAAGAAATGAAAGCACCGTTTTTGATGTGCTAATTTAGCACATTCAAGGACAACTGTTTATAAACTTCTATTATAATATTTAATTCTGGTCATGAAACCAATTGTGTAATGGTTTAAATAGATTATTATATATGTAATATATCCTATTTTTAGTTCTTTAATCATTTTTTACAAATGGTATTAAGATATAATGTAAAATGTGTTCATTGTAATCAAACCCACCGTTTATCCAAAACGGTTGTCACTAAGGTTATATATATAATAATTCGACCGCACTCTAAGTAAAAAAATTAAATTTAAAACCATGTAATATTTTGGATGTTCAATAATAGAATATATCTTCATTTCTGTACAACCATATCCATATTATATATTTATCCGAACTTGAATATAAGTGAACAGATCATTTAAAACCAAGTAAACAAACGAGCCCGAACAGTGAAATTGAACATTATAACTAATAAAAAAGGCATCAAATGAACTAAAAAGGGTCATAATAAATCATTAAAATATATAAAAGTTTCTATAATTATGAACTAATAAGAAAAATTTGTTTATTCAGGTCTTAAATAACAAGTCAAGAACACCATCAAGGGTAAGGTAAGGGATTGCTTAACTCAATTTTCATTTTTTGAGTTAAACATCTATTTCATTGGTTAAATTGTTCCATGAATATGTGTGAATGACCTAAAATTATTATATACCATGTATTGAATTATATTTTGTGGATTTTTATTTTTCACACATAAATATTTCATTGATTTATCGTCACTCTAATGACACAATCTTGGTAAGGGATCCTCTCTCTCACTTTTGTTCAAGAACCTCCACTATGTTGTGATCTTTTATTGTTAATTACTAATTATGGGGCATGTTTTTGAACCTCCCACATACTGACCTTGATAAATATAAATAATTTAATACCCCTTTAGCTCTCTGTAATCCCTCGCAATAACACTCGCTTCCATGCCGAAATGTTTGTAAGGGGTTTCTCATCTCACGTTCATTTTTGTGATATTTTCATTTTTTGCCACTTATTTCTTGTATGTGATCTATGTGTACTACCATTTGACATATAATAACATTATTATATTTATATTCAGGTTATTAAATTATTCATTTGAGGTTTATTAAGTTCTGGTCATATGATTTGACTGATTACATTGCGGTAAGAGACTTTGTCTCAACTTCTATTTTGTTGTGACTATCCTTGTATTGTGCACCTAATAATCCTTATCTGGTGTACCTACAGCCCATTTGAGATCAATTTTCATTTGAAATTATATTTATATTAAATATTCATAATATCATATCATGGATATGTTTTTTTCTAAACCATATACAATTTTACATACGGTGTTAATTTGGAAAGTTATTTTAGTTATGAAAATATTGATGAATCTATAAACTCTACTCTATAGGGATATTGAAAATGAATATTTCTATTGTATTGAATAAATGTATAAATAATTATTTGGACATGTAGTGGTGGGTGGGACCTACTATATCCCCTCGATGCATCGATAGGTCTCTTGAGACAAATCAGTTTGGCGACAAACCCTTCGAGTATGTTTCAAAAAATCAGACGGGTTTCTACCGATAGAACTAAACTGTTTTTATGGTATTATGGTTACATGTTCTAGATAAATGATGTCCAATTAATAATAATTATATTTATTCATTATCAGTTATTATTATTATCCATGAGGTTTTCACTATAACAAAATCTATGGATGCAGTTTCATTCTTAGTTTATTAATGGCATTAGTTATTCATTTATTCACTATGCCGTATTGATTATGTCAGATTGATTGTGATTCACTTATTATTGTAATCATACTTCCTATATTTATAACCCTTATGAGTGTTTGAGATCACCCCATTCATTTTATACTTTCAACAGGTGACAAAGAGGAGAACATCTATTGAGTTCTTGTGGATGCAGTTTTTAGTTTTCATTATGTATTGTTTTTTGTAAACTTTCCAATGTAATTTGAGTAACATCTATGTATGTAGTTTCTTCAAGACTAATAAACTGATCATTCCTTATGGATTTTAATTCCTTCTAACTATGCATATATCACAAGTAAAGCACTATCTCCAGCCTAGAGTGGTCGGGGTGTTACAATATTTGTGACAATAGAGTCATTATTTGAAGTTTGATGAATTTTTTTGGAGGCTGAATGGTTGAAAATTTTTAAATCACATTTGAGAGTATTAAATTCTCAATTGGATGTATCTTGTTAGGCCACACCTTATAGATCACTTAAATGGTATTTTTTAAGACCAAATCTGATTAGAAATAGGGATTAGGGTTGGGGAGAAAAAATTGGACCATTTTTTACAATCTATAATTCTTAGAATGTGTAGAGAGAAGGGGTGGTATTTATACATGGAGAGAGAGATAGGTTCTTTTGAACATTATATGGTTTTGTTTTTAATTTTGGATTAAAACTACCAACAATGATTCTTAGGAATATATATTAATTTGTTAAAGTGAGTTTGAACTAATGGTTTCTTATGTCATTTTTAAATCATAAATTCACTTATTAATCTTAGGGTGTTATGTACCATATTTTCCATATTTCACTATTCACCAAATGTTGAACTATTAAAAAAAAATTCAAACAATTTTTTAAAATGTGTAGATTCCAAAAATAGAAAAGCTGAACTAGGAGACTCTAAGCGGCATCCTCTATCACATCTAATGTGGCTAGGGTTTCCCCTTTCTTTTGTTTCTTCTTCCCCCTTTAGCCTGGATCTATCCATCGAGGCTCCTCTTGTCTCGGCTCAGTATGGGTGTGATATTTTTCCGGTGTGGTTCGACGGGATCCGGCGGTGTTCGGCGTGTCTCTGGTCTTGGTGCAACATTCTTCTCCAGCATTTCGGCTCGACGTGGCTTTTTGACGACGATGTCTCCTGGTGCAGTTCCGAGGTGGCTTGGTGCGGTTCCGATGTGGTTCAGTTCGGTTCATCCGGGACTTTATGGCTATGTCCGTGTACTCTGACTTATTGGTTTGCTCGATGAATCTTGGTGTCACCTATAGATGACTTTTCAGCATCGACTAAGTGGCTCCGACATCGCCATTTATTCGGTGTGTTCAGGTGAGGCCTCCAGCGGGCTTCCGACATGGCTCCATGTCAGATATGCAGTGCCTTAGAGGGGTGAGGCTTTGGACTTCCTGTTGTGAGTTTTTGTAGGTTTTTTGATATGGTGATGTTGGTGTTTGTTTGATTATCTATGATTTAGGGATATTTTGTTATTCTGGTTAGACGTTTATCTCTGTACTTTCACGATGATGTTCTTTCCATCATGATTGGATTTTCTTGGAACCTGGTGTGGGTGCTTCTGGGTTTCTTAATGAAGTAGATCCATGCCCAGAGCGACGTTTCTATTTTAGGTGGACCAGATTCCCTCATCTGTGGCATTCCCTTGGCATGGTGCTGAACTATCAAGTCCTAGGTGAAGATGTCTTGAACTTGTGTCCCTTGGGTTGTCTTCTAGGCTTTTGCAACTACAATATAGGGGGAGTCTAGTAGAATGCGATAGAGTCCATCCTTAATAGTCACTGTTGGAGGTACAATGGACTCATGAATGGTTTCTTCAGGGAACCCAGACAGTCTACAAAGAATTACATCAGATTTGGTTTAGAGCTGGTCGCCTTGACTGTGAGTGTCTTTTCAAATTTGGATGATTGAGAGGGTATAGCGCTGCCATCAGTTCTAGGACTATGCATTTTTTTCACAAGAAAACTTTCTGAGCATCCATGCAATGGTAGAGGCATTCCATAACGATATTGATGCTGGGAAGGATTATTTTTTTGAGTAGTCTTGTTTTTGGTTGCAACCCTCTTGATTTTCAGATTTTGTTAATGTCTCTTTGTCCTTGAAGTCTTGTGAGGTTTCCCCCCTTTAACCTTAAAATGGGATTTATCCAAAACTAATAAAAATTTAGGACTTCAAGCCATTCAGTCAGTAAAAATGGAATACATTATTTTAAAAATAATTTTATATATATTAGAAAATTAATTTTTAAATAAAATATTTATTTATTTGAAAGAAACCAATTTTAATAATATTATTAATTTTCTAACCCTTTGAAAAATTACTTATGGACACATATAATTATATACGATTATAATCAAAATATAATATTATTTTATAAAACCAATTTATTGAATTTTTTTTTAATATTTTATATTTATTATAAAAATGTAAGTACAACATAAGCGTTTTACAAAACTCCTAACACTTAGTTTTTTTATTTTTAAAACATATATTTATTTGTATAATCATATAAATTTTCTATATTATCAATTTATAATATAACTAAATATTATTTTATAATTACATAGTTATGGTTACTATTCTAATTGAAAGTTTAATATTTCTAATAGTAAAATTACTATTCTAATGGCCAGATCAGTATTCAAATAGTGAGATTTATAATGGCTTTATGAGTAACCTAACTTATATAAATACTTCATATTTCATTCATTATTCATTTACTTCCATTTTCTTATAAGGTCATATACTTTTTATTATCAAAATGAATATTTCCATACTATTTTTTTGTTTCATTTCTGTTGTGTTTCTAGTGATTATGATCATTTGAGAGGATCCAGATGTTCCAAATTTTTATATCATAGTTATATAATTTTATATTCTACCCCATTTTAATACTTTCAATTTTAATAGCAATATTTATTTCCTAAATTTATTTTTCTATCCAATATAATAAAATGTTGATAGTTATATCCTGTATTTGATGTGATATATATAATTATTAATTACTAACCATGACACATTTATATAATCTAGAGAGGAATTCCATTGATAAAATTTTGGGTTGTGACATTATATCCCCCTTAAGAAATTCCAACATCAATATTTATTACATCCACTAAGATTATAAGAGATGAGGGTAATTTTTTATTACTTCCTATGGTTCCCATATCCTGACCTTGAAATTATGGTTCCTCCAAAATACTTTTACTAGGTTTGTAGTCTTATTATATAGAAATTTTTCTGTACAATATAAGATATTCATCGGTTTCTCCACATAAGGAAGATATTTAGGAAAATGTACGACCTTAGGATTTAGTATATATAATGGATGTAATATTTTATTCATCAATAGGGATACGTTTAATAGATTATTTACTTGAGATAGGGTTAGTGGGAGTGCCATTGGATATGCCACATCCTTGGCACAATCCAGAATATCAAAGGGTGATTTATCTCAGAACTATATTTCCATTATTGTAAAATATATGTAACCTATTATATATATATATATGTAAGAAAGATTTATCATTAACCTCACACTCTTGGTATCTATGAAATTTATCAACATATCTCTTTTGTTAACTCTGATCTTTCTTGATGTGTTGTTGAATGGTCTTGACCATTTCTAATATTTCATTGAACATTTTAGGTCCCATCAACTATCATTCACCAATTTCATCCCAATACAAAGGTGTTATACATAACCTTCCAATAATGGATTCATATGGTGACATTTGATGCTTAAGTGGATGATGTTATTATAAAATAACTTCATTAGAGGAAGATATTGATTCCATTATCTGTTGGAGTCCATTGAGCACGATCTCAATATATTCTATAGTTTTTGTATAGTCCTCCTAGATGGAACATCCATTTAGGGGTGATAAGTCATAATTATGTTAAACTCAGTGTTAGATAATTTTATAGACTATTGAATCCCTCATTTTTATTTCATAACTTTTCATTACATTGTACAAAAAGAGGATCTTTTAATGATTAATTCCTTGTATATATGGTACATAAAACATGAAATGTTAGAACATTATTCTAATAAAATTGAAAGGATTGTTCATTTTTTATCCTAAGTAAATTTATTTCATCTCATAACCTAGGGATATACATAAAATGACAGGGTTCTCACAAGGCCAAGTAAGGGAAAGAAAAGGAAAGAATTTATAAGTGATCTTGGGGAATATCAATAAAAACATGGGGAATATCATTATTATATGAGAAAGGGAACATGAGGAAAATGATAATAAAAACAACTCTAATCATAACATGATAATTTTTATAACACATTTAATGACACATTCATAATCATATCACCATGGTTTTTCACCAAGGTGTCATAAATATTTCCAATCTTATTCAACAAGGTATCGTAAAAAATGTCATATCAAGAGATTGAATTATTTAGAAAATGAATTGAAGCACTATCAGGGAAGAAAAATAATATATATTAATTAATGCGGGACACATATATCATAATTAAAAAATTCATAAATAACCTGTGAATAATAAAAAAATGGGTTTCATATTAAAATCAGGGTGTTTAAAAAACAAAATCCTCAAAGGCATGATCATTATTTAATTTTTAACATAGGGAAAGGGAATGTAGGTTTCATGTATGTTAATAACCAAATAAATTATACAATTTTTACATCTTGGTTGAAAAACCCTATAAAATAAATAGGGTTTTTTTTCTACAAAAATAAATTAAAATAGAATTTTCTCTAGGAGAAGTGAGATATTTTTGAGAAGTAAATTCGCTAGAATAATGGGTATAAAATGTGGTTTTAGAAAAGGGTAAAATGATTTGGGACAAGGGTATATCATTCATAAAAGTATTTTATTACATTAATGGGATAATATAAGTTGTAATAAAGAACTTATTTTATAAATTGGATGACATACCATATAAAAACGTAACTTTAATGAAAAAGTGAAGTGGATATTTCCCTTAACATGAAGAGTTGTTCCTAAAACACAAGGATTGGGACCTTGGGGGATTGAGGACACATTGTAAATACTCCTCAAGAGGTAAAAATACCTTATATTTATGTAGGATGGATTTGGATTGAAGGAAAATAAAAAAATTATAGGGTATTAATAGAAAAAGTAGAGGATTTTTTTTATTAATTTCCAAATATAGGCCTTGGAAAACTAGGTTGTAGAAAATGAAAATTATTGGATTTAATAGGTTATTTTCCCATTAGTTTTCACAATGGGGTCCGATTTTAAGTTATTTTAATAAAAAATAATTTATCATCATTTTATATTACTTATTTTGGCATGAAAAAGTAAAGTTTGCAGAAAAATATTGTTTTATTGTTAAATTTTTCATTTTAAACTTTTGAAAGAAAATTATAGGTTCGGAATTTGTTTAAAATATATTAAAATACTTGATATTAATAAAATAAAATATTTTAGGTTTTAAATTGTGTTTAATTAGTAATCACATAATTATGAAGTCATTAAACATACAAAAAAACTCAAACTATGTTATTACGATTCACGAAAAAAAAGTATTTATAAAATTATAATAAATTTACACTAACCTAATTTTGACATGATAATTTTTAAAATGATAATTATCTTTATAGAATAATACACTAAATATGATAATTATAATCTCTAAATATAAAAATCTTTTTTATTAAAAATAATAGCAGATTGAGAATTTGTAGGAAAATTTTTGACCCTTGAAAAAAATAAAATTATTTTTGTCATTTTTATTTAAATAAGAGTGATTTTATCATGATATTTCAATATAATAATAATAATTAATATTATTTTATTTTATTATAAATATGTATATCTTTTCTAGAAAGAACAATTTCTATAAAAAATCAATTTATCAAATTCCATATCAAATTTTTTAAGAAAAAATATTACAAAAATAGAATGGATGGAATAAAAATGTTATTTATATTGTGGAATTAAACATTAAGTAACTATTGCCTCAAAAAATAACCCCTTATAATACCCATATACAACCTAAGGGTAAGGAGTTTGATGGTGATATATTCATGGGGTGGCTCGGCTAACATCGCATGAGTGGTAATTTAAACTAACCTCAACATCCCCCGTAGGCTATTTCATTATAGATTCACTTGTTGAATCTCATCTTGGGATTGATAGAGAGAGAACCGTAGTGATGATACCTCCCTCCCATGTTCTGATAGATGGGATTCACATGTTATGAATGTACTGGTTGAGTCCATCATTTCTCCTTTATGAATTAATTATTATTTAACATTTCTACTTACAAATTATAATGTAAAAATTGTTACCATGATTATAGTTTTAAACAGTCATATTGACCAATGACCAAAAAATGGCTGAATACCACTGGTATTATTTCCCTTTTATATTCACTTCATTATTAAATAGATATGGTTTTATTGTGTATGACATAATATTACACACATTTTCTCAGGAAACAAATATCCTTTAAAAAGTATGGGTTGTTACATTATTCCCCCATTAACAATGTTTTTCCTAGAAATTTTCAACCGATTCTCTTGGTTAAGAAATTGTGGGGGTACTTCTGTCTTATTATATCCTTTAGTTCCCACATCCATTCTTCATATTTATGGTTCCTCCATTTCACTTTATTGTGGTGGGTAGTCTTGGTGTAAAAAACATTACCTCCATGGTCCACAATCTCCACCAGCTACTACTCATAATAGAGGTCATGTTTTAGTTGTATCACCTCTAGATTTAGTACATGTGAAGGGTCATGTATGTTCTTCTTTAAGAGATATATGTGGAATAAATCATGAACTTGAGCTATATTTGGTGAAAGTATTAGATGATAGGCCACTGCACCTATGTGATCAAGGATTTCATAGGGTCCAATGTACCTAGGGATAAGATCCCCTTTCATCCCAAACTGCATGACTCTATTCCAAGGTGATATTTAAAGGAACACATTGTCACCAAAACCAAATACCAAGACCCTTTGACTACTTTCAGCATATCTCTTTTTGTAATTATGATAATCCTTTTTGAGTTGTTGGATAAAATGAATCTTTTTTTCATCTCTTTCACATGATCAAGACCAAAAATATTTCTCCAACTAACTTCATCCCAACAAGTAGAAGTTATACATCGCTTCCCATATAGATCTTTATAAAGTTACGTTTGAATAATCAAATGGAATCTATTTTTGTATGATATCTCAATTAATGAGAGATGTTTATCCCATAAAAAAATTAAATTTCATTGAGCATGTTCTCAATTTTTCTTTGAGTGTTTGAATAGTCCATTCAGATTCGACTTATGTTTAGGGGATATAACCATACTGAAATTCAATTTGGAACTTATATCATATTGAAGACTTCTCTAGAATATTTATTTGAACATTGGATCATGATCATGAATGATATAAAGTGTAACACCATGTAACCTCACCACTTCATCTATGTAAATCTTGTAAAGTTGGTCAAGAGAGAAATATTCTCAAGAAGAGATGAAATGATAAGTCCTTGTGAGTTGGCCCACTATAATGCATATCACATTATTTCCTTTGGATTTTCTTTGGAGAGTGGTGAAAAAGTTTATAATGATAGTTTCCCACATCCAAGTTAGTTTGGGTAGTGGTTTAAATACCCCATTAGGACGTTCTTACTCTACCTACACCTGTAGACATACCAAGAATCTTATAGTGTTGTTAGAAATCTCTTTTTACATGTTATCCAAACAATAATGATCATAATGGTTCATATACATTTTAGTGACTCTAGGATGTATAGGGAATGTAAAGGTATGAGGTTTATCCATCAGTTCTTTCTTTATATCCAAAAATATTTGGAACACAGAGTCTTCTAGGAAATATCAATAAAACTTCGTGATCAATATTGAACTCTAGAAACTTCCAATTCTTTACATCCTCTATATTCTTCTAATACAAGGGAAAATATCTTTGATATTTCTTGATCATATCTAGTAATGATGGTTGATAAATCATTTGGGATGGGGTTGATGATGGACCATTCTTGACAATTACCATGATTAGTTTGACTAGGTCTTTGGTCAATGTATCTACTTCAATCCTCATTATTTCCAATACAATAGGGTATTTATTAATAACACATCAACCTTGTTTTCTCTTCCGGGGTGATAATGAATTGAACAATCATAATCTTTACAAAGTTCAAACCATCTCCTATATCTCGTGTTTCTTCATTTTGTGTGAAAATATACTTCAAAATTTAGTGGTTAGTGTATAGAGCACTTATATCCTGATAAAGATAGTGCCTCCATATCATCAAAGAAAAAAACCAAAATTTATCTAGGTCATTTGTTGGATAATTATACTCATTAGGATTTAACTAACAAGATGTATAAGCAATAACCTTTTCTTTTTTATGGAGGACACATCCATGTCCTTTTAGACATTCATCACTAAAAATAACGAATCATTCTCTGATAAAGGGTAGAGTTAACATAGGTTTAGTAAAAAATAACTTCTTCAGATCCCTGAAACTTTTTCACACTCCCCTGTCCAAATGAACTTAGACACGTTTTGAGTTAACTTGGTTAGTATATTTGAAATTTGTGAAACGTTTTTCCAAAAAATCCTATAATATTTAACTAAACCAAGGAAACTATAAATCTAATCTACTTTAATACGATGAGTCCACTCCTACAAAACCTTTGTTTTGGAATGATCAAATAATATTCCTTCATTTGTAACAATGTTCCCCATGAAAGAAACTTTTTGTAACCAAAATTCACATTTTCTAATCTTTTCAAATACCCTCTTATTCCTTAGAGTTTTCGATATAACCCTTACATAATACTAATGCTCCTCACATGTTTTGGAATATATTATAATATCATCAATAAAAGATACCACAAATTTATCAAGGTAGTCGTTGAAGACTATTTTAACCAAATAATTTAATATAACAGAGGTATTAGTCAAGCCTAGGTTCATAACAAAAATCTCATAGTACCCATATCTTGATCAGAAGACTCTCTTTAGAATATCTTCTTTTTTCACCCTCAATTTATGATAACCATATCTAAGATCAAACTTGGAGAATAATTAAGCCCCACGAATCTGGTCAAATAAATCATTAATCCTAGGGATATGGTACTTTTTCTTCACTATGATTCCATTATGTTCTCTATAACCAATGCATAGACACTTTGATCTATCATTCCTTTTCACAAAGACAATAGTTTCTCCCAAAGGATCCACACTTTGTTGGATAAAACCTTGACTTAGAAGACCTTGGATTTTTTTATTTAATTCTTCTAGCTCCACATTTTCCATTCTATAAGTGGTCCTTTATATTATATTGGATCCAAACATGAGTTCAATGTAGAACTCTACCTCTCTTTCTAGGGGAGGAATAGGTAACATCTTTGGAAATATGTCATTGTATTCTTAAACAATTAATGGAGAAATTTTCTATTTTTATATGTTCATTTCCTTCTTCCTTCTCACCAATCATCTCTATAAAAAAGGTTATGGGATGTGGTTCTAGAAAAATCCCAGGTTTGGATATCTCTCCTTTAAAAATAACTGTATGTTTTAAATTCAATACTACTTATATTTCATTCTATAGTTTGTATTAGTATTATAATGTGAGAGCTAGTCCATCCCTAGTATAATGTCAAATTCCATCATGGTAGTGAATACATGATTTATGACGATATTGTCCTCTCAAAAGTCAATAATAGTGTTTCTATACAATATTGATGCATTGATAACCCCTCCAGGAGTCTTGATTGATAATCTACTTCTATAAGTTTAGGGACTAATTTTATATTCATTAAAAAACTGGAGTAAATAAAGGAATGTGTAGAACCAAAATAAAAAAATATACTTGGTAACTCTGAGGGAACAATGAGAGTACCTTCCACCACATAATTTGAACCTTCTACATCATTCACCAGGATAGAAAAAGACAATAATTGATCTTCTAGACTATGCTGATGTTGATGGAGTTTCCCCACCATTATCTTTTGGTTTGGACTGTGATTTGAAATGTGCCCAAGATATCCACACATAAATCATTAGACTTCATGCTGGTCCATCACCATATTACCTTATCATTTTTGTTGAGAATTTTAGGATTCACCTCAACATGACATTTCTGAGTTATATGTCATTCTCTTTGAAACTTGTAAATTTTTACACACCTAAAAAAGCAGTTACTCGAATGCTTAATCCCAGATTTTTTCCTTGTGGTATGTTCCACATGATTTCATCCTCTACCATGATCAAAGACAATACATAATCTTGGATCCATTGATCTATTCTTTTCATTCGATCTATGGTACCACTGTGTCTCTGCAAACTCTAGTTCAACCATCAATGCACTTTTCACTATCTCCTCATAGGTTTCATAGTCTATATTGGATAGATTTCTCCATAGATGGTTTCTTAGTCCACATAATAATTAATAAAGCTTTCCATTATGATCCATGAAAATGATTTAGGTATAATGATAACGTCTTATAAAGTTCATCTCATAGCTTCCCATAAATTCCTTTTACATATGCTTCAGCTCTAGTATTTCTTTCTCTATGTTTGTTTAGATTGAAAATGGGACATATTTATTGAAAAATGATCCCTTGAACACCTCGCATTCCATGGAATCAATATACCTTCTTGGAGTCATGTTTTTAATTAGTATCCACCACTGAACATATTCTCTCTATAAGTGGTATATAGTCAGGGTGAATTTCTCTTATTCCAAACTATAGAGTATATAAAAGATAATTTATGTAGAGCTTGTCCATTATTCCAAATGAAATGGGCCAATAGGCGCATTGAAATAAGGTGATCACTAACATATAAATTACTAAATATAAAGTTGTCCCCTTCGAGGCGAATCATGTATATCAGGTTGATTCATGTTATTATTCATAACTCGAGTTAGTTGATTCCTCATTCTCATGAATTTTTCCATTTTTACTTCCATTGGAGGCTCGTTAGTGTAATGTCTATTGTTCTCATCATTTACACGGTTCCTCCTATTTACTACCATTTTCGTAAAAAAAACTTAGTGAGAAACATGTTTATTTGAAGAATATTATAATTATAAAGGAATTTTATATCTTAAAACATCATGCTGAAATAATTTTTTCTTTAACAAGAAATATATTTTATATCAATTATTTATAGTGGTTCATAAAAATATTGTGCTTAACCAGACACATCCCTTGAGGGTGTCAAACTAAGAGTACAATATGGCCCGTTTTAATGCACTAGTTACCTTTTGAGTCTATGTAAAAGTGTTTATTTTGGGTTTTACGCCTATATACATCTTTTCCAGAGCCACATCCACTTGTTCATATCCAGACATGGATTTCTTTCCTCGAAAACCACTTATATGATAGACCACCAAAATACCAGGATATTTTACTATATTTTAAGTTGTACCTAAAGTTCATATTAATTTTATTAAAATCATAATTTCCATAAATATCTAAACCATCCTTTTATACCAACTATGGAATACTACATTTTTATTTCATAACTTTTCATTATATTGTACAAACAGAGGATATTTTAAAGTTTATTTTCTTAGAAATAACATACATAATACATGAAAACTTATAATATTTTTTATAATCAACATTAAAGGATTATTAATTGGTTCATACTAATTATATATATTGTATCTCATAACCGATGGAATACATAAAAGGAAAGGGAGGCCATAAGGCACAGTAAGGGAAATCAAGGGAATCAATTTACAAATGATATTAAGGAATATCAAAAAGAACATGAGTAATATCAATGTGGTATGATAAAGGGAACATGAAGAGTATAATAATAATAATAAAATTAATAATAAAATTAATATTTGGATATAAAATTTAATTGATCCATTCATAATCATATCACCAAGGTTTGTCACCAAGTTGTCTTAAAAATTATCAAGGTTATTCAGCAATGTATCATAAAACACGTCATCTCTAGAGATTAAATTCTTTACCCAATACATTAGAACACTATTTGGGATGACCTTTAACATGTATTAATTAATTTTATCAATATATATCATAATTAAACATTTCTTAAATAACCCAAGAAGAATAAATAAAAAGGGTTTCATATTAAAATCACGACATTTCAAAAAGAAATGCTTAAAGACGTGATCATTACATCATTTTTAACATAAAAAATGGGAATGTGGGGTTGAGTTTATGTTAATACAAAATAAAATAAATCATTTTCACATGTAGTTTAATACCCATATAAATTTAAAAGGTTTTGGTATTCACAATAATTAAATAGAAAAGAATTTTCTTTCGGAGAACAAAGGTATCTTGAGAAGTAAATTCGGCAGCATTATGGGTATAAAATGTGGTTTAAAAAAAATATAAAATAATATATTACAAGGGTATATTATTCATAAATTATTTTATTATAGTAATGGGTTAAAATAAAATGTAGAAAACAAATAGTTTAGAAATCGCAGGACATACCCAAAAAAAAGTTAACTTGAATGGAAAAGAGAAGTGGAAATTTCCCTTACCTTGAAGATTTGTTCCTCAAATTTGAGGATTGAGACCTCAGGGGAATAAGGACACCTTGTGAGGAATCCTTGGGATGTAATACTACAATATATTTTTGGATGATGGATTGGGAATATAATAAAATATATAAATGGTTGGTTATTTTCACACCCTAACTTTTTCAATTTACATTATTTCATTATTTTCTAGCCTGAAAATTTTTCGTGGGTTTTGGTGAGCCAATGTTTAAATTTTTTTGAGTATTGTTGAGAAAAACACACGTTTTGGGGTTTAGTGTCATCGGGCGCATGGGAAGAGCATGGTTATGAGACCATGAAACCTACCTGGTTTTCCAAATAAATTAAAACTTAAAAGGAATAATGAAATTATGATGAGTAATAAAATGAAAAGAAGAAGTTTGATAAAATTTAAGAAATTTTTTAGTGATAATAATAATAATTTTGTTTGGGAATATTATTGTTATTATTATTAATATTAATAATATAAAAATTATTAAGTGTTATTAATATTGTAATACTTATTCTTAATGTTAATATTATGTTACGTGGTTACCACATTTATTATTTTGTTAATATAAAATTATTAATATTATTAATGTCATTAATATCGTTATCATTTAAGATTAATATTCTTATTCTTATTATTATGATTTTAATTATGATTATCATTTTTATTTTTATTATAATTATTATCTTAATATTGTTAGTTTTCATTGGATCAATTTAGATTATTTTAAGTTTATTTTGTGCTACACATTCGTTATTTTTATTTTTCTATTTCTTTTTTATCATTCCTTTTTTATTTTCTTTTTTTTTATTTTTTTCTTTTTATCTCCCTCACTCACCCTCACCCTCCCCGTAGTCAGAAGAATCCCCATAACCATAATTTTGGCTACTTCTTTCAGTCACGCTGCACCCATGCCGAACCATCCTTCCAGCCATCAGGCTTACACCGCCACCCTTGCATCGCGCCCTACTCCCTCTCTAGTCTGCTCTCCATTTCCCCCACACTCCCATCTGACGACCACCTCTACCCTGCTCCACATCCATCACCCTAGATCTGCGTGCCCTCCTTCTCAGCTAGCCCCATCGCACTGCACCCCTCATTTGACCAGCTTCCAGAACACCCACCTCCATCTCAGATGGCCTTCTCACCTTGCACTGCTACCCTAATCACGACCGGCTAAATCACGCCACACCTCCCTTATGGATCTCATCACACCATGCTAGACTCCTCCCATGAATCCTCCTCCAACACAGCCTCTACCGGCATGGCCTCCACCAGAGTGACCACCTACGATAACCCCACTCCCTTCGCTGTAGGTACGTTTCACCTTGATTTGTTAATTTATACCTTTAAGAGATTATCAAGTTAGAGTTTAGGTGGTTTTTGTTCTTTTTTTGATGTTCTTTTTGGTTTTATTATTGTTTTAGGGTTCCATTGGGTTTGTTGTGGTGCGTATTAGGTACAGGTGAAGATCCGCACAAGATTTGGGAAAATCAACACCGAGGTCGGTGTTTCTGTTCCCTTGTATTTCTTAATTGATTTAATATGTTTATTTGATTCTAAAAATATGTTCTATAATATATTTTTGTGATGGGAATGTGATTTTATGAAAAAAACTATATGTGTTCATGCTAAAATGGGGTTTTCATGAGAAATTGGGTGAGATATGTGCAAACCTGTCTTAGATCAGTCAATGTAATTTTTATAAATTGTGTAAATAATTTTTTCATATTTTGTATTTGATACAGATCATCTTTTAAAAAGGGTTATGATGTGAGTTTGTATTTAAATAGAGGGTCTTAGTTAAATTTTTGGTGTAAAGTTCTATTGGTTTCATTGAAACATTTCATAAGGTGTGAAATTGATTATTTAGATTGTAAAAGTGTTCTGAATGTAGTTTAAAAAAAATATTAGACGTGCAATTGAATTTGAAATGTTTTTCTCTTAATGTTAAATTTTAGTATTTTGATGTGAGACCTTATGTCATGCATGTGAGATGTCTTATAAATATGATAATTTTTTTATTTAAGGGTTGTTTGGAATGCGAAACATGGTTGAAAGGTTTTTGCGGTTTTTTTTGGTAGGTGAGAAATGTAATTTCAAGTCACTATAGGTGTATGTGTATTAAAATGGATATTTTCCAAGGAAAATGAATCACTCTGGGAGTGTTTTACTTGTTGTCCACTTTTGAAATTGAAATGAAAAAATTCTTGAATAATGGAAAACATATTTCGATATGGTTACCTTGTGTATCTAGTTTTAAAGTGACATCTCTATATGGAATCAAATTGTTTTTGGTGTAAATTGTTTTTGTTTTTTTTGAAATGATTTCATAAATACCTCAAACGATTTATTTATTTATTTATGTAGTGTGAAAGTAGTATTTTTAAAGAGTTGAATACACGTTCATTTTTTAAAGTGGTATATTTATATTAAATGAGTCAATTTTTCGGTGTGTGTGTCTTTGAAAGGGTGTTTTGGTATATAATTGGTGGATTTCGTGTGTAATGTCATTTTTGGTTTGTGATATGTAAAGGTGATATACTATGTGTATGTGGAACTTGATTGAGCACATGATAAAACCTTGGATACTTAGGTGGGTGGACTCGGACTAGTATGCTAGATGAAACGTAAGTGGTTTGTCCCAATTTCATCTAGCAGGATTGATGTAACAACACTAACTAAACTTTTGAGATGATTGGAGGCCACTTAGTTATGGATGTGTTTCCCAACTAGTAGCTTGTGCCTGAGAGAATTGATTATTGTGGTTCCAATTCCTTGTTTACACCGAGGTTCGATGTCTGTAGCGCCCCACACATTCTAGCTACCGTAGGAGATTTACCCACACTACTATATTATTCATGGCTTGGTGCCTTCCATCAGCATACATAGGACCGCTTCAGTTTGTGAATGTCTTATGGTATTTTCTCAAAAATTTTAAAGTAGTATTTATGAAATGGTTTTTCTTCTAGTGTTCCTTTATTTTTTTACTTTCATATTTTAAATATTTTCCTTAAAATCATTTTAAAAGTATGGTTTTAAATAAGAATGTTAAATTAACTCGATGATTTTGTGGCATGGAAACTTTTTATTGTGTAGTATCCCATTGGGATCTTGGATAACTCCCTACATACACCCTTGGGTGTATGTAGACCGTGTTCTTTTTGAATCCCTGGTTGAGGCATCATGCTCAGTGAATATGGTTCTGGTAGTTGATGGATTTTTCGTGATGGTTGGTGTTTGTAGCATGTGGATTCCACAACTCCCTTATTTCTTGGATGTTAGAGTTATATTGTTAGTTTCTTATGTTTTCATTTCATTTGGGATTTTGGTTCAAGTTGTAAACCTTATGTTTGATTTTAGTTTAAGGGTATGTTTGGTTTTCAATTTTTAATTTCAATTTATCTATCTTTTTGGTTGATTGTGTTTACTATTTTAGGTAAATCATTCCCTCAGATTATGTTTGATACCTGGTCACTTTTTCCATCTAGTGGGTATTGGGAACGCCACATGGAATATGTCACGGATTGGGTCAGGTGCCTGGTTAGATGGATACCCGGCCTCGTTCAAAACAAAATGGTATCAGAGGAGGTTTTCTCTCTTGGGCCGTGTTCTTTTGAGATAAAGTCAAGGTAGACCAAAGTTAAAGGTGTTAGGACTCAATTTTCTAGCTACGAGCAAGGTTCCTAGCAAGCACACCTCGTGGCGGGGCAAGAGTTACTAGGGTAAGTTGTGGTTTGTCTGAATCTTTGGTCCTTGTGGTTAATCTTGTCCAGGGGAAATGAAAAGGGATTGGGGTCAATGGTCCCAGGGAGCTCGCTGGGTCTAGCAAGCCATGTGGAGTTGGGGAAGCTATCCTATAATAATATCTTTGGTGGTGGCATCTTTGGCATATGAACACGAACCATAAGTCTCCGTCACCCAATGACACTAGTTTCCCTTTTCATCTTTCCTCATAGCTTTGTTTTGGATTCATGGAAATCTAGTTTTTATGTAAAAATGATTTGGTCTTGGAAAATGTTTTGAAATTAAGTGCTTTAAAAAATGATGTGTAAGGTTTGAAAACTGTAGGTTGAATGTTTGGTTTTGAAAAAAGGAAGGATCTAGTTTTGATCCTTGGTTCTCTCATGGGAAACTACATGCATGAGTGTATATGGAAAAGGAAATGTTTAATGGAACTAGGGGATGAGTGCATGGATTTATATGAGTAGGGTGCCAGTGTGGCACATGAACAAGTTTGTGTGAGGCCCATGGGACATCCTTCATGTTTTTGTAACCCATCAGCTTTGTTTATTTTCAAAAATTTTTGTTCAAGAAAAATTTGGTGTTTTAATAACCGGTGATTGTGTGGGGTGTCCTTGTGTTTTGAAAATGTTGGATGTGAGGTGTTTTAATCCGAGAATCCTTTTTGGAAGATTTCTTTCATGATTTTGAATAATTCTTTGTTTGTTTGTTTGAAAGTGCATTTTTAGAGGTTTTTTTTGAAAAGTGCTTCAGGAAGCCCTTGCAGTGGTTTCCCCTACATGTTTAGTGTTCTCTTGCGGTATTTCATAACCATTGGACTAGTTTGGTTGGGTCCATGGTTTTATATATTGACTTGTGTTTTCCCTAAAAAAGCGTTAATATGCGATTTAGGTGTGGCCATGAGCAATTCACTATTGGTCAGACCTACAGTTGATTAAAGTAAGGACTCTCCCTTTTTAATGATAGTGCTATTTCTATCCCTTTTCTTTGTAGGTTAAGAAGATCCTCTCATTGTGAGATGACAGATGCAAGGGGAATTGAAGGTAGTTTTGGCCTCTTTTAGTTGTCTGAGTTTTCGGGTATGAAGTTTGACACTATTGCATTTGAAGGTTCCCTTGGAAGTGGTGAAAGGAATTTGGAATGGGATGGATGAATATAGTTCAATGTTATCAGTGTTGAACAGTGTCTTAAAGATCTTTGTAGTGATTTCATCAGCCAAAAGGGTCATGTTTGATGATGCCTCACAGCGTGAGTCCTCTTTGAAGATCAATGGTGGATTTCCTAGAATCCTTTGGGAATACCTATTTTTATAGGGGTGTGTCCTCCTCTTAGGGAGTTATATTTTTTCTTTTTAAAGGGGTGTCTTCATCATGCATCTCTCCTTCTTAAGTTTCTTGGTTAACGTGAATAAGTGATGCATGTGCATCATCTAAACCCCTATTTTGGTGGATGTACCCCGAGGGATTAGTTTGATGTTAGAGTGTAATGTGTTTGATGGTTTTGTCTTGAATGTATTGTTGTTGATTACAACATAAGGAAATAAGAAGCTCTGTTCGAGAGTCTTCAATACATGACTTCAAGGTAGGATATGCTTCAAACATCAGGACTCCATCTATAGGCCTTGAAGTGAAGCATGCATGTGGTCTGGAACTCCGAGAGTGTATGGGACTCCGACACTTTTTTCTATCATTGGTGTTAAAGGTGATGGAAGTTTACATTATTTTCTATAGTTGTTCCATTACAAATGACCCATCTCGGTGAGTGAGGTTTCTAGTGGCTATGAGGAAGCGTGGTCACATCGTATCTTAATGTCTTGGTGGATGTGTCCCACTAGATGTAATCTCTTTTACTTGTCCTTATGAGGTCTTTTTGGGAAAATCCGTACTAATTTTTTATTAGTGATCATCCAAGGATGTGAGGAAGTTGATCTGTCTTCAACCATGATTTTGAAACCCCGGTAGTTTGGCCCAGCTGTCCCCATCCCTTGTGGTAGGGTGTTTGGTTACCTTCATGAAATTTTCAAAATTCTTTGTCTTCTTTCAGTTCTAATGCTAGGGAGAACCACAATGGGTCTCTCACAAATTTATCTGGAATGAATCGATGTTGGTGTTTTTTCATAATGGTGGGGAGTCCTCTCTCCTCATGTTTGTTTTCCAGTCTCATCTCGTGTATTGGTAGGTTTCTAATGGCGGGGATCCCCTTTGGGGATTATTATTTAGGCTATTAGTTCTGTTTCTAGAGATGGCTTTGTAGTAAGTGATAAAAGTGTTCCTTGGATGTGGTTGGTCTTGTCTGATCATTCCAGTAAAATTGTGTGGTTTTCATTTAATGGTACTTGAGGTGTTTTGGTTTTGAAGTTTGTTTTCACGGGTGTGAGAGTTCCTTTCCTCAATTAATCATAAGGAGGTGTTCTAGCACTTTGGGGAAGGTGACACATATCAGAAAGTCTCTTTACGAGTTTCTTGAGGTTTTCATTTAATTCATCTTCTATTAGCATGGTGTGTTTGCATCTTTATGTTTTTTTCATAGGGATCCTCTTTGAACCTTAAGGGGGGTATCAATTGCTACTTTGAGTCTCAACCTTAGTTATGGATTTCTGGGGAGAGAAAGATTTATGGGGGGGGGGAGAATTGTCACACTATAACCTTTTTTATTCACATTATTTCATTATTTTTGGTCCTGACAATTTTTCGTGGGTTTTGGCTGAGGAAATGTTAAAATTTTTTGAGTCTTGTTTAGAAAAACTCACATTTTGGGGTTTAGTATCATTGAGCGCATCATAAAATCATGGTTCTAAGACTGCACATCCTGCCCGGTTTTCAAAATAAATTAAAGATAAAAGGGAATAATAATATTATGATGTGTAATGAAATGAAAATAAGAAGCTTAATAAAATTTAAGAAATTTTTTAGTGATAATAATAATACTATGGTTTGAGATTATTATTATTATTATTATTAATAGTACTAATAATATAAATTTTTTTATGTCTTATTGATATTGTAATACTTATTATTATTGTTTTTATTTTGTTAGGTGGTTACCACTTTTATTATTTTGTTAATATAAGATTATTAAAATTATTAAGGTCATTAATATCATTATCATTTAATATTAATATTAATATTAATATTATTATAATTATAATTATTATTATGATTATTATCATTATTATAATTAATACCTTAATTTAGTTATTTTTCTTTGGATCAATTCAGATTATTTTAAGTTTATTTTGTGGTACACATTCCTTATATTTATTTTTCCATTTCATTTTGTCTTTCCTTTTTTTCTTCTATCATTTTTTCTCCCTCACTCACCCTCCCTATTGTGAGCGGACTCCCCCTAAAACCAATGATGGATGCTTCTTTCGGTTGTGTTGTGACCATACCTAACCTTCCTACAGGCTAGCCATATTTCACCACCACCCTTTCCCCATGCCCTACTCCCTCTACAAGCCGCTTGACGTCACCCCGAAACTATTGTCTGGTGACGACATCTACCCTACTCCTCTGCCATCACCCTAGCGTCGTGCATCCTCCCTCTTAGCCATCCCCATCGCGCCGCACCCCTGTTTCGACCAGTCACTGGACGACCCACCTCCATCCTATCCAGTCTTCCCACCTTGCATCATTACCCTCCTCTCGGCCAGCAAACTCATGCCACACCTGCCTTCAGACTCACATCGCGGCGCACTGTCCTCCTGTCGTGCATCCTCCTCTTGTGTGGCCTCTTCCGGCATAACCTTTTCCGGAGCGACCTCCTTCGACAACCCCTCTCCCTTCGTCATAGCTTCATTTCACCTCACTTGGTTAATTTATTCCTTTAAGAGATTATCAGGTGAGGGTTTAGGTGGTTTTGGCCCGATTTTGATGTATTCGTTGGTCTGATTCTTATTTTATTGTTCCATTGGGTTTGTTGTGGTGTTGTAAGGTCCCATGAAGTGACTCATTAAGGACATTACTTGAAGCTCAGTTCCATCGAATGGTTCCACTGAAATGGTGGCACCATTCTTGGTGGCACTGTGATGGTGAAACCGATCGTGGTCTCACACTGAAATGGTGGCACTATGATAGTGGCACCATGATGGTGGCACTGTTTACGATGGCTCTGTGACCGTGGTGTCATTATAGTGTCTCACCGAACAGTGCCCCACCCTTCTTTATTTTTCTAATTCTACTCCTATAACATATCTTTTGACATAAGAGTGTATTAATACCCCATTTAAATGCATTTTAAAACCCATAAATGATATCAAAAATCCCCCACGATTCGAGTGACCGTGGACTTACTAAAATGTGTGGCTTCTCCTCGGTGTCATACCCATTTTCCGTACTTTCCAGCTCCACCCCTGTTGGGAGTTTTCCTCTGTTTAAAGGAATACCTAAAACTTATAGCCATTATATACACCTTTCCTATGAAAATTATTAAATTGAAATTAATTTAATCTCGTGTAACCACCCAACCGCCTGGTGAAACCACGATCTACCTTTATAGCCGTTAAAAATTCTTATCATGTAACTCTAGGTTCTTGTCTCTTTATCGCATGAGAATTATTTCATTCTTTATTCATCTTGGATTCCTTCTTTACTTTCCTTGGTGTGTTTAGAGTCCCCCTTCCTGAGGCAAGTGGTGCGCCTGTGTTGGAGCTTTTTTTCTCAGTCTTGGAGTCCTCAGAATTCCTCTCCTACAATTTCCACATCCCCAGTTCTTGGCGCATGAAGAAAAAATTCAATCTTTGATAATCCAAGTGGGGTTCTTCCATCGTCTCTCATTACCATGTATCATGCGGTGTGGGTATGCTAATGTTTCTACAGGTATTGATGAAACCTATGGCAACCCTACTCTTTTATTACATGATTAAAAATAATTTATTACATAAACATCACATGATACAACATAGAAGATCAAGAGGTCTAGTGTCTTTGGGGATTAGGGTCATTAAATAACCACATAAAACATGAAAAAACAACATATTTATTTAAAACTTCCTTTACATGACCACTACATTCCCTCGTACTTAGCATTGCATGGGATAACCTTAGGACATGCATAAAAAAGGGTGAGCTATAAAGCCCAGTAAGAGAATAATCATGGAATAACATGAAGAATACAATACATGTTAGAGAATAGTAATATAAATAGATCATTAGAGAAGCATAAACATAAAGGCATTATAAATCATTATAATCATAACATGGAAAAGTGGCAACAACACTTAACATGGAATTAACATGAGCCAAGGCTCACTGCATAGGGTGCATGAGTAAATTCTCATTGCACATGGAGCATGAGTAAAACCTCGTTTCACTTGAATTAGCATGAGTCAACACCCATTTCACATGTTGTATCATGATACTATAATTTACTCAATGTAATATAGCGCTATCAGGGCGCACCCTTCTTAAACATTTCATTTCATGCATAAGTGTGCCACATGGATCATAAAATATGGATTCAAAAAACATCATCATTTATTTAAAAATAAATGAATGTGGAATTCATAAATGAAATTTATAATCAATAAGTAAATGTGCATAAAGGTTAATACCCTTGATAGATAAAGGGGTATGGAATTCACTATACAATGAGATTGGCTTGGAAAATCGGTGCAATTTCCGCAGCGTAACGACGTGACGTAAGAATTCATAAAAATGGTTGATGAGAGAGAAATGGGTGTCTCATAATATTTATATGATATGGACAGTAAGGGGTTAATATAGATACATGTCACAACAACGGTAATGGAAATTATATTTATGATACAAAATAATTGCTTGAATGTAAATGAGGATAGAGAAATTACTCTCGGAATTTCGGCATAGTAACGAGTGTATATGGGATGCATTTAATTAGAGAGAAAGGTGTATCCAATAATTCAAAAATAAAAATGGTATTATTGGGGAGGTGTGAAATGATACCCAAACATTTATAATCAAAATTAAAATGTCATAACAACATTACGAAAATTGGAAAAAAATGAGAATGGAAGAAAAACCATTACTTGGATGTATGATTCCAAAGGCTTGAGTGGGGCTTGAGAGAGGGTTATTGGGAGATTGGGGCACCTTGGGAGGATTTTAAAGAGAGTAGGGCATAGTTTGGACTAACTCCAAAGGTTTTGAGTGAGGAGGAAGTGGGATCTTGGGTGGGTTTATATAGGAAAGGTGATGAAATTCTTTATTATTTAGGTTTGGGACCCTCACATTAATCTAATCCAAAACACAAACCAAACCATGGTTTTTGACCATGGTTTTCAGAAAAGGGAACTAGAAAACAATATTTTATAAGGAAAAGGTCCTAACTTCTTAAAATAATTGGGTTCATTATGTGGAGGTGAGTCACACTCCTAAGGAAATCAATTTAAAAAGACATGATGTTTAATAAGTCTTTAAGGGTCCATTAATGCTTTGTAAAATAAGTCTCAAAAACAAAAAATAACATTATTTTAATTTCAAAACTTATATTGGCTGAAAATGAGGCTTATAGTATTTTATTACTTCAATATTGGATCATTATGATGTCATAAAACACATTATATACTTAAACAATAGTTAATTTTTACCCAAAACTTTGACTGTCTTAGAAAATTATGAAAAATTCTCCATTGGATAATTTCGACATTCAGATTCCAGAAATAATTTTCATTTTATCTAAATAATTTTCTAAATATGTTAATTTTCTCTTTTAAAATAAAACCCAGCATTTATAAAAAATTCATGGGTTTTGACAAAAATAGCTTTCAAACCTTAATAAAAATTACAATTTCATTCTTAAAATTATATGATCATTTGTATTTCATAAAAATTAATTTAATATTAATAATAATATTTTATTAGAATATTATTTAATTCAAAAATCCATTAATTTATCAAAATATAATTTTTAGTTGAACATTAACTAAAAATACTATTTGTGCTTTAAAAACTATTTACTAGGGAACAATAATAAAATAAAATTATATTCATTATTATATATAAAAATAACGTACATAACAATAGTACTTGGGTCTTGTTACATAACACCATATAACACTCACATATGACCGAAGATTAAGGTGTGTGATGGTGACCGACTCTTGGGGTGGCTTAGATAACATTGCTCGGGTGGTAATCTCTATCAACTTCCACTTCTCTCGTAGGCGGTCCTGCTCGAGCTTAACATATTCAATCTCGGAGTGGGCTTGGTCAACAACAAAGCCCAAAGTTGAATCCTCCTTTATGAGATCTAAAAAATGGGCTTTGTATGGGGAACATCTCCTGGATGAGGCCATCACTTCTGTTGTCTGAGTAAATTTGAATTTTTTAAAATCCTATATTTGTACTAATCTTGTGATCACAATTCAATGAATATATTAGAAATGATCAAAATTATTAAAATAAAACAAAATAATTTGACATTTTATATAAACATTTTACATAAAGAGACATTTAATTAGATCAAGATAGATTTCCATTAATGAAAGTTCGGGTCGTTACAATCTTCCCCCCTTAAGAAATTTTTCCCTCACAATTTCCTTTTCCCACACTAAAATAGATTTGCGTAACTCTGCTTCATCATCTCCTCTAATTCCCATGTCACTTCTTCAAACTTGTGGTTTCACCACAACACCTTGATGAGGGGAATAGTCCTATTTCGTAGAACCTTTTCTCTATGATCTAAGATCTTCACTGGGTGCTCCTTATAATAAAGATCATCCTCTAACTATACCACCTCCTAAGAGAGTACATGTGAAGGGTCTGGTATGTACTTCCTTAAAAGGGATGTATGAAAGCCATCATGTACTTTGGCCATAGTAGGTGGAAGTGCTAGTCGATAGGCCACAACCCCGACATGATCATGAATTTTGGAGGGGCCGATGTACCTTGGAATTAACTTACATTTCTTTCGAAACCTCATGACTTTCTTCCACAAAGATATGCATAGTAATACCATGTCTCTAACTTTAAACTCAAGGTCTCGTCGATGATTATCTTCATAACTCTTCTGTCATCCCTGGGCTACCTTGATATGATGCTGAATGGTTTTCACCTTCTCCACCATTTCTTCGAACATTTCTGGTCATAGCATCTTACGCTCACTATCCTCATCCAAACACACCAATGTTATGCATCTTTTCCCATGAAGGTCTTCATATGGTGCCATTTGGATGCTCGAGTGGAAACTATTATTATAAGAGAATTCAACCAGATGAAGATGTTGATCCCATCCTCCTTTAAAGTCCATTGAGAATGCTCTCATCATGTCATCAAGTGTTTTCATAGTCCATTTGAATTGGCTATTATTTGGAGAATGATAGGCCGTACTGAATTTAGTTCAGTATTCAGAGCATGTTGAAGACTCTTCCAAAACATGGAGGTGAATCTCGAATCTCGATTAGACATAATAGATAGTGGTACTCCATGCATCCTTACAACATCCCTGATATATATCTATTCCAGTTGATCCAATGAGAAATACTCCCGAATAGTAATGAAGTGTGCAGCATTTGTAAGACGATCCACAACAACCCATATTACATTTTTGACTTTGGATGTCTTCATAAGTCCAGTGACAATGTCCATGGTGATGTTCTCCCATTTACATTATATAATGGGCAATGGTTGCATCATACCTTTAGACTTCTACCTCTCTGCCTTCACTTGCTAACACAGCAGGAAATTTGATGTAAATTCAGTGATCTTCTTCTTCATATTATCCCTCCAATAATGCTCTTGGAGATCTCGATACATATCTGTGTTTCCTATGTAAATATAGAAATTTGAACTATGTGAATCATCCAAAAGTTCCTACTTTATCTCCAAACATGATGGAACTCATAGGCTTTTCCCAAATATGAAAATTCCTTCTTCATTAACATTACACTCTGTGGATTTCCCTTTTCCGATTACTTCAACTTTTTCTTGAATTCCCACATCGTCCTTTAACCTTTAAAAAAGTGACGGTTGAGCAATCATTTGTGAAAGGATTGATGATGTTCCCTTCTTTATGATTCCCATGTCTATCTTCATCAAATCTAAAAAGACTGGATCCTTTTAAATTCTCATCAATGATAGAATCACTGGGTCCTTTTTACTTAGGGAATTCGCCACCTTGTTCGCTTTCCCGGGGTGGTAATGGATTGAAACGTTATAGTCTTTGATCAGCTCTAACCATCTTCATTGGTTCATGTTCAACTCTTTCTATGTGAATATATATTTGAGGCTTTTTTGGTCCGTATATATTTCACACTTCTCCCCAAAGAGATAATGCTGCAAATTTTTCGATGAGAAGATCACTTCATCCAACTCGGGGTCATGTGTTGGATAGTTCTGTCCGTGAACATTCAATTTCCTTAAAGCATAGGTAATGACTTTTTCATTTTTCATCAACACACATCCTAGGCCCTTCTTCAAAGCATCACTAAATACCACAAAAAGTTATCCACTAGTGGGTAAAGTGGGCACATGCGCAGTGATAAGTCTCCTTTTAAACTCCTTAAATATTTATTCGTATTCATCACCCCAAGAAGATTTTACTCCCTTCTGAGTTATCTTGGATAGAGGGTTAGAAAATCATGATAAATTTCTCAAAAATACTCAATAATATTAAGCTAATCCCAAAAGGCTATGGATATCCGTTACTGATGTTGGCCTCGACCATCCCTCAATTGCATCTATTTTTGAGGGATCAACAGATATCCCATTGCTTGTGATGATATGGCCCAAGAATGAGACCTCCTTCAACCAAAACTCACCCTTTCTATACTTTTCATAGAGATTATCCTTCTACAAGGTCTCTAGTACAGTTCTTAGATTCTCCTCATAATCCTACTTGGTTTTGTATTATATCAAAATATCATCTATAACGACTACCACAAATTTGTCGAGGTAACCTCTAAAGACTCTATTCATCAAGTCCATGAAGATTTCTGGATCATTTGTGAGTTATAAAGGAATTACTATGAATTCATAGTTCCTGTATCTTGTACGAAAAGCAGTCTTGGGTATATCTTTCTTCTTCACCCATACTTGATAATATCTCGACCGCAAATCCACCTTATAGAAGTATTTCTCTCCACGCATCTGATTGAAAAAGTCATCAATTTGTGGGAGAGGAAACCTGTTCTTTATCATGATTTTTTAAGCTCATGATAATCTATGAAAAGGCGCATTGACCCATCCTTCATCTAGACGAAGAGGACTGGTGCACCCCATGGTGAAGCACATGGGCGTATAAACCCTTTATCCAGATTCTTCTGTAGTTGTTTCTTCAGCTCCTCAAGCTCCACAACAACCATTCTATATGGAGTCTTGAATATTTCCAACACCCCAAGTATAAGATCAATTGAGAATTGAATATCTATTCTAGGAGGAAGACCAGACAATTTCTCAAGAAACACTTCAGTGAATTCCCTCATAGTAGGCATGTCTTCTAGGATGGTTGCATCCATAGACTCAATCGTCTGAGCTCATAGGGTAGTAATATCCACACTTGAGATGATGGAGCTAAAGAAGGTTCATCTTCTTCCTTGCACTTGTAAAGAAACATGGGTCGATTCTCCATATGGGGAGTGATTTCCCTCTCATGACAATTTATGTTAGATCTATATAAGGAAATCCAATCCATGCCAAGAATTACATAAAATTACACCATAGGTAGTATACCGAGGTTCTCCGAAAAGTTCAATCCATATATTATGATAGAGGAGGATTTATATTCATGGGACTCAATGATTTCCCCATTTTCTGTACTCACTAACATCTTCACTTCCATGATTTTTGGTGGTGCCGGGATTGTTCCACTAAACTTTTGAGATATAAAAGAATGTGTAGAACTTGTATCAAAAAGCATGTTCACTATTATTGAATGAATAACGAGTGTACCTGTCACCACTTTGTTGTAAGGGTTCACATCGGCAGTAGTGATGGTAGAAGATTGCCCTTGCGGCCTTGGAGGTTGTTTGTTTCCTTCGAAGACCGTTGGCTTAGGGAACTGATTTGCAAGATGCCATGGTTCTTTCTAGTTGTAGCAATGAACCATGTGTTGAGGTTAGAACGGAGCGTTCCACTCTTCTATCATAGCCATATGGATTTCTTGCTGACAGTTACCATCTAGGTGCCCTTCTCTTCCAGACCTAAAGCATTTCCTCGTACCATTCATGCAATTTCTTCGGTTCTTCTTTCTGTACCTTTGGAAAGTGGGGCGTTGTATATTCTTATCACCGTTGGATTTTTCCATCGGACTGCCAGCATTGAAGTCCAACATACTCTTCTTATCCCCCTTGATACACCTGAGATTCTCTAATCTCCATTTCGACCTTGAGGGAACATCAGACAATTTCCACATAGTTGTCGAAGTCATGGATCACAAGCGCTTTCAATAGGCTAGGTTTCAGCCCACCAAAGAAGCGGTCAACCTTGCATTCGAGGGTAACGACAAAGCTGGATTCATATCATGCAAGCCTTGTGATGTTGTCCTTGTATGCTCCAATAGAATAATCATCTTTTTTTCTTGAGGGAAAGGAAGTCCCTTTCAATCTTAAGCCAGAGGGTGCAGGAAAAATATTTATCAGAAAACATATTTCAGAAATATTTCCATTTTAATGCCTTGATCTCCTCCTCAGGCTTTGTATTTTTGATAAACGTCCACCATTGATCAGATTATCCCTCCATATGATAAGTATCCAGGAGAACATTTTCTTATTTAGAACATTGAATGGTGTGGAAGATCTTTTCAATGGAGTTGATCCATTGTTTGGAGATTGAGGGATCAGATGATCCATTAAAAGTAGGAGGCCTTTCTCTCATGAAGCTCTCAATAGCTAGTTGTTCTTTCTTGGGGGGGGGGGTTGAATGTTCCTCTTGAACCATGTTTCTATTCAAATCTTGAGTTAGCTGAGAGAGAAGCATGATAATGTTCACAATTGCCACTCCAACTAGATTGTGCATCTCATTAATACAGTAATCACATTGATCTTCACATCGGTTGATAGCTCGATTCCTCCAATTATCGGCCATTTTCTAGAATAAAAGGAACGTTAGGGGTAAAACATAAAGGGTAATACCAAGAAAAAACAAATGACATATACATTACTTTTATTTCTTTAACTTATGAATGTATAGGCTTCAGTCTATGTTATCCATGAAATACTTTCTAACATATATTCATATTGAATTTTTTCCCTTAATAATGGTTCATACTAAGCATGTGAGTTAACCAAAGCACCCATAAGAGTGTCTTAACCAAGAGTGTATCAAGGACCATGTTTGTCCACCATTACCTATTCGAGTCTAGATCAAAGCGGTGTTTTTGGGTTTTACCCCTAGGATACATCTGTGCCAAAGCCGCCTCTACCTGCTCGTATCGAGACACATATGAATTTTCTTGATAAACCACTTACTCAATATTCACCAAAACATAGGGATGTTATTATTATACTTAGTCTTATCTCTAATTCTTTACTAGGGTTTTCTAATCCTAATCCCAAAAATAACTAAACCTATCATCTAATAACAACTATGACAACCGTTCTCTTTTTTTACACAATTAAACATAATTTATTACATAAAATTCACTTGATACAACATAAAAGATTGATAGGTCTAGTGTCTTTTGAGATTAGGATCATTTCATAACCACTTAAAACATGAATAAATGACATCTTTATTGAAAACATCCTTTACATGACCACTACATTCCCTCATACTTACCATTGCATGAGATAACCTGGGGACATGCGTAAAAAAAGGGTGACCTATAAAGCATAGTAAGGGAATAAACATGAAATAAGATGAGGAATACAATACATGTTAGAAAATATGCATATCAATAGAGCACAAGATAAGCATAAAAATAAAGGCATGATAATGCATGATAATCATAACATGGAAATGTGGAAACAACACTTAACATGGAATTAGCATGAGCCAAGGATCATTGCACATGGAGCATGAATAAATCCTCATTCCACATGGAGAATGAGTAAAAAATCATTGCACTAGAATTATCATGATTAAACACCCATTTCACATGACGTATCATGATACTATACATTACCCAATGCATTGGAGCGCTATAGGGGTGGACCCTTCTTAATCCTTTCATTTCATGCATAAGTGTACCACATGGATCATATAACATGGATTCATGAAAAATCATAATTTATTCCATGATAAAGGAATGTGGAATTAATAAATGAAATTTATAATCAATAAGTAAATTTTCATAAAGGTTAATACCCTTGTTAGATAAAAGGGCGTGGTATTCACTACACAATGGCATTGTCCTAGAAAATCGTTTCAAGTTTGGCAGCGTAACGGCGTGACGTAAGAATTCATAATAATGGTTGATGAATGTGAAAGGGGTGTCTCATAATATTTACATGATATGGATAGTAAGGGGGTCATATATATACAAGTCCCAACAAAAGTAATGGAAATTAGATTCATGATACAAAAGAATTTTTTGAATGTAAATGAGGAGAGGGAAATTAGTTTTGGAATTTCAGGATAGTAATGGGTGTACATGGGGGGAATTTATTGAGAGAGAAAGGGGTCTCCCATCATTTAAAAATAAACAGGGCAGTATGGGGGAAGTGAGAAACAATACCCCAACATTTATAATCAAAATTAAAAGGGCATAACAACATTATGAAAATTAGACAAAAATGAGAAAGGAAAAAAACTCTTACTTGGAAGTGTGCTTCCAAAGGCTTCAGAGAGGCTTCAGAGAGGGTTATTGGGAGATTGGGGCACCTTGGGAGGATTCTAGAGAGAGAATGGTATATGTTGGATGAACTAAAAAGGTTTTGAGTGAGGAGAAAGTGGGAGCTTGGGTGGGTTTATATAGGAAAAATGAGGGAATTCCTTATTACTTAGGTTTGGGACCCTCACCTTAAAGTAATCCAAAACAGAAACCAACCCATGGTTTTTACCCTTGGTTTTTGGAAAAGGGAAGTGGAAAAATATATTTTATAAGGCCAAATTTCAAACTTCTTAAAATAATGGGTTTTCTTATGTGGATGTGAGTCACACTCCTAAGGAAAACAATTTAAAAAGACAAGATGTTTAATATTCTTTGAAGGGTCCATTAATGCTTTGTAAAATAAGTCAAAAAAAACACGAAATCACATTATTTTAATGGTAAAACATGTATTGTCCAATCATAAGGCTTATATTATTTTATTACTTCACTATTGGGTCATTATGATGTCATAAAACACATTATATATTTAAATGGTATTTAATTTTTACCCAAAATTTTGACTCTCTCAGAAAATTATGGAAAATTCACCATTGTATAATTTCGACATCCAGATTTCATAAATAATATTCATTTTATCTAAATAAATTTCTATATATGTTAATTTTCACTTTAAAATAAACCAGCATTTATCAAAAAATCATCGGTTTTTCCCAAAATGGATTTCAAACCTTAATAAAAATTACAATTGAATTCATAAAATTATATGATCATTTATATTTAATAAAAATTAATTTTATAATAATAATAATATTTTATTAAAATATTAGTCAATTCAAAAATCCATTAATTCATCAAAATAGATTTCTTAGTCAAACATCAACTAAAAATACTATTTGTGCTTTAAAAACTATTTACAAGGTAAAAATAATAAAATGAAAGTATATTAATTATTATATCCAAAAATAATGTACATAACAACAGTACTGGGGTCTTGTTAGAAAAACCCTTATAACAGCCGCATAAGTCCAAAGAGTAAGGTGTGCGATGGTGACATACTCTTGGGGTGGCTCAGATAACATTTCTTGAGAGGTAATATCTATCAATTTACACTTCTCTTGTAGTCGGTCCCACTCGAGTTTAATATATTCAAGCTTGGATTAGGATTGGTCAAGAGCGAAGCCCAAAGACGCAACCTCCTTTGCGATCTCTGACAAATGGGCTTCGTATTGGGAACATCTACTGGATGAGGCAATCACTTCCTTTTTCGGAGTAAATTTGGATATGTTAAAACCCTATATTTATACTAATCATGTGATCACTGTTCAATGAATTTATTAGAAACCTTAAAAATTATTAAAATAAAACCAAATAATTTGACAATTTATATAAACATTTTACATAAAGTGACATTTAATTAGATCAAGAGGGATTTCTATTAATTAAAGTTTGGGTCGTTACAAAACCAAACCTTAATAAAGATAATAAAAATACTTTTAAAGAATGAAAGGGGTGAGTTTGACGTTTTTTCTATACTCTTTTATCCTTGATTATATGTTATGGATTTTTTGGGATTTTGTACACTGAAAATCATGGTTGTTGGTGGTCTTTACCTGTGCACTAATGATCCTCTGTTTTCTGTTTAATTCTATGATTGAATGGTTGTAACATGGGAACTGGTTAATCATATAAACCCAGCTGATTAAATGGATGACCATTGAATAATAATCATTCTATGGTCACCCCGATTAACCAAACAGAAGAATAAAAATTAATGAAAGAAGTTTTTGAATCTAAAACTTCCCTTGCTCTATCTTGGTAACAAGTGCGATTGATCCGCTTGATGCTTGTGGGGTGGAATGGGTAGGGATGGGATCCCCTATTATGGTGTAGTATTTGGTTTGTGAATCTAAGACCATGTGGGGCCATATTGTGGGGATTGGTTTGGTTCTCGTACTTTGAGGGATCTCACAGATACATTTTGTTGTTGTGACTTTACAAGAGAACTGGGGGTGAATGCTTAAATTACTGTTTGGCTGTTTTTCCTTCATTAGCTTGTGGTTATGCATGTTAGTTTCCCGATAGAGAAGATTTATCTAAATGGAATCACTTGAATTTGAAAACAAGAATGGGTTGAATGAGGAATTGTTTTCTGGGAATGAGTTGTGACATGGTTGTGGCCGTGGTGCTTCTTAGGAATGAATAGTAATGAGGGTGTTTGTATATTGGCTGGTTTTGGAACCCCTAGGTTGGGATGAGTTCTTGTAACCTATATGTATAATTTAGTTTCTATGTTTCTTATTTATACCCCACCCATGTTGAGAACTTCATACTGAACACCCCCATTTCAATGGGGGAGGGGTTTTTTCCCAACACTCATATGAGTGGCTGTTTATTAGATCCTTTTGTGCTCCCGTTCCCGAGTAGCCCAAGACTCTTCGGGTAGGCTATGACTATAACTCCCCAACCCCAAAAGCCTATATTCTGTGCATTTTTTTAATAAATTGTAATTATTACAAGGAATCAAGTCCCGAAAGACTGATCAGTTTAGCAGTGTTGGAAAATAGATTACATATAAGAACGTTACATTACACATTAGAAAATAAAACACAATATAAATAGTCTTTTGAGAACTCCATTAATCCCATAGCTTATCCCCACTTATCAATCATAATACACTTCTTGTAATCCAGGAAAAATAAAACATAAGAAAGGTGTGAGCTCAAACACCCAGTGAGGATAACAATATAGTGAAAACTTTCAAAAATAAGCATAAACATTTAAGGAAATGTATAAAACTAAAACAAAAGCCTTTTAAACATAAAAATTAGAATAATATGGCAAATAAATATCTAATAATTCCATTTACATATTCACATGGATATTATACTAGTCTAATAATCACATTTTATATCAATAGCTAATTTTATAATGATGGAATGTATAATTCCAGACTTCATAACCATATAGTCAAGGCCTTATGACAAGACTAAAAATAAGATTTTTTAAGGCCTTATGCCAAGACACTAGTTTGTCTCATAAGAACTACCGATGCATCGAGGAGATACAGCGGGCTCCACCCATTACTTACTAAGTCAAATGCATTCCTCATATGAAAAGGTTTAAAAATAACATAAACATTCGTATTAAAACAAGCACACAAAATGTCTCTAATTTATCTATAAACCATTAATTGAATAAAATAACACATCCACAGTAACAAATATCACAAAAACATTAATACAATATGGAATATTTGTATCATAATAAATCAACCTCAATCAAGAACAATATCCTGTAAAGGATTTTGACATAGATGAAAATGATAAGTAAAAATCTTTGAGAGAAATATCCATTTTTAATGAAATCATTTAAAAGTCACATAATTTATAAAGGAATTCATCTAAAAGATAGTTTTGAATAAAATTTTACCATACCACTTTGAATATTTTAAAAGTAATTATCATTTAAAAACATTCATGTCCATATAAATAAATCCTTAAAACCATTTTAAAAACATGGACAATAATGAGAATGGTTTAGAAGAATAAATCTTTAAAACATTTAAAATGATGTTTTAGTAAAAATTTCCCTTAAAAAGAAACCCTTTGAAAACTATTTTATGAAACATGGACATGGATAATAAATATTTTCCTATAGATACTTACGCAAAAACAACCTCAGATAATAAAGAGATTGTGAAATTAACCCTTACCTTGAACTTTCCTTTGGTCGAGGGTGCATTTAACCTCCGGTATAATAACCATAGTAAGTTATCAAATTATACAAGAACCATAATAATATTTATTATATAAATTTTTATTTTCATTTATGACTTTATACTACCCATTTAATAATGATTTCCATTTTAAATTAACATTTCGGGTAATAATCGTTTTCCTTATCACACGTGTTTCAACTTGTGATTTTTGATCGTATCATTTAGATCATGATTTAAATACTTCCAGAATATAAACCATGATTTATATATCATATTTATTTTGAATATAAATATTCATAATAGATAGATATAAGGAGTGGAAGGCACCGTTTATGGAGATAGTAGGCCGTATGTACGCATAAAAGTTGTTTCCGTTTTCATACCGTATTGAACGGAAGTAAGTGAATAATATATATGTAAGTACATACATACATACATACATACATACATACGTACATACATACATACATACATACATACATACATACATACGTACATACATACATACATACATACATACATACATACATACATACATACATACATACATACATACATACATACATACATACATATAAATATATATCCAATAGAATTATTATGTCATATATTACATACCTATTAATAATATATATTTTTATAATCATCGTTGAATGGTGAACGTGAGAAAGAATCTCATCGCGTCGTGGAGACGGTAATCCGTACGTACGCACGAGCGAAAATATCATTATATTGATGGTGAAATCGTATGTAATTGGATGTAAAATCATATATACATAATCATTAACATTTTATATTTATTATTCACATTAGTTATATTCATTATTATACCCCTCAAAATAAGGAAGTGTTTGAATAAAAAAACACCACAATGTGGAGATAATAAGCCGTACATACGCACATATGGTGAATTTTTCATTCAAGTAATGGATATAATAATGAATATGGTAGTAGAATTTTTATAATAAAATCATAGTATATAGAAGATACTATAGTTATTATTTTAGAATGGAAACAACAAAGAAAGAGGAATTGGAAGAAGAAAAGAACTTGAAAGAGGTGATGAAATATTTACCCATTCTTCGGGTTCTTCCTTTTGATTTGATCAAAAAGGCTCTTTAAGTTGAAATTATGACCAACGAAAGTCCTATAGGATGAAGGGTGGAAAGTTGGGAGGATACTTGGGGAGGGGTTGGCAGATCCAAATGGATTTGGATGTGTAAAATTAAGAGAAGGGGAAGTACCCCTTTATAAGAGAGGTGAGGGTCACTTTAGGAAAATCTTGAAATATTATTTTATAATAAAATAATTTTCGGTTTATAATGGCTCAAAAATGATTTATTTAGAGGATAATGTGGTTATGGGTATAAAACTCTCAACCAATAAGTTTTAGGCTAGTTTAGGGTACCATTTTAACCTTATATTTTAGATTTAACTCTTAGTTAAATTGTTTAACTTTTACCGTGTCTTCTTCTATTCTAACACTATATGGTTAATAAACTTACTCTAAACATAAAGAAGAACATAAATTGGTTCATTAATTACATATATAATAATATTTAAGTCCTCTGGTCGAATCACAAGTTTTTAATAATATTATATCAACCAATAATTTAATATCTGTTTTAAATATTAATTTATGTCAATTTTGAAACTATTTGGTATTTTGTTTTTTTGAAAGACATAAAAACCTTAAAAACTGTGAATTTTTTATATCTAATCAACCCTAGCAAGTAATATTAACTTAGAAAATTAGTTTAATTCATCAGAAGTCTCAATTTACATTTATTTGTATATTTATAATATCAATTATTTTATTATTTCATTAATAAGGTAATTATTGCATCATCATTGTTGCATAAATAAATTAAATTATTTAATGTCTAAAAATTATAAATAAAATAACTTTTTGTAGGATATTATTTTAACTTTCTAATGAATATTTATAGTTGAATTTATATTGTGGTTAACCCTATATAAAAGATAGTTTAGTTATAAAACGTTGAATTTAAAACTTTTAAATTATCTTTAAAAAAAATAAAAAAATACCCTAATCTAATCCATGTTGACCAAAGAGGGTTATATTTTATTAATAAGGTTGTTTTTGGTAGAATACCACTTATCCAATAGAATTAGAACACGTGTTAGGATAATTATAATATAATTTTTACCCTTAATTACCTATTTACTTTTAACCGCGGTAAATAAAAGTCAAAAGTTACTATTCACCAAAAATTATTTTCATCTTATTGAACCTCATTTTACTTACTGATTTCAGCTTTGTCTCTCATATTTTTTAAATTAAACTCATAGAAGTGGTAAAATTAAGTTTTATTCAAATTTGCAAATGCTCCTAAAAGGTGGGTAAAAAACATTAAAAAGTTCAATATAATTTTATACATCTAATTTTATTATAAAATGACCCCAATGAAATAAATTGAAATTATATAGGTATTATATATATATATATTTAATTAAAATTATATTAAATAAAATAAATAATTATTTAAATAAAAAATCAGTTTTAAATAATAATGGAGTGTTTTTCAATATTCATTAAAAATTGAAAGTATTCAGAAAAATACCAAAAATTTACACTAAGATAATTTTGATATTCCGAACTCCAAAATGAAGTACATTTTAACAAATTAAATACATAGAAGTTTCATTTATTAATTTAAAATTAATTCCTGTTATTAAAACGAAAAAGCAGGTTTTTAAAAAAGTAAAAACTATCAAAAGATTGACATATATTTATGCCAAATTCAAATGTGAAATTACTTATAATGACCTAAATTGTATTAAATGAAAAAAATATAATCTAATTATACTTTAAAACTATTCAAATTCATAATTTAACACTATAAATTATTTTTATTAAAAAGGTTGTTTTCAATTAAAACATAGTATTTTTTACTATTCATTAAAATATCAAAGATATCAGAAAAGTACCAATTTTTTTTCCAAACTAATATTTTAAGTCCCGATTCTAAAGAATAATTTAATTTCATTAAATTGAATATATATAAGTTTCAAATATTGGTATTAAAAAAGGCTTTTCACTAAAACATGGTAAAATTGTATTTTTTTTTAAAAAATACTTCTCTAATCTAAAAAAATGAATTTGTTCTTATATTATGTCTGAGAAACACATAATATGCATGATAAAAACATATAGAGTATATATGATTTCAAAATTCTGTAAATATCATTCATAACTGCTTTTTGAATGGCTAGTTTGGTAAGCTGTTATGCGCTCGAACTTGGTGTTGCGTGTAGTGCAAGCTATTGAATTACTTTAATGAGATAACATACTATAAAATCTTGGGGTGTTACATTCTACCCTCCTTCAATAAATTGTTTCATCACAATTTTAAAATTTTCCTCGAAAATAAATTGTTAAAAATAGAAAACTACCTTTATGGAAAATCCAAATCGGACATTGGGTTAATAAAATTTAGCCTTAATTAGAGTGAAAGGGAAATGAAAAAGTCACCCCCATATCATGATCTCGATTAAGAAAAAATTGGTGGTAATTATAGACACATAATTGGAGGAAAAATTTAAATATTTATAGAAAGTTTTTGAGGTCATCAATCACAAACCAGTGTCAAATTGAGGGCCTCAAAGCCATTAATCTAAGTGGATCTAAAATATCACCAGTTGAACAAAACATATGGTATTTTTTTGGTTTTAAGATCCCTTCCCTAAAGATTAAGAATTAATTTACTCATAAAATATGGGGGAATATATATATAAATATATATTTGACATGTAGAGTTTCATCCTTCAACAAAGTCCAACCACACACTCATCTTTCACTCCAAATGATAAAATAATTCAAAAATATTCTATTTATCCTAATTGTATAGAGTTCCAAAAAAATAATTTATAATTTATCTGTCAGACCATTTAAAAAACAAAATTATACAAAACAATACATCATATAGGCCAGTGGTAGGTGATGCACCTTTGTCAATGTTCGGTTACATGTTCAAGTCTTGCGGCCTTGCCGGACACGACAGGTTGTCATCCGACCTCCAGGTTGTCCTTTTTATAACAATAAAAATATAATATTAATAAATGATTTCAACTTAACTATTGTATCCAACGTCAAACTTAATCGATTTCAAACTCTAGACTAATCCAAAGTACTTCTGTACAATCTCACAGTACAACATTTATAAGGAAGGTAAACAGAATGAAGATCCTTTTTTAAACATAATAACATGTGAATAACTTCATCATGTATTCATTTAAAACACAGTAACTCTTAGAATTACCATAAATCCATATTTATTACATTCATGCTCCCTTATTCCTTATATAATATTGGATATACTCATTCTACCAAAAAATGTTTTAAACTCCCACAATGATGGAATATACAAATCATTAATCAGTTTCAAGGTAGTCAAGAATATCAAAAATAATTTATCCCAATCAATCATTTATTATTCCAAAAATCACAACCTCAGTATCAGAACAATATTATGGTTTATCTTGCTCTCAACCATATATTTTCCATAAAATTTAACCTGCTATTAATTCAATTTTCTTGGTTCCACACAATCTCATTTCCTTAATGAAATAGTACTGTAGTACCATCTTTATATACTCTATAATTCTTATAAAATTATATCATTAATATAATACTCAAATGACATAATAATTTAATAAAAAAATTAAGAAATCTAATCATTCATCTTTATCTTTGGTAGTATCATAACTTTATTATTTTCCAATAGATGCATTTGGGGTATACTCTGATGATTTGGACATTGATTTCCATAGTGTCCCAACTCTATGCAGATGAAGTATTGTAAATTTGAAACCTTTTTCTTACCCTTGAAATCACGTTCTTGGTTTCCTTTTCCCCCTCAGTTATAACAAACTCTAATAACCTTCAATCATTTACCAAGGTGATTATTTCCACAATTATTACATATGGTAAAATCCATCTTTCCCCTCTTCCCATTATCTATCTTTATCTCTTCCATATTTTTATTATCTTTCTTCCCGTCAAAGGCATATGACTTACATAATTATTTACTTATGTTATTAACAAATGATACTATTTATTCATATAATGAGAATACGTGGGAGACTATTTCCCTTTTAAATGATGGATTAATACCGTGAAAGATATGATCATTCTTAATCTTTCGATCATGCGTATTGCTGGAATTATCATTCCTTATACTAGGCACCATTTCTAAAAAATGGCATACACCAAGTTAGTTTATGAATCGCAATGCATAATTCCAAACTTTTAAAACACCAAACATAAATTAAAAATATTAAAAATATAATATATAATCATAAAATGTTTTCTTTGAGGAAGTATTTACTCCTAAATCCTTCATAATGGCTTGAAATGAAAATGTGAGTTATCTTAAGCATATCCCATAGGAGTGTCTTAACCAAGAGTACCGCACGGCCCGATATCATGTACCAGGATACCCAGCGTCAAGCCCAAAACTCCTAGTTGGAGTTTTCAGTACTTGGTACATCAATTCCAGAGACGGTTCTACCTGCTTGTATCCAGAAATGGATGTATTTCTTGGAAAATACAAAAAATATCAATACTTTTAAAATTCTATAAAGTTATTTTATTCAAATATTCAAAGTCTGTCTTAGAGTAATGTTCTCTAATTAGAGTTTATCTAAATCTTTTACGAAGGTTATTACTAAAATTCCACTGATACAAAATATAATACCCTGACCCCAGAAGCCTAGAGTCTGTGAATTATTTGAATACATTGACATGATTACATGGAAACAAGTCCCGAAAGATGGATCAATTCCACAGTCTTGGAAATTAGATTACATACATGAACGTTACATTACACAATAGAAAGTAAAACACAACAAAATGATATTTTGATAACACCATTAATCCCCTAGATTAAGCATACTTATCAATCATAATACACTTATTGGAATCCTGGGAAAATAAAAAATTATAAAGGGGTGAGCTCAAAGGCTCAGTAAGGATAACAATATAGAGGAAACATTCACAAATATGCATAAACATTTAAGGAAATTTATAAATTCAAACAATATCCTTTTAAACAAAAACATAAGAATAATATGGAAATGATAGATCAAATAATTCCATTTAATTATTCACAATTATATTCTACAAGTCAAATAATCACATGTAATATCAATAACTAATTTCATAATGATGGAATGCATAATTCCCTACTTTATAACAACATAGTCAAGGATTTTTTCCAAGAGTAAAAATAATATTTTTTCAAGGCCTTATGCGAAGACACTAGTTTGTCTCATGATACCTACTGATGCATCGAGGAGCTATAGCAGGCTCTACCCATCACATGTTAAGTCCAATGCATTCCTCATATGAAAAGGTTTAAACATAACATAAACATTTTGGTTAAAACTAGCATAAGAAAAGTAAATACTTTATCTATAATCCATGAATGGTAAAAAAATAACACATCCGTAGTCAAACATATCATAAAACCTACAATACAATATGGAATATTTGTATCATAATAAATCAACCTTGATAAAGAATAATATCCAGTAATGGTTGTTGACATAGTTGAAAATGATCAGTAAAAATTATTGAGAGAAATTTCCCTTTTTCATGAAATCATTAAAGGTAACATAATTTATAAAGGAAGTAATTTAATATATAGTTTTGAATCAAATTGTCTCATACCACTTTGAGACTTTTGAAATTATTTATCATATTAAAACAATCATGTCCATATAAATTAATCCTTAAAACAATTTTGAAAACATGGAAATTAATGAGAATGGTTTAGAATAATAAATCATTAAAACATTTAAAATGATGTTTTTGAAAAAGGGTCCCTTAAAAATGGTCCCTTTGAAAACGATTTTCTGAAACATGGACATGGATAATAAATTTTTCCCTGTAGATACTTACGTAAAAACAATCTCGGATAATAAAGAGATTGTGAAATTAACCCTTACCTTGCACTTTCCATTGGTTGAGGGTGCGTTTAACCTCTTGTATAATGACAATAGTATGTTATTAAATTATACCAGAACCATATTCATATTTATTATATCATACATGATTCATTTATGACTTTATACTACCCATTTAATAATGATTTCTATGTTAAATTAACATTTCGGGTAATAATTGCTTTCTTTATCGTAGGTGTTTTAACTTGTTATTCTTGATCGTATCTTTTAGATCAGGATTTAAATACTTCATGAATATAAACCTTTAAATATATATCATATATATTTAGAATATAAATATTTATAATAGATATATATATGAAATGGAAGCCATCATTTATGGGGACAGTAGGTCGTATGTACGCATAAACGTTGTTCCCATTTTCATATCGTATTGAACAAAAGTAAGTGAATAAGAGATATGTAAGTACATACATATATATATATATATTAGAATTAATATTTCATATATTACATACTTATTAATAATATATATTTTTATAATCGTCGTTGAATGGTGAACGTGAGAATGAATTTCATCACGTCGTGGAGACGATAATCCGTACGTACACACGGGCAACAATATCATCATATTGATGGTGAAATCATATATAACTGGATGGTATATCATAGATAAATAATTATGAACATGTTATATTTATTATTTAAATTATTTATATTCATTATTTTACCCATTCACAAAAGTAAGTGTTTAAATGACAAACTACACCACGATGTGGAGACGGTAAGCCGTACGTACGCACGAATGGTGACTTTGTCCTTTATGTGATGGATAGAATAATGAATATGGTTTTACAATTTTTATTATAACATCACAGAATATATATGATACTGGTGTTATTATTTTATAATGGAAACAATAAATAAAGAGGATGTGGAAGATTAAAATAACTTGAAAGAGGTGATGAAATATTTACCTCCTCTTCAGGTTCTTTTTTATTTGATCAAAAGGGATCCGTAGGTTGGAATTATTAATAGAGGAAGGCCAATATGATGAAGGGTGGAAAGTTGGGAGGATATTTGGGTAGGGATTGGCTTAGTCAAAGGGATTTGGAGGTGTTAAATTAAGATAAGGCAAAGTGCCTTTTTATAAGAGTAGTGATGGTCACTTTAAGAAAAGATTGAAATATTATTTTATAATAACATAATTTTCGGTTTCTAATGGATAAAAAATAATTTATTTATAGGATAAGGTGCGTATGGGTTGAAAAAATCTCAACCAATAGGTTTTAGAAATGTTTAGATTTCCATTTTAACCTTATCTTTTAGATTTTACTCTTAGTTAAATAGTTTAACTTTAACCATGTCTTCTTGTATTCTTACACTATATGGTTAATAAAATTACTCTAAACATTCAAAATAACCACATGTGGTACATTTATGAAATATATAATATTATTTATGTCTTTCGGCAGAATATTAGATTTTTAGGAATATTATATCAACCAATAATATAGTATTTTTTTAAAAAATTAATTTATGTCAATTTTGACACTATTTAGTATTTTGTTTTTGTGGAAGTCATAACAACCTTAACACTTTGTAATAAATTTATATAATAAACCCTAAAATGTCACATTAACCTATAAAATTACTAGAATTTATCATAAGTCTCAATTTACATTTATTTGGATATGTATAAAAACAATTATTTTAATATTTCATTAATAAGTTAATTACTGCAACTTCATTGTGTCATAAATAAATTAAATTATTTAATGTCTAAATATTATAAATAAAATAAATTTATTATATGAAATCTTTTTTTCTTTCTAATGAATATTTATAGTTGAATTTATATTTTGTTTAACCCTATATAAAAATGGTTTAGTTGTTAAACGTTGAATTTAACAGTTTTAACTATTCTTTAAATAAAATAATAAAAAATGTCCTAATCTAATTCATGTGGACCAAAGAGGATCATATTTTATTCATAAGGTTGTTTTTGGTCGAATTACTCTTATCCAAGACAATTAGGACATGTGTTAGGGTAATTATAAAATCATTTGTACCCTTAATTACCCTATTTACCTTTAACCGTGATAAACAAAAGTCAAAAGTTATTATTCACCAAAAAATAATTTCTTCTTATTAAACACCATTTTACTTACTGATGTCAACCGAGTCTCTTGTATTTTTGAAATTCAACTCACATAAGTGGTAAAATAATGTTTTATGCAAATTTACAAATGCTCTTAGAAGGTGGGTGAAACACGTTAAAAAGTTCATTAAAATTTTATACATCTAATTTTATTATAAAATGACTACAATGAATTACATAGAGCTTATATAGGTATTATATATCTATTTTTACATAAAATAAATTTAAATATAATAAATAATTATTTAAATAAAAAGTCGCTTTAAAATAATAACGCAGTGTTTTTCACTATTCTTCAAAAATTGAAAGTTTTTAGAAAAATACCAAAAACTTACACTAAGATTATTTTTACATTACGAATTAAAAAATGATATCCCTTTTAAAAAATTAAATACATAGAAGTTTCATTTATTAATTTAAAATTAATTCCCATTGTCAAAACCAAAAATTGGGTTTTTAAAAAAGTAAAAACTATTGAAAGATTGACATGTGTTTATATCAAATTTAAATGTGAAATTACTTATAATGACCTAAATTGTATATAATGATAAAAATATTGTCTAATTATACTTAAAACCATTCAAATTCATAATTTAACACTATAAATTATTTTTATTAAAAAATTAGTTTTCAATTAAAACATAGTATTTTTCACTATTCACGAAAAGATAAAAGTTATCAAAAAAGTACAAAAAATTTGTCCAAATTTTTTTGTTATGTCCCGCTTCTAAAGAAAATTTAACTTCATTAAATTAAATTTATAAAAGTATAAAATATTGGTTTTAAAAAGGGTTCACCATTAAAAGACTGTAAAATTGCATTTTTTGAAAAATACTTTTTTTATCTGAAAAAATAAATTTTTTCTTATATTATGTCTCAGAAACATATAATATAGATGTTAAAAATATATAGAGTATATAATATTTCAAAATGCTGTTAATACTATTCATAAGTGCTTTTTGAATGACTAGTTTGGTAAGTTTTGATGCACTCGAACTCGGTGTTACGTGTAGCGCAAGCTATTGAATTACTTTAATGAGATAATGTAATATAAATCTTGGGGTGTTAAATTCTCCCCTCCTTCAGTAAATTGCATCCTCACAATTTGAAAATTTTCACCGAAAATAAATTGTTAAAAATAGAAAAATACCTTTCTGGAAAACCCACATCAGACACTGGGTTAATTAAATTTAGTCTTAATTAGAGTGAAATAGAAATGAAAATCACCACAAAATTACGATCTTGATTAGGAGAACATTGGTGGTAATTAGAGACATGAAATTGGAAGAAAAAATGAAAATATTTATAAGGAGTGATTGAGGTCATCAATCACAAAACCAGTGTAAAATTGAGGGCCTCAAAGCCATCAATCTAAGATGATGTAAAATATCATGAGTTCAATAAAACATATGGTTTTGGGGTAACAAATTTTTGGTTTTAAGATCCATTACTTGCAGTTTAATAATTATTTTATTCATAAAATAAGAGGGAATATATATATATATATATATTTATATATATATACTTGATAAGTAGAGTTTTATCCTTCAACTAATTCCTACCACAAACTCATCTTTCACTCCATAAGATAAAAGTATTAAAAAATATTCTATTTTTCATAATAATATAGGGTTATAAAGAAAATGAATTTGTAATTTATCTGTGAGACCATTTAAAAAAAACTACATTATTCAAACCAGTACATCACATAGGCTAGTGGTAGGTGATGCACCATTGTGGCTCTTCAGTTGTGGGTTCAAGTCTCACGGCCTTGCCGGATGTGACAGTTTGTCGCCCGACTTCCAGGTTTTCCTTTTTATAACAATCCAAAAGTAATCTTAAAAAATGAATTAACCTTAACTATGGTATCCAATGTCAAACTTAATCGATACCAACCTTTAGACTTATCCAAAGTACTTCGTTCCAAACTCACAATCCAAAATTTATAAGGAAGGTAAACACAATGAAGATCCTTTTTTCCACATAATAACATGTGAATACCTTCATCATATATTCAGTTAAAACACATTAACACTCTGAATTACCATAAAAACTTATTGATTACATTCATTCTCCCTTATTCCTTATAGAATACTGGATATACTTATTCTACCCAAAAATGTTTTAAACTCCAACAGTGATGGAATTTACAAATCAATAATATGTTTCAAGGTAGTCAAGAATATCCAATATAATTTATCCAAATCAATCATATATTATTCCAAAATCACTAAATCAATATCAGAAGTATTATATGGTTTATCTTTCTCTCAAAAATATATTTTTCAAAACATTTAACCTGCTATTAAGTCACTTTTCTTGGTTCCACACAATCTCAAGTCCTTAATAAAACCGTACTACAGTACAATCCTTATATACTCTATAATTCTTATAACATTTTAAATCATTAATACAATACTCAAATGACACAATACATTAGTAACAACATAAGAACTCTAATCATTACTCTTCATCTTCGGTAGTATCATAACTTGATTACTATCCAATAGTTGCATTTGGGGTATATTATGTTGATTTGGACATTGATTTGCATAATGTCCCAAATCCATACAGATGAAGCATTTTACATTTGGAACTTTTTTATTTCCCTTGAAATCATGTATTTGGTGTCCTTTTTATCCAAAATTATAACAAACCCCCATTCCCTTCTAGCATTTACCAAGGTGATTCTTTCCACAGTTTTTTACATATGGGAAAATCCTTCTTTCCCCTCTTCCATTTATCCATATTTCTCTCTTATATCCATTTCTTCTCTTGATTCCCTTCAAAGACATATAACTAATATAATTATTTACTTATCTTATCAGCATATGATAATATTTATTCATGTGATTAGAATACGTGGGAGACTATTTCCATTTTAAATGTTTCCTTAATACCATGAAAGAAATGATCTTTCTTAATCTTTCGATCATGTGTATTGATATATTTCTCATTTCTTCTACTAGGAACCATTTCTAAACAATGAAATACTCTAAATTAGTTTATGAATCGCAATTCATAATTCCAAACTTGTAAAATACCTAATGTAAATTGAAAAGATTATGCATATAATCTATAATCATAAAATGTTTTCTTTGAGGAAGTATTTACTCCTAAATCCATTATAATGGATTGAAATGAAAATGTAAATTATCCTAATCGTATCCCATAGGAGTGTCATAACCATGAGTGAAGCAAGGCCCGTTGTCGTGTACCAGGATACCCTAGGTCAAGCCCGAAACTCCTTGTTGGATTTTTCACTCCTTGGTACATTTGTGCCAAAGCCGCCTCTACCTGCTCGTATCTAGACATGGATGTATTGTTTTGAAAATACAAAAAATCTATACATTTCCAAAATTCAAGGAAGTTCTTCTATACTAATAATCAAATTCTATCATTGGGTAAGGCTTTCTAATCAAATTTTTTCTAAATCTATTACCAAGGTTATTGCTAAACTTCCCCTGATACTAACTGTAACGACCCGACCCTAGAAGCCTAGAGTTGGTGCATTATTTTAATACATTGGCATGATTATAAGGAATCATGTCTCGAACGGCGGACCAGTTTACCAGTCTTGTAAAATAGATTATATACATGGACTTTACATTACACATTAGAAAATAAAACACAACCTAAATGATATTTTGAGAACACCACTAATCCCCTAGATTAACACTGATTTTCAATCATAATACACTTCTTGGAATCATGGGAAAATAAAACATTATAAAGGGGTGAGCTCAAATGCTCAGTAAGGATAAAAATAGAGCAGAAACTTTCACAAAGAAGAATAAAAATTTAAAGAAATGTATAAAACTAAAACAATAGCCTTTTAAACTTAATCATCAAAACAATATGGAAATGATAGATCAAATAATTCCATTTAGTTATTCACATGTATATTCTAATAGTTTAATAATCACATGTAATATCAATAGCTAATTCCATAATGATGGAATGCATAATGCCATACTTCATAACCACATAGTCAATGCCTTTTTCCAAGACTACAAATAAGATTTTGTCAAGGCCTTGTGCCAAGACACTAGTTTGTCTCATTATACCTACCGATGCATCGAGGAGCTATATCGGGCTCCAACCGTCACTTAGTCCAATTCATTCCTCAAATGAAAAGGTTTAAATGTAACATAAGAATTTTTATTAAAACTAGCATTCGAAATGTGAATACTTTATCCATAAACCATGAATTGTAAAAAAATAACACATCCACAGTCAAATATATCACGAAACCTTCAATACAATATGGAATATTTTTATCATAATAAATCAACCTTGACCAAAAATAATATCCAGTAAAGGTGGTTGACATAGTTGAAAATGATAAGTAAAAATATTTGAGAGAAATATCCCTTTTTCATTAAATCATTTAAGGGTCACATAATTTATAAAAGAAGTCATTTAAAAGATAGTTTTGAATAAAAGTGTCCCGTACTACTTTGAAACATTTTAATTTAATTAACTTTTAAAAACATTCATATATATATAAATAAACCCTTAAAACCATTTTGAAAACATGTACATTAATGAGAAATGTTCCGAAGAATAAATCTTTAAAACATTTAAAATGATGTTTTAGTAAAAAGGTACCTTAAAAAGAATCCCTTTGAAAACTATTTTATGAAACATGGACATGGAATATATATTTTTCCCTATAGATACTTACATAAAAACAACCTCAGATGATAAAGAGATTGTGAAATTAACCCTTACCTTGCACTTTCCTTTGGTCGAGGGTACGTTTAACCTCCTGTATAATGACCATAGTATGTTATTAAATTATACTAGAAACATATTCATATTTATTATATCATAAATGATTCATTTATGACTTTATACTACCCATTTAATAATTATTTCTATGTTAAATTAACATTTCTGGTAATAATCGTTTTCTTTATCGTGCGTTTTTTAACTTGTTATTCTAGATTGTATCATTTAGATCATGATTTAAATACTTCAAGAATATAGAAATTGATTTATATATCATATATATTTAGAATATAAATATTTATAATGGACAGATAAATGAAAGGGAAGACACCATTTATGGAGATGGTATGCTAAAGGTACACATAAACGATGTTTCCGTTTACATATCGTATTTAAAAGAAGTAAGTGAATAAGATATATGTAAGCACACACACACAAACATATCTAGTAGAATTTTTATTTCATATATTACATACTTATTAATAATATATATTTTTATAATCATCATTGATTGGGGAATGTGGGAATGAATCTCATCACGTCCTGGAGATGGTAATATGTACGTACACACAAGCGATAATATCATTATATTAATGGTGAGATCGTATGTAACTGGATGGTATATAATATATACATAATAATTAACATGTTATATTTAATATTTAAATTAGTTATATTCATTAATATACCCATCCAAATAAGGAAGTGTTTGAATAACAAACTACACCACGACATGGAGACGGTAAGCCGTACATACGCATGTATGGTGGTTTTGTCATTAATGTGATGGATAGAATAATGAATATGGTTGTACCATTTTTATAATAAAATCACAGTATATAGATGATAATAGATTTTTATTTTTATATTGGAAACAACAAAGACATATGAAGTGGAATAAGAAAATAACTTGGAAGAGGTGATGAAATATTTACCTCTTCTTAGGGTTCTTCCTGTTGATTTGATCAAAAGGTCTCTATAGGTGGGCATTATGACCAAACTAAGGTCTCTAGGACAACATGTGGAATGTTGGGAGGATATTTGGTCAGGGGTGGGACTATCCAAATGGATTTGAAGGTGTGAAATTAAGATAAGGGTTAGTACCCTTTTATAAGAGAGGTGAGGGTCACTTTAGGAAAAGATTGAAATATTATTTTATAATAAAATAATTTTCGGTGTCTAATGTCTTAAATATGATTTCTTTATAGGATAAGGTGGTTATGGGTCGATAAACTCTCAGACAATAGGTTTTAGACAAGTTTATGTTACCATTTTAACTTTATCATTTAGATTTATCTCTTAGTTAAATAGTTTAACTTTTACCATGTCTTCTTGTATTCTTACACTATATGGTTAATAAACATACTCTTGGCTTCAAAAAGAACTTTAAGTGGTTCCTTAATGACATATATATTATTATCTATGTCCTTTGGCCGAATCTTAGGTTTTTAGGAATATTATATCAACCAATAATATAGTATTTCTTTTAAAAATTAATTTATGTCAATTTTGAAACTATTTGGTATTTTGTTTTTGTGAAAGTCATAACAACCTTATAACTTTGAAAACAATTTATATAATAAAACCTAAAATGTCATATTAACAAATAAAAATAGTTTAATTCATCATAAGTCTCAATTTACATTTATTTGGATTTTTATAATACCAATTATTTTAATATTGCCTTAATAAGTTTATTTCTGCATCATCATTATGTAATAAATAAATTAAATTATTTAATGTCTAAAAATTATAAATAATATAAATTTTTGTAGTAAATCACTTTATATTTCTAATGAATATTTATAGTTGAATTTATATTGTGTTTAACCCTATATAAATAATGGATTAGTTATTAAACATTGAATTTAACACTTTTAACAGATCTTTAAATAAAATAATAAAAAATGTCTTAATCTAATCCATGTGGAACAAAAAGGATCATATTTTATTTATAAGGTTGTTTTTTGTCGAATCTCCCTTATACAACAGAATTAGGACATGTGTTAGGGTAATTATAATATTATTTTTACCCTTAATTACCCTATTTACTTTTAACCGCGGTAAATAAAAGTTAAAAGTTACTATTCAAAAAAAATTATTTTCATCTTATTGAACCAAATTTTACTTATTGAAGTCAATAATGTCACTCAGATTTTTGAAATTAAACTCATAGAAGTGGTAAAATAAATTTTTATGAAAATTTGCAAATGCTCCTAGAAAGTGGTTAAAAACATTAAAAAGTTCAATTAAATTTTATAAATCTAATTTTATTATAAAATGACTCCAATTAATTACATTTAACATGTATATTTTTAATTAAAATATGTTTAAATAAAATAAATAATTATTTAAATAAAAAATCGGTTTTAAATAATAACGCTGTGGTTTTCACTATTCATCAAAAAAATTGAATGTTTTCAGAAAAATACCAATAATTTTCCCTAAGAAAATTTTGATATTTAAAATTAAAAAATGAAGTCAATTTTACCAAATTCAATACATAGAATTTTAATTTATTAATTTAAAATTAATTCTCGTTGTCGAAACCAAAAATCGGGTTTAAAAAAAAGTAAAATCTATGAAAATATTTACATCTGTTTATGTCAAATCCAACTGTTAAATTATTTATAATGACTTAAATTGTATTAAATGATAAAAATATAATCTAATTATACTTCATAAACATTAAAATTCAAAATTTAACAATATAAATTATTTTGATTAAAAAATTTGTTATAATTAAAACATAGTATTTTCACTATTCATCAAAATATGAAATTTATCAAAAAAGTACCAAATTTTTTTCCAAACTAAAATTTTATTTCCCAATTTTAATGAAAAATTTAATTTCATTAAATTGAATATATAAAAGTGTCAAATATTGGTTTTAAAAAGGGTTCTCCATTAAAAGATGATAAAATTGTATTTTTTGAAAAATACTTCTTCTATCTAAAAAAATGAATTTGTTCTTATATTATGTCTAAGAAACACATAATATATATATTAAATATATATAGAGTATATAAGATTTCAAAATTCTGTTATTACTATTTATAACCGCTTTTTGAACGACTAGTTTGGTAAGTTGTGATACGCTTGAAGTCAGTGTTGTGTGTAGCACAAGATATTGAATTACTTTAATGAGATAACGTACTTTAAAATCAAGGAGTGTTACAGTGAAGGCATGAGGTCCATTATAACCCAAGATTCTTCGACCAGGGAATGTTGTGGTGGTTAGCCCAGGTGTGTGCGGGCAGGTTGTTTCCCAAGTGTCTTCGAGATGAGGCCCAGGTGTCTTCGGGCATGAAAGTAGTTGTTTTGGCCCAGGTTTCTCTGGGCATGGTTACTTGTGGTTGTGGCCCAAGTGATTACAGGTGGGTTGTTGGGTTTTTGGTAGCCGAGGTGTGTGTGGGTACGGTATGTCAGTGAGATTTCGGTGAAAATGGCGGGAAATTTTTGACACATAGTATGTCTTCAATAACGAGTGGGAATGTGGTGCAGGGTACCTAAACATCGATGTGTTATTACTATTCACCTTACTTGACTTGAGTTATTTGGGGAGTGTTCCTTGGAATGGTGTGGGTGGATAGTTTCTTTATTAGGTGCTTGGTTATCTTCTTTTCTTAGAGGGCATTAGAATGCCTCCCCACTTGTGCACAATAGATTTTGGTTTTCCCTAATGAGTATACCTGTATACTCACCCTACATATATAAAACTATTTTCAGGTTTCCAGGAGGAATTTGAGGACCGTGAGGGACCATAATAGTTCAGACGTTCAGACAATTGTTGTTGCTATTTTACTTTCTTTGTTACTTAACTTTGGAGGTTTCTTATATTTTAGTACTTATTATTTGAAACATACATATGGGAAAAGATTGTTTGGGATTTACTTTTACTTCTAGTTTCGGTGTTTTTTGGGGCATACTATCTTATCTCCCGATCCTACTAAATAAAAAAGATCATCCCATCCATTTTGTTTATAATTCCATACCCTTGGTGCAAGTCACTAATTTGGGACCTATTGAAGGTGTGTCTCAAGGGTCATTATCTCTCCTTCAACTTGAAGAAGGAAGAGTCTGAAAAATATGTCGTCCCTTCCCTCACCTTGGTGAAGGCGGGTCATGACATGTTCATATTAGGTATAGATGAAGATCCGTATAATATTCGGGAAAAATCAACACCAAGGTTGGTGGTTCCATGCCCTTGCATTACTTTCCTGATTTAATATGTTTATTTGATTCTAAAAATATGTTCTATAATCTATTTCTGTGATTCCAATGTGATTTTCTGAAAAATGATTTTTTTCGTGCTAAAATGGGGTTATCATGAGAAATTGGGTGAGGTATGTGCAAACCTGTCTTAAATCACTCAATGGAATTTTCATAAATTGTGTAAATAATTTATTAGATTGTGTATCTAATACAAATCATATTTTGAAAAGGGTTATGATGTGTGTTTGTTTTTAAATAGGGTATTTTAGTTATATTTTGGGTGTAACGTGCTCTTAGTTTTTTTTGACACATTTTATAAGGTGTTCAATTGATTTTTTAGATAGTAAAATTATTGTGAATGTAGTTTTTAAAAAATATTTGATGTGCATTTGATTTTAAAATGTTTTTCTCTTCATGTGAAATTTGATTGTTTTTAAGTGAGACCTTGTGTCATGCATGTGAGATGTCTTATAAATTGGGACATTGTTTTTTCAAATGGTGTTTGTAATGAAAAACATGGTTGAATGGATCTTGGAGGTTTTTGGGTAGGTGAAAAATGTGTTTTCAAGTCACTCTAAGTTTGTGTGTATTTAAATGGTTAATTTCAAAAGAAAATGAATCACTTTGGGTGTGTTTTCTTTATTGTGAACTTTCGAAATTGAAATTAAAAATTCTTTGAATAATCTAAAACATGTTTTGATATGGCTACCTTGTGTGTCTAGTTTTTAAGTGATGACTCTATATGGAATCAAGTGGTTTTTGGTGTAAATTCTTCTTAGTTTTTCTTGAAATGATTTCATAAATAGCTTAAATTATTTATTGATTTATTATTTGGTGCAAAAGTGGTATTTTAAATGAGATGAAAACACATTCGTTTTAATGTGGTATATTTAAATTAAATGAGACTTGTTTTTGGTGTGTGAGTGTCTTTGAAATGGTTTTTGTGTATGAAAGTGGTGGATTTCATGTGTAATGTAATTTTTGGTTTGTGATATGTGAAGGTGATATACTATGTGAATGTGGGACTTCATTGAGCTCATATAAAAACCATGGGTACTTAGGTGGGTAGATTCAGACTAATACACTAGATGACACATAAGTGGTTCATCCTAGTTTCACCTAGAAGGATTAACGTTACAACACTAACTAAATTTTGAGTTGATTAGATACCACTAGGTTATGGATGTGTTTCTCTTCTAGTGTCTCGTGCATGAGATTGTTGATTATTTTGGTTCATATTCCATGTTTACACTGAGGTAAGATGTCTCTAACTCCCAATGCATACTATCTACCTTTGGGGATTTACCCATAGTGCTCTATTATTCATGGCGTGGTGACTTCCATTGGAATACAGTGGACCACTTGAGTATTTTAATGTATTTAGGTATTTTATCATCCATTTTAAAGTAGTAATGGTGAAATGGTTTTTCTTCTAGTGTTCCTTAGTTTTTTTACATTCATTTTTAAAATGTTTTCCTTAAAAGCATTTTTAAAGTATGGTTTAAAATAAGAATGTTAAATTAACTTTGTGATGTTATGGCATGGAAACTTTTTATTCGGTGGTATCTTATGGGGATCTTGGATCATACAATACATAGACCATTGGGTGTATGTAGAACTTTTTCTTTGTGTATCGTAGGTTGTGGCATTGTGATCAGTGATAGTAGTTCATGTTGTTGATAGATTTCTCATGAAGGTTGGTGTTTCTAGCATGTGGATGTTGCACCTCCCTTGTTTCTTGGAGGTTCGAGTTAGAGTTTTAGTTTCTTTTTTTGTCGTTTATTTTTGGATTTTGTTTCAATTTGTAAACCTTATGTTTGATTTTAGTTTAAGGGTTTGTTTGGTTTTTAATTTTCAATTTTGGTTTATATATCTTGTGGGTTAATTGTGTTTACTATTTCATGTAAATCATCCCCTCAGATTATGTTTGATATTCGAGAACTTGTGCCAGCTCTTGGGGATCAGGAATTCCCCTCGGGCCATGTCGCGGACTGGGTTAGGCACCGGGTTGGATGGTGACCTAGCCTGATTCGTGATAGTTATTTATAAAGAAAGTGGAGGACTGGATAATTAATTTTCCAAATATAGGCCATGGCAACCTAGGTTATGGAAAATGAAAATCCATGGGAATTTAGATGATATTTCCCATGGGTTTGGAAATTTGGATCATATTTTATGTCATTTTAATCCAAAAGAGTCTATCATCATTTTATATAACTTTTTTTCCATGGAAAAGTAATGTCTCCAAAAAAAACGTTTTTCATGTTAATGTTTCCATTTTAGATTTTGGGAAGTAAATTATAGGTTTGAATATTGATTTAAATATATTAAACTTCTTTATATTAAAAAAATAACATATTATAGGTCATGTAGTATGGTTAATTAGTTATTACATCATTATTAAATAATAATGAAGTCAGTAAACATAATGAAAAACTCAAACTGTATTATTACAATTCATGAAAAATAGAGTATTTAAGAAAATTCTCATAAATTCACCGTTACCTAATTTTTACGTGTTGATTTCAAAAAATATATTTAGTTTATCATAATAATCCTCTATATATGAGAATTATAACTTTAAATATAAAAATACTTATTTATTTAAAAAATTTAGCTAATTGAAAATATATAGTAAATTTTTTGACAATTGATTTTTTTAATAATTTAAATTTAAATACGAGTTTTTATCATACTATTTCATTCAAATAACTATTAATAATAATATATTAGACTACCATAAATATTGATATATATTTTTTGGAATGTATAATTTCAATCCAGAAAATCAATTTATCAAATTCCATCTCATGTATATTAAGAAAAACTATTCATAAAATGAAATTTATGGAATAAAAATTTTATTTGTGCAATGGAATTACACTTTATTATACTAGGGCCCTGATGCATAAACCATTATAACACCTTCATACAACTTAAGGTTAAGGTGTGCGATGATGAAGGATTTATGGGGAGACTCAGCTAATATCAGCTAAGTGGTAATTTCCACTAACTTGAACTTCACCCGAAATGTGATTTAATTATAGCTTTACTTATTAAAGCTCAGCTTGGTATTGTTCAAGATTGAACCCCAGTGATGCTAGCTAGCTCCTAAGTTCTGACAGATGGGCTTTATATGACAAGAATATACTAGTCAAGTCCATTGTTTCTCCTTTCTACATTAACTATTATTTATAAATTTTACTTACAAATTATATTGTAAAAATTATTACCAAGTGTATAGTACCCAACTCTCATATTTAATAGTGGTCATATTTGACCAGAAAAAAAGATCGAATCGTGATGACCAAATTTCCCCTTTATGGTCACTTAATTGTTAAAGATATTTTTGTTGTTGTGTATGCTACAATATAAAACAAATTTTGTCCAGGAAAAAATATCATTTAAAAAGAATTTTTCATTATAGAGTCTTTACTATAACTTTTATATAAACATTTTATCATGATAAGATACAATATATAGTAGTGTTAGAAGAATCCTCACTAGTTACTCGATGTATATTCTTGTGATATGATTAAGTGAGAGGTCCTATTGAATTAAAATTAATTGAGCAATGCTTGTAAGAAGATCGACTATAATTAATATATAATTATTTAATCTTTATGTAGTTAGAGAACATATGAATATAAAAGGTTCCTTGATATATATTCCATGATCTCTTTTTTTATATTTTCCCAACAACAGTTCTATAAGATATATTGATACATACTTGTGCTCTATATGTGGATGGATAATTCCAAGCTACGTACATCATTTATTAAAACTATTTTATCGTAGGTTTTGATGATACAGATAATAATTAACAAAATATTTCAACAATTTCTTCATAAATTTTTAGTTATGAGGATTTCCCTTCTCTTATAGCTTCCACCTTATTTTTTATTTCTGGATAATACCTTTTAGAATCCATTATCTTCTCAAAAATGGATGGCGGAGAAATCATTCAAAATATGTAGGATGTTTTTACTTCTTTTATAATTTAGGTGTCTATCCTTTGAAAGTATAATAATATTGTATCCGTATCAATTATCATAATTTAAATGGTTATAAGATCCTTTATACTCAGAGCATCTGCTATTTTTTTCATTACTATGATGGTAATGGATTGAGAATTCATAGTCATTTTTCTTATCTAACCATATTAAATGGTTAATATTAATCTTCTTATGTGTGAATATATACTTGATTCCTTTATAATCCATATATATTTCACATGTCTCCACATGGAGATAATTCATTAAATATTCAATGAAATGATATATGAAACCAACTCTAGATTATGCATTGGATAGTTCTGCTCACGAACTTTAACCTTCCATTAGACATAGGTAATAAATTTATCATTTTTACTAGTATATATCCTAAAAACCTATTTTAAGTGTCATTATATACCAACAAATATCCCCATTTGAGGGTAGAGTGATTATTGGTGAAGTGATAATACACTTTTTTAATTCCTTAAATCTCTCTTTGTACTCATTGGTCCAAAAAAACTTCACCCACTTTCAAATTTCTTCAGTTAGAGGGTTTGAAGACCATGATTAGTTCTTTAAAAATTTTCTATAGTTCTTAGTTAGTCCTAGGAAAATACATATCTTTATTGTCAATATCGACTGTAGTTACAACTTAACCACCTTTATCCAAAAAGGATCAAATAATATCCATTTACTGGTAATAACATAGACCCATAATGATACATCTTATATCAAAAACTCATATTTACTAAACTTTTAATTTTGATTTTCCCTTTAAAATGTCTTCATCATAGTATTTATATTCTATGCATCCTCCTCTTTGCTTTTGTAGTATATTAGAATATCATCTATAAAGGCTAACAAAAAATTATTGTGGGAATCTCGAAATTATATATTTATTATGTTTATAAATATGTTTGGAGAATTAGTGTATCTAAGGGGAATCACTAAAAAATCATTGTGACTATACCCAATAAAAAATTATAATTGAGAATATCTTCCTTCTTCAACTACTATTTGTGATATCTTGTCTGAATGTACACATAAGTGAAGTTCATGGCCCCACATACATAATCAAATAAGTCTTCAATTTATGGAAGGGGATACTTGTTTTTTTATCTCAATATTTATGAGATTGTGATGATCAATGTACAGGTAGATTGACCAACCCTTCTTTATGGGAAGAGGACTATAACACCCCATTATGATACACTTGGAAATATAATACCATTTTACATATTCTATTGTAACTATTTATTCAATTTCTTAAACTCAACGGTGTCCATTATGTAGGGAGTATTAGATTTGGGTAGATATTCATGTATAAGTTTAATTTAGAATTAAACCTCAATGAAAAAAATGGTAACACTTCAAGGAATACATCTGTATAGTCCCTCACAATGGGCACATATTCAAGTATGAATCTCTCATATGTATTAATAATTTGAGAAAGATATGCTTTCTGATTAGGTAGTAATATCCATTCTTTAGAAGTTTATTCCAAATGAGTTTCATTATCTCCCTTAAAAATATACATAACACAAGGATGATTCAGGATATGAAGAGTTATTTACCTCTCTCGATATATTATAAGCTCAACCAATCAATTCCCACTTTAACATCCAATTCCACTAAGAAAAGTATGACAAGTTTTTCATGGAGGTTCAGTCTATAAACAATGATTGGGGAGTTTTTATATACTTGTGATATAATAATTTCCCTATTTTGTGGTCTCTTATAAAATTCAACCGCTATATTTTGATGTAGGGTTTACATTTTTCTACTGACCTTACTTGATAAGAATAAAATTCTAGATCCAAAATCAAGTAATACTTTTTCTATTCATGATTTAATAAGTAGATTATCTATCACCAATTCATTACCAGTGTTCACCAAGTCAGTAGTGATAGAATAATATATTATTTGACCTCCAAGACTTTGAGGATTCAATCATTGATTATCTATGACAACCCTCAACTGAGGTAATTTTCTTGAATAATTTCTATGTTCTTATAGTTGAATCACTAGAGAGAAGTTTCCCGACGGATCTAAATCATCCATTCATCCATCACATTATTGGGATTATTTATTTCTATTTTTAATGGTTATCCTGTTTCATTTATTTTCTTCTCTTGAAGTATCTCACCATTCCCAAAAGATAAATTTTGGGATGCTTATACCCACAATTTTTACACATGGAAAGATGGGTTTTACTATCTCTATAAGATTTATCTATTGATCCTCCCAAATTAAACTCTATTGGATGTATTTTTTCTCCAACCATATGGGATATATGATAATAACCAATATCAATCTCGAACTTAAGGGAAAAAATATTTTCATAGATTTCAATGTATAAAATATTCTAATATTTTAATATATTTGGATATAATCTATCAAATAAGAGGCGCACCTTTTTATGGGCATTGATGAAAAAGATATATGCGTACCACGAAATCCTTGTGAAGTTTTAATCATAATCCCTAATACAGTCATATTAATTTGGTTTCAATACATGGATCTACCATTTTATTTTAATATTGTGAGTTTGGGGATAATATTTATTGAAAAAAAGTTCAATGAATACCTACCATTCCAAGGATTAACTTTCCTCTTTGGGATTCATGTTATACTTCAGTTTCAACCACTGATTGATGTCTCCCAGTTGTTGATAAATGAATAGTTTATCTTTATCTTATTCAAATAATTAGAGGAAATATAATATATTATCAATAGAGTTGATCTATTAATCTATGATGACGAGATCAGAAGATACACTAAAGGTAAGAGGAATCTATCATATACAAGACTTAACAAAAACATTCTCTTTCATAAGAGAAGGTTAGTGCACCACATGATTCAATTTATTATTCATATGTTGAGTCAGTTGAGCCAGTATTCTCTTTATGTTCTTATATCCCACTCCCATCTAGTTATGTATGTCATTAGGGTAATCATTACATTTAATATCACATTGGTTGTTTCCATTATTCCTACAATTTCCTTCTATTAACTTAAATAAAGGAAAAATTATGGATGGTATTACTTAAATTAATATTCATATAAAGAGGAAAAATATGAACTTAGAAGTAAAAACCTACAAATGACATGTATATCTTAACTTTTGACTCTATAGGTTTAAATCTTGGTTATCTATGGTAATTTTAATATTATGTTTTATAACCTAATAATTTATTAAATACATTCCTAATGGTTTTTTTGTGAAATTTCATATTTACCAAATCATATCCTCTAGTAGTGTCAAAATACTTGTGAAATAAGTAATTTTTTTCTTTCCCTCAGACTAGGTGATGTTAATACGCAACATGAATTTTTTTGGTTAAAACACCTATGTTTATTTTCTAGATCCACATCAACTTATAGTATCTAGATATGGATTTCATTACATAGAAGAAAATCCCTCTATACTTTACCAATATTTCATGATGTTTTACTATACTTAGACTTATCCCTAGTATTTTTCTAATGTATTCTTACACCAAAACCCAAAAATAACTAGAAAATTTTTCGATAAAGACTATAGTGACCCAAGAATCATACTCATTTTATTAAATGGTTTTTTATAAATATTCAATAAACAGAAGCTAAGGATATATAGGTTTAGTTTATTTGGATGACTATAAACATAAAACATCATAATTAAACTAAAATAAAAAATCATCAATTTATGCTCCATAATGAGCTCATCAATCCATCTGATCTTTTAAAACATCATTGGATAACCTTATGAGTACATAAAAAAAGGGTGAGATATAATGTCCATTAAGGGAATAAACATAATAAAATAGAATAACACATGAATAAAATGTAATAACATGAAATTATAATAGATAAGGTAGATGATTGACCACATGGAGGCCTAAAATTTATACAATGCAATCATAGAACCAATAATTCATAGGAACATGGAAACAACATTATATATGACTTTATTAGCATAAGTCAAGGTTTGTTACGATGACAACATAACTAGGTTGAAAAATACCCATAATGGATAATGTTTACTACCTAATCCCATGCATATCATATAATGATTTAAAACAATTCCCCAATGTATTAGACTAATATATGGGTTCACTTATTATTAATTTTACATACATATATGTGCCACACAATGAAATAAAACAAAAGGAATAAACATAAGGATTATCCATGAAAATAAATGGATTACATAATCATATGTTACAAAAAAATATAATATCATAATGGTTTCCATCATTGATTTTCTTAAAAAATTCATGGATATTAATAGATGAAAAATATGCACCAACCATGTAAAATAATGTACAAGTGAAGCAAGGACAGGGAAAAAAGAGATCAAGTAATTTTGGAAATGTAACTCATAAATGTGATTTTAAAGAAAAGAGTAATGTGTCTTAAAAGAGGGGGAAATCATAATATTTTTTATAAAAAAATGGACTAAAAAGGTTTTCCAAAATAAAATTATAAATTTTAGAAATAATATTTTTATAAAAACATTTTATTGAGTGGTACCTGAAATGAGATAAGAAATAAATAATTCCCCTTTAATTAAATTTTCTGAACATATATAATTGAGAGGGATATATTTAAGAAATGCATATCCTCAAAAAAGAAAGGTATTTATAAATCGGAATATATGTTTGGTTCATGAATATATAAAATATTAAATCTATAAATGAGAATAATTGAGTGATGAGGTGAGCTTTAGAAGGAAAAGGTATAACCCAAAATAATGGAGGGTGGTTTAAAAGTTCCCTTAACTCGGGTGATTGACTTGCTCGGTACGATCACCCAACTTCATGAATAATCAAGTTAAATTAATTAAATACATTATTAATAAACATTTTCATCTATATTTTATTTAATAATATTCTATTATGTTTGATTGAAATCATTTTGTTAAGATATCATGTTTATTTCGACTCTCCTGAGGGTGCATTTTCATGGTTCCAATGTTGCTTTAGTTTGTGGAAAAATATTGATGTTCTTTTAAAATGAGACTAAAAAAACACTAGAGAAATGAAATTATATTAATCTCCTTGTATAATTTGAAATTTTACCAAATATGTACATAATTTCTGACAAAGGGATGATTCATTTAGTATAAAATCATTCAGTATATAGTTAGTTCATTTGGCTAGTTTTAACATTCATCATGATTCAGATTCATTTTATTCAATTAAATGATTATTTATAAATTTTTTAAAATGGTATAATTTATGTTGTATTTATTATCATAATACTTAATAATAATATTACTTATATAACCAACCATGATAATGGTGTAGAAAAACAATATATGTTTGTCATGGAAGCGCTAAACCCAACAAATTATGACAAATTATTTTTATTTTATAATGAAATGAAAAGAGGTATGTTAACCGATAATCCATTTCCACAATATCATTCTTATATATTTATGATATTTTATTAATTATGTCTGGTTTTATGTAATTTTTTTAGAGGAAAAAGTGGAATAATAATTAAAAACCTCAGTTGACATTATTAACTTCTCCTTTGGATGTCTCCTCTTAGGCCACACCTTAATGATCCTTGGAATAGTATTTTGGTTGGAATATAACTCATTGGATATGGTAAGGATGGTTGGGAAAATAAATAAGTAGTGTTTTTTCTCTCTATATGTATTATAATGTGTGGGGAGAAGGGGTGGTGAATGGTAGTATTTATAGTGCGAGGAGGGAATTATTTTTTTAAATTATATTTATTTTTTATTATTTAAGATCAATACTATGGATAATAGTTATTATTATGACTATATATAGTAATTATTTCATGTGATTTTGAAATAATTCTTTCTTACATAATCCATTAATCATTAATTCATATATTTTTCTTATAAAATTAAATAATGTATTTGTCATATTTTACTATTCACCAAAAAATTATCTATTTTAGAAAAATATCAACAATACCACAAAATTTTATTCCAATTCATAGATTTCAAAAATAAAATATATTTTAATAAAATAATTTTATAAATATGAGAAAATTAATTTTAAAATAAAATCATTACTTATTTGAAAAATACCAATTTTAATGTTATGAAAAATTTTATGACCCTTTGAAAAATTACTAATGGTTATATATAATTATATTATCATTATAATGAAACATAATATTATTATTAAACCCCTTTTATGGTAATAAAATTTATTTTCATTTTTCAAATGTGTCATAGAATTGTAAATAAAACTTTTTTGTTTTTTAAAAATTGAAATATATTTTTTTATTTTTAGAACATTTGTTTTCTTGTATAATTTAATAAATCTGTTATATTTTAATTTTATTAGATAAATAAATATTATTTTAGAATTACACAGATTATTTTATTATTCTAATAGTCATGTTACTATTTGTTGTGATCATGTTACTATTTTTTGTGATCATATTACTTTTATAATGGCCAGAAAACTATTCCAATAGTCAGATTTGTTATAGTTATACGGGTCACCTACCTTATATTAATACCTCATATTTCATTTACTATTTTCACTTATATATTCTCTTAATATTATATATATTTTAATTTTAAATATTAATATTTCATTAATAATATTATACTTCAAATCTACAATTTTGTTCTCAAGTGTGATCATTCTAGGGATTGATCATATCCATATTTTCATAATATAGTTAACAATTTTTTTTGTCCCATTGTAACATATTTAATTTTAATGTTTATAATTTATCTCTAAATATAATTTTCAAGCCAATATAATAAATAATTTTAAATTCTATCATGTGGTTTCTATGATTTATATTATACTACTTAGTATCTATGACACATTTATATAATTAAGAAATAAATTCGATTGATAAAATTTTAGGTTATAATAATGTGCACGACAACTCCAATCAATGGAAGGTTCCTAAAAAAATAATTTTCATATCTTTCATGTTAGTTTAACATCCTGGTCAAATTATGCTAAACTATTTTCGTATAGTCTTAAATGTATGATGTTAAAATGCAGTGCATCTTCTCGTTACCTTATGATGTTAAACTACACATCCAAAGTCCTGGTCACGTGATGTTAGACTATGTGACAAACTTTGCTAGATGTATGACCATAAAAAATATTGAATTTCATCCTTACCATATGATGTTAAAATATTCATCCAACATCCAGGTCACATGATATTAAATTATACAACATAGGGCTGTTCTCTATAAAGTTATTTTTTAAAACACTAATCTTCTAGTTTCATGAAATTAAACTATATATCATATCATCCCCACCATATGTGGTTAAATGGTGTGGTCAATGATCTTTCCACATGGCATAAATCTTTTGTCTATTTTTCTTAATGAACAACATTATAATATGTAGTTAACATCATACTGTATGATTCTCAAAAATAAATAATCGATCTCATATCCTCATTCCAAAGGAATCCATATTTTTGTGAATTTTTCCTATGACACTTTTAGCATGAATAAATACATGTGTCTTGATCCTTACTACATGAGATATGTAATGATTTCTTGATCTCATATCATAGGTCCATCTACTAATTTCATTATTCACTTCATATTTCATTATTCACTTCATATTTTATTTTTGACCAAGAATTTTTCTTTTGGGTTCCTCATCCCCACTTGACATTGGTGAGACACTCTAAATGGAAAACTAGTTTTAATCTCTCTCACTAACAACCCCATCAATATAATTGAGTAAAAAATGACATACCACCTAGAGTGTTGAACTGTACTAGAACATCCCTTCCATTTACCATCAATCTTTGAGATTCCCTCAATTTGGAACCATGTAATCATCCACATACAAAAATACTTCTATATAATGACAACATAATGCTTTAGAAACCCACCATCCATTTACGTTACAAACCCCATATGAATTTTGGTCTCATCAAGATTGGTTCAATGCTTCAAAGACATGTTCAGTGGTTGACAATCAACTATTTTCCCCATAATGTGATAATGCTATTTTGGAACCTATATTTTTAACTTAGTCAACAATCATACTCCACTTTTTCACCCACATTTTGATTCAGACCTTGGAATCCCCAATTGGATACCTTTTATCTCCCTTTTTTTAGTATGGAACATCAATTCCTTCCATGTTACACCATCATTTATCTATGCATATTGAATGAGAAAATTAGTTTGATAAAGTTCCTATTGAGTACTCTCTTGTGAGGGTGGTCGACCTCTACTCCTAGTCATCCAAAAAAATCATGGATCACATGGGATTAGATGTTTTAGTGGATTATTTACCCAATAAGATCAAGGCATAAAATATTCACAAGGGTCATCCTTTCTTATCCTATAATAATAAATTTAAACTATAAATCTCTTCTCAACCCGTATTGTTCCTAAGATTCCCTATATTAACATTGAGTTTACCCATTTGTGTTAGGTTTTATATTTAGCCAATGTTGTATATATCACTTCATCATTGGTCTATACTCGATGAACTTAAGCTGGTTGTATGATTTTGTCTATTCATCATGACCTTAAAAGGTGCACGTAATGTGCCAAGCATATTTTTATGGAACTGGACCTCATTCTCCCTCCCTATATATCTAGTTCATATTGACCTCTGTTCTTCATGTACTCCCTCACAACACTTATGGTTCATGAATCATATCCCTAAATCATGTACATGTTTTCTTGAGGCTGTCTACAGAAAACCAGTCATTCATTAGGACCACACATAACATTCCATACACACCTTATGGGCAAATCAAACCTATTTGGTCAGTTATATGTGACTTAAAACTTTAACCATCTCTTTTCATTCTCATTTTAGCTCCTCCCTATAACATTGTTATCCTTAATTAATGAATGATACTACTCTGCCCCCTAGGTTTATTGGGCAATCCTTCTTGAGGGTCAATGATATATGACATGAAAATCTTGGATTCCTCCATCACATCATCACCATTACATTTTAAGATAAATGGTATTTTTCTACTGACAATGAACTTAAACTATTTAAAAAAATTATTCATGGGATGACTTATGCTATAAATGATCCTATTGGGATTTATTTGCCCTCAATTATCCTCATGTTTTATCTTCCCTAAAGGGTTGTATCGTTATAGTGTACATGACCAGGGGGAATTTTGGTATTAACATTTAAAGAATCATGTTTGTTAGACATGGATAGTAGTTAACCTCAGTGTTACATTCCCCCATCCTTAATAGTGTGGATGTGGTACCTGTGTATTGAAGAAACAATCAGTAGTCATCCTTAAACTGCATGTCCCTCCCCTTTTTGATATATATATAGATGGTCATGATTTACTTATGCCACTTACCCTTTTTTATAGTGTAATTAAACACACTCAACATTACTATGATTGTTTATTAATGCACACCACTAATGAAAGTCGGTTTGGTCAGATCTTTCCTCAGATAACATCCCTTTTTTTCTAGAAAGATAGAATGGTTGATGTTTTATTCTAACCCTAACCATTATGAATTTTATTTACACTCTTGCGTGAAATGTATATTGTTCTTATATTTCTTCATTCCCAAACCAATCATGGATGATGTGGGCATAATAGTTTTAGTGTATTGTTCCCCCTCATGAGTGAGTAACACTATATTTATGGGAAGAAAGCACTATTTAGTCATGAAAATATCACATTAAACCATGAAGGCCTACTTTAATCCTTTCAATAATGACTATACATTCCCTTGGTATTTCCATTCATTTTGGTTTTCCCTTTTAATAGTTTTATATAGACCACCACACCATTGGTCCAAACAATGTGAACACAAACCATATATGTTTTATCTGGGGATATTTGTGTGGAACTAGGAATTATTCTCCTTATACTCACATCATGTTTTTACTATCCTTCGTGCCTTACAAACTCCCAAAAAAACAAGGTTCTAGCTAAAAAAATAGTAAACTGCACAAAACCCGAGGTTTCATGTAATATAACCTCAGGACATTGCACATATCCTTCTATCATATTTTAGCAATAAACCTTTTGGGGATCTTGGACCTCCATTTTTGTTTAGTTTGATATGCACTCTCCAGACATACCATATGACACCCTTGGTCTAATCATCATGACCATAATGAGGGTTAATTTTTTCTTTATCTTTCTCTCATGGAACCAGACCTTTTTCTCACACCAATCATGATAGGTATACATCATGTTTTGTACGACACTAACTTCATCACAACATTATGGTTAGTTCAATATGAACCTAGACTTTAGAAAAATCATTTTTTAAATCACTATATAATGTTAAAATGAATGTACAATGTCTTTACCATGTGATGTCAAAAAATATGGTGTATTCCCCGTTACATGAAAAAAAACTACATGATACCATTGGGTCCTCACTAGAGAGGATACCTTGGATTTAGTGTTATTCACCCACTACACCACCATCTAGAACTATGAGGGGATTTATTCGCAATGTAAAGGATATTTAATGATGTATGGACTCCCCTTTATGTAACCAACCACTAAACATATTCCCCATTACCTATTTTGTAAGAACCTAGATTTATTTGAAATCTTTTTTATTTTTTATATTTTAGTTTAATTTCTTGTTTTTTGGTTAATTAAGTGTTTTCCCAAGTCCTTGAGAAGTCTAGGGGGTGTTCCAGGGGTTTGGGACATGAAAAATGGGAAACAGGGGATTTCTGGGCAATCTGCACGGTTTGCGCACAGTTTGGAAAACTATATGAGGGGAGACTATATAGGTAGCAGAAATCCACCTAATTTGTGCATGATCTAGAAAACCATGTGAGATAAGGGAGTATGGTTAGTATCCTTTGCACAATTTTTGTGGGGTTTGGAAAACCGTGCGAGTAAACCATGTGGCCTTGAAACTTTTAGAAAATTACAAATATTTATATATTTGGATTGTAAACCCCAACTCAGTTTTCTCCTCCATTTCACCCCTGCTACCCTAGTGAAGAACATGGATGACCCAAGATTCCAAAAGGTGGTTATCCTTCAATTATCATCCTTTTGGAGCACTATTGGCTGCGGATCAAAGCCTTAGATAAGTCTAACACTCACCTTGTGTCTGTATTTTTGGGATTAGGGAATGTGGTTTCTCTAATCTTCTTTTGAAACCCTAAAAAACTCTTTTTTTTCCGGAATAACCTAGGTTAGAGATTCAAGGGATATTGAACACAGATATAAGGACATTTTTAAGGGTGCATTCATCTTCATATTCAAGGTAGGTAGTTTACTAGTATTATCCCATAGTCTCATTTTTTCTTAGTTCATGGAAGCTTAGGTTCTTCTTTTCCCTAATTGTGTTCTTGGTTCTTTTGGAGTGTTTAAAAAAATGGGATGTCTAAGTGACCAATTGAAACCCTCAAAGTCTCCATGGGATGCATGGAGGAGGAAATAACCATTTTAGGTCCACCCATGGGGTGCGCCAAAAATCCTGAACGTAGAGAGTGGTGGGGTTAAGTGAAGGATTTCTGAGTAAAGTGAAAATCCCATGTAGAACATGTTTTATTGGTCAGTTATATTATAAATGGAATGATAATGGATATTCCTAGGGTGATAAGTCATAAGGAGTTGTTTGGAATGATATGTAAATGGGAAATTTGGGTCCAATGGGATTATGTCAACTGTTTAATGAAATTTGGTAAGAAATTCCTACGAGGGATAGTGCATACTAAATGGTAAAATTGTAATTGGACAATATAATGAAGGAGGGATATGTTAATGATATGTAACAAGGGAATGTATGAATAAGTGGAAATGGGTTAATACATGGGAATTATGTGGTACACCTAATGGCTGATATATAATAAAGTGTTTTTGTTACGTGATATGAGAAATTTACATGAAATGATAAATCAGCTAAATGGGTTAGAGGATGGTCAATGATGAATTTGGATAAGGGATAGGGGTTTTTGAAAACACCTAATGAGTTAAGGAATGGGAATGGTAGTTTGGCTAGATGGATATGAATTGTAATTGGTAAATGTGTTAATGGGTTATGGAATGATATTAATTCCCATGTTGTTTTCATGTATTGTGAATTATAATGGAATTTAATGTGCTTGGTTTTGTTATGGTATGGTTGTGGTGACTTGATAAATAAGCTTGTGCACATGGATTGGAAGAGTGGGGTGTTGACTTGACGATCTACACCCACATGTCAAGTTACACTTAGGCTCTAGACTCCACCCCAAAATACATGGGTTAGGGAAGGGGATAAAGGCTCTATTTCCCTAACGATTACATTCCACCCAAAATGAGGCTTCGAGGTGAGGATAATGCGTTGATGTGATATGTGTATCCATAGTGAGATAGGGACTTGATTTATTTACCCTATGAATTGTGATTGATTTCCTTATACCCTTGTGTAGACAATATTGAAGCCTAACCAAGGGAACATGTGATTAAATGGATTGAGTAATGAAGATAGTATAAGGAATGTAATTGAGGTAAATGCCAGGAATAAATTAAATTGACTTTTTTAACTTAGGACACCCGAAATTTCCATTGTTTACTTACAATTTATTATTTAATTTTTTGAACAATTTATTAGAATGGATATTTTGTAGACAGTTTTGGTGGTGGAATACAATGTTTTTTACTCACACCCTTATCAGGTAGCCTTTGGGTACCTGAGAAAATCTATTGGTTACAGGTCAGGATAAGGGATGAGGACCTACATGATGATGTTGAGTTGGTCTTGGGATGTACATGGAGAACGATCCAGACATAGATTAATGATCTATTTGGATTTTATTTTTAAGTCTTACTTTTGGGTTTCTTTAACTTTGCACTATTAGTATGGCATAACATTGTTGTATTTGATTTGGGTTTGTACCCAATCTGGGTAACGTTTGGTTATGAATGTTTATTAGTAATTCATATTTTTTCCACTAATTATATAGTTTTATATTGTGTATTACTTTGATAAATATCTTATAGTCTCCCCATGTTACTTATTAGACCGTCCCTGCTAGTTGGAAACCTCTTGTGTACGGGGAGGCGCACATGAGGTCATGTGACGACCCGACTCAAGGCACCGGTTTAGTGGATTTTGGGTTGGGGATGTTAAATAGTGGTATTAGTGGAGTTATTTTTTCTTTCTTATTATTTGGGGATGGTAGATAGGATATTAGGATGTTCTGGGCCTTGGTAATGAGCTCGTTCTTGGGGGTAGTAACCCATGTATGAGGGAAAAACTATGTCACCATGGCTGGGAGTTATTGTTCTTGATGTGTGCTGTTATAGTTTAATGATATTTCACTATTGGGTGATGTAAATGTTGTGTGATTTGACTGATTTATGATATTTTTCTCATTTTCGGAGTCAAATGAGGTTATACATTCATGCATCATTCTAGACACCTAAAGATACATGGGGAATGCATCATTATAGGCACTCACACACACATGATGGGTGAGTAGGGCATGCATAGTATAATTCATTTTACTTCCTTGATAAATATTATGAAAATGAATCCTAATAATGGAAATGAATGTGAGTAAATAAAAATAATGAAAATGAATAGTTAAAGAATATCGTGTATACATAAATATTATGACCGAGGTTACAATTTTGTGTTGTGATAAATTGTAAAAGATGATTTGATGTCTAAAATAAAAATGATTTCATAATAATGGTAAAATTGTTAATGGAAATTTCATAAATAAAGGTCTAAATTAATTAAAATAATTATTGTAACAAGTTGTGAAATGGGAAATGTACCTACGAGGGAAGGAATCATTTTGTAAAAGAAGAATTGGTTTTAAGAGGTGTTGACGAAAGAATTATGATTAAGTGAATTGGTTACCCCAAGTTGACCATGAATGTAGTAGGTATAGTAGGGGTAGTTTTCTATGTGTGATGATGACCGTTGGGATAGGGCATGAAGAATATATTGTTTATGTTTTCTAGCGTGATATTTTTTTCCATCTGTGATTAAATCTTTTCGGTCATTCTTCAAAGCATCAGGTGAGTGATATATTTTAAATGAAAATGGTTGAGGTCAACAGTGGGTATCCTCTTTTTTATCAGTTGGAACCTTATATGTGTGAGTTGGGGTAGTGAGAGTGCTCATGTTTAAGACTTTGGATTTGGATTATGAGGCCTTTCTAGTTGTGATATGTCCTAGGTGGTGTGTTTAGGGAAGTCTTGGTAGGGTTGTGGCCTTTGGGTTATGAGGAGTTGTTTTGTAATGTGAGTAAGAGAAATCTCATGTTTTGTGACCATACAGAGTAGATGTTGGACCCTAAGGATGGTGTCCATGTCTTGGTGACGTTGTGAGTAGAGACCTTGCGAGGTGCGTCATGAATCCTGATGAGGTTGTTTTTCTCATAGTGCTGATGAATGTGTACACCTTTGGCATGGAACCTAGATTATATGATTGTCTGGTGTGCTAGGCATAGTGTTCACTAGAATGGGAGTGATAGTTCCATTCAAAAGAATTTCTTTGTTCGTGTTATAATATGTAGGGTTTGGATAGAGGACCAATGGTCTTTCCTGGTTGTGACTCCAATCAAGGGAGTTGGTACCATTGAACCTTCAAGGTGACCTATGAGAGAGGTATGATAGGGTTTTTGGTGATTTTTGGTGTGTTCCACACATGTAGATGCATTGGACTTTGATAGAGGGACTCAGAGTGCTCAATGGTATATGATTGACCATGAGAGCTATGTGGGAAGGTTATTGGATGGTTATTTCTCTTGAGTTGTGGTTATGTGATGATAGTTTCTAAATATCAAGGGTGACCTCATGGGAGGTTATGCCAGTGGTGTATGTACCTTTGAAAATTAAGAATGGGATATGCTTCAGAGGTGGTGTCAATGCATACTAAGTACCCAAAACTTATTGGGTGGTATAGTTGTGCATGGTGATAAGAGGTAAGTATCGTATCATAGTGTTTTATCGTATGAATTCCCAACTCACCTATTTGTATGATGATTAATGAGGTCTCAAATTTGTTTTTGAGTGGAAGAGACAAGGGTGACTGAAGTGCATTTATATTATTTCGCTCAATGGTGACACCCGAGTTGAGGGTGGTCACGTCGCTGAACTTGTTGTATGAATGGTTGGGTTTTTGGGTGAGATATAGAGGCCTCCTCAGGGCTTGTGAGGCTGACTAACCAAGGGACATGGTTAGGTAAGTAAGCAGGTGACGGTCTATACACAAGTTAAGGTTGTTTTGTGAGAGACTGATGGTTTGGATGGTGTGGTAGACTGTTCGCATCAATTGTTTGCTGTCGGGGACACTTCAAAAGATCATGGGAGGAGTGGCGAAAGTAGTACCACAAGAAACGTCAGTTTATGGTTGCTGGTGATTTGGTAATGGAGAAATGGTTAAACATGGTTGGAAATCACACCTGAGTGGTGGTGGTTAAGTGTTGATGAGATGCATTCTGTAGGGTATCCTAAGATCCTTCTAGGTCATGGTTTTCAATAGTTTGACATCAAAAATGGATAAGTGGGTGGTGGTGTTCTTTGAAAACTCCTTAGAGTACCTTAGCTAGTAACAATTTATCCCAATATCTTGATATCATCCCAGGTACATTGATAATCTCTAGCTCATTCCAAGAGACATGAAATTGTTTGGTTGGATGAGGGACATCATGGGGGATTACATGCATGGAAACAACATGTGTGGAGCTAGATGATGGGATTTACAACCTCTATGGCTTGGGGTGAGGTCCTCAAGATGGACCAAATGATGACCAACACCATGGGTGTTGTTCACGGAAGCTAAGAATGGGCACTGGGTGACAATCATTTTCTTGTTTTGGAAAAAAGATAAATATCCATGACCATGTTTTGGGGTTAAGATATTGATCGAGGATAAGAAACAACTGTTGAAATAACTCATGAGAGTATTAGTAACAACACTTCTAAGGTGTGGAGTGATGAGTCAGTCCTAGGTGTGGAGAGGAGAACATCAAGATAATGTGGTGGCACCGACATTCCAATGAGGAACCTATAAGGTGATTTTTAGGTCCCTCAGGGAAGGAATGTGCGATTTGTATGTGGTGATTGATGATCCCAGTGTTGGCTTCGAGCTTTGGGTGGTTCCATGTGATGCTTGTGATGTCTGTGCGGAGTTGTAGAAGGTTGTGGTTGAATATGACAACAAGTATTGAAAGAGAGGTTGGGTAATCTAACTCCAATGAATATCAAGGTTAGACTTGATTAATTTTTTCTTTGGGTAGTTTTTGAACATCGTGAAGTTAGAAGAACCTTGGCCATGTGAGGTGGTGTCATTCCAAGGGTGAAGTTAATGATAATCTGGAGGCCGGTAATGCTGTGATGATGGAATTATTCTAGAATTCAGGAAATAAATTCAGTAGGTGAGTGGGATGAAAATGATAGGCTTCAAGTCAGTAAGATCCTTGGGAATGTGAGAAAGGGGTAGAATACCATCAGTGGAAAGTGGGTGTTCTGGGACAAGCCCATCAGATGGGGTCTGTCCTGAGATGGTAAACCTGAATGGGTGTTGTAATAGTGACCCACCTTCGGGTTCAGGTTGTAGTAAAGGGAAACTTTTGAAACTATGTTGTACCTAAGTGATGTCAATTTGATCTTATTCCTTGAATGTATGGTGTAGGAATTTCCTCTGGATTGGTTTCAATAGTGTGGGTGGATGCCAATGTAGGTAAATTACATATGGATTTTTGGGCGCGGTGAGTTGGATATTGTTAGGAAATGGAAAGCTGGGTTGTGTTCTGGTGGTCCTTTGTTGATGGAGGAGGTGATAATTAACCAAAAATGGTGGAGAGGACCACACTATATAAGTGTTTGGTTGTTAATGTGACTTCAGTTTTGGGTTGGAAGGACTTGAGTGGTCACAGTTCCGGTAAGTTATCCATAATAGTGAGCCTTGACATGAGTTTAGTTGGTTGAGTACTTGAGAGGTTTGGGTGGCGTTTTGTGGTATAGTTATAGAATGAAATCATATGAAATGTGGTTGTATGGACTATGTGTTTTCCTTCAGGTGACGCCAGGTTTGGTCACCATTAGAGTTGGGGGAATATAAAAATTATGCCAAGTAATTTGGGTTATGAGTTGTGCAGAGGATCAGGCTGATGAGGTTCTGATTGGTTTCTCCATGATTATGTGATGATATGTGTTAAGTTTTCATGTGTTTTGAGATTGGTTTTTTCACATAAGTGTCCCCCATGAAGTTCTTGTAGTGGGAATGGTTGAATTAGATGCATACTTGAGGAGTTTTGAGCTCGTATTGTGGTTGTAGTGAGGAAGGATTATGGGGAAAACATGTTCCTTTGTTTTGTGTTCAGTGGGAATTGTGATGTGAAACTATAAACATGAATGTTGAGAATGGATAGGTAGGCCTATTGGAATGATCTCTAGTTTCAAAATCATAGTGATTCTTGGAAGAGCAGCTCGAGGATGAACCATTATAAGGTGGGGAGGTTGTATGATCCTGAATTTCTCCAAAAGGAATGTTCTTGTTTATGTTTTAGTTTAAGTACCTGTCTGTAGTTAATTAAGTTTTTTCCCTATTCCTTGAGAATTCTAGGGGGTTTTTCCGTGTTTTGAGACATGAAAAATGGGAAACAAGGGATTTCTATGAAATTTTCAGGGTTTGTGCATGGTTTGGAAAACCGAGCAAGAGGAGACCATGCCTGCAATATAAATCCACAAGGTTTTCACATGATCAAGAAAAACATGGGAGAGAAGGGTGTTTGGGCAGTAGCCTTCTCATGGTTTGTGCACGGTTTGGATAACCATGCTGGTAAACTGTATGTCTTGGAAACTTATAGAAAATTAAAAAATTTCCACCCTAGGATTTTAAACTGAAGCTCAAGTTTCTTTTCCATTTCAACCCTTGAAACCCAAGTAAAGAACATAAATGACCCAATCTTCTAGGAGTTGGTTCTCCTTCTATTCTTATCCATTTAGAAGGATGTTGGTTGAGGATATAATCCTCAGGTAATTCTAACACTCCCCTTGCCTATTTTTTTATATATATTAGGGATTGTAGTTTCTACCATCTTCTTCTGAACCCTAAAACCCTCTTTTTTCAGTGGAAACTATGTTGGGGATTCTAGGGATTCTTGAATCCATTTCTAAGGCCTTGTATAAGAGTTCTTTAATCTTCAGATTCTAGGTAGGTGGTCTACAAGTATTATCCCATTGTTTTATTTTTATTTGTGCATGGAAGCTCATGTTCTTATTTAACCTAATTGTGTTCTTGGTTATGTTGGAGTATTTGATAAAATGGGGTGTCTAAGTAACAAATTGAAACCCTCAGGGTACCCGTGGGATGCGTGGAGGAGAGATTAACCATTTTACGGCCACCCATGGGGTGCGTCGGAAATCTCAGACCTATAGGGTGGTTGGGTTAAGTGAAGGATTTCCGAGTAAAGTGTGAATCCCATGTATAGCATGTTTTAATGGTTTATTAGGTTGTAAATGGAATGATGACAGCTATTTTAGGGTGATAAGAAATAAGGTGTTGTTAGGAATGAAATGAAAATGTTTAATTTGGGTTGAATGGGATTATGTGAATTGTTTAACGAAATTTGGATAGAAAAGCCTAAGAGGGTTAGTGCATACTAAAGGGAAATTTTTTAATTAAACGATGGAATGAAAGAGGTAGGGATTTATTAATGAGATAAAATATGGGAATGGATGAATAAGTTGAATTGGTTAATACATTGGAATTATTTGGAACACCTAATTGGTTGAAAATAATAAAGTGGTTGTGTTACGTGATATTAGAAATGTACTTGAAATGATAAATGGGTTAATGAATGGTCAGTGATGAATTTGGATATGGTATAGGGGTTTTTGAATACACCTAATGGATTAAGGCACAAGAATGGGAATTTGGATAGAGGTTTATGAATTGTAATTGGTAAATGTATTAATGTGTTACAGAATGATATTAATTCCCATGTTGTAATCATGTACTCTAAATTCTAATGGCATTGAATATGCTTCTTTGTGTTATGGTATGGTTGTGGTGACCTGATAAATAATAATATGAACATGGTTTAATATAGTGGGGTATTTACTTGAGGTTCTACACCCATGAGTTTAGATAGACCGCGACTTTAAACTCCACCCCAAAATGCATGTGTTAGGAAAGGGGACAATGGCTATATTCCCCTAACAGTTGCATTCCACCCGAACTGAGGCTTTGAGGTGAGGATAATGTGTTGATGTGATATGTGTATCCTTAGTGAGATAGGGACTTGATTTATTTTCCCTGTGCATTGTGATTGATTACCTTATACCCTTGAATTGATGATATTTTTGAATAACCCACAGAACATGTGATTAAATGGATTGAGTAATGAAGATGGTATAAAGAATGTAATTGGGATAAATACTAGGAATAAATTAAATGAACATTGTTAACATACGACACCCGAACCACCCCTTGTTTACATAGAATTTATTTTGTAATTTCATGAACTATCTAGTTAAATGGATATTTTGTAGACACTATTAGTGGTGGCCTAATGAGTTTTTTACTCACACCCTACTTGGACCACTGTTGGGTACCCGATAATATCTCATGGTTACATGTCAGGGTAAGGGTAGAGTCCCCACACGAAGATGTTGAGTTGGTATCGAGATGTACATAGAGAGGGATCCCGACTTAGAGTCGGGAACCGTTTGGAGTTTATTTTTTTGTCTAAATTTTTGTTTTCATTCACTTTTCACTACTAGTATGGCATGAAATTGTTTTATTTGTTTTTTGTTTTTACCCCTTCTAGGAAAAATTCTTTTTTTCATGATTATTGGTTACTCATATTTTTTTCTCTAATTATATTGTGTTCTGTTGTGTCTTTCCCTGATAAAGAGGGTATAGTCTCCCCACATGTCTTATTAGACCCCCTCCATTAGTTGAAAACCTCCGGTGTTTGGGGAGGTGCGCTTGGAGACATTTGATGACCCATCTTGGGGCACCAGTTTAGTGGATTCTAGGTTGGGGGAGTTACATATTTTCTCATAGTGATGGGATTTCAATATATTCCAACTAGGATTTAGCCAATTTTTTAACATAATAAACCATTATTTTAGACCCCCTTTCTGTGAACAATTCGAAACTACACAAAACTCATTTTACACTTCTTAGTGTTGGTTTCCTACCAATACACCTTATATAACTACATGAAGCTTGATTTCCATTTCATAGTATGTGTTGAGATTCCTATATGCCTAGCCATAAGCCTCCTATCACTTGCACCTGATTTTATAACCCAACTCACCATTGATAGACTTCAGTTCCTTATGATATTATAGGGTGGTGTTTCACATAGATTGAGGTGTTAAAAGATATGTGGACCTAAAAATATATCTGTATTATGGTTCATCAATCCCAAACATAAACTATGTTCATGTCATTCGAGGTTTATATATACTGAAATTGGAACCATGGTTCTTGTTGGGGTTTCTGCTTTTCTTTTTCTTACAGATAAACAATTTTGGGTCAATGCATCCTAAAATTAAACTACAAGTCATTTCTAAGAAGTTAAACTATATCAATATTAAGTCCACTAATCCATATTCCGTTTTTTAACTTCATGGTTCTATATATATAAGAACTTATCCCTGGATGATGCTCTAAAAAATTAAATTAGAAGTGCTTCGGTCCATGTTCCATGACTAAAACTGGTATAATATATTTTCCTAGGACACTTCTTTGTTTTCCAGCATGTTGGATTTATAATGAATTTGGGGTTTAATTCCCACATGCAAGTCAATAATCCTCAACCTTTGGTGTAACACCCTGAGATTTTGTGGAATATTTTTTTTGAATTAATATAATCTTTTTGATATTTTTAATTTCATGAAACCCTAAAAATAGCCTATTTTATATTAAAACAATAAATTTGGATTAATTTTAGTACAAAAAATTTAATGTTTATCTTTATATAAATGGAACAATGATGTTATCTTGCGTTACAGATAATAAAGTCTTTCCTCGATGGCTTGAATAACACACATGACCGAGTGTTACTGAACAATAATATATAATATATATATAATATAACCTAGCTATTAAATTATATTTTACTAATTTTATTTACTAATTTATGTAAATATATTGATTTCAAAATATTTAAAATGAATGAATTATTTAGAAATGAATATAGAACCAAGGGAGTATTTTTATAGAAAACCATTATTATGATGAAAAAGTTTTTTTAATCCAAATAAAATAAATTAATTAAAATTAATAAGTGATATTATTTTAATATATATTTTATATGTTAAATAAAGTATTATTTAAAATAATTCAATGGATTTTATAGACATAATATAATAACAATCCCAATTTTAGGCTGAAAACCTTATATTTTTTTTCAAAAGTAAATTTACCACCTTTTAATAAAGAACCCATTTTAAATCCAAATTTTGGAACTTTGATACATTTTATATGTCAAAATAAACTTCATATTATGAATCAAAACATAAAAAATAGGTTATGAATTTTTTTTGGAATTTTTTTGTAAGGTTTAATTTTTTAATGAATTATTAAAAATACTATATTTTAATTCAAAATTGATTTTTCATATAATTTAAATATAAGGTAAAATTATATTTTTAATTTTTTTAAAAGTTTAATTAGATAAATTTTTATAATTTAATCCAATTTAGATACTTTGAATCAATTTCACTTTGAAATTTAAAATAAAAACATAGAAATGTTTTGAAAGTTTTTAATTTATAACCCTGCATTGTCGACCCAACTGTGGGATAATATTTAATTTAATTTTTAAAACTTATTTGATTGGAATTAAAAAATGGATCCATATATTAAATCAGAATAATTTAAGATATTTAATATGTTCAACTTAGTTTTTGACCAAAAATATTAGTTTAGAAATTAAAATTAAGTAAAATGAATAAGGTAAAATTATGCTTAATAAAGTACCCATAACCTTAAGGCCCAAAACGACTTATAAACTTTTACTAAAGCCATTGAATAGAAATATTTCTACGCAATAATTAATTTTATATAATTTTGATAATTATTTATTGAAAATAAATAAAAAAAACGAGTGTGGGGTTCCATTGTTTAAAATATTACAAGATATTCCACTCCCCATCTATCATAAAAGGCATCCTACACTTAAACTTCCTAAAACCTCTCAAGTCCCTTAGTTTCAGCCAAAATATTTCCATTTCACTCCCAAAAATACCTCCCTTAAACATTGAAACATCCCCTTGGGCAGAAACTAATCCAAGGAATCCTTTTGGCTCAAACCAAAAGGAGTTACTCGATCAAGAGGTAACACACTCCCTTAAACTCCTTTATTTTATTTACTTTCTAAAATCCTTATAATATTATTTTTCTAGTATAATATAATAGAACTAGTATCCTAAATATACTAGTATGTTTTTATGTTAATATTTGGACCAATCCTTACTCACACATCCATCTAATGGGTAACAAACATATTGTTTAAATTAATGCAGACTACCGCCTCTCTATAATTTGATTGTTCGATTTTCCTTCACCACCTATAATTGTTTACATAATTATGTAAGCTATGTTTATATATTTTTTACATAATATTTATTTTTAATCTAAACTTATTTAATTATTTTACAATATAAATCATTATACTATCTATTTTTTCATAATATGATAATTTCGTTTGAGGAATTATGGACTAACAACCCCTCAAAGTGATGGGATTATTTCATACACTAAATTTAATATATTAGAGAGAGATTTACTGAATATATATTATATAATAGGGATACTTTAATAATTATATATTGTTTTGTGATGATGTGTGGAAAAACATGCACTACCCAATGATTGATTAAAGAAGGTTGTATTCTGCTTAATCACACATATCAGGTGCACCGTTTTCATCTTCAAACACCCAATGTTTCCATATCCAGCGACATATGGACCTGCTTTCCATAGGCAGACATTCGCAGGGTGATTTGGCCAGCGACGCTTAAGAACTCACATTGGTCGATAGGATGAGAAGTCGGGATCATCACACCCTTTTTGGGGGGAATTATTGCCTGTTCTGGGACTCTCTTATAGATTTAAGATGTATTCATATGTCCACAATGCATTAATTGATACCCAAGCATAGTATCCACCTATTACTCCTAGCTAGAACTGGTCATCTAAACGCAGGGATTCAGAATAATTTAGGCCTGAGGTTTACCATCCCTCATTGGATTAATGACTCTGAGGAGTGTGGACTCAATGAGATGACACTGGTTTGAAGCCTCATAACTAGGAGCTCTGGAGTTTATTGTCATCCAGGGGGATAGATAAGGACTTGAGTATTCGGATTGAACCCATGATACGGGCTTCCTACATATCCTCGTGAGGAGAATCAGAATCTACGTAGTTCAGTTGAGATTAGGTATTACACACGACAGTTTCCTATTATTGGGGTTGAACCTCAAGGAGGCATCCTACATACCCTAATTAGGATACAAGGATCAAAAACCACGTAGTTCGTTCGAGATTAGGGATTACACGTGAGAGTTTCCTGTTATTGGGATTGAACCTCGAGGAGGCGTCCTACATACCGTGCATAGGAGACAGGGATTAAAAACCACTTAGTTCATTCGAGATTAGGGATTACACGTGATAGTTTCTTGTTATTGGTATTGAACCTCAAGGAGGCGTCCTACGTACCCTACTTAGGAGACAGGGATCAAAACCCACGTAGTTTGTTCGGGAATAGGGCTTACACGTGAGAGTTTCCTGTTATTGGGATTGAACCTCGAGGAGGCATCCTACGTACCCTTCTTTGGAGACAGGGATCAAAACCTATGTAGTTCATTCGAGATTAGGGCTTATAGGTGAGAGTTGACTGTTATTGGGATTGAACATCGAGGAGGCATCCTACGTACCCTGCTTAGGAGACAGGGATAAAAACCCATGTAGTTCATTCCGAGGGGCATCATTGGGACATACACATGGTTAGTGGCCCGAATTGGGATTGAACCTCTGGGATGTTTCCTACATACCATGCTTAGGAAACAGGGATCAAAACCCACATAGTTAGTTTTGAGTCACCTCCACCGTGTAGACGTCGTGACCATCACAAATCTCTAAGCCCACACGAGTCATGCTCGCTGTGAAAAACAAGAGAATGCAAAAGACTTGGAAAGCCTCACACATTCTTCCTTCTGGGGGAAGGGGAGGAAGACGATGAGCACAGGAGATGGCCGGGACCACTGGTCTCTCCTTCTTCCTGATGTTTAGAGGAAGGTAGAAGTCACGCAGTGGAGCAATGAACCTTCCATGATGAGAGGGGAAGGGTCATCATCTTCTGGTGAAGATGGTGTGGGTGTTACCTCAGGAGGTATGCCCATGTGCCGCTGTGGAGCTACAATGGTGAATGGGGATTACGCATGGAAGATGCCCAAGTGGCTTCCTCATGTCTGGCCACGAGGACATCCCAACCCACTAGTGGGTTGAGACCTTCGCTTATGCGCTAGTGGACAAGGAGGATAATGCCAAGGGGAATTGGAATCAGTCCCTACAAAGGGAGATGAAAAGTGTGAATCACATGCCCGACATTTGAAAGGAAATGAGGGTAGTGCGGCGATGTAAGATAACAGTTGAACTTCTTCGAAACAAAGAATCCATGTTGCGTTAGCTTGAAATGGGGATGAACAAATGAGGGTCAACTGCTGACTGTGTTCGAAACATTAGACCTGACTCGATGTGTTTTCCAAAGTCATTCGGGGCGTTGGCCTAGGACGGTAGGTGAGCCGATACGGCATGGGACCAGGCCATTTGGGGTCCCTTTAGACATGGAAGTGGATAATGATCCGAATGAAGGACAGGAAACGTGTGAGGTAGAGTGATGGAATGTTTGAACAGATTTCAACGCTCCTGGAACTATGCCACTGTAATCATGGCATTAGGCATCTTATGCTTGGAGCATAAGGCATCTGTTGTTTGGATCAAGAGGCATCCTATGTTTGGAACATAAGGATTATTACAATTTATAGTCATGTAGATTGGATAAATACATCACAATTTAATGTTGTGTTGTAGGGACTATTTAGATATAGTTTAACGTCATATGGATAGGATGACGACCATAAAGTTTAGCGTCATGTGGTCAGGACGACAAGGTAGGAGATACATAGAAATGGTTGGTGTGGGACTTACACAAGGGTGGCCCTTTATGGATGAACCTAGAAAAAGGAGCTAGGTAATGGGGGTATAGGAGAGTCATGAGGAGTAGCTTAACTCATGGAATGTATAGAACGAATGTTGCAGCGGCATAAGGGTGCAATAGAAAATATTGTTGACCTGACCCGAAACATTCACGGTGCGACTCTACATTTTTCATGGGGGTCAGTGACGGTAGCGAAAGGACCGGGGAGTGCATGGGGTTTTTCGCATGGAGCGGGCCGCGTAGGAGCTGGCCACATAGTAGATGTTCACGGAGGGTTTCCACAGAGGAGCCGACCGTGTTGGAGCAGTCACAGAGAGGCTATACGTGAAGGGTGTCTATGGATGATATAGCTACTGAGGAGGTGGGATGCATAGAAGCTGGCCGCCTTAGATATCCGTGAAGGAAATGGCTACTAAGGGCTGACCACAGAGGAGCATCCACAGAGAGGTTGTCCGCGAAGGGTATACGTGGATGAGATGGTCGTGGAGAAGGTGGGTTGCGTTGAAGTTGGCTGCCTAGGATGTCCGCGAAGGAAATGGCCACTAAGGGCTGGTTGCGGAGGAGTTGACATCATGTGGTTCACGGTTTGGTTTCTCCTCTACACAGAAGAGTGCATCCACGGACGATATGGGGACCGTGGATGGTCGCAGAACATTACCACTGGGAGTGATTTCTATAGCATCTCCCCATGGGTTTTCACTCTTCCTTTCATCCCTGCAGTTTTTTTGCCCCTTTGTGACTATTTATAGAGTTGCGAAGAGGCTGTATTGATGGGAACATGGAAATATTTGTGGAATCCCATGAAAGAATCCCCACCTGCGGACGACACGGTCAACCAGGGATTCTTGGAACCGAGATTCACGGAATTTCTCCATGGTAGCATACTTCTCTGCCCCTATTCTATGAGCAACGAGGTCCGTGATGATGGAATAGGCCGACCTCATTGGCGGTCTCCCTGGTTCGCACCTGCGTAGGCGCTCCACCCCCATTTCGTGAACGATAGCGTCTGCGGAAGGCAATTTTCCGAACCGGCTGCATACTATTGCTGGGAGCCGGTTCACGGACCGGTTCATACCTTTTCAATGTTTTGGGGTAATTGGATTTCCCCTTTTTGGAATTTTCAAGACCCTACAAATATATATGCACACACACATATATATATTTCTTTTAATTTCTTTCTTTCAACATGAAAATAAACAAAAATAGCGTTCATGCATACATATGGTTTACCGTCTTCATGAATGACATATTCTGTTTGGTACATATATATTATATGGATTGTTATAATACAAATATAATTCATATAAACCAAATTTATATCATTTTTTATGTTCTGGAATGATGATATAAGTATAATGACCAATGATATAACAAATTAAGACACATGCGATGAAGAAAGAAAATGTTATCTGAAGTGAAACCTTATCATATGATGGTTTATGAGAAAGTAATACAAGAATCGTAATGAAGAAATATATGTTATTAGATATATTAATATGGTTCTATAAAAGATTTATTCTAATTTTTTTTATTATATTGGTGGTTTGAATGAGTACAATAAGAGTCAAGGCTCAAGGTAAGAGGGATTTCATTTCACTTTTTATTTCTATGAGATACAAGCTATGTTCTCCACTCATTATTTTTTTGTGGTGTATATAATACCCATGATTATATTATAATTATCTTATAATAAAATTTATGGGTATTAAAATATCCTTTTCTGATATTTCTTTCAATGGGATTAAGTTTTAAAAATTACCAAATTAGTGAAATATTTTTGACTCAATTTTCCTTCCCCGAGACTCATGTTTTTATGCACCTAAGTTCTCATTTAAGGTGTATATACTTCTATTTTACATGTTATATCTTGAATTTACTTATTTTCATGACATTTAATGAATCAAGTAATGTTATTTTCTTACATGGATGGTATGATCCCAAGTTAGCATGTTATAAGTGTTTATTGAAACCGTCTCATCACTTTTTGAGATTGTTTATGTTTATTCTTCTTTTGATGAAATATCATGACCCATATCTCAATAAAATTCATGAATTTAATTATTCTATTATTATTAATGATTTATTCATATGTTGTACCATTTAATACACTCTTGAGTACATAATATAGTTATGAAAGAGTTTTTAATAAATCCTCACTTTACCTTATCTTTAGTGGGAAATCTGTGTTCCTTCAAAATAAAATTTTATAAAAAGGGTTTCCAAGAATATTATACCATTATTCTTTAATATATAAAAATTTTCACCCTTTTTATCTTTTAATAGTTTTTTCAAAGGAATATTCTTATCACTTTTCTAAACAAGGCATTTTCTAACCTTTACCATGAAAAGGGAATGTTCTTTTAACCTCGTGTGACATGTAAGGATTTATCCACCTTCAATACTTTAAAGATTTGTTTTCTTGTTTAAAGGTTAATTTTTAGATGAATTTTTCAGAATGTTATTTTGAAGGAAAATGGTTTTAAAAATGTCTTCATGCATATTTTGTAACTTTTCATGGAAAATGGTTTTCAAAATGTTTTCAAGCCTTACTTTTATGTTTTCAAATTATCTTCAATAAAAATTATTTTAAAGACATTTTCAAGAATTTTCTATAAGATTTCAATGTGTTTTCAATGAAAATGGGTTTTAATTTTTTTTATGTTTATGTTATAAGTTTCAGGAAAACCGTTTTCAAAATAATTTCACATCTTCTATAGAATATTTCAATGTATTTTATAATAGAATTATTTTTAAATGGTTTTATGTATTAAAAATACTTTTTTCAAAGAAGAGAGTATATTTTCATCAAGAAATGTATTTGAAATATATTTAAAAATTATTTTCCATCTATGATCACATCTATTCATGTTACTCAGTCCCTTCTCAAAAATGATCTATAGATCCCATTCATATCCTTTATATGAATGGGTTATACTTAATGTCATGGAATTTATGAAACCGATTTCTCTTCCATGGTTTATAGGTTTATGAAATCTATTTCTCTTTCACAGGATATACATTGATGAAATGATTATGAAATTAAATATTTTCCATAATCCAAGATATTATTACATGTTTATGACACCCATTTCATTTCATGGGTTATGATATAATTATTTATGATCTTGTGGCCCATGTAAGTATTATTTCACAATGAGATTTGTGGGACCTATATCTACCTCCAATTCATTTTGTATATATTTATATGTCATGAGATAGACATGGTTGGAATATAAAATGAACTAGGTTTAGTAATAAATGGATGGAACAAATGTTTACATGGTTCAATAATACATGGATGGAACATGGGCTTACCTAGTTATGTAATACAGAGTTGAAATGAGGGCATACCTGGTTCAGTATAGGACTTTGTCTTCTAAGATGGTCTTGGAAGCAATGTATTGGCTACTATGGTAAATCATATTATGTGGTTATGTGATTTCCAAATTTCCATGTTTTATTCCTATGTTATGTTTTCATGGATTATGTTCTTTAGGTACTTGTTATTATTGCCTTATGAAATTTTAATCTTTATTCCATGATTCATGTATATGATCATTTTTATATAGGGTGTGATATTCTATTTCCATGATCATTTTCACATACCATTATTCTCATGATTATTCTTAAATATATCACTTATTTACCCTAGTTGAGCATTTGTGCTCACCCATTTGTATGTTTCCTTTCCCATGTTATGAAGATATAAATTATTTTTGATGTGTATAAGAAAGGTACTAGTCATAAAGATCCTAGTGGGAGATAATTTATATCACTTATGTACTAGTTCTTATTATTCTAATTTTCCAAAGGCACTAAACTAATGCAGTCTTTGGGTGCCTGTTTTTATAATTTTTTAAGTATTTTGAAAATGTAATGAAATTTATATGTATGTAAAGACCGTTTTTTTATAGTTGGAATCATAGTTATGGTGTAGTTAAACTTTTGAATATATGATGAGAAAACTTTAGTGACATTCCTAGGAATATTTCTAGGGGTATATCTAGGGAAGTCTCTAAGGATAAGTAGAATGATGAGTTATCATTTAGGTAAATGTATTGGAATTTTAGTAAAGTATAGTGTTTGGGGTTTCATAGAAATAAATTCATATCTAGATACTATAAGTGTATTTGGGTCTAGAACAAATTCACCTATGAGTAACAACTCTGAAAAGATGTTTCGGGCCAGACTTGGGGTAATATGGTACAAGACAACAGGCCTTACTTCACACCTAGTTTGACACTCCCAAGGGATTTTCATTGGGAATTAAAAAACTATTCATGAACCATAATGAATTATTTAAATATAAGTTGGTTATTAATGACATAGGATGAGCCTATTTTTCTATAGAATAAGGAAGTTTTCACGATTTATACATCCTATAAATCTTTTCATGACTATGTGATTTTCTTTTATGATAAGTAATGGTCATAAAATACTTCTGGTTTTAATTTATGGTGGTAATCAGAATTAACTTGATTAACATTGAATGTGATGGAATATTTGTTGAAAAAAATCATGTTGGATGATCGCTGGAGTGAATCATGATATGATCATGCCTAATCTGTTTTCAAAAAACATTATAAAAAATCCAGACCTTAACCAATTCTCAGACTCACCACAGAAGAGAAAGAAGTATTTCATTGAGATTTTGGGTAATGGATACCATTAAGTAAAGAATATTTGGTTTCATTTATGGCTAAAATGTGTAATAAATCACATAGGTTAATGTATTACAGGAACCAGAAGGTGTTATGACTGTGGAATGGAAGGACGCAAAGAAAGTGACTTCAATGGAAAAATAAAGATTCCAGTTAATGAAATAAATGGGAATATTGGACTCCATAAGACATCATCTAAGTTTAAGTGTATTAAGTTCAAAATAAATAGTCATTATGAAACTCAATGTGCCATGAAGAAATCTCCTACAGTGGATTGGAAAGGTGGTGCGAGTAATGGTTACATTGTTGATGATGGAAAGACTACAACTGAAATGTAAAAGGAATGAGTTATTGTGATATAGGATAAGGTATCCTTGTTAATGGTATAAATATGAAGTGGAATAATAAACTTCATTATGTATATGGATTGAATAATGATGTTACATGAATGGTGAAATATATAAGGAATTTTCATTTTATGTTTTTCACTATGGATCTACAATCACATGTTGAATTGTTCTGATGGAATAAAAAGCGATTTAATAGAAATATTATGACCATGGAAAACATGTGATTAAGGTAAAGGTAACCCATAATACGTTCATTATGTTATGATAATGTTGTTTTGATTGATATATGTAGGATATTGATAATTAAATTGGATGAAACTGTTTACCATGAATCAAATTATTTATAGGTTGAAAAAGTGGTCTATGTCACCATGAGTGTGGTTTTAAATTTCTTGGATATAAGAAATATATCCAATAACATTTGTAATAAGGAAGAATGATTTTTTAACAAAATTATTTATGGTAATTAAGGTTATTACAATGTATCATGAGAATATATGATGAGGGTGTTCACATGTTTGGAATGTTACAACCAAGAGCAATTTTGTAATATATGGTCGATCAATGTCAAGATGATTTTGTGACTTTATTTATAATGATATAGATTTTATTCTATCAGACGGGTCATAAGGATAACAATTTATTGAAAGATTAAGTAAAACCTCATAAGAAGTTAGTAAGATTAAAGTGTCATCTCTCAATATGAGGATTTATACATATTTTATACCCTGTTCAAACTAATCTATGACGATGATAAATGATGAAAAATGGGATGGAATATCATGGACACAATGACCTATTATTAATTAAGAAATGAAAAACTCACCTTCATTTTAAGAGAAATAGGTGAGTTGGATTAATGAACAAAAAAGGGTAATATTGTCCTGAAATCATGCAAGCATAACTTTTCATGAAAATTCTTCAAAAAAGATATTGAAAAAATATATTTTCCTTTACCTATGTTTCAGATGAATCAGATTTCCCCTTAGGTCATTAAATATTTTTAAATTTGTTGTTTTTAACTTTATCCTAACCTTTTTCTCTATGACTCTCCATTAGAACATGACGGTAATTTTTATCTTCCATGTGCATGTTTTCATTTCCCACCTATGTTCCCCTTTGTGGGAATCTCATTATGAGATACTTTGGGTAACCGTTATATCTCGAAATTTCCTTTTTAAAAGGAATTTTTATTGTTATTTTTTATGATGTTGGTTTTTTTGAATGGAAATATCAAGTATTATTACTTTTAAATCCCACATTAATGTAGTGTATGAAATTCATTTTAAGTGAGGGGGGGGGGTAGAATGTTGCACCCTAAGATTTTGTGATTAGTTATCAAATTAACATAATCTGTTGGCTATTTTTCATTTCTAAAAACATAGAAAATAGTATATTTTATATTAAATCACTATGTTTGGATTTTAGTACACAAAACATAAAGGATAGATTTCTCTGCAGGGAACACCGAGTTCGTGTTACATTACACGCAACAAAGACTTTCCTCGATGGCTTGCATAACATGCATAACTGTGTTACCAAACAATAATATATTATTATTATATATATAATATAAAATAGATATGAAACTATATTTTATGAATATTATTAACTAACTAATGTAAATACATTTTTTTCACAATATATAAAAGGAATTAATTATTTAGAAATGAATATAAGAACCAATGGAGTATTTAAAAAAACTATCACTATGCTCAAAAAGTTTTTTTAATCATTATAAATTAAATTAATTATAATTTTTAAGTGATATTATTATAATATATATTTTATATATTCAATAATTAATTTTTTAGAATCATCGAATAGATTTGATAGATTTAATATAAGAACAAACCTAATTTTATGCTTAAAAACCTCTATTTTTTATAAAGGTATTTTTACTGAATTTAATGGAGATTCCATTTTAAAAATAATTTATAGAACATTAATATATTTAATATTTAAAAATATACATTATATTTTGATTCTAAAAGTAACAAATAGGTTAAAATGTTTTTAGTGTTTTTCTATAAGGTTCCATTTTTTAATGAATAGTTAAAATACTGGATTTTAATTCAGAAATTCTTTTTCATATAATTTATTCATATGGTTAAATTATATTTTAAATTGTTTTAAAAATTTATTTAGAAAATATTTTTATCAATTAATTCAATTTAGATCATTATAATCATTTTCATTTTAAAATTGAATATAAAAACATAGCAATCTTTTGAACGTATTTACCTTAAAAACCCACATTATCGACATTAATACATGATAATATTTAACTTAATTTCTACCACATATGTGTTTGGAATTCGGAAAAATATATTAAATATTTTAAATGTGCATAATTTATAATTTATAATAAGTTCAGATTTGTTTTTACAAAAAAGACCAGTGAAGTAATTAATATTAATTTCAATGATTAAGGTTAAATTATGATTAAAATGGACAAAAGTATAACCTTAAGGCTCAAAATGACCTATATACATATGATAGAGACATTTTATGTCCATATTTAGAACCTCTAATCCTATTACTCTACTGTGTACAATTATTGAACCACTTTCAACAAAAAAACGTGGGTGAGGTTCTTTTCTTTTAAAATATTACAAGTGATTCCACTCCTCCTCCATTATAAAATGCATCATTCAATTCCAATTACTAACACCTCTCAAAACCATTAGTTTCACCCAGATCAAATGAAATCTAGTCCCCAACACCCCTTACATATACCTTGTGGCCCCCCCTTTGGCAGAAAGAAATCCAAGGAAGCGTTTTGGATCAATCCAAAAGGAGTTACCTGATCAAGAGGTAACACCCTCCCTCAAACACCTTTTTTTATTTATTTTCACCACTCCCTAAAATATTATTATTTATTTATAATATATCTACAATAGTATAAATAAAATATTATTATTTTGTTATGTTAATATTTTTATCTATAGTTACACACACATCCATCCAATGGGCAACGAACACACTGTTTACGTGTAGGCGGATAACCGCCTCACTTAACGATGATTGTTCAATTTTACTTTAACACCTCTCATTGTGTATACTATGATGTGAAATATATTTATATAAGATATATATAATATTTATTATGTATTTATTCTACTTTAATTTTTTATAAAACACACATCTTTATACTATCTATTTTTGTTAATAAGATAATTTCATGTGAAGAAGTGCAGACTACCACCCATCAAAGCGATGTTATTATTTTATGCACTATGTGGAATCTATTATGGATGGATATAATAAATATATATGATAGAAATGATATAATAAATATATTTTAATAATTATATATATAAATATATATGTATATTATTTATTTCTTTAAACATGATAATTAATCGGAATTAGCGTTCATGCGTACATATGACATACCGTCTCCATAAACATTGCATTACATTTGATAATTATATATTAAATGGAATATTATAATAAAAATATAATATATATTAGTGATATTTATATAATTTTTTACATTCTGGAATCATGATATAAGTATAAGGACCAACGGTATTCCAAATTAAGACACATGCGAAGAATAATGCGAATGCTATCTGAAGTGAATCCTTAACATATGATGGTTAATAAGTGGGTAATATAAGGTACTAATCAAGACATATATGTTATTAGATATAAAAATACGGTTCTTTAAAAATGTATAATAAATTTATATTTTATATACAAGTGGTTTAAATGAGTACAACAAGAGTCAAAACTCAAGGTAAGGGGGATTTTATCCCGCATTTTTATTTCTGTGAGATACACGCTATATTCGCTACTCATTACATTTTGTATGGTGTATGTAGTTACCATGATTTTATTATATGTATCTTATACTCAGATTTATTTCTATTAAAATATCCATTTTATGATATCCCTTTCATGTGGATTATGTTTCAAAAGATACCAAATCAGTGAAATAGTTCTGTCTCAATTTTCTGTCTTTGAGACTCATGTTTTTTTATGACCCTAAATTCTACATAGAGGTGTATATACTTCCATTTTACATTTTGTATCATGAATTTACATATTTTAATTATATTTTATGTTTTAATTAATCTGATTTTATTATATGGATAGTATGATCCCAAGTTACCAAGTTATATTATTTTATTGAAAAAATATCATCAATTTTTGAGATTGATAATATTTATGCTTCTTTAGAAGAAATTGAATGAACCATATCAAAATAAAATTCAAGAATTCTATTCTAATCTGGTTATTTATTATTTATTCATATATTTGTACCATTTCTTCCACTATTTGGTATATAAGATAGTTAATAAAGAGTTTTTAAGAAATCTTGACTTTACACTCTATTTAGTCTGGAATTTATGTTCCTTCAAACTCTTGTTTTCTAAAAAGGGATTCCGAGAATATTCAAAAATTATACTTTCACCATTAAAATAAAATTTACCCTTTTGGACTTTTACAATTTTTTTCAAAGGAATCTTCTTGTTGCTTTAGGGATGAGGCATTTTTTAACCATTAAAATGATAAAGGAATGTTCCTTTTACCTTATATTACATGTAACAATTTATCCATTTTCAATACATTGAAGATTTAGTTACATGTTTAAAGGTTAATTTTTAAAATATTTTTTTAAAATATATTTTCCAAGAAAATGGTTTTCAAAATATTTTCTACCTTATTTTAAAAGTTTTCGTGGAAAATAGTTTTCAAAATGTTTTCAATCCATATTTATATGTTTTCAAATAATTTTAAAAGAAATGGTTTTGAAAACGTTTTCAAGTATTCTTTATAAGATTTCAATGTTATTTTAAAGAAAAAGGGGTTTTTTTATATTTGTTTTGATTTTTATGTGGTAAGTTTCAAGGGAAAAAATTTCAAAATTATTTGGCACCTTCTTTATAACATTTCAAGATATTTTCTAAGAGAATTATTTTTAATTTTTTTATGTGTTAAAAAGCCTTTTTTAAAGAAGAGATAATATTTTCCTCAAGAATATTTTTGATGTATATTTCAAAATTATTTTCCATCTAAGATGAAATTCATTGATGTTACTCATGTCCTTCTGGGAAATTATCTAGTGGTTCCATTCATATCCTTTCTACGAATGAGTTATGCTTAATTTCATGGTCCTTATGAAACAAAATTCACTTCCACAGATTATATTTTTATGAAATACATTTCTCATTCACCGGTTATTCTTTGATGAAATTATTATGAAACCTCTATATTCTCCATAGGTGAAGATATGCTTACATGTTTATGACACCCATTTCATTTCATATGTTATGATATGATTATTTATGATCTTGTGAAACATGTATCTATGATTTTAATATGTTTTGGGTGGGACCTATATATACCAATAATGCATTAGGTAAATATTTATCTCTCATAAGACATACATGGATGGAATGATAAATGAACTCTGTTTCGTAACATAGGGATATAATGGGGGTTTACCTGGTTCTGTAATACAAGGATAGAATGTGGGTGGACCCAATTTAGTAAAGAATTTTGAACATTATGATGGCACTATCAGTGATGGATTGGCTACTATAGTAGATCATATTATGTGAATATGTGTTTTCCACATTTCCATGTTCGATTCATATGTTATTATTTCACGGATTATGTTATTTATTCCCTTATGATTCATGTCTTATGAACTACCATGCTTTATGCCATGATTCATGTATATGATCTTTGTTATGCAGAGTACGATATTTAATTGTCATGATCATGTTCTAATACCCTTATGCTCATGAATATGCTTACATACATCCCTTATTTACCATTACTGAGTATTTGATCTCACCCCTTTGTATGTTTCCTTCCCCCGGTTATGAAGACATGTATTATGTTTCATGTGTCTAAGAAGGGTTCTAGTCAAGAATATACTAGTGGGAGATAATGTATCTAACTTATGTACTGTTGTTTTTATATCTATGTTTTCAAAGGTTGTAGACTAATACGGTTTTTGTACATCGCTTCCTATTATGTTTTAAGTATTCCAAAAATGTAAAGTAATGTATTTGTATGTTAAGACTGGGTAATTATATTTGGTCTCTAATTAATGACATTAAACACTACAGGACTAGGAACTAATCCCATTTCCACAAGGCAAAATCAATCTTGTCCTATGTATTCTATGGTTTCAGAAACCCTTGAAACCTCTTTCACCTATTTGGTATGCTCCAAATATACCTATATAATCCTAAGGTAACTGGATCTCTCATTTAGATCCCCATTTCATCATCAGACTTTTAATATATGGATATTTAATTGATTCATCAATATTTTATTTCCAGATAGAATATAATATGGTGATGACACTTGCTATAAATGTCCACCTTCCATCAAGGGAACATGTACTAACGAACTTTGGTCAGAAACATAAGTGGACCCATGTTTTGACGTGATGGCTAGTGGTCAATCCTCTTTTATTGAATCAAAGTTTTGATGATATTAAATAATAAATAGTTTTTAAAATGTATTCAATGATCATCATTATCCTACGCATCAATCCTCTTTTTAATTCTTATTCACAAAGGCACAATTTTCCTTCTCACACACTCCTTTTCTTAATAAAATTCATAAAACATTTAGTGCTTCCATTTAATAATTTTTTGTATATAGGTTGTTTTAATCGGTCATATTTCATCATTATTAACTTGTCACCTCATATAAATAAGTTCTTTATATGGTTGATGCATCATTTTAACCCCAACCCATTCATCCCAGGAATAATCGTGTGACTTTAGTAGCCCCAAATTTTACCTTATTCATTACACTGAGTATTGATCACAAGGGATTATTTATTTATGATTAGGTCTCTCATTATCATGATTTCAATTACTTTAATTCTCACCGTGTAATGATAAAAATATGTTTTCAATGTTCTAGTCATATGACATTAAACTACATGGTTTTGTCTATAGCACATGACTTAAATCTATGTGATAACTAAGTCCTTGTTCAAGAGAATAACCTTTATGTGGATTTTCTATACTACCAATCCTTGTACTAGAAATATTTATGTATTTTATTTACACATTATGGGTTATATAGTGATAACCAAACAACCTTTTCTAGAGATATCAATGAATACCAATTCCATTCTATCTAGAAATTTAGGCTTCTTAATAGATTCTAGTTGATTCCCTTCCTACTTCATCTTTTGGACCATACTATTTGTTTCATGAATGATATTGATCTACATGATACAAATGCACAAACTATGATATGGTGATGAGGTAATTCCCTATTTCAAAACTAGTCTCTTATTCAACTATAGTACTTTTCTTTCTTCTATATATAATCCAAAATGTTATAAATTAGTTTCTAGTCCACACATCATGTCCCTAAAAAATGTACCCCATATACTATAGAGACTATATACACTAGGTATAGACACCCATTTATCCTTCCTTTCATTTCTAGTTATTTTTCTCCAGTCATAAGGACTATTTGAATTTCCATCATTAGAGCTACATGAAACAAAATATTCAGTAACTCATGGTCATAACAACATAAACACACACAAAAAATTTCCCAATAGGTCATATCTTCATAACATTAAATAGAACAACCCACTTATCTAAGATCTACAACCTTAAAAGTTAGAATTCTACTATTTAAATATGAATTACTTTAAATGTAACAATCGATGATCTAAGATTTACTAACACAAGCCATTATCCCCTTTTTTCAAATCTATTTGACCATAAACTCAACATCCTTATAGATCAATAATCCTTCCCCTATAGTGTGAATAAATCTTGATCTTTTATCACTCACACAGTTGGAATTTATATTTACAATGCTAACCCACATGCCTTCCATATGTTCATTTTTTTGTTGATATGTTTGATTAAAGATGACATAACATTAGGGGATCTTGAAATATTTCTAATCATCCTACTCCTCCACAAATACACATTATATCCCTTTATTTGGATCGATATAAACTTCAATTCTATGTGGGATTTACAATAGTGACTAAAAATTATGAAAAGTATTTCCTATAATCCAAGGTTCACACCTTGGAGAAATTATCTTCATAATCTCCGAACAAACCCACCTACATTGATTGGAACAACACTCTAAAGGTTACTCGTTCTTTTAGGGTAAATATTCTATGGGGTGAATATTCATTAGCATGGTAGTTGGACCCATGTCTTGAATATAGTAAGTGGTTATCCTTAAAATATATTCCTCTTAAATTCATTAGTACAGACTCTAAAGGTCATAATTTACCTCTCTCTATATTCCCTTTTCTCAAATGGAAATCAAATACCCATGATGTGGTGACCTCCTGTATCTTTGAAATTTTTAGGGAAATATAACTTTTGTAACCACACCAACTTGATTTTCCCATCCTCATGGGTATCTATTAGACATCAATATAGTATTCCAATCCTAACCTATCAACCCTTATCCAATGCTCTTGTTTAATTGAAGTATCTTCTCTTTGTTTCTTGTTTCTCACACTAATCATGAATCATATAGGGTTACTGATATTTGGTAGTTTATTTAATTTATGGAATGGAAATGAAATTTTTTTCACATAAATTCTAAGGAAGAAATTCATTATAGTTATCCATATATCTAAACCTATCACCTATTAAAAAAATACCACATATTTTTTTAATGGGTGACAGACTCCTAAAATTTATTAAACCTCTATCAAGTCGATTCAATGATTCCTTGTAGTGTAACTATATCTATCATCTATTCCTCTCCCTATAGCTTGACCACTTCTATCCATAATTAAATCTGAATGTTCTTAACACTTTACTCTATTATTTGGGATTCTAGTTTTTCTATCTCAACCTAGGTTATCTCCATTTAAGCCTCCAAATGATGGAGTATATTTTCAATAATGGAGAGCATAATACATTATTAGCGTGCTTACTCCTCTACCAAATAAACCTATATCTTGACTATATGGATGGAGGTTATTCCATTAAAGAAACTCTTATATAATGAAAGAAACTCTCACCCCTATAGAAACACCCATCAACCAAGAAGTCTTATTGTATTGTGTGTAGTGCATGACATTTAACACTATTGATACCCATGTTAGAAAAATATTGGTGAAGGGATCACATATAAAAATTGAACAGACTCATTTTTTAAGTGACGATGTAACAAATTATGCATCACGTCTTGATAAATCTCACTTGGTTCTCATTGGAATCATTTAACCCTAGGCCATATATTTCCTATGGTGCAGATAAGTACTCAGAAAAGGAATCTAGTACCTAGGTAGCAAGATAAAACATTGGAAATGGCACACTGACATTGATATAGTAAAAGTGGAAATCCTCAACATTCTCTTTTATATGAGGTTCAAGTTCTACCTCTCCAAACACATGAATAACTGGACCTGAAATTTCAATAGGAGGTACCACTACAATTATTTCCATCATGTATTATTCCTTTAGATATTCCTATTACAAATAAGATTAAGTGGACTCATAACTAGTCCCAAATAGAGATATCCAACTCCTCACCTCATTAGTTGAGGGCGATACATGGATTTTAACAGCCTTATTAGGCCCGATCTCTATGTACTTTTTTGGTCATTGTGTACTCATCTATAGTCACTACCATTAATGTAACATCAATGTTCACCATGTCAGTGGTGGGATTCATAAGATAAAGTGATGAAACATATGGTTGTTCATCTGATGTATTTAAAATTAGGAAACAAGTAAGATTCTAGTGAGGTATGACCTATAAGAAATGAGATTCGAATTTCAGGAAGAAACTTATGAGTTGTTTTGATGGAAATGTGATTAAATACTTGAATGTGTTCGAGATAGTTTTATTATGAAATTTGACTCTCCTATCCTCATTCACTTATCTTTGGATAATTGTATCCACCAAAATAAACATTTGGTTAATGGAAAAGGCATTTGATACATGTTACAGTGTTGATGGAATCCTCATATGGTTTGGTAAATTGGTTGCTGCCACTAGATGCTCTATGGTTGGGCATTCTAACACTATGGTAAGAGGGAAGTCGAGTCAACATACAAAATTAATATATTATATACAAAAAACAAGGGAAAATAAATCCACCTTGTGGACCCTCTAAATGTGGATTTATCTCCTCGATGGGAAGGTGTACCTCCCTGAAGGGATAATAATTTCCTATAGTTCTAGTAAGTGATATCACCACCATATATTCTCTATCTAGGATTTTTCATTGAATATATATCAAAGTTGATGAATTAAGGATTCACCAAGGATCTATCCCTCCTCTATTAATACTGATTTCTATATAAATCAATGGAAACACATATGTAAATCTTGAGGGATGATAATAACCACCTATTTTTTAGGATATAGAGTGTACCTTATTACATGTATGTTTTTATTAGTCTTTAGTAGGATAAATGAACTCATCTTCTTGAGATAATACCTCATACGAAAAATACCCCATGAATCCTCATCATCTTATTCTTACCTTTATTTCTCTTCAATAAAATCAAGCTCCATTAGATTGCTGAGGGGTGGTAGGTTTGACAATATCTATGATCATTCAGGTTAGAGTGTTTTCCGAGCTATGTGAGTGGATCACCTAATCCAACTTAACAATATACTTTATAAATTCTTTTTTGGAGGGAATAAACCCTGATTTGGTATGCCTAATGATCGAAAGGGCTATCCCATTAACCTGAATGTTAAAACACTATCCTCAGTAGAGGATGAATCATCAAAATTCATCAGGATTTCTCAATTATTGCGGAAGACTTCATCATATGGAATACCCACTGTATGCCATATACACTAACCTATAGCAGCCATAAGGAAGATCAAAACCACTCAGGAATATTATTCTTACTCCCATACTCACCTCTATGTGTTCCCCCACCCCCATATGCACCCTTCCATCCATGATAATAAATTAGAGACCTTAATCTCACCTATTACATTAATTATTACCTCCATAAAATCTCCCTATAAGAATAAGGACTCCAACCAACCCAACAAGACTTCTTTCTCACTTCCCTAAGGAATCCTCGACTAGATATTATAAAACCACTCACTACCTTAGCATCTCCCCAGGGTGTGCCTCTAACTAACTCTTATCTTATGCACATATTTTTCCAATCACAGAACCAAACATTGGTAGATTGATTCTCTCTATACTACCCTCATGGTTTATTAAAAAAATAAGTTTCATGGAGAACCACTACAAGGTTTTTTGATGTAATTCTATATATACTATGTGATTGTTCTATTGAAAATAGAAGAACTAGTGAGAAAACTGATATGGAACAATGGGATTATAGATAACCATGTAACTAATATATTCCACTAGTAAATAAAATTAAAAGGATAGAATGTACGTATTAGTCAAAGTTCCCACTACTCTTTTTACATTAATCATTCTGATTGGAGTAGTTTAGGTTGGATGTTGAACTGATCATCTGCATTGAGTTTGTCCATCATCCCAATCCAATCAAGTTGATGTGGATAAATCCCAAAAATATTTAGGATCAATGGTCAGAGGTTAGTTTCGGGAGGGCAGATAAATTTTGGATAATCATACCTCTTGAAGTGTGTGGAAATCTATCCATGCAAAAAAATTAATGGACCAAATATATGAAGGGGGGGGGGGGGGTTCATTTTATATATTCTCTTCAACCCATGGTAAAACAATTTTAGTACTAGGATGATAGGTTTTATACACACCCACTTGGAATATCTACCCCAGTGATGGGTGTCCTTGGATGCATATACATATGCACATCTTGAAAAGACTATAACCATCTGATCCGAAAGGCTACAATGAATTTTACCAGCCTAACCTAGGACACACAAACCTTCAAAATATATTCTCACTATTTATATTCACCATTTTCCAAATCCATCCAGTATGATCTATGATTTTCACTTTATTTAACCCCTAGGAATTTTCTCCATCATCCCAACATATATTGTTTGGAATTATTCAAGAAAATAAAAAAAATTCCTGAACTATAAGTATAAATGAATGCCCCAACTACTATGTTATGACCCTATGATGAAGTCTACCAGTTCTTTAGAAAGCACTGACACATATCCGACCCCCTAGACATTCATCATTGTGAGAAATTTGTTATAAATCACCCCCATGATGGGGATGCCACCAATGCAGTAGATATCCAAGAATACTAATGATGAAATCCACATAGTGAAGGTGAAACATGTTTATATCCAGTGACCACTATCTTAGTTTCTCTAGTACCAAATTAGGGTGATAGTAAATATATAATTAGGAGGCCCATGATGCCTCATAAAGCCCTATTTCTTTCAGCACATTCCTTAATTATTCATAAATTTGTTGAACCCTAAATTCCTTGGACCATTAATTCATAATAAAACCTATAATGTAAAGATATCATTCATATATCTTGACATAATGGAGGTGTTATAGACCGAACTTGAAAATTATAAAGTACTATAATAGAGATTTCTCTTTGGATGGTTATTATCTATTGATTCTCTCGGCTGGGTTCTACATTATCAACACCACTACAATTTTATGGAACCTTATGGAATAACCAACTATAAAATTCTCCCACCTAACATAACCTAGAGAGAATATAAGCTATTACTTTTGGAAATTACAATTTACATTATGTATTGTGACATTCTCCAATATCTAGAATCCAAATAATTGTAGCCTATTACATAGTAGTTACTCATTCTATTCCTTTTTCTATAGTTTAGATAAACTATCATTTTCAAAAAATGATAAGAGAGTTGTTTTTATTTGAGGGTTCTCAACCATATACTTTATACGAGAATCAAAATCTCCTGTTCCTTCAAGGTTAATTAGTTTAGAAATTATAAAATTTTCTAATATAGATGCATGAAACAATTTTTTTAGGAATTTTGTGAATTTATAAAACTAATAATTTCATGAATAAAATATTTCATGATCTATTATTCATTTTATAGAGAGATTTCAAGTAATAAAAGTATCCTCATAAAAAAAATCATGAATTATAATGATTTTTATCTCAATATGTTCAAAAATGATGAATTATATAGAAACATGTGGAAATAATTAACATTTCAAGAGTGAATCATTGTACTATCTGGTCCCCTTACTCGATTTATAGGGAATGGGACAACACAAGTTTTCCTTAATAGGAGTATGCACTACACAAGTTTTGGTATTCACCCTCAAAATTTGATCCTCATCTTCCCCATTGGTTCCAATTTAATGGGTAAGGGGGAATTTTCAAGAACCCAAAATTAGGTTAAAGATGATATTGGAAGTGAAAAGAACCATCAAAATAAATTCTAGGACGATTGAATTCATTACATAGGATACCAAGAGGATTTCCTAAAACACATCTCTTCATGAGACTATAAGATTCAGGAAATAACATCAGAATGATGTGATAGTCATATTATTGAAACACACATGTAATAAAGAGAAATACTGTCATAATTTTTTGAAACAGAAATATTTTTTTAGCATGTTCATATTTCATTAAGATAGTCCCCCAATATCCTAGAGGCCTATAAATCCACAGAAATCTATGTAGTTTTAGGATCCATGATCGTTGGACTCCCTACAAAAATTCTCAACTCTATGAACTATTTCCTTCTCAAGTTTGGTTCCCTATAGATTCTTACAGATAATGATCTCTCACAAATGACCACACATAACTCACTCAAATTATTGAATCCTAATTGGGATGGAGTTTATAAAAGTCTCTTCTATGATGAACACCATTTCTTCTTGTGGAAAACTCTTCACATAACACAAGGATTTATGAGAAATCAATCTTTCATGAAAAATATTCTATCTATATCTAGGGAAAACTCTTATGATTGAGACACCAGTATTATATAACTCTATATTATATTAAGTTACCAACATTCATGAAACACATAAGGGGAACCATTATTTGTTTCTTTCTTCCCCCAAACAATGTTTCATGAAAGTTGAGTACTCAAGGGTCTAACATCAATTTGATATAGGATTCTATGTGAAAAATACACACGAAATAGTGTTATCATTTATGTTTACATCTAGTCCACCTACATGATTCTTGAAATATGTAGTGACTATAAAATAACCCGAGACCCACAATTCTATATCTAATAAAAATGATGTTTATTGTTTAAGAAATACAAAAAAAATTATTTCCTTTTCAAAAATGATGTTATTTTCTAGTCTAGGTTTTGGAGGAGAAGGATAAACTATATAAAATATATCTATTTTAAATAACTAATAAATAAATAGTTATTTTGACTTTTCATGCACTAACTCCTTAACTAATCTTAACTCCTTTTTAACTTCTAATGAGACTATTAAAAAAAATTTAACACATATGGTGAGAATAATATTTTCCATCAAGGGTATTTAAAAATTGGGATAGTATTTTTATAAATTATGTTTTAAAAATAATTTCAATTTTTTGTAATTTTATATCAAACATTAAATACATGAAAAATACCATTATAAAATATAATACAATGATATTTAAAATATATAATCATAGAGAAATAATTTTTAAAAATATTTTAAAATACACATCATTTATAAAAAAAATTAATCTTCAAAATATAATAACAATTAAAAATACATTGAAATACTTTTCTTGATAAATGACTCAAGTTATTTTTTAGAACATATTTTACATGATTTGAAAACAAAACCATGTGTACAGTTGGAACATTAAAGGCTATCAAGGGAATACCTGTCATGGAGGTTTGAATTTACTCCCTAGATCCCAATAATTCTTACGAAGTCCAAGTATATGGACCCAACCTTAAACATTGAATAGTATTGCGTTTTTAAGTTAAGAAATAATTTTCATAGATTTTAGAATATTTTATGGTGTAGTGTCTTATAAAATAAGGAAAAAATATTATGATGAAGATCCATAAATTAGAATATGAAACTTATAACTAGTATCCATTTGTTTCATAAAAAATTACTTAAAAATAAAACATGATTTATTTTCAGGGAATGTTCATATATTCATTTTCTTTAAAAGAAGAATATATTGTTTTTATAATTTGATCCGCAATTAGGAGACCTAAAATCCTTCCAAAAAGGAAGGAATAATATCTCTTACATAAATGAGAGAGGTAGATTGGAATTTAGAGGGCATAGAACTATACCAGGAAATTGTGGAATAAAAATGGTAATGAGTTTGGGAAGAACTGTGTCGAACATGATCGAATGTGTAGGAAATTCGGGAGCATGAAACATCATTTAAACAAATATAAGATGATTTTTCCCAAAACTATTCAGAGACCTATTCGAAACAATCAAGGTTTCTCAATATATGATGAATTTCACACAATTATTATTCTATCAAAATGAAAAATCCCGAACTTTGCACAATTCAAGGGTACGGGTAACCCAGTTGTGCATCTACAAAATTATGTTGGGGAAATTTATGGAAATGATACTCATAGAAATATCGGCATACAATAGAATTCCTTTCACAGAGTCTCAAGGGGGGACCTTTGCAGTGGTTTTCCCATCTAAATATTCAGCAAATCCACACCTGGCTGAAATTATCAAGGGGTTTCTTGAACAATATCTAAATAATTGTGAACTAACTGTGGATTTTTGTGTCCTCTTGGGAATTAGCCGTAATCCCGCAGAATCATTCTTTGAATGCACTGTCAGATGGAAAGATTTTTAAATTCAAGTACATCCACCCATCATAATATCCCCAACGGTTCATAGAAACTCTCATGGGGGTATACTTTGATAATATGTGTCCCAGTGTCACCAGAAACATTTCCCAACTCATCTAACAGGGTTGAGACTACTGTCAAAAAAGGTCACATACGTGGAAACATTTTCCAAAGAAGAGGGGAATCATTTTCCTAGGAAAAAAATCTAGTATCAAAGAAGCTTGAGAAAAAGGATCCGCACTATGCATCCTTCCCACATTGTCGTACAATCAAAGACTATTCAGCAAGATCTAGTACAGCTAGCACAACCTGTGGAAAATGAACCTACACCACTATAAATGGCTCAAATCAATCAGAAGAGACAGAATGTCATAAGAAATTGAGTCTTCACTCCTTTTTCCATTACTATGTCACATGCTTATAAACATTTTCTCGAAGCAGGAAAGAGTGCGCCTGTTTAAACACTGCCTATTCAAAACCCACTACCTTGAAATTTCAATCTGGATCAATGGTGTATGTATAATTACGGACAATCAGGGTATTATAGTGAATCATTTTTTTCACTCAATATAGGAACTATTTGAAGTCTGCGTCAGGACTTGCTGGATTTTCAAAGAGTTGGGAAGGAAGTGGTGACACCACCATGACAACCGAATGTTACAACCCTGATATCATGAAGCGGTGAATTTCCTATCGAATTCTGAGAAAATTAAGGATAATATTTCTTTCATTAGAACTCACTAAATAGTAGTAACTATCAAAATAGACCAAGAGGGAATGAAATTCGGGCCCTAGGTCAGAATTCTAGCGAAGCCTTCTTGTGAGGAAATACACGAGAAACATGGATATCAACAGGGTTGGGAAAGAAACAACATGGAATTTATGAGCTAGTTGAAGCTCACAAAATTACTATTTGTCTTGTATTGGGTGTAAACTTAAGCCATAGGATGCAGATAAATTCTAGAGGTTTTGACCCTTTAACTTATAAATGAACAGATACTTCCAAATGGAGGGGACTTTAGAGCTATACAAGGACTTTCTTATCCGGTCAGTGGATGTAGATATGAGTTTGCAAAAGAAGAATGATTTTAGCTTCCTGATGATCAGTCTAAAGAACTGATTTCTCAAATCCAAAATCTAACCATGGATCCACCAATGCATTTTTAAAACAATCTCCACTAGCTCTATTTCAAGAATCAAGGATTTGATTTCCATCGAAGACAAGACAAGGAATTATCCCAAGGTTGACAAGAAGACTACACTAGAAATCCTTTTAGCCATAAAGTCTTTGTCAGAAGGCACATTGGATGACCCCTACATCAAGATCCCCAAAATCTGGGATGTTGAGAACTTCACCGCTGATGAACCAACAATTTCCATGGAAGTGTTCATTCCATAGATGGATACCCTATGAGCATCTTTCCAACCACAACCTCACATAGTGATCTACCAACTAGGAACCTTTTTCACATTTCCGGTCCTATAACAATAATGGGTTGTTCCAAGAGTTTACATGCCAGTTCTCTTGATGGCCAGGCCTTTTTTAGCACTACCAGAAGCATATAACACCTCCTATCAATCAGTAACCAAATTAGAACAATTTTTAATCAATATTTCCATATTGATTGAAGGATAGGTGCATCAATGATGCTTTTAGGGTCACCTCAGGTGACATAGCTTCCTTCCAGAACTAATGTGTATAACATAACCACTACTTATCCCAAACCCAAAGAAGGCTCCACTTTTGTAAGAATTTTGATGACTCCATAAAGTGGATGTCTTTTAGGGTCAAGACTAACTCCATGTGTTTCATGACCATACTCAACCTCAGAGATAGTGATTTAATGGTCTTCCCCTCCCTAACCCAAATTCTATATTTTGGAATTTAGAAGTAAGACATATCCACCTAAATATTTCATAGTGTTTTTACCTATAATGGTATAAACTAGAGAGTACCTTGTAATTGGCCCCTCCGACCCAACATATTGTAGAGAATATCTGAATAGAGTAATTCTTAGCAATATCCATTAGGCCATATAGGTTTTATAAATTCTTGAGTGGCTTAACATAGCAGACATGAGACTTAGGTCCATTGACATCGCTCAAACCTAGAAATGATTTTCCAACTCCCCAACCCCAGTCTTTGATACCAACAACTGTTGGGTTGATATAGTGACCTTTAAGTTGGAAATAATTTCAGAATAAATGTGCACCCCCTTCTCATCGGTGATGATTACATCATCACCTAGAATGGAATAATCATTGAATAATACACTAGGGTGAACTTTCTTGGCACAATACCACACCACGATGTGGTGAGATAGAGTGAAGAGAGGCCATGGTGAATAGTACATGAAAGGTTGACCAACCATGAATGGGACCCATTACTTTTATTTTGTAAAAGGGACCTAAAACATGGTTCTAGCAAGGGTAGTTTCCATAGCCCAATAAGCAAAAACCATCATAGACACGACTTTATATGCTAGAATACCTATAAAGTCCAGTTATCTTTTGATGAAATAAGAGGGGTCATGGACTACTTTAGATCAAAAAAATAAACCATCATCTTGCCTACTTGTATATCCAGAGGCACAGTTTGATTAAACATGGAGTGCATACGCCCATAATGAATTGGGAGACTCCAAGTTTTACTATTTATAGGATGATGTTTAATCCATTGAAATGGAAGGTCAGATATGTAATCATCCTATATAGTACTCTTAATCTGAATTCAATCTAGCACATTCTTCCAAGTCCTGTCACTATGAAGTTCACATTCAAGAGTCCCATTTCATATCCAATAAAAGTTATCACAATCTCGGTTTGCGTTCTCTACCTGTTTGAAATAAAAATAAAAATGTGACTGTGTCATATTTTCTGGTAAAGTGTGACTGTCCCCTATTCCATGTTTTTTAAACCCTAGGATGTGATGAGTCCTACACAAGCTCTCGCTACCTCACACCCCGATACCACACCATTTCCTGAATGTTGAGTCTTTCATAGGAAAGAGCGATAAAACATAGTAATCCTTATCACATTACCAAATATAGAAGGGAATGTATGAGATCTCTCTATGAGCTACTAATGGTATATTTATCCCCTCTTATCTAATAATGTTGAGAGAAACGTTTCTTCTTTTTATCACACTAAAATGGTTTCTAAATAATATAGAAGAAGGGGCCAGGCTGGGAGAAAGGGGGGGGGGGAACCACTCCAACTTGTAAGCTTCAATTTAGAAAAGATAAACATTCCCATTTTGTAAGCCTTGTTTTTAAAAACGGAATAGAGAGACATGTGTTAATCATATTTCCTACCTCAATATCTCTCATAGTTGATCAAATTCCTATCCTATCAACATAAATTTCATGGAGCTTCCAGCCTCTATGACTACCTTTTCCTAAAACTGAAAGACTACTTCTTTCGCTCCCACCGTATATAATTCTTTATTATTTAGCCTTAAAATCATTTTCTTATTCCTGAACGTCCCTAAAAGGTTATAAAATATATGAAAATTTTTATATATAGGGTCAAGTACCATAGATCTAACCTTTTCTAAACGTTAGATATAATGTAGCCATGGAGGGTCAAGACTGAGAAAGAAGCAAAGTGCAGTTGGAGATGAATCTATTATAGGAGGAGTAGGGTAGGCTCTTTGGATAGATTGAATAGATTATGATGATGAACCAGATACAACCATTAGTGAGATAATTCAGACTATTCCTAACTGGAGTTGAAGAAGAAAATCACCAGTTTAAATCTTTTGAAGGAGAATCCTATATCTTGTAAGAAAGAATGATTTGACTACTCAAAGGAGAGAAGTAAGAGCTCACTCGCCCAATAAGAATTGGGAGGTTCCAAAAAATTCTTAGTTTGAGGGACAATAAAGTGTTGAACCGGGTCCAACTTACCTTTAGGTTAGGGATTGGAGTTGTAAACTACTCGACCGGTTGGGTAGAAAGTTCTTCCCACTTCCTCTTCCAATTCATTAAAGGGTTCTAAGAAGAAATGAGGAAAGAACAGACATGTAATATTCTATATATTCCTTCTCTTGAAAATTAACTTCTTAAGGTTATCCCATCTTCTGGGATAGGAGAAAGATAAGATCTCGACTAGGAGTATGAGGAGCAGATATGTTCTAATACCGGAATATGCCTCTACTGAAGTAGAAATTTTGGGGTTTCAAACTGAGATTTGAATTTCTAGTAAAAAGGGGTTTACCTGAAATATGGTACATATATATATATATATCCTATATAAAATGGATTTGATTCCACTTCATTGCGGTTAAGTACATCCCTCTAATATCTTTCCAATTCTAAACTCTCGGAGGAGCTAACTAAAGATGAAAGCAGAGTTGGATCTTGGCAATGCAGTAGATCTTTGTTTAGCTAAGAGATATTTTGGTCTAGTACTTATATATATATTGGAATTTGATTTCCCTATATTGTAAAGAAAGAACCATCTATAATGAAGAGTTAGATATATCTATAATATACCAACTACTCAAGTAAAATAAATAAAAGTTTCAATCCAGTAAAGTCTGATAGTGCGTCAGTTAAGACTAAAAGCCACAAACTAGCCTCTTTTACATCCCATATATTGTGATGTTAGAGACTGGGAAATCAAATATCATTGATGGTTCCTCTATAGCTTTGTCAATTCTCCACCACTAAACTTTATATGCTAGAATACCTATTATCATTTGGGAGAATCTATCTCATACTTTTTGACCATGCACAGATATGAAAGGCACTGTTAATCAAAAACTAAGAGAAAGAACATCAACTAGGTATGGTAATTATATATATTGTTTGGTTTGATATTGAAATTAGTAGAATTCACAAATGATGTCAGTACTCATCTATAGTACTCTTATATATAGTTATATAGATGATACCTGGCTCCTCTTCCCCTGAGATTCTCCTTTAATTTATGGCATGAAAAGAGGGGATTCCCTAAAATTCAATAATTCAAGATCTCATTATATAAAAAAGAATAAAGAAGTTCCTTCCTTGAGTTTCGCATAAATTTTATATGAGGGTTAGAAAGGGTTAGATTTAATGTTCTTGACCCTATATATCTGAAAAGGCCCTTTTGAACCCTCTTGGAGTCCTCATTTCAGGTCTCAAATCAGTATTAAAGAGTCCTATTATTTTCTAATAGTTGACATCTATGAAATCTCTTCATTTATGATAATTAAGGTGCCCCTGTTTACTTTTTCTTTCCACACAACATCAGTACTCTTCTAATAGCCCTGAATCTTCTACATGATTACCTTGTCGCTCCCTCAGGTGCACCTGACTCTAAATAATCAAAAAGAATTCTATGAGAGACAAAACAAGGAGAACTATAAAGAATAATACCTTTCATAAATAAAGTTTCAAATGAAGAATCCAATAGCTTACATTACATTACAAAACAAATTGGGAGATGTTATACCCCTTCTTGGATAAGGGAACTACGTTTCTTCAAGTATCATCATTGGTTTCGAATCTACATCCAAAATTAGAACATATTAGGTTGGTGCAATACCAGCTTCTCTTCCATACCAAGAAACCTTACTCTTAAACATGTCTATAAATTCCCTGTGTTTCCCGATCTCTAAGTGTTGTTTTGACATGTGTGAGATTTATCAACATATATCGTTTCCATAAGGTTTAATTACCGAATATGATCCGACTCCTTCTTTAATTAACCGCTTGACCTTTACCTAGGCACTCACTAGGATAGGAACCATCACAGTTTGGAACTAATGGAGGATGTCTACCTAGGCACACTAGATCCAATTCTGTTGATGGAAGGGAAACTACTTCCATCGAATGAATTGGTTCTATTCTTCAATATATATAAGTACCATTATAGAAGAATGTGTCCTGAAAAGAAATCCATGAATGAAAACAATTTAATTGATTTAAGTCAAAACATTAGAGGATTCAAGTGTCCCTTCTCATCTCGAGTTGAGACTGTATAATATAGGTAAGTCCCTACCTTCACCCATGTTTAGAAGTGTATTCTATCCACTGGAAATATATATAAGTAACATTTTCTGAGGATACATTGATTCCGTTTAGCCGTTACCATTCAATATGTATTTTCCTCCTTAAACCCCTTATCCTAGATATGAAATGTATGAAAAAGATGTAATAATTGAAGTTGAGTGATTTATTAAGTCATTAATATATTAATAGTTGTGTAAGAGTAGAGTATTTATGACTAGTTTGTTTCCTACATGTTGAAAAATTCAGCTCATCCAATTGAGACAGATAGGGCGCATGCCATTCATCGATATAATTTAGATAGTAGATTTTCTTATTAATTTGATCCTTGTAAAAAGATAACATGACACAAAATTATTATTTATTTATATTAACAAATTAAGGACTATCCATCACACAAATGGGTGAAATGACCTTGTTTAAGACATGAAGGAACAAACATTTGAAAGAGATGGTGAAAAAGAAGGAAATCGGCGCATTCAATATATATAAGTACCCAAAACTCTCACGAAAAACTATCAGGGTTAGAACATGAAATATATATGTACTAGGAAAAAATGGCTAGAATTAACCTACTACATATATTTTACACTGATAATGATAAAGAACTAGAACATGGCCAGAGGAAATACAATCATTAAAGTCATCCCAGAAAATCAACTTCGAAGTGACACAACAGACTAGGACTAGGAATCTTGAGGAATCCACACTTCCCACATCTAGTAAACAACTCTAAATCTTGGATGAAAAGTCCTAGATAAAATGTATTTACCCATGTTCAATCAAGAGTCCATCATCCAACAATAGATTAAGTCATCAAACAAGTAGTAGACATTACAGAAATTGAGAAGGTGATATCTCTTTACTCAGCATGTTCATACAAGAAGAATAATAAGCATTATATTATAAGAATACCTGTCTCACTATTATAGTAGAGTACTTAGCTAGGTTTCTATATTAGTTTAGTGATTCAATACATCCCAGTCATAAAAGGCAAGAATAAATTAGACAGTAAATTGTAGAATGCCCCAATCACATAGGATCACTATCCACACGAGTTGTGTCCTGCGGCTTATGTGCCATGTGATAAAAGAGGATTTCCTTTTTTTGATGTTTTTTTAAGGTGGGGGTGCATATGATATGATTTTTAAAGGTTAACAACTTATATTTCATAAAATAAGGCTCTTATGAAATATAAAAGGAGGAGAGGCAGAGAAAGTATCTCTAACAACAGAAGGGAAAGGTCAGTCACTTGACTATAAGAACGATTGAAATGAGAAGAATTTAAGTACTATAATATAATTTATGTTTCAGGAGGTTGAAATTAAAATGATCTATACACTCTATGAGAAATATTCTCTACCTATTGGGTAGTCACCTATATTTCAATGTAATATCCACGCTCTCTCTAGTGAATTAAGGTGTATGATTAGGACTCCTACATGGTATCCCTACCTTACATTAATTTGATAAGCTATCACTAAGTAATTTAAGATAAATAGGAAACCAATGAACTTAATGGAGAAGATTAATGGCCTTTGGAAGAAAAATCCAAGACTTTGGTTAGCGGGTAGCACCCATATCCTATTCCCCCTATTTTCTTTTTAGAAGCCGAACCTTTTCTTTGTGTGAGTTTTAGTGGATCACGTGGCTCGATGGGGGTTCCTTAGGGTATTTTGTTTGAATTACTATCGTGTTACCATACTACATCTATATATTCAGTCATTTTTTTCTATATATGTTTTTTGGAATATACTATAAAGTACCATCTAGGTCTCGTCTTGTATGCCCAAAAAATTAAAGTGATCCTTCTTCTTCTTACTCCTGGGAGAAAAACTCTTTTAAATCTAGGATACAACCACTATTTGGTACACTAGACTATGTTGGTTTCCAAGAGATCATTGATAAAAAGTTTCTCTTGGATGGAAGGTACATAATGGTGAAATAATTGTATTACACAACGATAGATGAATCAAACCCATGAACTAACATTAGAACCGCTGGGTCAATATATATAATTACTAATCACTCAAACGCGCAGCCTCCAAACCCCTATCTTTCCTGATACACTATACTCATAGTCAATGAAACTAGAACTGGTCATTACATAGACTATGTAGGTAGAGTACCGACTACTCCTTCTCATTGTCGGTATTATATAAGTTTTAGATTAACAAGATAGCTTTTTCTAGATGACATTGAATAATCTTACCCCACTTCTGCAAAAGAGTGACCCAACTATCTTGGGTGGCTTGTATGGATTGGCCCTTATATTATAATAGTTGAGGTAGAGATTGTACTTCATTTTAATAGTGACATTTCTCATGGATTTGAAGAGAAATCCTAGATCACACCTATATGAAGTCTTGTTGCATCTCTATATAAAATGTTCGTCTAGACCTCTTTCTGAACAACCTCCTCATGTATGACCATCATTGTAGGCAATATTTGTGCGCCAGACCACATTGTAAACCAATCTCTTTTCCGTTTTCACTTTCTCTACCATTTCAACCCATTTATTGGAGTTTTTCTGAGTGTACCACTACTATTAGAGTAGAGTAGTGACTCAGGTGGATGGAAAAAATATATGGCCATAAGTTTCCTATCTTATCCGGAGTATTGATATTGAGATGGTGCAGTGCATTGGTTCAATAATTTCCCCATTGGACAACAGTGATCATAGGCTCACTTCCATTACGTCTTGGAATCATCTCTACCAGTATTTAATCATTTGGTATACAATGGATAATATATTACCTATATTATACCGAAGGCTCATTTCATGTTGATAAGTTGATCATAGATTCCCTAAAATATATATCATAAATGACACAGTCCACCCCAGTTCCTTTGACCAAAACCGTTTTCCTACCTCTACAACAACCCCCAAGACTCACTTTCACCCATTGGCATGACTGTTGGGACACCATTGATGCACGCATACTGGAATAAAAACCTTTCGTGCGATAGGAAACTTGTTTCCATATCTTCAACCACCATTTCCTAGAATAAAAGTACCCTCAAGTTTAGTTTTTTCCAATTCACATGTTTTAGTGTGAGATGAGTTATTCCCTCTCTTGTGAAAGTCATTGTCCAGTGTCCTTGATGTATTTTCAATAGTCTTTTTGGTCTTGTTCGTTCCCCTGACTTGATGTGGTGACGCTTTTCTCTCTCCCATAGAACCGTCTACAAAAAGAGTTGTCCTGGTGGAATCTAGTCTACCTGGTGACCTGGCATCACTATAACAATAGATTACTAGCACAAATCACCACTTGCTATTGGAATCATTATAGTATGGCATACCGAGTATCCACATACAGATTTCCCTTGGAACAAGGTGGAAACTAGCAGGACATGGACTTTCTGAGTGCATCCATGAGAACGTATCATCCAATGACAATGCCTTGTGCTATAGGGGCTGTTGGATCATCTAATCTCCCAAACCAATGAAAATGCTATGCTATGGGAATAAAATACCACCAATCACAAATGATTCATGCATGATGTCATTGTAACAGCTGTAGGTGCAGACCGACTACCCATTGTGTAACCTGATACACTGCTTCCGTACTATATAGATAGAGTACCCGACTCTACTCTAATAGTTCCCCACCTTCGATAGTAGACCTCACGACCTTCAGTGGGTTCATGGGCCAATAGTCTACTATTTATATTATACCAATGGTTATAGGCATTTGTTTCAGTCATGCATCTAGTACCTTCCTCCAATTGATCAGTACTCTACTCTAATAGTACTATATAGACATAGTACCTGACTATACTCTAATAGCCATTTATACAATGTATGTGGGGGTTGATGGAATATGTGCTCCACCATGCAGTAGTATTGGCCAACTCGTTGGGACCTTACCTCATTTCATAGGAATGTAGTTGCAATTCATTGTTCTACACTAGATAGCTACGAGCATCCCCTATATCATAAATGTGGTAGTGATAGAAGAAATTGAGTAGGCCATTGGTTTTTTCAAGTGCTACTAGTTCTCGGCAGTCTTGAGCCACCGTGGTCTATTCAGTTCTCTTACAGTACACTTATATATAATTATAGATATGATGCGAAGCTTCTGTGGTGGTGTTTGATGGCCGGTCCCCTTCGTCCTACTGACTTGTTGAGATACGACTCTATAGTGACTAGTTGAGTGTTGGGAAGTCATCAATCAAAATAGAAGCGGTACCTGGGGTGAAACACAGAACCAATCAACACCAAATCTTTAATGTTCGCTCCCCATTCACTTTCCTTTCATTCAAGGAATGTGTTAGGAGACTTCCTACTAGCTAGAAAATCACTCATAGAAAATATATTCTCTACTCTATTTAGTGTGGTGACCATATCAGACACATTAATTCCAACATCAAATAAGAGAATCCATGGTTTGGTGTGGGATACGAGTTGGTGCTCTATCCACGTTACTTCTCTGGGGGTTACCGAGCTACCCGGTACTCTTCCATATAGTCTTTTTATATTATAATGAATCACTCGAGCGTAATAGTGAAACAGAAGGAGGGAATGGACCCTATCTAGGAAAGAAATTTGTAGAATGGGGGTTGGGTATAATAGGAGTTGAACCTACAACAAGTAGGTTAAAAGGCCAATACTCTACCGGCCGAGCTATACACCCACCTCACCTTGGGGAACTGGGTGTCTAGGAAAGATGGATCAAGTCTACTATAAATATTATAATAAGGAACACCTATTATAATTCAATGATGCTCTTATATTATATTAATAGAAGAGTACCTGATCTCATATGAACCCTTGGGAGTGTAGTGACATGTATGGGGTGACCTTGACTAATTGAGTAGAGTAATGATGGCACCACTCGGACCATTTCTAGTTCAAAACCACTTGTTTAATTGATCACTGATATCAATATTTGTTGATAAAAAGTACAAAAATATGATGATTCCACAGGAAATTCAGTATTCCCTAATAGAAACCATAGTCCCTTCGAACATAGTTTCCTTTTTAATTATCCAAATAGACATCTTTTCGAACCACCTTGATCCTAAGTACTCTACTATAAAGTACTCATATATATAGTCCAATTCATAAATTCTCACTACGTGTTATGATGATTTGTATTCCCCATTCCCATAGTTTTAGCTAGTCAGCCCTAAGTCTCAATGCCATCATTTCCATTGCATGGGCTCGACCCAATTGATCAGACTCTAGCCTAGACACTCCACCTATACTATAATAACCCTATAGTTTAGTAGCAGTTGAAATGGAAGTATCTCATATAGTAACATCCATTTCCCAGAGCCCCATCTTGTTTCATTGATACAAGAGAAAATTCGACCCATTTGTTCGTTCTAGCCACCCACTAAGAGCGATAAACAGTTTAGAAACATATCAAAACTCTACTATAATATTATAAACTTGATGGACTAACTATTAGAATAATAATAGTCCTAAGTGTAGTACAAGTGAAACCACCATCAGTTCTATAGGGAATATGCGCCCTCCGATACCATTGATGTCCAATAACTTTGATCATCAGGATCAGATCGACAATATCATCTAATGAGTATAACAGAGTAAAGGAAGGGATAGAAATGAACATCGGTATGATACTAGGCCATATGGTTCCAAGAAGATCGAGAGTAGTTCCATGGAAGAACCATTTTTTTGATAGTCCCCTGGGAAAGGGAAAAAACCATAACATTTGAACGAGCATACATGAAACGAACCCTATGAATAGAAATATGAAGTGAGAGATATTGTTATGTAACTCAATGACCCCCTTCATGATCGGTGTGGCTCCATCTTGAGATCCTAATTTCCATAGATGAGCTGCATCACAAACAATATCTAGTTTGGTAACATCGATGTTCATTTCTTTTTTTATAGTGTAAATGGAGAAAGGGTGCCTATCAGTACTAGAATATTGCACCTAGACACCTCAAATCATACTGTTCCACCACTGATATTGGGGTATTTAGTTCCTCAGGTATTATTATAATATAGTTCCCTGATTGAAGAACATATATTATAAGAATATCCAAATTTTTGGTGTATGTAGTAGGGGGAGTTGATTCTTCAATCTTACCATTCCATTGTTCGAAGAATTGGTCTGACCTTTCTTGGTTAGACAAGGTATGCTACTCTAGAATATAAGAGCCTCTCTAGGCCACTCAAGATTATAAGAGGGTAGGGTCTACTACCTATATTAAACTGAGAATGATCTTGGATACTTGAATTATCCTACCCCAATGAGTACCTCGGTTACATGATTCATGCATTGTATCCCACACACTAGTCCATCCATCTTGTTAGCAGTTGCAGTTCTTATTTTCTTCGAGGGGTCCACTATAATAGGAAGATAGATTTGATAGTACATCCTTCCATTTTCTCGCTCGATCCTACTTTCCAATCAGTCATTTTTTCTTATTTCTTCTCAACCGCAAATAGATTCATAATCCCTATTAGAAGAGTACTGGTGATGTGACGCCATACAATGACATGATCTCTTCTCACTAATAGGTACATAACTGGACTCTATCCTATTTCATTGGGAAAGTCTACCAAAGAATATGTATGTGTAGGATAGATTCATTTCACTGTCATATATGACATGATGTTTCTACCCTAAATCTCATAACTGCCTTGTGATTGAGCTGCTGATTCTAGTACCTCTTAGTTCTTTGATTATGGTCGATTCCAATGACTTGTTGATGCCTAGGTCTCTAAAAGCATCCCTCTTGGGGCGAGATGAAGGTAATTAGAGACACCTGAGGAATTTCACCAACTCGGTGACCTACTGGTTTTGTCAAAGTCTCCATAAGGATATGATAAGAACATATATGAGTATGATCTTAAGTACCCTACAACGTACGTGGTATAATAACGACCTAGAACTGAAATTTCTTATTCTATGGGATCATCTACTGGTTAAGATTCTAGTCAACTGAGTGCCCAAAGTTATTTCTCGAACAAGAACATGATAGTATACTACTTATATTATACCAATATAGTCTACTACCTATATTATACTGATTCTCATCCACCCCTAAAGTTAGTACTATACTCTAATAGACCACTACAGGTAAAGAAACAAACTAGAAAGGGCACTCAATAAACATCATACCAATGCCAAATTCCTTCACCTCACCTATCTTCTAGCATGAAAATTTCTAAAAATACGTCTATCTATCATTTCCTACTCTCGATTAAATTCTTCAAAGGTTCCTATTAATGGAATACAAAATGGACGGATTGTTGAGAAAAATATCATATTGAGATATTGATGAGCCAATGGAAATATATATAAGTACCAAATTCATTCAGTTTCTCACGAACTGTTCCTCTATCCTCAATTACTCTACTCTAATAGTACAATATAGACAGAGTAATCAACCCATTTCCCAATGCTCTGCACTTGAGGATGCCTGGCCAGAATGTGGTTATCATATACCATCAATGATGAAATGCCCATTCTATTCCTTCTCACTCTCTTCAATCCAACCAAAACCTCTCTTGGTATAATATAGGTAATTTAGTATACCCACTCAAATGGAATTTAATTTGTGAACTATATAGGGTCTAGTACTATAGATCTGACCATTTCTAACCCTTATATATATAGTAGCCGAGGAATATAGTTAACCAAATTGTAGGTTAATTCCTCCCACATGCTACATGGTTCAGTTGTAGTATCACCCAAAAGATGAGAGTCAGACTACATTCTCACCCCTAGTACTTGTGTATGAGTCTATCCCTCTAACCTTGTTGTATTAGGAGAACCATTCCACTCTTTAACCCTTATCTAACCCCATCGCTCTCCCCCTAACCCTTCGACTATACAACTGCCTATATTATACCAAGTTTTTCTATATCTCTAGCAAGGAATAAACAAACTCATATCCTCAACTCATAGAATATAATTGCTCATCCATACAAGCCACCAAATATAGCAAGTCACTGAGGAGATTCATATTCATCTAGAGAATGATGTCCTATAAGTATAATACCATTGAGTATGAGTAGGATTTGGAGTCAGCTAGTGAGTCTCCCCTGGTTCTAGAGTGAGAAAGGTTCTAGAGTCATTCAATGATAGGGATAAACTATATAGGGTAAAGTATCATAGATCTAACCCTTTCTAAAGGGTCAAATATATTGGGTCAAGTATTGTAGATATGGCCCTTTCTAACCCTTAGATATAAAGTAACTGAGAACTAAATTTCATCCTCCTTCAGCAAGTCTGTAAGAACGAAGATCTATTTTCCTTGCCTCATGTGATTTTAAGAAAGCAGGTGGAGGATATAGTTATTTTTGACAGTACCTCACCTAAAAAACCTTAGGTATGTCGAGTCGAGTGCTTTGGGAGTCGTTGAATGGTATGTCGATGCTTACTACCAATATTATACCAAAACTCCATTCTACTGAAGGAGAAACGAAGGTGTATTCTCGCTACTTCTATGTAACTTATGTGTGATATATGACAATGATGGATATTTTCTGCATAGTTTACATTAACTATATTATACTGATTGACCGTCTGAAGGTACTGGGTGAACTCAGTCCATGGCTTGAGTTGTTCAGAATAACTCTTGAGCGGAACCCATTCCTCTACTACCTATATTATACTAAGTTCCCCCATTACCAAATGTAACACCAATGAATATACACTATCTATATTATATAGAAAGGCCAACATTTCCATGTCTTTCAAGTGGCCACTTTGGATGATAGGCCAAAGTGTTGAGCTACTTTCCTATTGCATTCCAACAAGATGTTTCCCCAGAATGGAAAGACAACCATATGGAACCTTCGAAGGAGATTAACTGACAATATATATACGAACCGGACCTATGTCAAGATGGGAAAGTTTTGGACATCAAGATTAGTATTCTCCCAAGGGTGGTATGGAAGCACCCTCTAAGTGTGAGTGGATATGGTCTAATGAGAGATGGTAGACTTTAGCCATCATGAGGTTGGAGGCACTCCATTTGAGTTTAGTGAAGGAGGCTTCAGTTCACCCTCAATCCCATTCCCTAGTAGGTGTATTTGGGGCTGCAATGGTAGCTAGATAAGTGGTTCAACTATACTCAAAATCATTGATCTCAATAGAGTCTAAAGTCCAATCGTACCACATCGAACTAATGACTATTATGTTAGATTGTTTGATCACATGTCCGCTTCATCCAGAACTTATCATGCCACCTGACTATTAGATTAGAGCACTGGATCACATGTCCTCCCACTATATTTGATACTTCATCCAATTCAGTCACTATTCAAGACCCCCACATCATAGCCTTGAACCGAAGTTGGGAGAAAGAACCTGAATTCTAATCAACTATCTATATTATTTATATTGAAATGCTTCTAATGATGTTCCTGGGTACTTCTATGTGCATTTTCAGTACAATTTAGTAAGAGTACCACTGATACTTATATATATTGAGTGAGTAGATTTGGCCCCAGCCTGAGTTTTGAGTCCTAGAAACTATCCACTTCAATGACCTATCCCTTCATCGATGACACCTTCTATTTGATTCGCATCTCAAATCAATTCCAACGACAAATCGCTAAGCAGAATCAGCCAAAAAACACCTTTTAGGTGGAGCATGATGAAAAATCGAAATATCCCAAGAGAAACATGTGGCAAAACGAGGCTGGGAAATGATCTTCCAACATCTCTTCTAGCACCAACCATTAGTGAAAAAGTGATATTTTGAGTCATGAAACCATCGAATAGACCTTGTTTCTGAAAACCACCACTTCAATTTAATCTATTGACCTAGTATATTTGAGCAGATCACCATAATTATCCAATTACAAAAAACAGCTCTGGATAGTACTCATATACTATTTTGTCCGAGCCGTTCTGATTACCCCCAAACTTCCCACCAATATACCGAGATAAAGAGAATGACTCTAAAACTTCTACAAAATTACAGTACCGTGATTCCATTTCATATCCAATGGGATGCGTCCTATAGAACTACCCTATTAAATTGATATAACAATAGATTCTCGAGTATAGTGTAACAATGATCACATGAAACCGATGACACATGGTTTCTAATGATAATGTTGAACCATATTTAGTATCTGATAATGAGAAGTAGCTTTGTTCATATTACAACCCTTACATCCCAGTGAAAACAAGAGCCATTGCAACGATAGTGAGTAAAGCAAAAACAATCGATGGTACATGATGTTCAGTAGATCATGATGATCCCATGTGATTGATTCTATAGGCATCAGGGGAATCAAGGTATTCAACATTGGAAGCTCCCATGGATTGAAATGAATGATGCCTTGGGGTAGCCAGATCAATCTGACCCCTACTGCTGGTGACAAAGCTGAATGATTAGATTCCCAAAAGAGAGGAAGAAGGAACCTAACCTCTAAGACTATGAACAACAAAGAGCCCTATCTCGGTCCATTTTTTACTACTGGGCTATGCTTCCCTACCATTAATTCACATAGCACATCATTCCACCAAAGGATCAAGTTGTATCGGATCACCACTATCCCAATAATACCATCTTTGTAACACCCATGACTTCGATGCATGTTGAAAACACCACCAACTATACTATCCCCAACAACGATAGCTCCCAATATTGTCCATGAACTTGGTTCCATCAAATGATAGGAATGCCTCAGTGAATCATGCATGCCTTTCCATCCCGAGAGGTTTCATGAAACATCCATGCCTCCTCTTCCACTCCATGCTAGTTGGTCAGTAGTGGTATATGTAGTGTTAGATATGATCATGCCCCGTCATCAATTGTCGGTTTTCCTTCCACACCTACACTAAGTACTCTATTCTAAACTATATAGGAAGAGTACCCATGAATGTACTCACGACCATTTATTACCACCACCCGTTGTTCTCTTCAACTGATCCCCCATGAATACCTCATATCTCTAATCACATGTAGTCTATAGTCATCATACGACATGATATGATTCTGTAAATAGTACTCCAATAGACCACTTGAGTTTCAGCACCTCAGATCTTTATCTTCCATCACCATAAAAAACCTCATGCAATGATAGAGAACCCACAAGGTCAAATCACCTTCTCTACTCGGCCAATCCTTGCTTTCCACCCTGCCCCATGCTGTTCCAATGTCAATATAACTTGAAAACCTAATGTATGATTCCATTCTAGGGCCTCAAGTGCCGCATAACCCCACCACAACACCACCTCAACCACCATTGATTGGGATAATGAACTGGTCCAATACTGATAAGGATAAGTAACTGAATCTAGTAGGAATAGATAAGTTGAAGTAACTGATAGAGATAAACTGTATAGGATCTAGTACAGTATATTTGACCCATTCAAAACGGTTGACTATATAGGGTAAAGTACCATAGATCTGAACCTTTATGACACTTAAATATAAAGTAGTTGAGTATTGTCTTCCATCTTCCTTCGCCCGCTCAGTGCTATAAATGGAACCCAAAACGAGTTCCCATTTTTGAGTGTTTTTGTTCAAGTATGCCGCATCAATAGAGTACTCTTCTTTTATAGTAGTGACCTATCAATGTTTCAAGATTATATTTAGAGTAGAGTACTGATGATGAATCTATATATATAAATATAGGAGTAACCGATATAATATAGGTAGTATAGATTCCATTTTGAGGTATTCCTTGTTCAACCTTGTGTGAACCATGCATCCTAATGTGTCTCGTATCAATATTGGAGTTCAGAATCCCCATACAAGATTCCAGAATTCCCGTATGAATATCTTCATGGCCACATGTGAGATGGCCAAACTCCCAACACCAACATTGACCTCCGACTGATCTGTTCTCTTCCCACTACTCTGTACCATGATTCTAGTATCAGTGGATTCCCAAACCAAGAACCCAAGGTCCACCTATTAGAGTATAACAATGAGACACACTTTATATACTAGAATACCTACATATAAATTCCATCTTTCACTGAGTGTCCATGAGGTAGTAAAATAGACTGTTTTGACCGAGTAGAACATGGATGAGAAAAACCTTCGTACAACATGGTGACTCCTCTCAGTGAGATCCAACCTTGATACCCAACTGATATGTCCTTCCACGCCTAGATTCCTAGGGAGGTATCAGATTCCCAAGAGTGAAATGTGATCCGGTAACCCTAGTACTAGCCAATTCACATTCACCAATTAGATACTTGGCATTGATATTTAGACAGATTGTCTACACCAGTGCGAAACCCAAGGTAGAATTCATCTTGAATGCAGAAAATCACGTCTATCCCTTTTAATAGTAAGGTAATTCCCAATGTTCGTCAGAGAAACCATACTTTATGAGTCCAGATTAACCCTTGAACTCCAAACGGAATCATATATATATATATATACCATGTCGAGAGTAATAGGAATAACTAGATGAATTGTGTCTAATAGGTGAATGCGTCTTGTTATGGCATTGGAATTCGATCCAGAAAACATGTGCCCAAATTGCTTCCCTCAAGTGGTTCCTACCACCTCACCCTCAAGAGATACACCTCTTCTATCTAGTTCGACCTCACTTACATCCATCTACTACTAGTATGGTATTGACCTATATTATAAGAATACCCATCCCTAACACTAGAAACACCAATCACCCCCGATAGGTACTATGTCTATATATTCCTGATTCCGAACAGCATTTGTCCCTGCAACCTCCAAGTCATTCACATGGAAGCTGCTCTACTACCTATATTATAACAACTCGAGTCGGCAGGAGTTCCAATGCCAAACATGTGATTTCCCAACATCACTATTAGAGTAGAGTACTGAACTGATCACACTATCCCCGAACAAATAGGAGTGCATTTCCAAGACTATTAGAGTAGAGTAGAACTTATCTGATCTTTCTTTTTTTCCCTCTTGAGCTATACTGGAGTGGGACCTAGTCATTCTTAGGGATACTTCGTGCATCCCTCAGGTAATTTGGCTTGGTAATCTTATATATATTCTATAGGAACTACTATAAGAACCACTATAGGCACCACTATAGGCGGTTCATTACCTATAGTGGTTCCTATAATGGTACCTATAATGGTACCTATAGTGGGATGACTATATTCGACCGAGATTCTTCTTGATTTCTATCTTCCACTGACCACCTACATCTCTATGACAATTAAAGGTACCACACCCTCTATTAAAATGAAAATAAATACCTTTTTGAATCCAACCATAGCTCTCTCATGATTAATTTGACCCACGTACTCTATCTATATAGTATAGAAGTTATCCATCATGTCCACACCATCGAAAGGAGCCTAAGAACCTGACACAAGTACTGTATAGAAGAATACCTGACTCTACTCTAATAGCATCAACCCCGATATACGAGGATACCATCGACGACTACTGGTAACCCACCAACTCGGTGCATATTCCCCATTGACCAGTCCATAAGTGAACATCCCATGTCAGTTTCCATTCAATTTTTCCAATGGATATGGTCATTGAATCATTCATAGCTATTTAGAATAGAGCATGGACATTGAAAACCCAATCACATAGGGAAATTGTGTTTAGGGGGTTAAGGTTATAAAATATCTGACCCTAAAGGGTTTAGAAAGGGCTAGGAACTTAGGGTGTGGAAATTGCAGTTTATTAGTTTCTTACAATTCAATAGTATGCGATTAGTAACAATTATTAAAAAAAATGGAAACTCAACTCAGAATAAGTGTTACACTCCATCTGATGTCTTTGGTTCTTTCTGGAAAGGTAGGTGCATGGGGGGGGGGGGGGGGGTTCAAAAGTCACCTCATGAGCCAATTAAATACCACCAAGATAGAAGGTCTAGTAGATCAACCCCTTAGTTACTTATCCTTATCAAAGAGTGGATGGTTTTGTGGTGACATTGACCTCCCCTGAGCATCACATCCTTCGAAAAATGGTACATATATATAGAGGAACTACCTTAGAACCCCGTTATAGAGCTACTAACTTAACTCTTCCAAAGCCATACTACAAGTTATCCATAGTTCACATATATACTATCATGACCCTACTTTGACCTATATTCCCCTAGGACATAGGTTATGTGTAAGAGGCCTAAAGAGTGAAGGAAGCCACTACCTATATTATACTAAGATAGTGAAACTTGAGTATACCCTCCATTCCTCATTTCCACATATACCAAAACCATCCAACCCTCCAACTATGCCTTTAGAGACCAAGTACATTGCAGTGTATCACAGAACTATATAGAGTAAAGTTCTTTACTTTACTATATATTGTCTACTCTAAGAGTCTACCACCCCCTTGTTACCCAACAAGAACATTGTCTATATAGTACTGTATAGAGTATAGTATTGATGAATCCATTACACCTTGTGTTCTTTATCCCTATCAGAACTATATAGAGAGAGTACCAAACCTCACGTTTTGATTTGACTGCCTTGAATGGTGTCCCCATGTGTGATTCCTAGTCATTTTCCTTCCACTTCTGCCGATCTTGAACGGTCTTGAATGGAACGTATACTTGACATTACTCCACTCATTTGAACCACATGTTGCATCAAGTAGAACATCATTTCTATATCATAGAAAGAGATATTGTGCAATACAATCCATTTTCTAACCATCATTAGGGGATCATGACTAGAACATCCATCCCCAACTCTTAATTCCTTATCCCTATCAGTCGATACCTCATACCATCTAGAGAAGCCTACCTCCATGACTTGTATTTGAGCTTATGACTCACATTTCCTATCCTATAGGGAGTAAAAGGTCAATGTTAGATAACTATGTGTGAAATAATCAAGATAGTTTAGCGTTGACAGTAACTACCTAACATTGTAACAAGGCTCACTCAATTCTTGATCAATACATCCAAAGAGATGCTTCAAGTATCCTTGGTATAATATAGGTAGTAGGAACTGAGATACTACTCATATGCCTAGCTAGGAAATAACTAGGCCAGACCAGGAAATAAACCGGTGGGTCTTCTAGCTAGGGATGTCCTGGTCATTTACTGGGATTCATGAATCATGTATCCTAGGTCTTCCCTGGGAAACATGAAATACCCTAGACCTAGTCCTCCCCGTGATAGGTTATGTATCTCAGTGAGGACCTTGTCCTTTCCTAGGATACATTATGTATCTTACTATCTAGATTATATGGATGGAGGACCTCTTATAATATAGAGTAGCCTACATTGTTTGACCAGACATGGGAGGACCTGGAATACATGAAGTATCCTAGACCTGAGAGGACATGGTGCTCCAGGCTACTATTGATTATTAGAGGGAAGGAAGTGCCTAGAAGGACCAGGTGCTCAATGACCAGGGAGTGCTTGGGATACATGAATCTGGTATCTAGGTGAAGTCCTGAGGGCCAATGACCTAACACGTTGCTCAACCTATAAGCATGTGGGTCTGGTACGTATATATATTGAGCTGCTATCTTGAGTGTATTGTGATGCAGATAGTTTATATTGTTAGAGTAGAGTACTAAGGACACCTTTTCCTTGATGAACACCATAGTTTCTAGATGGAAGATGGGAACATGATCACCTATCACTTCCAGCACCAATATCATTCAAATTACCCTAACCCCCATCCCCATTTGTTCCCAAGATAGCTGATAACCATACCCCCAATAGTGAACTATTGATTGAATGTCAGGTATTCAAGGATATGAAGTCCGGTCAAAGGGAATGTCTATTAGATTAGAGTACTGACTCACTCATGGATGACCAACTGGGTTCCGGGGGTTCTTCGACATGCTGTTTCCCCATAAATGCATTAGTAACCATTCCAATACAACTTGATTGGAGCACAATTCCTAATCTCGTGTCACTTGAAAGCCTAAATAGTGATTGAATTTTTTAGAATTATTGTGGATGCTATTTTGAACGGTTATGCCAACTCAACTAGAGCTACGTTTGTGTTGCTTCCTGCCTAGCCACAGAGATTCACCGCACCTATCCCCATCTTGTTGTGATTGAGGGTATGTCTGGTCTTGCGATTGAGTGATACCTTTAAGACAATGTACATGAGGCTCACCCTATAATGGTCAACCTAATTCTACACACTGCCTAAAGGTGAGACCTCTAAGACAATGTATATGAGGCTCTCCATATGGTGGTCAACCTGATTCCCCAACACTGCTTAAAGGTGAGATATTTAAGACAAAGGTTGGAAGAAATACTTCTATAAGTCAGTTGGAATTTGCTGATCATATCCAGTACAGATCTAGTATTGGATTAAGTGGTATTTGGATCAGTACTACTCTAATAGTATCCACAAAAAAGGCATGAACCACTACACAACTGGTATTTTAGGATCAAGGTGGAGGCTTTGGAAATCACATGGATCAAACCCCATTTCCTCTTCAAGAGTTGGAGATCATGGGGGTCAGCTCGACAAATGGCACCACCACCTATCAGTTCCACTGGTACTTATATATATTAAAGGGAAACTCAAACTATATAGTCCCATGTTCTAATAGACTAAATCTACTAAGTAATCATTTTCTCAGAACTCGACTCTAACAGTGTTACACACTGGGTGCCTTGTGATGATGGTACTTATATGGTTGTTTTATGAAGGCTGGTCATGTTGGACTGGTCATATACTAGTCAATATATATATATGTACTGGTATCTGGAGAACATCAATAGTCAATGGAAGCAATCATGGATGGATGAGTCACCATTACTCTAACCTAATAGTCATATCGACCACACCACACCTTGAATAATCCACCTCTTTCTAATGGATAAAACATAGAATAGTCATAATAGATGGCCCAATCTACCTCTCCCTCGACAACTAGGCATAGTTCAAATATGCATATCTAAGATAGGCCTTCTTCTCTTCTATAAATAGAAACATAAAATCTCAAGAAGACTGTCACTCCTTTTGGATTCAAGATAAGATAGAGGGATGTTTAGTAAATAAATTGTGATGGATAGCGTGATTGAGTGTGAAATAACCATAATTAGAGGCTAGGTCCTTTAATGTAAGTGATAGGGGTTGGATAGGATGATGTTGGACTACTAGGGAAGTGTCTTAACTTAGGATTATAGAATAAGCGATCAACCATTTGTTCAGAGATATTCCTTTCCTCCCATGCTAAGCTACCTGGGCTTCTAAGCCTATGAAATTATGTTGAATAACCATGGATAAGACTGATTCCCCCACTGTATCTAAAATGGGGGAGACCGAGATAGGCTCATCTAGTCTTGATCTAGATTTAACTACTCAAGAAACTTTAGAAGCTTTATAAAGAGTGGCTACTTTAGAATAGGATATTGGAACCCAAATGGGGATTGTGTTTAGTTCCTCTTTTTCCATGTAAGTGGTTAGGAGATCTAATTTTTGAAGAAAGATAGAACTCTTATTTATATATATACACAGTTTGTTGTCTAGTTTTCCACAAGGCATGCAAGCACCTAGTCAAGCTGTACCCAATCAAAAAACAATAGATAACAACCAATCGTGAAAAACACTTTGTAACCTAGAACATAATTTTTCATTAATTGAATTGAGCCCAATGGTTTTGGGGAATCTAAGCTAAGATAGTCAGACGAATCACAAACAACATTTCCAACCCTCACATAAGATAATATAATAAATAAAAGTGGCACCTGAAAGTGCAGTTTGAGTAACTATTTATATTTATCTAAATGGGATAGATAATTCAAAGAATTATAATGACCTTCTCTAGAAATGTAATAAAATAGTATTGACCAATAGTGCTTCAGACTAATTGGTGCTTCAATAATGAATTTTCTAAGAGAGAAATATAGAGCAATATAAAAATAGAATGAAATGAAGCTACTGATGAAAAATCATTGTGAATCGGCCTAAAGGGAAAGAGAGTATTAGTACTCTTCTAATAGTGAGAAACCAAGTGATAGAGTATTCCTCGCTCAATCTATCTAATAGAAGACACTGCGGTCATCCGGAGCTAAGAAACAGATGTACCAGTTAGTATACATTTAAACTTCCAAGCTCGGGCATTATGTGCTACGAGCACTTTGAACCAAATGAGCTTCACATATCCACCAAGTGATATCTTATAGAAATAAATAACTCTAAATAAGCATTCATATTACGTAAGGACTTTCTTACCCAAACCCCATAAATGTTCACTAGGACAAGGCATGAGAAAATCTTTAATTTTATATTGCCACTCGCTAAATACTAGTGGAATCTGGGTCACCCCAAACCCAAATGGCTTGACTGGCACACAAAATGCAAACACTATTATAGAAGAATACTGAAAAAACAATAAGGAAGAACTCAAATGACTTTCAACTCCTCTATCCTTGCCTTATATTAGTCTTATTGACCACTATTTCCTGTCCTAGCTCAGTCAAGTTTTACCTATGCTCTCCTCCTTCTAAAACTTAAGTATTCTTCTATATCTTATGTATGTTTATTGGAATTAATTCCAAATCAACGTCAATATTAATTCTTAAAAAAAATTCCCTCCACTAAATATTTTGTTTGATATGATCTTCCGGCTTTGAGAAAAGTTGAGAGAAGATAGAGGGTCATAGAAATACCTCCTTTCTTTATGAATAACAGGATTTAAAAAATTCACTTTCCATCCCTTTTAACATATGGAAAGAGTAGTTAAAGAATCCAATGGAAAGAGTAGTTGAAGAATCCGAGATGTGAGAGAGAAATAAATCCTAATTTACAACCCTTTCAAACCCTTAGATATAAGTAGAAGATACTTATATATAATGGTTTAGAACCTCACCTCAAAGGTGCTACTTATAAATAAGGTTTTAGAACATATTTCATTTCAGGAATGTATTGTTTAGATTGTCGATGTGAAGCTTTGATGAAGCTTTGAATATAGCACTTGAAAGTAGAGGTGAGTGGTGATATTACTCTTCCAAAGATGCAGATATACCCTAACACTCAGACGAGGTACTGTTATTATAAAGATCTCTTATGATGATATGAGTGAAAGAATTATTATAGAAAGAACCATCTTATGTAAAGTTAAGGTCATCGTGAGAATGGATGTCCGAAGAAGTGAAGTATTATCAGATTTGTGATAGAAAAATTGCCTTTAATAATGTAAGTATAACATTTGAATCAACAGAATTATATACCTATTCCCTTCTCTAAAATAATTTCTTCCGATTTCGATCAAACATATTCTGTTTTTGGTCTTTGTATCATGTTCCACTAGGTTATTTTCCACTCGATATTAGCTTCCGCTGTTTTTGCCCCACTCATCTTGAATTTTGAGAAGAACCCCTAGAAGAGGACTGGGGAAGTAATACTGTATGAAAACTCTAAAATATGTTTTAACAACTAAGTACGAGGAAGGAAGGACATCAAAACTAAAGAATTAAGTAGCATAGAGATCCCTCTTTTTGGGTGGTGGGAGGGAATATGAAGATCTATTAATGTGAAAGACATGGAGGCTTTAGTGAATTGGTTAGATCCGTAAGACAACTCAAGAGATACTTTTGAACCATATAGATGATGTGATAGACTGAACTCAATTAAAATATGGAGCACTAGCATGCCCCCAGTTTTCATATGACTCATCTTATAGCATAGTGAACGACATCCTCAGACTTCTTCACAACTTTTCCTACTGTCCTCTTAGACATCGGTTCCATGACTGCCTTCAGTTCTTTCGAAACCCATCTTTCTCTCTCTCCCTTTTTTTTGAGTGGTCCATTCATTCCTCATCCCTATTATATAGGGGAAAAGGTAAAATATCATAATCCATTCATTAATGGATCCACCCAACTATCAATCAAAGGAGAAGCCTACAACACGTGTTATTATACTAGTCCCTCAAGCCCATGCCCTGATTTTGAATTTTTTTCCATTGAGAGACTGAATGTGTGGAATATTTTAGGTTTTCTATCCCATTGGTCCCTATTTCTTTGAATTTATTCAAGGTTTCAAACAAGAAAATAAAAAAAATATTCAAAATAGTCATTTTAGATTCTTATTTTTCTCTTACTCATCCTTAAACTCTGTGAAAAATATTTCAAAATGGGTATTAGAAAAAAATCTCAATAAGGGACATAGAAAGAAGGAAAGAAAATATTAGTCCATGAATACTTATAAACACATGAATCCATTTTCACAACAATATAATTTTCACCCTTTAAAATTATTATATACTTCCCTCTGTAAGTTACATGGTGAAAATATGATATTTCAATAAAACATGGAAATCAATAATAAACCATTTTCATAACTTGGAGCATCATTTATTATCGTACTTACTTATGACATAACCCTCACAAACACCATAAATAACCCTCATGATTTTAATTGGATGTAACCATCACAGTTACAATTGGAATAACAATCATAGTAAACTTACAACATACCTAAGGCATTGTAGGTCAATCAAAGAACCTCCAATATTTGGTTTATAATGGAACCACTCATCATCAAAAACTATTACCAAGAACTAGAACATAATCATAAAACATGTATACTTGCATCATAAAAACCATTCATTGAGGAAAATCACTTATTTTAATGGATTATTAAACACATACGAAGGGAAAAAATTTCTTAAAAAATAAACATGTAATATTGTAAAATAAAAATAAAAAATTTAAAGGATCATGAAAGAATGAAAATAACTTCATTCCAAATATGTTAAATAATATATTTTTGAATTTTTTTGAAGATACATTAATGAGATTTTTAAAAGGAATGTCCCTTACCTTATGTATGAATTAAATATACACTTGGACTTAATTTCATTGATAATCAAATTAGAATCATTCAATAATTAATTAATAACCTATTACAAATATATTTTATTTTTTATAATTTTATTATGTTTATTTTTGGCCATTTCTATGAGTTATACTAATCAAAATCTCAATTCTGGGAGCATTCGTGTCATGGTTTCATAGTTGGTTAACTTGTATACATTTCTTTTGAAAGGATAATAGTAATCCTAAAGTGTAATTATATGGTATTAAAACACCTCCAAGAGTTTAAATAGTTCCATATATCATTTTTCTTTCTATATTGGGGATAAATTATTTGATATATATTTAATGATAATTATTTAGTTTATTATAGATGTTTTTCTAACAAACATGAATTAATTTTATTTTATTTAATATCAATACGATATATTTGTTCCAGAGCATGTAATAAGATATAATATAACTATTAAAATATTATTTAAAAATAATAATAGTTTTATGACCATCCTTGAATATGATAAATAAAAATGAAAACTCAATTTCCATAGAGACAATTAATCGCCATAATTTTGACAATGGTTTTGTTTCACTGAATATTATAAAAATAAGAAAATAATTGGATATGAGATATTCCATTAACAACATAAAATTACAGTATATATGTGACACAAGAGTAATTATTCATTTATTGATGAATTTATTAGGGGAAAAGAAAATATGGAAAAGAAATTATGATATTTGGTTTCTGAAAATTACATATTTATTATCACCTCCTTGAAAAACCCCTTAAGGTGTTTGGAATTTTTCATTTCACAAGACCAAAAGCTCTATAACGTGTTTGGTTAAGGGAGAAGATAATTTTTTAGAGGATGGTCAAGAAAGTATCTAGAATTTGATGACATTAATTAATGGAAGGGGTTTTATTTTATAGTTTAAGCAAGGGGAGCTTTTAAAATTTCTTAAAATATTTAAATATAATCAGTATATTATTGTCCAAAAACTTCCAAATGGAATATAACGAATATAGGATGAAATTTTTGACCATAAATTATCCCCTTTTCCTTATTTAATATTTTTATGAATTTTTAAATAATTTAATAAAACATTATATTCATGAAATACCATTATTATCAAATTTAATAATACTCATTACCATGACTTTAAAACAAAAAAACAAAGTTCAAAATTTGAATATATATATTTATATATCTATATTATGAATGTCATATTTATCAATATAAATCATTTATCACCTTAATTATCTCAAATTATTATCATTTTAATATTTTCAATATAATTTATTTGATTTTACCAACTGTTAAATAATTATTGAATCATAAATGTGCAAGTATTTAAAGTATTTATTTCTTCAATAAAAATTAAACATAAATTTCAATAAATAAGATAAATATTTTATCATCCCAATTACTATTTATGGTTAAAAATATCTTCTAGAAAACCATATATTAAAAATGTTATTCTAATTAAAAACCATAGTGTTAACGTTTTGGCTTTATTTTAAATAAAATACGATAAGGGACTTAATGCCCTCAAAATAGAACCAAAAGTTGATGTTTTTTAACCAAGGATGATTAAAGTCTAAAATTAATCATAAAAAATATATATTAAAATTCTTTGGTCATCCAGTGGTTCTTATATTTTTAATTAAAATAATTTTATTAATTGTTCTTCTACTTGAACATGCACTGCAATGGTGTTGTCTAAGAATTAATGGTAATTATTTCATATAGAAAAATTTGAAATAAATTAATATCATAAAAAATTAATTAGGTTGAAGATAATATTCTGAATTAATTAATTATGTATATCCACTCATATTTATGTCAATAAAGCTTCCATAATTTTTTAATTAGACTTTTCTTCCTTTACACAAGCTTTGAAAAACCATTTTGATTAGATTAATTTTATATAAATATTAAATTAGAAAATTTCATTATAAATAATCATTTAAACATAATTATTAATAAAAATGTCGTGATAAGACTTTATAACACCCAATTATTATCTAGAAAGAACCAAATTTTACTTTTTCAACAGCGTGCGTGAACTATTTCGGCATTGAATAAGCTTTTTATATTTATCATGAAATAAATTATATTTTACTTGTTTTGAATTATTTTTGCACAATATTAATACTATAATATCCTAATATTAGTCACCTAATTTTTTTAATAAATTCTATATCAAAATTATGACTTGAAAAAATATAAACAAAAACTATATTTTATAAAAAAATTATTTTTTACTATCACAAAAAAATTTAACTTTTTCATAAAAATCCTAAAAATTGATTCTAAGATAATTTATACATGATGAAATAAAAATTAATTTATATTTTAATAATTAAAATTTTATAATTTTGAAATTCATCTTTTAAAAATTAGTATATATGAAATTAGTTTAATATAACTATATAAATGTGGATTTTATGAATTACCTAACATATTTATTATAAATTTAAAAAATTAATTGAAGAATACTAATAAATATGAAAAAAATATTCTATTTGTAAATGGGTTGTTACATTGCCCTCCCCTTTTGGAAATTACATTCTCACAATTTATTTACTAATTAATTAAATGAGGGTACCTTCCCTCTTAGAATGTTCAGCTTCCCTGGATTCTTATTCAAATATATGATTTCAATAAAAAATCTTAACCAGGTGAATTACCTTTTTCTGAAATACTTTCTCTATTTGATCAATAATATGAAAAATATTTTACTTATATGAAAGGTTATCTTCCAACTGAACTACCTTAGGGCTCAAAACATTAGATGAATCTGACACATATGTTTTTAACATTAAAATAAGAAAAAAATTGTGTACCTAGCATAAAATCTAAGGCAATTATACTTAGTAAGGAATTAGTTTAACTTTCTCTAAGATTTAATATGGTCCAATGAACCCTGGACTTAACTTTCCATTCTTACTAAAACACATAACACTTTTCCATGGAGATATTTCAAGAAAAACATGATCAGATAACTCAAAAGAAAGATCTTTCCTCTTATTATCTGCATAAATTTTTTGCATACTCTGTGCTTCCCTCGTATTTTTTCAAATCATTTTCCACTTATCTTCCACTTCATCTTAAAATTATAGTCCAATTAACATCCATTCTACCACTTCATCCAAAAAATGATATAGTTTAACACCGCTTTCCAAATAATTCCTCAAAATGTCATATCTGTTTAATGGAATGATAACTATTATTATAAGAAAACTCAACTAAAGAAATATACTATCCCAAAATTACAAATTAATCCATTGAAATAGAACATAAAATGTATTCCAATTTTTCAATTGTTTTTTATGACTATCCATTAGACTAAGGATGAAAGGATATACTAAAATTTAATTCAGTTCCCAAAAACTGCTCAAGGCCTTTCCAAAAGTTATAAGAAAAACTAGAATCACAATAAGATAAAATAGAGTGAGGAACTTCATTTAACCCAAAAATATCAGTTTGATTTAGTTGAGAAATATTATCTAAAGATAAATTATACTGAATAGGAATCAAATGTATAGATTTAATTATTCAGTCTATAATAAACCAACCCACATTGTTTATTTAGTTGTATTTGGTAGTCCAACCATTAAATAAATGGATATTTCTTCCAATTTCCAATATGCAACTAGAAAAGTAAGAAGCATCCCGTTTAATTTTTTTTTTAAATTTAATCTATTTATATGTCAAATATTCCTGGTTGAATTGAACAATATTGTAATGAACCAAAAATTCAATGTAATTTTTTAATTAAATTGGAATTTTATGAGCCTACGAATATTGACAGCGCGTGATTCCGAGGGCCGGTGTGCCCGAAATTAATTTCTGAACTTTTTTTGGGTATGTTCGGTAAACGTACGAGCGAGTTTTTGTATGTTTTGAACCGGTTCTTGGAATTGAAATCCAAGGGAACCTTTGAATTCTCAGTGCTGATATTCACTTAAGGAGACCTTCACCTCGACCGTAGTGGGTCGAGAGTGAAAGATACTTTTTTGTGCTTTTCGTGTAAGAATTAAATAAAATTAAAATGACTAACATTTTTATTTTAGAAAGCCCTTTAACATGGGTTATGGTAGTGGGGACCACCCGAGCCTAAACCTCCCATGAGAATGTTAAGAGGTGGGGACCACTAGAAGTAACCCCCATTTTGAATTTAGAGGTGGGGTCCACCCGAACCCCCTTTAATGGGAGGAAACCTTTCAACCCCCTCCTTAATGGGGGGGGGGGGGTTGACCCTAGGTTTCCTCTAAATTAATTATGCCAATAACATCATAATTAATGATTTCAATTTAATTTTGTTCCAACAATTAAGTTGAAGAAACAAAACACATTGACAACTTTTCTTATTGTGGTGGAATTGGGTGAAAGGATTGGAGGTGAAGAATCATGGAAAAACAAATTCTCCAATGAAGAACTCTTCTTCTTTGACAAATACTTCTCCAAAATCCATTGAATTTTCTCTAATGACGAACAAACCGACAATCAAGGAAACATTTTCTTCACCAACTTCAACTTTTTCCTCTCCTCACCGACGTCGTTGTATGAGACTAGTTGCGGGATCAAAAAACACCAAATAGTCTCCACCACAGACAATCTTCAACCCAACCATGAAGGTAGGGGTTCAGTTGTGTATGATTTTATATTCACATGTTATTCCCTTCTAAAACAAAGAACATGGATCAACTCTATAACTAGTTGATCCGTGGATGATTTCTTTTGCAGGTTTAGGAATAATCACTTTGGTAGGTTGTAGGTTTTGACGTTCTTCATTCATGTTTTTTTGATCTGCTTGCTTCCACTCTAACACGAAGGGTGCGTACCAAACAAACTTTGCCAGACCCCTCCGTTATTATTCTTGAATGGTGTGTTATTCGTGATGGAAGAAGGCGGCCTTGTGCCACAGTGATGAATGAATGCGGCAGCCGACACATCGCCGACCACGACGAAGGCGACAGCCCCGCGGCTCCTTGCCACCCCGTGGCCTACGAGGCACCTCGCGGACATCCACGCCGCCCTGCGGACTCACCGCCCTAGTGGACCTCTAGGCCACCCCGTGGCGTCGCCGCCCCTGCGACCCTCCGTGCGGCCCCATAGCCTCACCGCCCCGTGGCCCTCCGTGACGCCCCACGGCTTCAACGCCCTCCGCACCCCCACGACCTCACCACCTCATCACCCTCTATGCCACCCCACGACCACCATGGCACATCGCAGTCCTCTGAACCACCATGTGGACTCGCCCCCTCCATGGCCACTACCGCCTCGCGGCCTCGCCGCCCCCGCCACACCGCAGTCTCCGCCGCCCCGCGACCTCCGCATCCCCAGTTGCTTGCATGACGTTCGTGGTCCCCATGGCCTCTACGGTTCCCCACACCACCTAGGCCGGGCCGCGCTACGGGGTGGGCTGGACCCAGTGGGTCTGGCCGGGTCGACCAAAACTAGGTCGGTCCAAGTAGGTTGGACCGAACCCGGACCCACTTCGACCCATCTACTCTCTTTTGGCCATAAATTTGGCATCAGACGTCCGTTTGATGAACTGTCTATGACAATAGAAACCTTGGAGTGGGATGGCCCCCTTGGTATACCCCACTTAAGATTTGGATAAATATGGAGTATGGTCAGGTTGGATCGAGCACGAATCCAACTAGGCCCTCAAGACTAAAAGGCTAAAAACATACAGACTGGGAATTTGATTGATGCAAAATCTATTTTTTGAGACCCCTATGACATGGAGGTCCTTTTATATACATCTTCATGGGACATCATGGCAGTTGGAGTATCGACCAAGGGCTTGAGTAGCGATTCCTCCCGGAGGCGAGCAAGCTTATTATGGGAACCCAGTAGCTGGCTGTGATGTGAAGAATGAATAATGATCCTGTGTGGGTCAGCACCTAGAGATCTTGTGTGGGTTAGCAACGAGAAATCTTGTGTGGGTCAGCAATGAGCTATTCTCTGTTGGTTAGTACCTCGCGATCTTGTGTGGGTCATAACCGAGCGATCTTGTGTGGGTCTGCACCGAGCGATCCTATGTGGTTCAGCACCAAGCGATCCTCTATGGGTTAGCACCTAGCGATCCTATGTGGGTTAGCACCGAGCTATCCAGTGTGGGTCAACAACATATCCTCTTAATAGAGTAATATGATTAGTAGTTACATATAATCAACTCTACTACTATCTTTTATTATACCTGGTGTGAGATGAGTTTGTTCATGTGTGGTACTTTCCCTAATGTTAATACCTTGGTGGTATTATTCTGTGTGGCGTACCTATGTGGCCTACCTGTGTGGTACTTACCATCATGGTTTTCCTTCCTTTGTAGAACAGATGATCATTGGGTTTTGGGTTGGACCCTTTGTTTCCTCTTGATTGAGATGTGTATACTTGATAACATAGGTATACATGTGGTAATATACCAAAGTAGGGTTAACAGTTTACTTTATGATTTTTGGTTTGTCCTTTGTGGATTTTATGAGACCTTGGGGGTCTCGGGGTCCCTACTGTGTATCATTATACTCAACCCTACACGGTTTATTCTCAGACCTTTTTGTGTTTGGCACAGACGACAGAAAAAGCTGATTGAGGCTGAGTTTGCCAGGACTAGACAGGGCCAGGAGGTGGAACATACGAAGTGTCGGTATGTAGAAGAGACAGGTGGATGTGGAGTGCTGAGGAGGTGATCTGTACCTACCATTTAGGTAGGAACCTCATATGATAACCCAACAACTGCTTTCCTTTTTCTTCAATTGTATTGATTTTCATTTGTACTTGTACCTTTACTATTGGACTTGTATTCCGACCCCTTTTTTACATTCAAAACTATTTTTTCTTTAAATTTGACTTGAGTTTGTATCTTGTTGGGTTCTTGGTTGCGTGTGTTTATAGGTTATAAAGGCAATGACTTCCAGTTTTTAGGGAATACTCCTTTAGATGCTAGTCGCCAGCCCCTGGCCTATGGAAGGCGGGCTTGGGGTAGTCACGACACAAGCCTCTTGGGACGGGTCCTGACAAATTGGTATTAGAGGAGTTGGTTCTACCATAAAACATAGGACAATGATATTTATTTTTAACCATAATAGTGTTAAGTGTATTGAGTTTGGTTATTAGTTTAAGGAATCTAGTGTTGGTGCAGTGGCCGATGTATCCATACACCAGGACCCTGACATCTCATTTCTGACTCAGTGCATGAAAACACTGATTGCGTCTATGTTTTGAATAGTATTCTTTGTGATCTCTTTGAGTCAGCTCACCAGGTATAACTTTTTGACCATGGTGAACCAATTTCTTTTTCGGATTACTCCAGACAAATTTCAATCTAGGGTTCCAGATATAGTACGCACTGATATCCCATTGAGTGACAAGGCCTCGGTGCAGGGCCCTATTTCATTAGATGCACCAGCAGAGGCCCCAGTGGTACCATTAACTGTTGGGCCACCGATGCTAAAAACTCCAGAAACAGAGGTTTCACGCCGATTGAGCATGTTGCATGAGTTCCAGTGCCAGAGGCCACCCAGGTTCAAGGGAGTGATAGACCTACAGGAGGCTGAGGATTGGCTGGAGGCCATGGTGATATTCTTCCAACTAGTAGGGAAACCAGTCGATCTCATGGTAATCCTTGTCGCCAGTCTTCTACTAGAAGTAGTAGGAAGATGGTGGAGATTGATTCTCCCGATTTTCTACAAGGTGACACTTCTCTGGGAAAACTTTGAGAACCTGTTTTGAGGAGAGTTTGTCCCAGCGACCCTTCGCACAGTGCACATACTGAAGCTACTTCATCTTCAACAGGTCAGCATGAATTTGGATCAGTACTCCTCAAGGTTCATCGACCTCTCACACTACTCCACTGATATGGCACGAGACCCATTCTTCAGGGCCCATACCATTGAGCAGGGACTCAGGTGGGAGATCAGGGCATCAATGATCTCACTCATCATCCCAATGCAGGAAGGGGTGTTAAAACGAGCCCTCTTAGTGGAGAGTTTTCTTACTGATCTGCCACTAGAAGTAGGACCCACCACTGAACGTCATGTAGGAGAGACTTCTGTAGCTGACAGAAGACAGATGTCATAGAGGTCCAAGAGGACCAGACCTATAGGTGGAGGACTACATGACTCAGAGTCGGTGGTGTGGGGCACTCGAGGCAGAGAAGGACATGAAAGGATCTTGTAGTGTTAATCATGTCGCGGGTAGGGTCACATGGCTCATGACTATTCATCCCACCATACAGATGATCAGAAGACAGTCGAGGTACCGCCCAAGCAGAGATAGATGTTCGACCGAGGAGGTCCGTAGGGAGAAAGCAGACATGGAAGTGGATCTGGTCGTGTAGTTGGCGATGAGCGATGATTCAAGATGTTATCGCCACCACCACCAGGTGGTCCACCCCAACCACAAGGAGGAGGAGGATATGAGAGAGCTCAGATCCAGGAAACTGAGTCCAATGATCACGACACATCATAGATGATATGGGGTACGATCTATTCTTAATCCACCTTAGCTGAAGTACTTATAGACACAGGTGCCAGTCATTCTTTTATTTCCACTACCCTTGATTGAAGCTCGGATATTCCGATAGATCCATTGGCTCGATCCTTACGGCTAGAGACTCCTATGGGATAAGATTCGATGATTAAACACTTGTTCTGGTAGTGTTAGCTTACTCTAGGAGGTGAGATCTTTGGCTGGGATCTCATAGTTGCAGCGTCGAGTCCTTACGATGTCATCTTGGGTATGGACTGGTTATCTATAGTCCATGATCTGGTTGATAGTATTAGGTAAAAAGTGCTATGTGTCCACATGGATGGGACCAGGTTTACCATCACCAGTGAGAAGGGAGACGTTGCAGCGTGTGATGGACTTAAAAGGGGGATGATGCAGTCAATCAATCATCATTTGGCTATCCTTATCCTCAGATCGATTGATGTGGAGAGTCCGAGTTATCCTGTAGTGGTGGACCAATATGCGAATGTCTTCCCGGATGATGTTTAGGGTCTACCTCCTAGCATAGAGGTGGAATTTTACATTGACTTGTACTCTGAGATGACACCGATATCTACACTAGCGTATTGAATGGATCCCATAGAGCTTCGGGAGCTACATGTATTGCTAAAGGACTTGTAAAGGAAGCGATTCATTCGACATAGTGCTTCACCTTGGGTAGCCCTAATTTAGTTCACAAAGATGGCATATGGGATCTTGAGGCTTTGTGTTGATTATCGGTGCCTAAAATGGGTGACCGAGAAGAACAATTACCCAATCCTTAGGATTGATGACCTCTTTGATCAGCTGAAGGGAGCACGATGGTTCTTGAAGATAGACCTTAGATCAGGATATCACCATCTTAGAGTAAGAGATGAGGATGTGCAAAAGATGACATTCAGATGTCAGTACGACCCTTATGAGTTCTTGGTTATGCCATTCGGCGTGACCAATGATCCCACAGTGTTCATGGGACTCATGAACATAATATTTCCTCCATACCAGGATCATTTTTTTCAGTCTTCCTCAAAGACATTCTGGTCTAATAGTATACTAAGTAAGAGCATGCCTACCATTTGTAGGTAGTACTGGACACACTCCGAGAGAACCAGCTTTTTGGTATGCTCTCGAAGTGCCAGTTCTGGATCCAAGAGTTTCAATTTCTGCAACACGTCATCTCAGAGGCTATAGTAGTGGTGGATCCAGTGAATATCAAGGTGGTACTGGCTTGGGAACCACCCAAGAGTGTGGTGGAGGTACAAAGTTTCTGGGGGTTGAATGGATACTACTGAATATTTATGCCAAATTTCTCTAGAGTTGCAGCACCACTATCAGCATTATATAAGAAGGGGAAACCCATTGTTTAGTCAGAGAGATGCTAGTAGAGTTTTCAGTAGACGAGGTAGAGGATGACTAGTGTGACTATCTTGAGTGTACCAGAGGAGGTCATAGGTTACTTAGTCTACTTCGATGCATCAGGGACCAGACTCGGATGTGTTCTGATGGAGGAGCGAGAAATAATCGCATATGGTTCATGGTAGCTGAGAAAATATGAGGAGAACTACGCTACCCATGAAAATGAGTTAGCAACAGTGGTCTTTGCCTTGAAGATGTGGCGACATTAATTGATGGGCGAGCATTTTATGGTGTACTCCGATCACACGAGTCTCAGGTATATCTTCTCTCAAAAGGACATGAACCTGAGACAACAACATTGGATTGAGTTTTTCCAGGACTTTGACTTCAAGATAGTCTATACTCTTGGGAAGGGGAATGTTCTAGCAGATGCACCTCAGCAGTAGATCTGGTATACATCTGCGAGGTGAGGCGACGGAGCAGCTGGCCGCTTTGCAGATATCCTTTGTGTACCAGGATGGAGCAGTTTTTCCTCAGTCTATTACAGTCACTCCCCCACTTCTTCAGTGAGTCAGATATGCACAACATGGGGACACGTACTGTTAGGAACTACATGCTAAGATATCCACAATACATGCACCTGGTGGATTTTCAAAAGGTGGGGAGCACACCATCCACTTCAGAGGATGTAACATTGTACCTGTATCACTTAGGGTGGAAGTGATGAGTGAGTTCCACACATACCCTCTAGCGATACATCCAGGAGTGGAAAAAATGTACTAGGACCTCTGAAGATAGAATTGGTGGCTGGGAATGAAGAAATCATTAGCAAAGTTTGTATCTCGGTGCCTCATTTTTCAGTAGGTGAAGGTGGAGCATCAGGTGCCACTAGGCTTGGTTTAGCCTTTAAAGGTCCTGGAGTAGAATTGGGATGGGATATCCATGGACTTCATGATAGGACTTCCACGTACATCTAGAGGTCATGATTTTATTTGGGTGATCATCGACCAACTCACCATGTCGGCCCACTTCGTACCGATCAGAGAGCAGGGTTCAGTAGAGAGAATGGGATGCGTCTACAAGCAGGAGATTGTGCAGCTATATGGAGTACCCTCAATGATTGTCTCCAATCGTGATACATGTTTTACATCCCACCTATGGAAGGGTTTTCATGAGGCTTTTGGGACACAACTTCTTTTGAGAACCACCTTCCATCCTCAGACGGATGGCCAGACAGAGCGGACCATTCAAACCCTTGAGGACATGCTACATGCTTACGTTCTCGAATTCAGGCGCAGTTGGGAGGATCACTTTCCTTTGTTGGAGTTTTCCTAAAGCAACAGATAGCACTCCAAAATTGGGATGAAACCATTTGAGGCATTGTACGAGAGACCCTTCAGATTACCTTTGTGCTGGACTAACCCTGGGGAGTTAGCACTAGTGGGACCAAAGATTTTATGATCTACCATAGAAAAAGTGCAGATCATCAAGGGGTAGATGAAGACTTCACAGAGAAGGAAAAATTCTTTTGCCAACAGGAAATTGAGACCTCTAGAGTTCTACGATGGAGACCACGTCTTTCTACATGTCTCACCCCGACGAGGTTTACCGATATTTGGCCGAGGTGGAAAGTTATTTCCGAGGATCATCGAACATTTTTAGGTCCTTATCAGAGTTGGAGAGGTGGATTACCTGTTAGATATTCCCCCTCAATTTCACCGGGGGCACAATGTCTTACATGTATCCCATCTGAGGAGACACTTGCACGACCCTTCTCAAGTCATCGACCATAGTGAGCTAGACATTGACGATGGGGGGACGTTTTCAGAGGTTCCAATGGAGATTGAGGATCGGCATGATTGGGTCCTTCTTGGGTGGTCGATACCACTGGTGTGCATTCATTGGTAGTATGAGAACCTCCAAGAGAGCACATGGGAGCAGGAGGCTCAGATTCGTGCTCAGTACCCCCACCTTTTTTCCTAGTTTTGAGTTTTGGCATATGGGGAAGTAAAGCCCAGAGGTGGGTATAATGTAAAGACCCATAAATTACATGCAACTTTTTTTTATTAAAAGGTAATTTTACGAGTATGAAAAAATTGACGGTGAGTGATTCTGAGGCTCGGTGTTCCCGGAAATAATTTCTGAAATTTTTTTGCGGGTACGTTCAGTAAACCTATGATTTAGTTTTTGTAACTTTTGAACCGATGCTTTGAATTGAAATCCAAGGGCACCATTGAACTTGTAGTGCTGGTATTCCCTTAAGGGGACCTTCACCTCGACCGTAGTGTGTTGAGAGTGAAAGATAATTTTTAGTGATTTTCATGATAGAATTAAATAAAATAAAAATGTTAAACATTTTTATTTTAGAAACCCCCATAACATGGGTTATGGTAGTGGGGACCACCCAAGACTAACCCTCCCATGAAAATGTTAAGAGGTGGGGACCATCAAAACTAACCCTAATTTGGAATTTAGAGGTGGGGACCACGCAAACCCTCCTTAATGGTAGGAAACATTTAAAATCTATCCTTAATGAGTGTGTGAGGGGGGGGGGGGTCTAGGTTTGCTCTAAATTAATTACACCAACCAAATCATAATTAATCATGTCAATTTAAATTTGTTCTGACAATTAAATTGATGAAACACAACATGTTGGATACTTTTCTTTTTGGGGTGGAATTGGGAGAAAGGATTGGAGGAGGAGAACCTTGGAAGAACACATTATCCAATGAGGAACGCCAATGAAGAAATATTATCCTTTGATAAATATTTCTCCAAACTTTGTAGAAAGATCTCCAATGATGAACAAACCAAAAATAGTGGAAACACCATTGTCACCGACTTCATATTTTTCTTCTCCTCATCGACGTCATTGGAAGAGACTTTTTGCGGGATCGAAAAATACCAAACCATCTCAACCATGGACAATACTCAACCGAACCATTGAGGTAGTGGTTTAGTTGAGTATGATTTTATATTCCCATATTCTTCCCTTCTAAATCAATGAACGCACATCAACTCTCTAACTAGTTGATCTGTGGATGAATTTTTTTGTGGGTTTAGGAATAATCATTTAAGGAGGATGTAGGGTTTGACATTCTACATTCAAGATTTTGTTGAGCGGCTGGATACCTCTCTAACACAGAGGGTGTGGGACAAACAAACAAGGACCTATCCCTCTGCCATTCTTCTTTAATGGTGTGTTCTTCGCGATGGAAGAAGGCGGCCTAGTTCCACGACGATAAAAAGATGCGGTGTTTTGAATATCGCTGGCTGTGAAGAAGGTGACGATCCCATGGATCCTCACCACCCCGCCACCTCCGCGGTGCCTCATGGCCATCCACGCTACCATGTGGCCTCACCACCCTCGTGGCCCTCCATGCCACCCCTAGCCTCGCGACCCTCTATGTTGCCCTACGGACCCACTTCCCTCGTGGCCCCTGCGACCTCGCCGCCCCGTGGCCCTCTATGCCGCCCTGTGGCCTCCGCGGCACCTCACGGCCCCCGCATTGCACCGCAGCCCTCACGACCCTCTACTCCCTCTCACGGCTCCCACGGCCCCCACCGCTGTCGCGCCACCCCGTGCTGCCGAGGCCAGGCCGGACCACCAAGCGAGGGCTGGGCCACCCAGCGCCAGCCAGACCAGACCCAGCAGGCCGTAATGGACCAAGTGGGTTAGGCTAGGTCAACCCAAACTGGGTCGTCTAGGGCCGGGTCGGGCCGGGTCGGTCTGACTAGGTCAGACCAGACCCGGACCCACTTTGACCCATTTACGCTCTTTTGTCCACAACTTTAGTACCATACGTCCATTTGATGAACCATCTGTGGAACCAAAAACCTTGGAGAGAGATGGTAGCATTGGTATACCACACTAGAGATTTGGATAAATATGGAGTAAGGTCATGTTGGATCGAGCATGAATCCATCTGGGCCCTCTCGACTAAAAGGCTAATAACTTACAAATCGCGCGTCTGATTGACACACCGTCTGTTGCGTTGAGACCCCTATGACCTGGAGGTACATTGAAATAAATCTTTGTGGGACTTCGTGTATTTGGAGTATCGACCAGTGACTTGATGAGCGGACCCTGCCATAGATGAGCTAGCTTAGTGCGGGAACCCAGTAGCTGGTTGTGACGTGAAGAATGAATAACGATCCTATGTGGGTCAGCACCTAGTGAACCTGTGTGGGAGAGCACAGAGCGAACCTATATGGGTCAGCACCATGAACCCCTATGTGGGTCAGAACCTAGTGACCCTGTGTGGGTCAGCAGCGAGGGATCCTATGTGGGTCAGCACCGAGCGATCCTGTGTGGGTCAGCACCGAGCGATCCTGTGTGGGTCAGCACCTAGCAATCCTATGTAGGTCAGCACTGAGTGATCCTATGTGGGTCAGTAGTATAGCCTCTTAACAGAGTAAGATCGTTAGTAGTTACATATAATCATCTCTACTTCTGTAATTATGTTATACATAGTGTGAGCTGAAATCTTACCTGTGTGGTACTTTCTTTCATGGTAATACTTTAGTGGTATTCTTCTGTGTGGTGTACCTATGTGGTACTTAATTTCATGGTTTTCCTTCCTTCATGGATCAGTTGAGATTTGGGATTTTGGGTTGGACCCTTTGTTTCTTCTTGATTGAGATGGGTATACATGATAACTTAGGTATATGGATGGGCATATACCTAAGTAGGGATGACAGTTGACTTCATGCATTGTGGTTTATCCTTTGTAGATTTTGTGAGACCTTAAGGGTCTCAGGGTCCCTACTGAGTATCATTATACTCACCCCTACACGGGTTGTGCCCACACCTTGTTGTGTTTGGTTCAGTTGATGGACAACGCTGATCGAGGATGAGGGTTCCAGGAATAAATGGGTCCTTGAGGTCGACCATACGGCATGTCGGTTTGTAGAGGAGATGGGAAAATGTGTATTACAGATGGGGTGATCTATACCTACCCTTCAGGTAGGAACCTCGGAGGACGACCCGGTAGATACTTTCCTTTTTCTTCAGTTGTATTTTTTTCAGTTGTACTTGTATCTTTTCTTTTGGGCTTGTATTATGACCGCTTTTTAATTTCAGAATTATTTTTTCTATACAGGTGACTTGAGTTCGTGTCTTGCTGCATGCTTGGTTGTGTGTGTTTATAGGTTATAAAGGCAATTACTTCCTGGTTTTATAGAATACGCCTTTCGGTTCTAGTTTCTAGCCCCTGACCTATGGAAGGTGGGCATGGGGTAGTCCCGACACAAGCCTCAGGGGATGGGTTATGACAAATATCTCTTTTCATTCCATCCCACCATTAACACTCTAGAAGATATCAATATAACTTAGTACATTCAGGGTAAATAGAAAAAACAGAGACATGAGCTTCACATGACAACTATTTAATTATTTATGAATAACAAGGAACATATTATATCATTTTAAATCATAATAAAAATGTGTTATCAACATTAAATTTCGGAAACTAACCCTTCGTAAACTATTTTACTTTTTTTTGTAACTCACTATCTTCCATAAAATCATACTTAATTCTCTATGATATTGGTGATTTCACTGGATCCTGATAAAAATAGAGGAAATTTTTACACCCACAACTTCTAGCCCAAAATTCATAAAATCATTAACCAATGATTCATGTTCTTTTTGTAACATGGTTAATGATTCCTGATTCTTGCAAATCATGTAATCTAACATTGTTTTCTTCATTTCCTAGATGGTAATTGATTATGAAATCATACTCCATTATTAGTTCCAACCGTCTTCCTTTACTTATTTAAATTTTATTCTAAGTAAATATATACTTTTAACTTTTATGACTAGTATTTATTTCACACTTTACTCTATTTAAAAGATGTCACCAAATTTTCAATGAAAAAAATTCAAAATCATGAGTATGGTAATTGAACACATTGGGTTTGAATTGTCCTAAATAATTAATAATAACATGATCATTATACATTATAATGATACCAATTCCCTTCAACGAAGAATCAATATAGATGACAAAGTAACCATTTATCGAGGGTGAGGAAAAAACATGAGTATTCAATAATCTTATTTTTAATTCATAAAATATCCATCACAATCATTTTTCCATTTATAATTAACTCCTTTTAGCAATAACTTAGAGAGTGGACTACATTTTTGTGAAACATTTTTAAAAAACCACTGATAATAGCTTCATAATCCTAGAAAAAACTTGAATATATTAACATTTGTAGGTCTTGGAAAATCATCAACCACTTTTTTGTGGGATCAAATGTTATGAAATATTTTTTGGAAATATTCCCAATGAAATAAATCTATTGTAACTTAAAATTAAATTTGATAAATTTTCCTTATATAATAATTTAATTGAGGGTTTTGCGATCAATCCTTATATGTTATTCACACTCCTCGTAACTTTTTGAAAAAAACCAAAATATCATCAATAAAAACAACCAAAAACATATCCAAATATTCAAGGAATATTCACTTAATGATATCCCTAAATAAAGTAAGGTAATTTTTTAAATGAAAAGGAATAAAAAAACTCATAATTATCCTATCTAACATGATTTTTTATTTTATTAATTTCATCCTCCTCTACCTTTAGTTGATGGTACCTAAATCTCAAGTCAATATTGGAGAAATATTGTGCTCTCTTGAGCTGATCAAAAAATTCATCGATTTGAGGCATAAAAAACTTATTCATAATTTTAATGTCATTAAAAGATATATGTTAAATGAAAATATTGGGAACCATCATTATTTTAACAAACAAAATAGGATCACCCTTTGGTTACATTCTTGGATGAATGAAACCTTCATAAAAAAACTCCTATAGCTACTTTTTCAATTGTTGAAGTTCTACTTGAGCCATTCGATAAGGGGGTTTTGAAATTATATTATCAACAAGAATTAAGTAAATAGTAAATTCAACTTCCCCATAAAGTAAAACACTAGAAAACTCATTAAAAAAACATCCAAGTATTCATTTACCAATGGCACATCATTAATCTAAACAATTACCTTGTTTAAAAAATACGTGAAAGATAACTTTCATTTCCATACACCACTATAAATTTAAGCTATAGACATTGTTCTATAGCCATGGATTAATAGAACCATGGCTATAGTTTATTTATAGAAAAAATTTAGTATATAATGTCATGGCTAAAAATTTGTGTTGTTTTTTTCAAAATATTTTTGTGCTCCTCCTCCATCTTCCCCCAATAAGGACCATCCGAAAACTCGACATATCAAACGGTTTCACCCTCCTCCTCGATACCCTCTACTCATGACACTCCTTTTTCAACCCATCACATCCTCTCCTCTCCCATATCCTCCTACAATGGCAGTTCCCCTTACGACCCTACGAACCCTCGATGTATCTCACTATAGAGCCCTCCTCCCTGATACCCTCTGTGCATGACCCTCCTTCCCTGACTGGTCGTGACCTCTCCTTTCCATGATACTCCTCTACTGACGGTGCCCCTCACTGACACCAAACAAGGAAACCCCACTGCGAGCCACTTCCAATGATCGAGGGACACCTCACCTCCCCCACAGATGCTACTCCTAGGTGGCCTCCCCACCTTGTCTGACATGCCTTCGACGCAACCAACCCCCTCCTGGTGATCGTCCTCCTCCTTATTATGAACAATGATGTGTTCATTATTTTTTTATTAGTTTGTGTAGAAGTAAACTATAATAGTATCAAATGTTTGAGTATGGTAAATAGGTTTTTCTAATTAGATACATTATTCTAATTATAATTGATATGCATGGAGTGAGGGGAATGTGGTTTCAGTGATGAGAAAATTAGTCTAGATTGGGAATATGCCCAGTAGGGTTGTAGACAGATGGAATCGATAAAAACTGATGGCTTCAAATTTTGATAATTAAATTAAGAATCAAGTTATCATCCTGGATGCTTCTCAAGAATTTTAATTCTTAGGGTTGGGTGTTTTTAATGACCCACGCAATTACAGGGTCAGTAATTTCAGAGGAAATTTGGTTTCATTTTCCTGAAGTGGATAGATTTTTGAGAATTGAAATATGAATTGGAATTTCAAGAGTTAGTAAATTTCTGGGATGTGTTTCCACTTGAGCCTAATGTTTATTTAGAGGGTTGGTTTCCAAATCATAGGGTGGTGGATAACTGTGAAAAACTACATTAGTCATTGAGTATTCGATTGGGAGGCACAAGGTGCCTCATAATAGATTTTTAAATAATTATCGCCCTTATAAGGTACCCAATAGTTTGGTACCACATACTCAGTGGGCTGGAATGTGTAGTACACCTTTTATAAGGGCCATCAGGAATATAGTAGAGGTGGATTGGTTACCCAGTAGCAATGGGTGTTGTTTTTAAGGATACAAAAATAGTTATTCTGGAATCCACCATTAAAAATGCCTTATGGGGTTCTTATACATTAATTGGATAGAGGTAAATATTCCTCTTCTGCCTACATTAATATTTCTTATTCATAACTTTTAATATTTTGTTATTTGAGGGTATGGTTTATGTTAGATTTCCCCATGACTTGGTAAAATTGGACCATTATCATGGGGCTTCAAAGAGTGGTGGCATAAGTGTGATATTTTTAACATCCTCCCCCAGACCACAACAATGAAGCAATACCTAGATTATAGGATTAGTCACTCGACCTCAGACGGTCCACTATGAATGCCAAAGTCCATCCATCACCAAATAAGGTGATGTTTCCGAGATTTATTTATCCATTAACAAGTTATAAATATTGTGTCACATGTAAAAATTATTTCCTTTTTCTCATTATGTTATATAATCCAATTATTTATTATTTATTAATGTTATCATTGATGAATTCATTAAATTGTCACCATTCCATCATAGAATGTGGTGCAATGATATTGAACTTCCACATTATCTTCTTTAGCAAAGATTTCATGTTATCTTATTCTTTCATATCTTTTGATATATTTACCTAGAAATGAATACCAATTGATATAGTATATGTTTACTAGCATGGTTATTATTTATCATGGTTGATACCCTGCATAAATATTACCGCAACAATGTTTCTTATAGATTATATGTTATTATTTTTCAAATATTTCATGGATTTATGTATGGGTAAACATGACCAAGATGTATCATTATTAGATTTTGTTGTTATATTTAAAAATATAGAAGTTCCAGAATCATCCCCAAGCTAAAGGTGCTCTCACAGAATTTATGGATCTATCCTATATAGTTAAAATCAATTATTTAATCACTGATTATTCTTTGGTGGTTCATCAATATTAGATTTAAATATCACAACAGCGATAATGAAGTTACCATCATTGAAGCTACTATGTGATGACATGGGCCCAATGATATTATTCCCACAAGGAAAATTTTAAATGGTACATTTGACTCTTAACCTCTAGTTATCAAGAATAATATTTTTTTCTAAACACAATAAGTAATTTCATACTTCTAAAACTAGACCTCTAAACATGTTAGAGTGAATTAAGGTTCTTAAACATGTTCAATTTACTACTTTCATAAATAATACCGAAATAAAACATAATAGAGGCATGATATCTAGTAACTATACTAATCCTAGGTTCCTCTCTATTCCATGTGTCTAACATTCAGAAACGCATGTTTCTTCTCTGCATGACTTCCACATACATTCTCCATGTTAATCCCTTCCTATCCCTCCCTCACTCTTCCGCATGCTGTTTCCCTTGGATTCTCCTCCAACTCATTGTTCTTCTCTAATATACATAGGGTTCATCGTCTTCTTTCACATCATACCATTTCTTTTTCCTCACTCCATCTTCTGCATGCAATTTCCCTTGGTTTCACCCCACGTTCACTCTTCTTCTCCTGTCGACCTATGGTCCCCACTGACCGCAGTAATCGTCTTCTTCTTAATCCCAATTCCCATCCACTCCTCCTCAGATTTCCATGCACTATTTCCACCATCGTACTCTAATACCATCCATCGAATCAATCCACCCTAATTCCGTCCATTTACTGTGATGTCTCCCTCATTTTCTGGCTCCATAATTTGTTCAAATCAACATCGACTATCAATTTACTTTGGTTTATCCTCCCTCTTGATTATCCCCTCCTGTCGAGTTAGGGATCCCACCACCCCTGGTCAGCATCTCCCTCCACCACCCAGTTCCCCTCTACTCCGATAGGGGTTCTCGGTATTATCTATATCCTATAAGATCTACCTAGATGAAGCACAGTCTGTACCCACTTCGCGTTTCCATTCACCATCACTAAAACCTACTACTTTATTAAAAAACCTATCTTACCATTTCTTCATAGAAATTGAAGAGAGGGTAGAAATGTTCCCAAAGTGCAGATTCATACAGCTCTTGATGAATCATGCATATGGTATTTTCTCATCTGTAACATCATGGTATCCTTTTTCTTTGCTCTATAGTTTCAAATTTTACTACTTTCACACTAATTTTTCTAGCTGTAATAAAATATAGTGCTTCATAAATGGTGGGTTCTTATAAGTTTCTAGAAAAAAATTTAGTTCTCTCCAAGATTTAGTTTTTCCAGGTTCATATGTATTTTTCAAACATCAATATAATACATCTTCTATTTTAATTCACCAATTACTGCTTGTACTTAATTTTCTTGGTCAATATTTCATTATCAAAAAAAATTTCCATGGTTTATATATATTTCCACCATAGCATCAACACGTTCTCGATTTTAGGTATGCCGAACTGATTTGATTCAGTACACATTTTTTTGTTGTTTCAATCATGCATATTTTTTTTGTTCTCATTGTTTTTTATAAATGTATTTAATCCCATGCATAGGGGACTCACTGATGTTGGTTATGGTAAATAATCATCCACTCAAGTATATAACTACATTTTTTATTGACTATTATTTTTATTCAAATATTATAGTTGAAAAATATTCATTTTTCTGCTCATTTCCATTTAGTCTATAACTAAAACATAAAATTCCTTTATTTTTTTCAATTGGATATTAATTGAAATTATTTACACATTTCTTATACATATATGTTTGGAGATTTCTTATATAAAAGTGTTTTCTTATTTTATCTTACTTAAAAGGATTTCATATGTAATTGTTTCACTCATTCACATTTTAAATTACTAGAAACTTCTTCAAGGGTTCCCCTTGGTAGAGGTTTTTATGGAAATTCAATATATACAAGGATGTTCCAAGAATGAAATGATATCCTCAGAGAAGAAGATATACATGAATCACTTTATTTATGTTTATTTTTTATGGTGTACTGATAGTGAAATATATATGCACTATTTCAGGTTTTCTTTTATAAAAAACGTTCTCTTCAATATTCCAATCTCCTTGACTCTTCAGATGACCAAGAGGCTGACATAGAGAGGTTCTCAAATAATAATGAGATGAAGAAAAGGAGTGTCCAAGTTTTCCGACATGATTATTTAGAGCTCATCAAGGATAAAATTCTTCATGAACTGGTTGGTATATTATCTAAAAGTTATGTGAATATTAGGAATTTACAGAAAGATTTAGATGTTGCATATGTAGGGGGGAAGGGGGTTTAATGGGGGCAAGGGGAGGGGTGTGGGTAGGTGGGGGCAGGGGGGGTGTGCTGGGGGCAGGGGGAGGGGGTGTGCAGGTGGGATGGAAGGGGGATGGGGTGTGATCAAGACAACCATACCTCTTTGTGTCCGGAACAATAAGTATTTGAATAATATTTTAATGTTGATGTTTTTTTATTGTGTTGATGTTTCTTCATCATTGTATAATATAACTATTTCTTATTTTGATATTATTAAAATAATTGAGTCTGGGTGGTGTTCTTTCTATGCATGTAGGGTCCAAAGGGACTCAATAACATAAATTTTGTGTTTCTTATATATTTCATTAAATTATTACATCTTGAATATTTTGATTCTACTTTATTGGACAACTACTTTCAAAGACCCATATCAGTCCTTAGGTGTTTGTATGTTACTCCTTTTCATATTTTCACCCTTACCCCTCAAAATGTTGTATTAGATCCCGACTTGTTTTCCTTTTCTATCAAACCCATTTCTTTTTTCAATAATTTATTTTTTGTATTTCTGCATCATGATCACTTTATTAATTGCCTCTATTTAAATACTATATTTGATTAGATGCAATTTTACATTCATAGTTCCTCTCACTTCAAATTTATTTTATTAAACATAGTTTATGAATAATATTGGTCTAGTTTTTGGGGTGTACACTTATCACTGTATGCAAGAACTCGACATCTAATATTCTTTTAAAATTTTCAATAACTAGGTTCAAAATCAAAAAGTTTGATGGTGATAATGACTTTAAAATTTGAAAAAATTAGATGAGATCCCTACTAGTTCAGGAGGGCATAATTGATTCCATTTGTAGGCCCATGTAACCTATTATTACAATAAATAAAACATTCAAAACAATCATAGAACTAGTAGGGAATAAAGTTGATCAAATTTTTATTATTAGTTATAGTAATAGGGTAGAGAGTATTATCTCAATAAAAAATATATGTTCATGTTAGCTTCATATTTCTTCATCTGACCACCCTTGATTATCTAGTAATTAATCTTCTTACGCATCATAGACTTATTTTTCAGTGTTTTATTTTTTTATGTGGGGTTTTTGTATTCATGTAATCTTGAAATGAACATTCATCCTTATTTTATTTTTTATCCAACCTCATTGATTCCTAAAATTTTTCTGTCTATACATCCATTAAAACCTTCATAATATGTTTATTTTTCTTCTTAACTTGTTAATTTTCTTTCACATTAACCTTCATATCTTATTAAAAATGATTCTTTTTATTTTTTAGTTCCTCATACCTAGGTAATCATGTTATTCATTTTTTTAGAGTGTGGTTAACATCCCTAAATCATCCAAAAATATTATTTTCTTCCATATTGTTACCCATCAGTGGGGTGAAAACAGGGGGGTTGCATGGTAGTGGGGGAGGGGTGTAGGTGGGGTGAAAGGGGGGAGTGGGGGGAGGGAAAAATAGTAGGGGGAGGGTGGGGGGGGGGGTCTGTATGGAAGTGGGGAGGGTGCAGGTGTGGTGCAAGGGGGGTAGTGGTGGGAGGGTTCATGGGGGATGGGGGACTACAGGGTAGTGGGGAGGGTGAAATTGAGGTGAAAGTGTAGTGCAAGGGGGCAGTGGGGGGAGGGTGCAGGGGGGAGGGGCGGGGGGGGGGGGGCAGGGGGGCTGTATGGGTGTTGGGAGGGTGTAGGTGGGGAGGAATGGGGGTAGTGGGGGGAGGGTGCAGGGGGAGGGGGTCTGCAGGGAAGTGGGGGGGGGGGGTGTAGGTGGGGGGGTCTACAGTGCAGGTGGGGTGTCTACAGGGCAATGGGGAGGGTTAATGTGGGGTTCAAGGGGGGTAGTGGGGTAAGGGTGCAGGGGGGAGGGGGCAGGGGGTCTAGAGGGTAGTAGGGTGTGTGCATGGTGGGGGGGGGGGTGGTATTCAGGGTAGTGGTGAGGGTGGAAGGGGGTGGGAAGAGTGGTGCAAGGGTGGTGGGGAATCATTAAATGAATATGATTAAATATTTTAACCATCTCAAATCTTCATTACTCTCTAATTCTTATTTTTTTTATATTTTGACCTTAAGACTCTTACTATTCCTCTATATTCAAAACATACTTCTTATTTCTTTTCAATTTTATGTTCACGAATCATCATACAGAAGAATATTTCAATTTTTTCATTAATTATACATGTTCTCATTTGTATGCATTATGTTTATCAGAGTATTTTATTTGGTAACATAATGATATTATATGAATCACTATATAAACATTGAATGTTTTCATTAATTAAATGTGTTATCATTTGTATGCATTATTTTTATCTGGATTCTTCTCTACTTCCACTAATTTAGGTGTATAAGCACATGAATATTTCAATGATCATGATGGTGGTGGTGGTGGTCTGAGAGGAGGTGATAATGATGTTGGTGTTTCTATAGGCGATGATGAGGGTTATGATTGTTCTGGTGATGTTGATATTGGGGTGCATTTCAGATGTAAATTTTATTCTCACTATATACATTTAATTTTCTCAAATAGTTATTTTTATTATGATGATATTAATATTGAAATTTTATATTGTTTATATTAGAGAGAGTTTTAATTATTATGATATATATTGAATTATGCTTGAGTTCAGGTTTATTTGGAAGGTGGTGTTTTTTTCTCATAGCTAGAAGATGTGATTACTGCTATAATGTGTAGCTATTATGGAAGCATTTGGTGATTACCTATAGCTGGGTAGGAATCAATTTACATGGTTATTAACTATGGATGTAGGTATTAATATCCAGGGTTTTTAAAGTGTTATTAGGGACTAAGATCCATGGTTTAACCATGGGGGATGGTAGGGGGGATGGTAGGGGGACTGGCAGGGGGAGGGGTAGGGGGTATGGTGATGGAGTATCCAGGGTCTATTTGGTGGGTGGAGGGGGTCTGTCCAGGGTATTTCCTTGGGGGGGGGGGGGTCTGTTCGGGGGGGGGGGTGTCCAGGGTCTGAGGGGGGGGGGTCTGTATTGGGGGTTGTCTAGGGTCTGGGGGTGACTAGGGGAGTGGAGGTTTGGGTCTGGGGGTGTCTAGGGTCTGTCATGGGGGTCTGTTTGGGGGGGGGGGGTGTCTAGAGTCTGTCCATGAGGTGGGGGGGTGTACAGGGGAGTGGTGGTTTGGGCTATCCAGGGGGTCCATCCAGGGTCGGGGGGGGGGGGGGGGGTTTCGAGAGTCTGGGGGTGGGGTCCAGTGTCTATCCAGGGGGTGTCTAGGGTCTGTCCAAGAGGGGAGGCTTTGCATGAGGGAAGGGGTGATGGAGGGGGGGGGGGTGTTTTTTTATGAAATGAGAAAAACTATAGCCACAGTTTGAACTGTGGTTATCGTCATATATCCACGATTAAAAACAGTGGCTATAGCCCTCTATACCTTAAGATGCAACCACAATTTCAAATCGTGGATTTAGGTATTCAACCACTGTTGAAACTATAGCTATAGGGATATATCCATAGTTCGAATTGTGGCTATAGGTTTTGCCCAATAGCCATGCCAATACTGTCCATGGTTTGTAATACCGTGGCTATAACCTATAGCCACGATTTTTGGACTTATAGCCACAATTTTAAACAGTAGCTATAAGCTAAATTTCCAGTAGTGATATTTTAATAGCATCCAACCCTCCTGATATGTTATCAATGGTATGGGTTTATTATTGTATAAAAATAGAAATGATTTCTGAGAAAAAAAACTTTTTTAGGTCTAAAAAATATATTAGCATAGAAAATTTAAATCCAATCCATAGAAAGAAAGTAATCAAACTCTATTAGGGAAAAAACAAAAAAGGATTTCTGGTAATCTATTTCCATAGATAACAATAAGAACATTCTCAGAATTCCTTTTTTTTTAATGTTTCCCCTGTTATTTTTATCATACATTCTATTTTCATTTCTTTATGTGAAATTTATAATTTACAAAAAAATATTTTATCAATTAAGGGATTCTTTTAACCCTATATCCAAAAAGAAATTAGCATAATCTATGCAAACAAAAAATATTCCCAAATACCACTTCATTTGGTGGACCAACATCTGCTAAAGTAGTTGAAAAGTGCTTCACTACACCTTTCTTCTAATATTCTTAATGATTTCTATCACTCAGATCCATATTTGGGAATATATGTGTATAATTCCCCATATCATCACCTTTATAACACTTTATTGTTTATTTATTAGAATTTTAAATTAGGAACACTAATATATTTGTCATTCAATAATGGGCCATATATCCAAATTCACTACATCATAAGAACATTATAGATTTTCTACGGAATTTTTAGGGTAATTTTTACCACACATTCCAAAATCTAGAAACTAAATTTTCTTACATTCATATTTATTTTCTTGGTTATTACCCTTTACTTCCATCTAGAAATTTTCTTATAATTGTTTTCCAAGTACATCTGATCATCAGAGAACTCCATTTATACCATCTTAGAATATAGAACAAGTTTATCATAAAATTTGAATTCCCTAGAAGCCTATTCCCTTCTATATTTTGGCTTCAATCCTGAGTTAAAACGATTTATTTTACTATCAATATCCCAAATAAGATTAAGAGTGTAAGTTTCCTAATTAGTGAATTTTTCATCATATGCATCCATATAATGTTTTGCCTTTTTTTAAATTATAGGAATTTATTTTCCATCCTATTTCGAACAACTATAAGAAAATATTTTTCAAGGAAAACATTCTTATATTCAACCCATTTCAAGGAATCAATCTCTTCTCTTTCCCTAATGTTTTTGACAATTGACCACCATTTGTCAGATTCACCTACAAAATAATAAATAGTAATACTAACCTCTTGATTATCTAAAAACCCGATTGTAATGAGCCAAAAAATCATTAATGAAGGTCCCTCTTAATCTAATTAAATGTCTCCTATGTAAATTGTTTGTATAAAATGTCAACTTATTTGGTTTAATGTTTTTGGATTTTAAAATACTGGTAAGAATTGTGACCATTGCTAATATATACGTTGAACATCGATCACATGATTTGTATAAATATAGGGCATTAATAAATCCAATTACTTAGACAATGGAAACAATGGCCTCATCCAGTAGACGTGCCCCATACAAAGGCCATTTTTCTAATCTCGGAAAGGGGGTTGATTCTTTGGGATTCAATCTTGTCCAATCCCAAGCTAATCTTGAATATTTTAAGCTCAAGCGGGACCACCTACAAGAGAAGTGGAAGTTGATAGAGATTACCACCTGAGTAGTGTTATCCGAGCCACCCCTAGTGTCTATCTCCATCGCACACCTTAATCTTTGGTCGTATTCGGGTGTTATAAGGGGTTATGTAAAAAGACCATAGTACTATTATTATGTATATTATTTTTTTATATAATAATGAATATACTTTCATTTTATTATTCTTACCACGTAAATAGTTTTTAAAGAACAAATAGTTTTTTTAGTTAAAGTTAAACTAAGAAATCTATTTTAATGAATTAATGGATTTTTGAATTAAATAACATTTTAATAAAAGTTTATTATTAATATTATTAAATTAATTTTTTCAATATATAAATGATTGTATAATTTTATGAATGCAATTGTAAATTTTATTAAGGTTTGAAAGCCATTTTTGTCAAAACCCATGAATTTTTGACAAATGTCAGTTTTTATATTAAAAGTGAAAATTAACATATTTAGAAAATTATTTAGATTACATTAATATTATTTATGGAATCAGGATATCAAAATTATACAACAATTAATTTTTCAAAATTTCCTGAGACAGTCAAATATTTGGGTAAAAATTAAATACCGTTTAAATATATAATGTGTTTTATGATATCATAATGACCCAATAGGGATGTAATAATATACTATAAACTTTATGTTCAGCCAATATTAGTTTTACCATTAAAATAAGGTTTTTTGGGTTTGTTTGATTTATTTTACAAAGATTTCTTGGACCCTTCACGGCTTATTAAACATTTTGTCTTTTTAAATTGTGTACCTTGGAAGTGTGACTCATCTCTACATAATCAACCCCATTATTTTAAGAAGTTAGGAATTTGGCCTTATAAAATATTGTTTTACACTTTCCTTTTACAAAAACCATGGGCAAAAACCATGGGTTGGTTTTTGGTTTGTATTATTTTAATGTGAGGTTTCCCAAACCTAAATAATAAATAATTCCCTCATCTTGTCTATATAAACCCAGCCAAGATACAACTTCATCCTCACTAAAAGCTTTCATATTTCGCCCCACCACTGCCCTCCTATCTCTATAATCCTACAAATGTGCCCCAATCCCCCAATAAGCCACTCTCAAGCCTCTCTCAAGCCTTTGGAAGCACACTTCCAAGTAAGGGTTTTTCTTCCTTTCTCATTTTTGTCCAATATTCATTAAATTGTTATGACCTTTTAATTTAAATTATAAATGATGGGGTATGGTTTTGAACCTCCCCCATACTTACCCCTTTATGTTTTAATGATATGATACCCCTATATTTGTCATTAAATGCATCCCATGTACACCCGTTACTATGCTGAAATTTCGAAAGGAATTTCACTCTCCTCATTTACATTCAAGAAATTCATTTGTATCATGAATCTAAATTACATTAAATTTCTTGGAAAATGTATTTATATTACCCCCTTACTATCCCTTTCATGTAAATATGACGAGACACCCCTTTCTCTCTCATTAAATTTCTCTCATGTACACCTGTTACTATGCCGAAATTTCGAAAGGAATTTTTCTCTCTCCTCATTTACATTCAAGAAATTATTTTGTATCATGAATCTAAATTCCATTACATTTTTTGGTACATGTATCTATTTGACCCCCTTACAGTACATGTCATGTAAATATGATCATACACCCATTTCTATGCCATAAACCATTTTTATGAGTTCTTATGTCATGCCGTTATGCTGCCGAAATTGCACTGCGCTTTTCCAAGCCAAAGTCATTATGTAGTGAATACCATGCCCATTTATATATCAAGTTTATTCAACTTTTTGAACATTTACTTATTATTTAAAAAGTTTAATGTATGTATTCCACATTCTTTTATCATGGGAAAAAGATTATGTTGAATGATTCAATGTTTTAGGATCCATTTGGAACACTTATACATGAAATGAAATGTTTAAGAATGGTGCGCCCTGATAGTGCTCCAATGCATTGGGTAAAGTATATTATCATGATAGATAATGTGAAATTGGTGTTTACTCATTCTAATTCAAGTGCATTGAGGTTTTACTCATTCTTCATGTGCAATGAGGGTTTACTCATGCCCCATGTGCAATAAGCCTTGGCTCATGCTAATTCCATGTTAAGTGTTCTTGCCACATTTCCATGTCATGATTATCATGCTTTATCATTACTTAATGTTTATGCTTCTATTTTGATCTATTTATATGCCTATTTTTTAACATGTATTGTACTCCTCATGTTATTCCATGATTATTCCCTTAATGGGCTTTATAGCTCACCCTTTTCTTATGAATGACCTTAGGTTATCCCATGAAATTCTTGGTACGAGGGAATGTAGTGGTCATGTAAAGGAATTTTTCCATAAAGATGTTTTATTTATTGTATTTAGTTGTTATGTAATGACCCTAAGCCACAAAGACACTATAAATCTCTATCTTCTATGTTTTATCAAGTGATGTTTATGCAATAAATTATGTTTAAAAGTGTAATAAAAACCAGGGTTGTCATAGTTGGTATCAGAGGATAGGTTTATTTATTATCTAGATTAGGATTAAAAAACCCTAGTAAATCCTTAGAGATAATACTAAGTATAATAAAAACATCCCTATGTTTTGGTGAGTATTGAGTAAGAGTTTTATCAATAAAATACATCCTTGTCTAGATACGAGCAGGTAGAGGCGGCTCTAGCACAAATGTATCCTTGGTGTAAAACCTGAAAACACGACTTTGAGCTAGACGTGAATGGGAACTGGTGCACGACAACAGGCCTTGATGCACTCTTGGTTATGACACTCCCAGGGGATATTCTTTTGTAAATTCACAAGCTTAGTATGAACCATTGTTAAGGAAAAAAATTCCCTAAGGATTTATGATAGAAATTTGATCATGGATAACATAGACTGAAGCCAATAGATTCATATGTTAAGGAAATAACAGTTATTTATACATCATCTGTTTTTTCCTTGTATTACCCTTTATGTGTTACCCCTAACTTTTCTTTTATTCCAGCCAATGACTGGTAATAGGAGGACTCGGGCAAACAACTGATGGGAAGATCAATGTGATGATTGTACTAATGAGATGCCTAATCCAATGAGAGCGGGAATCAAAAACTTTGTCATGATTCTCTCTCAGCTAACCCATGATTTTAGAAAAAATATGGGTCATGAGGAAAGTTCAACCCCTCCTAATAAAGAGAATGTTTCTATCGAGAGATTCATGAGACAAAGGCCTCCTACATTTAATGGATCATCTGATACCTCAATCGCCGAACAATGGATCAAATCCATTGAAATGATCTTCTCCATCCTTTAATGTTCTGAACAAGAAACAGTTCTCCTAGCTGCTTATTTTATGGAGGGTGAAGCTGATCAATGGTGGATGTTGATCAATAATATAAATCCTTAAGAGGAGATCGATACATAGGAATGGAAGGATTTCCAGAAGATTTTTTTCGATAAATATTTTCCATGAACCCTCCAACTTAATATGGAAAGGGAATTCCTTGGACAAAAGCAAAAAAAGATGAAGAATATGTTAGAGCGTACGAGTAAAACTTCACAAGTCTTGCACAATACACTTCTGGATTTTTCTTTACCCCCAAGTGCATGGCTGACTGCTTATTTTGTGGGCTAAAACCTAGCCTATGGAAATAACTGGGGATCCATGACTTCGACAGCTATGAGGAAATTGTCTGATGTCCCCTCAAGGTAAAAATGAAGATCGGAGAATTTTAGGGGTATCATGGGGATACGAAGCGTAAGGTGGAATTCAATGTAGGTGGTCTGATGGACAAATCTAATAGTGCTATGAAGATCCAGCACCCCAATTGCAAAAGGTAAAGAGAGATGCACCCCAGAAAATTCTGGAAGGGGACGGGGAAGTGCTTTAGGTGTGGAAGAGAAGGGCACCTAGATATTAAATATCGGCAAGAAAGACCAGCGACCACAACAGAGGAGAGTAACACAAAGTTCAAACCTCAACACATAGTCCATTGCTACAACTACAAAGAACTAGGTCATCTTGAAAAGCAGTGACCTATTCCAAGGGTTTTCGGAGGCAACCAACAACCTCCAAGGCAGCAAGGGTGAGCTTTTTCCATCACTACAGCCAAAGTGAACCCCGACAATAAAGTGGTGATAGGTACACTAATTATTACTTCAAGAATAGGTAATATAATTTTTGATTTAGGTTCTATGCATTATTTTATATCTCAAAAGTTTATTAGAACAATCATAGCACCACCACACATCATTGAAGTGGAGATTTTGGTAAGTACGGAAAATGGAGCAATCATTGCCTCCCATGAATATAACTCCTCCACTGTCATAATATGTGGACTAAACTTTCCAGAAAACTTCGTCATACTCCCTCTAGTGGAATTTGATGAAATTCTTAGCATGGATTGGATTTCCTTATATAGAGCGAACATAAATTGTCATGAGAGGGAAATCACTCTTCATGTGGATAATCAACCCTCGATTCTTTACAAGTGCATGGAGGAAGATGAACCTTCTTTATCACTAACATATTAAGCATTGATATTACTACCCTATGAGCATGCATATCTAGCTCAGATGATTGAGTCTAAGGAGGCAACCATCCTAAAAGACATGCCTATTGTGAGGGAATTTGTTGAAGTGTTTCCTAAGGAATTTTTTGGTATTCCCCCTAGAAGAGACGTTAAATTTTCAATTGATCTTATACCTGGGTCATTAACAATATCCAAGTCTGTATATAGAATAGCTATTGTGAAGCTTGAAGAGCTAATGAAATAACTACAGGAGAATCTGAATAAAGGGTTTATATGCCCAAGTGCTTCACCATGGGGTACACCAGTCCTCTTAATCAAGAAGAAGGATGGATCAATGCTCCTTTGCATCAATTATCATGAGCTTAAAAAAATCATGATAAAAACACGTATCCTCTCCCACAAATTTATGATTTGTTCTATCACCTATGCGGAGCACAATACTTATCCAAGGTGGATTTTTGGTTAGGATAATATCATGTAAGGTTGAAGAAGGAAGATATCCCCAAGACTGCTTTTTGTATAAGATACGTCTCTATGAGTTTATAGTAATGCATTTGGGAATCACTAATTCTCCCGCAATCTTCATGAACATGATGAATAGAGTCTTTAGAGATTACCTCATAAAATTTGTAGTAGTATTTATAGATTATATTCTGATATAATCCAAAACCAAGGAGGATTTTGAGGAGCATCTATGAACTTCACTAGAGTCCTTGTGGAAGGAGAATCTCTATGAAAAGTATATCAAGTGTGAGTTCTGGTTAAAGGAGGTATAATTCTTGGTCCATACCATCACAAGAAATGGGATATCTATGGATCCCTACATAATAGAAGCAATTGAGGGATGAGCGATTCCAACATCAGTAACAGATATATGTAGCTTCTTGAGGTTAGCTAGATATTATCAACAATTTGTGAGAAATCTATAACGATTTTCCAACCCTCTTACCAGGCTAACTTGGAAGGGAGTAAAGTTTTCTTGGAGTGATGAATGTGAAGAAAGATTCAAGGAATTTAAAAAGGAGGCTTATCACTACGATCGTTCTCACTTTACCCACAAGTGGAAAAAAATTTGGGGTATTTAGTGATTCTTTGAAGAAGGGCTTAGGATATGTGTTGATGAAAAATGAAAAATTCATTGCCTAAGCTTTAAGGAAATTTAATGTTCATGATTAGAACTATCCAACACATGACCTCGAGTTGGCTGTAGTGATATTCGATTTGAAAATTTGGTGGTATTATCTCTTTGGGGAGAATTGTGAAATATATACGGACCAAAAAATCATCAACTATATATTCACATAGAAAGAGTTGAACATGCGCCAACAAAGATGGTTAGAGCTGATTAAAGACTATGACTACTCAATCTATTACCACGCTAGGAAAGCAAACAAGGTGGCAGATGATCTAAGTAGAAAGGAATAAATGATTCAATCATTGATGAGAATTGAAATGGATCCAATCTTATTAGATTTGATGGAGTTGTTCATGGGAATCATAATGAAGGAAAAATCATCAATCCTTTCACAAATTATTGCTCAACCGTCACTTTTGGAAAGGGTAAATGACGCTCAAAAGGATGATGTTGGAATTCAAGAAAATGTGGAAGCAATCAGAAAAGGGAAATCCTCGGAGTTTAATGTTAATGAATAAGTAATTGTGAGATTTGGGAAAAGGATATGTGTTCCATCAAGTCCGGAGCTGAAGAAGGAACTTTTGGATGATGCATATAGTTCAAATTTCTCCATTCACCTAGGGAACACAATGATGTATCAAGATCTCCGAGAGAATTATTGGTGGTATATATGAAGAAGGAGATCACTGAATATACATCAAATTGACAGGTGTGTCAGCAATTGAAGGTAGAGAGGTAGAAGTCTAAGAGGATGAAACAACCATTGCCCATACCTGAATGGAAATGAGAGAACATCACTATGGACTTTTCTCCAAACTTCTGAAGACATCCCAATGAAATAATGCAATCTAGGTTTGTGTGGATTGTCTTACAAAGGATGCACAGTTCATTGTTATTCGGGATGATTTCTCAATGCATCAACTGGGACATATATATATCCGAGAAGTGGTAAGGATTCATGGAGTACCACTATCTATTGTGTCAGAACAAGATCCAAGATTCACCTCCATGTTTTGGAGGAGTCTTCCACATGCTCTGAATACTGAACTGAACTTCAGTACGTCCTATCATCCTCAAAATGATAGCCAATCCGAGCATACTATCTAAAAACATGAGGAAATGTTGAGAGCATGATTAATGTACTTTAAAGGAAGATGGGACCAACATCTTACTCTATTTGAGTTCTCTTATAATAATAGTTTCCAATCGATCATCAAAATGGAACCATATGAAGCCCTTTATGGGAAAAGGTTTAGAACACTGTTGTGTTGGGATGAGATTGGGGAGAGTAAGCTGATTGGACTAGGAATGGTTGATGAAATGGCGAAGAAGTTGAAAACCATTCAACAACATATCAAGGTAGCACAGTGTTGATAGAAGAGTTATGCAGATTACCATCAATGAGACCTTGAGATTAAAGTTGGACACATGGTACTTATATGCATATCACTAGGGAAGAAGGTCATGAGGTTTGGATAGAAACAGGATGTTAAGTCCAAGGAACATCTTCCCCTTTGAGATTGTAGATCGTGTCAGGGTTGTGGCCTATCGACGAGCACTTCCACCTACCATGGGAAAAGTACATGATGTCTTTCATGTATCCCTCTTAAAGCAGTACATACAGACCCTTCACATGTACACTCTTCAGAGGTGGTATAGTTAGACGATGATATTTCGTATGAGGAGAAACAAGTGATGATCTTAGATCAGATAGAAAAAGTTATACAAAATAAGATAATGACCCTCGTCAAGGTGTTGTGGAGAAACCAAAAGTTTGAAGAAGAATCATGGGAATCAGAGGAAATGATGAAGTAGAGTTAACTGTATCTGTTTTAGTGTCTGAAATTTAAAATTTGAGGGTAAAATTTCTTAAGGGGGGATGATTGTAATGACCCAAACATTCATTAATGGTAATCACTCTTGATCTAATTAAATGTATCTTTCTGTAAAATGTTTATATAAAATGTCAAAATCTATGGTTTTATGGTTTTGGTTATTAAAATAAGGGCATGATTTGAGACCATTGATAATATATTCATTGAACAAACATCACATGATTAGTATAAATATAGGGCTTTCAAAAAATCCAATTTACTCAAATAAAGGAAGCGATGACCCATCTAGTAGACATGCCCCATACGAAGCCCATTTGTCAGAGCTCGGAAAGGAGGTTGCGTTTTTGGGCTTCAATATTGACCAACCCAAGATGATCTTGAATATGTTAAGCTCAAGCAGGACAACATATGAGATAAGTGGATGTTGATAGAGTTTACCACCTGAGCAATGTTATCCAAGCCACCCTAAGAGTCTGTCACCATCGCACACCTTACTCTTCGGTTTTATGCTGATGTTATAAGGGGTTATGTAACAAGAACCTAGTACTATGGTTATGTATATTATTTTTGTATATAATAATGAATATACTTTCATTTAATTATTTTTACCTTGTAAATAGTTTTTAAAGCATAAATAGTATTTTTAGTTAATGTACAACTACATAATCTATTTTGATGAATCAATGGATTTTTAAATTAAAAAATATTTTAATAAATTATTATTATTATTATTAAATTAATTTTTTTAAATATAAATGATCTTAAAATTATATGAATGCAATTGTAATTTTTATTATGGCTTGAAAGCCATTTTTGTCAAAACCCATGAATTTTCGATAAATGTCAGTTTTTATTTTAAAAGTGATCATTAAAATATTTATAAAATTATTTAGATAAAATTAATATTATTTCTGTAATCAGGATATTGAAATTATCCAATGGTGAATTTTTCATAATTTTTCAAGACAGTCAAATATTTGGGTTAAAATTAAATACCGTTTAAATATATAATGGGTTTTATGACATCATAATGACCCTATAGTGATGTAATAAAATACTATAACCATTATTTTCAGCCAATATATGATTTGAAATTAAAATAATGCGATTTTGGGTTTGTTTTATTTATTTTACAAAGCCATAGTGGACCCTTCAAGACTTATTAAACATTTTGTCTTTTTAAATTATTTTCCATGGGAGTTTGACTCACCTCCACATAAGAAACCCAATTATTTTAAGAAGTTCGGACTTTGGAATTATAAATTTTTTTCCACTTACTTTTCGCAAAAATCATGGGCAAAAACCATGGTAAGGTTAGTGGTTTGGATTAGTTTAATGTGAGGTGTCCCAAACCTAAATAATAAAGAATTCTACCACATTTCCTATATAAAACCACACAAGATCCCACATCCTCCTTACTCAAAGCCTTTGGAGTTCTTCAAACCTCTGCCCTCATCTCTTTAGAATCCTCCCAAGGAGCCCCAAGCTCCCATGAAGCCTCTCTCAAGCCTCTTTCAAACCTTTAAATCACACTTCCAAGGAAGGGTTTTTCTTCCTTTCACATTTTTGTCCAATATTCATTAAATTGTTATGCCCTTTTAATTTAAATTATAAATGTCAAGGTATGGTTTCAAACCTCCCCCATACTGCCCCCATTATGTTTGAATAATAGGATACCCCTTTCTCATTAAATTCCTCTCATGTACACCCGTTATTATGTCGAAATTTCGAAAGGAATTTCTCTCTCCTCATTTACATTCAAGAAATTCTATTGTATCATGAATTTAAATTCCCTTAAATTTATTGGTAAATGTATCTACATGAACCCCTTACTGTCCATGACATGTAAATACGACGAGACACCCCTTTGTCTCTCATTAAATGCCTCCCATGTACATCCATTACTATGCCAAAACATCGAAAGGAATTTCTCTCTCCTCATTTAAATTCATGAAATTATTTTGTATAATGAATCTAAATTCCATTAAATTTGTTGGGACATGTATCTATATGACCCCCTTACTTTCCATGTCATGGAAATAAGATTATACACTACTTTCTCTCTTATCAACCATCTTTATGAGTTCTTATGTCATGTCGTTATGCTGCCTAAATTGCACTGCACTTTTCCAAGCCAAAGTCATTATGTAGTGAATACCATGCCCATTTCTCTATCAGGGGTATTCACCTTTATTCACATTTACTTATTGTTTAAAGAGTTTCATGTATGTATTCCTCATTCATTTATCATGGAATAAATGATTTGGTTGAATGATTCAATGTTTAATGATCCATGTGTCACACTTATGCATGAAATGAAATGTTTATGAAGGATGTTCCCTGATAGCACTCCAATGCATTAAGTAGTGTATAATATCACGATACATCATGTGAAATGGGTGTTGACTCATTATAATTCAAGTGAAAAATGGTTTTACTCGTTGTACTGTGCAATGAGGGCTTACTCATGCTCTATGTGCAATGAGCCTTAGCTCATGCTAATTCAATGTTATGTATTGTTGCCACATTTCCATGTTATGATTATCATGATTTATCATGCCTTTATGTTTATTATTCTCTTGTGATCTATTTATATGCGTATTTTCTAACATGTATTATACACCTCATGTTATTCGATGATTATTCCAATACCAGGATTTATAGCTCACCCTTTTCTTATGCATGTCCTCAGGTTATCCCATAAAATTCTAGGTATGAGGGAATATAGTAATCACGTAAAGGAAGTTTTCAATAATGATGTTTTGTTTCATGTTTTAAGTTGTTATGTAATGATTTTAAGCCCCAAATACACTAGACCTCTAGATATTATATATTTTATCAAGTGAAATTTATGTAATAAATTATGTTTAATTGTGTAATAAAAAGCAGGGTTGTCATACCGAGGACATCAAATCTATTTTAGAGGGCTTTAATCCACCCTTTAACTACCACTAGGTTAGAAGATATACTAAAATCAGGAGGGTTTACCCTCATAAAATGTTCCACTATCATCATGGTAATTTTTAGTAGCTCTAGATGTTCTCTTGAATGGATGTGACCACCATTTATAACCAATGTGAACTGAACCATTACTATATAAAGCTACTCAGTTCCAATACACACCATTCCAGGGAGTGAATTCAAAAGGATATCATCCTCTTGGTCCCTTACAACTTCAGATTCCTTATTTATTATATGAAAAACCATTTTTAGCATAATTTTTTTTGATGAATACTTATGATAATCTTAAAATTATTTATCATTTAAACATAACCATAGAGTAAATATAATCCATGGTATTCTATTAATATTATCGTAACCAATAAAGTTATATAATATTTCATCTGATACTAACTATATGGTAATATCCACAAACATTACATAATATTCTGTTTTTAATTCAACAAATCATTTTCTTACATTTGAGGATGGATTCAAGTTTATTGTTTTATAAAAATAGGAAAAAATATTATAAAGAAAATAAAATCTTTACAAGTGGAAAATTTTAACCAGCATCCATTTTATTCGTAAAAAATTCTTTAAAATAAAACATGATTTATTTCCCAGAAAACATCTTCACAACATTATGCTTGGCATATTATTTTCTCATAACCACCCGTAAAACCCATGAAAAACATTTTAAAACATGAGGTGAGAAAAAAATTAGTACACGACATGAAAATATATAGATAAACTCTTAGTCTATGAATACTTATAAAGACATGAAGTAATTTTCACTAAGATATAATTTTCACCCTTTAAATTAGAATATACCCCCTTAATAACTAACTTTGTGAAAACATGATATTTACATAAAATATTGAAATAATAATAAAAAATTTAGGTAACTTGGGGAATCATTTCCTATCATAATTACTTATAATGTTAACCTCATTACTATCATATGATTTTAACCCTCACAACTAACCCTCAGATTTATACTTGGATGTAACCATAAAAATTACACTTGGAATAAATATCATGGTTAACTTTAATCATTCCCAATTCATTGGAGGTATATCACATAACCACATGTTTTTGGTTTATAATGGAACCACTTTTCATCATAAATGATTCCCCAGAACAAAAAATAATCCCAAAACATGAATACTAGCATCATAAAAATAATTCATTGAGTAAAATCACTTATTGTAAAGAAATACTGCACATATAAAATGAAACAAATTTCCCTACAAAATAACCATGTATTATTGTAAATTAAACTTCAAAAAATTAAATTTTCATTTAATTTGAAAAACCTGTCCATTTTATATATGTTTTAAAAAGAAGTCTTTTTGAATTTTGTAAGAGAGACATTAAAGAGCATTTTAAAAGGATAGTCACCTACATTATGTTAAATGTCATTAAGAAATTGTACTTAACATACTGTATATTAAATTTGATTCAATAATGGCTTAATTTATAACCTCACAGGCATGAATTGTTTTTATTATAATTTTATTTAGTTTCATTATTTCCATTTTGATGAGTCATAAAGATCAAAATTTCCGTTTTGGTAGTGTTTGTTTTAGGATTTCATGGTTTTTTAACTTGTGTACATTTCTTATGAAATGGTAATGGTACAATAGAAGTGAAATTATATGGTATTCATGCACCTATTTTTTTAAATGGTACCATATATCATTTTTTCTTTCTGACATTAGGATAATTCATTTGATAAAACATTAATGATAATTTTTTAGTTTATTATGGTTGTTTTTCCCACCATCATGAAATAATTTCATTTTAGTTAATATAATTAATATATATCTATTATAGAATATATAATAAGTTATTATATACTTATTAAAATCTGATTTAACCATAATAATAGTATTATGACCATCCTTAAATGTGGTAATTAAAAACAAACACTCTTTATACACAGAGATGTTTAATTGCCAAAGTTTGGACAACGGTTTTGTTCCATTGAATACGAGAAAATGTAAAAATTTATGGATATGATATATTATATTATAAACAAAAAATTACTGTATATAAATTATAATAAATTTAATATGCCTGTATGGACTATGTGTGTGAGGAGAAAAATAGAATAAGGAAAATTAATTAAGAGATGTTGTTTGCGAAAATTTCTTCATGAATGTCTCCTCTTTGAAATACCCCTTAAAGAGGTTGGAATTGATATTTTGTAACACGAATAGAATTTATAAATAAATTTAATATTGAATTCATGAAAAAAATAGAGTCTCTATGAAACAACACTTTTTTATAACCTATCTAATGAACATAATTTTTCCACTTTTGTGATTTGATTTTTGAAAAACTGACTTACAGAGTTGCGATCAGTAAGATATTTAGAGTCTAATAGGATCAACTTACATTTTTGGTGAATACTAACTTACCATTATGAATAGTAACTTACCCTTATGAGTAGTAATGTACCCTCATGAATAGTAATATAACCTTTATGAATAGTAACCTCACCCATGAATGTTTAAATAAAATATAGGCACCTTATAAATGAGAGTGAATATTTCAAAAATTAATAATTAAGTGTTGGTATTTTTATGAGTAATAAATAATTAATTACAATTAATGAATTAATTTAAAAAAAAAAATTCATAAAATTTATTCCAAATTAAAAAATTTTCTCATAATAGTAGGATAATTTTATGTGACGTCAGTTAATTTTAGAAATTATTATAAAACGAGTTTTAAAATTATTCTTTAATTTTCATGAAAATGTTGAATTTATGTAAAAATTAAATTTAAAATATTTAGAAAATTATTTTGATAAAATGAGTTAAATATTTAATTCTACATGCTAAAAAATGGTTATGGTGTGTTTCGGGGATTTTTTTAAATCGTTGAATTTTTAGTGTATAGTAAAATAAGATAATTAGCGATAAATGCTAAATACATGATTCATTGAGTCAGAAGTGAAATTTGGATGATGTAAGAACACTTGGATCCGACTCACATGCACTTAATAATATTTTTAGTCAAAGTAATCAGAACTATTTCTTGTCTTGAGAAAAATAATAAAATAATGGATTTGTTATTCCAAAACCACTCATTTCCTCCATTAAACAACGACCTTCACCCCTCCTACTCTCACACCAAAAAAGCTTTTATTTTGGCCTATGTTATTCCAAATACTATTCCCAATACCCTTAAAAACATCCTAGACCTTTTAGTCTTACCAAAATGACAAAACCAAATTCCTTCAGGAGGTTCTCAAGGAGGGGTACTTAAGAGGTAAATGTCTCTTCCTTTTTTCTTTCAATTTCCATTACAAGTTCCATTATTTTGTTTATATCTACTCACCTCCAATAATATAAATGATATGGTAACTATAGTTCCATAATTTAACAATAATTTTATTACTCTAATGGAATATTTCATCATCATATATCTTTTTCCCAACTCTTATATAAAAAATGGAAACACTGTCTGAGATGTGTTAATTTATAACATTCAGGGACGATGAGTTTTCAATTTCTATTACCTTATTTAATTATGGTAATTAAACCATTTTTATGGTTTAACCAATAATAATCTATGTAATATATCCTACTTAATTTTTTATAATCAATTTTTACACATGGCATTAAATTATAGAACAAAATGAGTTCATGGTGATCGAAAACCCTCAAATTAATCCAAGTGTTTATCAGTAAAATTTTATCTACTGATTCATACTGTACAAAAACATAATTTTTTTATATGATATTTAACATTATATATGATTATTAATTACTCAAAACATCAATTATTGATTTCTACTTCCATTTTACACGAATATCCATACTCTTATGAAAGCGAACCGATCATGAAAACTTAGTAAACGTGCACTCCCAAATGATGAACTTGAATCTATTAACCCATATAAATAGACATAAATGAACTTAATAAAAAAATAATATAGAAATTACATGTATATAAGGTTTTATAATTATTAATTAATGAATCTTAATCAATTATTTAGGACATTAAGATCAATGGTAGAATACATTCAGACATAATGTAAGAGTTTCTTTATCTCACATCCATTTTTTGAGATATTCATTATTCACTACTATTAGTTGAGTATGGTGTATGTATACTTTCCATTTATGTATATTATAATGAATCAAATTCTCTTTATTTTATTCAGTGTATCATTTTATGATTATTAATTTTTGGGCATATGATTCATTTGATAACAATGTTGTAAGGATTTTCTACCCGAACCTCCATTTTCATTAGAGTTACTATTATTCCCAACTCACCTCAATGAAATTATTATTTATTCTTGTGTAATCCTCATAAATTATGTGTGATGTTTCTATATATTTGTACCAACCATAATCCTTCTTTACATTATAGAGAGTTACATGTTTTAAAAGGATCTTCCAAAACATTATTCCCAAAATACAAACACGATACAAGAGAACTTATCGAATTATAAAATATGTTGATGTAAAATTTATAATTTATTTATCCACCATTATTTGTCTATAATAAATCATTTTATTATGAAAAATGCTATATTATTTTATTTCTAATTTTATACAAATATTTTTTCAATTGAACTCTTCTTTTTAGGTAAAAGATTATTTATTTCAAGATATACTCGATAGTTTTATAAAAGTATTTTAATTTGATTCAAAATTATTTTTTTATTATGTATAATTGGGACTAATATTTTATGATATCATCTACTAATTATATTTTGTTATTTATTGTTAGTTTTACTATATATGTGCTATCTTGAAACCATTCACCATATTACTCCAAATGCTTAATGTTTGGGGAAAGTTATATACATTTCATATGTTGGTTTCAATATGAATGTATATATTGTTTATGTTTATCCCTATTAATATGAGGAATGAGTTGGACATAGTAAGTGATGGGCGGGGCCCACTCTATGCCCTCGTGCATCGATAGGTCTCATGAGGCAAAACCAATATGGAGTTGGCTTTGGTCTTTCCCATTTTTAGATATCATTTTGGTCAAGACCATAATCAATTTCAGATGTCTTGGTCAAGGCCCTGAGGTTATATTTCATAATTTTTGGCATTATTCATTTCTCTAATTAATAAAATTGATAGTCAATGAGGTAATTCGACTAGTAAAATACCCATGTTTATGCTTTATTATGGCATTTTTATTCATCCCATATTCCTGCCATATTATGTTCGAGTTCATTTTTAAAAGAATTTGTTTTTAGTTATTCATCTTGTCTAATATTAATGTTTTTGAAATATTTTTATATATTTATTACCCTTACTATACATCTGAGCTCACCCCATTTATATGTTTTATTTTCCCAGCATGTGAAGAATTAAATTTTGAATGACCTATAGGGGTAACTATGTAGTTATGGATGTATTCAAAGGATTTTCCATATTGTGCTTCACTTCAAGTTGAAATGTTGAACCTATATATGTGTCTAGTTTTCTAGAACTACTAAACTAATTAGTTCATTTGGGATACTAATTTCTTTTAATCTTGCCAATGTAATGAAATAATGAACTGGCCTTGGGAAACTGGGGTTGGGTCCTTACCGTTAGTATCAATAAAAGTTTACAAGAGAACATAGAAACTAGATGTAGAAAACATAGATTAGGGAAGAAAACCCTAAGATATAATTTTAAGATAAACATATAAGAAAAAACTAAAATTTTTGTAAGGAATAGATTATGTGGATTTTTCAAGAAAACACACCCCTTTTTAGATACTACAAGTGGATGTGGTTCTAGAACAAATGTAACGAGGAGTAGAAAATTTGACAAGGAGTTTCAGGCTTGACCTGGGTTATCCTGGTACACGATAACATGCCCTAATACAGAACTAGTTTGACACTCCGTGGGTATATTCTTGGGATAATTAATATTTTCGTTAAAAAATTATGAAGGAATTAAATTTTAATTTTTCGTTAGAGAATCCATGTTAATGATTATGAGATTATCTATGGATAGGATTTCATTTTAGGATAAGTATTTTTCAAAGTTGATATTACATCTTATGATTTATACCCTAATATAGTGTATGATATTATTTTGAAATGGAACATAATGAAAGGAATGGAAACAACATGAATACACATATCCCATGTAGGAATTTCCCTCTAATGCAGGATAATGATGTTGGATATGGTGCTGCGACTGTTGTTGAGAAACATATAACTATACTGGGATAGTTGACATAGGTTATGAACAATAACCTTTCCCATATTGATCAACCAGATCTACAATGTGGAGGAGCTATGTTAGACCAAATTATGAGATAATATCCTCCAGAATTCAATGAGAATACAAACCCATTTCTATATAATCACTAGATATGTTCTGTAGAGAATATATTTATCGCTTTATGATGAAACAAAATAGAGAAGGTTTTCATGGCAGTTTATCATCAATTAGAAGATGTGGATCAGTGGTGGTCTTTAATTCATAACAAAAAAGGACGAGGAAGTAATTGAATAAATGGAATAGAAGTATTTTATGAAAATATTCCTAGGAAAATATTTTCATCATGAACCTAAAAAAGATATGGAAAGGAAGTTTCTATATATGAGGAAAAAATAAAATGATAATATTGTTTGATCTTAATATATACGTAAATGTACATGAGATGGAAAAATAAAATTGGGGGGGGGGGTGAATTATAGGTTTAAAAACATTTTATTCAAACTCTTAAGAATGAACTTAGTTTATGGGGTATTAAACTAATACAACTCAAAACCAATTCAAATGACAATATGGGTCTTGGATCTGATGAATATGATATGATGTAATACCATGAGTAATGAAATACCATTGTATTTTAATTGAATAAAATGATCAGAGTAAATAAAATGTAAATGATTTTACCACACAATGTATAAAATCTATTAATATAATATGTAACTAATGAATTGTAATTGAAAAAAATTAAAATAGTAAAAGAATATGAATAAAAAGAAGAAAAAAAAAGAATCTCTTTCTATTATGATTGCAGTAGAAATATAAAGTTATTAAAATTCATTTATCCCAAAGAGTAGGGTATCCTTTCACCTAGGAAAAAAAGGATTGTCTTAACACCAATTTGGTAAGACCTCGATACAAAGATCAGCACGACTGTCTTCCTATCCCCGGAAGCCCTCGATTAAGAAGGAAATTGACACCTCTATGCTTGAAACACTTTAAAGCCCTCGATATGATGACCAACATCATGTCTTCCTATCCCAAGAAGCCCTTAATCATTATCATAATGATAAGAAACCATAATCAAAACAGAACACTTATATAAATACAAGAACTTGGAACAAGACGTTAAATTCTTGTATCTTCAAGGACTTCACACAAAGAAAGAAGGAAGCCACTCTATGTATCTATACAACTTGATAGATGAAAAATTTGTTTTTTTTTGTTTAAATGACCTTCTATTTGTAGGCCTCAGGTTCTAATAGTCATGTATCTTGAAATGGTCAAATTTCTCTGAAAATTTCAGATGGACTTGGACACCTGGAATTAGAATGGTCAAAACAAACAGAATACACGACATCGTTTTGTTTATTGTATTACTAATTCAATGACATCACTCTAGTTAGAAAATAATAAGTAAAAAAGTTCGAAACAATGAGTATTAGAAACATGTAATCATTATTGAAGTAGTACATGAATGCAAATCATTTCATGAGTATGATACATATCTTAGTTATGATTATTAACAATGGTAAGATGCATATCGTGGTTATTGTTCATTTCGTGGTTTCGATTCATATCGTAATTACAATACATAACCAGGTTATAATTAAAAATGTGATTTTGATGAATATCCTGGTCACGATACATGGTTACGATGCATAATATGATTATGATACATATCCTTGTTATGATACATATCCTAGTTACGATACATGACCTAGTTATGATACATGACCAAGTTACGATGCCTGACCTGGTTACGATACATTACCTAGTTACAACGCATGAACTCATTATGACATATGACCTAGTTATGATACATGTGGTTACAATGCAATATTATGATACAATACTTAACCTGGTTAAAATGCATGTTGTTATGATAGAGGATTACGATACAAAACTTATCCTGGTTACGATGCATGTGGTTACGATGCATGATTATGATGCATATGGTTATGGTACACAGTATGAATACTATACATAACCTAGTTACAATTGAGGAAAATATATACAATTACGATTTTCAAACAACATATCTAGTTATGTTGTAAAAAAAATATGATATACAAGAAATAATTTGTGATTTACAAAACAAAAAGTTCAATGAGATAGTCAAAACATATTTTAACTCAACAATATCCCCATTTTTGGAAAGTACGAAACAATATAAATAGTAAAGACTTATCTACCCATGAGTTTAATAACTCTTATGAAAGTAATATTGAATACGAAAAATTCCACCACTGGTTTAAATAACTCAGTAGGGATCATATTCTCTTTAATTTTACTTGTGAGTTATCCCCCTTAATAAGGTATTAATCAAATTATACTTTTCGAACCCATTTCCCCCTTTGTGATTTTCAAAAAGAATAAGGGAAAGTTTTCATTTCTTGGAAAAGGTTAGTGAAATAGAGTAGGAAACAGTAGAAATTTCATTGAATGAAATAGGTTGATATTACAATAAGTGTTCAAAAATAATTCTTTCCCCTTTTGATTTTTCCAAAAGTCTGAACATCATAAGCTTATTCTTCTTAAAATCTTTTCTATCCTCCATCATTTTGTCATGAAGTTCTTCTCGATACTTCATCATTTTATCCTACTCAATAATTAACGTTTATTTCATATAGAGCCTTTTTTTAGAAGTTGATTGATTTCTTCTTGAGCATTATGATTTACTTCATGATAATTGATATCATCAAATCCACTTTTGTAGGTATTTTCTCAGTTTAAAACTATCATTGATAGTAAAAAAACCTCATTACCCTCATTATAAATTTTCTCCATTATACCAACACATTCTTTAGAGTCCATTCCTTTTGAGGTACCAGGTATTTGAAAGACTTCATGTTTTTCATTGAATTCAACAATGAAATTTTGATACATAGAATTGTGAACATTTTTCTAATGTACCATTTAACCATGATTATCTATATAATTGTTGATATTATCATCAATATTGTATGACCACTTGACAACCTTATTACAATCATTATTTTAATCAGCATCACATTACTTGAATATCTTGAAATCAGCTTTAAGACATATAAATTCATCCATCAGAACCTTGATAGAGTATGTTCTATCATTATTACCATTTAAAAGGATTTATAACCTGTCTTCAATCTTTGGAAGGAATGGTATCATAATTTAGAATCTATTTAATGCTTGTTTGATATTCTGAATTCCTTTCAAAGTGATTTTTCTTTTAGAATTCACGTCTTTAGTGTATTCTAGGATATCACTGAAATAGGTTTTAGTCTTGACCAAATGAGATGGCTGATTCTAATTCTTATCTAATTCTTACTATTCTTCTTATTTATTGGAAATTTGAATGACTTTATTAGATGAAACTCTTTGAGAATATTTCTTTGATGGATTAGGATTGAGAGATGAAAATTTGAAGGATGTAACTTCTAAGGATTCAACTGAAACGTTTCCATGTTTTCATCCTCTTCCTCTCATACTTCTTCTTCTTCATTACCTTATTCTTCTCCCACTTATTCATATTGTTCATGTTATTCTTTATATTATTGAATAAGATATTGTGTAGTTGATTATTTAGAAGATTGTTTCTCTTTTCCATTCTCTGCTCAAACCGATTGAGTTAGAACATGTGGCACCCTTATTATAATTCCAGTTTTGGATTGGTTAGATATTTTGAGAAGGTTAACAATATCAATAGCTTCAGCCTTTCTCTTCTTCATTCCAGTCATTATGTATTATTCTTTCAATGATTCTTCAGATGTTACTTTCAAAGCCAATACATCAGCTAGATCCAAACCAAATTGAGGATCCCCTTCTTTCCTTTCTTCAATTTTCTTCCTCCATTCTGTGACAACCTCATCAGATAAAACTTTTTGTTTCTTTGATTCCATTTGAGTTGTAGTCTTAACCACCTTTCTTTTACTTGAATATGTCTTGGACGTATTAAAAGGATTCTCACTAACTTCACCTACTTCCTTTTCATTATCAAAATCCAGATCTTTCTCATACTTTTTTTATTCAGGATTGAATTGTAACTTGAGCCTCCTTATCATATCCTTACTGATTAAGGGATCTTTTAAGGAAATCAGATCTGACTTAATAGAAACATTACACAAGATCAAGCATTAATTCAGAAGCATAATGATAATAGTGGGAAACGTGACTAGCTATGATTTTATAGAACAATATTTGAGCTACTTAATTATTAGGAAGATGAATCACATAAGGTTTAACTTTATCATGGTCTCCAAATATTCAAGCACATACACATCTAAAAATTTCAAAGTTTCATTATCACCCTTTCTCAACACTAAAAAACCTTGCATCTAAAGGGATAAGAGTCGATTATATCCTAATAAATGACTCACTTTTCTCTTGAACTCATGAATCTAAAAAATTTATTCTTCATATTTACTCTTATCAAAAGTGACATCAGATTCTGGTCATTTATGAGAAGGACATAGGGCATCATCATCATATGGAACACCTAGAAACTTAGCTTCTTGTTTTATTGAGGTGTATACTTCTTATTATACATCACAAAAGAAATCTTAAGACCTTTTTTTATCTCTATTGATTTATAAAATTGTAAAACTTCATCATGATATAGAAAACCCTTACCTGAGTCTAGTATTTCATCATAAATGGATTCCCAAACTTGGAGAAAAATTATGCTTTTCAAAGAATAATCAAAAGTCTTGTAAAAGTCTCAGGAGACTAACCTTTCAACTCAAAAGGTTATAGAATAAAAATATTTTGGAGACATATCCTTTGGATATGAAGTAGTTGACTCAGAAATGAATGACTAACTCTTTCCCTAAAGTCTTTTTTGGCTACAAAAGATGAGTAGATATCTGATTACGAAAACTAATGTAGAACTGATTATGAACCTTTCTGAATATTTATAGAACAATAGGACTTAAGAGATATTCAGAGGAGTCTAATGTTGGATAGGTTGGGAGGGTTTCATTAAAAAAATAAATTGATGGCCATTAATAGATCCAGAAGATCTAATGGTCAAAAATTATTTCAAATTATTGAGGTTCTTATTAAAATAAAATCGTATTCATATTGAAACACATTAAAATAAAGAATTTAGAAACAACAAATTGATTAACAAAAATATGGTTTTAGAAATTTTACCTTTCAGAGTATCAGGATAGATGTATTGGTTTCATTATATTGTTCTTATTATAATAATATAATCAATTATGAAAAAACTGAGACCAATTATAATTCTAAAACCAATAGAATAGAATTAGTATTGTATTGCTATTCTAGTACTGATTAAGTAATCCAATAATGATAGTGTAGAACTGATAAAATATTCAGTAATCTAGAATCGATAAAAAAAATTCAATATCAATAATCTATTACAAATAAATGTAAAACTGATAGATTTAAAACTGATACATGTAAGAATGTAAAACCAATAAGGATGAAATTGATTAAAAAGAGCCCGATTATAGTGAAACTGATTAACATGTAAAAAAACTAATTGAAATCAATAAAGTGTAAAACTAATAACTGATATGCATACTTCCTCTTTGAAAAAAAGTATATTCAATGTATAAAGATGGTTTGATCAAGAAATAGATGGGAATGATTACATTATAGTGATCCTTACTAGTTTCTATTTAATTTATTAAAATATATCATAAGATAACGGTTTTGTGAAAAGTTCATAAAGTTATTCTTGTGTTATGATTAATTGTAAAATAATACCTTTTTGTGTGTGTGATCTCTAGGAATGTGATTCCCAAAATCAATGTGTTTCTCATGTCAGTGATGTCCATGGTTTTTACAAAGAGAAATGGAACTAGAGTTATCACATAGTATTGGAGTTTTGGAAATATACATTCTATAGTCAGTGAGGGTGTGTTGCATCCACAACACCTAAGGACAACAACTTTGAGCTACTATATATTCAACGTCAGCAGTTTAAAGTGCTATTGAATGATTCTTTTTGAATGAACAAGAAACTAATGAATCTATTAAGAAATGACATGTTTTGGATGTCCTTTTTCTATCTATTCTACAACCACTAAATTCATCATCTGAATATATATTCAAAACATGCTCATTTCTAGAGGAATAGTATAGTCATAAATCCATAGTTCCCTTTAAGTAGCAAAAAATTATTTTCACTGCATTTAAAAGAGATTCTTTTGGATTGGAATGATAGATTTCACAAAAGAATACTATAAAAAAATAAGTCTGGATGACAAGATATTAAGTACAAAAAACTTCCTATCATACCTCTAAAAGATGATTGATATACTAATTTCCCATATTCATTAAGACCAAGTGTATTTAAGCTACCGATTGGAGTGCTTATACTTTTAGTGCTGTCATATCCATAATTTTTGAGTAAATATTTGATATACTTATATTGGGTTATATAGGTTCCTTTTGATTTTTGAGAGATTTGAAAACCTAATAAAATGTTAACTCACCCATCATACTCATTTCAAACTCAGATTTCATTAGATTCGCTAAATAATTAGTTAGAGATTGCTGAGTTAATCCAAATATAATGTAATCAACAATGATTTTACTAATAAAAATGTTTTTGTTTTCAATTTTTATTAAAAGTGTTTGGTCTACATTACCCCTTTCATATTTTTTGTGTGAAAGAAATCCTGTGAGTATATTATACCATGCTCTAGGAGATTTTTTATGTCCATATAAAGAATTGGTAAGTTTAAAAACATGATCAGGATGTTTTGAATATATAAAACCAATAGGTTGTTCTATAAAAACTTATTCTTGTACAAAATCATTAAGAAAAGAACATTTTACATCTATTTAAAAATATTTAAAATTGATGTATGCAGCAAAGGATAATAGAATACGAATGGATTCATGTCTAGCTACCATAACATAGGTTTCTTGATAGTCTATTCCCTCTTGTTTATTATAGCCCTTAGAAACAAGTATTAATTTATTTCATATAATTGATCCATTTGTATCACATTTTTTTTCTGAAAACCCATTTTACACCAATTATAGTTGTTTCCTTCGGTCTTTCAACAATGTTCCAGACTTGATTCCTTTCAAACTCATTTAGTTCCTATTGTATTGATTTAATCCAATCTTCATAACCTAAGGATTTATTCTATGTTTTAGGTTCAAATTGAGATAGAAAAACAAGATGTTCTATTTCATTTCTCAAGGAATTTCTAGTCCTTATTTGTTGATTTACATCACCAATGAAATTATCACAAGGTTGATTCTTAAGAAACAATTGATTTGTGATTTTTAAAACTTGTTCATCAACATAAGATATAAATTATTCTAGGGTAAATGTTTTAGGAAAATTTTCTTGAGTATTTACCTTTTTATAAGAGTTTTCAATCAAAGGTTGAATATTTGTTTATGAAAACACATCTATTGATATTGGTAAGGGTTGTTTAAAAACAAGGGGGTTAGTTTCATCAAACATAACATGAACTATTTCATCAACAATACAAGATTTTTTTCTTAAAAACTCTATCGAAATTAGAAGTTGTGGAGTAACCTAGAAAGATTCCTTCTTCGGATTTGGAGTCAATTTTTTTTAGATTTTCTATTGTATTCAATATAAATACTTCGAATCCAAATACATTAAAGTAAGAAACATTATATTTTCGGCTAATCCATAATTCATAAGTTGTTTTACAAAAAAAAGGATGAGTTGGAACTCAATTAATAGTATAACATGTAGTATTAACAGCTTTAGTAAAGAAATGATTAGCAATTGAGTATTCACTCAACATGGTTCTTTTCATTTACTAATGAATACAATTTCTTCTCTCAATAACTCCATTTTTCTGAGGGGTTAATGGAGTTGAATAGTTGTGAGTAATTAGTTTCTTACTACAAAAAGTTTCAAAATACATAATTTGAAATTCTCCACCATTATCACTACCAATAGTTATCAATGGTAGTTTTTTCTCATTTTTTACTTGTTCTCTAATATATTTGAAATAGAAAACAAAATCAGATTTCGTTGCAAGAAAATTGAACCAAGTAAGTCTAGTGATGTCATCAACTAAAACAAACACATAATATTTTACTCTAATGCTTCCATTTTGGGTAGGACCAAAAAGATCCATGTGCACTAACTGTAATGTATTATAAGTTCAAATGTCATTAATTGATTTAAATCTAGTTTTTTTTTATTTCTTTCTATATTGAAAAGGGTTACAAACTTTTAAAGAATCACACCAAAGATCCAGTATTTCCTTAACAAGTATTTTCATTGAGAGTTTACAAAGGTTCTTAAGGTTATAATGTTCTAACCTTCTATTCCATAACCAAGATTGATCATCCATTTCACTTAAACATGGAATTTCTTGGCTCATAAGGTATTCTATGATGAGTGTGTATAAATTATCATGCCTATGTGAAGAAATAATTAATTCATCCTTGGAATTGTGAACTAAAAATTTATCATTCATAAAATTCACAAAGTAAAATTATTCACATAATTGAATTATTATTATAAGTTTATTCTTAAGTCATTTGAAAAAAATAATTTTGAAATTAAAACCTTTTATAAATGAAAAATATTACCTATAAAAATGATCTTTCCCTGAGCATTATCATTGAAGGACACTCTTCCACCTTTCCTTTCAATAATCATTTCCAAGAAACCATTGTTTATAGTCATATGTCAAGAATAACCGCTATCCATATACCAAATATTCTTGTTGATGGTACACTTTCTGTTTTCCTAAAACAGAAACAATTAGTCATTCCGAACCCAAACATGTTTGGATCCCGAAAGATTAGATAAAACATTTTTTGGAATCCACATTCTTTTTTGAAAAATGGGATTTATGAAATCCTAATGATTGAGTTTTATTAAGAGAGAAATTTAATTACCAATTTCCACAACATTGACATTTTGTGGAGAATGAAGCATTTGGGGGAACAAAAATAGTTATGACTAAATATCAGTTTTGAATGGGTATGAAAAATTCCAGAACTATTCTTAAGAGGATGCAAGTTGTGAATAAATTTTATCAAATTCTTTAATTCTAGTAGTGATATCTGATAAAAGTTTCTATAGATAAAATATTTCATATTTTAGTTTAATGAAAAAATTTTCATTCTCATAAGAAATATTTTTGGAATTGTTTTTTGTTTCCATAACATTTTTCTTTAAAACATGTTGTTCAAAGTCCATAAAAAGTTTATCCTTTTCAGAATTTACATATATATGATTTTTTTTAAAATTTTAAAAATTAATATTTTTCTTAACAAGATCTTTTGAATTATTTTACACATTTTTTGTAAGAATATATTTTCAAGAATTTTCCCTATCAATATTTTTCTGGAGTTTGGAATTCTCATTATGAAGAAATTTGGAAAATCTGGATACTTATTCAAAAGAAATAAAATTGTCCTCTACTGAGGAAGATTATTCATCCATAGAATAAGAATATTATTCATCAGGGTAATTATCACTTAAAGATACTTTTGTAAGAGATTCTGCATTGTGCACCTTAGCCACGAAACAACGATTTTCAATAGGTAGTCTTGATAATAGTCTTATATTCTTCTGACTAGAAGTTTCATATTTTGAAGATTCATATGATTAATCACCAAAACATTCACTCTAAGTATCATTTTCTTTCAAGAATTTATTTTTCTTAGACTTGTAGTAATTTTAATTAATTTTTAAGAATGTTTATCCTTACTATATTTTCTTTTATGAAAAGGATAATCTGGTCTAATGTGACCTGCACTCTTACATTCATAACATGTCACTTTTGAGTATTTATTGTCCTTTGTATCTTTCTTTTTGAATCAATTATGAAATTATTTCATTCTTAAAATATTTTTCATTCATTAAATAAGTTTATCTAATTCATTCTATAAGTGATCACTTTCACTAGAATATTTTATCAAAAAAACTTTCTTATCTTTGGATCTTGTTATTCTTTCTGGTTTCTTGGATTTGGATGTAGTAGTAAAATCTACACATCTATTAGAATTCTTATTCTTGTTGAAATCAACATCTCTTTTCATTCTATTCTAATGTTGTAAGAGAGTTCCAAATAATTCATCATGAGTGATTTGAGTAACATTCCTATTCTCATCAATAGATATCCTTTTTTATTCCCATTCATTTGGAATGATATCTATTTTCTTTTCCACATGAGATTCATCATCAAGACCTCTTTCTCCCACAGATTTAAGACTATTAAGGATTGTCATAAATCTTTTTTTTCACCTTGGATACCAGTTCTCTGTAAGGAAAAAATTCAAGATGTTTAGATCAGAGCATGGTTCTTCTTATTTTTATAACTTTAGATGTACCAAAATGCGTGAATTCTAATTTTTTATAGATTTAATTGGCTTCTGCGCATGAACATATCTAACCATATATATTATTGTTCATAGAACACAACAAAGTATTGAGTACCTTATAATTTAGTTGATATTATAATTTCACTTGGTTGGTGAAGGTTCTGACATCCTTATCTGGGATTTTGTAATCACTAGTAAGCATGAAAATGTATTCCACTCTAGTATTAAGAACCAAAGTCTTCATTCAGTCTCTCTAGTACTCATAATAATTCCCATAAAAAAATAAACAGTCTAGTTGGGCTAAGATTGTCAATTTATTCAATATTCATTCCTTATATCTTATAAAACAGTACTTTTACACTCACCACGTTAGTGTAGTATGTAATTAATTATTTGTAATAGAAATACAATTGTCTTACAGAATGAAATAATGAATGTAAAAAAATTAGTTGACACCTCCTTTGATACCAATTGTTGGATCATAATATAGATGTAAAAGTATATGTGATGGAACAATATGGGGGGGGGGGTGAATTTTAGGTTTGAAAACATTGTATTTAAAATCAAAAGAATGAACCTAGTTTAAGAGGTCTAAAACTAATATAATTATCTAGCAATGAAAATTACAATGCAGGTCTTGGATCTGATGAATATGTTATGATGTAATACAACATGTAATGAAATAAAATTGTATTTGATTTGAATACAATGATCAGAATAATACAAATGTAAATGATTGTACTTTAAAACGTATAGAATCTCTTAATACAATATGTAATAATGAATTGTAATTGAAATAATTACAATAGTAAAAGAATATTAAAAAAATAATAAAAAAGATCATTTCTATTACAAGTGAAGTAGAAATATAATTGTGTTACAATTATTTTATCCCAAAGAGTAGGGTATCATTTCACCTAGGATAAAAGGTCAATCTCACCACCACCTTTGTAATACCTCAATACGAAGATCGGAAAGACTGTCCTCCTATCCATAGAAGCCCTCAATTAGGAAGGTAATTGACCCCTCTATCTTTTAAACACTTGAAACCCTCGATATGATGATCATAATCAAATATTTATATCCCCTAAAGACCTAAATCATTATCACAATGATCTTACCCACAAAGAAAAATAAAGATATTATAGAAGTATAAGAACATAGAAAAATCTATTCACTTATTGTAACTTCAAGGCCTTCACATGAATCAAGATAGAAGTCACTCTATCTATCTTTAAAATTTGATTGAAGAAAAATATGTTTTTATTGGTTTGAATGGCCTTCTCTTTAGAGGACTCAGGTTCCGGCGGTCATATTTCCACCAATGGACATATTTCTTTGAAAAATTAGGAGGGACTTAAAACCCTAGCATTACAACAGTCAAAACAAACAGAATACATGAAATCGTTTTGTTTAGTGTATTACTAACTCAATTAAATCATTTGAGTTAGAAAATAGTATGTACAAAAGTATAAAACAATGAGTATGAGAAAAATGTAATTGGTATTGAAGTAAGACATGAATTAAAATCATTACAAGAGTACAGTGCATATCTTGGTTAAGATTCTTAACACGGATAAGATTTATATTGTGGATACAATTCATGCCATGGTTAAGATTCATTTTGTAATTAACATACATAACATGGTTATAATGAAAAATGTTATTATAATGAATATCCCAGTTATGATACATGGTTATGATGCATAATATGATTATAATACATATCTTGGTTACAGAACATGACCTGGTTACGATACATTACCTTGTTACGATGTATGACCTTATTATGATATGAGATATGGTTTTGATACATGTGGTTACAATTCTTGATTACGATACAATAATTAACATGATTATGGAACATGTGGTTATGATACATTATTATGATACAATACTAAACCTAGTTATGTTGCATGTGGTTACAATGCATAATTACGATGCATATGGTTGCGATACATAGTATGAATATGACAAATAACTTTGTTATAATGGAAAATAAATATATGTTATTACGACTGTAAAACAAAAAATATAGTTATGTTTTAAAACAACATATATGATAAACAAGATATAATTTGAGAACAAAAAGTTAAATGAGATAGTCAAAAAATATTTTTACTCAATTGATGTTGCAAAGTAAGAAACAAACATCACAAATATAGAAAGACATTCCACGGATGACATATGTAATCCAAGGAGCAAGATTGATCGATTGTGTAATGGTTTAAAAAAATTCATCTGAAGGGTAGTAATCTCCAAAAGTTTCTCATCATATGAAGACATTGAGTCATGTGCTACTAATATATAGAAATAATTATATATGTCTTATTAATTCATGGGGAAAAAAGAGAAGAAGAGGGTGGTGGAGGATAGAATGGATAATGTGAAGAATAGAAAGTGTAATTTTATAACATGTGATACTTGTGGAAGGAAACACCCTGATGCCTACTTAAAAAGAAAAACAAGCATTCTACAAGTGTGTAATGATAAGCCATCGTGCTGTGGATTTATAAGGGAATAAGGACGATATCAATGTAAAATGATATAAGAAGAGTGATATAGGACACTATGCTAATGATTTTCTAAATCATTAGGGAAAAGTGACTTAGAAAATTGAAAGAGAGAAAGTCTAAGCTTATTGAATCACAACAGCTAATATTGAAGTTCCTAACGATGTGGTGTCTGGTACTATACTCATTTCCTCAAACATAGAAAAAGATTTATTTGATTCTAAATCATCACATTCAATTATATAATCATAGTTTTCCTAAAGAATTTGATATTTCCAATTCTCCTTAACAAGGGAGTTTTTAATCAAAACCCCAAAGGGAAGTCTTATTGCAGCAAATATGTGTCAGGAATACCCCATAATGGCCTATAATTATGGTTTATTTACTAATTTTGTCATCAAACTTATGGTCTAATTTTACATAATCCTTGGAATTGATTGGATTTCAAAATATGACGTGAAAATCTATTATAAGATGAAGGAAATTACGATTTTTGAGGAAGGTATAGAATCGATTCTCTTTAGAGTAGAAACATCACCATCCAATTCTTATCTAGATCCAACCCTAATAGCTCTAATTAATGAAATTATTGGTGACGATGTAAAAAAAATACCTATGGGAGATGAAATAAATATTCAAATTGAGAATGTACCTATTGTGAAAGAATATATTGATGTTTTTTCAGAGGATTTACCTAGACAACCTCTAGAGTAGGAAGTTGATTTCTCTATTGATTTAATTCAAGTTTCAAGACCTATATCAATGAATCGTTATAGAATAGATAATATGGAATTAGATGAAAAGAAGAAATAATTAGGAGAATTTGGTGATGGAGAATTTATTCACCCTACTATTTCTCCATGGGGATCCCCCTTTCCTTTCGTTAAAAAGAAACATGGATCTATGAGGTTTTTCATTGACTACAGAGAGATCAATGCTATTACAATAAAGAACTAGTATCCCCTACCTCACATTAATGACTTGTTAGATCAACTTCAGGGATCCCAAAATTTTTCAAAGATTAACCTTCGATCTAAATATCATCAGTTGCGTGTGTGGAAGTAAGATATTCTAAATACAACATTTAAAACCATGTATGGGAATTATGAGTTTATAGTAATGCCTTTTGGACTGACTAATGCACCCTATGTCTTCATGGTTCTAAATATTGATAACTTATTTGTGGTATTTACTGATGATATCTCAGTATAATATAGAAGCTACAAATATCATGAATATCATTTTCACATTATTCTGAAGACTCTTAAAGAAATGAACTATATGGTATGTTTAGAAAGTGTCAATTTTTGTTTCAATCAGTTTATATTGTTGTAAATATTGTATATAAGGATGGAATATTCATTGATAATGTGAAGAAAAAGTATGTTTATGAATATCCTACACCAATGAACATAACCAAGGTATATTGTTTTATTGGTTTAATAGGTTATTATATGCATTTAATTCAGAACTGCACCTGATTTTCCCACCCATTAACCATGATTACTCGTAAAGGGTTTTAGTTCGTATGGAAAAAATAATGTGAGGAATTTTTTGAAGAATTAAAGAGGATATTAGCAATTTCTCTAATCCTAACTCTACTTTCATAGAATCTTGTGTTTGTGATCTACAGTGATGCATCAATGAAAGTAATTGACGGTGTCCTTATGATAAATGATAGAGTTATTTCCTATGCGTCAAGGTAGTTAAAAATTTGCGAAAAAAACCATCCTACTCATGATATTGAGTTATCTATTGTGGTATTTTCTCTAAAGATATGGAGAAACTATCTCTTTGGTTAAAAATGTGATATATATATATATAGATCAAAAGAGTCCAAAATATATCTTTTCATAGAAAGAACTCAACATGAGGCAAAGGTGATAGCTCAAAATACACAAAGACTATGATTGTTCCATATTCTACCAACCAAGAAAAGATATTAAGGTAGCTGAAGCATTAAGAAAAAAGTATCAAGGATTCCTAAAAAAATTGAGGATTGAAAAGGTTCATATGTATATGGATATAGTATGGATGAATATGAGAATTATCAAAGAAGGTGAAACATCATTACTTTTTCAATTGGACCCCCAACCATCTTTATGATAAAGGATTAAAACTTGTTAGTTTGAGGATGAGAATCATCAAAAGAAAAATAATGGAGTAAATGACGGGAAGTTGGGTGAGTACTTGTGTGAGGATGGAATTCTGAAATTTGGGATAGGCTATGTGTTCCATATATTCCCGAGATAAAAATGGAGTTATTGGATGATGCCCATAGCTTGAATTTCTCTATACACCTTGGAAGAATATAGAGATTTTAAAGAACTCTTCAGGTGGGAAAGCATAAAGAAATTTTTTTGTTAATATGTATCAAGATGTTTAGTCAGTCAATAAGTGAAGGCCGAACGACAAAATCCTAGGGGATACATCAAAGCTCTACCTATTACTAAATAGAAATGGAATGAAATATCCCTGTATTTCATCACTGGATTATCCAAAACCCCAAGAAATATGGATGTGATGTTTTTAATTATTCATTGAATTATGAAATATGCAATTTCCTCACTATAAGGGAGGATTTTACACTGTATCACATTGCATGACTCTATATAAATGAGGTTTTATGATTTTATGGAGAACCACATTAAATAGAATTTGATTGTGATACTTGATTTACAACGATTAACTGGAAACTTTTTCATAAATATTTGGACATTATGCTTTGTTTGAGTATGTCTTATCTCTAACAAACTTATTGGAAATGATAAAAGTCAATAAAAACATTAGAAAACATGTTGAGAACACGATCACATTATTTTCAAGGTTTGAGGGTATATTATTTACCTTTTGTGGAGTTTTCATACAATAATAGTTTCTATTATAGTATTCTAATGGAACCATATGAAGCATTGTACAAAATGAGATGTCGTACACCAACATGTTGGGACGGAGTTGGTGAATGGAAGGTTTTTGGCCTAAAGATTATGAAGGAAACAAAAATGAAGGTAAAGAACATTTAAACCCATATCAAATTATCTCAACAATGGAAAAACGGCTATGATGATAATCAAAGGAAGTATTTGTTATTTCAAATGGGAGAACAAATTTTCTTGAATGTATCTCCATGGAAGGGTGTTATAAGATTTGGGAAGAAAGGGAAACTAATCCCCAGATATATTAGACTTTTTAAATTTTGGAGAGAATTCAAGATATGGATTATCATTTGTCAATGACATCTATCCTATCTAACGTATATAATGTGTCTTGTCTCTCATTATTCAAAAATTACCCGACATACCAACATATGTCCTCACTTTTGAAGGTATAGAAATAGAACATGACTTATCAGACTATGAAGAGCCTATCTAGATTTTAGTTACAAAAGAATATTTGTTGAGGAATCAAATGATATCACTAGTATAGATACTTTGGAAAAATAATAAAATTAAAGATGCAACATGGACGCCTGAGGATCTTATGATGGGGAACTACCCAAATCTTTTTATGAGGAAACATTTTGGTATTTCGAGGAAAAAAGTTTTGTAAAGAGGGGAGAATATAACACCTCAAGAATTTAAAAATAAATTTAATACTGAGTGCATGAAAATAATGAGTCTCTATAAAAATAATTGTTATAACTCAACCAATGAACATAATTTTTCCACTTTTGTGATTTGATTATCGAAAAAATGACATAAGTTGCGATCAATATGATATTTAGAGTCTTATTGGATCAACTTACATTTTTGGGGATTATAAACTTACCATTATGAATATTTATTTACCCTTATGAGTAGTAATGTACCCTCATAAACTATAATATAACTCTTATAAATAGAAACCTCACCCATTAATGTATAAATAATGTTTTCGGCACCTTAAAAATTAGAGTGAATGTTTCAAAAATTAATAATTAAGTGTTGGTATTTTTTGAGTAATAAATATTTAATTAAAAATAATAAATTGATTTAAAAGAAATTTTTTTTTCGTAAAATGTTTTCCTAAATAATATTTCCCCTGTTATGTTAGTGTAATTTTATAAGATCTCATTTATTTTATGAAGGTATTATAAAATTAGTTTTAAATTTAATATGTATTTTTCAAGTAAAAATTGAATTTATTTAAAAATTATATTTCACATATTTATGATATTAAATTGATAAAATGAATTACATTTTTTATTTCTAAATGTCAAAAAATTGGTATTTTGAATGTTTTTGAATTTTTTAAATTACTTAAATTTTCAGGGAAAAGTAAAATATGATAAATAACGATATATTCTAAATACATTATTTATTGAGTCATAGGTGTTATATAGATAATATACAAACACTTTATTTGAACTCACATACACTTAATACTTTTTTTTCACAAGAATTAACACTATTTCTTGTCTTGAGAAAAATAATAAAATAATTTATAAGTTATTCTGAAACCATTTATCTCCTCCACTATTAAAACCACCCCTCACCCATCTTCCTCTCACACCACTCATGCTTTGACCCTTGTCTGATTTCTACAAAATAATCATTCCAAGACCCTCTCCCACATCAATGTCTTTATGGTCTCACCAAAAGGCAAAAAACAAAGTCCTTAAGGATTTTATCATGGAGGGGTACTCAGGAGGTAAACCTCTCTTCCTTTTTCTTTCAATTTCTTTTACAACCTCTATTATTCATTTTCTTTATTTTCACCTGACCTCAACCAAATGCCATGATAATTACAATACCTTAAATTTATGGGAATTTTATTTTTCTAATGGAATATTTAATCATCTTCTCTCATTCCCCATCCACTTATATTAAAAATGGATACACCATCTGAGATGTGTTAATTTATCACATTCAAGGACGGTGAGTTTTCAATTTCAATTACCATCTTCAATTCTAGTCATGAAAAAAAATTTATGGTTAAAGAATATCATAATATAAGTAAAAAATCCTAATTAGTATTATGAAATCATTTTTTACACATGGTATTAAATAATAAAACAAAATGAGTTCGTGTTGATCGAGAAACCTCCAAATTAATCAAAGAATTTATCATTAAAATTTTATATATTACTTCATCCTCTCAAAAAATAACCAATAGATTTATATGATAATTTAACCTTATATCTTATCATTAATAACTCATAACTTCAATTCTAGATTTTAGTTTCCATTTTATATGAACTTCCATACTCCTATACATGCGAACTGATCGTGAAAACTAAGAAAACATGCACACCAAATGATGAGATTGAATCCATTAAACCTTATAAAAGGCCATAAATGAACTTAATAAAGACATAATAAAAAAATTAAGTGTTAATAAGGTTATTAAATTATTAATTAATGAATCTAATTTTATTAAAAATTACATTAATATCTAGTGAGGAATACATTCACATATAAGGTTTGGGTTTCCTCATCTCCCTTCCATTTTTTGAGATATTCCTATTCACTATTATTAGTTGAGTATGGTGTATATGTAATAAAATTTGATGTATGATATTTTGAATATATTTATTTTCATTTTATTCATTGTATCATATTATTATTATTAATTTTGGGGCATATGATTCAATTGATTAAAATGTGGTGAGGATTTTCTACCCGAACCTCCTTTTTCATTCAGGTTACTCTTATTCTCTACTTACCTCAATAAAATTATTATTTTTTCTTGTGTAATACACATAAAATCTGTGTTAATGTTCTATATTTGTTTAAAAATCCGAATAATTCTTTCAATTATGGAGAGTTACATGTTTTAAAAGGATCTTCCAAAAACTTCGTCCCGGAATACAAGCCATATACAAAGGATTTTCTCGATCTCTTACCTATGTTTATGTACACTCAATAATCTATTTCTATCGACCATTATTTTTCTAAAATAAATTATTTTATTTTGATGAAAACAACTATATTTCACTTTTGTTTTTATAAAAATATTTTTCTTAAATAACTATTCTTTTTAAGGTAAAATAGTATTTATTTCAATAAATACTCGATGATCTTATAAGATTATTTTCATTTGTTTCAGAATTGTGGTTGATTATGATGTAAAATTAGGACTAATATTATATGAAAAAAAATAAAATATTTTATTGTATGGTTTATGATTAGTTTGACTATGAATTTTCTATCTTGAAACCATTCACCATATTACTCTGAATGGTCAGTGTTTGGGAAAATCTATTTACATTTCATTTGTTAGTTTCAATTTGAATGTATATGTTATTTATGTTAGTCCCCATTCATGTGAAGAATAAATTAGACTTAGTAAGTGATTTTAGGGGCCCTATATAGACCCTCTATGCATCAATAGGTCTCAGGATACAGAATAGATATGGACTTAGTTGAGGCCTTTCCCATTTTTAGATATGGTTTTGGCCAAGCCTTAATCATTTAAAGATGTCTTGGATGAGGCCTTGAAGGTATATTTTAGAATTTCCAGTGTTCTTAATTTCCAAAATTAGGAAAATTGGTAGTCCATGAGGTTATTTTACTAGTATAATTCCCATGTTTATGCTTTATTATTGAATTTTTTATTCAGCCTTTATTCATGCCATATCATGTTCAAGTAATTTTTTAAAGGATTGTGGTTTTTGTTATAAATGAGGCCTAATGTTTATGTTGTTGATATATTCTTCTGTATTTCTTATCCTTTGATCATCTGAGCTCACACCATTCTCGTGTTATATTTTTACAGGATGTGAGGAAGTAAATAATGAATGAACTTTAGGGGTGACCTTTGAGTTATGGATGTTTTCAAAGGATTTTCCGTATTGTTTTTTATTTAAATTGGAAATGTTGAACCTATGTATTTATCTCATTTAAAAAAACCACTAAAATAACTAATTTATTTTGGATACAAATTTTTTGTAATAATTCCAATATAATGAAATACGACAGCGGCATCGGGAAACTGGGGTTGGGTATTTACATCTTTAGGTAACATAAGAACCTATAGAATGTGGATAAATAAGTGGAGAATAAAATTTTACAGAGGATGGTTGATCTAGATGGCTAAGGGTGATGATGTTAAGTGAAGGAAGGGGTGCACTTTTATAATTAAAGTGAGGGATACTTTAGGAATTTCCTAAAATAATAAAATATAATAAGTCTATTCTAGGGACAAAGACGTCCAAAAAAACTATAAATCATAGGGGATGTAATTATCAACAATATATTATATCAATTAGTGTTATTTAATATTTTTATCATTTTTAAATTTTTTAACAATATATTATAATCATGTAATATTGTTATTGTGAAATTTAAATATATTTTTACTAAGAATTTCTAAACATAAAAAAAAGTTTCAAATTTGAAACACTATTTTAATATATATTTTACATGTCATATTTATCTATAGAATCTATGTATCATATTAATTATATCAACTTATTTTTATTTTAATATTTTTAATATATTTTATTTAATTTTCCCATTATTTTGAAAATTAATGCTTTATCATTATGAAAGAATTTATGACATTTATTTCTTCCCTATAATTATTTTTAAAATTTAAATGAAGTATATAATTATTTTATATTAACAAATAATATTTATGGTCAAACATGTATTCTATAAAACCATATGTAGAAATTTTATACTAATTAAAAACCATAGTGTTAATAGTTTGATTTTCTTTAAATAAAATACTATAAGGGACTTAATGTCAACCAAGTCAATCCGAAAGGTCCAAAATTTGAAAAAAGGAGGACTATGGTTGAAATATATTCATAAAAATCGATTCATTCAAATTTTTGGGTCATTTAATAATTCATATAAATTTAATGAAAATCGTTGGATTTATTATTCTTCTACTTGTAGAGGAACTACATCGTTGTTTCATACCAATGAAAAGGTAATTATTTCATATTGAAAAAATAAAAAATAAATTAATATCATAAAAAATAAAATAAGTTTAATAAAAAATTTTATATTCATTAATTATATATATTTACTCATCTCAATGTCATTACAACTTCTTTAATTTGTTAATTGGACTTTTCTTGCCTCGCGCAAGCATTACACTAACACATGGATAATATTATTATCATATAACTCTAAAATTACATAATATCAATAAAGGTTTTAATTTATAAATAATTATTAATTAAAATATATTAGAAATACTTTTAATCACTCAATTATTATCTATATAGAACCAAATTTTAATTTTTCAAAGTTGCGCATGCTTTAAATTTTAATATTTTAGTAGCCCCTTTTTCTAGTCTCACATTATGCATGCTACCCCTCATAGAATTATTTTTCAACCTCCCAAATCCATTATTTTTTTCGATACATGTAAATGGGATCTCGAATCAAAATACCAACGTTCCCATCCCCACTTTTCTTAATCTCTCAAAAGATGATGGGGAATTTTCTGTTTTCTATTTCAGATCGGGTTCTATCCAAAAAATCCAAGGGATTCATTGTGATATTACATATAAATTTACTAAGTCTCATTTGAGGTAAAAAATGGAAATCACTAGAATGATAATGGGGTGTGAGGCATGATTTTAGGGTGGTGGTGAAAATTTCTTACAATGGTCATTGATGCCAATGTAAGTGTGATTGAGGATGGAAACTAGGGCTGAAGAAGCGTGGCTTCTTTAGAAAAGGGTGAAATCGACTTATTCAATCATGAACGATCTTTCTTTAGAATCATATTTTGTTCAATAAACCGACTAACACATATTCTTAGTGTGATAACATATGTTGGTAAATGATAGGGGATGATAGTGACGACACCAGTGAAGTGGCCATGATTGTTCTACATTGGTATGGGGTCTGGGAAGACGACACCACACACCCCATTTTTTTATTTTATTTGTTTCATTATATTTTATGTTATATATACATAAATATATACATATTTATATTTATATTTTCTCTAACACATATGTGTATGTATGTACTCAAAAAATTTATTATTCTAGATTCCAAATCAATCCTTTTTTTTTTGAAATTTTATCTCATTTTAATACACATGCATATATATATATAAATGTATTTTTTTAAAATTTACTTCTATAATATATATGAATATATAATAATTTATTTACACATGTGTAAATCTATATTAGGATTTACTAATTTTATTTTTTCAAAAACACTACATACATTTATACTCATTTAATATTTGATGGACCATAGTTTTGATAAGGTTCACCACATATCATATTTCTTTTAAATTTATTTCTCTTATTACATAGATATATATGTATGTTCGTTATATTATAGTAATTATTTTTATATCTATCTCAATTTAATTTTATTACATTACTCATTTTTTATTCTCCTATTTTTATTGTTATTATTTTTATAACCATTTTGTTTTATAAATTTATATGTCTACTGTATATAAGATCATAAATATTCATATCTATATATATATTCCTTTCATAACAAAAACATTTTATTATTATGAATTTATATAAAAATAAAATGCTAATAATTTTCTATGTTGTGACATTCTACACCCTTAAAATGAATTTCCCCCATGAAATTATTTTTCCACACCTAATAGAAATTTGGAATTTGGAATTTTAGAATATTTAATAATAGAATAAATAAATTTTATTTTCATAAGAGCCCCCAAAAATTTAATCATGTAGATACTCCAAATAAAACCCCTACCTCTTATATTACCCATAAATTAAAATGAATAATCTCTAATGTTTTCCAGACCATTCCTTTGATACCAAGTATAATGACTCAAGACACACACTTTTGGATCCAAAACAATAAATAATGTGTATATTTTGAACAAAAATAAAAAATATATGATCCTTTATGAAAATGGGGATCTTTTCGGGGATTGGGATTGGAGAAAAAATAAAAACTATTACAAAAAATTATAGTTTAAAAAATTAATATATAAGCATCTATTTTGACTTCACTCGCGCTATCTCCATAAAAAAGTGAAATTCTTTTGGAACTTCTTAGCAGTATGTGAAAACCATTTTAAAATATAGGGTGACCATAAAATTTACCATTAAAAAGGTTTAAAACACATTAAAAATATTTTTGTATATAAAATTTTAAAAATACTTTTGGAAAGATTTTCACTTATAAAAAATATAAAACATTTGATAAATAACTTAAAAAAATATAATACTTTGTCTTTCAAAATATTTAATATGAGAATATATTTTCCAAAAGTCATTGAAAATAAAAATTATTTAGAATACATTTTTAATTTTCCAGATGAGGTTACCCAGTTAGGATACAAGTATCATTGAGAGGGTGAGGGTTGAATCAGTGATATGTTTTTTCTTTTATGTTTCACTTATTTTTGAAACAACCTTCGCCTCCGATTAAAGAGTTTTTTACCTACTGAATGCACACAACTATAAGAACATAATATTTACAAGGTTCACTACTCAACAAGAGTAGCTACATCCTTAGTATAGTATGTAAATAATCCAGTACGACAATATCCACTAAGGAACAATGATTTGATGTGGAATAAAATGAGTAGGATATAACTTTACACTCTTGTAGCACATGGGAGATAATCCTCATGTGTGTGTGCACCCACTTAGCACAAATAGGGTAATACTATGTCTCTGTGCTTCTTAACAAACCTTCAAAAATATGATATTTGAAAAACAACTATTCTCTTTCCCATCCAAAAATTTGATAGGAACTACATGGACATCGTTATAATACATATTTTTTTACACTAGCCCTCTCTTGTTATAATTGAAATAACTTCTCACTTATTTTGGGTACTCAAATATTCAGCACGCATAGCTCCTTCATAGAGAACCTTTTTCAAGCTCCCAAATTCGAAGAGCACTCTAGTTTGAAAAGATCCTTTGTTCACAGAGCTTAATAGGTCACAGAGCTCACTATTTTGTGGATCACAAATTTTTCTTTACGAAGTTCAATTATTTTTCAAAGATCAAAGGATATCCGTGAAGCTCTTTTCCTTCAGGGAGCTCACTGCCTTCGTAGAGCTTGCTTTATCCGCAAACCTTATTTAAAATTCGAGAGCTCTAAAATTCTCATTAAGTCTTTATTATTTTTATAGTGGGTGGCGGCCTATTTATAGGCGTTTCACACCAACTCTTGAACCTTCCATCCACCTCAGTGCCACGTTAGCACAAAATCGCAGAGCTCCAAAATTTTTACTGAAATTCACTATGTTTCGCAAATCACTTTGGCTATTTTCATGATTTTCATATCTCTTCATAATAAAGATGCATTCCAAAAAATCATTTACCCCTCCACAATGATCATTCTTCCTTTTCATCTCCATAATGCTTCACTTTAAATGCTCTTCACCATTGTAAAGCTCACTTGCAAGGCTCTTCACCACTTCTATTCGCAAAGCTCATCGTAGTCGTAGAGAACACCATCAACATTCTTCTTGTATTTTCTATTTATACTTCATAGAGCCCATCTTCATGAAATTAATGAATTTTAAATGTTTTGATGATATCTTCAAGGAAATACACATTTCTCAAAACCAACCATGCTGATTGACATCATAATTTTTCCCCTTTTACTTTATAAATATTGCATCAAAAGTTCTCCAACAAAATTATGATACTTATAAACTACATATAAGAAAACCATCTTCATATTTAACATGGAAATTATTATAAAATTCCTATATATCCTCATCCACTTATATAATGTGAAGTGATTTCGTTTGTTCACAAACTTCTTTGACAACAATTGACAATAATTCGTTCATCCAAAAACTTCATCAGCCAAATTGGTCCAAACATAAGATATAAAAATATTTGAAAATACATGGAATTTTTTTTCTTAATAAAATAATCTGATGATTTTTCAAAAAATATTAACCAAAAATATAAAAAAAACTTATACTCCCATGTAACATTGATGGTTATTGAGGGACAACCCATCTAGGAGGGTTGAGTTCAGTCCCTAGATCTCTATTAGGTTTAGAAAGTCTAAGTGTGGAATTTTATAATTTTTATTGTGGTTGAACTTTTTTTTTCAATATAGTGTTTATATTTTAAAAACATGATAGTGAGTTTTTAAATATATATATTTATATATATACATATTTCAAAATGAAATCATTTACTAAATTTGGAATCACCAAATATGATGACTATTAAAATTTTTATGCATGCATAGAATATTAATGAAGGTAATGGAGTATGGGAATATTTTCGAACATGATTAACATTCTTATATTTATAAGGACATTTCATTCACAAAAATATAAAATATATTTTTAATATAAATAAATTCCATTGAAAGAGAATATAAAAGGGAAAACTTTACCATTTTAAATTCATCCTTTTGGAAAGGAATTAGGGTCTAATTTCTAATGAAATCACATAATTTAAAATATGATGATTGTAAATTTTATTTTTATACATAAAATAATAGTATGAAGGAATAAATACTTCACATAAAATAATATTTATTTTTAATTACTATTCTATACATAAAATAATACTTTAAAAATAAATAACATTTATTTTATAAAATAATTGTGGAAACTTATATTATAAAATAAATTATTCCCCTTACATGTAATTTTGGAAAAAAATTATATTTCACATGAAATTATAAGTCTTAAAGAAATGGTTTTTACCTAAAATAATAATTTTTAATAAAACAATTTATCATTGCATTAACATACTTTTTAAAACATAATTTTTTACCAGTTTTAAAATCAACCTTTAGTAGTATCATAATTTAAGATTTGAATTTCAAAATAATAAATTTTCATAAATATTATAATTCAATATCATTACATAAATATAATTCGGATGTTAATAATCTTAAAAATACAACTCCCTTGTTGAAATGGGTTTTTTAAATGATAAACATGGATTATAAAATTTTGAAAATAATTCATCCCTTACATAGAAATGTGTTTTGAAAAATAATTACATGTAAAATGTTATGAAAATAAAAATGGAATATATTTTATTTAAAATAATTATTCTTTTGAGAATTTAATTCCCTTACCTTAATTATTCCAGAAAACCACTTTGAGATTCTATTTCTTTAATGAAATCTCACTAGAACTCGATTTCTATCATCTCTACCTCTCTATATATCTTGTGAAAGTGAACCATTATTTCTAATGGTTCAATAGATGAGTTGTGATATATATAAATGGATTCCAAATAGATTACCCAACATGTCATTTCATGACTTGATGGGGATTTCATAACCTTTATATATTTTTTGAATATAATAATTCAACTGTGCATTTTTCCTTTTTTTAATTTTTTCTTACTTCCCCTCAAATAATTCTATTTCAACTACCCACATATATTACTTAATTTTTTTTTCTATTTTTTTAAATGGGCCTTAAAATCTGAGTTTCAGCATTACCATCACATATTTTCTTGATCTCTTAGAATATGATGGGGAATTTCCTATTTTCTATTTTAGATCATATTGGGTATAAAAATTCCTAAGGATTCAATGGGATATTACGTATTAATATACTACTCCTCATGTAATGAAAAAAGGAAAGTCACAAGAATGCTTCTTGGGTGAAAGACTGGGTTATGGGGTAGTCGTGATAATAACACGCAATAGTAGTGCTTGGTAGTGCTAGTGTTATTTGGGATAATATCAATGGCTGACTAAGAGTGCCTCGTATAGCGAAGAACATACTTGAATTTTGAAATCTCGAATGACTATTCTTTAGACTCATATTTTTTTGAGCGACCTATAAACACATATTCTTAGGGAAATCACCTATGTTGGTAAGGGGTAGGGGATGACAGTGATGGTTTCGATGAAGCAGCCATTCCAGCTCTACGTCGGTGCGGGTTCATTGAGGATGATGCCCCACCCCCGATGTGTTTTTTTTATTTATTTAAATTTATTTTATGTTATATTTATTTATTTTAATTTATTTTTTCCCTAACACATTTTTGATTGTATGTACTAAAAAAATTATTAATTTAGATTCCTATTTATATCTATTTTTTAATTTTAAACCTGAAATCAATTAAATATACCTGAATATATATATATATATGTGGATTAGTTTTTACTAAAATTTTCATCTATAATATGTATATATATACATAGACATGTATTTATACAAATAAAAATGTACATTAGTTTCTACTAGTTTTATTATTTCTATTTGAACACTACTTACATTTATATTTAGTGAATATTTTATAGACCATTGTTTGGATAGTCTCCACCACACATTATTTTAATTTTCATCTTATTTTAGTTATTGCATACATATTTATTTCAATTCATTATGTTTAAGTCTATATTTGTATATATATTTCAATTTTAATTTAATACATCTCTCATTTTGGATTCGTATTTTATTATTTTTATTATTATAACTATCTTCTTATTTAAATTTACCCATGTATTGCATAAATGTTTATAATTACGTACACACACACACACACAGATATATATATATATATATTCCATTCATTACCCAATGATTTTATAATCAATTCATCAAAAAACAATGTGAAAAAATTTCTAGTATGTTATATTCTATGTACTTTTTTTCTAAAAAAGGTACATACAATGTAAATAAATGACTTAATCTTTTCATCATCAAAGTAAAACACTTATCATCACCCTCAATAAGTATATGGTAGTTCCATGTATCCTTGTCTTCTATAATTATACCTATGATCAAGTAGATCAATGCGTAATCTATACTTCACCCGTCACAGTTTCCAATTTCATGACATCATCATCTTAGCTGCATGAAAATAATCAGTATACAATAACATCTTAGTCACATGACGTTATATTGCATAAAAATATGTCATACACACGATGTTAAAATTTACCTTTTCCCTATGTGTCAAGCATATTAATTCAAATGTGATTAACCTAGGATGACTCATGTGATGAGAATGAGACAACTCATATGAAATGAAGGATATGATCATCCCATTTTATGGGATACCCAACGTGTAAGAATGACACTATCCATTATCATTTCTCATTTCATGATATAAGAATCCTTACAAAAAAAAATTAAACTAAATTATGTAGTGTTATTTTAAAATATTAATCAATACACCCCTAACTACATGTGTTTTAATCCTTATTATTCAAAAGGGTACTTAGGATTACTCTTTGTTTCAATATTAACATCACCACGAGTCCATATCTCCTCTAGGAGGAGGTAAATATGAAGACTAATCATCTTCCAAGAGTATACCCAACCCCTCACTATAACATCCCAAATCACCATCTTGTATTTAAAGTAGTCAAAGGATCTTAACCTATAATGGACCCATATGTGATTAGTGTATGTGGGACAATCCTTGCTGAACATTGATGATGTGATTGGATAATTCATTAGGTGTATAAGTGGGACAATACTAACTGGACTCTAAATAAGTGACTAAACTGAACATTCTAGGCACATGTGGGATCATCCTCACTACAATCTAAATATGAGAATGATCCATAAATGAAGTGAATATGTGGGACTATCTCTATCAGTATTTAAACCTATGACCAACATGATGGATTAGAAACCCAAAACTAGGTGATGATCATAGGGTTAATTATGTGATGATCTTATGAATCCTTTGTGATGTAAAACATAATTCTCCTCTATATATTTAAGTGATTATACTAAGATGTTACCCCATGTAATGGGAATGCAATAACTTATTTATTGAGCATAAGAAGCATATGTAATGAGTTTCTAATTTCTTTATTGTCAACTTTGTAGATCAGACTTTTATTTTTAACCCATGTGATGAGCATAGGATTCCATAGGTTATGATCTTAGGAAACATTTTATGGTGAGAATAAGTTTATATGAATTATGAGTACAAGATGATTCAAGTGAAGAACAAGAAATTCCTTAAGAAATTAGAATATGAAACCCTAAAAAATGATCCAAATATTCCTTACTCCCCAAGCCTACGTTTTCTCATGGAAATCATGACATGCCTCAGATTATGATCATAATACACCTTATTCAATGAGAAGAGGATATCCTAAACTCATATGAGGAAGTTATTTACTAATTTATAGCATAGTAAATAAACACCAACTACAAGATATCCACCATATAACAATAGTAAAGGCTGTAATTAACCACTGTCTATTTGAAAATGACATTGAGAATTTGATTAAAAAATAATTTTTGGATTTATATGGGAGACCTAGACTAGGAGATTTACTGTAAAGACTCGGAAATTTCAAGGAAATTTTTTTTTTCTTAATTTTCTTTGAAATTTTATAAGAACACAGTTTTTGACAGCGCCTGATTCCGAGGCCCGGTGTGCCCAGAATCAATTTCCGAAGTTTGGCTCGGGTACGTTCAGTGAACGAACGAGCGAGAATTTCTAACTTTTGAACCAGTGCCCGGAATCAAATTCCGAGGGCACCGATGGAACCGTAGCGCCGGTTTTTTCTTAGGAATGCCTTTCCTGGAGTTGCGTTTTCTTGGGAGCAGTTGTTTATTAAGGTTGTGGATTAAGTGTAAAGAAAAATAAAATTTGTGTTACAAATTTTATTTATCTTCTTAAGTGGTTATATCCTAAGTGTGGAAGTTGGGGTGGAATCACAAGTTCCTAACTAACCAAGTGAGGATTAAGGTGAGGTGGGGCCCACACGAGCCCCAACCCTTCACCTTCCCCTTAACTCTCTTCTACCCCCCTTAAACTCCAATGCACTTAATGTGCCAAAACCCCTCAAATTCCTAACTCCTTAAACTCCTTAACTCCCTTGAACCCACCCAATTAAATGTGACTCTTCACTTCCACCTTCATTAATTTTGGAGCCTCTCCACCCATTAATGAATGATGTAACTTAATGAATTTGAATTATTTTGAATTCCTTAAGCTAACACTACAATAAGGTGTGTTGTTTTATTGTTTGAGGTTGGCTAAATCTTTGTGATAGAGTCATGGAAGGATTGAAGAGAATTCCACCCTCGACGAAGAACACGAAGGACATCTCCAAACATGGAACAACGTCTTCTCGACGAAGAATGCCTTTTCCAAAGAAGAACGTTAAGTTTCCAACGTCGATCCCTTCTTGGATGTCTCCTTCCCACTCCTTCCAGAATAAAGAAGGGAGCGCCTTTCACGAAGAACGCCGACGTCGTCAATGACTTCTCTTTTCCGATGTCGATGAATCGCCGCCGCCTTTCTGCGACTTCGTCAACACATAACGAAAAGCGAAGTAGGGGTTTGTTGTTGCTTTATTTAATTATTTTTCCGTTCTTGGTTCTAGAATGACCAACTTGAGGATGAACGTTTAAGTGTTATCGTCTAACGAGAGGGGGACCGGACCGCACAAACACGGACGAAACCCCCTCCTTTGTTCTTGAATGTTTCTTGCGGATGAAACGAGATATCGTGGTGCCGTCGCACCACGCGGGAATCACACGGAAATTATTTTGCGGCGCCGTCGCGCCGCGCCGTGGAAAGAATTATCATGAACGCGATGCCGTCGCGCCGCGTCGAAGGAAACCGAAGACGCCGCGGCCGGAGCGGGGCCGCGGCGGAGGGGCGCGGTGCCGTCGCACCGCGCCGGATGAAGAAGGCTGCAGCCGGTTCCGGGCCGCGGCGGATCATGATGACCGGCGGCCAGCCGGGCCGCCGGTGCCGGAAGACAGAAGAGGACCAGCCCTTGCCGGTCCTGTTGACAAGAAGCCGGCCGGCCAGGTTGGGCCGGCCGGGTTGGTGGAAACCGAGGGAATTTAATTCCCCCCGGGCAGTTATTTGGCCCCCCATTATGAGGGGGGCCGGTTTCACAAAGGGGGGGCAGGCGGCCCCCCGTTTCCAGCAGCTCGGCCTTCGGCCAAGCTGGCAGCGCGCCCAGCGCGCTGCCTTCCGCCGAACCGGCGCGCCGGGCCGGTTCGCCGCGCCGGGCCGGTTCGCCGCGCCGGGCCACGCCGGGCCGGGCCGCGCCGGGCCGGGTCGACCCTGTCCGGGGCGGGTCGACCCGGTTCGGGCCATCGGGGGGGTCTCGGGCCGGGACGACCCAGGCCCGAAACCCCCGTTACCGAGCGGTTTGGTCAAATGCCCGTATCTTGGGCTACGGGCCTCCAAACGACTCGTCGTCAGCGGCAACACGATCCTTGGATCGAGACGGTCGTTTCGGTATACTATACTCAAGGTGCACCTTCTTTTTCGGGAGCCTATGTGGTTAAAACTCTATAGTTAAGCGTGCTTGGCCTAGAGTAGTGATCAGGATGGGTGGCCTCCTGGGAAGTTTCCCAAGGTGAGTGTGAGACGAAAAAGCCAATAACTCTCAGATCGGGCGTCCGATTGACGCGCCGTCTGTTGCGTTGAGTTCCTGTTGACGATACGGAACTTTTAGAATCCTCCGCCCGAGTTTTGGATGCAGATGGATAGTGGCCGGGTTGGATCGCAACGAAATCCAACCGGGCCCCTGGAACGGAAAAGCTGATATCTTTCTGACAGAACGTCCGTTTGACGAACCGTCAGCGGCGTTGGTGATCGCGTTGAGAAACGTTCCCTATGAGTTTACTCTATGAGAGTTCGGGGTACATTTGAGATACGGCCGGGTTTGGTTTGCTCACGAAACCAACCGGGCCCCTGGGACGAAAAGGCTAATAACTCACAGACCGGGCGTCCGATTGACGCGCCGTCTGTTGCGTTGAGACCCCTATGACGTGGCGGTCCTTTGAGATACTTCTTCATGGGACTTTGAGATACTTGGAGTATCGACCTGTAGCTCGTGGAGCGGACCCTCCCAGTGACGAGCGTGCGGAGTACGAAGACCGTGTAGCTGGCTGAGACCCGATGACTGCTGATCGAACGACTCGGAGTGTTTCAGAGGTGCGCTTGGTTGTAGAGGCACATGGAAGCTCTTGGTTGTTGCGGAAGACCCACGACAGAGTTGCGCTTGGTTGTAGCGGCACATGGGAGCGCTTGGTTGTAGCGGCATACCCACGACAGAGGTGCGCTTGGTTGTAGCGGCACATGGGAGCGCTTGGTTGTAGCGGCAGACCCACGACAGATTTGCGCTTGGTTGTAGCGGCACATGGGAGTGCTTGGTTGTAGCGGCATACCCACGACAGAGGTGCGCTTGGTTGTAGCGGCACATGGGAGCGCTTGGTTGTAGCGGCAGACCCACGACAGAGGTGCGCTTGGTTGTAGCGGCACATGGGAGCGCTTGGTTGTAGCAGTTGGCCCGCAGTACTCGATGGGTGGAGTTCTTCAGCAGTCTTAGGTTAGTGAGCAGTACCTCGGAGTCGTGACAGGACCACTGTACACTCTAGAGACGGAGCTCTTCAGCAGTTACGGTTTCGATAATGAAAATCCTGTTTTGAGCTGAGACTTTTGACCTTGTGTTTACCTCATGATTGAGATTGGTCACTTGCTAACTTAGGTATATGTATGGGCATATACCCGGGTAGTGGTTATCCGTTGATTTCACAATCCTTGTGTTTCCTCAGGATTGAGATGGGTTACTTGATAAATTAGGTATATGTATGGGCATATATCTAAGTAGAGGTTATCTGTTGAGATCTTTTTTGTGGTTATCCTTGTTGGTTTAGTGAGACCTTGAGGGTCTTGGGGTCCCTACTGAGTATCGTTATACTCACCCCTGCACGGGCTATGCCCGCACCTCGTTGTGTTGGTTGCAGGCGACGGGCAGTGCTGACAGAAGCCGAGTGTTCGAGGACTGGGAAGTACCTGGAGGTGGACTATATGAAGAGATGGTACCCAGAGGAGGACCTCACGACGAGGTGGTACCCAGAGGTGGACGTGACGACGAGGCGGTACCCGGAGGTGGACCACTAGGCGAGACATACTCGGAGCGGACGGTGGGACCTGAGGAGAAGAGGAGCTATCTGTACCAACCCTTCAGGTGGGATTTCCAGTGGACAGCTCGGCGTAGCAGCTTTACTTTTCAGTTGTTGTTTTCCCTTTCGAGTTGTACTTTACAGTTGGGCTTGTATTTTCGGCCCCTTTTTACTTTCCGCACTTACTGTTGTACTCAGTTTTTACTTAGTGTTTACTTCTTCCGCTTGTACTCTGTGGTGATTGTTTTCTTTTATAAAGGCAATGCCTTCCCAGTTATCGGGATTTTACGCCTTTGGTGCTAGTCGCCAGCCCCTGGCCTATGGAAGGCGGGCTTGGGGTAGTCACGGCACGGGCCCCGAGGACGGGTCGTGACAAATTGGTATCAGAGGAGTTCGGTTCTACCGCAGAACTTATAACTCTGATGTTTCTTTCTGTGAAGCAATAGTGTTAAGGGTACCGAGTGTGGTTTTCAATTCAGGGAGTCCAGTGTTGGTGCGGCGGCCGACGTATCCGTACACCAGGACACTGACTACTGATTTCCGACTTTGTACACAAAAACACTGATTGCGTGTGTGTTTCCAAAGTTTTAAAGTCAGCTCAAACCAGGTCAGCTCACCAGGTATAAGACGTTGACCGTGTCGCATCTGTTCAGGATGTCTCCACACAGACAGTCAGTTGGAGTTCCGAGAGAGTACTCGATGACGGCTCACCGAGCGACGAGACTCTGGTGCAGGGCCCTTTTTACTATGTTGGCACCCTCGGGTGGTGTACCAGTACATCACCACCTGTTGGGCAGCAGATGCCAACGGCTATACTAGCAAACTGTGCACGCTGGCGGAGCGCATTGCACGAGTTCCAGCAGTAGAGGCCTCAGAAGTTACGAGGCGAGGCAGATTTCCAGACAGCAGAGCAGTGGCTGGAGGCGATTGCTAGAGTTTTCCGCCTAGCTGAGACATCAGTAGAGTGGATGGTGGACTTGGCCACTAGTGTTTTCCAGTGAATGACCATTAGGATGGTCCGCATAGTGATGAGGCTTCGGTACGTGAACCGATGCCTGAGATAGTGCCTTTGGGTAGTGTGTCAGCTATACATCACTACCTGTTGGTCAGCAGTTACAACCGGCGGTACCGGTAGGTGACACATGTAAGTTTACTTCCTTACATGTGTTCTAACTTCAGATACCCTCATGTTCCGAGGTGAACCTGACTCATAGGCGGCTGAGGACTGGCTTGAGGAGGTGGCCGAGAATTTTCTAGAACTTTTACAGTTTCGGCGGGATGACGTGTTGATAGCTGAGAATTCATCGAGGCGTACCGAACATATCAGGTACTCGATGGAAGAATTTCGATCAGTGCAATAGAGGTCGGACTTCTGAGCATGGTATGTTTAAGGGCTTCCGAGCCAGCACCTTTTCTCTATGCATTTCTAATTAGGCTAGAGTGCTAGAAGGAACCTTTGTGGTTGAGAATTCTTTGCTGATCGAATACAGCCAGAGAATGTTAGAAGTTTGGAAAGCAGGAAACTGACACCAGTCTCAGAGACTTGGGCATGTAAAATGTTTCAAGAAGAGGAAATGTTAAGGACAGATGAATCTGCAGAGCAGCAGACATGGAGGCAGAGCTTGGAGAGCAGCTTGTGGTGGTGTACATTTCAACATGTTACCATCACCCGCCTTTGTAGTCCCCGCTAGACTCAGGGAGTTGGAGAGCAGGGAAAGAGGGTAGCTGCTTGCGGTCATGGAGTGCGACCAAAAAGGGGCTCTAAGGATGATTCGAAGTGAGGAATTTATCTTCTACTAGCTGCCGTAGCCACAGGCATCGAAACGAATCATCCCTTCCTTCCATGAATCTAGTCCCAGACCTAGATATTCCGGTTAAGCCGTTGACTTGACCCTCACGTCTGGAGATACCTTTGGGAGGAGACTCGATAGTCACACTTACGCCGACGGTGTGATCTGACCCTTGAGGCGAGAGTCTCGGTTAGGACCTCTTGGTGGCAGCGTCGAGGCCTTACGACGTTAGTTTGAGTATGTATTTGGCAATCACTGTTCATACTCAAATTGATGGTATTAGGCAAACGTTGGGATGAGTTTTCCTTGGTCGGAGAAAAGGAAACCCTGGGCAGCACAAGATAAACTCGTGCATGGGAGGGTGTAGCCGATCATTCTTGGGTCGGCCAACCTTACCCTCGTGGTAGCAGGAGTTTTGAGTTTCTGTTCTAACCTAAAAATGGAGACCTTTAGAGTTCGAGGCTGGAGACCATGTTCTTATACAGGTCTCACCTCGACGAGGTTTATGGAGATGTAGCTGAGGCGGCAAGAGATCTCCGAGGTTCAATAGACCTTTCTAGGTCCCCAGCAGGGTAGGAGAGGTGGTTTATCGCTTGACCCATCCAACTCAGTTGCACCAGGTGCATGATGACTTTCACGTAACTCAATTGAGGAGATACGTGCTTGATCCTTCACACATCATCGACCTCAGAGAGTTGGACATCGATGATAGAGCGACATGCACGGAGGTTCCAATGGGGATCAAGAATAGATAGGAGCAGATCCTACGAGAATGATCAATTCCTTGGGTGCACTTCCTTTGACAGTACGGGAACCTCCAGGTGAGCACATGGGAGCGAAAGGCTCAGATGCGTGCTCTGTACCGCTTTTGTGACCCTAGTTTGTGATGAAGCTTTACGGGGACGTAAAGCCCTGAGGTGGGAGTAATGTAAAGACCCGGAAATTTCAAGGAAATTTTTTTTTCTTACTTTTCTTTGGAATTTTACAAGAAAACAGTTTCTGACAGCGCCTGATTCTGAGGCCCGGTGTGCCCAGAATCAATTTCCGAAGTTTGGCTCGGGTACGTTCAGTGAACGAACGAGCGGGAATTTCTAACTTTTGAACCGGTGCCCAGAATAAAATTCCGAGGGCACCGATGGAACCGTAGCGCCGGTTTTTTCTTAGAAATGCCTTTCCTAGAGTTGCGTTTGCTTGGGATCAGTTGTTTATTAAGGTTGTCGATTAAGTGTAAAGAAAAATAATATTTGTGTTACAAATTTTATTTATCTTCTTAAGTGGTTATATCCTAAGTGTGGAAGTTGGGGTGGAATCACAAGTTCCTAACTAACCAAGTGAGGATTAAGGTGAGGTGGGGCCCACACAAGCCCCAACCCTTCACCTTCCCCTTAACTCTCTTCTACCCCCTTAAACTCCAATGCACTTAATGTGCCAAAACCCCTCAAATTCCTAACTCCTTAAACTCCTTAACTCCCTTGAACCCCCCCAATTAAATGTGACTCTTCACTTCCACCTTCATTAATTTTGGAGCCTCTCCACCCATTAATGAATGATGTAACTTAATGAATTTGAATTATTTTGAATTCATTAATCTAACACTACAATAAGGTGTGTTGTTTTATTGTTTGGGGTTGGCTAAATCTTTGTGATAGAGTCATGGAAGGATTGAAGAGAATTCCACCCTCGACGAAGAACACGAAGGACATCTCCAAACATGGAACAACGTCTTCTCGACGAAGAATGCCTTTTCCAAAGAAGAACGTGAAGTTTCCAACGTCGATCCCTTCTTGGATGCCTCCTTCCCACTCCTTCCGGAATAAAGAAGGGAGCGCCTTTCACGAAGAACGCCGACGTCGTCAACGACTTCTCTTTTCCGATGTCGACGAATCGCCGCCGCCTTTCTGCGACTTCGTCAACACATAACGAAAAGCGAAGTAGGGGTTTGTTGTTGCTTTATTTAATTATTTTTCCATTCTTGGTTCTAGCATGACAAACTTGAGGATGAACGTTTAAGTGTTATCGTCTAACGAGAGGGGGACCAGACCGCACAAACATGGCCGAAACCCCCTCCTTTGTTCTTGAATGTTTCATGCGGATGAAACGAGATAGCGTGGTGTCGTCGCACCACGCGGGAATCACACGGAAATTATTTCGCGGCGCCGTCGCGCCGCGCCGTGGAAATAATTATCATGAACGCGACGCCGTCGCGCCGCGTCGAAGGAAACCGAAGACGCCGCGGCCGGAGCGGGGCCGCGGCGGAGGGGCGCGGTGCCGTCGCACCGCGCCGGATGACGAAGGCCGCAGCCGGTTCCGGGCCGCGGCAGATCATGATGACCGGCGGCCAGCCGGGCCACCGGTGCTGGAAGACAGAAGAGGACCAGTCCTTGCCGGTCCTGTTGACAAGAAGCCGGCCGGCCAGGTCGGGCCGGCCGGGTTGGTGGAAACCGAGGGAATTTAATTCCCCCGGGAAGTTATTTGGCCCCCCATTATGAGGGGGGCCGGTTTCACAAAGGGGGGGCAGGCGGCCCCCCGTTTCCAGCAGCTCGGCCTTCGGCCCAGCTGGCAGCGCGCCCAGCGCGCTGCCTTGCGCCGAACCGGCGCGCCGGGCCGGTTCGCCGCGCCGGGCCGGTTCGCCGCGCCGGGCCGGTTCGCCGCGCCGGGCCGGTTCGCCGCGCCGGGCCACGCCGGGCCGGGCCGGGTCGACCCCGTCCAGGGCGGGTCAACCCGGTTCGGGCCATCCGGGGGGTCTCGGGCCGGGACGACCCAGGCCCGAAACCCCCGTTACCGAGCGGTTTGGGCAAATGCCCGTATCTTGGGCTACGAGCCTCCAAACGACTCGTCGTCAGCGGCAGCACGATCATTGGATCGAGACGGTCGTTTCGGTATACTATACTCAAGGTGCACCTTCTTTTTCGGGAGCCTACGTGGTTAAAACTCCATAGTTAAGCGTGCTTGACCTAGAGTAGTGATCAGGATGGGTGACCTCCTGGGAAGTTTTCCAAGGTGAGTGTGAGACGAAAAATCCAATAACTCTCAGACCGTGCGTCCGATTGACGCGCCGTCTGTTGCGTTGAGTTCCTGTTGACGATACAGAACTTTTGGCATCCTCCACCCGTGTTTTGGATGCAGATGGATAGTGGCCGGGTTGGATCTCACCGAAATCCAACCGGGCCCCTGGAACGGAAAAGCTGATATCTTTCTGACAGAACGTCCGTTTGAGGAACCGTCAGCGGCGTTGGTGATCGCGTTGAGAAACGGTCCCTATGAGTTTACTCTATGAGAGTTCGGGGTACATTTGAGATACGACCGGGTTTGGTTTGCTCACGAAACCAACCGGGCCCCTGGGACGAAAAGGCTAATAACTCACAGACCGGGCATCCGATTGACGCGCCGTCTGTTGCGTTGAGACCCCTATGACGTGGCGGTCCTTTGAGATACTTCTTCATGGGAATTTGAGATACTTGGAGTATCGACCTGTAGCTCGTGGAGCAGACCCTCCCAGTGACGAGCGTGCGGAGTACGAAGACCGTGTAGCTGGATGAGACCCGACGACTGCTGATCGAACGACTCGGAGTGTTTCAGAGGTGCGCTTGGTTATAGCGGCACATGGGAGCGCTTGGTTGTAGCGGCAGACCCACGACAGAGTTGTGCTTGGTTGTAGCGGCACATGGGAGCGCTTGGATGTAGCGGCATACCCACGACAGAGGTGCGCTTGGTTGTAGCGGCACATGGGAGCGCTTGGTTGTAGCGGCAGACCCACGACAGAGTTGCGCTTGGTTGTAGCGGCACATGGGAGCGCTTGGTTGTAGCGGCATACCCACGACAGAGGTGCACTTGGTTGTAGCGGCACATGGGAGCGCTTGGTTGTAGCGGCAGACCCACAACAGAGATGCGCTTGGTTGTAGCGGCACATGGGAGCGCTTGGTTGTAGCAGCTGGCCCGAAGTACTCGATGGGTGGAGTTCTTCAGCAGTCTTAGGTTAGTGAGCAGTACCTCGGAGTCGTGACCAGACCACTGTACACTCTAGAGACGGAGCTCTTCAGCAGTTACGGTTTCGATAATGAAAATCCTGGTTTGAGCTGAGACTTTTGACATTGTGTTTACCTCATGATTGAGATGGGTCACTTGCTAACTTAGGTATATGTATGGGCATATACCCGGGTAGTGGTTATCCGTTGATTTCACAATCCTTGTGTTTCCTCATGATTGAGATGGGTTACTTGATAACTTAGGTATATGTATGGGCATATATCTAAGTAGAGGTTATCTGTTGAGATCTTCTTTGTGGTTATCCTTGTTGGTTTAGTGAGACCTTGAGGGTCTCGGGGTCCCTACTGAGTATCGTTATACTCACCCCTGCACGGGCTATGCCCGCACCTCGTTGTGTTGGTTGCAGAAGACAGGCAGTGCTGACAGAAGTCGAGTGTTCGAGGACTGGGCAGTACCTGGAGGTGGACTATATGAAGAGATGGTACCCGGAGGAGGACCTCACGACGAGGCGGTACCCAGAGGTGGACGTGACGACGAGGCGGTACCCGGAGGTGGACCACTGGGCGAGACATACTCGGAGCGGACGGTGGGACCTGAGGAGAAGAGGAGCTATCTGTACCCACCCTTCAGGTGGGATTTCCAGTGGACAGCTCAGCGTAGCAGCTTTACTTTTCAGTTGTTGTTTTCCCTTTCGAGTTGTACTTTACAGTTGGGCTTGTATTTCCGGCCCCTTTTTACTTTCCTCACTTACTGTTGTACTCAGTTTTTACTTAGTGTTTACTTCTTCCGCTTGTACTCTGTGGTGCTTGTTTTCTTTTATAAAGGAAATGCCTTCCCAGTTATTGGGATTTTACGCCTTTGGTGCTAGTCGCCAGCCCCTGGCCTATGGAAGGCGGGCTTGGGGTAGTCACGGCACGGGCCCCGAGGACGGGTCGTGACATTTACTCCAAGGATTAACCCCTCAAAGAAAGGGATAACATACTATAATCCCATTCTGGCATGGGATCTTACATCATCACCCCTAATGGTAGAAGGTTACCCACCTCTGTAAAGTGGGAATAAAGTAACAAAAAAGGATATAAAATAGTCTAACGATGAATATTTGGATCAAAATAAGAGAGCCAGTGGAACTATTCGAAAATATTTATTTTATGGTTATTTTAAAATATAAAAATGGATAATTCCATGATGAAATAATATTTTTTCATGATATATATGTTTTTTTTGAAGTCTTGTCATGATGAGGGGTGGTCACATCATGGAGGTACCTAAGGTTAATATATAAGGGTTCTATACTATTTTAAATTTTACTATAAATGTAGGATTCATTCTATGTGAGAGTGTTCACGTCATGGAAATCTGTATGGGGACTCGATTCATTTTCCAATGTGAGGTAATATATAAGTGTTGAGACATTATCAAAATCAATATTTTGGGGGAGTCACTCCGAGATGGGTGGGGTTGTGATTTTATGTGAGTGTCATGGGATAGGGATGTTCCGTAAAGGTTTATCCATGGGGGTGATCATGCTATAATTGGATGTTTCATGCTTTTATAAGACTGTGGGTAGTGAAGCAGTAGTTTTTGTCATGGAATTGAGGGAGGCATGTCATATAGTGAGGGGTATCTGGGTAGTGTCACCCTATCCTGATCCAAAGTGTCATGTCATGACATGCCTTTAGATTATATTTTTTTATAAATAAATATTTTTTATTAAATTATAAATGGGTTTGTGTAATTTCATCCAAAACATAACAATTACACCTTAATCTTATCCAATTCATCCATTCTATATCATGGTGAGATCATTATTGATTCATACTAGACCTTAAAATATATTTTGGCAAGGGATAGCCATGGGTGAGGACATCTATCAATGTGGATATGTTTTGAAAATTTATCTATATTACATTATCTATATGGGGAAATCCCGAATTTCAGGGAATATGTAAGATATTGATCATCATAATAGTTGGTGTAGAATTGGAACATTTTCTTTGATGATTGGAGTTCTATTAACTCATTATATGTTTTTTCTAAAAAATTTCAATGTTATATGTGTTTCATGAATTTTGTGGTAAATAGATGTTGGTAGGGCTATGTATGTGGGATCGAGAATATAACAATATAGTGTTTTCATAAACTGGTTTGTGTATGGATATAAACATGGAACACCATTAGTGGTGACCTAATGATTTCAGACTCACATCCTACACATGGCCTATAGGGACATATATAGGCCTTATGTGTCAGGGGTCAGGAACATTTAAAGGTGATCCATTTAGAGATTATTGGAGATGAATGTGTATATGGTTCATGTGATGGATGATGTGGTCATTCAAATGGTCAGAGTGTATCTCTAGTGCTAAGGGATAAATCATTTTTTGTGACATTTGGAATTTTACATATGTGGTCATCCAATGAATGATCTTTTTTACACTTATATCACTAAGTTTAATTTGAAGTATTTATTCTGGGATTATTATATATATTTTTAGGCACGTTGTTTACCATTATTTAAGGTTTAATCTATTGTTTTTGTATAGTTATTATTATCTATCTTTAAAGAGTATAATGTCTCAAATAGAACCAAATAGACCCTCAATTCTACTAAGTATCCACATATGTATTGGGAAATATTATTAAGTTATAATAGTCCTCAATTCCAGTTAATTCAGAGTGAGCTAGGTTGGAAATCTATTATTTTTCAAGTCCTTTAAAAATCGTCAATGAATAATTTCATGATGATTTTTTAATAAAGTAATCATACATTTAATTTCTATTATAACATTATTTAATAATACTTTATTAAATAGATATTTTATTTTAATACATACTTTTAACTTAATTATATATAGAACCACCCAACCATCTCTAACCATATCATAAGAAAAAACCCTAATTGAAACTAGGCCCGACCACCTATATAGCTCTCCCCAAACCTAGATCAACAATTTATAATGCACATTGAGAAAAAAATTCCTTTATCCCTCATTACACCGTTGATATCATTTCTCACTATAAAAAATACTTATTTATAACCCAAACACAAGACAATAAAACCCATTTTAAGTCATTTTTTTTCATTTTGGAATGGTTTAAATCATTACAAAATAATTTGAGTGATTTTTTAGCCTCCTTAAAAATTTTCATTAGAAATAATATTAAAAAAGTTTTAAACAACCATTGAAATTTTTGTCATGATGGGTTTTTAGTGGAAGTATAAATAATTAAAATGGGTTTAATTAATTAATTGTGTTTTAAGAAATAAAATTTTCTCATGCATTTAAACAATTTTATATTTATCTTAATGTTGTTTAACAACTGGCCAAACCAAAATACTTGTAACTTGATCCAAGAACTACTTAAGACTCACAACGGATCCATATTAGGACCTCCCCCTACTTAACCTAATACCCTAAATTGAAACCTCCCTTTATAATAAACATTGTTTAGCCAAATTTTATTTATACACTAATATTTTATTCACATAATTTCTATTTCACACAAATAAAAATTAATAACTAACATACCAAACTAAAAAACCCTTTTTGAGATTATTGTTTTTTTAAATTTGGAGTGGGATAAAAGTATAATAAAATAATTCATCACTTTATTTTAAAACCATATTAAATATTGTGAATTTTTAAAATATACTTTTTAAGAAATTTATAGTTTCATATAAAGAAATAATATGTCATTTTAAAGTAAATTAATATAGACCCACTCCAATCCTAACCCAAGAGCTGCTAAGGACCCACTTGAGGCCCCACTACTACCAAACACGACCCTTCAAGCTAGTCTTACCATTGAATTGAACCACATGAACTAGTACACCTTTTATAGAATACATGAAATTTTTCAAAAAAAACTACTTTTTTTATACCACCACTAGTACAAAAACTCCTCCTAGTTCCCATAAAGAAAGAAAAATAATCAGTTTGTAAATGAAATGTTTATTAATTAACAAAATTATATACATATATAAATGAAATCATATATATATATACACAAAAGAATAAATATATAAATTAATAATATATATATATATAAATTAATATATATATATATATGGATAAAAATAATATATAAAAAATTAAATATAAATATAAATTACCCACACATAGAACAATGCACAAAAGATTCATACACATACACATGTTTGTATATTAATAATAATTAAGATTTAATGATTATCAATAATATTAAAATTATTTAATATTATTTATAAAAAATTTAATTATTAATTTAATAAATACATAAATCTTTTTTTTGGTGGAAACTCTAATCCTCTCCATCTTCATGACATTTTAGTCAACGATGAAGACCCACATTACAAAGATAGGTGGTCATTGGGATTATTATAAGTGATACATTAGAATTATAATTATTTAAGTGGATGAAAGATTATGAACATCAAAACCTTTGGGAGGAATTATTCCCTACTATGAGACTCTCTTATATGTTTAAAATATATTCATGAATTCTTTACACATTATGGTGTGGGTTTGTTAACCATTATGCTAGTGATTCAATTTAAATCATCTATTGATGAGAACAACTATATTTATTAAAGGATATCAATAAATTAGATCATATGTATGTAACTGCGTCCCCACTTCAATTTGACCATCAACATATTTATGAGATTAGTCATCATTGTATTATGATTGTTTGATGTTATGGTTTAAATCCATACAATTATATATCTAGGGGTTTATCACCATCTAGAGAGGTGGTAAGTACTTTTATTTTCAGTATTAGGTGAATAAAATGTGATTCCAACATATCCCTATTAAGTGAATCAGAACCCATGTATTTCATTGCAACATAATGAGACATACCATACCCTCTAAGAGCACGTGACAAGGACCATATGGTTACCTTAATGGTCATGAGACCTTTATTGTTTCCTAGAAGTTTGAAGTCATGTTGATCAATATTCTAGGGTAAATTTTCCTAAAAAATGGTTTGTATGAGACTTTATCATAGAATTAACTTTCTAGTTCATCTCATATGAAACATTACCATTCTATAATGTTTAACTCATAATTAATGTTTCCCATTGGGAAAGATTCTCGAGGGAAATATAGCCATGTCGCATGTTTTGTAGGAATGAAATAGGTTTCCATCATGAATATCCTCCACCTTTTCATTGTGAAGATGGTCTTCAAGATATAATTACTAATTAGGAGGGAACTTGTTTTAATGTTTCTTTAGTGTATTATTTTTCAGATATTATTAAGGTTGTAATGATTTTTGTCCCAACTCTTTTGAAGTGATGCTCTCGGTAGTTGAAGAAGCATTATAAATTGATCCAACTTGAGACAAATTTAGGATACAATTTTATGTTTCCTCCATTTATATAGTATCGTTAACTTGATATGTCTCATTATTTACGTTGTTTAACTATTTTTTCTCATTCAACCCATAGTCCCTATCCTTTACGGCTTACCTCAACAATTCTCAATATTTTCTATAATCATATGGAATGAATGAGGTATCAACATTAGTGAAGGATTTTATTTATTTTCCAAGTAATTTAGTTATAGAAATGTCAATTTAAATTATATCCTTGTACCAAATAATAAAGAAGACAAGTTTCAAATATTTTGGTCACAACTCCATGTGAACTTCTTCCTGCATGTAATCCCTACTAACAACCTTCTGTGGCTATTCTGAAAAAACAATATTAAAGTGTACATAATAAAATATTCCCCTCAACACATCATATATTAAGTTAAGTTTATAAATCCTTTCATTCTCTTAAATATGTTGTATTTTAATTGTACGATTATGGATATATATAGTCTCTTGAACTTCCTCTATTATATAGGTCTTGGTCATTGTGGTTGGTTTTTGGGTGGTTATTTTAATAATATCATTAACTTGGAGGTGAATTAATGTGAAGTTAATTTCTTGAGAATGATGACAGAGATCATTAAAGAGTTACTCTATGGTAATGACCTTTTAGACCATGGGTTTTTACAAGAAAAGTACAAATTGTGTAATTATAAATGGTAAGATCAAATGATTTAGTGCAGATTAGAAACTTTTTTTGAACATATAATGGAAAAGACTAGGACAATAAGATAGAACATAATGGAGGTTGATTTTTAAAAAATTCCGAAATATATTCTCTAGTGTATCGAGGGTCACAAAAATTCTTTTCTAGAATATCCTTATATATATTTCAAAATGAAGAAGTCTAAAAAATCCTTACTAGAGATATCTATCCAAGACTCAATAAATTATTGATATCATTATATAACACTAATTGTTAAATTAATACAAATGAATTTATAAATGTGGTTAGGGAATATTTTTTAAAAGGTCTCTTCCCTTGTTCCAACATTGTTATATCTATAGTGATAATTCCAAAACTACATAACCTGTGTTCTTTTCAAAAGTACCAACCTATAAGTTTATTAAAAATTTCCTACAAAATTTTATGTAAAATATTTAATGATAGGATGGGTCAAGTTCTTCCCCTTATAGTATTATAAGTGAAACATGGTTTCACTAAGGGGAGGAAAAATCACGTTTTAATAGGCTTAGACTAAAAGATTATGGAATATACTGAGTGTAAAATACTTGTTTCTAATATAATTTTTAAAATATATATGGAAAATAATAATGATAGAATGGAATTTAATATAATTTTAAAGGTCATGAGATGATATAAGTTCTTAGTTTGTGTTTATTACAACTTTTTACATAGTTAATCTTCTTGGGGGTTCTCAATTATGATCATGGGGAAGAAGTTTGGTTTCATCTAATTGACATTAGGTCTTCATTAAGGCAGAAATATTTATACCAGTACCTTTGTCTTTTTACTTGATACTATTTGAATGAAAATTAAGAAATGAATTTATAATTGGATGGATTGAATTTGAAAGGTAGATATAGTCTAACATGTATTTATCATATCTTTTTTTCATAGAAAAAATGATTTTTTTTAAAAATAGGCATCAATCAATCAAAATGAACTTGGATGTTCAGATTTACTATTTTTTAATGGGAGACATATTATAAGATTGAATAAGGGATTTTTTTATTTATAGATATTTCTCGAGTAATTTCATCATGAATATTATTTTATGAATGATTTTATCTAAAATCAACTTCTCCATAACAGATTTGGGTGCTCTATATTCAACAGGTCATATATGTATTGACAACGTTAATTGTTTGGTGAAAGAATCACTAGCGAGATTTCTAACGAGAAATATGGATTCTTATGCTTTGGTGGTGGATTAATTCTATCAATAATGCTATCTCATCAATCCCATATATGTGTTATCTATCTTGAAACAATTTATAGTATTTATCTCTAGAATAATAAAGCTATTATTAGTTTTTTTGACTGTCATCCAGAAGGTCTCTACCCCTTTACATGCTAGAAAATATCGTTGAGAAATTATGAAGAAGGGGGTACAAATACACAAAATAATAATGAATGATTTTGATTCATGATGGAAAAACATATATGAGATCTACTGGTGTGGAACTCTTTATGGGATAGATTCATTAATGCTAAATAAAAAATATTACTAAGGCTTTATGAAGAGAAAGTGTAGTGATTTCTATCATATGTAATAGCCTTTAGGTATCCTTCTAAACACTTATTTATAATTCAAGGTGGATCATTGGATAATGGGAGTTTTTTGGAATACAACTAGTTATGTGAAGTAATTTACACTCCTATATGAAATCTTCCATCTATGAAATTACACGAAGACATTATTCCACCAATTTTTCTTAGTTCCATATAAAATTATAAAAAAACCTATTTCTATAATATTAGGATGGTTTCATAACTAAATTTTTGTAACTCTCCAAGATTTTACGATATAATTATATTTAATTTTTTTTCAGGTCCTATGTTTTATTCTACACCAAGATTATCTTGCTCTATACACAACACTGTATTAGCTTCCAGTATACGCAACATTATTCTTTGCTTGTGTTTCACACAATTTCAATTTCTTTTGATAGAAGTAAAAATTGAGTATAGATTTTTTTCAATGAAAAAATGAACTATGTTTGGATTATGTTATATGCAACACCGAATGAAGCTTTCATTACATGCATCACAGACTTTTCTTATGTTACACACAAGAGTGACCATCCCCGATTGCTTGTGTTGAAGGCTATACTGAGTTTCACTAAACAACAATATATTGTTAAAATATTATTATTTAATGGGATATAAACTAGCCGTTATGAATAGTATTAACCAAATTCTTAATTCTATATTACATTATCAATCACCTTTCTCATTTTCTAGAACTTGATATATGAACAAAATAATTTTTTCGGATAAAAGAAGTATTTGTTAAAAAATGCAGTTTTACCGCCTTTTGATTGCACACCATTTTTAATATAGTGTTTGTAAATTTTATATATTAATTTGGAAAAAATAAATTTCTTCTTTATAATAAGAACATGAAAACTTACTATTCATGAAATTTTGATATTTTTTGATGAAATTCATATTTTTATGAATAGTTAAAAATACTGTATTTTAATTGAAAACTGCTTCTTAATCTAATTTATTTATATAGATATATTGTACATTTAATTGGTTTTAAAGAATAATTGTATTATATATTTATCATTTAATTCAATTTTGACCATTTTAAGTAATTTCACTTTGAAATTGGACATAAAAGTTTGTTAATCTTTTGATAGTTATTACTTTTTAAAAACACGCTTTTCAGTTTTGACAATGAGAATTAATTACTGAAAATTCTATGATTAGAATTTGTAAAAATGGATTTTATATTTTGAATCATGAGTTTTAAATTGTTTAAATAGGTACCTTTTATTTTTAGACATTATGAATAGTAATTTCGGAAATTATTTTTTACCATGGTTAAAGTGTAAATCTGGTAAATAAGGGTAACAAAATAATATTATAATTATATTAAACTACCCTAACACATGTACTAATCATTATTGGATGATATTTCAACAAACTTGGTAATCCTTGGTTCTATTTATGGACCCCATGGAATCAATTGGATGTGAAAATGACATTTTATGAGAATTAATCTAAAGTAAATATAATTATAACCTAAACATATATATTTTACTAAATAGATTTCAATATGGTGTTATATAACTGAAATATATGCATATAAATAGTAATTAGAAATATAAAAAGATTTAATACATTATGGTATTTTATTTATAATTTTTGGACATTAGATAAATATATTTATTTATGACACAATTATGATGTAGTGATTTCCTTATTAATGGAAGACTCAAATAAATGAATTTGTAAATATTAAAATAAATTTAATTTTAAAATTCTGATCCAATCCACGAATTTTATGGATTAAAATGACATACTAGGTATTCTTTAATTCCTTTTTTGAATGAATCTGGGTTTTAGAAATTTTTAAAAAAGTCACATATGAATAGTATCCAAAATTCAGAATTCCTAACTTAAAACATAAAATGGTTTATTAAATGATATTAAATCCCTAAAAATACATGATTTGTCCAAATGGTTAATATAAGTCCAAATATGTCATAAATTAATTTTTTGGGTCTTTTGACATGATATGGTAATTACATTAACCCACCATGTATAAATAACATGATGTCATTGTAAGACTAAAAAGGTAAAATTAGGGTTAAACAAAAACGATAAGGATAAACAAATATTCAAAACTTTTCTAAAATTATTAGATTATGGGTATGAAAACCAAAATAATATTTTATTATAATGAAATATGTTTTGGACCATTTTAATTTGAAATATAATTTATAATAAATTAATATTTTAAGACTTTCTTGAAGTGCCCCTCTCCCCTATTATAAAATGGCACCTCATCCCCCTCCTCTTTAATCCATGTTGAGCCTTAAATATCTGCCAAAACCTACCCATTTCTCTCCTAAAATTCCCTAGTTACATTCTAGAGGTTGTGGTCTTCTCAAAAGCCCAACTGTAGTGACCTAAGAAGAAATTTAAAGGAGGCACGTCGAAGAAGAAGTAATCACTTCTACCGATGCATTCAAAGTTATTTCTTCTTATACTTCCTCTTCTTTATTTGATTCATTATAAAGTAAAAAAAATCAGTAACACTTATATACTTATATGTTATTATAAATATTAAACAATCATATTTTACCTTCTATCCATCCTGTGAAAAATGAAATCACCGCACGTGCGTATGTATGGCATAACGGCTGCATGCCGTTGTGTAATCTGTTTTCCCCACCACCTTAAATGGATTGGTATAATGGTGGAAATAATATCTATATAATAATATTATAACATGGTAATAATTATGATATAATATACACTATCCAATTCAATAACATTCAACAATTATGAGAATGATAACGTCGCTCGTGCATTAGTACAACCTACCGTATGTACGGTGTGATGTGATTCGTTCTACATAGTCTTCATTGATCCATGATAATATAAATGAATTAAATGAATAAATATGATACATATTATACTAATAACATGATTTATATGAAATAAGTATAATCTAAAAAGAGTAATAAGATCTTATTCAACAAAATGTACATAAGAACATAAAGCAATTAATACCTAATTAACAAGTAATAATGAAATATTACTAAAAAGATGATGAAAATATGATCATAAATGTTATCATAAAAATTATTATGATTCTATAATAAATCACTAATTTTTTTTAAATCATTATACATGAGGTTTAGATACATACAATTCATACCATACCTAAGATAAGGAGATAATTTTGCAATCTCATTTTTATCTGAGATTGTTTATACGTAAGTGTTTACTGGGGGTCTATTTATCATACATTTCCAAGTTTTCTAAAACATATTTCATAAATTTTTAAATATTATTCTATGTATTTTTAAAGTCATTTTACCTCCTTTTTACTTTTATTACTTTGTATAGATGGAATATTTCTTTTGATTACCATAAGATATACTTTTCATCTTTTCTGGAAAAAGTATGAGGAGACTATTTTTTTAACTTATACGGCATGAATGGATTTTTAAGTATTCTAAACCCCTTATTTACATGAAGCTTACTCTATACTCTTTCATGTTTTTTGTCAACTAAATTATTTTCTTTTAATATTTCACATCATTTTGAGAAAGGAAAACGTTTTTAATGAATAAAGGATATTTTCTTCAGGAATTAAGTTCATGTGTTTTATCAAAATTATTTTCCATCTAAGATGACATTGGGTTATGTATCTATAACTATTATTAAATTTTTTTTATTGTTTTTATGATGGAATTATTTTTATGAATTCAATATATCTTTCATAGATTATGTAATTATGGAATGATGTTTAAGAAACTCATTTTATTTTATGGGTTATGCTATGATGAATGATTTATATTTTGTGGAACATGTATGAATGATTTCATTATGATATGGGTGGGACCTATATCTACCTCCAATGGATTTGGTAATGTTTTATATCTCATGAGATAGAAATGACAGGAACAACAAGTTAATATGGTTCAATAATACATGACCGGGACGACATGTAAACACGATTCAGTAATGGACTTTGTCTGCTATGATGGTCTTGGAAGCAATGCCTTAGATAATATGGAAATAATATTACATGCTTATTAGTTTTCCACAATTAAATTTTTTTTTCCAATGATATTCTATCATGGTTAATTTTATTTTATGATCCATTCCTTACATACTACTATGATTTATTTCACGACTCATGATTTTGATGTTTAAGATTTATGTTAATGTTTTTTCGTGAAAATATTTATGGTTTGTTTTATGTTCTCTATGTTTACCCTTACAAGGAATTTGAGCTCTCCCATTTTAATTTTTTTCTGGGATATAAAAAAGGTTTTTAGGTAGGAAAACAAAAGGGTAAAATCATTATGAGAGATGTTGAGAATCATTCAAAAAGTTATAATATTATGTTTCAAGTTTCCAATGACACTAAACTAATACGGTATTTTGGAGTCTTTTTGTGTCTTGTATTAATTATTCTGCAAATGTAATGTATTGTATTTATACATAAAACGTGAGTCTCTACAACAGTTGTGTGTTTATCCTATGAGGATCAGTAAGGTTTCTAACTTGTTATTATTGTCACATCATTCACATATAACAAGGTTCATAACCATGGGACAAAATTGTTATTTTAATATCATTCCTACAGACTCAAGTTCATTTTTTGTGAACCATACACAAACATGTCCCTATAGATAAATTTATTAAGTGGAATGGAATTACAAATGAATTTTATTGTTCCTAATACTACTAGTTATGTGTGGAATTATACAATATCCTCTAAATGTTAGGAGATTATGTGTGCTTCCTATGGGACCTCCTAGGATGTTAGGAAGGTATACTTTTGTTTATGGGCCCAATCAATCAATTCCTATCTTCTTATATCTTTAACATGGACCTCACATCCAACAAATGATGGATTTATATTTCAAAATTTTCTATAGGGTGTTGGGTCCTTTTGGAGGATTGAAATAAGCCATGGTATTAAGGGGAATGAGAGAGAATTAACCAATTAAAATAAAAAGTTATTATCCCTCTAAATGAGTTCAATATATATTATTTGAGGATATTTCCCCTCTATCCACTCCTTGTGTAGAATTTACATCCATAGAATGGTGCTATAGAATCAGATCAAGGTTGCTTAATGTATTGGAAAAAACCCAATTGTGGGTTTAAAGTCAAGACTAATGATGGATAAAATTTTTTATATGTGATGAGGGGTTATAATATGCGATGAATATAGGAAAATTGTGCTGGTGTTTCATGATTATTATTAGAAATTTGATTCTCTCATTTTGGAGGCCCAAAAATTTCTTAATGAACTCTTCCTTTTCATGCCCTATTGTATCTCTATTTCTGTTGTTAAATATTACTTGGATCATTTCATTATTCTCATCCCTTGTATTAAATTGGCCCACTAGTCCATTAAATAATTTCACAAAGTCCATAAGAGTCTAATCAAGAGAAAATTGAGATTAGTCCCCATTGGTGAGATAGAAATAAAGAAGAAGATAGTCTAGCCTCCAAAGATTACCGCAATGATGATCTTCAAGTGTTTTGAAGTGTAAATTCACTCCCCAATATAGATTTCTTTTGATGGGATTACCTTTTGACTATACTATTCCATTTATCCACGATTCTTGATTCAGAGGGTTCAAATTTTTAATAAAAATTTAATTTATGGTTATGGAATCTCCACTTTGAATATAATTCCCAATGACTGAAGTATCTTAACATTCATTATTTATTTTTATATTGGTGTGGCAATTAAGCATCAGTGGTCATTTATGGACTACTATATCTTCTAGTAACAATACAATTGAATGTGTGGTGGATTTATATTGTAATTTAGACATCTTAAGAATGGGTTATATGAGTCCATATGAATATGATCCAATGTAGAGGAGTGGTATAACTTTTAAGGACTATGAATTAGTGGGGGTATATGTTTCACATGTTGTATTTATTAATATAGTATTGGTTTTTGAAGTTGGGTATGAACGTTATTGATACACCCACATAAATTTATTAACATTAATTAACACCTATATATTTTGAGTTTTATAGTCTACATTATTTTGATACAACCATACCATGATGTTTATCTCCACGTGGAAAAGACATTTTCATATAGATTTACATCATGTGAAATGGTTATTATAATGGTTTAAATCTTGTGACTAGGATAATATAATAATTTTTTAGGGCATGAAACTTGGAATTCCATGTCTAGAATGGGGTGATAATAGAGGATATAATGGATATTTCTCATCAGCCACCCTAGATTACATTTCAAATGGAATATAGTCCATTGAGTAATATTTCACAGAGGATAAATCCTTAAAAAAATTGTTTTGGGAATATAAATGGGAATCTCTTTCCAGATATGGTGGGGCAGAAACATTGTAGGAGGCCCAAATGTGTGGGTAGTTCTAGCTAATTAATCTATGTACAATGTTAGAAAATATGACTCATGGGGGGGTATATCTCCATGAAGAAGTGGTTATGGGTTATTTATATTTCTCTAAAGCAATGATCATACATAATAGGAATGTATCACCATAGTATAAATGATTTTTTTAGGGTGAAAAAATCATTAATATGAACATTTATTGGGCTTACACCTTGGAAGGAGTCATATTAACTCATGGATCATTATATAGCCAAGGGTTTTTATAGAATGTTATGGTGGAAAAGGTGATAGAAATTGGTCATCCAAAATCGAATGTACGATATATGAGGGGTTTCATCAACATTATTATAATGAGTACCTTTATTATTATGAGGATTCAAGAATTTAAGCCCCTAAGGGCCCTATCAGTTAAGGAAGACAAGTGTAAGATCCTTTTATTAAGGTAATATAAGATCTTAAGTGATTCACACTGATGTTCACAGATTGATTAATTATATCCCGAGGATTTAGAGGGTTCCTTGGTGAATGGTTAACTAGAAGGGAGACTAGGGTGAAGGTCAACTATACCCTGAATCTAGGGTGATTGTACCCTAGTATGGGAGTTGGGTAAGATTTTTCCCTAGTGTATTATTTTGGTGATTCATGGGTATATTTTGGACCTTTATAAGGGGTATGGTCATGAAATTAAACTAGTTTACCAGTAGGGAGAATTATTTCTCACAATAGATAGGTAGGGTATGGTTTCTCCCTAGTGGGGGACTAGGGAGACATGTTACCCCAGTAGAGTCATGGGTGATGGTTTCTCCCAAGTTAAGAGAAGGGTTAAATGTCACCTAAGTTAGTTGTTTGAGGTGAGGTGTACCAATGATATAGAAAATTGGGTGAATTTTCTCCTGATTAATGTTCACGTGGAATGAGATACTATATTGAAGAACTAGGATGGTGTCACGACCCGTACACCGAGGCCTGTGCCGTGACTACCCCAAGCTCGACATCAATAGGCCAGTGGCTGGAGACTTTCACCAGAAAGACATATCCCTAAAATGGGAAGGCATTTATTTTAAACCTATACAAACACACAGTCCAAGAACATAATAAAAAGCAACCATGATGTCAAATACTTTAGTAAAAAGTGTACTGAAATTAAAGGGGTCGGAATACAAGCCCAACTATAATTTAAACGTACAATTAAAAAGAGAAAATAGACCCTAGATCATCCACCGAGGATCCTACGTAAAGTGTAGGTACAACTCACGATCAGTAGTCCCTACAACATGTCATGTCAAATGGTGCACCCTTGAGAACCGTCCAATCCTGGATCCCTCAGCCTCAATAAACAATGTCTGTCATCTACACAAGAAACAACATGGTGTGGGCATAGCCCGTGTAGAGGTGAGTATAACAATACTCAGTAGGGACCCCGAGACCCCCGATGGTCTCACAGATTTCCAAAAAGGAAAAACCACAAAGCAGGACCTCAATCAAAAACCACGAAGTAGTATTCATCAACTATACATAGGTATATGCCCATACATATACCTAAGTTAACAAAATATACTCATCTCATACATGAGGAAACATAAGGCTCCAACTTTTAATCCATTTTCACAACTGATCCACGAGGAAAGAATACCACAAAGGTTACACCACAAAGGTAACACCATGATAGTAAAATTACCACAATGGTAACACCACGAAGGTAACACCACGAAGGTGAAATTACTACAAAAGTAACACCATGAAGGTAAAAGTACCACAAATTTAAAAACTTAGCAAAAACTAGGTATATAACTCAAGTACAAAGTACAAATGATTAGTTGTAAATCTAGATCATCTTATTCTGTCAAGAGGCTCTACTGCTAACCCACACATGAACGATAGATGCTGACCCACACATGATCAATAGGTGCTGACCCACATAGGATCGATAGATACTGACCCACACAGGATCACTAATCACTTACCCATACAGGAACGATAGATGTTGAACCACAAAGGATCAATGTTTTTTATTCACGTTACAGCCGACCATGAGATTCCCGCACTAAGAACGCTTTATTCCAGGAGGATATGCTCTTCAATCCATCAGTTTTACCTAAACTACCACTATGTTCCACTAAGAAGTAACCTAGTGAAATTCCATGCCATATGGGTTCCAAAATGATAGACGGTGCGTCAATCAGACTCCCGGTCTGTGACTTATAATCATCTTTATCCCAATGGCCTAGTTGGATTCAGGTTTGATCGAACCTAGACATACTACATCATTATACAAAACTCAAGTGGAGTATACCTAAAGGTACTTCTTTCTCCAAGGAACCCAGTGTCACAGACAATTTTTCAAACGAACATTAGTTTCACAAGTTATGGATCTTCTAGAGAAACCAATTCTTGAAGGGTCCGGGACAGACCTGGTCCGGCTAAAACCAGCCTAGGCCAGCCCAGTTAGGAAGGGCCAGGGTGGGCGTGGCCCGCTGGGATCGTGCGACCCGTCCCACGGACGGGTGCAGCCCGCTGGTTTGGGGCACACCCTTGGTGGCACTGGGGTGCAAGGGGGGGGGGGTTCCATTCGAAAAACAGAGGGGCAACACCATGGAGTGCCGCTCGATCATCTGTGGTACCCATACAGAGCTCGTCCTGATCGACCATCATGGCTTCTAAGTCACAACCATCTACAGTGGCATGTGATAGTGCACCACTTGCCTCCTTTCGCTACAGGCCGGTGCCGACCACGACTCTATGCCGCCACCCTCTCTCCAGCGACGCACCATTATGTGATGCTCTTCCATCCATGTCTGGACCAAGATGGCCGCTGTCATCACCCACCACATCTATAGAAGCAACCTTCTTCACCAGCGGTGCGTGATGGAACGCTACCATCTCATTAATGGGAGACTGTTTCCAACCATTGTCGTCACCAGCTGATACTAGTTTCTAGTGCTTCCTTGCCGGTGCTACGTCAGCGGGCTTCCACAGGTCACCAGCTGAGATCCGGTGTCCAATTTTTCCATCCTAAGGTACCAATGACTCTTTGAGATGAGCTTTTGTTGCTAAACCCATTACTCCAGGTTTCTCCAAACCCGAATAAATTTCTCGCGAAGAACACGTCAGCTTTCAAAAAAAGGACGAGGTTCCGGGCGTTGTTCATTTGGATCATTCCCTCCACATTAGCTTGATAGAAAGAAGGTAGTATAACAATTAGACAAATATTGAAATTAGACAATAAATAAACCCTAACACAATATCGTTGTAGAACGTCATCATTTGGGGAAGAGTCATTGTTTGTCGGATCGTGATATAGTGGCACTCATCACCTTTCATTGGAACCAGCCCCATTGTCTAAGTGGTTGGCGTCGCTGTACTTTACCAAGACTTCATCTTTTAGTGAATTCATGCTAACACCCCCCAAATATTCATATAAATAGAAGGGGGGAAGAGGTGGTAAATGCCATTGGGAATTTATGAGGTTAATCTAATAATGAACCTTCCAAATTCCAATGGTACAGTTACAAACATTATGGATTCAAGCCAATTAATGTCTTGACATGTTATTGATCCCGCCACTATCACTCCTCCATTATAGGAAAAGAAAAAATATAAATAAAATAACTTTGGTTTTATATTATTTTTTTAAAATTCCAAAAATATATCTTAATCTCTCGACCATGTGTGGTAAAAGTGAATCCTCCCTTAAGTGAATCGCGGTGCTGAGGATTCAATGATGCTCTCAAATTTTCAATCCGAGAACAGGTTAAAAATTTAGAAAACACCGCTCACGCATTTACAAAACATACCTTAAAAAAAGTTCAGTAATTCATTCCGGGCACACCAGGCCTCGGAATCACACACCGTCAATTTTCACAGACTCATAATAATTCCACATAATAAAAAAAATTACATGGAAAATCCGGGTCTTTAAAGATGGTGTGTCTCCCTAGTTAGTGCATTGGGTGAAGTGGTTTCCCAAGTGATGAAGCATGGTTGGGGGTTTTCTATAGTGAAGTGGCCTCCTAGATAAGACATGGGTGAGTATAACCATATTGTTTCAACCAATTCGTTATCCTTCACCATATTCTTATAGAATTAATGAAGAAGTACTCTTAAGTTAATGTTTAATGTGTTAATTCGTCATATAAAACAATTAACATATTTTCTTGTAAATTACATTTGGTTTTGATATTAATTAAGCTACACTAATGGGTGTTGCTAGCCCGAGTTGGTGGAGCACTGGGGAATATATTTATTTTTAAAAATATATTAAATCTTGAACCATTAAGGTCTATTTATACGGATAATATATATTGGTTCATAGACATCCTACGGTATACTAAGGATAAAGTCACGAGTGTGCCAATACACTATGAATTAGTTACTATCACATGAGAATAGGGGGTTGAATTTGGGTGTGTGAAGTTAGTCATAGTGGCTAGACAACAAGAATTGAGAAAAAAATAGAAATATTGACCGTAGTGAAGCAGATGGATTCTTTCTCTTAAGATATTCATCTGCATGCCATGATTTGGTAGAAGATTATAGACACCTGGACATGGGAGAAACATCTTGGCACTTCCTACATGGGAGAGAAAACATAGTGCCCAGACCTGAGTGAAGTATTTTGGAACCTGGTACCTGGGAAAATTATCCAATTCATGCCATGAGTCTAGTGAGAACATGACTCGAGAGACCAGAATTGGGTTCATGACCTTGGGAACATTTATGTTCTTGGAAAAAACACCAAAATTGGGTGCATGACCAGAATAGTAAATATTTATAATGGAATCAATCCTTAGGTTTATGAGAAATTATGTGGCACAAGGAGCTCCCATTTTCAACTCCTTTTAGAATCGAAGGACATTTCCCAGTCCGTACATAACACATGTTGTTAAAATGAAAACCCTATCATGGATTCCTTTGAAAATTATATGACACATATTTTATAATTTAAAAATTATATACCCAAAATTGGATTCATTAATAAAAATGAGTATTATTCTATGGTTATATATAACACTTTTGTAGATTATATAAACATATGTTAGAATTTTGAAGTTATCTTACCTGTGGGAGAATGGTCAACAATTGCTGGATCAAGACTAAAGGTGGTTGTATTTCCTAGAATTATGAGTTCATGATAATATATAAAACTACAAAGAACTAATATCAAGATTACTAAATCCATCTAAACATTTAATTAAATGGGTTAGGTCAATAATGATTTATAGAGAGTTGATTTAAAGGGTATTTCCTTATGCATGTTTTCTCATAGATGGATATAATTTAGTGTACCATCACTATCAAACTACAATTAGAAAATTAAAATATGGATTCCTATTTCCATTTAGGCATGTGATCATATATAGGTATAGGATTGCGTACAAAATTTTAAATATTATAGCTTGTCTATTTTGATATGGTTGAGGGATTCCTACTGGGTGTGCGATCAAGGATGGGTATTGGCATATGTACTATAATCATAGAACTAGAGATGATCCATTTAGTTATGGATGATGATCTCTAAATTGGTATGTGCTCATATAAGGGTATATAGATATGTATCATCACTATTAGAATAGGTTCGGTCAATTTGAATATGACAGTGGATGATTCAAAATGATGAGGATCATGAAGGAGAAGTTTGTAATGAATATTACAATGTATAAAAGGTATGAGACATTCTTAAATCACATCCTCATATATTTCACATGGATTATGCTAACCAATTTATAAGGGTAATTAAAGGATGATTTATATTTTTCCTAGGCCATGGAACCTACCAACTGTGGATCACATTTTTATGGGATCATACTGTAGACCCTCCATGTTTTTTGTTTTTTTATTATTCACTCATTAGTATATAGAGATCTCATATGGGGGAGTCTTAATGTGTTAGGTAATAGATTTCTACCAAGACAAACTCTATAGCGTTTCAATATGGTAACTTTCATTCCTTTTTTGTTTTCAAGGGCCCATTTTTTCCAAGATTACATGAGGTGTTTTTCCAATGAGTAGAGGGTATAATTTTCCCTGGCCACCCTTTATCTGTTTCCAACCAGTGAGTGGTATATCTTGTTCATTAGACAATTTATAGTCATTCAAGGAAGAACGATGTAACTCAAGTTTATGGTCGGGGATATTTGAAGGGAAAAAATGAGAGGAAATACATAGAAATATATTTAAATAAAACCTGATATAAATGAATATTCCATTTTTACTATTGTAGATTTCATCATTGGGAGGTGAATATAGTTTAGGGTCAGAATTTTTTCATCATCAAGAATATATTTAATTTTCAAAAAACAATCCCAAAAATATTGGATGACTTATGTAGTAATGATCATGGTAAAAACTCTATATGAATGGAGATCTAATAGTAGTATAGAAAACCTTGGATAAATGGGTACATAATGTATATTAATGCTGTTTGGATCCCCATATTATATGGATTAGGTTTATGTGTTGGGTACTAGAAAATGGTCAATATTAGGATGACTTGTTTTTTCTTAAAGAATAGATAAAAAGCAGGAATATATAAAATCAAGAGAATCCACTTGAATATTTGGGTTTTGGAATTTGTAAATCATAACATGAGATATTTGTATCAGGAAACAGTGGTATGAAATTTTTATATAGGTAATGAATGTGTACCATATTGGAATGAAGGGTTCTACTATGATTCCATAATGGTGAACTGAGATTAACATACCATCTCTTTTGGATGAAGGTTTCACTGGTCAATAGTGCCAGATATGTTGGAATAAGCATTACCGTGTAGAGGTGCCCCTTGGTGTTGAATACAGTCATTATGGATGAAAAATATAGGATTCATGAAAATTAAAATTACTATATAATGAAGTAGTAATATTGGGAAATATACATTCATGTAGTGTTCAATTACCATAAAGATTACACTACTATGTACTAACCAAAAAAGCAGGATCAAGAGACATTACATGAAATTGATTAACATTTTCTTAAACTAATTGGTACACCGACCAGAGATTTAATTTCTAGGTCTATATAGTGTCCGTATGAGATTTATTCCATGGTCTACACTAAAAATATTGTGCAGTTCATGAAAAATATTCCTTATGAGTGGATCATTGAATTCTATTCAAGTTGATATTTACATGTTTTCCTCTTTAAAAAAATTATGTTTTTTACATCTATAGTTTATGATTCATGAGACTTAGACCATTAGGGTCTAGAGGTTATGGTTTGATAGATTTGATGAGCTATTTCTGGGTATTAGGTTCATATATCTTTGATCATGTGTTGTTAAGATTTAAATTTATACATCTTTGCCAAGAAGGTGACATATGCTATATAAAAATGGTAAGATATTCTCACTATGAATGAAGGCCCAACACTTGAATAGACTATCTCTAGGTGGCATGAATACAATTAAAGGTTATAATACTCAATCCATTAGGTTAATATGGTTTATCAAATTGGTTAATATAGGACCATTAGTCAATGAATAGGGTCAATCCCCCCACATTTGGCCTTAGTGGGTGCACAAATTTTAAGCTTATAATTCTTGGATTAAAGTTATAGAAAATTTATATAGAAATGGAATGGAATAAATTAAAGTGAATATAGAGGATAATGATAATATTCTTCATCCCACTATTTAATTTTCATAATTTATGGTCGTTGGGATTGTATAAAAAATATAGAGTTTGATATAGCTTATATAATATGGTTCAAGGTCTATGGATGGACCAAAACCTATGAAAAGGGAATTTAAAGTTTTTAAATTATGACCTAATGTATTTAAATGAACTTGATGAGATGAAAAAATTAATTTAAGGATGGGCACTAACAAATATTCAAATCAATATTTCTATTGTAATAATTTTCGAAGTGTATAAATATTAGAGGAAATATTTCTTTAAATAAAGGATGCATGTATATGGTATGTCCAAAATTAGAGGTATCAATAATCAGTACTAAATAGAAGTATCCCTTGGAGCTAAATTCTCTCCTTATCAATTTCCATGAAATGTTTATCGAGATTGCAATTTTAAATTTATGAAGTATTATTTGTGGAAAACAATCATTCAAAATGTGGTGCATAAGTTTTAGTATTGGAGAATATTGGCCCATAATGATCATTTGGAAAGGAGTGGTTATATATTTAGATTTATGGATAAACCCAAAATATTTGGTTCAAATGTCACTATATATATCCACAAATGATACAAATACCCCCCAAGTGTAGTCCTTATAATAGTTAACACTTTTTTATTAAACTAGGGTGTTTGGTTAGGGAATTATCATATCATAAAAGGAATTGGAAACTGAAGTAGATCTATGGCTATGCTTAGGGAAATACTATTATGCATATCCAATCATTGATATAGGGATCCCAAATAATAGTGATTCTTGAAAAATGATGAATTTTATTTTTTTTGAAGTGTACCATATTACTTGAAACCTTAAATGGATCTAGATATCATATATGGTAGTCATGTAATATGGAATTGATCACTCTAATAACTTTGAGTTCTAACCAGATGGAGGAGATATAATTTAGTTTAACATTATTCGACTAGCATAATATGCTTTTCTGTTTAGGGTTTTGCAGGTAGAACTTGAATTTAAAGAATCTTATATTTATGTGACTAAGACATCATAAATTGAGTATATTTTTTCTTATAAATCAGTTCATATATATATAATGAAATTCTATGGGTCTAGAATATATTCGACGCATTTATAGAACAATATTGACGTGTCTCAGTGCTGGGAACGTTGATGGGAGATAAGCTATAAATGAATAGATCATATATCAATATATATATGGTATTCAGTTATGGTTTTTAGCAAGGTATATTATAAGTGATCTAGGTGTCACTAAATATCTTATAGTTACATGAATAATTCTATACATAGTTATAATATATAAAAAATATTTCATCTCAATATATAGTTTAATGAAATAAGACCTGATGTGAATGAGGAAAATGTACACTACAAGGATGAAGACATTGGGGAATTTGCATTTGTACCTAGGATAATTTATCCATGCATCATTACATAAGAAATTTTTTAAGGATTTTAACTCTACATTATTTTAATAAATGTTGGGGAATTTCATCTAACTGTGGATTAATAAAATCACAAGGAATTATTACACAGATCTGGTTCTCGTGTAAGGAGAATATGTCTTACAAATAGTCCACCCCAAAATTGTTTGTAGTTCATGTATAGTTCACTTTCTTGTAATTTAGTTTAACATCAGTTAGTAAGGATAATAGTCTTCTGTAGTTTTATGTTTTATTATGAGGACCTCTGTAATGCAATTTTACACCATTTAATGAGGACTTGTTTGATATATGAAGATTTATTCATAGTGGAAACTAATAGATGAAGATAGATAAATAAATTGAATATACTATGTGGATTTGACACTCGTGAAGGGGGATTAAGAGTGAAGGGGATTTGGGTCTGGGCCTAGAATAAGAGATCCATCTATTAATAAAAATCCTGAAATGTTAGAAATAATGCCAAATAATTTTCCTAAAAAGGATCCTATGTACCAATTTTTATTATATAAAGGAGGAGAATGATAAAATTTATGGTTTCCCTAATGAGAGAGGGAATGAAAAAGTAAACTGGAAAGAGTAAATATCTCACTTCCAGAGCATAAGTAGATTAAAAGGAATATTTGAGAGGATATAGTATTGTATATCTTAGAATCACTACATATCAAGAAACATCATGAATCCTACCGCACATAATTCTTACACATGTGATCCGTAAGCAATTCAATTACTTATATAGGGATCCAATTGTTTCTTTGGTTAAGGTTAATAAAAGGAGGAAACTATACATCAAGAACTATTATATGGGTCGTGGTAATATGTATGGGGATGAGGCCATGGAAAGTGGACCTACTTGAGTAGATTAAAGTCATGTATGGTGATATGAAGTTTATAATCATAAATATAAAACTAGTCTATCCTTATTTAGATCTAATACATATCAATCATGATAATAAGGGTGACCAAAAATAATTTCTTAGCTTACATGAGCCAATATCGTTGAGTTAATAACAAGATGCCATTAGTATGTCAACAATATCACAAGAGAAATCATACAATGGGTGATTATTAATATTGTCGATTTGTGTCACAAAATGATTCCATATTATTATATTTATGGTCAGTCATTGAATACATTCTCCATTTAGTTTAAATTCATTTAGGCTAGAAGTTATACCATTCATTTTAATGTCATACTTGTATGATTAAATTCTATAAAGATTAGAGTCAAAGAGTTTGGACTAGAGCCATTAATTTAACATCAGGATTCTAGGTTATCATCATGATATTTTCAATCATGAAACAAAAATGGTGTGAACCTAATACTAAATTATTTAAATAAATTCTTAAGAAACCTTTTATTGGTTTCTATCATGATTTTCTCTCCATATATTTTTATTAGGGTGTATAATCTACAATATTTGACAATATGTATGACATAAGGTCCTTCCCACTTTAACTCACTCATTCAAGGATTCTTCTAATGAATCATTAGTATTCTAAAATATAGAAATTTTTCACTATTGAGGAACCAGTAGAGGAGAGATTTCTTATTTAATAATCAAGAAATATATTTTTGATATATTCCTAGGTTGTCTAGTACACTCACCATTTAATGGTAAATCTATTAAAAGCCATCAATTCATTTTAATGTTTTATCCTCCTTATACAGCTGATTAAAAATGGTGACATGATGTGAAGGAATATGGATTTCAATGGAAAATTCTCCCTCCATCTTGTATTCCAGGGAATATTCAATTTATTATGAAGTATTGTAGGTCATTATGCACTATTACCATAGATCATGCATGGGTTTTAAAGGATAGGAATTCTTATCCATGTCCAGTATCTTCCAACATTTATTAGAGGCACTTTTATTAAAAATATCTATTAATTCATTTTACACCAGATGGTACTAGGATTAATGGTTGGAATGAATATTATATTAATTATACTTCAATTTCTATTTGGACAAGAAGAAATTTTTACCATTTCTTCTTAATATTGTATGTGGTACTCCCTATCTATTAATAACATTTTACATTATGAAATTTATGAGGGTATTTGATAAATTCCTTGAGGGATATTTCCCCACACTATTAGGATAATAAAATTTTAAAAGTAAGGATATAATGAAACTACATGATTATAGTTAGGGGTTATATCCACATTATATATATTCCCCAAATGAAAAACGTCTAAATATATTAGTTGGTATATAATTGATCTATGTTATGATAGATGGAACAAAAATTTTTCTATCAAGGATAGATGTTCCTAGTGAAATCCATACTGTATTGTGTCATTAATATAAATTATTTCAATGAAAAACTTCTCTTCATCCACATTAAATAATAGTGAATAATCCTAGAATAATTGAAATTTTACAAGGTCGAGCAAGAGGTGAGAGGCTACTCTATACCATGGTCAACACTTTCTTGAGTAATGGATTTTTTGTCATAATAAATTATAGTTATTATATATTTCAATCAATTAGAAGACAATGTTTGAGTAGGAAGAATACTTTTATCTTTATCGATATGGGCAATGCATTTCTGAATTTTTATTTATCGGAACTTTATGAAAGGACCCACTAATCCTATAAATCATCCCCATTTATTATAAAATGAATAATATATTCAAATAATAATTTGGTTCCTTAACATCACAATAAATTTACTTCTAAAAGAACATAAAATTACTAGATGAATAAAGAAAATGTGACAAAACATTATTCTCTCGCTAAAATTATAAAATAAAATCTATCCTTTCATGGGAGTGCGGATAAATGAACTTGATATCCTCCATTATTTTTAGTAAGAATTTGACGATCAACAGATGAATTAGACAACCTTGATATCTATAAAAACAAGAATAAAACTTATTATAATATTAAATATCTAAAAATTTATAATCTGATATTTTATAGAGAGTCTATCTATTTTTGAACACGTTTATTATATTTAGTTTTTCAATAAATAGTCCCAAAATGTGTGAACATTATTTACAATTTTCTTATCATTTTTAAAACTCCTTCATTTCTAGCCTTCAAAACCTAAAATACTTATTTCCAACTAAATATCATTTATAATTTCTAGATAAAATAATTATAATTACCTATATTATTTATTTTAACTTCTATGGGATATTTGAATAATTATGTCTCATTAATATTCATAAAATATAAATATAAACAATTACTTTCATATATACATGAATATATAATGATTTAACATATATATTAAACTTGTAGTAAAAAAATCCTCTCTAGCGGAAAAACAATGTTTAATGAATTATCATATAAAGAATCATATTCAATGAAAATAATTATTAATTTTAATTTCCTTAAAAAACAACACCAGATGCATCACTAGAGTTATATCTCAAAATACCATAGATTATAATTTTTAGAAATCTCATTATCTATATAAGCAAAACTAATCGCTTCACATGAATTATGTTACATTTTGGATCATCCGTTATGAGAATACTCATTATATATCCCCTAATGTAAATCCTATTGTATTATACTTGACTCTTACCTGGAGGGTATATTTAAAAATCCTTTTATGTGGATCCATTTATATGGTTACAAAAATGTGAATTTCTTTACATGGAACACCCATTTTCAAATAACACTAAATGGTTTAAAGATTATGTTTCAAGAAAATAGATAATGATTACAAGCTTATCCTTATGCATGGAATGATAATTTTTTGGGGAAAATCAAACTATCCTTATAGAAATAATCTTGTATACTGATTTTTACAAAATGATTGTTACAGATTGGTGATTCTAATGAATCTATAAACACATCTATATATCCTTTGGGATTGACAAGAAAACATGTTTGTCCTTATGTATAAACATCCCAAGTAATCATCATGCTTATGAAGTTATATTTAGGGTTTAATGTACTTATGTCTTAACATGATCGTGGGTTCATCCTTATAGACAAACATGTTTATGAAGTCAACATTAAGTCTCTCCCTCCTTATGAAAAATAAATATTATATTTTTATCCTTATAGGTTGACACATAATTGAATATTACTTTATAAAAATAACAATACATTTTCATAATCACATCCATACACTTTCAATCAGCTTACAAATACATTAAACACATTCCCCAATATTCTTCTCACCTTCTAAAAAATCTTTCAAAATCAATACAACCCTAATAATTCTATAGTTCACCTTAATCACCCAATTTGGATTTGTTTTAAACCTTAAATTAAATATTTGAAAATAAATCATAAAACTCAATTTCTCATCCCAGGGACATATTATTATTATATTTATCATATGACAAAATCTTTCATACCACACAATAAATTCAGAGTAGTGTTTTTATGGAAATATATCTCTTAGTAAAAGGAAATGGTTGGCCTAGTGATAAGGTTCTATTTACCTTTTTTCATGAAATCTGCACATAAAATAACTAAACTTTTGAAAATGAAAACAACCACTCAAATGAATTTGTTTAAATTATCCCATCCTTATTTTATAGTACACATATACTCTTTATGGAAGAAAATGAGTGCTTCAATAGGTAAAGATTTTCAATTACTTATCCAGTTTTGAAAACATAATCCAAAGAATAATAGGGGTCTTCCCTAAGTTATTAATGATATAATAGCGGTTAAAAATTCACGTTGAACCTCTAGAACCCAAATATGCAATTTTAGGATATCATTGGTGAAAATATTATCAAACTGGTCTTCTGTGGGGATGATATCTATCTTGATTTCTATATCATCAGCCCGATCTTTTATAAAATGAAAATTAGAATCCATATTAATGGAACTTATGCATTTAACATGAATTTTCGGGTGCTCAATTTATCTTTTATTATTGTAATGAATTTTGAGAGATTTTTCCATTATCAACCATGAATCCTCTTGATATTCTATTATCCATATTATCAAGGTGAAAGAACATACAAGAACTACATATTAATTTTATGTGGCAATTAATCTAACACAATTTTCCTCTTTATATTAAAAACTAACAAATATCTATAATATTAAAAATATTAATCCTAATGTGGGTTTCCTAATAGTAAAATATCCAACCAAATCCACTTTAATAAATCTAGATAGATTGATATTGTTTCCATTTTTCTATAGAATCCCACTGAATAATATTTATAGGATATATTTTATAAATCTTATGGATTCCATAATATGATATTATATAAGATGAATATGGTATCAATCACTCAAACTAACACATTGAATAAATTAGGTCTTGATGAAATTGGGTAAAGAAAACTCCCAAATACCTTTCTGAAATCCCTTTGATTCACCCCTTCTCCCTTAATAAATTCTTCCAATTTCATCCCCACATGAAAAGGTTTATATACATTTTTAGAGACATCCATCTCAAATTTTTTCAATAATTCATTAACATAATTCTCTTAAGAATTAAAAATAAAATTTACAACTCACAATGTGTATAACCCTAGGATTAATTGTAGCTCACTTGATGTAGAAATTTTGAATTTTATTCTTATTTTATTAAAATTATTTTGAAAATAAATATCCTGATCCCTTGAATGAAAACATATCATCAGTATTTATAATTGAAATAAGTCTACCTATCATTATTTCAATGATATAAAATCTATTACAAACATTTCTATTGATGAATTATTACTTATTCATGTAGTTTCCCAACATTTAATTCCCGACCCTTTCTTCTTATTTTAATCCATATAAGGCCCATTTCATTTTTACACTCTAGAACCATTATCATGAATAAAAAATCCTCACGAATCTCAATAAATACCTATTCTTCAAGATCACTATTTAAGAATGATAATTTGACATCCATATCTATATTTTATAATGATTTTTATATTTCCCAATATGGAAGATCCAAATAGCCTTTAACATTTCCACTAGAATAAAATTATCTTCAAAATATTCCCTTTAAATTGAAGAGTAACCTTTTTAAACTAGTCCATCCTTATTCAAGAAAACATTTCATTAATAATTTTTCTTCTTCCAATTTACCCATCTTTGTTCTAATAAAAATATTTTTATTGTGTCTTGGAATTAGGACCCAAATAAAAATATTTTTTGATTTATTTTATCATTAATATCCCTAATAATCCCCTTATGTTTAAAAATTATATATCATTATTTTTTGTTCATCCTGGGAGATTTTTGAGGACTAAATTTCAAAAATTTACATTCATTTAATTGGTTCATCAATGAGTTCATCATATATCAATTTTCTTCTTTTCATTATAGGTGTAGATTTTTCCCAAATGATATTTTCTAGATCAATGTGATTATTAAGATATTGAAACATTGGTTTATTTATCTAATTATTTTTTCTCATAATTTTTTTAATAATTTTCCTCAACAACATGGGGCTTCAACTCATTATATTGTTAATTATTCTTCATTTTTTTTCTCAGTTTCTTCACTGATTTCTTAAAAAAACTAATATATATGAAGCATTAATTTTCTATTTGATTTCATGTATTTTTACACCATATTAGTCATAAATCATGTAGATTATATTATTCTAGCATCTTTACACATTTCTATCAGATAGATACCCAAGTTTGATACCTTCCTTAACACCTTTATCATATTACTAAATTTTATTTTTTTGATTTAGATGTGGAAGGGGATACCAAAAATCATGAAATAAATATCTATTAGATTTCTTTTACCTATATTTCATATGTGTTCATATTTTAGATGTTTCATAAAAATTATCTATTTGGAATGTGGATAATAGTGTATAATACTTCTCTCTAAAATAACATTGATCGTTAAAATTTGAAAAGATTTTTTCTCAAAATTTCCACAACATTCCTTTTATTTATCTCCAAAATACCATTATATTATGGATTTCAAATAGTGATATATTATTGTTTAATCCCATAAACTTGTAGATAATATTCAAACAAAATTCTGGCATACTCTTCCCAATTTTCAATTATCTATTTATTAATTTTAATTTCATGCTTTAATTCAGTTTAACTTTTTTGAATATTGTACAAGTCTACTACTTCTGACTTGTGCTTATTTTCATTCATTGATGAAATTTTATTTTTCCTTTAGAATTTTTTTAAACTTTTGATGATGTATTTCCAATTCCTCCCTAAGGTTTATCTTCATCCTCTTCATCATCATACTTGACACTCTTCTATTATATTTGGCATTTAACAATGGATTTACCAACATTTCAATATTTGAAACATTTGAGTTGGAGATTACAATTGTATTTTACATTTTCTATTTTGTTTTTTCATTTTTGAGATGAAATCTATAACTCTTTTAAGACTCTCATCACTCTCATTTTATTTTTTCAAAATCACCTTGAGATTTTTCTTCATTTTATTTAATAATTAAAATTATCATTGATTTAAAATACATACACTCTTTATCATTATCACTAAATATTAGTTATTTTACTATTTAAAAATTTATCCAGGTGTTTTGAAACTGATCAAGAGATATATAATTAATATCTTCTATATATTTTATCTCTATGTAAAATCTATCTGGAAAATTTCCCATTAATTTATAAAGATAGGAATATCATATAGTTCTTATCAAAACTATCTGGAATTAATAATTACTCAATTAACCATGGAAAATAGTTTCCAATAATATCTAATTATTCAACTATAATATCATTTAATTTAGATCCCATAATGTATTTATATGTTTCTTTTATTTTTAATTTTCCCTTATATATATTCTCAATATTTCCCCACATCTCATTTTTAGTATGAATACCTATAAAATTGGTGTTCACATTTAAAAAATGGTGATAATATAGAAATTTTAACCTTTCTATCAATCAAAAGATTCACATTCTCAAAATTTTTTATAGAGGTATCTGTTTCAATTGGTGGATTTCAAAAAGTGAAAACATCAATCACTTTGAATTATATTGAAATAAGATATGGTAGAAATCAATTATTCCTGACCTGAATGTCCATCTCAACAAAAAAGGGAATAACTATACTATTTAAAGAACATTGATTCTCCATGAATAGTTAATGTCTAGAATCTCTTAATGAAACAAATCTCTACACCCATATACATGAATGGTAAATAAACACAGGACATATAAAATTTTACATGGATTGACTTCAATTATAGAAACCATTGGTTATTATGATCAACCTTTAGTTATTCACACATTTTTTTATCAATATAATTTACCATTAATATAAATACACAACAATTGGCACATAAGGTACATGCGGGTACCATTCAATTCTCTTTATAAGAAGGTATTATCTACTTCTCACTATTTATTACTCTATTTGGTTTAGATAAAAAACACCCATTTTAAGGAATCTTTCTTTGATATAAAAAATTAGACCTCTAATTAATCATTGTATACTTGAACATTAGAAAATAACATATTTTCGAAGAATATAGAGTACCCCAATGAATAAAAAACTTTGAAAGAATGTCATCCTTTACTCATTATTCTTTATAATAATCAATCAATATATGAGAGAACACACCCACGATGATAAACTCCTTACTTATCAACCGAAATAATTTTATGATAAAAAATAGTGTACCTTTCAACAAAACCATTATAAATAAAAAGACATAAAATTTAAATTTTCTCAATATTACCACTCTTAATTATAGAATATTATAGGGGGAATACAGTATTAATTCACGATCACATTTCTCATATTCAATTCTATAACAAATTTTCAAAAATTGTGTTAATATTACCTCCTTAAAAATTATCATTTCGAACATCCATCTATATCTGCCTAAAAAATTTCTATATATGTCAGATTTTAAATTTTATTTAAAAAAGCAGATAGAATTATTTAACACTCTAAAAGTTTTAGATTTTAACCCACACATGATATTTGAATAACAATGTCTCATTAATCTTGAAAATATATCACTGGAAAAAATTCCTTCCATGTCTGAAATAATTTTCTATACTTAAAATATGAAAATTCCCCATGAATCTTGGAATACCCTTCATAAGGATCAAATTTTTTTCCATTATCTATGTGAGAGCAAAAAATAATTAGAATAATTATGATAATTAATTTATTTGAAGAAAAACACTTAATGAATCTCGTGATTTAAATATCTAAATGATCTAGAATATAACATAAGAAAATATTAATATCTATGGATGTTTCTTTATTTAGTATTGATCATGTTTACAATGTGATCATGAAACAAAATATGGAATTATATTTGTGGTGTAACTCAAATGATCCTAATGGAATGATTCTTATAAAATTATTCTTACACAATTTATGATACTTACCGGATCATCCTTATGACTCATCATCCTAAGAAATGATCATGTTTATTAGTTATATTTAAGGTTCAGTAACCCTATAACTTGGTAAACTTATGGGGACATACTTATGGCCCAATATCCTTATAAATAAACATTCTTACTAGTCTTTCCTTATGGATCAATATCCTTATTCAATAGAATGATTCTGTGGTCATTCTTATGGATTATAATCCATATGGATTAGAAATGTTACAGGGCCATCCTTATGGTTATCCACATAATTATAGAGTAACTTTTAAAAAACATAAAGAAAATTCATACTATTATTTATCCCCTTCTAATGTACTCAAAACCCATTAAAATTCATTTCCTAACATTATTTTTTTGCTTCAAAAAAATCTTTGTTAACAAATAACACTCTTTCAACAATTTTATTGGGAACATCATAGTCTATTATGAGTGCAACCATCCAATTACAGTATCAATTAGTAAGGATATTATCTCACCAATCTCTAGGGAAGAATTGTTTTCATTGATTTCTTATATATCATTGATGATGAATGGGGTGACCACCTGGTGGTTCCCAATGTGAATGAATAATTCCTTAGGATATTAATGGACTAGAGTTAAGGTTTTATTAGTGAATACATCAATAAATACATTATACAATGAAAATATGTGAGAAAATGTTATCACATAGGGTAATTCCACCATTATCCATCATATGTAATCAACCTGTCTAATTAATTATTCTTTCTTAATGACATATTCAGCATTAAGTTTATTGATCAACAATTTTGAGTCACTATTTATATTCAATAAGGATAATGAAATCTATAGATCAAGATTGAAGATATCAATGAGGTATTGGTATTCTATTTCATTATTAGTGAAATAATATAACAACTATAATGAATAGGGAAGAACTTCCTTCACAAGAGGGACATAGTCAATTCCCCAGAAATCCATATTCAATATCAGGTTTTTTATTATTATTCTTATCAAGATTATGGAGGCACAATAAAAATTCATAAATCTATATTTTTATATTTTCATAGATAGAGAAAACATACTCGTTGGGAATCTCTATATTCACCAACACAGTTCTATAGTGGGATGTGTTTCTATAAAATATTCTAACTACTATCCTTTGACATTATTCTAGTGAAAAAAATTAATATCATACAATTTCAGAATAATAATATGGTTCAATTAGCTTTTATTTCCACTAATACTATAAATGACCTAAAGGATGGCTGCGTAACTGCCTCCCCCTCTCAGACTCTCCAGGATAGGGGTGAGGAGAGTTACCCTCTTGTAACATTACCTTCTCACCCTGCATCGTTCACCCCATTCACGGAACTTTCTACCCTCCCTAATTTATATTCCATTTAAATTATCCCTAATGTTCAATCTATCACTGATTGAGTTACTATAGTTTCGATTCCATACTTGGAGTTTAAAAAGGCATCCATGTTGATGAATCATTCCCCAATGGCTTGTTTTGGTAAAATATTTCCCTCACTCGATGTCTTCGATACATTAAACTTTAACAAGTGGAAGTTGTAAGGCCATGCGAATGTAGGGATTTTGGATTCAAGAAACCTTGTGGTTCACTTTAGGACATAAAAAAGATCTTATGCATTCCTGGGGGAATCATCCACGTGTGATCTCAGGTCTGTGGTTTTTCCTCTTTCAGTGGTTGTTCGATTTCCACTAGAAGTGAGATCACTCCATTTTGGAAATATTGATCTTGCTTCCAAGTTTTCCAATATCATTTTAGAATCCAATGATTCTTTTTTTGATTGGAAACATAGTGGTTAGTTTCCTATGCCCGAACTAGCATACTCGCATAATCTACCACCGGATTTCCCCAAAGATCTGTATTGAAGTTGATGCCTCCAAGAAAATACAGGACATCATTGGAATTGAAATTAATTGTGAGTTGTGGTTGTACTGAAAGATTTTTACGAACCATGGGATATCTATTGCTCATATTACACTCATATGGAACACAATGCGCTCTGTTTCAGGTGATGTTTGATGGGGGATCTTTGGGTGTGCCTCATTTTTGGTTTTTTGGGTGGGGGAAAATCTCTACAGGCTATGGAGAAGTATGTAAATACCACCTTGGCTGATGTCACACCATGTGAATACCTTGATTCGGATGCTCTGGGAACTAGTGAGGAAGGCCGCTATCGGGAGAGCCCTAAAACATTGGATGAGGATCAATTCAGGTAGATCTAACTTCCACTTGTGGAGAATTAATTGGTTTCATGGCATGATATTTCTTTAGACATGATGAATGGATCAAAACCTAAGGCACCAAAGCTGAGGGTCACGGTGGTTTTCAACCATTTGATGAGTGATATGGGTGTAAGCCCCTTGTGAAGCAGTGTAGGGGAGGCTGCCCAAGACTATGATTTCCATATGTTGACTTCCTCTTAAAATGAAATTGTGGGACATGTGGTGGGGATCACACCCTTGGATATTCATCTGGATAGGAATATAGTCTTATGCAGTCCTCCCAAGGAATTTGTGGAAAGCATGGAAGTATGCAATACACCAATTTCTAGAAGACTTTAGCAAGTTTTGGTTTGGGTGGTCACTAATAAGCAACATGAATTTATGGAATGTGGACTTTTGTAGAATAAAGGTTTGGATATCTGAGATGGAACTGATAGAAAGACCATCCTATACTGATAAAGTGACGTTTATAGGAATGGTTACTCAAAATAGACTAATAGTGTTGGGAGAGGAGTGTCATGTGTCTAGGGAAGAGAAGGATGTTGAGGCTTCTCCGAAGGATACAGATTCTTATTTATGTCCCTCATTGAGCCTAGGGAAGTGGATATTTCAGAGGACTATATTAGATCCACTTGAAGGAAAGGAAATAATATCATCATTGATTTAGATAGGTTTATTAAGCACTCTTGGAGGCTGAAGAGGAGGAAAGACTATTCTTATTGAAAAATACCTCCCGTTACTAGATCCTCTAGAAGATGAAAGCTTACTCTGATAGTTCCCAAGAAGGTGGAGGAGAAGTCTACTATGGAGCTTGATCCCACAGTAGGTGAATATTACATCATTGACCTAAAACATGACAAGAATAAGCCTACTGTATCCGATATTGACCAGAATGTGAGGGAACTGATAGAGTGTAATGAGTGGGAAACCATAATCAATTATAATGAATTATTCTCCAACAAAGGCCTTCCAGTTGTCACTACACAAGAGGTTCTTGACCGGATGGTTGGGAGGCGTCTTCAGGGTAACCTTTTCGAGGAGCAGCATGACTGGTCCCAAAATAAACTTGGAATACTAGGTCATTGATTCAATGAGAACAAGATGTCATTGGAAGTTATCATCATTACCCAAGACAAGATGGAATAAAATTTGGAAAACCTACTTGAAGAGGATCCATATGAAAAGGATACTGTTATTAAATGAAGTCTTCATAGAGGTGCGATCTCTAATAGACTTAAATTTCAAATCTTAGGTTTGAATATGACATATCATGATGATTCACTATCTTTGTGTTCTTGACGAGTTTCCTAATTTCTCGTAAAAGTGTTTTGTTAATAAAAAAAATATTATGAGGAAACTGTTGTAGTATAACCGCCCACTCAGCTATACATCAAATTAGAATTTTATGACATTGGATATATTTATCTAGATCAATTATATAGAGTAGGTGGAGCTCATAATGTTTCAATTATTTTTTCATACTCTACACCATAATGATTAATTCTTGTCCTTTCTTCTTGAAATTGGAATATCAGGGTTAGGTATCCATCATTATCCCACAAAGATAAGTGAGACATATCTCCTTCCATGTATCCTTTTTCACAATGATAATTGCACTATGTAATATATATATGTTTTACACATGTAGAATGAATGAATTTACTTCTATGGGATACATAGATACTAAAGGGATCATTGTATATTATTTCATATCATAAAAGATATCTATCAATCATTTTCTCACTGATAGGTGACATAATTCTTCATTAAAATTTTGATGGGTGAATGCATTCCTGTGAGGTTGTCCATAAAATTACAATGTAATTGAGGCATACATAAATCACCATAATATATTCATGATTTTGAGGAGGAGTAATGTTATGGAATAGCTTGTTATTCTATGTACCTTTTTTCATGTCATGATTATGATCCCAAAATCTACGAAATTTCCCTGATGTTACCCCGAAGCACATTTCAAGCCAATCATCCCCAAGAAATGCTACCAATTATTATTGATTATTTTTCAAGGTTCGAATGAAGATCACAACATTTCTAGGATTTTACCACCCATAATCAATGTATCATTCTATAATCCTCCCAATAAGTGGTGAGATATGGATATTATACAAAAAAAATATGTGCTCCCTAAATTCCTCAATATAAATAGAACTGCATGATAGTAGTGAACCTTTTGGGTTTTCTGAAAGAAAGTTCCCTAATTTTCCTTAGGGAAGATAAAAAATTTATTATTTCCTAAATGTATATCCATGAATGAGATGAATGGGAAACTAGCCCTTACATTGATAAATGTCTCAACAATGGGGGAATAGAGACCATCCTTCAAGAAATTCTGATTGAGATCCCATAATTCTATGAAAACTATGATATACCCATTCTTCTTATTGGTAGGTATTCTATTAAATAACCACAATGTTCATTTAACATCCAAGGTAACATTGGGTTTCGTGAGTTTATCAATATCGACTTCCATTTTAGAGGTACATGTAGTATGCTCTCTCTTGGATGTCTATTTATAGCCATCAAGATTATTTGAGAGACCCAAATGATATGTATATACATAATGATAATATTTGGGTATCTATGTGTAGTTTAGTTGAATACATGAATTTTTTATTTAAGTATATAAAAGTCTCTTTCTCCTCAAGATACATGGAAGAGCTTATCAATGTGATTCACAAATCATCTTTTGTATGTAGAATCCCTTATTTATGCTTTATATAGTTATTAAGATGAATTACAAAAATTATAGGGTTGGATATCAATGATTTTCTTCTTCCCCAACTTCCTATTTAATTTTATTGAATAGTGAATAGGAAGCAATATTTCAGGATCTATAATATGTGATAAGGATATTTTTATATCTTCTAACAATGAGGAGGAATCACTTGATATTTAATGCGCTGTTTCTGAGCTATGACTAGTAAGGTAATTCAAGATATTTTTTCCTTCCCCATATCATCAGGGGTAGAATATGCAGCTATATGTTCTAGGAATAATTGAATCCTCTGATGGGTTGTGACTATGATTTCTTTTTTTCCCTGATCGATGACAATCAGATATTTTCATGATGATAAATGTCATGATCAATGAATTTGAATCAATAAAATTAGATAATGGAAGAAATGATGAAACTAGTGTGCATGATCATTACATATTATTTATAGTTAATTTAAATAATTAAATAATTACCTTGTGATATCTATTTTTCATTGATGGATCTTAAAATGGATCTTTTTTATAACATCATTGTGTTTTTGGAATCAGGCGTAATTTCTCTATAGCGGTGATCTACACATGTTCCAAAAATCAGTGAACATCACCGTTGTAATCTCTAAGTTATAGCATGAAATATCCTATCATGAAAACCCCATGATTTTATCATATTTCTATTTTTAAATTTAATTTCATTTACAACATACATTTCACACAAAAACAAGTTTAAACGAACAATGATCTAAAATTATATATCATTATTTTAACATGATTGTTATAACATAGATATTAAATTAGCTAGAATGAATAGTATTAACCATATTATAAAATTTATATATTATATATTTAATCAATTGTTTTTAAATTCATCCAAAATATTTTATAGGATTAAGATAATTATGAACTCAAGTTTACACATTAAAAGGATATATTTTCCTAAAGGTAGTTTTATCAACTTTTAATGGATCACAAGTTTCAAAACTAAAATTCGAAACATTTATAAATTCTGTGGAACAAAATAAAATTCATTTTTGAAATCGTTATTCTAAAATTATCTTAGGTTGAAACATTTTTATTTTTATGAAAATATTTATATTCAAGGGAATAGTGAGAAACAATGATTTTCATAAAACTTTCAATTTTATTATATTAAAAGTGTATTTATGATTTTATGAAGTTATAAATAGAATTTAGGTATATCATAAATTAAAATATAAAATATTTATATCAAGGAATAATAAAATAATTTTTTTAAAAATGATATATTATCTATTGGTGTTTTTGTGAGACATAAATGTTTAGATACAAATTTATCATTAATTTAATTATTGAAAATAAAATTTATTTTCACAAAATATATTCCTTGATTTATATTTTATTGTTTCATGATTATAAGATAATTTTATGGATCCTTAAATAAATTTTCAATGTGTCCTAAAATCGGTTATAATTTAAAAATCTTTATTTTTTGAATAAATAAAAATAATAATTTAAAACAAAATTGATCATATTTAGAAAATGATTTTTATAAAACTATGTCTATTTTTGAATTCTAAATGTTTAAAAATGTTTAGGATGATTGTTTCTGGATTTTTTTATAATTGCTGAATTTTTGGTGAATAGTGAAATACAATAATTTATAGTATTTAGCATTATAAGTAAATAAATGAATTATTGAGTGATGTATGATATATGGATGTGGTAATAACCCATTGGATTTAACTCACATGATATAGTTACTATGTTTAGTCTCCGGAACCAATGTTATTCCATGTCTTGATAAAAAATAACTACCAAATGAATTAAATAATCAAAAAACACCCCTCTCATCCTCCATAAATACCACCCCTTGCCACCTCTTATCCTCACACACCCAAACCCTTGAATCTTTATTATATTACTACAATTTAATATATAAAACCTCTCCATCACATTATGGTTTTGTTGGTCTCACCAAAATACAATTTTCAATCTCCTGAAGGAGGTTCTCAAGGAGGGGACACTCAAGAGGTAAAACTCTCTCTATCTCTCTCTCTGTTTCTCTTTTAATTTCTTTTATTTTTTTTATACTTCCCTATCCTCCCCTATCAAAAGATATAGGATAAATCTAGTATCATTTATATAATTTTATTTTATTATGTTAATATATATACAATCACATTAGATAATAAACATACTTGATTACTTTCCATGTCATAAGCAAAATCTCACCCTTTGGTTGTTCTTCAATCTATTTACAATTCATCCCTTACACATGATAATAAATGTTCAAGTAATATTTTTTATGTTTGAACAAGTTTTAAAAAATAATGTGGTCATTATTTAAATCCTTTTACCTTTAAATATTTAATGAAACCCAAAAGGTTATCACCTTTTATCAACAAATAAAACATTCCAACGATTAACTTGATCAATTCTAAAATTTGTTAATATTAAGACTTAACTAAAACATGTTTTTTCATGTTCAAAAAAATTAGAGGAAATTTCATGAAATATTTACTTTATTTAATCACAAGAACCAATACTATGCATAATCTTATTCCAAAAGAATATACAAATGAATTAAATAATAAACAACACCCCTCTCATTCACTATAAATACCACCCAACACCACCCATTATCATCACACCACCAAAGCGTTGAGGCTTTCTTATATTCTACCCATTACATATACCAAACCTATCCCCCAATTTTTGGTATTTTTTGTCTCACTAGAATTCCATTTCCAATATCCATAAGGAGGTTCTCAGGGAGGCAACACTCTAGAGGTAAAACCTTATCTCTCTATTTCAACTTTTTTTTTATTTTCTTATCTATCCCTCACATACATGCTAAAAAGTGTAATGATAAATCTATTATATTTCACCTACTACACTTTTATTATTTAAATGGTAGGTAAACCATCAATTATATTCTCATCCTATTTTTTTCAACAAATTATAACATCATCCCTAAGGTTCCGATTTACCACCTTCTTGGACAATGAGTTTACATTTGCAATTTGTCCTCCTAGCCTATTCATAAAACCTATTATATGGTAAAAAAAATAATACATGTTATAAGATATATTTAATGTTTTGGAACTAATATATATACATAATATTAATTCATTAGACAAATCCGGTTTTCGATAATCAAAAAACACAAAAAATAATCTAAATGGGTATCATTAAAATTTTATCTAATGAATAACCCTCATATCTAGAAAAAAAATGATATGTAAGACCATTAATTATATTTTATTTTCATTAAAAACCAATAATTTCAATTATAGATAACTACTTACACTTTGAAAGATGTTTCATACTTGAATACAAGTGAACCAATCATGAAAACCGAGGAAACGAGCACTCCCGAATAATGAAATTGAATCTTATAACTCATAAAAAGGCCTGAAATGAAATTAATAAAATTATAATAAATCAAATAAATTTTGAAAAAGTTTTTAATTAAATTATTTATGAATATAATATCATTATTTAGGACATTAATTTCTATTATAAAACACTTTCAAACATAAGTCAAGTGATTCTCCCTGATCTTCAATTTTTTCATTCAGGTTACTCTTTATTTCAATTTACCCAAATATCATTCCTAATTATTTTTATATTCTTATTATACATTATTTTTATATGTTCAAGAATTATGTATTAATATCATTTCATCTTTCTGTGACTGTGAATTACCCGTTTTATAAGGATCCATTTTCAATTCCCTTGGATAAGCATGCCTGATTAAAGGATACTCTCTAATTTCTTACCCATTTTTAGTACATTCAATAACACATTATAAGAAAAAATAATTATTTGAAAAATATCTTTTAGTTATTAAAAAATATTATCTATTTTGGGGTTTATGTAAACAATTAATCATTTTTATTCTTTAAACACTCTTATATTTTCCCTCAAAATGCACTGAAGTGGCCCATTTCTAATGTTTCATAAAAATTCTATTTACGGGTTAGAAATAATTTAAGCCAAATAACAATTTCAATGTTATTATATTTTATATTCATTGAGATTAATTTTTACTATATGATTTTTTACAAATAAAAATGATTTTCCTAAAAGAACTCTTCATTACAAGGTAAAAAGGGTTTTCCTCTTATGAATTCCTGATGATTTTATTAGAGTGTTATCATCTATTTCAACACCACTTTTTGAACATTATAATTTATTGTAATTGATAATATATGATATTATATACCATATTAAATGTTTTATAATTTGATTGACTATTTATGTGCTATATGGATTCTGTTCTATATATTACTCAGAATGGTTTGGGATTATGTTTACTGATAGAGAAACATTATATACATTTTTTTGTGAATATGTTGTTTATATTTCAACCCATTCATATGAGGAATGAATTTTAATTAATAAGTGATGTGTGGGGACCACTATAGCCACTCGATGCATCTATGTGTCACACGATACTAACTAGATTGAGATTTAGTTGAGGTCTTACCCAATTATCCTTAGATGACTTGGGTGAGGCCTCGAGGGTATGTTTCAGATGTCTAGAATTATGAATTCCATCTTTATGATATTAGTAATTGATAATCCATGTCTTTATACATCTATTAGAATATCTATGATTAATTTTAATTCTCATATGATTATATATATGGTATTGTTTATTCAGTATTTATTCCTACCATATTGTGATCAAGATTATGTTTTAATGTATTTGGTTTTTAATTATTCACCTTACTGTATTATTTATCTTTATTTATGTTAGCATCTAGTATATTTCTTAACTATAATAAGAATCCAAGTTTACCCATTTCTTATGTTTTATTTTTCCCCAGATGTGAAGATGTATATTATGAATGAATTATAGGGCTAATATAGGATTTTATAGGCATTTCCAATTGAGTTGCTATGTTTTTTCCTTATTTTAAAGATATAATGTTACTATTATGGTTTTTTCTAGTTTTCAAAATATAACAAAAATATTTGGTCAGTTGGGATGTGAATGCTTGTTCGTAGTACAAATATAATAAATAAAGGCCTCGACTCCAGGATACAAGGGTTACGGTCTTTACATATCACTTTCATCATTCTCCTTTGACCACTATGAGAATAACATCCAATGAATTATCCATGATCTATATAGACTCGAGAGTGGGAGGTGAAGGGAAATCACTCTTAATTATTGGGAGAATTCATAGAGAATTGAGCTATTTAGGGACTGGAGAGGAATGTACTGATTTATTTTTTATAGAAAAATAAATGAATTGGCCGTCCTTAAATAATATAATTGGGTTTATATATAGCTAGGGTTTAGAAATATTTTTTTTTCAAGTTCGATTTAATATTTATTTAATCCCAATGGAGCCACATGTCTATAATAATAATGATTATAATAATAATAATATTGGTATTTCATGACTTTCTCTACTCTTTATAAGTAAAATTATATATTAGTTATTTGAATAATATTCATTGTATATTTTTCTTACCGGATCAATAAACTTTGTCCACTTTTCCTCCAAAATATTTATTTGTCCTTGAATAATGTATATTATCTTATTTAATAAATATCTCTGCATTATTCCCTGATAAATAAATAAATATTATATTCATTAAATAGATATTAAAAATTAATTAAATATTCTTCTCACAAAATATTATCTCGAATAAGTGGTGATAGAATATATAGTATTAAGAAAACATGAATAATTATTAAGCCATGTGTGGGAATAATATTTATTATAAATTTTGAATAATAAATATTAATATATTATTTAACTCGGATTGTGTATATAACTAGTGTGTGACCCTCTAGGCCTCCCTCTCAGAGGCATTAGGTGAAGAAACCTAATGTTCCAGGTTAGAATCTCACAATGTGGAAAAACACCCATATTGAAAGAATTCAATACTGCAATGACATAATACCTCATATAGATGATCACTATATAATATAATCCCAATATCATTATATCTCTAACCATGGAGGTTCTGTGCTGGCACAATAAGACTATGTGCTCAATGTCTTATTCTTTTAATTTTTGAAAAAAGAACTTTCCCATAGAACACCATGGACATGGATTTATTTATGCTATATAATATCAATCAAAGGGGTTGATATATCAAAAATCATTAAGGAATATAAGGGAAAAATCGTTTCTCATAGTATTCATTAATGCAATATTACATGTGATGGAAACAACATAGCCAACCACACATCAAACATATGTCATCACGGTTTTTGTTTATATATCAAAGTACATGACTTTTAATAATTATGAAGTAAAAGAATTAAGAAAAAAATATACAGATAATAACATCCGACGAAACAAGTAAATATAGATTTCTTATAGGTGGTTCTTGTTCGCATAATATCCAACATTGGATATTACAAAGGGTATACACCCTGAAAAGGTTCCTAAAATTGCTATAGGTATCCAACTTAGATAGTATGTATCATTTGTGTCCCTCATATAATACCATCTTTATATAGAATATATATTTAGGAATACTGTCACGAAACTTCTGGGTTCTCATCATAGCTGGAAACTGTTGTGACCTTTCAGTGTGACCGCTACTATTTGTGAATGATCAAATACTATGTTTTTTCAAATAAAATTCTTGATGTGATAAAATTTAGATTATTATTCAAATATATGAATATAAGATATAATAAAGTACATTGCTATTGGTTATAAGGAACCAACATCGATTAACTCCCACTTGCACTAGAGCTAACGACAAAGAGACTTTTGTCCCCTATCTCTCACATGATACTCTTTCTACTTTTGAGATAGACCTTTATTCAAGGGGTCCACCACGTTTTCTTATGAGGGAACTCTACATTTTTCTCCATCACACCTATGACGAAAATCCTTCAAGAGGTGATACTTCCAATGTATATGATTTTTTCCTTTGGTTTGACCTTCAATCATTACCAAGATCCACTACTGTAGTTTAATCATAATAAAATGTGGTAGGGTCATTATTTCTAGATACATCATCAAGATCCTGGAAAATGTTCCCATCAAAATATATTCCATGGATTCATCATATGACACTATATACTCAGAATCTACTTTAGAATCCGGGAAAACTGGCCTCTTTGAACTCTTCAATCTCATAACTCATTAGTTGAGATAGAAAACATTCCATGAATATGGCTTCAAATCATTCAGATCTATTTGAAAATATGAATCAGTATAATCCATGATTTCCAGATCCTCATATCCTCCATACAATAGGAACATATTCTTTGTTATTCTCATATTATATAGTCTTAACAATAAATAAATAAAGTTATCCGGGATATGTTTGATGTGTTCCTATAATGTCAAATGTATACGAAACATTCATTCTCTTACATAACATGGAATACATGATTGATCCTATCCCCGATGATTATGAGATCTTACTCATTCTATATTTCTCATGTTCGGTCTAAGGATACATTTTTATAAAAAGATATATACAACGTGACACAGGAACCAATCCTCTCTAAGAGAGTACCATACAAAATATATTTAGTATTTGGTCAATGTATGTACATTTAATTATTCAAGGAATCATCTCGGATCTATCAGGAATGATCTTTATCCATAGAATACATGACACATTACCTATATCCTTCATGGAGAAACACATTTTCATCGAGCCCTTAATAGAAGGTAAGATTGGTATGTCTATTCTAATAAGTAATATTTCATCAATATATACTACTAGGATCACAAAATAATTTCCACTAAACCATTTATAAACACACTGATCACATTAAATATTAATTAAAATAAGTTCATTTATATCATTATCGAACCAAATTTTCCATCATATGGATGACTGGATCAATCCACAATTGAGTCTTTGTAACTTGAAAAACTGTTTTCATCACATAGAGTCACAAATCATTCTGGTTATGTAATATAAAAATCTCCATGAAGGTTCCCATTATTTAAAGTAGTATTTACATCCATCAAAAAAATTTCATATTCACACTAAGTAACTTTATAAAGAATAATTATGATTGATTTAACCATGGAAAATGGTGAAAATAATTTTTCAGAGCCTATTAATTAAAAATTTTAAACACATTAACCACTATCTTTTCCTTATAGGTATTTACTTTACCTTCCATGTCATGTTTTTTCTTTAATATCCATTTTCAACCTATGGGATTTACGTCAACTGGTGTATCAACCAAAATTCAAATCAGGTTTTGATACATGGAATCCATTTCACAATTCATGACTTCTTGTCATATTTTAGATTTTTATGTCTATACCTTCTCTTTTTAGGATTCACATTCATCATTATCAAAAAAAATGTGCCACTATATTTAGTGACTAGAAAACCATATCTCTCTAGTTCCATTAAACCTCTTGTGCTCGATTGCATTACCTGTGTTTCTGGAACAAATTCTTCCATGAGGACCTATAGATTAAATTATTCTACCAACTCTTGTGTATCTTTAACATCAACTTCATCGAATTCAATCATTCTCCCACTATCATTTTCTAGTATGTGCCCCCTCTCAAGGAATGAGGTTTGTCAATATATAGACACTTTCTTTTCTAAGGGGTTATATAGGTAGTGTCCCTTTATTTGATTGTAAAACCATATAAAGATGAACTATCTTCCTCATAGTGATAGTTTGTTTCTTAACAAGGCATTAACAAATTCCTCCCAACCCCATAAACTTGTATGTGAAAAAACAAGTTTCTTTTTACTATATAACTCGTGGAAAATTATATGATCTTCTTTAGTTAGTTCTTAGATTAATTTATAATCCTTAGTTTTAAATTTATAACCCTAAAAAGATAATGGACGGTCTGCATGACTCATCATCAAACTTACCATGTCTAACAAGGTATAGTTCATCCTTTCACTAACACCATTAAACTATATTTTTTAAGGTGGAGTGAGTTGATATAGAATCCCAAACTCTCATAGAAAGTCGATAAACTATAGGTTAAGATATTCACCACCTCAATGTGATCAAAATTTATTTTTATTCATTCCAATATGATTTATTACTTCATTGTTGAATTAGTTGATTTTACTAAATGACAAATATATATACCTCATCATGTTAAATAACTATACTTACTCAAGTTATTAGTAAAGGTTATGAAGTAAGAATCCCAACCGATAGCTTCCACTAGAAATGTTTCACACACATCAATGTGTACAAATCCTAGAATCCATGTTCCCCCTAAACCCTATACACTATATGTTGTTTTGATCATTTTTCATTATAAAAAATCATGACTTATATCAAGTTGTTTAAATTCATAAGAGTATAAATAATCATCTTGATAATGATTTGTTAAACGCTTCTCATTTACATTACCAAGAAGTGGATTCCATAGATGGGTGTTATATTTGCAGTGCGAACATGATTTGATATCTATTTACAATAGTTTATTTTCATAAATTAATATATAAATAACATTATTTAAATTCTCCATACTATAACATTTTCTGATTTATAAAATAAAAAAATTCCATTTCCCCAAAAAATTAAACCATATTCATCTAGGTATGATATAGAAATATTGTTCATGGTAATAATAGGTATATAATAGAAATACATTAAAACAAATATATTATCAATTGAATTTCAAAGGTGGTAGTCACCAATGGATAATGTATCCAACCAAAAACCATCAATAGCCCGAAAATCCACCTACCTTCATGAATTTATTCAAAATATACTTGGTTTTTTCACTTGGATACTGATGTGAGCACCGCTATTTTAATCTAATTCCCAATGAGTATATATTGAAACGTTACACTAGACAACGAAAGCTCAATTATCCCCTTCCTTCTATGTGCAGTTACTCTTTTAGTAGGATTTATTTCCACATGAAAAACATATAACCTCATTTTCCTTACCTTTCTTATAGATCTTCTTATTCTTGGAATGATGGTGCTCATGATCTTTAGAATTGTTATGCATATTGTTCATCTTCCCCTTTTTACTCTTTTCTTATTCACTATAAGCACAGCTTATTTTTCATGCCCCATGCCTTTATCTTCATAGAAAACAAATGTAAGATATTCTGGAAGAATCTTCTAATTATTTCCCATATTATATTTAATAAAAAGCAGGAGAAGTTCTTGGGAAATGCTGGATGTTTATGATTTACTAGCAAGTAATCTACGAATTTAACCCCAAAGATGTCTAAGAATTTAATGTGTCCAAAAAGAATGACTTCATGAGGCCCAACTAGCATCGACTCTAAATGTTTAGTAGTAAAAAAAATTGGAGATCTCGAATCCCAATTACCCCGCCTTCTCTTTATATAAATCCCAACGACGAGACATCATTCTATACACATCGATGTACTTATATTGCATTAAAAGCTCATTGGTCAGGGATGATTGCCTGAAACACTGACTATCTTTTTAATCATTAAAATGTTTCTTATAGATAGTTAACTCTTCATCACTAACCACATGTCTAGGTTCCCCAGTAATTGGTTCTTCTAACACATACAATTTCCTTTGTTGGTGAATGATAACTCATAAGCACCTTTTCCAATCATAGAAAGTTATAGAGTTTAAAAGTCTTTCCTTATCATGTATTTATCATATTGATATATTTGAATTCCTATTATTGCTATTTAAAAAATTAGATTATAATAATTTATATACTATATCTATTAAAATTTATACAAATAAATAAATATTTTATTTATTAATATCCCACTATTTTATTGAAATCATATTATCCCTGACTGTTAGCTTTATGATATCCTATTACATGGACATTTTAGTTGAAAAAATCTATATCACCATTCTCATTACCCCACCATTTGTTGGAAAAAATTATAATGGTTTGATGTAGGCATTCCAAATTCCAACTGCATTAACTCATAGTTCTTTAATATATTGCATGGACTCCACAATCCTAATATCCTTAAATTAGATTTCTTTAACCCTTGACACTCAGTTACACCATGTATTACTTTAGAAGTCAACCTTTGTTGCGAACTAAGTTAATTCACCCCAAAAAATCATCTTATAATTTCTTGATAATATAAATAATCCAACATTACAGGGTCAAGCACTTTTAACAATTATTCTATTTTAATAGATGTGGTGTAAGGATATACACACTTAATATACATTATTGCGGGATTTTATCATTTTATGCAGAAATTTCAAATTATTTTTTTAATTACATGATTTTTAATATAAATTAGATTTACATAAGTGATTAACCATATATTAGATACTATTTATACATAAGACAATTTATTTAGTTCTATATTTCATGGTTGTTAATTTTTTATTTGAAGTTATCATGGAAAAACATCCAAAATTAAATTGCCATGTAACTTGATAGAAAATAAAATAGTAAATCGTTATGATCATGGGATTTTAACAATAGTGACATTATCTAGTGGATGATGAACTAACCATTAACATATGGAAGAAACTCCTTGAACCAATTAATGTTCATGTTGTGTCTTTATTATGATCCACCTAAGTATATCCCATATATTAATTTCACCTCAACTCAAAACATGAAACACCTCCACTAGCTAAGGGGATCCATTAATTATATATTCTTTTACAATATTAAGGTGAGGGGGAGAGATTTACTTAAAAGAAACTATGGGAACATAGGCCCTTACATAATGAGTTGAGAGATGACTTGGATACAAAAAATTTAGATTAATAATAAATTAAATAAAACTAATCACATATAAGGGTATTGGACTAAGATCATGATTAACCATTAACCTGAAACAAATTAGAAATCTAATAAAATTATAATTCAATTATATTCCTTCCATTTAATAAAAAACACTTTCAAATCAATTAATTACATTATTTAATTAATCTATTATTTTATCTTAATTATTAATAAAATTTCCTTGTTATTATCATTTATAATAACATTAAATAAATAAAATAAATTTATTTTAAATTAACTATATATGTCAATTTACCACGGAGACAACACAATTAATACCCATCTGAATATACCCCACACATATTATGCTCGTATATTTTTTTACTCTTGTGACATATGGCATACACAAATTATCATGTACCTCCATGATGCATACTATAAACTTAATGATTACAAATGTTATAATATTTATCTATCACGTGTTATGATCCAATGCAGATAGAGTAATAAATATTATATGACTCACAAACGAAATAAAGATATGAACATTACACTAAAATTAATTAAACACACACAAACACACACACACACACATATATATATATTAAAAACTCATCACATGGAATGTCCTATCAACATAATGAACAAAACAAATTACATGTTGATAAGTATTATATGGTATAATAAATAAATTATAATCTTTTACAATTCGGTTTATGTTCAGAGTGTGTGCAAGATAGACACATGGTGTGTAGTTTTTCTCACCATATATCTGAGGCACCCGCCTAGGGACTCGGCCTATGAAAATGCCTCAGAAAAAGATATATTACATTAAATTTATATAGGATACATGTCATGTGGTCTTTGTGTTAAACATCCAATAATCTGGTAATCCATGTAAGTATATATAAGACATATCGATAGTTAAAGGAAACCATGCTATTTACGTGGGCTACATGGTGTGCACCCAACTTATCATGTGCCATTATGGCATTCTCAACATGTGGTGTATAATTAAATTAACTACATGTCAGAAGTTCACATGGTTTGAATTAATTCGGAATTAATTCTTAGAGATTTGAAAACTAGTACACGAACTACATGTTTGGGTTACCTGATGTGTATTCTTATTTTTTATGACTAGATTTCTTTAGTACCTCTGGATGATATTTCCGATTTTATTTCATTCATCAATTAAGCAATTTTGTAATATTAATGATAAATGAAAGAGTGAGAATAATATCTCAAAATTAGTATTAATGAATTATTAGTCAAGAATTAAAAACCAAATGAAAAATGTGTAAATCAATAAATGATTTTTAAATAACTATAAATAATCTTGTCACCTTCTCTAATACAACTTGAATGCTACAGGTGCAGTGAAAGAATGGGATGGTTCATGCCTAACAATTCTTATTGGCATGATTGATGATCAACATGAAAATTACATGACCATAAACACCATGATCGACATAATTGAATCAATGAAAATAGATAATGGATAACACACCTGAACAAAAATGCTGGATCATCAAATATTATTTATAATTAATTTAATCAATTAAATAATTACATGGTGGGAATTAATTTTTCATTGATAGAACATAAATTTCATCTATATTGAACTTTCATTAAAATATAGGAATGAATAACTAATTTTCTCTAGCGGTGATCCACATGTGTTTCTCAAATCTGCAAACTTCATCAAACAAATCTCTGAGTGTCAGCACAAAAGATCCTATCACATTTATCATTAGTCATTGATTTCTATGAGAATTTCTACCAAAGTGTTCTCCATGATCTATATAGACTTGAGAGTGTGAGGTGGGGGAAGATATCTCTCCATTCATAGTACCATTCATGGAGAAGGGAGCAATTAGGGTTTCAAGAGGATTCTATGGATTAATTTTTAACAAAAAAAAACAAATGAATTGGATCTATTAAAATAATTTAATTTGTTTTATATAACACAAGGGTAAAAAATAGGTTTTTAAACAAGTTCCCTTTAACCTTTATTTAATCCTTATGGAACCCCATGTATATAATAACAACAACAATAATATTATTTATCAAAACGTGCTAAACTTGAGAATTAAAAATAAATATTATTTATTCAAATATTATTCAATGTATATTGTTTTCTCACTGGAACCTTAAACTCGGTCTGCCATTTCCCCAAAATGTTTATTAGACCTTTAATAAAGTCAATTTATTATTAAATAAATACCACTACATTATTTTCCAATAAATAAATAAATATTATATTCACTAAATATAAAATAAATATTTATTAGATATTCCACTCATATAATATTTTTTCTTGAGTAACTAGTTAAGAAATATATGCGATCAAAAAAATATATATAATTATTAAACCAAATGTAGGAATTATATTTATTTAAATTGTTAAATAATAAATAATAATATATTATTTAACTGAGATTCTGGGTAGACATAGCGTGTGAACTTTTAGGCCTCTTTATCAGTGGCACTAGGTTACATAGCCTAAAGTCCAAGGTTAGCATGTAGTAAGACTCTAGGGCACCAATATAGAAATATGTTAATTCCATAATGAAATAATACCTCATAATGATTCTTACTATGTAATATATGTTAGGTCAGAATGATTCTGACAAAAACCCAAGAGGGCGAGGGGTGAATTGTAATTCATTGATGCACTCAAAGATTCAAAATAACCCTTATGATATCTAATGATTATTTTTCTTCTATATTTAATTAATGTGAGTAGTGGAAATACAATAATGAAAATAACACAGATATGTATATTGGTTGAGGTCACAAAGGTCCCATAGTCCACTCCCCCAATTTTCTCTTAGTGATCTTTTTGATTTTCACTAGTAATTCATTTTACTAGGGATTTCACAATTGAGTGTAGTCAGTTGAAACCATTACAAATAATGATTTTACAAGTCCTTATATTTCATTTATAGGGAACCATAAATTTAAACATTATTGTGAGAAGCTGATACTGATTTGCAACCAAAACTATGTTTGATCATCTGATACTCTAATAAATCAATAGTGATTGACTTGAACCAAAAAACGATTCATTCATTTTTGCTGTGTGAAACTATTATATATGTATGGTCTCTAATAACATACAACAAAACAAAATTATAAAATATTTGAAAATGACTTCTTCAAATAATTATAGATAAAACACCAGATATAAGAATAAAAATGTATGTATCCAAAGTGTAACTCTAAAAGTGATTTTTTGAACTTATAGAAGAAGATGAAGAAACAAGATATAGTAGTATTGAAAAAAATAATAGTGATTCGATCAGATAGATAAAAAATGTATGTATCCAAATTATTGATCTAAAGGAAAATAAACTCATTTATTTATAATCAGAAATTTTTTATTTTATATTCATATCATTATATTATAAACTTCTTAGAAGATAACTATAAGGCCCCAGCCTTAAACCTTACTTAATCTTGAGTTATTACAAGATTACACATTGAGGATCTTTTCAGGTTTAGAGTTTTAGAGAATTAGATCATAAAACTTGCGTTACATTCCACATATAAACAAAGTGGTTACATAAAGATAGTATTCTTCATTCCCATCAATGGAAACACATTTGAAATAAAACATGGATTCTTTTTGACACATCCTTGACCCTATCATCTTATCATGTACCATTCCCTTGACCTGTGAAAAACATTTCAAAAACTTGGGATGAGCATAAAAACTCAGTATGGGTTATAAAAACATGGGAAGGAAATATGAGTTCATATATACATAAGAATGAAATCATACTTTACCCATAAAACATTGTCACTTTAACATACCTCATAAAATCATGAATAAATCATAGAAATCATAAGACATAAAGGTAACATGAGGCATTCATAACATTCTTACGTAGGGAGTAACCCTCTTGGTTACGTTTGGAATACCCATCACAGTATATTCCCTAAAATCTCTTCAGAGAAACCTTAACGTTTCACTCCTTCGCGTTACCCAATGCATTGGAGAGCTATAACGGGCTCACCCGCCCTTAGTTTATCACAGAACCACCCATCTTCATAATAATGCCCAAGAACCATAACATAAACGTATCATGTAAAACATGCATAAAGGAAACATAACATTTCCACCATTAAATCACAAGATATCAATACCACACATTGATATAAAAATATTATGAAAACCATTCTCAACACCAAAATAAAAGAAAAGTAAAACAAGGTATTTATTTTTCTTTTAAAAAGAAGGTATGGCTTGTAGAGGAAGCCAAAACTCAAATAACGGTCATGACGACAGAGAAGTCGTTGTCGCCGCATACGTACGACAAAAACATTCCCTTTTGTCGTTTAGTAAACACTTCGTATAAAAAAGATTCCTTTTGAAAGAACGTAAAATTCAAAGGGGTTTATACACCGTATAAAAGAAAGTTGTGTATAAAATAAAATATGCCTCAACGAAAGGAGATTGAGACAAAGTCCCATACCTCGTATCCGACTTGACCCGACCGTTCTTTAATCTCCTGAATAATAAACTTGAGTTAATCTATACTTTCTTATGAATCTTTTTAAAGTTCATTATTCCTTTTATACCATGTTATGAACATCATGTAATCAGTTATGTTAATAATGTTCATTTTGTCGGTATTTGGTTCTTAAGTCAAAAATAGACTTCTTACACTTACATGTTGTTAATTTGGTCAAAGTTTCATTATATCCAGAATGGTATTCATGATGTATATATCATATATGTCATAGTACATACATGCATTTATAATATTACATCACATTTAGAGGTAAGAAAGGAAATGCACTGTTCATGGAGACGGTAAGCCGTACGTACGCATGAACGCTACTTCCATTTCTATTTCATATTTTCTGGAATGGAATCCTAATGATATAAGAGTATATTATAATTTCAGTATAATAACATATATAACATCATTAATTTTATCCTTTACACATCCCACATATGGTATTAACGAATCAAATCACTTTTAGGGGGCGGTAGTCCGCACTTCCTAAAATGAAGATATCGTGTTTTACCCATAATGGAAACCATAAAGGTATGCCCAAAATGAAAAAAACAGAAGCTTAAGGAAAACATAAACATATTATATATCATATATAAAAATAGTGACATCATAATGGCCACCTTTGAATGTGTTAAAAGAGTGTTGAACAATCATCGTTTCGGGAGGCAGAATTTCGCCATCCACAGAAACCGTATGTTCATTAACCATTTGATGTAGTTGTGTGAGAGTGTAGCTCAAATAAATCTTATAACAACATCCTAGTATATTTAAGATACTGGTGTTGTTACAAAGGAAGTAAATAAAAAGAGTTTATGGGGTTGGAGAAGTAAAATAAAACAAATGAACATGAAAGAATGAATTACCTTTAAAAGTGTAACTCCTTTTGAGTTGAGCCTAAAGGCTTCCTTTGAAAGGATTCTGCCCATAGGGAATCCTCTAGGATGAGGATAGGGATGTGGAGAGAGCAAATGGGCAGGGTTTGGCCGAGCCAAAGGCTTGAAGAGTGTGTGAAATGAGGTAGAGGTGGGGGCCTTTTATAAGAGGAGAGGAGGGGCACTTTTGGAAAGTAAAGAAATATTACTTTATTTGAAAATGTGTTTCGGTTTTAAAAGGTCCCACATTGATATAATTCGTGGATAAGGTGATAAGGGTTCGAAATACACTCATTCAATTGGTTTTGGACATGTGTAGTTCATAGATTTTACATTATCTTTCTATTTTATTTAAATTGTCAAATAATGATGTCATCACTGCATCATTATTATGTCATAAATAATTTAATTTATTTAATGTCTAAAAATCATAAAAAAATACTATGATATAGGAAATCTTTTTATATTTCCAATGACTATTTATAATCAAAATTTGGACTTGTATAACCCCACTTAAAAATTGTTTTCGTAAAACATATTTTGTTTGTGTCATTTTCACTTTAACATTAAATAAAAAGTAATTTATGTCATTTCCCAACAAAAGTGGATCCATGGGGTCCCCAAGTTGACCCATGGCATTTCATGGTTGCCCATGACACAACCAATGAGGATGGTACATGTGTCTAGGTCATTTCATATTATTAAAGCATTATTTATACCTTAAACTACACTAATTACCACTAATCGCGATTAAGAACTTAATAAGTTACTATTCACCAAAAAATTATTTTAATCTCATTGAACCACATTTTACTTCTTAATGACAACCATGTATGTCAGATTTTCAAAATTCAATACACATTAGTGGTAAACTTTCATTTAACTGAAAAATCAGTTTGCGTGATTATCACTTAGTGGTTTCACTATTCATCAAAAATTGAAGTTTTTCAGAAAATTACCAAAAATTCACCCTAAGCTATATTTGATATTCCGAATTCAAAAATGAAGTCTATTTTACAAAATTCAATACATATAAGTCAAATTAATTAGTTTGATAATTAATTCCCGCTGCCAGAGCAAATAGCGTGTTTTTATGAAATAATAAGTATCAAAAGATTGACACAAGTTTAAGTCCGATTCAAAGTGAAATTAATTCCAACGGCCACTATTGGATTTAATGGTAAAAATATTTTCTAATTTCACTTCAAAACCAATTAAAAACATAATCTAATCATATAAATAAATTAGATTAAAAAGCAGTTTTGATGTAAAATGCAGTATTTTTCACTATTCATTAAAAAAAATGAATATTGTCAGAAAAATACCAAAAATTTATACAAAGTAAATTTTGATGTCCCGATTATAAAGAAGAGTTATATTTGGTCCAAAATAAAGTATAAGAGTGATCAAAACTATATTTAATGACGGTTCACCATTAGAAGGTGATAAGTGAACCTTTAGTGAAAATTAGAGTATATATGCATAAAATTGAACTCTTTCCGTATTTTAAGCCTTTATCTTTTATTGGGTAAATGTAAAAACATTTAAAAACATATCTAATCATATTTTAGTTATTTCTATCCATTCCCGCCAGTACAACGGCTACTTGTTAACTAACATTTAAAATAATATTATTTTATTACTAGTGTGCTACGTAAGTTTCAAAGAAACTCATCGTTGCGTATTGGGTACGCTATCGAATATAGAAAACCCTTTAAAATAAAATTAATATTTATTTCGTAAATATTAATAAATATGAAAATTATTTATTCTTTATTTACCTGGGATGTTACAATAACCATATCAATAATATTACATTAGATACAACAAATCTAGGGAAAAGATTCTTTAGAAATAACTCATAAAAATTGAAATTATTTGAATTTAAAAATTTCAAAGAGATTCAAAATTTTCAATATAAATGTGAATGATTTAATCTATTAAGTATGATCCTTTTCATCGGTCCCCAAACAAATTTATAGAGATATTTACTTCTTGTGAGACAATTATAGAAAATATGAAAAATATAACTAATTTAGAACTCCATCATTGACCAGTAAAATTTATTATTCCTTCACATAATGTTAAAATCCGAAAGTAGGGTTACAAATTTATGATTGTTTGAAAAATTAGGGTTGATGAAACATTCAACTATTCATATAACGTAGGGTTTTTTAACCATAGGTTTTCATGAAAACATAGGGTTTCCAAACCATAAATTATTCATACAAATATACGGAATGAATAATGTTTTCAAAATATTTTTCAACACATCCATAATACTTAATAAACTATTTTCCCATGAATTAAAGATTTGTGTTCTCTTCATGAATAGATATAAATATTATAATGAATATCATATTTCTAAAATTCAATAAAAATAAACATCATTAGAAACATAAATGTGTGTGTTTTTTATCATCCAATTCAATATGAAATCAAAGAAATTGTTGAATAAATACATTCTCAACAATCTCTCTCTTTTGAATGAACACAAAAAACATAAAAATATGAAAATTTTAGAAATATTTTAGAAGAAAACATATCAACAAAAAATAAGTAAATAAATTATAAGATCATTCATCCACTTTATATCAATTAATATAATTATAATAAAAATTAATATATAAACTTAGTCCATATTAATCTCTGCCCCTTTTGGTGACATACAAAATATTATTTTATTTTGTAAAAATATGTTCTGAATAAAAGAATGTATACAAACCACATTAGATTCACACTTACTTTTAAAATTTTAAAATGAAGGATCCATGAAAATATGTAAGAAACTATTCAAATAATAATAAGGGATTGTAATGATTACATTAAACCATTTCATTAATTCCATAATAATATTTAAAATTACACCCAAAGACATAACATACTTGGAAAATATATCCTATGAATTAATATATTATCATGTAATAATAGATTTTGAACTGTTTTTTTTTATTTTTTTAATTGAGTAATTTTTCTTAATTATTAATATAATTACTTATTACTCACAGTAACAAACTAATTTATTATGTGTACTGAAATAATAAAACATTAAGCACTTGTTTTACATGTAAAATAGTTATTTATTAAATATCAATAATATAAAACATTAAAATGAAATTATTAAATGATTTATAACACATATTTTTACTAACCATAATATCTAAAAACAATTTATAATATTTAATAATCTATGAAAAAATGTGGATTCAATAAGGATTAGATATATCATCCGAACAATCCAAACATTGGACATTTTCACCTAAATCTTCAATTTTTTTTTGACTATTATTCTATTCAGATTTGAACATCTGATGACATTTCATACAATTAATATAATGAAAATAGATTAACCAAAAAGTATATTAGTTCATCACGATCTAGTTTAGTAAAAATTTATTTCTGAGAAACTTCATCGATATTAACATTTCTAAATTAAACATATCAAAATATTATTTTAAAATCTATCATTTTTTTCCTTATGATTCTCCCTTTTTTGTATCAAAAACTTCTTTTGACATAATCAATTTTATATATCTTCATATGAGTTTCTAGAGTTATTTAGATCATTATGAAACTTTTGATTTTCTTAATTAAAATTAAAGAACATAAAAATAATACCTTCATACGACATTCAACCTTTAAGAATTTATGATGAAGAAACATCCAGTTCGTTATAACCATGATATTACTCATCTTTTTGAGAATTTTTTTCATAATATTAATTAACATACAAAACATAATGTTATCTTAAAAAATAAGAATAAGGGTTATGGTTTTTTTTATTTTGAAAAATTCTTTCATCTAAACTTGAATTTATGGATCTCTTTATTTTTCTCTGAGTTATTTCATAAGTATTTGAACAAGATATTTTGAAGAAGATAGGAAAATTATTTTAAAATGTTTTCAAAAGAATACTCCAGGGTCTTAAAAAGTAAGTTGGTAAGTTTGGTTTTCCAAATTTTTAGATTCCACTTCATATTCTCAAGGAAAAAAATAATTTCGTAGTTTAAATATTCAAAAGAAAATTTATGTTAGAAACAAATTCTAATTGATACCATTATATAACTAAATAAAATTTCTATAATTTCCAAGTTCTAGGTTCCACCCAAAGGTGTCCTAATGTATCACGGTAAATGAATTCCCTATATCCTAATCCTCATTTGTCCTAACCTCGATGTGACTCGTAAGAAAAATTAATCTCCAACCTCGAACTCCAGAGGGTGACTCCATCGATCATTACAAGATTTCATCCAAGACTGTGTTGTAGCCATCCTCTTCCGAATCAACTCCACTTTCTCTCTGGACTCATGGACAAGACCAAGTCCCAGTATATCTACTTCTCCCACCTCTATCTAACATAAGGGTGATCAACATGGTCTATCGTACAATGACTCATAAGCTTCCAACAGAATTATTTACTAAAAACTGTTATTATAGGAAAACCCCACTGGGGGTATGTGTCTCTTGAAAGAGCCCCCCAAATCTAAAATCAAGCTTGAAGCATGTCCTAGAAAACCAAAATTGTGCACTCAGAATAGCCATTATTCTAGGGATGGTAAGCTATACTCAGAATTACCTATATATCAAAAGCCCTCTATAGTCCCTACCAAACATTGGAAGTAAACTGGGCATCACTTTTCAAAATTATAGAGTATGGGACCCTATGAAAAAAACTATCTCTAAGTTGTAAAACAGTCCAAGGTCATCAACCTTGAAGGTTTCCATGATCAGAGAGAAATGTTCAACCATCATTAGCCTATAACCAACCCAAACCACATCATTCCCTCAAGGAAACCCCGGTAAACCTATCTCAAAGTCCATCACGACATATTTCCACATCATGTTAGGAATATGTAACTACTATAAAATTCCTTATAGTCCCTGATGTTCCACCTTCACTTGATGACAGGTGGAACATCTCATAACAAAACCAGCTTCATCTCTCTTCATTCCTGACCACCACGGCTGATGATGTAGATCTCAATCAATTTTAGTGACACCAGTATGAACTACCCATACCGAGGCATGAAAATATCACATAATCTCCTCATGTATGTCTATTTAAACCCATAAAAGTCAATGAAAATGAAAAACCTCATCCTCACCTATGGTCGATCTAGGTGTAGGGTCCTCGCCTGACACACTATCTTATAGGACTAGGCCTTGAGAATATGTTATCTGCCTTATTCTCACTCGATTCTATAAAGTAGAGGTAATAGATACATAAGAAATAAATGTCTTCACCTAATTATCTAAAACCTCCAAATTCATCTTAGAGAACATATCCATAAGATGTCACTCACTTTTGACATCTTGAACTATCGGTATTTGAGTCCTCCCATCGCATCAGCAACTACATTGCCTTTCCCTAATGTGTAACCAAGATCAAAGTCAAAAGACTGGCGGTACTCAACCCACCTTTTTTTTCTCAAATTAATATCATACTAAGTAAAGATATAATTTAGACATTTGTGGTTAGTTTGTACCTCAAAATTATCTATCAAAATATATTTCTCTAACAACGCAAAGCATGAACATCTGCAACTAACTCGAGATCATGCATTAGGTACTTCCTATCACTTGAACTCAACTGCTGTGACCCATACACAATGACTCATTCTGCCCGCATAAGAACTGCTCCCAGCCCGATATCTGACACATCATATTAAATGGTGTAACTCTTTCCTGGATCAAGAAAAAATAGTTTCGGTGATGAATTAAATATCACTTTTAGCCCTTGAAAATCTGAATCACAAGAAACAATCCAAAATTACTTTGCACCCTTCCTAGTCAGGACTGTCAGTGGTGATTTTAAGCATTAAAAATCTTGAATAATGTTCCTATAGTAACCAAACATCCCTATAAATCTCTGACCTTAAATAAGTTATTCAGATGCTCCCAAGAAACTACTGATCTCACATTATATGGTTCTATTAATACTTTTATCTCTGAGATGACATAACCCAAGAAGTGAATCTGGTCCATCCAAAAGTTTCATTTTGAGTGTTTATCATATAACTGATGATCTCTTAGTGTAATCAATATAATATCAAGATATATTTCATGGTCAAGTCGAGTGTGATACTACACCATGATATCATCCACAAAGACTACCATAGAAGAATCCAAGTAAGGATGGATCCCTCAGTTCATCTGTTCCATGAAAACTAATAGTGCATTCATGAGGCCGAACGACATAACCAAATACTTGTATAGATGATATCTTATTCGAAAGGCTATAATAGGTATATATATTGTTCTCAATTGCTACTTATAATAACTAGATAACAAGTCAATATTTGAGAACACTCAGGCTCCACGAAGTTGATCAAAGAGATCATTAATCCTCTCCAAGGGATATTAGTTCTTAACCATCAATTGGTTTAGCTTCCGATAATCAACACAAAGTCAGAGGGAATTGTTCGACTTCTTCGCAAAAAGGATAGGTGAACTCCGAGGAGACATACTGGGTTAGATGAAACCTTTCTCCTACAACTCCCTAACTAATTCGTGACCTCATGTAACTCAGGTGTATTCATCCCATATGAAGGAATGGACATTGTTTCCGCTCTTGGAACAAGCTCAATAGATAAATCTACCACTCTATTCAAAGGAAAACCTTCAAATTCCTATAAAAAGACAACTCTAAAATAGTCCCCCACTAGAGGAAAGTCCTTATTTGAAGTCCCCTTATCTTCCAGATATAAACTAGAAATATAGGCTATAATTTCTCCCAACTGATGGTGCTCAGGTCCTTCTCATCTCTCCTGGACATCCCATTTGTCCTTGTGTAGAAAAGACCCACTGTTTGGTGGTGTGAAACTCACCCTGCAGTGATAGAAGTTAAAAAAGTTCGGAAAGGAGACCAACGAGTCCATTCAAAAAATGAAATCGAAGCCTGCCATCTCTAATATGTAGAGGTCCTATAAGAAGTTACACCCACCAATATCAATATGGAATTCCTTGCACTGATGTACATTAGTTGTCCTAATCCCCAAAAGAGTGTCTAGCATTAGAATAACTTCAAAAGTGATGATAAATTTCCCAAGTCTCACAAAAAATGAAATAGAAATAAAACTATGGGAACCCCCTGTATCAAAAAGAGAAGAATATGAAACTAAGGAAACTAGAATTGTTCCACTAATTGTAGAGGGTCTAAGATCCATCTCGTACTAGTTCTACTCCATCTCAAATGACTATCCTATAATGTGTGCCTGAGACCCTGCCTAATTACCATGAGCCGATCCACCCTACTGTTGCTGAAAACCTGTTGTTTAGCTACCATGACCAAGACCACCCCCTCTACTTGAAAAACCTGATGAACTCCAGCTCCCAAACTGATGAGAAACATGTGGTCCTTCTCTTGAATTTGGAGTCATAATAGACCCCCTCTCACTCATTTTTGTTGAAAACATCTACAAAAAACAAGGAATATGTCCCATATTTCCACAATATCGGCAGTTGGTTGGGTCCTTCTTGTAATTTTGCCTCATTTTCCCACTCTTCCCACACTGGTTGCAAACCACTTGGATACATGAAGTAACATCATGTGAATGCTCCCTGAGGCACTTAATTTTTTCTATCAAAGCAGTATCGGCCCTGGATGCTGAACTACTCTGGCTTGCAGCTCCCAACTTCCACAGACAATGCTCGGTAATCAGTGCATGGTTTCCAATAACAGTTACCGAAGTCATCCTAAAATCATTCAACTGTGACTGGATGTTATACCTGAGACCATCCTCAAAATTTATATCCAATGATAACTCATCAATTCCCAAAATAGGTGTGAATCATTGAATCTCTATAAATCTAGAAGAATAATCCATCACTGAAAGAGTGCACTGCTCCATGTGCATGAACTCCCAGGCTCGGTCAGTCCTCAACCTCTCAGGGTAGAAGTAATCATAGAAGGTCCTTTGAAACTCTTACCAAGACATATCCTGATGAAATTCCACCTGTGAGATAACATCCCACTATCTCTTGGAGGAATCACATAGCATGTACATCATGAGCTTCAACCTCCTTCATAGAGGCATCTCCAGATTCTTGATTATCGAAAGCATGGCCTCCAACCATGACTCTACACTCTATGGTCCTACATTCATAGAAAAAGTGGGAGGATGATGCTACTGGATAACGCTCTTCAACTCTTCCTATAAGGCCCAAGCCTTAAACCTTACTTAATCTTGTGTTATTACAAGATTACACATTGAGGATCTTTTCGGGTTTAGATGTTTAGAGAATTAGATCATAAAACTTTCATTACATTCCACATATAAACAAAGTTGTTACATAAAGATAGTATTCATCACTCCCATCAATGGAAACACATTTAAAATAAAACATGGATTATTTCTTGACATCCTTGACTCTATCATCTTATCATGTACCTTTCCCTTGACCTGTGAAAAACATTTCAAAAACTTGGGATGAGCATAAAAACTCAGTATGGGTTATAAAAAAAACATGGAAAGGAAACATGAGTTCATATATACATAATAATGAAATCATACTTTACCCATAAAACATAGGCACTTTAACATACCTCATAAAATCATGAATAAATCATAGAAATCATAAGACATAAAGGTAACATGAGGCATTCATAACATTCTTACGTAGGGAGTAACCCTCTTGGTTACGTTTAGAATACCCATCACAGTATATTCCCTAAAATCTCTTCGGAGAAACCTTAATGTTTCACTCCTTAGCGTTACCCAATGCATTGGAGAGCTATAACGGGCTCACCCGCCCTTAGTTTATCACGGAACCACCCATCTTCATAATAATGCCCAAGAACCATAACATAATCATATCACATAAAACATGCATAAAGGAAACATAACATTTCCACATTTCAATCATGAGATATCAATACAACACATTGATATAATAAAAACATTATGAAAGCCATTTTCAATACCAAAGTAAAACATGGTATTTATTTTTCGTTTTAAAAAAAAGTATGGCTTATAGAGGAACCCGAAACTCAAATAACGGTCACGACGGCGGAGAAGTCATTGTCGCCGCATACGTACGACAAAAACATTCCCTTTTGTCGTTTAGTAAATGCTTTGTATAAAAAAGATTCCTTTTGAATAAACGTAAAAGTCAAAGGGGTTTATACACCGTATAAAAGAAAGTTGTGTATAAAATAAAATATGCCTCAATGAAAGGAGATTGAGACGAAGTCCCATACCTCGTATCCGACTTGACCCGACCGTTCTTTAATCTCCTGAATAATAAACTTGAGTTAGTCTCTACTTTCTTATGAATCTTTTTCAAGTTCATTATTCCGTTTATACCATGTTATGAACATCATGTAATCAGTTAAGTTAATAATGTTCATTTTGTTGGTATTTGGTTCTTAAGTCAAAAATAGACTTCTTACACTTACATGTTGTTAATTTGGTCAAAGGTTCATTATATCCAGAATGATATTAATGATTTTGATAACATATATATCATATATATTCATCATATACATGTATTTATAATATTACATCACATTTAGAGGTAAGAAATGAAATGCACCGTTCATGGAGACGGTAAGCCGTACGTACGCATGAATGCTACTTCCATTTCTATTTCGTATTTCTGGAATGGAATCATAATGATATAAGAGTATATTGTAATTCCAGTATAATAACATATATAATATCATAGTTCCATCCTTTATATGTCCCACATATGGTATTTAACGAATCAAATCACTTTCAGGGGGCGGTAGTCCGCACTTCCTAAAATGAAGATATCGTGTTTACCCATAATGGAAACCATAAAGGTATGCTCAAAATGAAAAAAAACAGAAGCTTAAGAAAAAAATAAACATATTATATATCATATATAAAAATATTGACATCATAATGGCCACCTTTGAAGGTGTTAAATGAGTATTGAACAATCATCGTTTCGGGTGGCAGAATTTCACCATCCACGGAAACCGTATGTTCTTTGACCATTTGATGTAGTTGTGTGAGAGTGTAGCTCAAATAAATATTATAACAACATCCTTGTATATTGAGGATAATTGTGTTGTTACAAAATTAGTAAATAAAAAGAGTTTAGGGGGTTGGAGAAGCAAAATAAAACAATTGAACATGAGAGAATGAATTACCTTACAAAGTGTAACTCCATTTGATTTGAGCCTAAAGGCTTCCTTTTAAAGTATTCTGCCCAAAGGGAATCCTCTAGGATGAGGATAGGGATGTGGAGAGAGTAAATGGGAAGCGGTTGGCCGAGCCAAAGGCTTGAGTAGTGTGTGAAATGAGGTAGAGGTGGGGGCCTTTTATAAGAGGAGAGGAGGGGCACTTTTGGAAAGTAAAGAAATATTACTTTATTTGAAAATGTTTTTCGGTTTTAAAAGGTCCCACATTGATAGAATTCGTGGATAAGGCGATAAGGGTTCGAAATCCACTCATCCAATTGGTTTTGTCCAGGTGTAGTTCATAGATTTTACATTATTTTTCCATTTTATTTAAATCATCAAATAATGATGTCATCGCTGCATCATTATTATGTCATAAATAATTTAATTTATTTAATGTCTAAAAATCATAAAAAAAATACTATGATGTAGGAAATATTTTTAGCATTCCAATGACTATTTATAATCAAATATCTGTTCTTTATATCCCCATGTAAAAATTGTTTTCGTAAAACGTATTATGTTTGTGTCATTTTTACTTTTACATTAAATAAAAAGTTATTTATGTCATTTCCCAACCAAAATGTCTCCATGGGGTCCCCAAGTTGACCCATGGCTTGTCTTGGTCGGCCATGACACAACCAATACAGTTGGGACATGTGTCTAGGTCATTTCATATTATTAAAGCATTATTTATACCTTAAACTACACTAATTACCACTAATCGCGATTAAAAACTTAATAAGTTACTATTCACCAAAAAATTATTTTAATTTCATTGAACCAAATTTTACTTCTTAATGACAACCATGTATGTCGGATTTTTGAAATTCAAAACACAATGATGGCAAAATTTCATTTAAACGGAAAATCAGTCTTTATAAGTACCACTTATTGGTTTCACTATTCATCAAAAATTGAAGTTTTTCAGAAAATTACCAAAAATTCACCCTAAGCTATATTTGATATTCCAAATTCAAAAATGAAGTATATTTTACAAAATTCAAAACATTTAAGTCACATTATTTAATTTAATAATTAATTCCCGCTATCAGAGCAAATAGCGTGTTTTTATGAAACAATAAGTATCAAAAGATTGACACTAGTTTAAGTCCAATTTCAAAGTGAAATTGATTCCAATGAAAACCATTGGATTAAATGGTAAAAATATATTCATATTTAACATTAAGACCAATTAAAAAGACAATCTAATCATATAAATAAATTAGATTAAAAAGCAGTTTTGATGTAAAATGCAGTATTTTTCACTATTCATTAAAAAATGAACATTGTCATAAAAATACCAAAAATTCACACAAAGTAAATTTTGATGTCCCAATCATAAAGAATAAGTTTATTTTGACAAAAATAGTTTATAAAATTGTCAAAAGATAGATTTAAAAAGGGTTTTCCATCATAAGGCAGTAAAACAATCTTTTAAGAATATTAGTGTATTCCATGCTTAAGATTGGATTTATTTTCATTTTAAGCCACTAAAACACTATCTTAATCATTAATAGACATCGATAAAAATATCTATTATTCATTACATACTTGGGATGTTACATCCTTCCCCCTTTAGAATATTGCATCCTCGCAATTTATTTACTTATCGAATAAATGGGGGTACTTATCCCTCATTGCATTTTCAGATTCCCATGTTGCCTCTTCAATCATGTGGTTTTTCCACAAAACCTTTACCTGGTGAATCAATTTATTCCGTAACACTTGCTCCCTGTGGTCAAGAATCTGGACCGGTTGTTCCTCATAAGATAGGTTCTCTTCCAGCTGAACTACCTCTGGACTCAAAACATGAGATGGATCTGGCATATACTTTCTCAACATCGAAATGTGAAAAACATTGTGTACCTGAGATAAACTCGGAGGTAAATACACTCAGTATGCAACTGATCCAACTCTCTCCAGAATTTCGTATGGTCCAATGAACCTTGGACTCAACTTTCCATTCTTACCAAATCTCATCACACTTTTCCAAGGAGAAACCTTGAGAAAAACATGATCACCTACCTCGAAAGATAGATCCTTCCTCCGGTTATCCGCATAACTCTTCTGCCTTCTCTGAGCTGTTCTCATGTGTTTCTAAATCAGCTGAACTTTTTCTGCCATCTCTTCTACCAATTCTGGTTCCATAAACTTTCTTTCAACCACTTCATCCCAGAAAGCTGGAGTTCGACACCGCTTCCCATATAATGCCTGAAATGGTGCCATCTGTATACTGGAATGAAAACTGTTATTATATGAAAACTCAACCAAAGAAAGATGTTGGTCCCAACTTCCCTGATAATCCATAGAACAAGCTCGTAGCATATCCTCCAATGTCTGAATTATTCGTTCTGACTGCCCATCTGATTGAGGATGAAAAGCAGTACTAAAATTTAATTCAGTACCCAATGACTTCTGAAGGCCTTTTCAAAAGTTAGAAGTAAACATGGGATCACGATCTGATACAATGGAGAGAGGAACTCCGTATAACCTGACTATTTCTTTAAGATACAAACGGGAAAGTTGATCAAGAGAGAAACTATCTCGTATAGCAAGGAAATGAGCAGATTTGGTCAAGCGATCAACAATAACCCAGATTGCATTATTACCTCGAAATGTCTTCGGTAATCCAACAACAAAGTCCATGGATATATTCTCCCATTTCCACTCTGGCACTGGTAAAGGCTGAAGCATCCCTTTCGGTAACTGTCGCTCTGCTTTAACCTGTTGACATGTCAAACACTTTACAGTAAAATCAGCAATATCTCTTTTTATTCCATCCCACCAGTAATACTCCCGCAGATCTCTATACATCTTAGTACTGCCCGAATGAACTGAAAACGGAGAACTATGAGCTTCACATAACAACTCTCTCTTCAACTATGAATCACAAGGCACACACAATCTCTTCCCAAATCTCAAAATGCAATCATTATCAATTTTGAATTCAGGCAACTTACCTTTTTGAACCAGCTCTACCTTTTTCTGCAACTCACTATCTTGCTTCTGTGCTTGGTTGATTCTATCTGATAGAGATGATCTCACTGATACCTGAAACAAAACAGAAGGTCTTCCTACACCAACAACTTCTATGCCAAATTTCATCAAATCCTTAACCAAAGGATCACGTTCCAAACGCAGCATTGTTAATGAAGCATTACGTTTTCGACTCAAAGCATCAGCCACTTTATTTTCTTTTCCCGGATGGTAATGAATTGTACAATCATAATCCTTGATTAATTCTAGCCATATCCTCTTTCTCATGTTTAACTCTTTCTGAGTGAATATATACTTTAAACTTTTGTGATCGGTATATATTTCACACTTTACTCCATACAAATGATGCCTCCAAATTTTTAAAGCAAAAACAACAGCAGCTAATTCCAAATCATGTGTAGGGTAATTTACCTCATGAGTTTTCAACTGTCGTGAAGCATAAGCAATTACCTGATCATTCTTCATTAGGATGCAACCAAGTCCTTTCAATGAAGCATCACTGTATATAAAAAACTCACCATTCCTGGAAGGTTGTGCCAAAACAGGAGCATTCAACAATCTTCTTTTCAATTCCTGAAAACAATCATCACATTATTTTGTCCAGATAAACATAACACCCTTCTGAGTTAGCTTAGTCATTGGACTAGATAACCGTGAAAAATTTCTAACAAACCTTCGGTAATAGCCCGCCAAACCAAGGAAGCTACGAATCTTGGTTACATTTGTGGGTCTTGGCCATTCTTCCACAACTTTTGTTTTTGCAGGATCAACAGTTATTCCATCTTTAGAAACAATGTGACCAAGGAAAGAAATTTGTTGCAAACAAAACTCACACTTGCTTAATTTCCCATATAGTTTATTTTCTTTTAAGGTTTTCCAGATAACCCTTAAATGTTTTTCATGCTCCTCTTTACTTTTAGAAAACACCAAAATATCATCAATGAAAACCACCACAAACTTATCCAAGAACTCATGGAAAATTCTATTCATTAAGTCCATGAATATAGCAGGTGCATTGGTTAGCCCAAACGGCATTACTAAAAATTCATAATAGCCATATCTCGTACGGAACACGGTCTTCGGAATATCTGCCTCCTTTACCTTCAGCTGATGGTACCCCGATCTCAAGTCAATCTTTGAAAAAAACTGAGCTCCCTGGAGCTGAACAAACAAATCATCGATATGAGGAAAAGGATATTTGTTCTTAACAGTGATATTATTCAAGGCTCTATAACCAATGCAAAGTCTCATAGAACCATCTTTCTTTTTAACAAATAAAACAGGAGCACCCCATGGTGATGTGCTAGGTCTAATGAAACCTTTCTATAATAAATCTTGCAATTGCTCCTTCAACTCTAAAAGTTCAATTTGTGCCATTCGATAAGGGGGTTTTGAAATTGGCTTAGCATCAGGAACTAAGTCAACAGTAAACTCAACTTCCCGATCTTATATTATTCCAGGAAACTCATTAGGAAAAACATCAGGATACTCATTTTCCACTGGCACATCATTAATCTGAACAGTTCCTTTATTTTCAACGACATGTGCAAGGTAACATTAATTTCCATCTTTTACAAGTTTCTCGGCTTCTTGATATGTTATCAAAAGTAAGGGTTCATTGTTGTAAACAAACTGAAAGTATTTTTGAAAAGAAACTTCTTTAGCTCTACAGTCAATCTTAGCATGGTAAATAGAGAGACAATCCATACCCAGGATAACATCAAACTCTACTAGAGGTAGAACAATAAGGTTTGCAAGTAGGTTCTTTCCACAAATAAGGATAGGAAGATTCTTATAAATTCTTTTTGCCTCAACATTCCCCCCAGGTGTTTTTACCAAAAGTTCATGAGTCATTTCTTGAGATGGTATTCCCATTTTACTAGAAAAGGTTTCAGAGATGAAAGAATGTGTAGACCCCGAATCAAACAACACACTGGCATAATCTGATAAAACAAACAAAGTACCTGATACAACTTCATTTGATGGCCCGACATCTGCTAAAGTAGTTTCAAAGGATTTCACCACCCCTTTCTACTTGTAGTCTAACTGCTTCCCACCACTCAAGCTCCTTGTCGGACACTCGTTTGCATAGTGACCCATCTCATTGAACTTATAACATTTCACTAACTGTAAATCAAATTTGTTCTTACCTTCACCTTGATTCTTTTCAGTGCTATCACGAGCCTTATGTCCCATCTTACCACATCGGTAGCACTTCCCAGAATTCAGAAGACATTCCCCATCATGCCTTTTGCCACACTTATCACAAACTGGAAACTTAGTTCTCTTACCATCAGACTTTTTTGAAGAATTCTTACCTTTCTCCTGCCACCTCGGTCTCTTCTTCTGCTGGTTGTTATAGAAAACTTGGTCATCGGAAAACTCCATTTCCACCTTCTCAGCACATCGAATGAGCTTTTCATAACTTTTAAACTCACGAGAAGCTAATGCCCTTCGATATTTTGGCTTTAATCCTGAGTAAAAACGATTGATTTTACTATCAAGGTCCCGGATAAAATTTGGAGCATACCTTGCCAATCGAGTGAACCTTTCTTCATTGGCAGCCACTGAGTCTTCCTCTTGCCTCAATTCCAAGAATTGCTTTTCCATCCTAAGTCGAATAGCCTTAGGAAAATACTTCTCAAGAAACATACCTTTGAATTCATCCCAGTCAAGATCATCAATCTCATCAGCGTCCCTGATATTTTTAACCATATACCACCACTGATCTGCTTCACCCTCCAAACGGTAAATAGCAAGACTAACCTTTTGATTGTGTCAACACCCCATGACATCAAAAATTTTCTCCAGTGCTTTAATCCACCCTTCAGCTAGCACAGGGTCAGATGATCCTCTGAATGATGGTGGATGTTGCCTCATGAAATGTTCCACCACTGACATGTTCCTCTGCGGTTGTTCTGGCTGATCTCGTGCATGGATACCACCGCCATTTATCGCTTGAGTCAACTGCCCCATTACTGCAACAAACTGTTCAGTTCCAATTCCGACCATTTCTGGATGCTGATTCGGAAGGTTATTTCCTTCTGTATGCCTTCCTAGCACTGCTTCCCTGTTTCCTCTGCGGAAAACAATTCTGAACAAACATGTCTTAGATGAAGCAACATGGTAATCTTTAAATGATATATCATTTCGAAAAAAAATATTTTTGGATAATCATTTAATAGAATTATAACTCCTAAAGTTATCTAAACCGACCTTTGATACCAACTGTAAGGCCCCAGCCTTAAACCTTACTTAATCTTGGGTTATTACAAGATTACACATTGAGGATCTTTTCGGGTTTAATTTTTTATAGAATTAGATCATAAAACATTCATTACATTTCACATATAAACAAAGTGGTTACATAAAGATAGTATTCTTCATTCCCATCAATGGAAACACATTTAAAATAAAACATGGATTATTTCTTGACGTCCTTGACTCTATCATCTTATCATGTACCTTTCCCTTTAACTGTGAACAACATTTCAATAACTTGGAATGAGCAAAAAAACTCAGTATGGGTTATAAAAAAAACATGGAAAGGAAACATGAGTTCATATATACATAAGAATGAAATCATACTTTACCCATAAAACATAGGCACTTTAACATACCTCATAAAATCATGAATAAATCATAGAAATCATAAGACATAAAGGTAACTTGAGGCATTCATAACATTCTTACGTAGGGAGTAACCCTCTTGGTTACGTTTGGAATACCCATCACAGTATATTCCCTAAAATCTCTTCGGAGAAACCTTAACGTTTCACTCCTTCGCATTACCCAATGCATTGGAGAGCTATAATGGGCTCACCCGCCCTTAGTTTATCACGGAACCACCCGTCTTCATAATAATTCCCAAGAACCATAACATAATCATATCACATAAAACATGCATAAAGGAAACATAACATTTCCACATTTCAATCACGAGATATCAATACAACACATTGATATAATAAAAAAAATATGAAAGCCATTTTCAATACCAAAGTAAAACATGGTATTTATTTTTCGTTTTTTAAAAAAAAGTACGGCTTATAGAGGAAGCCGAAACTCAAATAACAGTCACGACGGCGGAGAAGTCGTTGTCACCGCATACGTACGAAAAAAACATTCCCTTTTGTCGTTTAGTAAATGATTTGTATAAAAAAGATTCCTTTTGAATAAACATAAAAGTCAAAGGGGTTTATACACCGTATAAAAGAAAGTTGTGTATAAAATAAAATATGCCTCAATGAAAGGAGATTGAGACGAAGTCCCATAATTCGTATCCGACTTGACCCTACCGTTCTTTAATCTCCTGAATAATAAACTTGAGTTAATCTCTACTTGATTATGAATCTTTTTCAAGTTCATTATTCCTTTTATACCATGTTATGAACATCATGTAATCAGTTAAGTTAATAATGTTCATTTTGTCGGTATTTGGTTCTTAAGTCAAAAATAGACTTCTTACACTTACATGTTGTTAATTTGGTCAAAGGTTCATTATATCCAGAATGATATTAATGATCTGGATAACATATATATCATATATATTCATCATATACATGTATTTATAATATTACATCACATTTAGAGGTAAGAAATGAAATGCACCGTTCATGGAGACGGTAAGCCGTACGTACGCATGAACGCTACTTCCATTTCTATTTCATATTTCTGGAATGGAATCATAATGATATAAGAGTATATTGTAATTCCAGTATAATAACATATATAATATCATAGTTCCATCCTTTATATGTCCCACATATGGTATTTAACGAATCAAATCACTTTCAGGGGGCGGTAGTCCGCACTTCCTAAAATAAAGATATCGTGTTTACCCATAATGGAAACCATAAAGTTATGCTCAAAATGAATAAAAACAGAAGATTAAGGAAAACATAAACATATTATATATCATGTATAAAAATAGTGACATCATAATGGCCACCTTTGAAGGTGTTAAATGAGTATTGAACAATCATCGTTTCGGGAGGCAGAATTTCGCCATCCACAGAAACCGTATGTTCTTTAACCATTTGATGTAGTTGTGTGAGATTTTAGCTCAAATAAATATTATAACAACATCCTTGTATATTTAAGATACTGGTGTTGTTACAAAATAAGTAAATAAAAAGAGTTTAGGGGGTTGGAGAAGCAAAATAAAACAAATTAACATGAGATAATGAATTACCTTAAAAAGTGTAACTCTTTTTGATTTGAGCCTAAAGGCTTCCTTTGAAAGGATTCTTCCCAAAGGGAATCCTCTAGGATTAGGAGAGGGATGTGGAGAGAGTAAATGGGCAGGGGTTGGCCGAGCCAAAGGCTTGAGTAGTGTGTGAAATGAGGTAGAGGTGGGGGCCTTTTATAAGAGGAGAGGCGGGGCACTTTTGGAAAGTAAAGAAATATTACTTTATTTGAAAATGTTTTTCGGTTTTAAAAGGTCCCAAATTGGTAGAATTCGTGGATACGGTGATAAGGGTTCTAAATCCACTCATCTAATTGGTTTTGGCCAGGTTTAGTTCATAGATTTTACATTATCTTTCCATTTTATTTAAATCGTCAAATAATGATGTCATCGCTGCATCATTATTATGTCATAAATAATTTAATTTATTTAATGTCTAAAAATCATAAAAAAATACTATGATGTAGGAAATCTTTTTATCTTTCCAATGACTATTTATAATCAAATATCTGATCTTTATAACCCCATGTAAAAATTGTTTTCGTAAAACGTATTATGTTTGTGTCATTTTTACTTTTACATTAAATAAAAAGTTATTTATGTCATTTCCCAACCCAAATGTCTCCATGGGGTCCCCAAGTTGACCCATGGCTTGTCTTGGTCGGCCATTACACAACCAATAAGGTTGGGACATGTGTCTAGGTCATTTCATATTATTAAAGCATTATTTATACCTTAAACTACACTAATTACCACTAATCGCGATTAAAAACTTAATAAGTTACTATTCACCAAAAAATTATTTTAATTTCATTGAACCAAATTTTACTTCTTAATGACAACCATGTATGTCGGATTTTTGAAATTCAAAACACAATGATGGCAAAATTTCATTTAAACGGAAAAGCAGTCTTTATAAGTACCACTTAGTGGTTTCACTATTCATCAAAAATTGATGTTTTTTAGAAAATTACCAAAAAATCACCCTAATCTATATTTGATATTCCGAATTCAAAAATGAAGTCTATTTTACAAAATTCAAAACATAGAAGTCACATTAATTAATTTAATAATTAATTCCCACTGTCAGAGCAAATAGCGTGTTTTTATGAAAGAATAAGTATCAAAAGATTGACACTAGTTTAAGTCCAATTTCAAAGTGAAATTGATTCCAATGACCACCATTGGATTAAATGGTAAAAATATATTCATATTAAACATTAAGACCAATTAAGAAGATAATCTAATCATATAAATAAATTAGATTAGAAAGTAGTTTTGATGTAAAATGCAGTATTTTTCACTATTCATTAAAAAAATGAACATTGTCATAAAAATACCAAAAATTCAAAAAAAGTAAATTTTGATGTCCCAATCATAAAGAATAAGTTTATTTTGACAAACATAGTTTATAAAATTGTCAAAAGATAGATTTAAAAAGGGTTTTCCATCATAAGTAAGTAAAACAATCTTTTAAGAATATTAGTGTATTCCATGCTTAAGATTGGATTTATTTTCATTTTAAGCCACTAAAACAATATCTTAATCATTAATAGACATCGATAAAAATATCTATTATTCATTACTTACTTGGGATGTTACACTTCCATAGTTAGGGAAGGTTGCGGTTCTCCATAAAAAGACTACATCATCCTAGAAAATACTCCACGGAATTGTTCATCAGTACCTGTGTCTGATATAATAGCTGGTACCAAGATGGGCATGATGGGAGGATCCGATTTTAATCCCTGATATACCATTTCCGAGGTATGGTCATTTCCCTATACCAGGTGTACATCTGGAGGACATCTTGGTGGAATGACTCTGCAAGGTCAATCACACACCTCAATACAATATTATCATGGACAATAACATAGAAGTGCAATAACAGAATATGAGAAAGAAATCATTCATGTTTTACAAAATAGGGTTACACGACGTGTAGAAAAACTACACAACGTGTTCCCTTAAGCTTTAAATTGGGTGTCTACCTATGCCAACTTGGCCGCATAACACCCCATAAACATAACATGTTCATCCTGATACATGGTGTGTACTTGAATTTTCCATCCTACCCAAGTACTCCTACACATCTAGAACAACATAGTCCTACCAGTGTAACACTACACGATATGTTTAGTATAGACATAATATGTACTACTTATATTTCATCCACTTGTGTCATTAGCTACACATCTGAATACACAGTTTATTTCCACTCAGAGTGTTCAAGGTAGACATGACGTGTACAACCTGAATTTTATCCACCCATGTTGTTAATCCCATGGCTGGATACATGGTATGTTATAGCATGACATGTACTCCCAGTACACGACATGTTCTACCAAAGGATTATAAAACCCATTTCTTTGACCACACAGTTAGTCAGATAATCAACACCTACATGGTACGTACATACTATACTTGATGTGTACTGAAGAAATGTAGATTATTCGATAACAGAAGAACACATGGCGTGTGTTCAAAACATCACACGCCGTGTGGTATTTGTTTCCAGATAGTAAGCCTATGAAAATTTTACAGAACCCTTAAAAACATAAAATTGGACCAATTCATGCCATATCCCGATCTGTAAGAGCCCCTACTCCTTTAGAATCAAATTTTGGAATCCTTATTCAAGTTATATCATTACATAATCCAATTTAAGTTCAAACATGATCCACCAAATTATGATCCAAGAGGTCCCATAACACCTCAAGGACAAATGTTTGGCATCCATACCAATGAAACATTATATATAATAATACCTTATCAATATTGAAGGTATTTCTATCTTGGAAAATATCACAACAAAATAAATATCTAGCTCACAATCTATGAAGACAACATTCAATTAGTAATGCATCCTAAATGGAATGACAAGAATGCATGACATGTGATCTCTAAAAAGTGCTATATGATTCATGAGATGGCATGCCCTCATCTCATCAGGTTGAAATAGAAATATAACCACAACGATATCAATAAAAACATAAAAAAATAAGTGCATCACCCAATGCTGAAATCAAATCAACTCTAACAATTGAAAAACAATAAAAATTTAAATATTCATGGGAACTAGGTTTTCCTTGTACATGGGATAGCTACTCCTAGGAAAAAATTATTACCAGCTACATGTTCCTTCCTATCCTGGTCTATAGGATCCAAATAGTAAGTCAATGTAGAAAGGAAAATCCTCTCATACCAATTTTAATGTCCCGGTTCTGGATGCCACCCAAAGGTGCCCCGAACCCAGTAGGTCACATGAACTTAAGGACATTTCCCAAATGCTGAAGGCTGTCAACTAGTAGCAAGGGACACAATTTAATAATGGGGAAACTATGTCGTCATTGGAAGAGTATACATAGTGGAAATAAAATAGTGGTCAATAGAGGTAAAATAAAGACCCTACAATCAAAAGTAAATAGCATAAGACTGATGGAAATATAAAAACTAGAGGATTTATAAATGATGCATGTCACATGTGCCTGGGAAAGCATCCAGAAAATTCAAAATTCTAGAAATACAACAATAAACCCAATGCTTAGAAAATTAGTAAGCTCTAACAGAATAACAAGCCTCAGCTTGGTCCCATGTTTTCCAGCTCCAACAACAATCAAGTACCTGATAAATAAGGGAAGTTTCCTTTATCTATACATGCAACCATATAATTTGTAATGCCTTGACCCCAGTTACCCTGAGTTGGTGCATTATTGCATAACATTGGCATGATCACAAAAGATCATGTCTCAAAAGACCTATTTATTTAGTAGCTTTGGAAACACTGGATACATTCATAAATGTTACATTACATCATAAAGTGAAAAATCACAATAACATAGTCTCCATAACCCACACTTATATCCCATTCAGACTATCCATGTAGATCAGTCATAAAATATTTCTTCACATCCTGGGAAAATAAAGCATCGAAAGGGGTGAGCTCAGATGCTCAGTAAGGATAACAAAACATCGGAAACTTTCATAAATAAACATAAACATCAAAGGCAATGTATACCAAAAAAAGCCTTTTAAACTTGAAATTGCGAATAATATGGAAAAAATAAAATGAAACAATGCAATTTACTTATTCACATGGATATTCTACTAGTTGAATAATCACATGCAATATCAATAACCACTTTTATAATGATGGAATGCATAATGCCAGACTAACATAACCACATAGTCAAGGCCTTGTGCCATGATTACAAATAAGATTTTGTCAAGGCATCATGCCAAGACACTAGTTTGTATCATGAGACCTACCGATGCCTTGAGGAGCTATAGAGGGCTCCACCCGTCACTTATTATATCCAATTAATTCCTTATATGAAAAGGTTTAAACATATCATAAACAATTCCCAAGAACCATAACATAATCATACCACATAAAATATGCCTAATGGAAACATAACATTTCCACATTTCAATCGTAAGATATCAATAAAACACATCAAAACATTATCAAAACCATTTTCAATACCAAAATAAAAGAAAATTAAAACTTGGTATTTATTTTTCATTCAAAAAAAGGTATGGCGTGTAGAGGAAGCTGAAACACAAATAATGGTCACGGCGGCGGAGAAGTCGTTGTAACCGCATATGTACGACAAAAAACATTTCTTTTTTTTCCTTTAGTAAAACTCTTCAAATAAAAATATTCCTTTTGAATAAATGAAAATTCAAAGGGGTTTATACACCGTATAATAAAAAAGTCTTGTATTAAAACAAAATATGCCTCAATGAAAGAAGATTGAGACGAAGTCCCTTACCTCGTGTCCGACTTGACTCGATCATTATTTAATCTCCAGAATAATAAACTAGAGTTAATCTCTACTTTCTTAAGAACAATTTTCAAGTTCATTATTCCTTTTATATCACTTATTACCATGTTATGAACATTATGTAGTCATATAAGTTAATAACGGTCGTTTTGTCGATCTTTTGTACTTGAGTCAACAATAAACATCTTATAATTACATGTTGTTCATGTGGTAAAATAGAAATTATATCTAGAATAATATTCATGATGTAGATATCATATATATCATATATATCCAGTAGATACATGCATTTATGATATTATATAACATTTAGAGGTAAGAAATGAAATGCACCGTTCATGAAGACGGTATGCCGTACATACGCATGAACGCTAATTTCATTTCTATTTCATATTAAATGGAATGAAATCATAAGGATATAAAGGTATATTATAATTCCAGTATAATATCATATATAATATCATTAAATCCATCCTTTATATGTCCCCCATATGGCATTAACGATTCAAATCACATTGAGGGGGCTGTAGTCCGCACTTCCTAAAATGAAATTATTGCATTTACCAATAATGGAAGTCATAAAGGTATGACATAAATGAAAAATAAAGAATCATAATGAATAAATAAAAATAATATATATCATATATAAAAATAGTTTCATCATAATGGCTACCATGAGAGGTGTTAAAAGAAGATTGAACAATCATCGTTTCATGAGGTAGTAATTTTCCACCCACAGAAATAGTATGATCATTAACCATTAGATGAAGGTGTGTGTAAGTGTAAATAAAATAATTCTCATAAAAAAATCCTAGAATATTGGAGATACTGGTTTTTTTTACAAAAGTAAGGAATAAAACGAGTTTAATGGGATGGAGAAGCAAAATAAAACAAAAGAACATAAGAGAAGACGTTACCTTAAAATCAGGTAACTCTTTTTGATTTGAGCCAAATGATTCCTTGGGAGGATTTACGCCCAAAGTGAGGATTCTAGGTGTAAGAGAGGGAAGTTTAGAGAGTATTTGGGAAGAGGTTGTCCGAGCCAAGTGGCTTTTATGGTGTGAATAAGGTGGTAGATGTGGGGGTCTTTTATAAGAGGAGAGGAAGGGCACTCTTGGAAAGTCATGAAATGTTACATTATTATGAAATTATTTTCGGATTTTGAAGGTACCAAAATGATATATTTCTAGGATAAGGTGATAAGGGTTCTAAATCCACCCATCTAATAGGCTTTAGACAAGTTTATGTCTTATAATTTACCTTATCTTTTCATTTTATTTAAATCGTTCAATAATGAGGTAATCACTGCATCATCATGGTGTCATAAATAAATATATCTATTTAATGTTTAAAAATTATAACAAAATTACCATGATGTTGGAAATCCTTTTATCTTTCCAATGAATATTTATAGTCGAATAGTTAGCTTATATAACCTCATGTAATAATTGTTTTAGTAACACATCACATGATTGTGACAATTTTATTTTTACTTTAAATAAAAAGTTATTAATGTCATTTTCTTACCCGAGTGGCTCAATGGGGTCCCCAAGTTGACCCATGGATTTTATTGGTCGGCCATGACTCATCCAAAAAGGTTAGGACAAGTGTAAAGGTAATTTCATATTATTATAACATTATATTTACCTTAAATTACACTAATTACTTTTAATCGCGAATAATAAAACTGAAAAGCTACTATTCACCAAAAATTATTTTCATCCCATTGAACAAAATTTTACTTACTAATGACAACCATGTATGTCGGATTTTTGAAATTCAATTCGCAGAAGTGGTAAAGTTTCATTTGGACAAAAAATTAGTTTTTTAACTACAACTTAGTGGTTTCACTATTCATCAAAAATTGATGTTTTTCAGAAAAATACCAAAAATTAACCCTAAGCTATATTTCGATATTCTGAATCCAAAAATGAAGTCCATTTTGAAATATAAAATTTATATAATTTGAAAAAGTGGGTATTACTATTCATAACAACTATTTTGATTGGTCGCGGTGTTTTAGAATCTCGAACTTGCGTACAATGCAAGCTATTGCATTATTGAAAGAGAAGCGTATCATGAAAGATTGGGGTTTTACATTCTCCCCTCCGTCAATAAATTGCATCCTCACAATTTGAAATTGTTCCTCTAAAATAAAAGGTTCAAAGTAGAAAATACCTTTGTGGAAAACCAATATCAGAAATAGGGTTAATAAAAATATAACTTTAAAAGAAAGAAAGAGAAGTACAAAGGTCAACCAAGATAGCCCATACTAGGATTCTATGAAAACATGGATATGGAGGAGAAACAAACCATCAAGATCTAATGGAGAGTTGTAGAAAACAAGATTAGGAGAATGTTAACTACAATAAAATCACAAACTTATGATTGGTTAAATGATCATTGATTCCACATTAGTAAAAGATAACCGACAACGTTTTTGTTTTATGTTATCTTTCATAAAGTTGAGGAATTTATTTAGGAGATCTAACAAGAACATAAGGAAATATACATACTTGTCATGTAGACTTTTTATTCTTTAATAAATTTTTACCAAACCCATCTTTCGATCAAAAAGATAATAGAGCTCAAAAATATTATATTTATACTAATCGTACAAGCTTCAAAATACTAACACATACTATTTAGATTAGGAATAATATTTTTTAATAACCAAGGAATTCCTGTAGGCTAGTGGTAGGTAATAAAGGTCAGTCGCACTATGGTTTTGGGATCGATTCCTACAGCTTTGTCCCACACGAAGGTTTATCCCCCGACCGGCATGTTGTCCTTTTTCTAAAACTATAATATTATAATATTCCAAAAATAATATTCAAAAATGTTTTAACCTAAAACAATATTATCCAAATTTAAACATAATCCATTCCAACCATTATAGTTATCCAAAATACTCTATCCAGACTTTATCTAAAAGGTCTCTAAATTCTAAAATCAACTGTAACATCAGATTCCTCAAACAAAGTAATGTTTCTCTTATCATCACATACTAAAAATATGATTACCTTTATCATATTAAAACCATAATGAAAAAAAACAAGTACTTCAGTATAATCCTTATATATATATATATCACATTATTCTTATATCCATAATATAATTCTTGAGTCCAAAAAACCCAAATACAATAATTATTCAACTTCATCTGTAGTAACAACATAAGCTTGGCCGTACACCCTTGTCCTTTTCTGAATTACGTTTCCTTGGCGCATAGGGCATTCATTAGCATAATGCCACATTTCACTACAATTGTAGCATTCAACATTGATAGCCTCTTTCTTTCTCTTACAATCACAAGCCTGGTGACCTTTTTATCCACATTTGTAACAAACTCCCATTCCCTTTAGGAAAGTACCGGGGTGATTCTCCCCACAATTATTACATAATGGAAAATCTTTCTTTACCTTTTTTCCCTTTATCTATCTCTTGTTCCACCGTTCTCTTCATCTCTTACTTTACTTTGTTTTCATAAGACTTTGATAATTCCTTTTCTCTCTTGATATCACACGAGACAATATCTTTGTACGATGAGAAAGATTGTGATACTAAATCTCGATGGAGAAATGGTTTTATCCCATCAAAGAAATGATCAATCTTACTTCTTGGGTTACATATATATTCTGCAGCATGTCTCGCTAACCTTGTAAAGTTGGCCTCATACTTTGCGACATTCTCATCCCTTTTTTTCTCAGACTCATAAATTGTATTTCCATATCTTCTTGATGGTCACGAGGATAGTATTTTTCTAATAAAAGATCTTTAAACTCCCTCTATTATATATTTGATACCTCATCATCTTCCTTTGTGTTTTGAATCAATTACCACCATTTATCAACATCTCTAGTGTGGCGGTAAACTGCCATGATAACCTTTTCCCTTTCACTACTCCCCAAGGCATGAAATATTTTCTCTAAGGAATCTATCCATTGGTCATCTACTAAGGGATTTTTACCCCATTGAATGTTAGTGGTTGATTCCTCATGAAGCGGTCTAACAATGGTCCTCCACGTTTTGGATCAGGGTGCTCCATACGAGTAAGGTTATTATTCATAACCTGAGTGAGTTTTTCCAGTATGGTGATAAGCTGATCGATACCAGTTGTATCACCAGCTCCATTGTAATTTTCTTGAGCAGGAGGGAAATCTCTAAATGTAGTGTGTGCATTGATACAGTTTCCATTCCATCCACTAGGTTCCATTTCTAAACAATGGCATAAACTAGATCATTTTATGAATAAAAATACATAATTCCATACTTGTAAAACAATTAACATTAATTGAATAGTTTATGGATATAATCCATAATCATAAAAAAAATTTATTTGAGGAACTATATACTCATAAACCCTTCATAATGGTTTGTAAAGAAAATGAGAATTATCCTAAGCATATCCCCTAGGAGTTTCGTAACCAAGAGTGTAGCAAGACCCATTGTCATGCACTAGTTCCTGTTCAAGCCTAGCTCAAAGCGGTGTTTTCGGGTTTTACCCCTAGGTACATCTGTGCAAGAGCTGCCTCTAACCGCTCGTATCCAGACATGGATGTATTGCTCAGAAAACACACAAAATCTCTATAATACCAAAATTCTTGGAAGTTCATCTATAATAATCCTCAAAGTCTATCATAGGGATATGTTCTCTAATCATAATTTATCTAAATCTATATTCCAAGGTTAGTACTAAACATAATATGATATCAACTATAATGCCCCAACCCTAGTTACCCAGAGTCGGTGCATTATTGCATAAAATTGTCATGATCACAAAAGATCAAGTCTCGAAAGACTGATTAGTTTAGTAGCCTTGGAAACAATACATACATTCATAAATGTTACATTACATCATAAAGTGAAAAATCACAATAACATAGTCTCCATAGTCCACACTTATATCCACTTCAGACTATCCCTATTGGTCAGTCATAAAATATTTCTTCACATCCTAGGAAAATAAAACATAGAAAGGGGTGATCTCAGATGCTCAGTAAGGATAACAATTCAACAAAAACATTCATAAATAAACACAAACATTTAAGGCAATGTATAACTAAAACAAAAGCCTTTTAAACTTGAACATCAACATAATATGGAATAAATAAAATGAAATAATTCCATTTACTTATTCAAATGGATATTCTACTATTCGAAATAGTCACATGCAATATCAACAACTACTTTCATAATGATGGAATTCATAATTCCAGACTATCATAACCAAATAGTCAAGGCCTCATGCCAAGTCTACAAATAAGATTTTTCAAGGCCTCGTTCCAAGACACTAGTTTGTCTCATGAGACCTACCGATGCATCGAGGAGCTATAGCGGGCTCCACCCATCACTTATTAAGTCCAATGAATTCCTTATATGAAAAGGTTGAAACATATCATAAACAATGCCCAAGAACCATAACATAATCGTATCACATAAAATATGCATAAAGGAAACATAACATTTCCACATTTCAATAACAAGATATCAATACAACACATCAAAACATTATCAAAACGATTTTCAATACCAAAATAAAAGAAAATTAAATCTTGGTATTTATTTTTCATTAAAAAAATGTTATGGCTTGTAGAGGAAGCCAAAACACAACTAATGGTCACGATGGTAGAGAATTCGTTGTCGCCGCATACGTACGACAAAAAAAACATTCCCTTTTGTCGTTTAGTAAAATGATTCATATAATAAGATTCCTTTTGAATAAACATAAATTTCAAAGGGGTTTATACACCGTATAAAAGAAAGTCTTGTATTAAAACAAAATATGCCTCAATGAAAGAAGATTGAGACGAAGTCCCTTACCTCGTGTCTGACATGACTCGATCGTTCTTTAATCTAATGAATAATAAACTAGATTTAATATCTACTTTCTTAAAAACCTTTTTCATGTTCGTTATTCTTTTTATATCACTTATTACCATGTTATGAACATTATGTATTCATTTATGTTAATAACGGTCATTTTTTCAATCTTTGGTACTTGAGTCAACAATAAACATCTTATAATTACAAGTTGTTAATGTGGTAAAATATCCATTATCTCCAGAATAATATTCATGATGTAGATATCATATATATCATATATATCCAGTAGATACATGCATTTATAATATTACATAACATTTAGAGGTAAGAAATGAAATGCACCGTTCATGGAGACGGTAAGCCATACATATGCATGAACACTACTTTCATTTCTATTTCGTATTAAATGGAATGAAATCATAATGATATAAAGGTATATTATAATTCCAGTATAATGTAATATATAATATCATTAAATCAATCCTTTATACGTTCTACATATGGCATTAATGATTCAAATCACTTTGAGGGGGCGGTAGTCCGCACTTCCTAAAATGAAGTTATCGCATTTACCCATAATGGAAGTCATAAAGGAATTACATAAATGAAAAATACAGAAGAATAAATAATACATAAACATAATATATATCATATATAAAAATATTGTCATCATAATGGCCACCAAGAGAGGTGTTAAAAGAAGATTGAACAATCATCGTTTCGTGAGGCAGTAATTCGCCACCCACAGAAACAATATGTTCTTTAACCATTAGACGAAGGTGTGTGTAAGTGTAAATCAAATACTTCTCATTAAAAAATCCTATAATATTTAATATAATGGTGTTGTTACAAAATAAAGGAATAAACAGAGTTTAAGGGTTTGGAGAAGAAAAATAAAACAAAAGAACATAACAGAAGACATTACCTTAAAATCGGGTAACTCTTTTTGATTTGAGCCAAAGGCTTCCTCGAAAAGACTTCTGCCAAAATTGAGGATTATAGGAGTAACAGAGGGATGTATAGAGAGTATTTGGGCAGAGGTTGTCCGAGCCAAATGTCTTTGAAGGTGTGAATAAGGTGGTAGAGATGAGGGCCTTTTATAAGTGGAGAGGAGGGGCACTCTTGGAAAGTCAAAAAATGTTACATTATGCTCTTCGAATTTTAAAGGTCCCAAAATGATATATTTATAGGATAAGGTAATAAGGGTTCTAATTTCACCCATCTAACAGTCCTTAGACAAGTTTAAGTATTATATTTTACCTTATCTTTTCATTTTATTTAAATCGTTCATTAATGAGGTAATCGCTGCATCATCATGGTGTCTTAAATAAATTTATTTATTTAATGTCTAAAAATTATAAAAAAATTACCACAATGTAGAAAATATTTTTAGCTTTCCAATGAATATTTATATTTGAAACGTTAGCTTATATAACCCCATGTAATAATTGTTTTATTAAAACAACACATGTTTGTGACAATTTTATTCTTACATTAAATAAAAAGTTTTTAATGTCATTTTCTTACCCAAGTGGCTCCATGGGTCCCCAAGTTGACCCATTGATTTTCTTGGTCGGTCATGACTCATCCAATAAGTGTAGTACAAGTGTAAAAGTAATTTCATATTATTATAACATTATATTTTCCTTAAATTACAGTAATTACCTTTAATTGCGATTAATAAAACTTAAAAGTTACTATTCACCAAAAATTATTTTCATCCCATTGAACCACATTTTACTTACTAATGAAAACCATGTATTTAAGATTTTTTAAATTCAATTAGAAGAGGTGGAAAAGTTTTATTTAAATGAAAAATTAGTTATTTAACTACCGTTTAGTGGTTTCACTATTCATCATAAATTGAAGTTTTTCATAAAAATACCAAAAATTAATCCTAAGCTATATTTGATATTCCTAATTAAAAAATGATGTATATTTTAAAAAATTAAAAACATATAATTTCAATTAATTAATTTAATAATTAATTTCCGCTGTCACAACAAATAGTGTGTTTTTAAGAAACTGTATATATTAACAGATTGACAATTGTTTATGTCCAATTTCAAAGTGAAATTAAATATAATGAACACCATTGGATAAAATGGTTAAAATATATTATAATTATACTTTAAAACCACTCAATCATATAATTTATCACTATAAATTATTTTTATTAAAAAGTAGTTTTTATGTATTTTTCACTATTCATCGAGAATTGGAAGTTCTCAGAAAAATACCAAAAATTAAACATAGGCTAATTTCGATATTCCGAATCCAAAAATAAAGTCCATTTTGAAATATAAAATTTATATAATTTCAAAAAGTGGGTATTACTATTCATAACGACTATTTTGATTGGTCACAGTGTGTTAGAATCTCGAACTTGCGTACAATGCAAGCTATTGCATTATTGAAAGAGAAGCATATCATGGAAGCTTGGGGTGTTACATAAATTTTTTAGGTCTAAAAGCATGACCCAATATGGGTGTGAGATGAATCCTAGGAGTCAACCACCAAAATATCTATGCCTAACTATCAGTGAATATATATAGAAGGAAAGATGAAGAAATGATGAAATAAAATAGGAAGTACTGAAAAGTAAACAATCCTACAGTTTTAAATTTCATTAATTTTAATTTATTATTAATTCCATTGAATCATGTAATCCTTGGGATCTAACCTGGGCTCTATATCCCCTATATAATGGTTACTAAATAGATATCTTAGAAGACCATCTAACAATCACCGATGATCGAGTATAATCTTGCGCTTTGGCTTGGAAGGCTCGTCACAATCATTCAATTATTCAATTACAACCCTCCGGGAAAGTTCTCACAGTCTAATTCCCCTTTTCTACCATAACAGTAATTCATTTAATAACGACCCAGTGGGTAGCTATAAGGGTTTAACCCCTTTGGTCTAAAATAACACTAAACATTTACAAACGACCATCTAAGCTGCTCACACGGTCAACACCCCTTGGTCAACTTAGCAATAATCAATTATAAACAAACACCTCGGTAGTCTCACTATCTAAACACCCAGTTCGATGACCATCTGGTAACTGTCACAATCAATAACCCATTAATCTACATATCAATAAAACATAAATAAGTGAACCTACCTTGTGAAGCTCTCCCAATCAAATTAACATTGGAAAAAAATTCACAAAGCATATTACAAGCATCTTATAAAATCAATAAAACTCCATCCTAAGTAATTTAAGTCATGGAAAACTAGGTACATCTCATCAAAAACCTAGGACAAATGCTTATAAGAAATCAAACAGGGGAAACACACTCGTGGGGTGTCCCAAAATATAGGTATATAAACTTACACATATACAACTACCCTTTATCAATCAACCAAACCATAACATGTAATCAACATGGTTTAATTCCAAAACACACAATACCCCAAACATGGGTATACGACACATAGCATATATAATCCAAAGACAATCAATTAATGGTACAAACCACCTACATCGATGTCTAAGGATTGATACTGTTGAATGTTAGTCCTTGAATCTGACTAAAATCATGTTGATATAAAAAAAGATAAAAATCAACCGACATTGAATAACTCACGAGAGAGGAAGAATTTTGAAGAAGGGATCTAGGGAAATTGAGAACTCACTGGTGGGATTCCAACTCACCCAACATCATCTCAGTTGAAGGTCAGATGAATAATCTTGAGTGGTTCGATGTTCTTTGAACATTCCGTCACTCTCCTGTATGAACCATGGGAAGAAGAAGATGTCTTTGAGGATGAGATGTGACCCCACACCGATTCATCAAATAAAAAGAAAACTACAAAGCATGTTCATTAAATGTACACATTGTGTGGTGACCTTAAACACTCCCACCTTAAGCGGTCTTCCATGTCACCACACAACCATGTACATAGCCTTTACACAGCTAGTACACAGCTCTACATGGTACCCTGGTACATGGTGTGTATTTAGAAAATTCACCTTTCATCCTTTTTACTCAAAACAACCCTTAATAAATATCCATTTCTAAAATGAAGATCTGGGTACTTACAATTTCCAAGACAAAAAATTAAATTATGATAATAAGTTAAAAGATAAACCAAATAATATATTTTTCCAAAAAAATTACTATATTTTCTAAATAATATTTTAATATAATATTTTAATTAGAAATATTAGTAATTAATTGACCAATATTATAATCTAATATTTATAAAATTGATTCAAAGTTCAAGGAGGGTTTTAACAATTATAAATATTCCACTTCCCCAATATAAAATAGTTAATTCACTAAATATATATATATATATATATATATTTAATACATCATGGATTATAGATTCATGTTCGAAAGATTTTTTGATAACTAACTACATCAGAGTTTATCACTCTTATGGAAGAGGTTTAAATATAATTCCTAGATGACCATTTTAATTATTTAATGATGTAGTTTAGCTGTTTTTAATGCAAAAAATTATATACATGTGAAATTTGGAACCCCTATACTTTTTGGTTTAGTAGATTTAGAAACTAATGATTTGGGTAACAAAATTTGTTTATTTTGTCGAGATATTCAATTATTCAGGTTAGATAATTCTTTTCAATAATACAAATTTTCAATACCAAAAAATTTATGTTTTCTATAAAAATATTAATTTTTAGAGTTTCTATTAATATCATAATATAAAAATTTAACAGTTGATTTTTTTTTCTATTTTACCGAGAAAAATAATAATTCCTATATAATTTTTCTCTTTCACCATTTCTACATATACAAGGTTTTCCTTTGTGAATTTTATTTTTACAAAGAATTTAATTTAAATATTTTTTTCTTTTATAAGAATACTAGTGGCTTGTTTTAAAGTTTCAAATAACAACCAATAATTTTATAATTTTAATTGCAGGAAAATCACATGAAATATTAGAAGAATTTGATTTTAAATACTGCTTTTTTTGACAAATTATAATTAAATAATAAAATAGAATCACAATATTTTCATTTTTTATATGAATTTAATTTAAATATTCATAATTATATTGAATCATAAATCAATATTTTCAATTCATTATATATATGTTATTTAGAGTTAGAGTTTTGAGCCTAAAAAGATTGTATCTCATCACTATGAGTCATAAGAAAAAACATTTATTTTTTTATGTTCATCTTCAGAGCATCTAGAGGATTTATCATTTAAACCAGAATAATCACCCTATATATCCATTATAATGTACATACCTTTTCTTTTCTAATCGTATTTAATTTGAGATTTAAGTAAATTAAAATCTTCTATGTATGAACTTTCTCATTATATTCACCAAATCTTCTTTCATTAATCCATTTCTTTCTATTATTGTATATTTTTTAAAAAAATTTGAAAAAATTTGTGAAATATTCATCTCATCTTGGATGACTTAAATTAGACGATTCATCCACAATTTTTTTGAGATAATTTTATTCATGTTTGAATTGATTATCATCTTCACCATACATTTCATCTTCATACATCATCATAATTAAACCAATTCATTACTTTCAAATTGATTAACTAGTGTGTATTGAAATATAGCAACATATATTATTTTATAATTATAGGGTAAAAATATAAGTACTTTTGATTCTTAATCTGAATACAAAATTGGGTCTCCCAAAGCAGAAACATTATTGAAAATTTATCCACATATTCCATTCATATGAGTGATATTTTCATCTTCATGCATTCTGAACATATCAAACATTAACATTGTAGTATTGTATATAATTTATCTGATATTGTATGTTCCTTCAAAATCAATATAAATATTCCACCACGTTTGACATGCAGTAGCACATTGATAAACTCAATTAAAATAATAAATCCATAAACAATAGACAATTGAATTAATTTATTTTGAATTAAGTTCATATTCTTCTTTTTGGTCATCAAACCATTAATTTAGGCATTACTTATAAATTTCCTAAGGGTTTAAAACCTTTAAATTAGGTCGTATATGAAGATATTTTAAATAATTATTCATGGGAGCCTTCCAACATCTATTATTATCCCCATTAATGTAAGGATCATGGATTATCTACATACATTCTCTGAGATCATAAATTTCAAAAATTTATCAACATCAAAATATTTAATAGTTGCTTGTTTGATCCAAAAGATACCTTTGATATTGCATAAGAGCCTGACTTTCTGAAGCACTTATTAGAATCCAAAATAGAAAATAAGGATTTCCAAAATGAATTTGAAAAAATGGAGAAACCTATGATATTACTCGTTGATATCAAATAGAAAAAAATATAATTTTCAAGGACTTCAGAATGAAAAATTATATCAATAGATCCCAAACTTTGATACCACTTTTTAGGGTAAAATGGCTATGATGAAGAAAAAAGAGTGGGTGGGGTGATTGGAATTCTTTATAACCACAAAATATTTAAAATAACCTAATTAATATAGAATAATTCCATTCCTTATCTCAATAATATGAGTGAGTAGAGGAAATAAAATAAGGAAAAAACCTAGAGATATATAATGGTTCAGGGAAAAAAGATTTCTTAGTCAACTCCATGTATTCTCTATTAGAAAACTTGGGGATTTTAATTAGTATATAATTTTACCAGGTACTTCCACAAATGATTATAGGCAATTTTTGCCTTTAAAAATTATGAATTTACAAGTCATTCTTGTTAATTTATTGTGAACTATAAAATCAAAACATTTTCATAGAAACTGATACTTTTTCTTCAACATGATTGACTACAAGCATAAAAAACATAGATAAATCAATAGATATTTATTTTATTAAGAATTTTTTTCATGAATAGTTGCAACATGAAATAGTTAGCTGTTTATTATCTTCAATATTGTATAATAATGGAAAAATAATCATAAATGTTTTCACATGATTTTATCAAAAATAAATATAGAAAATAGTAGATATATTAATAAACACATATGTCTCAAAATTGTAACTATGAAAATTTGTTTCTTGACCATGGAGATGAATATTTAACAAGAAGATGTATTAGTAGTGAAAAAAATAATAGTGAGTTAAGTAAATAGATTAAAACTTGCATGTCCCTAAAGTGTAACTTTGAAGGAATGAAAGCACTATTATTTAAAAGAACACATATATTTATTTTTTATGCATATATTTTTTCACACATTTAATAATGGATATCCATCTCAATATTTAGACTGTAGGTAAAACATCACCAAGAAAAATCTAGTTCATGAAATATAAATTAATTAATTGAAATATTTAAATTTAAATCATCTTAATAGAGTAATAACCTCCCTTATAAATAATAAAGGTTTAATCCATTCAGTAAGAACCTTTGAATCAGTCCTAAAACAACTTTAATGAGATATTTAATTTTATCTAGATTACTGTAGAAAACAAGAATAGTATATTAAATTTAAAACTCCATTTTAGACCATTCAAACATTGGGTTACTACACATAATGAAAAACTCTGAATGTAGGGTTGAAACCATATGGGTTTTTATATATTTTTTAAATGAAACATATGTTTATTCCTCAAAAATAGGATTTCTTCTAAATTTTGGGTTTTTTATCTATACATTTTCTTAAAAATAAAGGGTTTCCAAACCATACATTACACTTAAAAATTTAGGGTATGCACATTGTTTTCAGAATACATTTAATGACATCAGGAATACATAATAAAATATTTTCTCATTGATTAATGACTTGTGTACACTTCCCTAATAGAATTAAATATTTTATGGAATATATTCTTCTCAAAATTCACATGAAATAAACTTCATTAGTAACATAAATGTGTGTGTTTTTGAACTTCCAAATCAAAAAGAAATTACAAAAATTGTTGAATAAGCACAATCTCAACAATATAATCCCTTTATCACAATATTTATAATCAAGAAGTTTTCATGTTGGTTAAATAAACCTATGTGATTAATGTATCATTATTTTACTTTCTAGAAATCGAACATTCCTATATAACACCATGGCTAGGGATTTATTTTGGCCATATAATTTCCATCAATGTTCTTAAGGTATCATCATTTGGTAAGGAATAGAAGGGAAAAATACTCTCTCTCATTGTTCATTAATAGAATATGACAAATGAAATAGAAAATATATTCTACCTTTATGTGACCATATGTCATCATAGTTTTCATGAATACATTAATATACATGACTTGTAATACACATTAATAATACTATTAAAGTCTACAGATCAATACACATGTCCACATATGGGAACAACCAATGAAAAATATTAATGTGGATTTCAAACATGTAGGTCTTATTCTCATAATAACCCATTCTAGATATTACAATGGGTGTAAAACTTGAGAAGGTGCTTCATAGTCCAATGATTCTCTAACAATGATATCCTATACAATTTGTGTCCCTCAAATGATATCATCTATCTATAAGACCTATATTTAATATTATTATCATGGAACTTCGTGGTTTGCATCATAGCAGGGATTTTGGTTGACATTTTAGTGTGACAGATACTCTTAAGACATTATCACATACTATGTTATGCATAAGAACAATCATGATGTGATAAAGAGCTTATTATTTTTCAAAACAATGAATACATGTTTTCATAATGTATAGAGAATTTGGTCCAAGGAAATCAATTCCAATAGTACCAATGTCATTATAATTAAGAGATAATATTGGGATATTTTAAGCACCTTTAGTTGATGATGAGATATATTTTGATCCTATGGATAATGATATAAAGGATTGATTAGCTATTAATGATGTGGGGCGAGGAGGGGGATTTTTATTTTCATCACTAATGACATCATTATGAGACCACCCATCATCCCTAGAGAAAATTTTGGATAATGGGAACAATATCAAAAAAACATGGAGAAATCTGTTTTGTGTCCATTCCTAGCTCCTTATATAAGGAATAAGGTTAATTTTCACAATGATAAAAGGATATATGGAATGAATATTTTGTATACTAGACCTTGAGTAGTGAAACTAAAAGCATAATTTTATTCACATTGATGGTGAAATATACTTACCCTTTATTTTTACTGGGCTACTATATGGTCAGTGACTTGGCCAATATATGATAAGAAGTTGACCCAATTATATGATCTATTTGAATGATCTCACATGACTTGATAATAATAATAATTAGTAATTTTTCCTTGATTTGTTTTATCGGGAACATATAGTCTTAACTAAGTTAATTATATTGGTTAGTATAATCCATTTCCCAACAATTGTAAACAACAACTTCGATAGAGTTTTATACCAACAAATACCTTTACACCCCTTATGGAATAATATGACTATATTTTTTACCTCTTTTGATTCCTAGGGTCACTATCACTATTAAAGACACTAACATGGCCATTGATAAAGTATTTGAGACACTGATTTTATGATTGGGGAACTGTCACATTCTTTTAGAGCTATGGGTTTCCCAAAAGGATATTAAAGTCATTGTACTAGTATAATATAATAAAAACAGTTTTAAATATCATATTAATATAATTTTTCCCTATGTTTGAATCTCCCAAGGTTTTTATTTTCACTATTGTCGTACCCTTGTACTTTCATGTTGGAATTGGATTGATAGACCACACTATAGACCATGAGTAAAAGTGTCTATACTAGTTTGAGATTGATTAAAGTGTTTTTTTATCAAAATGAGTAGATGTATATCATTTGATTATAATTTTATGAATATTTAAAAGAGTCTAATATGTTCTTGCATGGAATTATCCTAGTTCTATTCTTTAAAGGATATGATTTTGTGACATATGATGGGGAATGTAATCCTACAATGAACTTAAACCATTTGACCTTTATCCACAAACATCTGAAGGTTTATAAGGACTTCAATTATTTCTTCCTTGGTCTCCTTTGAGAGGTGATCTGTATATAGAATATATACGATACTAGAAAAAATTACCATCTTTTAATATGCTATACATTTATACCAGGTGAATTTTATTCTTATCATGAGGTTTCTCACTGTTATTTTTTCTATAGGGGAATGTTTTTTGTCTTAATGGTTCCTTTTATTAATAATCATTTGGATAATATTTTACGGAAAACAGGTTGGGATTATAATAATAGACCTACCATTTTATATTTCCTATTTGGTCAAATATTATGATTCGATCTGAAAATCACAGAATTATTTAATAGTAGAGAGGTGATCTAAATAAGCCTATTGAAGTGACCTTCTTGAAGAATCAATTGTATATATAGCTTGCATGAGTATTTTAACGGAATGTAAGATTCCTTTAAAACCACATATTCTATTATCCCCATGGACCGTATAACTTGTTCCCCTTTTATATTTTTTTATTTTAGGTTTCAGTATTCTATAAAATCTCTTTGAAAGGGGTTTAATGTGTTTATAAAATAGTGAAATCTTTGATATGATCCTCTATATATTAAGGATTCCATTTAATGGGAGAGGTTATTTTCCACTAGGAAATGGTGAAAAGTAGTTCAAAAGGGTATGGACAAGCTTATAGATAGGTAATGACTCATATGGAAGCCTGTTTAATCAGTATAAATTTTATATGCTCTTGGTGCATCATGTAGTTGATGATGACAACTCAAGTATTTTAGATGAACATTATGCCCAGAATGGAATATTTTACTATGCTCTGAGTATAGTTTCTACATAAACATTTTATTTCCTACCCATATAGTAATTGAATATATATTAATATATATTTAGTATTTCTTATCATTCTACTTCTCTATTTAATGTAACTATATAAATTTGAGCCACTTGTACTAAGGTTTTTCTTAATATTAATTGACTAGAGTATGAAATTTCGAAAAAGATTTCACTAAACATGATATATGAAAAGATATTTTTCTCTATATTCTAATTGAAGGGGATATAATCAGGGTGACTAAACTGACCAAATTCATTGGCCTTTTTATCCTCCAAGGCGAGGAGATTATTCTTCATTTTGACAATGATATATCCTAGAACATTATATATTTTGAAAGAATAAGTTATCTTACTACGATACTTGAAATAATGAAGATTTTTTTGCTTTCCCTTCTTATTGAGAAGGATTTTTATATTACCTATGGTTCCTAGGAGCTGTATTTATGTGATATTAGGTGTGAATAATTTATTGATCTTTTATTGGTGTTGTATTGTGGACTCAAATTTTTAAGGTTTTCTTTTCTGATGCTCAAGTATTTGGTTGAGACATATACTTGTACTATAGTGTTTTCTATAGTGAACAATAATTAATAACTATACATATCTATAAATGATTATCTTAAAAGATATATATGTTAATTGGATAGTTTAATTCCTTCGACTTTGTTTTGAATTCTGTAAACTCCACATTTTAACAATGATTTTTATTTAAGAGGTCAATGATGCTTTTTTATAATAAATTTAACTATTAATAGAAATATTGGATAAAAACCTAATTGTTATAAATAAACTATACTTTAAAATTGATAAACCAGAAAAATTTTAGTCCTCCAAAGGTCTTAATAAAGAACATGTTTATTAATACCTCTTTTACTTCCAACAATCCCACCATCAAGACATAATGAGATATGAAATGTGTGAGGTGGTGATCTTGATTACACACTACAATGAAAATGAGGAAGGTGAGAATCTTAAAATTAAGAATCAGACAAGTAATATCCTTCCAATCAGGATAGGACTTCCGATTATGCTATATTATTCTGTGTCTTCTTTTTATATCAATAATTCATGCAATAAGAATCTCAATGGAATCTTGGAGTTCTGGAACTAGGGTTTCTTGGTAATATTCTCTTGGTTTAAAATTAAAATATTTTATGAATGTATATCTTTAAATAAATTTCTTGTATTTGATAGCTTTCATTACATGAAACAACTATCATAAATAAACCACTATATACTATCCAAATATTATTGTGAAATTTTATTGTTATTATCTAGATTATGGTTTAGAGTATATGTATATGAATTACTAAATTATGAAAATTATGAATAAATATTTTCCTTAATTAAATAGTTTTTATTAATTCATTAGATATAAGTAATCAATTTCAAATTTTAATATAATATATTTTTATGTTAAAAGATTAATTTTTCAATGTAACGTATTTATACATATAATTTATATATTTTTCTCTAATAAAATATTATTTTGATTAAATATATTTTTTGTTAAGGTAAAAAATAACCACTGTTAAAAAACATAATATCAATTGTTTAGAAGTGAATATAAAATCATTTCAAGGAGAATATAGACATCTCTCAGAAAACTATTCTTCAATGAACAATGTATTAATATAATAAAAAATTATAATAATATTTATTAGTGAATTATTTAAATAATACTATTATATTATATATTCATAAAAATAATTTTACATTTATCTAATAATTTTTACTCAGTATAAAATTAGAGTAAATTCATTTTATACTTGAAAAATGATTTTTCCTAAAAAAACGTTTCATTGAATTTAATGAGTATATTTTTAAAATAATTTCAAGAAATTATAGGAATTGATTATTAAAAAATATTTTTCCATATTTTAAATCATCAATTCTAAAATTTTTAAACAACCTAATTTAATTTTATTCTATTTTGATTTGTAACCTTAATAAAAATGTTGTCACCATGATAAAAGGAAAAAATGGGTTAATTTGGGTTAAAACAATGATATATGGTCACAAAATATAATCATAATTTTTTTTTATAAGTTTAATTCGATCCATATCACTTTATATTTTAATTGGAAATATTTTATTATAGCATGACATTGTGTAATACACGTATAATATTTAAATGTTAAGAACAACTATATTTGTACCACTCCCTCACTTATAAGGGGGAACCACTTTTAATCCCTTTTCCACACAACACAATCCCATTATCTCAATAATAATATACCCAAATACCCTCAAAAAATTAATCCCCATGACCTAGATGTATTGGTGTCATAGATTTATCATCTTAGAAATCCTAAAATAGAAGCCAAATGTGTTTCCCAAAGAAGATGTATAACTCTTAACGGACTTCTTTCATGTTTATTTATTCTTAAACCTAATTCAATACAAAAATAAGATATAAAATATTATAACCTATGCATCTTGAATAAAATTATTTATTGTTATATTTATATCATACCGCCTTTTCATCTACCTTTCCATACATCGAGAAATGAAATCACTGCGTGTTCTTAGTGTAGATAACCACCTCCCTAAAGTTATGTGTTCATATTCATAACTTTCTATCATGGATGGTTATATAGATGGATTTAATGGATATATATAATATTATAATTTTTTTACTTATTTATATAGATATAATATTATCTATGTTCAAACCCAATCATCCCCTGTGAAATGATATCATCGCTCAAGATTACACGGGGACTACCACTTCCATAAACTTACTTTGTTATTAATTCATTTCCACTTCACATAGATGATCATAAGGATATAATCAATAAATTTTTGTTATATATATCATATATTAATTTTTAAAATTATGAATCATTACTTGACAACTATTCATTCCAACCAGTAAAAAATGGAGACATTACTCATGCTTACGTACTGACTACAATATCCATTAAATTTTGTAATTCAGTAATCCTAAAAATTCTATATGGATAGATATTAATAATAAATAAATATTATATTTATTATAATATTTATATTCTAAATATTATTAAACGATAACTAGGGTGTAAGGAGAATAATTGTTTAATGGAAACAGGTACAGAAGACAAACTAGTTTTAGCCAGAATATTGATTTCAATGAATAATTCTCAAACAAATAGATATTGGAAATTATAAGGGAGTAATATATATTAATACAAATTTTAATATGATTCTATAATATGTGTAAAAAAATATATATTTACTAGATATGATCTTTGAGTGTGTATGATGGAAGACATGAAGTGAGGTACAAGTTCATTATCTTGATATTGTTTCATTAGAGCATTTTTCATGTTACAAATCTATTGTTTCTCAAAATTATATATAATAAATCCTCAATATATTACACCATAAACCTATACATATTAATTATATTTAACATTCTATATTTATATTATTTCTTTCCTGGGATTTATGAATAATTTTTTTTACAAAAGCCTTAAGTGTTGATATTAAAATCTCATTAATTTTGGGACTATCAATGTTAAATTTTCGTTTTAGAAAATTATATGTTCCATGTATTTTAAAAGACACACATTTTCTTATTGTAAGGACCCAATTTTTATTAGTAATTATTATTTCATGAATAAATGATTTTTGTATTATATTATATAAAATTATAAATATCCAAATTATAAATAAACCAAAAAAACCTTGTCTTGTTAATAAATACCATTATATTAGTAAGATAAAAAACTAATTAAAATAACCATAATTATAATAGAGAAAAAAATTAACAACATAAGATCTAAAATGGGAAAAAAATGTATTTCCCCAATCTTTTTGGATTATCACCCACACGACCAATATTATAAGTGTATCTCCATGACCTCAATTTATCATTGTCGTTGCATTATTTTATTACATTGGCATTATGATAAGAAAGTAAAATACCAAAGGAACAATTGGTTTAGTATCCTTGTAAATAAAAGATACGAACATAAGTTTTACCTTATATATTTAAATGGAAGACAACATATTATCCCCTTAGAAAACAATAATTTCTCTTATACTATCTCTGCATGTCAATCATAATATTCAACTTTATATACTGGGGAAAAAATTAAATATATTAAATGGTGATCTTAGATTCTCATAAGGTATAAAAAATATAGAAGAAGATATCAAAAATAATCATAAAATCTTAAGGAAAGGTATAAAACTTAACCACAATCCTTTTAAACATAATATTCATCACAATATAACAAGAATAAATCACATGAAATATGAATAAATAATCTCTTAATGAGAAAATTCATAATGATGTACTTCATAACCATACCATCAAGACCTCATGAAAAAACTATTACCATACCATAATGGCCTTGTACCAAGACACCAATTTGTCTCATGAGACTTACCGATGCATCAGGGTGATATAGCGAGCCCTAACCATCATTTACTAATTCTAAAGAATTCCTCATATGAAAAGTTTGAAACATAACATAACATTTGTATTAAAACTAGCATACAAAATGTTAATACATTAACCATAAAAAATGACTTGTATAAAAATAGCACATCCATAGTCAAACATATCATATAAACATAAATACACTATGGATTATTATATAATAATAAGTCAAACATAATAAATTATAAAATACAACAAAATATGTTTACATAAATGAAAATATTCTAATAAAATAATGAAAACTCTTTGAAAGAAATATCCCATTTTACTTTAATATAATTTAAAATCTTTCACAATTTTAAAAGTAAACACTTCTTTAAAAAACATGTAATCTTGTAATGGACATTTTAAAATATTAATGTTATATAATGGCAAAAAAAGTCACCCACTCTGTATAAGTTAGAAAAGAATTCATTCCTTAAGTTGTTGAAAAGGTCACAATGTACCTTTTTTGTAAAATGAAAAAAATATTACATTCCAAACATCTGATAAAAATTAAATCACGATTATAAATGAAATTAATTTTTTTAAGGAAATAGTAATAATTTGTTGAAATTTGTTTTTACAAAACATGGACATAGATAATAAATACGTCTGAGTAAATACTTACATATAAACGACCTCATATAATAACAAGATTGTGAAATTAACCTTTATCTTGTATTTTTTGTTAGTAGAGGGTGTGTTAACCTACTTTATAATGGTTAAATTATGTTACCAAATAATAATTTAACCATATCAATATTTATGATATCATATATGACCTTCTTTTATCATTTTGGTAATAATAGTTCAGTATTATAATTTTTTTGTGTGTCAACTACTTCATTTTACTATTTTTGTTTTGTCATGTATGTCAAGTTTGTTATGAATAATAGTTATTTTATTCATGTAAATAATCATATTATGTTAATAATTGTTATTTCTAATCATTATATAAATATTATAATCATTCTAGAATGGTTAACATGGAGAATGAATCTCACCGCGTGGTGGAGACGGAAGGTCGTACGTACGCAAGAGCGATGATATCATTCACTTTATGGTTAAATGGTATGAAATTGGATGGTATATTAATTATACAGAATAAGTATCATTTTTTATTCATTATTTAGAACCATTATAATCATTATTATACCCATCCAAATAATGTACTATTGAATAAACAATTACAGAACAATGTGGAGACGGTAAGCTGTTCTTACGAACATATAGTGATATTATTATTCGTAGGATGGAAAAAAGGAGGTATATGGTTATCTAATAATTATAATAAAATCTTAGTATATGTATGATAAAATATTTATTATTTTTATATGGAGAAAAAATACAAATAACAAGTATAAGATGAAAATAACTTTGAAAGATGTGATAAAATACTTACCTCTTCTTTGGGTCTCTCCTTTTGATTTGTACAAAAGGACTCCATAAGACAGATTTATTACCAATTTATGGCCTATAGAATTAATATAGTAAATTTTTTGTGGAAAATGGTAGATTTTGTCTAAACTAAAAGGATTTAGAGTTGTGATTAAAAGAGAAAGATAGGTGCCCTTTTATAAGAGATGGGAGAGGCCCCTTTGGAAATACCAAAACTACTAAATTAATATAAATTAATTTTTTAATAAAAATGGATTGAAATAATATTATATATAAGATAATATTATTATGGGTCTAAATACTCTCATACAAAATAATTTATACACGTTTTTCCATTATTTATAAACCTTACAATTTTGATTTAACCTTAGTTAAACTATTTAAGATTAACTGTGGTTTTAACATTCTATATATTAAATGGTTATAAATATATAATTATATAGTGTAAGTTTATAATAAATGGATATTTTATAAAATTTTATACCATATAATTATAACTTTGTAATTTTTAAATATTTTTATGAATTTTAAATAATTTATTTTTTTTATAAAATATCAATATAGTCAATATTGACAATATTCATTTCATTAATTTTAAATAAAAGAGACATAGAATATAACATCTAAAAAACCATATATATACTAATAACATTTCATATTAGCTTAGAAAAATCGTTTAGTACCCAAATTACATGAAATTATATTTATTTTAATATTTTTTATTATCATTTATTTGAGATTTCTCTTAATAAAATAAGTTATGGGTTAGTGTTGTGTTATCCATAATGGTAATTATTTAATATCTAAAAATTATAAATATATTCCAATGATGTATGAAATTATATTATATTTGAAAATAATACATATATTATATTTTATCTCTTGGTTATCACTATATTAAAATTAATACACTTAAATGATAAGAGAGTGTGACATTTTGTTATATTAATTAATTTCAATAATATTAATGCCATATTCCTGGGAAAGTGTCCATTCAGGGATACCATTTCTAATTATAGATGATATGGGTAGAATTTAGTCATACAACTTGGTTTTTTCTAGAGTTGTGGTAATTTTATAATATTAGGTTTACCATTAATTACCTGATTGACCCTTAACCGTGATAATAAAAAAATTACTAAAGTTATTATTCATAATAAGAAAAAAAGTATCATTTTAAAATAATTTTGACCCACTAATTAAAAATATACAATCCATTTTTAAATCTTTAAATCATAGATTTTATAGTATTTAATTTCAAATTAACCCCCATTGTCAAAATAAGAATATGAGTTTTTCAAAATTAAAACCATCAAAAGATTGACTTGTGTTTAAATCTAATTTTAATGTGAATATAATTCAAATGAACAGGATTATATTAAACGATATAAATATAATCAAATTATACTTTTAAACCATTCAAATTTATAATTTTACCCAATATATTATTTCATTCAAATAATATTATTTCAAATAAAATTTTGTATTATTTCACTATTCATCAATAAATGAAAGTTATCAAGAAAAACACAAAAATATATCCAAAATTTTATGTGCCTATTCAAATGAATATGTTTATTTTGTCTAATTTATGATATTAAAGTTTCAAATATTGGATTTAAATAAGGTTATCAATTAAATGGAATGAAAATGTCTTTTTTTAAAAATCCGTTTTTATTTAAAAAATGAATTTTCCATTATATAATTTATAAAAATAAAGTGAGATAAATATTAAAATCATATGTAATTCATAAAATTGAAAATAAAGTTAATAATATTCATAATATCTTCTTAAATGGCCTGCCATGGGGTGATCGAACTCACTGTTGCCTGCAATGCAAGCTAATGAATTATTATAAAGAAGTGTACCGTGGATGATTGGGGTTTTAAAATCTCCCCTCTATAAATAAATTATGTCCTCACAATTTAAATTAGGGATTGATAACTAGGGTTTTAAAATTTAAAAATGTCTTTCAGGAAATACCACATCAAATAATGGATTAATGAGACATCTATTTTAAAATAATGAAAGGGAATTAAGACGGTTAGAAGAAATTATACATACTAGAATTCTATGTAGGAAAACATGGACATGAAATAAAATTTAACCGTCACGTTCTAATGATGTGTGATAGAGAAAATTTTTAGGATAATGTTAACAACAGGAAAGACATAAATCTGCGATGATCTAAGTGAATATTTGATTCATCAAAAAAGAAAGTAAAAGGAAAACATTTTTATTGTTTTATGATTTTCCCCAGTGTTCTATAATAAATTTACCTCATGGACTATGAATATAAGGAAGCATAAATAATTGAACTGTAGAGTTTCATCCAATAAAAAATTTCTACCAAAATATTTTCTTTCACATAAAAAGATAAAACAACTTACAAATATTCTTTTTATCATCATCATATAAGGTTTCAAATATAATCTTTTAGCATTTAAATAATGAAAATTGTATTATACTAACAAGGTAATTCCTATAGGCCAATAGTAGGTGATAAATCCTTGTCTCAGTTCAGTTGTGGGTTCAATTACTATAGCATGGTCTGACACGATGAGTTGTCACCCGACCTGCTGGCTGTCCTTTTTCTCAAACTATATTACTATAACATTCCTAAAAAACAATAATAAATATTTTATCCTAAAAAAATGTCATCCATTGTAAAATATAATCTATTACAACCATAAGACTTTTGGAAAATACTTATATCCAAACTAATAGTCTAAAATAATCCTTAAATTTCCTAAATCAATCGTAACATCAGATTACCCAAACAACATAATGTATATATTATTGAAAAATACCTTTATAACCTGAAACTACATAATGAAATAATTATTACTTCCAAATCATTAAATATGAAGTACTAAAATACAATCCAAAATATACTAATATAATTATTGAATCTAAAAACATAAAAACATTAATTATTTTACCTTGAATTTTATAACCACATAATCTTGAACTTGACCCATTTGCTTATTTTGAGCCATATTTCATAGATGATTTAGAAAATAATATTCGCAATGTCCCATATATTTAAAATTATATCATTGGACATTTAAAACTTCATTCTTTCCCTTATAATCATGAGCCTGATGAAATGTTTCTCCAAATATGTTACAAAATCTCATTGCTTTTTGGAATGTACCAGGGTGTTCCTTCCCAAAATTATCACATAAGGGAAAATAATTCTATCTCTTTTTTTATTTATTAATATCATGCTCAAGTATTCTCTTATTTTGTTTCTTTACTTTAATTCCATAATAATTAGAGACTTACTTTCCTATCTTGACAACACAGTATATTGTATCTTCATACCATGATAATGATTATGAGACTAGTTGCTGTTGGAGGAATGGTTTTAACCAATAAAATAATCAATCAATATTACATCTTCGGTTATTTATGTAGTCTGTAGTATGCCTCGATAATTTTGTGAAGTTAGATTCATACTTTGCAACATTCTCATCCTCCTCATAGATCACGAGGAAAATATTTATATATGAAGAGTTATTTAAATTCCTTCTTTTCCATGTTTTCCACCTCTTAGTCATCCTTGATGTTTTGAATTAATGACCACCATTGATTTTTATCTCTTGATATGAGATATAATATAATAACAACCTTTTCCCATTCATTACTCCCCAATGTAAGAAATATTTTTCTAAAGAACTTATCCACTAATCAGCTACAAAAGGATTTGTAGTCCCATTGATTGTTGGGGGATGTTTCCTCATGAAGCAGCCAAACATTTTTCCTCCTAGATGTGGATATGGATGCTCCTTATAGGTAAGGTTATTATTCATATCCCGAGTTAGTTATACCAGTATGGTTATAAGCAGTTGAACACCAATTGTATCACTTTTTCCACTATCATTATATTTCATATGAGGTAAATCCCTCCATGGATTATGTGTGTTGTTAAAGTTTCCATTACATATACTAGGATCAATTTCTAAACAATGACATACACTAGATTAGGTTTTGCATAATAATTCATAAGTCCAAAATTGTACAATACATAATATAAATTGAAAAATTTATGCATATCTAATCCATAATCATATTCATGGTTTCATTGAAGAAATACATAATCATAAATCCTTCATAATAGTTTTTAATGAAAATTTTAATTACCCTAAACATATCAAATGGGAGTGTTAAACCAGTGTGTAGTATGTCATGTATTCATATACTAGGTTACCCAGAGTCAAGCCAGGAACACCATGTTAGAGTTATTACTCCAGGGTACATATGTTCTAGAACCACTTCCACTTGTAGTATCCAGACATGAATGCACTTTATAGGAATACCCACATAATCTCTACATTACCAAATTTTAGGGATGTTGTTTTATAATTATCATCAACATCTATCTTAGGTTAATGTTCCCTAATTAATGTTTTTAAATATCTAGTTTCTAAGAAATGTACTAAACTTCCTATGATCCCAACTGTAATTTCCAAACCCCAGTTTCCCGTAGTCGGTGCATTATTTTATTACATTATCATTATGACTGGAAAATCAAATCCTTAAGGAGAAATTGGTTTTGTAGACTATGGATTACAAGATACAAACATAATTTTTACATTATATATTGAAATAAAAAACATCATATTATCCCCTTTGAAAACTCTCATATCCCTTAGAATATCACTGCATGTCAGTCATAATATACTTATTCACATCTTGGGGAATAATTAAACATAAGAAAGGAGTGATATTAGATGCCCAGTAAGGATAAACAAAATAGTGGAAGCTATCATAAATAAGAAGAAACTTACAAGGAATGGTATAAAACTAAACCAATATCCATTTACACATAATCTTCACCACAATATGGAAATATTAAATCAAATAATTCAATATAAACATTCATATGGATATTATACTTGTCAAATAATCACATTCAATATTGATAACTAATCTCATAATGAGGAAATGCATAATTTCGGACATAATAACCATACCAGCACAACCTTGTTCCAAGACCATTACCATACCATCAAGGCCTACTGCCGAGACACTAGTTTGTATTATGATACCCATAAAAGAATCAAGGGGATGTAGAAGTCCACACTCGTCACTTACTAAGTCCAATGAATTCCTCACATGAAAAGGGTGAAACATAACACAAACATTCATATTAAAACTAGCATATGCGATGTTAATACTTAAACCATAAACCATGACTGGTATAAAAATAAAACATCCATAGTCAAACATACATAAAACCTTAAATACAATATATAATATTGTATTATAATATATCACCCTCAATAATGCCTAAAATACAACAAATTATGTTTACATTGATGAAAATAATCTAATAAAATCATTAGAACTCTTTTGACAGAAATATACCTTTTTTTAAATTGAAATCATTTAAAATCCTACGAAATTATAAAAGAAAAAAATTATTTTAGATCCAACTTTGAATAATTTTATGAAAAGATTCAAAATGATATGGTGACATTACAACACAAAATTCTTTCATGCCGTTTAAGTTAAATAGACATTCTTTTCTTAATTTTTCAAAAAGGTCACAAAGTACCTTGTTTGGAAAATGAGAGAAATATTTCCTTAAAAACATTATGTAAAAATTAAAACATGGGTATAAATTACATTAAAAAATTTAAGATAAAATGCAATTTTTCTTGAAATTTATTTTTATGAAACATGGAAATGAATAATAAATATGTCCCTCTATTACATATAAACAACATCGAATAATAATGAGATATTAAAATTAACCCTTCCCTTGAAATTTTCATTAGTCAATGGTGTGGTAACCTCCTATATATTGGTTATAGTATGTTATTAAATTATACAAGAACCATCTACAAATTTATGATATCACATATGACCATATTTTATCATTTTGTTTTTAATTTTTTAGTATTACCATTGTTTCAGGTATTAACTGCTTCATTTACCCATTATTGAGTTGTCATGGAAGTCGTATTTATTATCCATAGGATGTATTTTAGTAATATACATAATGATATTATGTTCATAATTATTATTTTTACTCATAAAATAAATTTTATAATCATTCTTAAAATATTAACGCAGAGAATGAATCTCACCACGTCGTAGAGATGGTAGGACGTACGTACGCACGAGCAACAATATCATTCACTTGATGGTTAAATAGAATGAAATTGGATGATATATTAATTATAAATAACAATTATAATTTTATATTCATTATTTACATCCATTTTACTCATCATTATACTCACCCAAATATTGTATTCTTGAATAACAAATAACACCATGGTGTAGAGACTATTAGTTGTACAAATGCATGCGTGGTGATATTGTTATTCATTGGATGAAGAAAATGAGGTATAAGGTTTTCAAAGTATTATAATAACATCGCAGAAAATTTATGATAATTTAGATTTATTTTTTATATGGAAACAACATAGAAACATGAATTATAAGAATAAAATAACTTTAAAAGAGGTGATAAAACTGTTACCTCTTTTTCGGGTGTCTCTGATTGATTTGTAAAAAAGGACTCCATAGGATGGATTTGTGACCAATGTATGGCCTCTAGGATGTATTTAGGGAAGTAGGGAGTGGAAATAGGAAGATTTAGGCCAAACCAAAAGGAGTTAGAGGTTTGATTAAAAGTGAAATAGAGGTTCCCTTTTATAAGAGAGGGGATGTGCGCCTTTAGAAATACAAAAAATATTAAATTAATATAATTTAATTTTTAAATAAAAATAGATCCAAATAATATTATATAAAATATAAGATGTGTATGTGTCTAAATAACCTCAACCAATAAAATTTAGACATGTTTTTATTTTATTTTAAACCTTATCATTTTGATTTATCACTATTTAATCTATTTTATTTTAATTATGGTAATAACATCCTAAATATTAAATGGTTATATATATTAAATAATCTGGTGAAAATTTTGCCTAAATGGATATTTAATGAAATTATAAACCTTATAATTATTAATTTATAATTTTTAAATATTTTTATTATTTTAGCTAATTCAATAAAATGTTAATTTTATAGAATATAAATTGTTTAAAATTTGACATTATTCATTTCATTGATTTTAAATAAAATACTTATAGAATATAACTTAGAGAAAAAATTTAATATACTCATAAAATGTCATTTTCTCCTATAAAATTTGTGTATAACCATAATTAATTAAAACTATATATCATTTAATATTTTTTGATAATATTTAATTTGATATGTCTATTAAGAAATTAATTTGTGTGTCACTATTGTGTCATCAATAGTAGAAATTATTTAATATCTAAAAATTATAAATAATTTTTTTTGACGTAGGTCATTTTATTAGATTTCTGGAGACTATATATAGTATATTTTATCTCCTCGTTATCACTATATTAAAATTAATATACTAATATAAAATTAGAGTGAAATGTTGTCACGTTCATTGATTTTAATAATATTAATGTCATATTATTAGGTAATTGTACATTAAGTGAATCAATTTCAAAGCATATATGATAAGGGACTAATTTAGTCATAAAATAGGTTTTTATAGGAGTAAAATTAATTTAATAATATTATATTTACCATCAAAAACCAGATTTACCCTTAACCGTGGTAATAACAAAATTACTAACGTTACTATTCATAATTTCCAAAAAAAAAGTAACAATTTAAAATAATTTGATCCCAATGATTCCAAATATGGAATCCATTTTTTCAAAATTTATAACACAAAAGTTTCTGTAATAATTTTTATATTAATCCCCATTGTAAAAAAGAGAATATGAGTTTTTAAAAAGTAATACCAACAAAAGATTGACAAGTTTTTATATCTAATTTTATTGTGTAAATAATTAAAATGACCTAAATTATAATAAATGATAAAAATATAATATAATTATATATTAAACCATTCAAATTTATAATTAACACTAAAATTTATTTTGAATAAAAATGTTTTTTCAATTAATTTTTTTTATTTTTTCACTATCTATAAAAATATTAATGTTATCAAAAAAACACCAAATAATTTTGCAAACTAATTTCTTATGTCACTATTATAAATAATAAGTTTATTTCGTGAAATTGTACATTTATTTGTTTCAAATATTGGATTTAAGAAGGGTTCGCCCATAAAAGGATATAAAACTATATTATTTAAAAAATATGTTGTTTTATTCAAAAAATTGAATTTGTTCTTATATAATGTTTACGAGAAAATAAGGTGAATATTAAAATTATATGTAATATATAAAATTTAAAATGTGTTTAATATTATTCAAAACCACTTCTAAATGTCTAGTCTTACTGTGCATGAACTCGATGTTGCATGTAGTGTAAGCTATTGAATTATTAAAAAGTAGTGTACCCTGGGATCTTGGGGTATTACAATAGGATTGGAAAAAATATTAGAAAATAGATCAACATATTATAAAATTAAAATATATAACCTTATGATAATTTTAGTTAATATTGTGTTAAAGAATGAAGTGTTATATATAGGAGGGAATTTTACTCTTTGAATAGTAAAATGATCATTGGGAATGGTGATGCAACCATTGGGAATGGTAACACAATAATTAGAATAATTGTTTTTTTATAAAAATAATAAATTATTTTGTAAATAATATTGATAATGATTAATTTCTGTAAATATAAATCTTCCAATTCCAAAAAATAAAGATGGTGTCTAAAACTAAAAGAAAATATTAGTGTATTTTTAATAAACTCTATTATGAAGTATTTCTTAAAAATAAAAAATTTTAAATAAAAAATTAAAACTAACTATTTTAGAAATTTATTTTGATAAAATTAAAAATATTTTAGAAACAATCATATCAAAATTTTCCAAATTTTATTTTTCGTATTTTAAGAAATACTTCAATCTTCAGGTTAGTAGTAAAAATAATGATTTTTTCACATAACTAATGTACCTAAAATTACATCATTTAAGGGGTAATAATAACCTAATAATTTATAGAACCTGATTTTTTAACATGATATATTGAATTTAATAAATGGATCATTAAAATGAAATATACTTAAATTCGAAACATAAAAAACTTTTTCTCAAACATAATGTAAAAAGTGATCCCTTATATACTAACTTTTATATATTTCTACATTAGGTTTATTAAATTAACAAATTAATATTATAAAGAGTTTTATAGTCTTAAAAACCACTAAATTGTATTTATACATGATTTATATTGTAAAATACTCACTATTATGTGTATTAACTTCGATAAAATATTTTATTCTAAAAATAACCCTATCCTCATGTATAAATAACCCAACTCCCTCCGCTTGGAAAACTACTCATCCCACACATGGAAAAGCCTTAACTCTAAAAATAATTCCAGTAAAACCCCTTACAATAATTTTGGATGTTCTATAATAATCCATCTCAAAAAATCAATGGAGATTTAATGTTGTGTAAGAGTGGGTACATCGAGGATTAAGTACGTTTCCATTAAAATATCTTTTCTTATATTTATTTTTTCCCCATAACATTCAAAAAATCATTATAAGATTAAGTATGTAGTAATTTAACAATAAATTAATTATTTTAAACAACTCTATTTATCATAATTAATATTATATATATATATATATAAGTATATATAAATATCAAATTTATATTTCCTGCTATTTTGATAGTTTCCATTCAATGTTTGATTAACCACCTATGAACACATTGGTAGGACAATTCTTATATCCACCATTATTGTGTTAAAACATGAATTATATATAATATATAAATGTTTTATTAAAAAGTTTCAACTACTCTCATGTAAATTATACATATGTATCAATGAATTTGAATTAAATTAGTGAAATGAAAACAAAATGGGAAATTTAAAGAAAACATGATATCAAAGCATTCAAAATTTAATAAATACTATCATAAAATCCAATCCAATAATTATAATGGATTAATAGCGGATAAAATAAAATATTCACTTCTAGAACTATATTTTAATAACCTTGTGTTTATTCTTCAGGAGGTATAAAAGAGAAAAAATAAATGGTGATTTAAGGAATGTTATTCTCAAACCCAATTCACTTTATTGGGTTATTTTATCCTACATTATATGAATGTTTTTATTGTTTCCTTCCAATGTATTTTCATTTTTAATATCGAGGATATACAAATCTATAATGTTTATAAATTTGTTAAAGAATATATTTTTATTAAGTGACTTCAATTCCCAAAACATTTTATTTTACATCACAAGAAATTCTTCTTATCAACTAAATAATAATGATGTTTTATGTCCGTGTAGTATTTCCCATATTTATATTATATGAAAAGGTTTATTCATGAAATTATTAATTATTAAATCCTTATGAAAACCATTGTATTCCTTGTGTTTATAAGTATGATTGATATACATTTTATGTGACATGTATGATTATGACCATTTGTCATGTGATGGGTGGATCTGAAATTATATAGACCTCCAACCCAATGGGTAATTTGATATATCTCATGATATTATGTGAAATATGTTCAAACATGATTATATATATATTTTTAAATTATTATTTTATGATTTATGCAAATATGTAATGCATGAACATAACCCAAGCTTTATTCAGAACTATGTGAGGTATTTGACCTATAAGACACTATGTTTCATTTTATGTATATGTCACGGTCCATTCAATTTTAAAATGCTTCTCACATAATTTTTAGGATGATACTAATCTAAATATATGTTTATTCACACCCATTTACTTTTTCTTTATGTTATGTATTCACCACATTTTATACCTCCTCTTATTGGGATTTTTTCTCATGCCTTTCATTGATGTTATCCTCAGGTGGTTACTTGTACTAAGAAGAATGTGAGGAAAAATAAGAGGATATAAACTAATTAATTAATTAATATTTTAATTTTGTTATATAACAGTGATGTTTGATCCTAATTTACCAAAGACACCAGGTCTTTAGATCCCGAATAGTATCTCGATTATGTTTTTTATATAAAAACTGATGTAATAGTTATGTAATGAAAATTTTTGGTCACTATATTTGGTATTATAGAACAATCTGGTTTATTTTCTAACAAGGATTAGAAAAAATTAGTGGAAAATCATAAGGATAATTCTAAGTATAACTAAACATCATATGTTTTGTAAAATTATAAGAGTATGTGATTTCTAATAAATGAAATCGAGGTATGGATACTACTAGTGGATATTGCTCTGGAACAAATGTACCTAGTGGGAAAAACATGAAAACCCGATATTGATCTATAATTGATTAGGGATAAATTAATAATAAATGGATTTTCTTTGTATTTTATTTGATACCCCTGAGAGATAATATGTAGTCAATAGAAAACACTACTATAATACATTATGAATGATATATAGATAATGTAATTATTCCTTTTCAAAGATAGAAAAATACTAAATTACAAAATCCAATATGTATCATTTGTAGAAATGGATATGACTGGGGATCCCATAAGATATTTCTTTATAATTATTTTCTAAAAATAATTACCCACTCATTATTTCTTTGATGACTTATGCTAAAAAAATTTCAATTTTAGAATATTGAGGGGATTAGGAGAAACCAAGAAAAAAACATGTGAGGGAATATAGATTGATTACCCAAATTACACTCCCAATACCAAGTGGAGTGGAGTTAAAAACATCATGGGAATGTTTACCTAGAAATCTCATGCAATGAACAATAACATGGACAATGTGGAATGTTTTCCTTCATCTAAGAAGGAAAAACTGGATATCAAGTTCTTTTTACAGAAATGACCATTGTTGTTTAGTGTATCTTTTAATCCACTTATTATGGAACAATGGGTTAAATCAAATGATAAGATATTTTATATTCACCATTTTTTCCAAAAGGATAGGGTTACTCTGCCCATTTAAAGTTTATATGGAGAGGTTGATCAATGTTCATAACAAATAAAGAATAGAAATATGATGGATGAAATGGAAGAAATGGAGTGGTCTGAATTTATGAAGTTATTACTTTACATGTATTTAACTCATACTCTTTGGAAAAACTAAAGATAGTGTCCATAGAGGTTATGTAAAAGGATATAGAATCTATAACATTTTTTGAGGAAAATTTTGTAAGGATTTAAATATATGTCTCATGGGTTTTTATCAATAATGATAGAAAAATTGTTATATTCTTCAGTGGATTAAAACCACACCTCTAAAAGGCTATAGATAGAAGAGAATTTGGGTGTTCTAAAGAGGTAATTCAATGTAATTTCAATTTATAGACCAATCTTAGAGAATGGTTTCATGACTATGGAGATAAGAAATTATTGTTTGAGTTTCATAATTGATTATATAATTAAAAAGATGAAAAGAAGGATCAACCACCCACATATAAAAAATGTGGGAAGAATCATCATGAAAATAAGATCAAAGGGACATGAAAATGATAAAAATGTAGCATAGAAGGCCACCAAGATTCTAAATGTTAATTATTAATGAATAATCTGACCAATGTGATGGATGAAAGGAAAGAAGCACACATAGTTCAATGCTTAAGCTACAAGGAGAGAGGGAACTGTATATTCCAGTGTAGTAAAAAATTCATTCTTGAGGGTAAACAGTGTTAGCAACCACCAAATCCTTAAAAGAAGTGGTAATAATTTATCATATCCAATGCTAAGGTGGTTCTTGAAAATGAATTCATACAATATAAACGTCCTATTCACTCATGAATGGAATTAGTTTTATATGATTGTATTCCACCATATTCCTTTAGAATGTAAATATTTTCTAAAACTGTAAGATCACAACCTCAATACATTGGAGAAGATATATTAATAAAAATAATAAGTGGTTTAATCAATGAAACCTAACTGTTAATATATTATCTTATTAGCATCTATTTAAATATTCTTCTAATGAATCTCATAATACTTCCCATGGGAGAATTTGATGCTATAATAGGCATGGATTGGCTCATGTTATATATAGATCATGTCAACTGTTAGGAAAAATAAATATTTATATTTTTTCTAAACCATCTCATACTCCTATAAATATTCAAGTCAAATCAAGAATATGATGCATAAAATCCCCCAACAGTGTGGGTGATGATACATCATGAAGAAGAATACCATTCCTAAATGGTTAAGTTGATGGAATGTACCAACCTTGACGAAATACCCATTTTAAGGGAATACATTTTTGTATTTCCCAAAATTTATAAGGAATTCCCATAGTTCAATAGGTATATTTCTCTATATAACTTATATATGGTTCCGCTAATATCTCTAAATTCCCCTATAGGATGGACCTAGTCATATAGTGGGAACTAAATAATCATCTATACGATTTTATTATTAAGGTTTAATATTCCCAAGTGCATCACCTTGGGGTGAGACAGTTCAATTTATCATGAAATATGATTAGTCAATGTGGTTGTGTATCAATTAACTTAAGATAAACAAGATCAATATAAATAACTAGAAACCTCTACAAAGGATTGATGATTATTCAATCAACTTTGAGGAGAATAGTTATTATAAAATGTTGATATTCATTCTGTAAATATTTAAATTAAGGTGAAAGAAGGAATATATTCATAAACAAATTTCTATATAAGGTATGGACACTATGCATTCATAGTGATTCCCTTCAAACATACTAATTCCCCTACAATATTCATGGATTTGATGAATAGAGTGTTTATATACTATCTTAATTTTTTAGTATTTATTGATGATACTTTCATACACTCTAAGAGAAAGAGGAATATTAAGGGAATCAATAGATGGTGCTATCGATATTAAGGCATAAGAAAATGTATATTCAGTTTGTCAGCTTTGACTTTTGGATGTGACATGTGACATTCCTGGGACATGTGTTCACAAGTGAGGAAGATTATATGGAACATTAAAAAAATGAAATTGATGAATAGACTATACCCACTAATTTAATGAAAATACATTGTTTTCATAACTTATAAAGGTATATATGATATTTTGTGAAACATTTATCATGATTTTCTATACCACTAACTAAGTTAATAGAGTAAAGAGGTAAAGAATTTCTAGATAGAAGACTTTGAGGAAAGCTTTAAAGAGCTCAAGAAGAGGATAATAACTACACTTGTACTCAAACTACAAGTATGTGGAGAAGGTTTTGTGATATATAGTGATTCTTATAAGAAGGGATTGGGTTGTGTCCTCATGAATAATAATAATGTGATATCCAATGCCTCATGAAAATTGAAGATCCAAGATACTAAAAAGATAAGACATGATCTATAGTTAATGTCTATGATATTCTCTCTCAATATATAGGGAACTTCCTCTATGGTGAAATGATTGATATTTTATAGAAACTTCAGTCTTTTCTATATACCATTACATGATTTTATGAATAAATTAACATCACATTACCAGCTAATGATCCTAAACTTTAGTGTCTTAGATTACTAGCTACATAATTAAACATAATTCAAAAAAAATTTATTTTGTATCCATGTTTAGATCCATAAGTCCACTATGCTCATAAATATGCATAGTATAACCTAGGGATAACATGGAAAAATGGATTCGCTAAAATTCCCAATAAGGGAATAAACAAAAGATAAAATCATATCACATGGGTTAGATGACATAAAATAATGATTTAAAGTGGAATAATAAATCATTAAAAACAAGGAATAATAACATTTAGAATATGGGAAAATATAATCATATATTCATTGTAATGTGGAGACAACATAAAACATGATGTTAGCACAATCCAAGCTCATTGCACATACAGGATCTCATGGCAAGGTTAACCACCAAGACTGTTTCACATGGAGCATGAGTTAAGGATAACCACCATGATCGTTTCACATAATGTCTCATTAGAATGAAATTTAACTTATTAATTGGAGATCTATCTGGTTGAATCCATCATATCCTATTCATGAATATATTTTCCACATATATATTCACACATAATAAATCATACATAAACATAAGTGTACCTGTAGAATGAAATGGGTATCACAATAATGTCTTAAAGGATAACCAATGGGAGTATCAAAAAGGTGTCCATTAATGAATATAAATAGATAATACATGGACAATAATAAGGTATAATATTCATATATCATGATAATTTTTGTCAACTTTAAGAGATAACATCATAAAAAGAGTATTTAAGAGACATTATAATTAATACATTTTAGGGCGGTTTAAGGAGAATACCAAAGATCATTTAAAAGAGAAATTGGCATAATATTTTATATAAAAATATACATAAACCAAGAATTTTTAATAATAAAAAGTTCAGTTTTATAAAAAATATGGTTGATTTAAAAACATTATGGAGCCCACTTGAAAATGGATAATAATTTGGTATGTTTCCTTAAAACATGCTTGCATATCAAGAAGAATTGAGAAGGGAATTATTTAAAAACATGTATATACTAAAAAATAATGATGAAGAGATCCTAACACATGATTTTGTAACATATAACCATAAATAATAATTTTTACATAAAAATAATAGATAATTTATTTTGGGTAAAAAGGGAGTATGAATAACATGAAGTAATAATGGAGGTTCTGGTAGAATCCCTTATATTAAGTCCAAAAGTGTGATCCACTCAACCTTAATGTATTGGACAATCGAATTATATTCAGTAATTAATAATCCATTAACCTCTTATACATGTAATTTATTTACTATATATTTATTATGTTCATTCATGGCATTTTATGGGTTAAGAGATTCAATTTCATTGTTTGGGAACGTTTCTTTCCTTGGTTGTCATGATAAATTTACTTATAGACATGTACAAATAATCACGTAAGATGGGGATGGTTTTATAAAATTGATGTTATATTTTCTTATATAACATAAATAATATTAAATTTTTATACAATTAATTTGTTTATTTTGAGTGAGGATGAATCATTTTATAAAACTTTAATGATAACAATTCCGGTTAATTAGTGGTTTTGTTTGATCATAATGAAATCATTTTGTATTATATATTAATACCATTTGTACAAAATGATTCCATAAAAGTACAGAGTATTTATTAATTATATAATAATTTATTTCAACCATAAAATAGGTTTCATGAATTGATTTGAAGATGGTAATAGAAATTCAAAACCGGTCGTCCCTGATTGTGATAAATTAACGAATCTCAAGATGGTGTTTTCCATTCCAGTATAAAAGGAGGGTAAAAGGGATATGATAAAGGCTTATTAAAATATCATAAATAAATCTAGTATGTGTATATTTCATTAGATTTCAAACCATTTGGATGTAGAGAGGTGATGATAGAAATGAATGAAATGGAACATTGAAAGAAATTGAATGAAAATGAAAAAGGGTTATACCTCTTGAGTCCTTCCTATTGAGATCCACCTTAGGGAAGAGGTTTTTGTATTTTAATAAGAAATATTGCTCCTGGATATGGGATAGAGGCATAGGGAGATATTTGAGCATACTTTGGACAAGTCACAAGGTTTTAGAGGTGTGAGGAGAAGAGGTGGTGAGGGGTGGTTTTTATAGTGAATTAGAGTGGTGTTTTCTCAATATTTAATTCATTGGTTTATAATTTTTCTCGAGACAAGAAATAGTGTCGATTCTTGGGACCAAAGATAGTAATAAGTTCATTTTATTTCGAACCAATATCCATTTACGTCATCCATGACTCAAGCATGATGCAAAAATTCATTTATTTATAATATTATTTAATTTATCGAATTTAACTATTAACAAAAATTCAAGCATTTCAGAAAAATTCGAATAATTAACCCTTTATATTTATCAATGTTTAGAATAAAAAACTAAACTCCATTATATGAAATTAATTTTTTAAATATGATAAATTTAATTTTTAATTAAAATCATAATTTAATTAAGAAATACATGCTTACAAATTTTATCATATTTTATAACACTTTGAAAAATTTACTAAGGTATCATAAAATTACCTTATAATTATAATACATCAAAAAATTATTTTATGAATAAATTTATGAACATAAATTTTCACTTCAATTATTAAATTAATCAAAAAAATTGTAATTAAATATTTATGGCTTAGCAAAAATAACAACATTGTCATATTATCACTTATAAGTTGGATAAATTTAATTTATACTTTCATTGGTAAGGTTAATATTCACATGGAAAAATTAGTTTTCATAATGGTCATATTAATATTAATAAGGGTAAAATTACTATTCATTAGTGTACATTACTATTCTCCAAAAAATAAGTTTATCTTATCAGACTCTAAACATATTTCTGATCACAACAGTATATTTCAAATTTTCGAAATTCAAATCAAAGAATTGGAAAAATTTATTTTAATGGTCACATAGTATTTAGTAGTTCATGTAAGAATGTTGTGTCATTGTGTTTAGTAATGTGATTTTATGTGATAATATGAAATGGAATAATAATAAGAAAGGAATTTCCATTGATTAATCTTTGGGTCATTACATTCTTCCCCCTTATAAAAATTCACCCTCAAAATTTCATTTTATATTCTAAGCTTGAAATAGGTGTGGGTAATTTTCCATTATCACTTCCTCCAGTTCCTATGTTTCCTTTTTGTACGTATGGTTCCACCATACAAATTTGAACAAGTGAATATTTTTGGTTACATATAACTTTATCTCTACGATCCAATATCTTCACAGACAGCTCCTCGTAAGAAAGATATTTCTCCAACTATACCACTTATAAAGATAGTACATGTGAATGATTTGGTATACACTTATTTAAATTGTTTACATGGAATACATGGCGTGCTTTTGAAATGGTAGGTGGATATTCTAGTCGATATGCCACAACTCCGAAAAGATCAGGAATCTCAAAGGGGAAAATGTACCTAGGACTTGGATTTCCTTTCTTCCCATATCTCATAACCTTCATCCATGGAGATATGTAAAGGAATACCATGTCTCCAATGATAAACTCAAGGCCTCATTGAATATTGCTTATATATATCTTTTGTTGTCTTTGGGATTCCACGATGTACTGGTGAATGGTTTTCATCTTCACCCCCATTTCATAGACAATTTTTGGCCTTATAAGCTTATTCTCACTGACTTCATCCTTGCACACCGATGTTATGAACATTTTCCCATAATGGTATTCATATCGTTCCATTCAGATGCTCGAGTGAAAACTATTGTTATAGGAGAATTTGAAAACTGGAAGATGTTGGTCCCATCCTCCATTAATGTCCATATAACACACTCTGAACATGTCTTGTAGTGTCTGAATATTTTTCATAGATTGTCCATTAGTTGGAGGATGACAGGACATACTGAACATGAGTGCATTTCTTAGAAAATGTTGGATAACATTCCAGAACATATAGGTGAGTCTTAGATCTCTATTAGATACAATAGATAATAGTACTATAGGAAGCCTTAACTCATCTTTTATTTATATATAAATATATATGTTTTTGTTGATCCAATAAGATATCTTCTTGGATTTCAATAATGTGAGATGTCTTTATAAGATGATCCACAAATACCCATATAGCATTGTTTCCTCTAGATGTCCTTGGATGTCCAGGGAAAAAGTCCATGGTGATGTTCTCCAAATTACATGTTGGTATGGGTAGTTGTTTCATCACCCCCTTAGACTTTTTACTTTCTAACATCAATTACTTACATTCAAGGAACTTTGATGTATACTTTGTAATCTCCTTCTTCATATGGTATCACTAATAATATTATCGAACATCATGATACCTATTTTTTCTCCCTATTTGAAAAGGGAAGGTTGATCTATATACATCATTTAAAAGATCCTTCTTTATCTCTGGATCGGTTGGTACCCATAGTTGTGACCCAAATCATTCTACTTCGTCCTTGGAAATATTTAACTCTTAGGATTTCCCATTTTTGATATCTTCCTGGATTTTCTAAATTTCCTCATCATTTCTTTGGGCCTCCTTTATTTTATCCACAAGGGATGATTAAGAAATCATTTGAGAAAGGATTGAACATGTTACTACCATAATGATTCCCATGTCCATACAATGAAAATATAAATTGATTGGATCATTTTCAATTCTCATAATTGATAAAAAAGTAGGATACTTTTAGTTAGAGCATCTACCACCTTATTTTCCTTACCAGGATGGTAGTGGATTGATTGTTCATAATCCATGATGAGATAATAATATATTCATTGGTGCATATTAATCTCCTTATATGTGAATAAATATTTGATATTCTTATGGTTAGTATATATCTCGGACTTCTCCCCATAAAGATAATGACTCCAAATTTTCAATGCAAAGACCACAGCTGCCAACTAAAGATGTTGTGTGGGATATTTTTTCCCATGTATTTTCAACTACCTTGAAGAATAGGCTATCACTTTATCATTTTTGATCAGTATATAGACAAATACATTATTTTAATTATCATTGTACACCACAAAGAGTTCTCCACTTATTAAGAGTGTGAGTACTGGAACAATGATGAGCCTTTTTTTATCCCCTTAATACATTCCTCACATTCTTGAGTCTAAAATAAATTCACTTCCATCCTTGTTAGATTTTTAATTGGGTTTTGAAATAATTATAAATTGTTCAAAAGATATTCATAAAACTAGTATAGAACTAGAGTGCTAAAGATCTCTCTTACAGTTGTTGGTATATGATACTTTTTGAGTGCCTTTATCATTGAAGGGTCCACAGATATCCCTTTGCTAGTGATAGAATGACCCATGAATAATACTTCCACAATATCGATTTCAAATTTACAATACATTGTTTAATGATTATCCCTTTGCAATGTCATCGGCATTGTATTCAAATGCTTCTCATGTTCTACCATGTTCTTGGATTTTATCAGAATATCATCGATCAATACTACCACAAATTTGTCGAGGTATTATCTAAATACACTACTCATTAAATACATAAAAATATATTGTGCATTAGTGAGTCCAAAAGGAATCACTATGAAATCGTAGTGACCATACCTCATATGAAATTAATTCTTGGGAATATCTTCATTTCCCACATTTAACTGGTGGTATCCCGACTGAATATCTACCTTAGGGAAATAACTGGCCCCACATAGTTGACCAAACAATTCCTCTATCAAAGGTAGGGGATACTTGTTCTATATTTTTATTTTATTGATCCCATTATAATCAATACAGAGGCACACTAATCCATCCTTCTACCTAACAAAGAGGACTGATGAACCCCGTGGTGAAAAACCTGGGCAAATAAAATCCTCCTCCCGATTCTCCTGTAACTACTTATTTAGCTCCTCCAAATCTACGATGGACATTTTATAAGGTTTATTTGATATGGGTAGCGATCCAAGAATAATTTCAATTGAGAAATCATCCTCTCAATCAGGAGTGAGACCAGACAATTTTTCAAGGAATACATCTATGTAATCCCTCATGATGGGAATATCTTTGAGAGGTATCATCTCCTTTGTATCAATAATTTACGCACTATATGTTTGCTCAAAAAGAAAAAATATCCACACATGGGATGATGATTCTGAAAGAGATTCATCTTCCTCATTGTAGTTATACAAGATTGGATGATATTCTTGGATGTGAATAGTGATATCTTTCTTGATAGATAATGTTTGATTTGCATATAGATAGGAAACCCTTCCCAAAATTACATTTCACTCCACCATAGGAACTATGAAAATATTGGATGGGTGGTTCAGTTCACAAACCTTTACTGGGGAGGTGTTTTAATATTTGGTTGAAATAATATTTGCATTCAATATTGTCACAAATAACACAACTTTTAAATTTTGAGGTGGTTTTTGAATAGTTCTAATAACTTTTCATGGTATAAAAGAATCCATAGAACTAGAATCAAATAGTATGTTCTCTAATAACGAATGAATAACTTGTGTACCTGACACTGCATCTTTATATGGATCCACCTTAGCAGTGGTGATAGAATAAGAGCTTCTTTATTTCCTTGTTGGTTATTGTCTCTTGCCTCTAACAGTATTTTAGATTAGGGAAATTATTTGTGAAGTGCTCATGTTCCTCATAGTTAAAACACAACTCTACTAGATGAGCATTACTATGAACATTCCCTTTTTCTTCCACATTAGTGGAATTCTTCATATCCCTCCAGCATTTCTTATCCAAATGTCCCATCTTTCCACATATGAATAAATTCATGGTTCTATTTACACAGTACCCATGTAGATTCTTCAAACAATTTTTACACATGGGATGTTCGGTCTTCTTTCAGTCATGGTTTTTATTTTTTAAACCACCCATATTAGACTCAATTTCCTACATTCTTTTCACTTGACCCTTGAGACCATTGAGATTCTATGATCACTATTAAAAAATTTAAGGAATAATAGATAAAATCCTCATATCTAACAATGTCACAAATCACCAACAATTTTCATAGACTCGACATTATTTTGCTAATAAGAGATCAACCTTGCTTTTAGCTCTTATGACAAATCCAGAGGCGTATCCTTAAACACTTGTAATGTTTTATTCATAGGAAAACATATAATAATATTCCTTATGACTAATTTTTTGGAACTCTATTTTCATGTTGAGATGGAGGGTTTATAGAACATATTTTTTGAAAAACATATTCTTGAATTCCTTCCAATCCATGGAATCAATTTTCTCTCTAGACATCGATTTCATGAATAATTTCCACAAATAATCAACATCCCCATAAAAATGATAGACTTCTAGAATTAATTTCTATTCTTTTGAGCATTAGAGGACATAGAAAAACATTTAAATGGAGTTAATCCACTCTTACATGAGGAGGGGATGAGAAGATCCCCAGAACAAGGGCAACCTTTTCATCATGAAGGATTCGACGAAAACATGTTCTTTCCTTGTAGGAGGAGGATGATCAACATTACTCATGTTATTATTCATAACTTGATCTATATGAGAACGTACTTTCATGAATTTGTTAGCCCCCATTCCCATAATATATGGCATATCATTAGGGAAATCTTCACATTCCCTATCACATTGATTGTTGGCACGATTTCTTCTATTTAGCTCCAATAACTATGAAAATAAAGCACAATTAGGGGTCATAAAAACATAGATAATAACCATAATAGGAATATTTTAATCTAAAAGGATAACTTGTAAAGGAAATGTGCATCCTAACTTGTGATTTCATTGGTTTAAATCTAGGTTATCCTTGATATGTTTTAGCTTATATTTTTATGGTCTCTTTTTTTTGTTCCCAGAATAATGGGTTGTAATGAGATTATGAATTTAGCAAGGAAAATACGCTATGAGTGTCAAACCTGGTGTGGAGTAAGGCCTGTTCTTGTGTACCATGATTCCTCAAGTCGTTCCCATAACAACTTTTTGGATTTTTTACTTCTAGGTACATCTGTACCAAAACCAGATACCCTTGTAGTATCCATACAAGGATGTATTTTATTGATAAACCACATACACTATACTAACCAAAAGTTAGGTTTGTTTTCTTATACCTAGTATTATTCATATGGTTCTTACTAATGTGATTTATTACTAATATCCAAAAATAACTCGACGATACTTGGATGCAAACTATAGTGACATTATTATTTTTTACATATTAATTCATGATTATAATCATAAATTAACATCAAATTACAAGACAAGGATCATAATGTCTTATGACTTGGAAGAATAGGTACATAATTAATCATACTCAAAGAAACATTTATTTAATTTCTATAATGAGCTCTTAAATTACATTTTTCTCATACATATTCATAGGATAACTTGGATATAACCTGATTAAAAGTATGAGATATAAATTCTAGTTAGGGAATATTCATAAGAATAAATATTTGAACATGGGTTAGAAGGAATAACACAATGATATAAAGAGGCATGTTACATGATTTAACATAAGAAATCATAACATTTATAACATGGTATTAGATAATAATTGAATCATTGTAATTTGGAAGAAACATAAAACATGACTTTAGTTTGAAAAAGACTCTTTCCACAAAGATGATCACAAGTAAATGTTTTAACACCCCAAGATATCATAGTACATTATCTCTTAAATGTAATTCAATAGCTTTCACCACACACAACACTGAGTTGGAGCGCACGAGGACTTACCAAACTTGCCATTCAAAAAATTGTTATGAATTGTATTAACTAGATTTTGAATTTTTGTAAAATCCATCTAATTATATCTTATATATTATGTGTTTCTAAGACTTATTATTAGAAGAAAAATCAATTTTTCAAATAAAAATGTATTTTTCAAAAAATGAAATTTTACCACCTTTTAAATGAAAACCCTTTTAAAATAAAATATTTGATACTGTTACATAATCAAATTTACAAAATAAAATTCATCTTTAGAATAAAAACCTAAAAATTACTTTGGAAATTTTTTTGGTATTCTTGTAAAAATGTTCATTTTTTATGAATAGTGAGAAATATTGTATTTTAATTCAAAACTGCCTTCTAATATAATTTAGTTTTATGGTTAGATTATTTTTTAAATTGGTTTAGAAGTTTAATTATATTATATTTTTACTATTTAATCCATTGTTGGTGATTGGAAGTAATTTTACTTTGTAATTGAACATAAACAAGTGTTAATATTTTGATAGTTAATATTTATTTAAAAACACACTTATTGTTTTGACAATAGGAATTAATTTTAAATTAATTAATCCAAATTATTTGCATTTAATTTTTTTAAATTTAAATATTATTTGAATTACGAACAATAAATATAGCCGAGGCTGATTTTTTGGTATTTTAATGAAAAACACTGATTTTTGATGAATAGTGAAACCACAAAGTAGAAGATAAAAATATGAATTTTTCATTTAAATGAAATTTTACATCTTCTATGAATTGAATTCTAAAAATATGACATACATGGTTGTTATTATTATGTAAAATTTGGTTCAATAAGATGAAAATAATTTTTGGTGAAAAGTAACTTTCAACTATTATTTACCATTATTAAAGGTAAATAGGGTAATTCAAGGTAAAAAGAATATTATAAAAATAAAACATTAATTTAACACTTTTCCTAACATTATTTTATGAGTCATGGTCAACCATGTGCATCTTTGGGTCAATTTGGGGACTCCATGGAGCCACTTAAGAGTGATAATGACACTTTATGTTAATTAATTTTACATAAAGACAAAAATGACTTAAACATTTATCGTTTAGTAAGGAAACATTTACATGGGGTTATATAACATATCTCATCAACTATAAATATTAATTAGAAATAGTAATTGATTTCATACATCATTTTAGTTTATTTATATTTTTTGGACTTAAAAAAGAAAATTATTTGTGACATAATGATGATATAGTGTTTACCCCATTAATGAATGATTCGAATAAATAAGATTATAAAGATTAAAAAAATATACAAAACCTGTCCAATTCTTATTGGATTATTTTTTTTCTACCATGAGTCATCTTATCATTGACTATAATTCTTTTTGGACCTTTATAAATCCAAAATTATTATATAATAAAATAATTTTTCACACTTTCCTAAAGAGCCACTCCCCCCTTGTAAAACGATGTCACCTATAACCCATTACTGACACCTCTCAGGCCCCTTATATTGTCTAAAATCTTCCCAAATAATCTCTAAAGATCCCTACCTTCCACCTAGAATCCTTAAATTAGGTATAAGGCACTTCAAGAAATCCATTTGGATCAAACCAAAGGGAGTTACCCAATTTTATGGTAACATATTCCCTAAAGTTCTCTCCTTTTATATTACTTATCCAACCCCATACACTCTTTTATATTAGTTTATATTATAATAAAACCAATATACCATATATACTAGGTTTGTTATGATAATTATTCTAGCTACACTTACACACACCTTCATCTAATGGGAAAAAATATACTGTTTTTGTGGACGGAGAACTACTGCCTCACAAAACGATGATTATTCAATTATCTCCTACCGACTCTTATGGTGGCCATTATGACGACACTATATTTATATATGATATATATTATATTTATTTTTTCTCTATTATTATGTAATTTTCGTTTACAAACACACCTTTATGCTTTCCAACATGCGTGAACATGATAATTTTATTTGAGGAAGTACGGACTACCACCCCCCTCATGGTGATATGATTCATTCATGACATACATGAAACTTATAAAGAATGGAGTTAATTAAATTATTTAACAAATATATCATATTATATTATACTGGAATTATAATATACCTATGTATCATTAAGTTTTCATTTCTTTAAATTTGAAATAGAAATGAAAGTTTTGTTTATGCGTACGTACGACTTACTGTCTCCATTAACGGTGCATTTGATTTATCTTCTCCAAATATCATGAAATAATTATATATATATATAATGGATATATATGATATATATGATATTTAAATCATAAATACGATACTACAGATAATATATTTTTGACAAGATGGATAATTTGTAATTATACCAAGTTCAATTTTCACTCAAGTACCAAATATTGACAAAACAACCATTATTAACTTAAATGATTGCATAATGTTTATAACATGTTAAAAATTTATATAAAAGGTATAATAAAATTTAAAAAGGCTCTTATTCAAGTGTAAATTATCTTTTGTTTATTATTCAGGAGAATAAAGAATGAATAAGTAAAGTCGGACACGATGTAAGGGATTTCTTATCTCACTCTTAATTTTGCAATATTTTCGTTGTTCTCCACCTATTTGTTGAATGTGGGGTATTGTACAATGAAATTTGATATATATTATCATTATTATCTTTATATTCTCGGTATTATGTGATTAATTTGGTGGTTATTAACATTTGGTTATACGACTCGATTGTTTACAACGTGGTAAGGGAATTTCAAATTTCAATTTCCAGTAATTCAGTTCAACGTAAACATAATTGATTAAATTCCCACAAGACTATGTGTGAAATCACTAATTAATTACTTATTTAGTAATTTACACTCCCCTTTGTGTGGATATACTTTTGATACATATAATAACTCCAATGATAAATTCTCATGTCATCGATATAAACCTGATAAGAGTAATTATAACTCAATTCATTGAGTCAAACATCCAAGTCATTAGTGTTGTTTTTAAAAGAATATTTATAAATGTACCATGATTTATTTACACCGAATATCCAATCCTATTTAGTGTATTTATATTTGTCACACATAAATATTTCATTGATTTATCCTTAACCTAATGATACAGTCTTTATAAAGGAAATAATCTCAACATACATTCCATTGAGAATTCTTTGTTGTTATGCGCCAATTCACTTTTATTTGGTGTATATACTATACTTTGACTTAGTATATCAAGAATCCCTTTATTCTCATGATATTATAATGTTTTGATTATCTCAATTTTTTGTATTCAAGTGTCACTCATTTGGTTAGGAACTCTAACTAAAATATCATTTTAAATGTTTTAAAATTTTATTCATATAAATATTTCTCATTAATGACCATGTTTTAAAAATGGTTTTAAGGTTTCAATTATATAAACATTAATGTTTTAAAATTGAAATTACTTTTAAAAGTTTCAATGTGGTATGGGATATTTTGATTCAAAAATCTATTTTAAACAGCTTCTTGATAAATAGTGAGACTTCTTAATATTTTCAAGAAAAAGGTGATATTTCTCTCAAATAGTGTTAATGCTAATTTTCATCTATGTAAATAGTCATCAGTGCATTTTATTCGTGATTGGGGTTGATTTATCACAATACAATCATCGATATTGAATGAGTTATGTTTGACTGTGGTGTGCTATTTTTATGCCATTCTTGGTTTGTGGGTAGTGTATTGACATTTCGTATGATAGTTTTAATACGAATGTTAAGATTATGTTTCACCCATTCATATGAGGAATGCATTAGACTTAGTATGTGAGGGGTGGAGCCCGTTATAGTTCCTCAATTCATCAGTTGGTCTCATGAGACAAACTGGCATAATCCCTTGACAAAATCTTATTTGTAGTCTTGGATCGAGGCCTTGAATATGTGGTTATGATGTTTGGCCTTATGCATTCCATCATTATGAGATTAGCTATTGATATTTGATGTGGTTATTCGACTAGTAGAATACCCATGACAATGTTTTATTATGGAATTATTTCCTCGGCTCATATTTCTACCATAAAGTGTTCATGTTTGTTATTTGTAAAGTCATGTGTTTTTAATTATTCACCATACCTAATGTTTATTTTATCTTCCATTGTTTTCTTACTCTTACTGAGAATTTGAGCTCACCCCTTTCTTATGTTTTATTTTCACAGGATTCCAAAAAGTGTATTACGATGGATATGAAAGGTTATGCTATTGGATTAATGGAGTTATCAAAGTATAATTTTGGTTGTGTTTTATTTTCTAATGTGTAATGTAACTTTCATGTAAGTAATATATTTTCCTAGACTGCTAAATTGATCAGTATTTTGGGACTTGATTCCTTTTAATCATGACATTGTTTTAAAATAATGCACTAGCTCTGGGATTCTAGGGTCAGGGGGTTACAATTGGTATCAGATAATGTTTAGTAAAAACCTTGGAAACTAGATTTATAAAAACTCTGATTATAGAACATTTCCCTAAGATTGACATTAGAGATTAGCATTGAAGAATGTCCTAGAATTTTTGTAATGTAGTGATTTTGTGTATTTTCCTTGAAATTCATCCTTATATGTATATGATCCTGTAGAGGCGGCTCTAGCACATATGTACCTAGGAGTGAAATAATTCAATAATGAATTTTGGGCTTGACCTAGGGTATCCTAGTACACAAGAACTGGCCTTGTTGCACTCTTGGTTACAACATTCCCATGGTATATTCTTAGGATAATTCACATTTTCTCTTACAAACATAATTGAAGGATTTTAATATAATATGAGAATAAATGTAATTGGTTAATCCTGAGGTGTTTCATATTAAAAATAAGTTGTTATGGTAATTTCTAAATGATTTTATGACTCACACCATCCCATATGGTTTTAGTCCAACTAGTTGTTCAATTACATGTTTTTACTAATTGGATGAAAATAAAATGTATGAGTTAAAATTTATGGTTAAAATAGTTTGGGGTTATTTTTGAGGAATTTATATCATTTTTGAGAATATTATAAAATTATATTGTTTTTGAAAAAGGGAAACACGTAGACCGCATGACAACCAGTTGCATCGGACAAAGATACAAAAATCAAACCCACAACCAAAGTGAAACTGGGATTTATCAACTACCACTTGACTACTTGAAGTCCCTGATTAGTATGACTAATTTTTTTCAGTTAAATTATTTTATGGATCAATAATATGTTGATTTTGGGAACATATGATTTATCCTTAGTATAAGAAAATGTTTTGGTGATTAAGTGATAAATGATATTTTGGAAGATGTTCACTCTTTTAGTAAAACTATATGCCTACGGAAAATAGAATAATATGAGATTTAATTTGAGGAGTAATGATGGATTTTTTATTTTGGAGGAATGTATGTTTTTATAGTAGACTTATAGCAATATAGGTTATTAACTGAAATGATTTACCAATCATAGAGATTATGTGATTAGGTTAATTATTTTAAGTATGTGACTTTAAGAGTAGTCAATGTTATTTATAGATAAATGATACGATTTATTATTGAATACTATGTGATTAAATCCTTCTGAATTTTGGGTTTCAAACATAGATTGGATTATTTTGAAGAATTTTATGGAATTTTTTTTTCTTTTCTAAATTATATTTGTTGATATTTGGGTATTGTTTGTTTAATTTTAGAGATTAAGAGTAGTATTTATTTCTATAAACTATTATCCTATTTGTGGATCATATGATCTTGTACTAACCATTTTGGTATTGGTTAATGTCTAAAGATAATGGAAATATATAGTTAATCTTTTTGTGGATTATGTGATTCTCTATAAGTTGATTCTGGTTCTTCAGGTGTGACCAAGTAAGTATATTTCCTTATTCTTTTAGTTAATCTCATAAATCAATTTCTCAAAATTATGAAAAGAAACTTAAAGCAAAAACATTTCCCGATTAATTTTCCTACTAGGTAATCAAAGACCTCTCAACCGATAACAAGTTTATGGCTTTCAGATCGTTAACATTCTCACAATAATTTTCTTGATCACACTACATCTAAACATTATAGTTATATTTCTCTTACATATTCATGATTTCCTAAATGGAACCCTAGAATGTGTTATTTTCAGTAACCATCACACTTACTGTTCTTTATTTTAAAATGGATGCCCCATTAATCCATTTTTCAATGCAGGATTTCAACTAAGATATTTTGAAATGTCCAAACCCATGATATTAATCCCGAGATTCAATTGAGAGAACACAATTTTTTGAAGGAGGGGAGAATGTAACACCCAAAGTTTTCATAGTACGTTATCTCATCAAAGTAATTCAATATCTTTCAATACACACAACACTGACTTCGAGAACACTATGACTTAAAAAACTAGCCATTCCAAAAATATTTATGAATAGTATTAAATGTATTTTTAATTTTTCTATACTCCATAAAATTTTAACTTATTTATTTTGTGTTTTTAAGACATTATAAAAAAATTCAATTTTTGGGATTAAAAAATGTATTTTTCAAAAAATACTATTTCACAACTTTTTAATGGAGAAACCTTTTTAAATACATTATTTGAAACTTTTACATATTAAATTTGAAAAAAAATCCATATTTGGATTCGGGGCATCAAAAATTACTTTGGATGAAATTTTGGTATTTTTTTAATAATGATCTATTTTTTTGAATAGTGAGAAATATTGTATTTTAATTCAAAACTACCTTTTAATGTACTTTATTTATATGGATAGATTATCTTTTAAATTTTTTTTAAGTGTAATAATTTAAATTTTTACAATTTAATTTAATGTTGGTCATTGGAAGAAATTTTACTTTGAAATTGAACATAAACAAGTGTTAATCTTTTCATAGTTATAATTTCTTAAAAACACACATTTTGTTTTGATGAATAGAATTAATTTTAAATTAATTAATCCAACATCAAATTTTTGAATTTTATAAAATAGGAATCTTTTTTAATTTAGAATACCAAATATATCTTAGGATGAATTTTTGGTATTTTCTGAAAAACATCAATTTTTGATGAATAGTGAAACAACTTAGTAGTAGTTAAAAATATGATATTTCATTTAAATGAAATTGTACCACTTTTGTGAATTGAATTTGGAAAATATGACATACATGGTTGTTATTATTACGTAATTTGTGGTTTAATAAGATGAAAATAATTTTTGGGGAATGGTAACTTTTGACTTTTATTTACAGCGGTTACAGGTAAATAGGGTAATTCAAAATAAAAAAGAATATTATAATAATAAAACATTACTTCAACAATTACCATAGACTTATTGAATGAGTAATGGGAGACAATGGAAATCTTTGGGTCGATTTTTGGATGCTAGGGAGGCACTTAAGAGTGATAATCACTCATTATATTAATTAATTTCATGTAAAGACATAAATGACTTAAACTTATATCTTTTAGTAAATAAATTTTTACATGGGGTCATATAAGTTATATCTTAGACTATAAATATTTATTAGAAATATAATAATATTTCCTACATCATGTTATTTTTTTTTAAAAAGTTAGACATCTATAAAAATAAAATTATTTATGACACAATAATAATGTAGTGTTTACCTCATTAATGAATGATTTAAATAAATAAGACTATAAAGATTAAAAAAATATCCAAAACCTGTCCAATATTTATTGGATGATTTTATTTAGACTATTATTCATCTTATATTTTAATATAAGTATTTTTGGAACATTAGAAACCGAAAATAATTATATAATAAAATATGTTTTTCACACTTTCCTAAAGAGTCCCCCCTTATAAAAATCCCTCACCTATAACCCATTACTCGCACATCTCAAGCCCCTTGTCTCATCTAGAATCTACCAAAAAAATCTCTCAAGATCCATCCCTTCCATCTAGAATCCTTACATTAGCCAGAATGTACATCAAGAAATATTTTTGGTTCGACCCAAAGGGTGTTACCCAATTTAAAGGTAACATCTTCTTGAAAGTTCTCTTCTTTTATTTTACTTCTCCAAACCCCCTAAACTCTTTTTATTACAAAAATTCATAAAAAAATAGTATCCTAAATGTATCACGTTGTTTTTATGAGAATTATTGAAGCTACACTTACTCACACCTACATATAATGGGAAAAGAACATACTATTTCAGTGGACGGCGAACTACAGCCTCACGAAATGATGATTGTTCAATTATATTCTACTGACTCTTATGGTGGCCATTATGATGGAACTATATTTATAGATTATTTACATTATGTTTATGTTTTCTCTATTATTATGTAATTTTCATTTACAAACACACCTTTATGCTTCTCAGTATGTGTGAACACGATAATTTCATTTGAGGAAATGTTGACTACCACCCACTCAAAGTGATATGATTCACTCATGACAAACATGTAACGTATAAAGGATGGAGTTCATTAAATTATTTATCACAAATATTAAATGATATTATACTATAATTATAATATACCTATGTATCATTAATTTTTCATTTCATTAAATATGAAATATAAATGATAGTATCGTTCATGCGTACGTACATCTTACCGTCTCCATTAATGGTGAATTTCATTTCTTATCTCCAAATATCATGAAATTTTTTTAGAAATATATATATACTAGATATATATGATATATATGATATTTAAATCATTAATATGATACTGTAGATGATAGAAATTTGACCATATGAACAATTTGTAATTATAACATGTTCATTTTGACTGAAATACCAAATATCGAAAAAACGGAAATTATTAACTTAAATGATTACACAATTTTTATAACATGTTAATAAGTGATATAAAAGGAATAGAAAACTTTAAAAAGGTTCTCAATCAATTAGAAATTAACTTTAGTTTACTATTAAGGAGATTAAAGAACGAACGATTCATATCGGACCCGAGGTAAGGGATTTCTTATCTCACTCTTAATTTCGTGAGATTTCCATTGTTTGCCACTTACTTATTGCATTTGGTGTATTGTGTACTTCCATTTGATAAATATTATCACTATTATCTTTATATTAGTTGTATTATATTATTAATTTGTGGATATTAACGTTTGGTCATATGACTCGATTGATTAAAATGTTGTAAGGGAATTTCAAATTTCAATTATCACTCATTTAGTTCTACGCAAAATTGATTGATTAATTTACTCCAAGATTATGTGTGAAATCAACAATTAATTACTTATGTAGTAATTTACACTCCCCTTTGTGTGGATATACTTTTTTTACACATAATCACTGCATTGATAAATTCTCAAGTCATCGATATAGACTTGATAACATTAATTTTAACTCAATTTGTTGAGTTAAACATCCATGTCATTGGTGTCGTTTCTAGAAGAATATGTGTGAATGTCCCTTGGTTGATTAACACTGAATATAAATAAAAATGAGTTTATTTATATTTTTCACATATAATTATGTCATTTATTTATCCTTAACCTAAGGACATGGTCTTTATAAAGTAATTTATCTCAACTTACATTCCATTGAGACTTGTTTGTTTTTATGTGCTAATTCACTTTTATTTAGTGTATATACTATACATTAACATAGTATATCATGAATCCCTTTATTCTCATGATATTAAAATGTTTTTATTACCAAAATTATTTGTATACAAGCATCTATCATTTGGTTATGAACTCTAACTAGAATATCATTTTAAATGTTTTAAAAATTTACTCTACTAAATCTTCCTTAATAATTTACATGTTTTAAAAATGGTTTTCAGGTTTTAATTATATAGAAATTAATGTTTTAGAATTTAAATTCATTTTAAATGTTTCAATGTTGTACTAGAAACTTTGATTCTATAATCTATATTAAACAACATCTTGATAAATAGTGAGACTTTTAAATGTTTTCAAGAAAAAAGGTATATTTCTCTCAAATAGTTTTATTGACTATTTTAATATATTTCAATATCCTTCTGTGTATTTTATACTTGATCGAGGTTGATTTATCATAATAAAATCATCCATATTTAATGAGTTATGTTTGACTGTGGATGTGATATTTTTATTCCATTCATGGTTTGTAGATAATGTATTGACATTTTGTATGCTAGATTTAATATGAATGTTTAGATTATGTTTCACCCTTTCATATAAGGAATTAATTGGAATTAATAAGTTAATGGTGTAGCCACCCATAGATCCTCAATGGATCGATAGTTCTCATGAGACAAACTAGCGTCTTGGCACAAGGCCTTGATAAAATATTATTTGTAGTCTCGGCACGGGGCCTTGACTATGTGGTTATGATGTCTGACATTATGCTTTTCATCATTATGAGATTAGCTATTGATATTTCATGTGGTTATTCAACTAGTAGAATACCCATGACTATGTTTTATTAAGGCATAATTTCTTCATCTCATATTCCCACCATAAAGTGTTCTTGTTTATTATTTGTAAAGGCATCTGTTTTCAGTTATTCACTATGCCTAATGTTTATGTTATATTATGCTGTATTGATTGCTCTTACGGAGTATCTGATCGCACCCCATTTTTATGTTTTATTTTTCTATGATTCAAAGAAGTGTATTATGATTGATTTGTAGGGTTAATCTATGAGATTAATAGAGTTCTCATAGGATAATTTATGTTTTGTTTTATTTTATAATGTGTAATGTAAATTTTATGTATGTAATCTATTTTCCAAGAATGCTAAACTGATCTGTTTTTTGGGACATGATTCTTTGTAATCAATCCAATGTATTAAAATAATGCACCGACTCTGGGCTTCTGGGGTCATAGTGTTATAAAGGTTAACAACCAAGTTCATTTCACATGGATCACGAGTCAAGGAAAACCCCAAATACAGTTTCACCTTACATATCACAAGACTAAAATTTACCCACTTAATTAGTTTAATATCTAGGTCCACCCATAAAAACATTTTCATGAATATACTTTCCACATAAATAATCATACATAATCAGTCATATAAAAAATAGAGGTACCAATGGAATGAAATTGGTATCATAACCATGTCATAAAGAATAACCAATGGTAGTATCATAAAATTGTCAATGAAAGAAAGTAATTAGGTCATGCTTGAAGAATAATAAGTTATAACAAGAATGTATATTGATAATTGATGAAAAATTGAATTAATAATATGTAAATATAGTATTTAAGAAACATTATAATTAAACAAATTTAGGGTAGTTTATGGAAAATATCAAAGATAATTTAAAAAAGAAAAGGGATTTTTTTATAAAACCCAAAGTGAACCAAGAACAATTTCATAAAAAGAAGAAAGATTTTAAAAAAATATGGTGGCTTAAAATTTCTTATGGGGTCCTCTTAAAAATGGGTAATAATTGAGTAAGCTTCCATAAAAAAACTTGCTTATCATGAATAATTGCGAAGGTAATCATTTAAAAAAAAAATTATTTCCCCAAAAAATAACGATGATTGAATCATAAAAAATTATTTTGGGACATATAACCCTAATTTATAATACAAACATAAATATAATGGATAATTTCAACTAGTTAAAAAATAAGTAAGAAACCCGAAGGGTTAATGGAGGTTATGGTATAATTCCTTACCTTAAGTCCGAAGGTGTCTTCACTTGATCTTAATGTCATGGATTATAAAATTAGATTCATTAATTAATAATTAAATAACCTATTATATATGTGATTTATTTTTTACATACATTTTATGTCCATTCATGGACTTTTTGATGGGTTAAGTGGTTCAATTTTATTGTTTGCGATATTTTGTTTCATTGGTTTTAATAATCAGTTTACTTATATACATGTATGGATAATCACGTAAGATAAGGATAGTTGTATAGAATTGAAAGAATATATTTTTATAGAACATACAGAAGATCAACTTTTTATAAAATTTATTTAGTTATTAGAAGTGATGATAAATAAATATATAAATCATTAATGATAACAGTTCGGGGTAATTGGAACTTTTTTTATCATAATGAATTAATTTTTTTTATAAACTAATAAAATTTATAAAAAATTATTCTAGAACATTACAGAGGATATATTACATAAGTAATAATTTGATTCAACCATAAAATAGTTTGATGCTCAGAATCGAAGATGGTAATAGAAATTGATAACTTGTCGTCCATGAATGTTATAAATAAACATATCTCAGATTGTGTTTCCATATCTATTATAAAAGGAGGGAAAGTGGGAGATAATAAATAATTATTACCTGAGCATAAAAAATTCTAGTATGTTTAAGGAAATATAGTTTTCATACCTTTTGGATGAGGATTGATGAGGATAGAAAAGAATGTAATGGAACATTAAATAAAATTCCCTGAAAACCGAACATGGTTTTACCTCTTGATTCATTCCTCTTCAGAACCTCCTTATGGGGAGGTTTCAGTATTTATATGATCCCAAGATCCCCTAGATATGGGATATAGTATTAGGGAGGGGTTTTTTAGAGTTTGGATAAGGAATAAGTCCTGATAGGTTTGAGGAGAAGAGGTTGCAACATGAGGTTTTTATAGTTTAGGAGAGGGGTGTTTTATCGAGGTTTAATTCATTAGTTTATCATTTTTTTAAAGACAAGATATATTGATGATTATTTTGATAAAAAACAGTAATAAGTGAATTTCAATTAGAATCAATGGCCATTTATTTGGTCCATGGCTGAAGCATGATGTAGAAATTAATTTATTTAGCACATTTAATAAATTATCTAATGTCAATATTCACAAAAAATTAACATTTTTTTAGAAAAACCCAAAAATTAATCTTTTCCATTTTTGAAATTTAGAAGAAAAAAATGAACATTATTTTATGAAAATAATTTTTGTATATTTGATAAATTTAATGTTTAATTAAAATCATAACTTACATGTAAAATAAAATTTTAAAATTTAATCTGATTTTATAACACATTGAAAATTAAAATAAGGCCTCATAAAATTATCTTATAATCCTTAGACATCAAAATATTATATTATGAATACATTTTATTAAAAAAATCATTTAAATTATTATATTAATCATTAAATTATAATTAAATATTTTTGACTTACCACAAATACCAACACAATCATATTATCACTTATAAGTTGGATAAATTTAATTTATACTTTCATTTCTATAGTAACTATTCACTTTTGAAATTTAATATTCCTAAAGGTCATAATATTAATTATAAGGTGACATTACTATTAATAAGGGTATGTTGTTATTCACCAAAAAATATGTCGTCCTATTGGACTCCAATCATCTTACAGATCGCAATCGTGTATGTCAAATTTTAAAAATTTAAATCACAGTAGTGGACAAATTATTTTTAAAGGCAACATAGTATTTTTTAGTTCATTTATGCATGATGTGTCATTATGTTTTCTAATGTGATTTTATGTTTTTATATTATAATACATTATTATAATAAGGGTATTTTTATTGATTAATCGTTGGTTCCTTACATATATAGACTGATCATAAGAGTCTGAAGTATATATTTACAAATAAAGTGGTCAAATTGCATCAAGAAGATGGTTAGAACTGATAAAAGACTAAAATTTATCAATTCACTACCATCTAAGAATAGAGAATAAGGTAGCCAATGATCTTAGAAGAAAGGAACCTACCATTATATCCATGATGCAGATTTAAAAGGACCCTACCTTATTTCATATGTAATGTATGGATTTGGAAGTCATAATTTAATGGAATACATCCTACCATTTCTAAATGATTTCACGACCATCTATCCATTGTAATACGAAGTTGGCACAAGGGTAAAATTTGGATATTTAAAAGAAGGAGAATGTATTAAAGGAAGGAATGTATCATGACTTCCACATCTATGAGGATGATTCAAGTCAATTTGGAACAAGAATATGTAGGCCAACATAATTGGATAAAAAGAAAAAAAATTTGTTCAATGAAAAAAACTAATCATTCTCCAATCATCTTGGAATCACCATGATGTATGGTGACATTTGAGAGAAATTTTGGTGGGGAAACATGAATAACATTATTGTCGAGTACACCTCTATTTTCTTGGTATTTTAGAATGTAAAAGAATAGTGGTTGATATACAAGGTGATTATAAAAACACTTCCCTTCCCCATATTGAAATAGGTGAACATTAACATGGTTTTATACTAGTCTTACAAAAAAATATGAAGAAAAAAATAAGATATGTGTAAGACCCTGAAATTTTCATGAGTTTAATTGGGCTTCTTTTCAAACACTATTTTGTCTTAATATGAGTAATTTTATTTGGTTTATATATTTGGTTGTCGATGTGTCAAATTTTGAGAAAATTTTATGAAAAAGGGATGTGAATGATTTGCGCATGGTTAGAGAAAACCAGGCACTCTAGCCCAGAAAATTGTGAAATCTTGGATAATGGGGATTCACAAGGTTGGCACATGGTTTTTAAAATAATGTACCCTCTTATGAGTAACTGTGTACCCTTTCTCAGTAAACTATACAAAAGAATTAATTATTCTTGAAAATTATTTTAAAAATTCCCCTAGCCCAAAAAATGAACAGTTTGGACTCCATTCAACCCCAGGTCCTCTTTCACATTTATAGAGCTCTCCGGTTGAATTTCTACCCTCTTGATCATCTATCTTCAAGAATAGAATCCCAAATCGAAGGATTTCTCCTCCTTGTATAAGTAAATCCTCTCCCGATTCTTCTCTTATGTTTTTCCCATTCCTTATATTTTCTTTTACATATGTAATCCACTATATTGAGAAGATCTCTATCTATTTAGTGATATCTAGATCCATGATTCAATATTTAGGTTTATATTTTAAAGATATTGAGTTCTTTAATCATGATTTAGGGGCTTGAGATTCACATTTAGATTTATATTATTGTGCCACTCAATTTCAATTGATTTCCATTGGGTGAATATTCTTCAATGAATTGAGAAAAGTGGTCTAATATTGAATTCATATAGTCTTGATTTTGAAATTATTATGCATGTTTTTGTATTTATAGATTTATTTAGAATTTCGAATTCATAAATTGTCTTAGTCAATATGAAAGAATGATTAATTGGATTATTATTGATATTGTTGATTAATTTTGGAATTAATTATCAGACAAAGGGGATAAAAATTTAGATAATTAATTAGAGAAATAATTTTGTGATTTAAGGGCTATCCATTTAGGTAATTATATTGAGGATTAATTATAAGGTTGACAGTTTTTGGATTTAGATAATCGATTTGGGGATTAATTTTGGTATATTGAGATAATTGTTTTCAGATAATTAAATGATGAATTAATTATGAGATATCAATATATATGATTTGAGATAATTAATATTAGATTAATTGTTACTTATTGTTGTCACGAGTTTAGATAATTGATGGGATATTAGTTATGAGATATCGAAATTGCGTGTATGATTAATTAATTGGAGAATTAATTAATAGTCATTGAGATATGTGTTATATTGTGGTGTTTTTTATTATATGTTATAATCTATTGAATGGTAACATAGAAATCCAACCAAGTATTATGATTTTTAACATGATCATTCAAGTATGTGTTATTAAATAGTGAATTAAAACATGAACATTCATCTATGTATTATGTTGGGTAACATGCTATCTCAAATAAGTGTAATTAAATAGTGAATCATAACATGAACATTTGGATAACAGTTATGAATTGTAACATGTTCATTGATTTATGAGTTATTAAATTGTGAAAGTTAAAATGGATATTTAGCCAAGTATTATGAATGCTACCATGATAATTCAATTATGTGGTTAAATATATAATACTTAATAATGTGGAAAAAGTTTTATTTATGAATTATTTTTATTTATTTATTTAACTTCAAACACTTCTTTTGTTTAGATTAATTTTTGACACTTTTAGTGGTGGACTAGTGATTCATACTCACACCCTACTATATTTTTCTAAGTTGAAACTGAATTTTCTTTATTATTGTTGGATATGTTAAGGGAACTATCCCTATATCATATTACTGATTTGGGGACGGAGCTCAGATGAGGGAAAGATATGTGGTTTGGGACAGGCTTGGCTGTTAACAATGTCTTTATTTATGGTATACATTTTAGATACATGACACTCATATTAGAATGGAATTTTTTCTCATATACTTTTATGTTGTATTTCTTAATTTGATTATCTAGAGATATTGGTATATTATATGGTTATATATGATTCCTCTATTGTTTTCCTATTTTTTTAGTGTATTACTCTGATCGAAGAGGGTATAATATCCCCAGGAATCACTTATTAGACCCTCCTTGATATTCGGTAGCTTATGGCATATGGGGCGGTGTGATTGAGGTCATGCAACTGACCGACTCAGGGAACCGACATGTGGAACCTAGGTCGGGATGTTACAATGTTGTATCATAGAGGTAGTTTTTTATTTTTCATTAATATTTAAGGAATGTTAGATAGGTTTTGAGGAAGAGTCATGCATTGATAATGAGCTCAGGCATGGGAGTTTCAAACCCATATATGGGGGGAAACCCATGTACCCATGGTGGGATTGTGGTTCTTAGTTTTTCATCTTACAGTTGAATATTATTTCACATGGTGTGACAAATTCATTTTGTTATTTGAAGATTATTTTTTCAATTTTATTAGAATTGACTCATGATCCAAAATAGAACTATATTTAATTTTTATGCATCATTCTAGGCACTCAGTATGATTTTGTGACCTGTATCATTTTAGGAATGCATGGGAAAATGTGTATTGGTTTTTTTTGAACATGGAATCTTTATTTTTTTGTGAAATTTAAATGAAAAAGGTGCCTAATATGAAACTAAGAATCTAAAAAATTGTGGGAAAATGGAAAAAATCGTTGTCTAAATGAGAATCATGAATTGTTATAATTCTCATAGATAACCAAATACTAAGAGTAGGTTGGTTAATGGTAGTTACAATGCCTCAGTATTGACGACATGTTCAGGTCTAGGGAAAAATCATATTCTTTCCTATTTTGTAAAATTTTATTAATGTTGTGTTATTAGTTATATGAAATGCATTTGTAATTGTTTTTATTTTCCTTCATGATGATGCCTTTTGAGTGTAAAATATGATGATATTTTTGGAGATGATCTACCAATAGTGGAATATAAGGCACTGATAGTTCTGGGTGAGGAAGCATGTGATAAATTTAGAGAGAACATCACCCTATATATGTAATTCAGGGAAAGATACCCAGGAAGGGTTGTAAAAAGATTTCCTGACCTAATGATGGTGTTCTATCTGCAACAACCTCTGACTTTTTGTGGAGAGGGCGGAAATGGGGGAGTTGAGTTCTTGGTAGCTTCTATCCAGACAATACATGACCGTTTGGAGACCCCTTCTAAGAATAGTGTCATGTTGGATTCTTATATGCTAAGTGGATCAGTGAGGGGCTAGCGGGACATTCCTACCCAGATTAGACAAGATTATGACATGATATAGAATAAATTTTTGGATAATTTCCTAGATAACTTCTATATATAGATGATGAGGCGGGATAGTTCATGAAAATGACTTAGTGGAACATTTCCTTGATAGAATATGTTAAAAATTTAATAGGTCTTTAATGATTTTCTCCAAAATTTGAAGTATATGATACAACTAATGAATGATTCTTTTAGGATGGAATTACGTGTGAGATTAAGTTCCATGTAAACCTATTTCTATTATTTATGTTTACTTATGTGTTCAAATAGGGTCTCCTAGGTAATGGGAACTAGTGGGAGACCTACTGTTTAGGAAAACTAGTTTCAGATGAATGATCCGGGGGTACGACTTCAGATAGAAGGAAGATTCCCTTTGACAATGTTTGTCAGAGCGATGATAAGAAGATTATTCAAATAGATGGATTAGTTTCACATGAATATTTTAGAGTGACATGTCACTAGTGTGGTATTATGGGATATTAACATAAGAACTATTACAGACCATCCATGGAGTACTGAGATTGTGGAAATATGGGACATCCAGAGAGGTTTTGGAGGAACCCACAACAGAATGTAAAAGATGGAGGAGCTAGACAGAACCAGGGTGAAGGAAGGGGATCTTCTACACCATATCAGTCTATAAGTAAAAGTAAAAATTGAAAAGGTGGTAGAGGTAGTGGATGTTGTGCTTCTAGGAAGGAGAACCCATATCAGCAGAGTGATGAAACATAGGGAGTAAAAATGTATTAAATGGAAGAGGGTAGGAACATCTGCATGAAGTGCAGTATAATCTTATGGATTGTGAGGGTGTAACATTGATAGTGAGAGGTACTATTTATATAGCTTTTACATTGGCCAGTCCCTTATTAAATAATGGTACCTGTCATTCCTTTATATCAACAATTTTTTATAGGTTTAGCCTAGTGGTGATGTTTTTTGGAGGTAAAACGGTGATAGATACACCATTAGGTGTATGGTCTAGAGACATATGTTTGCGGAGAGGTTGTTTTCTTGAGACTAAGGAGTACCATTTTCTCTGGGATATTTATATTCATGATATATCATTCATTAAAATTATTATGGGAATGGACAAACTACTTTCATACCTAGTCTGCATTGATTTTTATCATTGGTGATTTAAATTTATGACTCCAATCGGTGAAAATTACATTTGCTATGGAGAGTGGGATATCCAGGTAGGCTGGGAAGGGAAAATTATTAAGCATCTAGTATAACTAACAACTCATGATTCTAGTTTATTATTTGATGAAGAATGAATAAAGCTTAATATATTTCTACCAATAGAATAATATTTTCAGTATGTTTTCCCTAAATACTTCTTAGGGTTTCCACCTGAGAGAGATGTGGATTTCACTATTGAGCTCATGTAAGGGCCTGATCCAGTCTCTTTCCTCCCATATTGAATGGAATTAATAGATCATTAAGAACACAAGGATCAAATGGAGAAGTTGGAGGAGAAGGTATTTATTTGTCTGAGTATACCACCTTTGGGTTCTCGAGTGTTGCTTTCTAAGAAGGATGATGAGACTCTCTGTTTGGGAATTGATTACCATAATTTGAACTAGATGACTATAAAAAACAAGTATCCTCTTATATTTATCAACAATATTTTTTTGACAAAATGAGAGTATCTAGTGTGTTCTTAAAGATCAGCTTGTATCCAGGGTATCATTAGCCGAGTTTCCAACCTTCTAATATTCCAAGGACTGCATTCTGAAGTTATTATGAAAAATATGAGTTCTTTGTGATGTTTTTTGGGTTTATTAACACTCATATAGTGTTTATGTTTTTGAATAAAAGTATCCTCCTACCATACCAAGATCAATTTTTCATAGTGTTCATTGATGAAATCTTGGTGTACTCTAAGACTCATTATGATCATTCCTCACATACTAACATCCTCATGCGTACTCTGAGAGAGAATAATACATATAAAAATCTATCTATGTTCCATTTTTTGATCAATTATGTAAACTTATTGGGATATGTTATCTCAAAGGAAGGTGTGTCTGTGGAACTAGAGAATGTTTATGTAGTTGTTTCATGGGAGTATCCCAGGAAACATTTTAATGTCCATAGGTTTCTTTGGTTAGATAAATATTATAAAATATTCATCCATCAATTTTCCCATTTGGTAGTGCCAATTTTAGGTTTCACCAAAAAGGGGAAAATTTTTTATTGATCAAAAGCATGTGATAAGGACTTCTAGGAGTTAAATAACATTTTTTTTCATGGATAGTGATCTGGAACCTTCTCGAGCTAGTTGAGGAGTATATGGTGTATTGTGAAATTTTTTGGATGTGAATTAGAGAAGGGTTGATGTAGAAAGATTGAGTTATGACATATGTGTCTTAGATGTTGAGTCCACATGTATAAGGATACCCTATTAACTGAATCGAGTTGGAACTAGTGGTTTATGCCGGAAATTTTCGACAAAATTTTCTGTTGGGTGAGAATTTTATGGTTCTTACTGATCAAAAGTGATTAAAGTATATCTTCTTGCAGAATGATTTAAATCTTTGTTAGTGGAGAAAATTGTAGTATATATAATCAATTGATTTTGAGTTAGTATATACTCCATGATAAATAAAATAGTGTGGTTGCCGCATTGAATTGAAAAACATAACCTCTGGAAGTTTCAGAGTCTAACTTTGAGTGGAAGATGATGAACTTGCTGGATAATATGCATGTGGTGGTACAATAGAATCAGGAAAAGTTAACTCTCTTATCAGTTTTAGTGTAGTCTACACTATTGGGTGAGATTAGAGATTGAAAATTTGAGGACTTGGAGTGTTTAACCATGAGTGAAATTCTTGAAGGAGGGGAGTTGCCATCTGATTTCAGCCAGGATTTGGACAAGACCATCTAAATCAAGAATTAGTTAATTATACCTATGAGAAAGCGAGAGGAGCATATCTGGGAATTTCATGCCTCAAAGAGGGTGGTACATCTAAGGGTGACAAAAATGTACAGTGACCAACAATGATAGTTTTGGTGGCCGGGCATGAAAAAAGTGATATTAGGGTTCCTAACATGATGCCATACCTACTAGTAGGTGAAAGTAGATAATCAAGAACATGGGGGATTGATATATCCATTTACAATTATGTAATTGATGTGGGAGAACCAGGAAATGGACTTTGTGGTGGGTCTCCTAAAGATTCTAAGGATGAATTATTCTATCTAGGATTTTTTGGATCTCTGGACAAAATTATCACATTTATTACTTACATGGGAAATTATCTCAATGGAGTAGCTATAAGATTTGTATGTTTGACAGGTATTCATCATACATGAGTGACATAGAATATAGTTTCGGATCTTGAATCAGGATTCACATCACACTTTTGGATGTTCTTTCAGAAGGATATTGATACATAATTATTATTGAGTATGGATTTCCACCCATAGACAGATGGGAAGTCAGTGAATACTATATAGGTACTTGAGGATAGGATGTGAGAGTGTGTTCTTGACTATGGTAGGTTTTGGAAGAAGCACCTGTATTTAGTTGATTTTTCCTATAATAATAGTTATATGGAAATTATGCATATGGGAACATATGAAGATCTTTATTATAGGCCCTCCAGATCACCACTATACGGGATGGAGGTGGGTGAGTCTGAGTTGTTAGGACTGAGTCCTATGAAAGATAAGTTAGAGTAGGTTTAACTAATTCAAAATTTTATGGATATAGATCAAAGTATAAAAAAATAATATGTAGATTGAATTTTAGGGTGACTAGTGTTTACATAGGGTGATCTTGTATTGTTTTGAGTGTTGGCTAGATTGGGTCACCACAAGATACATAGATAGGGATAGTTGGAAGCTAGATTCATCGAACCAGTTGAGGTTATGGAGTGAATCAAGCTGGTGGGATACCAATTGTCTCTTCCATATATATATTGTTCTTTTAATCACATTTATTATGTGTCACAACTACTACTGTATCACCTTGACACTTTTTTGGTAATCGATTGTGATGATGTTGATATTGAAATAAGTACACCCTATAAGGAGCATATAATATGTGTTTTGGATCATAGTATGAAAGTGTTTTGGGGAAAGACCATGTATATAGTACATGTATTGTGGAAACATTGGAGTGTTCATGAGGAATCTTGTGAAAGGTAAGAAGAAATACTGCCCCAATGGCCTGATATTTTTGACTCGAAATCTTAGGGAAGATTGGGTGTGTAGCTCAAGGATGAGCTGTTATAAGGTTGGGATATTATAGGATACTGACCCTTTTTAGAGTTTAATCTGGCCAGTTTTAGGAACAATTATTTCATTATTTTTTTTTACTTTTATTTGGGTCATATCATTAGGTAATTTGTGTTGAATTTTTATAAAATTTGAAGAAAAAGGGCTATACATGGTTGGCAAATGATTAGAGAAAACCATGCCCCATCCCCGAAAACCGTAAAACCTAGGACAATGGGGATTTTCATTATTGGAACCTGATATTTCAATCTTTACACCATTTTGGAGTTACCATACACCCTTAAAATAACATGCACATGGATCGTGGATGGTTCGTGAAAACCATGCACCCCTAACCGAAGGTTTTCTCCTCTCCTGATCAGTGAACCCTCTCCCAGTTCTTCTCTAATATTTCCCCTATTATGTATGTATTCTTTCAGCGATGTAATCCACTATATTCGGAAGATATATATCATCTAGTGAGATATTGATATACGATACTAGATCTATATTTGAAAGATATTCATTTTCTTTAATCTTGATTTAGGGTTTTGAGATTCATATCTACATCTATGTCGTTGTGCCGCTCCGTTTTCAAGGATTTCCATTGGGTGATTGTTCTAGAATTTAGGAATGTTTTCTAATATAAAATTACCATAGTCTTGATTTTTATATATTTATGAATGTTTTAGTATTTTTTCATTCACTGAAAATTTGAGTTCCATAATCGGGTTAGATTATGTGGACATTTTATTAATTGACTAATTTTTGAAATTGATTATTAATTTCATAATTTTTTACGAAGCTTATGGAACATGCATTTAGATAACTAATTGGATATTTATTTATGATATATAGAGGATATACATTTAGAAAATTAATTATATAGGATTTGTGATTTAGATAATTAATTAGGGTATTAATTATGATATATTGAGATAATCGGTCTAAGAAGATTAATTAATTAATTAATTATGAGATACCAAGATATACGATTAGAGATAATTAATGGTAGATTAATTATGAAATATTGATGTCATGAGTTTAGATAATAATTTTTAGATTAATAATGTGAAATGTAAATTGTGAGTATGATTAATTAATTGATCAATTAATTAATTTTTTTGAGATATGTGTAATATTGTGATGTTTTTTATTACGAGTTATAAAATGTTTAATGGAAACATGGTCATTCATCATTTTATTATGAATGGTAACATTCTCATTGAATTATGTGTTATTAAATGGTGAATGGTAACATGTACATTTGACCATGTATATGAATGATAACCTACTCATTGAATTATGTGTTATTAAATGGTGAATGGTTACATGGACATTCGACCATGTTTTATGAAAGGAAACATGTTCATTCAATTATGTGTTATTAAATGGTGAGTGATAACATGATAATTAAACAATGTATTGACAATGGTAACATGATCATTCATTTATGTGGTTATAAAGCGAATATTCAATATTATGGTAAATGATTTACTTATTTATTATATTTATTTCATTATACAATTGTATACACTATTATTGAGTATATTTGTTTTAGATACCGTTAGTAGTGGCCTAATAAGTCGTACTCACATCCTACTCAGTCTTCGTAATAGGTACCTGAATTAACATTATTATTGCTGGACATGTTATGAGAAGGTGACCTATGTTGGATTTATGATTTGGGGATAGAGCTTGGATGAGGGAAACAAACATGGTTCAAGAACATATTGGGTGTGTTAATGTATTTATATTAATTCCATATATATGAAACTTGACACGTACATTAGAATGGAATGTTTTATCCTTTATTTGAATATTCTATTTTCTATTTTTATTATATAGAGATATTGGTATTATGTATGGTTGTATATTCTTGCTCTATTTTTTTCTTATTTCCTCTGGTGTATTAATCTGATCCAATAGGGTGTAGTCTTTCCATGAATAACTTATCGGGCCCTGACTACTAGTCAGCATCCTCTAGTATATGAAGAGACAAGATTTAGGTCATGTGATCAACTGACTCAGGGCACTAACATGTGGAACCAAGGATGAGACATTACTATATGAGTTGTAGATGATTGACTCAGCAATACTTCTTAATTCACCGATATTCATTAATATTACATTCATGAAAAAATAGCTAAGATATATGTAAAGGAATTGGTGAGGCTCTATGGAATCCACTTTCTATCATCATTAATCATTATCCAAGGTTCACATATAAATTCTAGATAATTATTCAAAATTATTTGAGTTCTAAATTGAATTTAATACATCCCCTCACCTCCAAACTAATGTAGAAAATTAAAGGAATATTCAGTGCTTGAATAGATACTAAGAACCTTCTCAATGAAATTTAAAGGAGGATGTGATAAACATTTTCCATTAGTTGAGTTCTGATTCAAAAAATAGCATCCAATAAAGTATTCAAATCGATGTATATGAAGCTATTTATGGGAAGCAATGTAGAAATCCATCATCTTGTGTTGAAACATGGGAGAAATAGGTACTTGGACATGATATTATGAAAGATATGAAATAGAAGTTTCTATCCATCTAGAAACATAAAAAAACTACTTAGAGTTAGTAAAAGTGCTATGCTGAAAACCATCAATTGGTCATGGAGTGTTACAGGGGAGGAAAAGTTTTCCCATGAATATCTCCAAGGTAGAGTGTCATGTATTATGGAAAGAATGTAATGCTTAAACTGAGGTACATTTTCCAATTTGAGATCATTAATTTCATATAATAAAATCCCTATCAACATGGACTTCCACTCAATATGGATCATGTCCACGAAATGTTCAATGAATATCTCATAAGGATGTGCATACTGTATCCCTCATAAGTACTGAATCTAGTGTCGGTACCACTAGGGAATGACCTATCTTATGAGGAGCATCCGGTGAAGATCTTGGACCATAAAGACAATGTTCTAGGCAATAAAAAACCTCTCGTTGATAATGTGTTGTGGGAAAACCATATTTTTGAATATTTGATGTGGGGACTAGGGGAAATAATGAAACATAAGTACCCACATCAATTATGGACAGATAATATGAGTCAAAATTTCAGGGACACAATTTCTAATTGGGGGATGAATGTAACAACCCGATGATTATTAGTAATTTTGTATATTGAAAAATAGCATGTTGTATTATATAATACAATATTATACTGATAAAAAATATTGCGAAACCAGAAAAACATCATTTCATCAAAAATATCATTAAATTATTTTTCTAAAAACCAATTAAATTTTAAAACATTACAATTAGAAAAAAAAAGTAAAATAGAACCAGTAATATGAAAATTTTTGGATATCCCCATTCTTCATAGATCATCGTCATTATTAAAAATACTATTTAAATGATGAAAAATATTAGTAAACCAATCAGTATCTTAGAAAATTAAAACATATAAACTTTTTAACAATTTTAGTGAATGTTTCGTTAAATTATAGTGTGGTATATATTGGAGGCAATGTGATTGTTGAAATAGTAATGTGAACTTTGGAATATTAACATGACAGTTAGGAGAAATAATGTGGCCATTGTGAATATTTAGCCTACTTGGTTCCCAAATTGGCATTATTATTGCAATACATGTTAATTGTAAGGGACCTATGTTGGATTGATGATTTGGGGATAGAGCTTGGATTAAGGAAACAAACATGTTTCCAGAACATCTTTGGGGTTGTCAGTGTCTATATTTTATGTCTTCATTTTTGTCACTTTACACTTACATTAACATGGAATGTTTTATACTTTATTTGAATATTATATTTTTTTTATTATCTAGAGATATTGGTATTATTTATGGTTGTATATGCTTCCAAAATTTCCATCTTATTTCCTCTAGTGTATTACTCTAATCCATTATGGTATAGTATTCCCATGAATGAATTACTAAACCCTCAATTCTATCCAGCAACCTCTAGTATATGAGGTGGCATGATTTAGGTCATGTGGTCAACTGGCTTGTGGAACCAACATGTGGAACCCATGACAGGAAATTACTATATCGGTCATGGTTGGTTGACTCAACAAGACTTCCCACTTCATCGATATTCCAGAAGATTTATCACCTGAAAAATAAGATAAGATATATGTAAAGGAATTGGTGAGGATATTTGGGGTTCCACTTTCTATCAACTTTGAATATGATCCAAGGTTCAAATATAAATTATATGGAATTATTAAACATTATTTTAGAACTAAATTGAATTTTATTATATCACACCACCTTCAAACTGATGTAAAAAAATAAAAAAAACTGTTTAGATTCTTTAATACATACTATGATCCTTATCAATGAAATGTAAAAGAGGATGGAATAAACATCTACCATTATTTCAGTTCTCATACAACAATAACTTCCACTCAAGTTTTAAAATGGCTCTATATAAATATTTATATGGGAATTAATATAGAAGTCCCACATGTTGGGCTGACGTTAGGGAGAAAAATATAGTTGGACATGATATTCTGATAGACAGGAAATAGAAATTTCTGGACAACTAAAAACGTATAAAATATACTTAGAGTGAGTAAAGGAGATATGATGAAAACCATCAATGGGTCATGGAGTTCTCTAGGGAAGGAAAAGTTTTCCAATGAATATCACCAAGGTAGATAGTCTTCTTGTTTGGAAAGAAGGTAAAGCTCAACCTAAGGTACATTGGCCCCTTTGAGATCCTTAATTTCATAGAATCAATGTCCTATCAACATTGACTTGCAGTCAATATGGATCAAGTTCATGTTGTGGTCCATGAATAAATCATAAAGAAGTAAATACTGTATACCTAACATGTATTGAATTATGATTTGGTACAAATAGGGTATTACCTCTCTTATGAGGAGCATCCGGTAATGATCTTGGACCACAAAGACCAAGTTCTACAAAACAAGACAACTCACCTTGTTAATGTATTGTGGGAGAACTATAGGTACAAAGAGGGGATGTGGGAACCAGAAGAAATAATGAAAAATAAGTACCCTCATCCATTATAGACCAGTAATATGAATAGAAATTTTAGGGACAAAATTTCTTATGGGGGATTGAATGTAATGTCCCAATTATTATTAGTAATATTTGTTTCTTGAATAATGGTGTGTTATATTATATTATATTATATTATAAAGATAAAAAATATTTAGAAACCAAAAAAAATTATGTCATTAAAATATATTATTACATTAGTTATCTACAAAACCAATTAAATTTTCAAACATTACAATTGGATGAAAAATATAAAACAGAACCAATAAAATGATAAAATTTGGATCTCCCCAATCTGCTAGGATCGTCGACGCTATGAAAAACACTATTGAAATGAAGAAAAATATTAGTAAACCAATGAAAATCATAGAAAATTAAAACATATAGACTTTTTAATAATTTTGGTGAATGTTTCATGAAACAATGTAGTGGTATATATAGGATGCAATGTGATGGTTGGAATATTAAGGTGGCTTTTGGAATAGTAACATTAATATTGGGAAATGTAATGTGGATGTTGAGAACATTATGCGTACTATTAGAGTAGTAATTTACCGGATAAATAATGTTTTTGATATAAATAATATTTATCATGAATAATTTATGTAAATATTAATATTATAATGAAAAAATATATTTATCTTGATGAAAATTTAAAGAAAATATTAGTACAGTTTTAAAAAACTGGATTTAATGTATTTCATAAAAATAAAAATTTTCATATTAAAATTTAAAATTTCATATGTTATTAGTTTATTTTGATAAAATTAATATCATTATTCATATAAAAACATGAAAATATTCCATGGGTTATATTTTAGTAATTTTCTAAAAAAAATCAATTTTTGGGTGAATATAAAAAATACAGTTTTTCACATAACTGACGTATCGTAAATTACATAATTAATGATATAACAATGATGTATTACTTTAAAAAAGTTGAAATCTATACATGATATAATTAATTTCACAAATGATTCATTAAATTAAAATAAAATTAAATTCCAAACATAAAAGTATAGTCCATAACCTAAAGTCAAAAGTGATTCCTTAAAATAAACAATTTACATCATTTTTAGTGTACTATTTAATAAACTAATTAATTTAAATTATAAAGATGTTTATAGTCTTAAAAAATAGTATATAATATTTAAATCTGATTTATGTTGTAAAATATTCACTCTTACACGTTTGACATTTAATTTGTTATTTTATTCTAAAAATACCTCTATCCTCAAGTATATAAAACCAAAATCCCTACCCTTTAAAAACCACTCCTCCCCAACTAGAAAAAGCCTAATATCTACCAAAATACATTCTATAAATCCCCATATAATATTTATAGACGTTCTTGTGTAATCCAACTTTAGAAATTAGTGGTGTTTTAGAGCCATACAAGAAAAGTTATAATGATGATTACATAAGTTTCAATTAACTCATACTTTTCTTCTTATTCTCTTTATTTTATCACCAAACCTTTCAAAAAAATGGTCATAATAATAAATAGGTTTTAATATAAAATTATATTAATGATTTTAAATTATTGTAAGAATCATTATTACTATATATATAAATTTCCAAGTTATCTTTCCCACACATTCAACTACGTCCTTTCCAAGGTCGGTTTACCACATTGGGAGAAATTTCTAAGTCACTGATTATAAACACCTTCATGGATGGAAATTAATAATTAAATATAATATATAAATACATAATTTCTTGTATTATATGATTTTTTTGGTAACTATACTTATTTATAAATGAATTTGAATAAAAATATTGAAATCAATATAATGTATTAAAATTTAATGAAAACATGATATAAATACAATTCACATTAAAAAATTAATTTTATAAAGTTGAATATAATAATTATAGTGGATAAATAAGGAAATATGAACAAAATTAATTTTTTATAATATGTTTAATAATCCTATTATTATTATTATTATTCATGAGGTAAAAAGAGTCAAAATAAAGCATGATTTATGGTAAGGGGATTATTAAATCAAATTCCCTTCTTTGGGTTATTTTAACTTCCACAGAATGAATATACTTATTATTTTTAAATAATATATTTTCGATTTTCTATTATTTATATACATGTTAACACATTTTTAATGTGTTTTCAAAGAAAAGTGACTTTTTTAAATGAGACTCCAATTTCTAAATAATCTTATTTTACTCCACTTGAAATGCTTTTCGTACACTCGAGAATAAAAATGATTTATATAAAATTATGATTTCACTTTTTCATTTTAAAATCAAATGGTATATTATTGAAATGAAACTATATTATAATACTTAAGGAACCCATTGTCATCTTTGGGTTTGTAACAATGATAGTAATACATTATGTGTGGAACACATGATTTTGGGCAATTGTGAAGTGAGAGGTGGGATGGGAATTTTATAGCCCTCCAATGAATTGGGTATTGTGATATATCTCAGGATATTATGTTCAATATGTAAAAAATGATGATTTTCTTGTTCAAAATCTTGTTGTTATAATTGATGTACATTTTTTAAGCGTAAACCTGATTCTATCTTTTTTGAAAACTGTGTGTAGTATTTGGCCACTATGACATGATGCTTCATTGTATTCATATGTAACATTCCATGCCTTTGTAAAATGTTTCCCACATGATTATTATGATGATAATATTATTTTGATATGATTATTATCACCCATATACTTTTTATTCATGTCCTTCATTCACCCCATGCTATTCCAATACTTTTTGTGCTTTTAGCTCAGAGTTTTCTTTGATGTATATCCTCAGGTGATTACTTGAACTAAGGATAACATGAGGACCACTTAGAGGACATAGAATAGAGAATTAAATATATTTTTAGTTTTATTATGTAAAATTGTTGTTGGAGAGTAATTTACACATGATACTAAATGTTCGGATCCTATATTGTATCACTATTGTGTTGTTTATTTTAAAAAGTATCTTATATTTACGTCTCTATTCAGTATGCCACACAAACATGCTATGTACCTAGTCAAACACATGTACTCAAGTGTATCTACCTAAATTATAGAGGATGATGGCTTGCAGTGAGGGCCTAGTTGAGTCAGTGGGGAGACAATGCCTTCATTAGCTGAGTGTAACATAGTAAAAAAACAATAACAGTTCAATAGAGGAAATAATAAACCATACAACAAAAATAAACATTAGAAAACTGATATTAATAACTATGAAATAAGTCATATCCTATAATATATGATGATATATGTCACATGTTTCTAATAAAACAACCAAATATAGGTACACAACATTCATATATAATACATGTCCAAAAGGTATAAAAAAAATCCAAAAGAAACCTAGTAAAATCGCAAGCCTCAGCTTGGTCCGCTGCTCTACTATTACAAATTAGAATATAAAGAACCTATAAGAGGGAATTTTAACATATCATTACCTACAATATTATTATCTATTTTGGTCCAAAATGGTGACCCAAACAGTGTATGAGATATAATCCTCTTAAGAATCCACACAAGGTCTGTTTGAATCAGTCATTATATAAATATAGCTGACAGTGTGCAATGAGTAAACCAGTAAATGAGGGGAACTATAAAGTAAAAATCCTTTATGTGTAGGTAGTTAGTTAATAAACATTTTATTTAATCATAACATTCAACCATTAAATTAATTATAATATATATATCTTGATATCCAACACATGTCCGACATCCCCCGTGTAACACCAGCATGTTTTGTGAAATATTTTCTTTAAATAATTTTTATTCTTTAGAATATTTCTTTGCTCGGAATCATGAGTTTAAAGGAACAATGAGATTCCCTTATTATAAAATTACCATTATATCGTAGCTGGTAGGTTAGCAGAAATAAATATAACTAACTTATGAAAATCCATTATGAATTCACTGCCTATCAATTATTTATGAAAATATAAATCAACTAGATATTTGAATTTTAGAGTGAATTAAATTTTGTAATGAAATTAATGAGATATATATTTGTTATAAACTTAATAAAATATTTTTTATATTCATCCAATGAAAATTTTTGTGACAGGTTATGAAAAAAACCCTATTTGATGAATTTTTTAAAAAGGCTAACTTTACACCTTTAATGGAAAAACCATTTTAAATTAAAATTTTGACACATTAATAATTTTTATATGAAAAAATAAACATTTTATTTTTAATCAGTACAAAAAAATTTATTTTGGATATATTTTTGATATTTTTCTAATAACTTTCCTAGTTTCATGAATAGTAAAAATAGACTAAATTTTAATTTAATGAATCCTTCTTCATCGAGATGATTTATAAGGATAAATTATAATATTGAATGGTTCTAAAGTATAAATATAATATATTCTTACCATTTAATAAAATTTATGTCATTATTTTTAATTTTACATTGAATTCATAGGTAAAAACATTTCAATCTTTTGCACTGTTTTAACATTTAAAACTCGTTTTTTGAATATTGGGATTAATTTTAAATTAATTACAGAAACATAGGTGGTTTGAATTTTGAAAAATGGATTCCATACCAATAATCAGTTGGACCGAATTATATTAATATGCTACTATTATTTTTTTGAAATTATGAATATTAACTTTGGTAATTATTTTATGTACTATGGTTAAAGGTAAATAAGGTAAATAAGGTAATTAAATTTAAATATAATTTTAAAAAATTAACTTAGCAATTGTAAAAATCATATTGGATGAATAATTTAGATCCCTATCATCTATTTTTTGAAATGGAATCACTTTATGGCCACTTACCTATGAAAATGACTTGAATGTAATAAAAACTAATGAAAAGGACAAAATTTCACAATCTCATTTTATATCAGTATATTAATTTTAATATATAGCTAATTAGTAGATAAAAATGACTATAGATATTCATTGGAAATATATAATAATTAACTACATCATAAAAATTTATTTATATTTTTTAGAGATTAAATAATTACCATTAATGATGACACAATAGTGATGTAGGAATTATTTTATTAATAGAAATCTCAAATAAATTGTATTAAAAATATTAAAAGAAATTTCATATGAACTAATTCATGTTCTCCACGAATTTTATAGGTGAATATTACATTCTAAGAGTTTATTAAATATTTTGGAGATAATTTCTCATTGGTGTGAATTTATTTTAATCTAATAAACAAATATTGTCTAAATTAACACTGTTGACATTTTATAAATATAACATTATTTTAAATTAATAAAAATCAAAAAAATATTTAAATATTAAAAATTGATATTTATATGGTTTAAAATGGAATAATATTTCCATTTATGTTCAACTAACACTACATAAGTAGATATTATATACCATTAAATGTATATAATATTATTACCAAAATTAAAATTTAGTGGAATAAGTAAGTGTAAAAAAAAGATATAGTTCAAATTGAATAAATATGTTGTCCAAAATGTATTGGTTAATAAGATTAATTCCCTATATCATTTAATATACTAATTTGGGACAATTTTGAGGTTTTTGGGTTGGGGATGATTTTATTATACATTTATATTTTGGTGAGATACCTAATGTGCCCCTCTCCTCTCTTATAAATGGGAACATCCTCCCTCTCCTCTTCACTCTGTTTGTGCCTTAAAGAATGAAAAAACTATGCCAATTTCTCTTCTAAACTTCCCTAGTCACATTATGTTGGCTCTGGTCTTCTAAAAAGTTCAACTCTATTGCCCTAAAAAGAAATTTCATGGAGGCACATCGAGGAAGAGGTAATCTCTTCTACCGATTCATTCAAATTTCACTCTTCTTCTACTTTCTCTTCTTCAATTATTTCATTATAATGTAATATAATAAAGAATAATTATATAATGATATGTTATTATAAATATTAAATATCCATATTTCTCCTTCTATCAATCCTACGTAAAATGAAATCACCACACATGCATGTGTACGGCTTACCATCTCCACACAGTGGTGTAATCTGTTTTTCACCATCACCGTACATGGATGGGTATAATGGTAGAAACAGTAACTATATATGATTAATATAACATGATAATATTTATGATATACTATAAACCATCCAATTCAATACCATTGAATACTTATGGGAACTTTATCGTCGCTCGTGCGTACGTACGACTTACCGTTTCCATGGTACGATGTGATTCGTTCAACATAATAATCATTAAAAAATTATTATATAAATTAATTGAATGATTAAATATGATATAAATTATACTAATACCATATTTTAAATGATATATCTATAATATAAAAAGAGGAATGAGAACTTCTCTGACAAAACATGCATAAGAACATAAACCAGTTAATACCCAAATAACATGTAACAATGAAATATATGTAACAAAAAAATGAAAATGTAATCATAAATGTTATCATAAAATTATTGTGATTCTGGAATAAATTAATAACATTATTTAAATCATTATATAGGAGGTTCAGATACATATTAAGCATATCATACCTAAGGAAATGGATAATTTTACAATCTCATTTTGTAAGAGATTGTTTATGAGTAAGTGTTTTGGGGTATATTTATCATCCACATCCATGTTTTCGAAAATTTTAATATTATTTATATTATTATAAAATTTTATGTACTTAAATTTAACACTTAGTAATTTTTTAAAAGGTATGAAAGGAATCTTTTTTCGTTATTTGATTTGATGTAATTTTTTACTATTCATGAAAAAGTATGAAGAAAATGTTTTTTAACATATATGACATGAATGGGTTTTTATGGTTTCATGACGCCTTATTTGCATGAAGCCTTCAATTCACGATTTCAGGATTATTTTCAAATAAATTAATATCTTTTATAATTCCCTAGAATTTTTAGAAAAGAAAATGTTTTTGAACTAGAAATGATATTTTCCACAAGAATTACTTTCATGTTTTTTATCAAAATAATTTTCCATATAAGATGATACTATTTTAATAGGGTTATTTTTTAACCATATTATTAATATGATTTTGTTGTATTAATTGTAGAATTATATTTTATATATATTATGTTATTATGGAATGATATTTTAGAAACCCATTTTATTTAATGGGTTATGCTAAAATGAATGATTTTATGTTTTTGTGGAACACATAAGAATGGTTTCATTATGTGATTGTGGGGACCTATATATCTCTCCAATGCATTGGGAAAGGATTTATATCTCATGAGATAGACTTGGATTGAATAGAAATTAAATATGGTTTAGTAATACAAGGTTGGAATGGGGAGTGAACTCGGTTCAATAATGGACATATTCTATTATGATTGTTTTGGCAATGAGCTTCGACCAATATGAAATGATTTTCTATGGTTATGTTTTTATGAAAAAAACATCATGTCTTATTTTATAAATAATTTGATTATATTTCACTTTTATGATTTATCTCATGACATAATATTGTGATCTTTTATATGTAGGATAATATATTTAAATGTTGTTCAAATAAATATGATATGATAGATATTTTCTTTTGTTTACACTTACTGAGAATTTTATCTCACCCATTCATATGTTCATTTTCCCTTGGTCAGGAAGAAGGTTATTAAGTAAGATATTCCAAAAAATATTATAGTTATGATGAAATAAATGGGATACTATATATATGTTTTATGAACTAATTGTTTATGATTCCCAGTTTCTAAAAACACTATACCTGTACAGTTAGATCATGATTTTTTCTATATGTTTTAATGAATTTACTTAAATTCTGATATAATATCAATGTATGTAAAGTATGTGTCATTATAGTTGGTATTATTGTAATGGTATTGTTAACCTTTGAAAAGTAGGATGAGAAATCCTCAATAAGAACCATAATGATATGTCCAAGTATAGGATATAATCCTAGTGTTTTAGAAAAGACCATGAACAACCTAGGATAAAACCTAAAGTGTACTAAATTAAAATTTTATTCATGATTATTTGTTTTTCGTATTATTATTAGTGTTTCTCACACTATGTTTCTTGTTTTTATTCAATGGATAGAACCCAATGGAAACACGATAATGCTGAATGCGATGGGCAATGCAATGACTGTCCCCCTGAGAAACTAAATGAAATCAAAGATGGAATGAAAAACCACGTATCCATGTTCACATAACATTCTAAAGATATGAATCATGGAAGATTTCTAAATGTGTAAAGGAGGGATCAATATTCTGTTGAGTCATTATGAGGCAGCATCCACCTTCATTCAGTGGATCTTCGGATCTATTAGTAGATGAACAATGGATCAGTACCACTAAAAAGATATTTTCACTTCTAAAATGTTATGAACATGATAATGTCATCTTAGCATTATATCACTTGGTAGGTGAAGGTGATCAATTTAGGAATCTTGTCTAGAATATGAGGGAAAGAGATGAAATTGAGACCTTGGAATGGGATGAGTTCCATAACTTATTTTTCAATTAGTACTTTCCTTAAATTATTTGGAAATAGACGAAGAAAGAGTTCCTTGATTTTTAGAAAAAGGATGATGAATCCATTAGTACGTACAAATTAAATTTTACCAGACTTACAAGGTACACGTCTAGAATTATTATCCAACCCGAGAGTAAAATTGATTGATTCTTTAGGGGATTAAAACCAGGTCTTCTATGGGCATTATTCATAAGGGACTTCAATATATTCAGGGAAATTGTTTGATTTGCTCTCAAGGTTGAGATGGAGATTGGAGTAACCCATCAGTCATATGGATTTGATAAGAAGAGGAAAGTAAAATTTAATGGAAAATGTAAAGACCACACTAAAAATAAGATGATTTTCCCTTATTCTCTAACTGTGGAAATAAACATGGAGGTAGTTTACTTAAAGGGACTAGTATATTTTTTAAGTGTGGAAAAGATGGTCATTGGGAAATTAAATGATGAAGTGATGGGAAAAAGATGTCTAATGATGAAAACCAAGAAAAGGCTCTATAGAATGCATCTCCTACACATCAATGTTACAGGTGAAAGGTAATGGGAAATTGTGCCGATCAATTCCCTAATCCAAGGGATATTGATGATGATCGATATCAAAAAAATATTAAGGGAAAACACAATGGAATTTCACATGCAATTTCTATCAGTGACATGGAATACGATAATGAAGTGGTGAAAGGTATACTTACCATCCAAACAAAAGTAGCAATTGTTTTATTTGATTCTAGATCAACCCACTCTTTTATTTATGAATAATTTCATAAGTGTATCTCTTTATCACCTTAAAAATTTGTTTTTGAGTTTGTTGTGATAACTATTAATAGCACAACAGTCCCACAAAATGATTATAATTATTTTCTGGTTGATTTTTGATAGAAAGAGATTCCTAAAAATCTTGTGATCCTTCCAATATTATCAATTTATGTGATTCAGGGCATGGATCATCTTATTTTTTATGGAGCTTATATCAATTTCCAATAGAGGGAAGTCACATTTCATATTCTAGATCAAACTATGATCATCTATCAGTTCAAGGATGAATATAACCTTCTAGTTCAAATTTCATCCGTCTGGTGGGTATTTATTCCAATAAATGATGGTTATCTATCTCAAATGGTTAAGGAGAAAATCATGATAAATAATACACCTATCTTATGAGAGTTTTTGATGATGTCATTTCAGAGAAATTTCTAGGACTTCAACCAAAGCGTGAAGGTGAGTTTTCAATAGAACTCAAAACAGGTCATGTGCCTCTTTCAAAGACAACATATATAATGGCTCAAATCGAGTTTTAGGAATTAAAGAAGCAACTCTATGAGATTCTTGATAGTGGATTCATACACCCAAGTGTGTCACCATGGGGATCACCTATTATTTTTGTTAAGAAGAATGATGGATCAATGAGACTCTACATTGATTATCGAGAACCTAACAAGATCACTATCAAGAAAAAATATCCTCTTCCCTGCATTGATGACTTATTTAAAATAATATGTGGACCTCAATAATTTTCCAAGATTGATCTTTATTCAGGATATCATAACTTATGGGTACAAAATGAAGATATACCAAATACGACATTCCATAAAAGGAATGGAAACTATGAATTTATAGTGATACCTTGGGGTATTATTAATTTCCCTTCTATATTCTTGGATCTAATGAGTAGTGCCTTTAGAGACTATGTTGATTAGTTTGTGGTAGTCTTTATAGATGATATTCTTTTCTATTCTAAGAGAAGCAAAGAAGACGATGACAACTTGAGAATTGTATAGAATACCATAAGTAAGAAAAATATAAATGAAAAATATTACCATGTGTGAGTTTTGGTTTAAAAAAGATTCATTTTTGGGGCACATAATCTCAAGAGAGAGGATATCCATGGATCCAACCAAAATAGAGGTTATTGAATGATGGTTGAGACTAACAACAATAACTATGATCCGATGTTTTCTCTGTTTGGTAGGATATCATCAAGGTTTTGTGAAATATTTTTTGTCATAATCGAATCCACTAAACTAGATTACCCAGAAAGGAGTTATGTACGTTTGGATAGAGGAATGTGAAGAGAATTTCTAAGTGCTATAAAGAATTTCAGCTAGTGCACAAGTGCTCAAACTACATTGAAGTGGAGAAATATTTTTGATCTATTGTGATGAATCCAAGAAGGGGACGGTGTGTGTTCCCATTAAAAATGATATTATAATAGCTTATTCCTCATTATAATTGAAAATCCATGAGATAAATTACCCAACTCAAGATTTGGAGTTAGTTGCAGTAATCTTTTCATTAAAGATATGTAGTTATAATATTTCTGGTGAAAGGTGTGATATTTTTACTGATCATAAAAGGTTAAGGTATATTTTCCCAAAAAATGAGATGAATATTCTCCAAATAAGGTGTTTGTAGTTGATTAATTATTACAATTACTTAATATGTTACCACATTCGGAAAATAAACTAGGTGGTAGATGCATCAAGTCGATAAAGACCTTACTAGCTTATCCAAGATGAGGATCATGAAAGATATAATATTTATGATTTGAAAAGGATGGATGTTGAAATTAAAATGGAATGGGATAAATATTATCTTTCTCAAATAAATTTTTATCCATATATTCAAGTGAATATTAATGAGGCACATAGGGAAGATGAAGAGTTACAGAAGAAGGTGAGAAATGTTCCTAAATTCATATTTGATTGTGATAAAATAATATGGTTATAGAATCAGATTTTTATACCTCCCATAACAAAATAAAATAAGGATCTATGAGATGAGGATCATAATTCTTCATTGTCAATTCATTTTGGAAGCACAATGATGTACATGGACCTGAAAGAGTACTTCTGGTGGGATGGAATGAAATGATATGTCCTCGAATATGTCTCTCGATGCCTTGTTTGTCAGTATGTTAAGGCTGAGACACATAAGTCTATGGGGATGTTACGACCATTACCCATACCAAACTAGGAATGGGAAAAAATAATTATTGACCTTTTCATCAGACTTCCCAAAGAATCCAAACGTAATAATGATATCTGGTTTATAGTTGATCATATTACAAATTCGGCACACTTCATTACTATTATAGAGGATTTCTCCCTTGATCACCATTCCGTGATATATGTAAAGGAAGTGGTAAGACTGCATGGAGTAACACTTTCCATTATATCTGATTGGGATCTGAGGATTACTAGGATGTTTTGGTGAAGTCTTTAGTATGCTCTAGATAATGAGTTAAGTTTCAGCACTACTTATCATCCCCAAACAGACAGCCAATCTGAGGGGAAAATTCAATCTCTAGAAGATGTTTTGAGAGCTTGCTCTTTACATATCAGATAAGGTTGGGATCAACACCTACCATTGGTGGAATTTTCTTATAATAATATATTTTATTCAAGTATTTAGATGTCTTCTTATAAATCCATCTATGGAATGATGTGTGGAAGTCCTTCTTGCTGGGATAATGTTGGGGAAAAAAGCTATTAGGAACTGATTTGTTGATGACATGGAAAAAAGGTCAGATCAATTCAAAAACACATAAAAGATGCTCATAGTTGACAAAAAATGTTATGCTGACTACAGAATAAAAGTCATAGATTTTGAAGTGGGTGATAAGTCATTCTTACGAATATCTACTTAGAATAGAGTAATTTAATTTTGAAATAAGGGCAAGCTGAGCCCAAGGTATAGTGGTGCTATTGAAATAATACATCATGTTGGGAATGTAGGTTTCCAATTGGTGCTTCTATAGAATCTCTCTTATGTTCATGATGTGTTCCATGTATCTCTCTTAATAAATTATATACCTAATCTTTGACATGTACTAAGCTTAGAAGTCATTCTGCTAGAGAAAGATCTATCTTATGGGGAACAACCAATAGAGATTCTGGATCGTAATGAAAAAGTTCGACAAAACTATAAAACTCACTTGGTTAATGTTTTATGAGAAGCTACATGGGATCTTGAGGATAGGATGAGGTAGAGGTATACTCATCTATTTGTTTCTATGTGACAAATGTTTTGGGCGAAATTCTGTTTTAGGGGGGAAGAATGTAACACCCAAATGTTTTTATGAAATATTTTTTTAAATAATTTTTATTCTTAAGTAGCTTGATTTTCAGAAAATCATGAGTTTAATGAACCATGAGATGATTTTATTATAAAATTACCATTATATACTAGCTGTTAGGTTAGCGGGAATAATTATAATTAAATTATGAAAATGCATTATGAATTCATTGGATATAAATTATTTATGAAAAATATAAATCAATTAGATATATTTATTTTATAGTGAATTACATTTGGAAAGAAATTAATGAGATAGATATGTTTTATATAAATAATAATTTTTTTTATATTCATCCAACTGATATTTTATTCATAGGTTGTGAATAAAACCCTATTTTATGTACTTTTTTAAAAGGTTAATTTCAAACATTTGAATGGAAAACACATTTTAAATTAATATTTCGATCGATTAATGATTTTTATTTGAGAACAAAAAAATTTTATTTTGGAGTGGGATATAAAAATTTACTATGGATAATGTTTTGATATTTTTATGATAACATTCATATTTTGATGAATTGTAAAATCAGACGAGAATTAAAATAAAAACATCCTTTTTCATTTAGATAATTTATATGGTTAAAATATAATATCTAATGGTTTTAAAGTAAAAATAGAATATATTTTTACCATTTATTCTAATATATGTAATTATCATTAATTTTACATCGAATTCATAGTTAAAAACATTTTAATTTTTTGCAATGTATTTACTTTTAAAACATGTTATGTCAATTGTTTGATTAATTTTAAATTAATTTCTGAAAATTATTATTTGTGAATTTGGAAGAATTTATTCCATATTTGAAATCAGTAGGTTCAAATTATGTTAATAAGATACTTTTATTTTTGGACATTATGAATAGTAACTTGGGTAATAATTTTTATTACCGTGGTTAAAGGTAAATCTATTAATTAAGAGTAAAAATAATATTATAAAATTACCTTAACACGTGTAAAAATGCTATTGGATAACTAAATTATACCCTTATTATATATTTTTCTAAATGGAATAACATTATTGCCTCTTACCTAGAAAAATGACACGAGTTTAATAAAAACTAAGGAAATGGAAAAAATGTCACAATCTCATTTTATATTAGTATATTAATTTTAATATATGGATAAATAGGAAATAAAATATAAAATATATAGTATTTGTAAAGATAAAATAATTATATACATTATATAAATTTATTTATAATTTTTAAAAATTAAATAATTACCATTAATGATGACATAATAGTGATGCAAATTTTTTTTGTTAATAGAAATACCAAACAAATAGTTATAGAAATATTAAAATAAATATCTTATGAACTAATTAATGTGCTCTACAAATTTCCTAGGTGACTATGAAATTTTAGGTGTGTGTCAAATATTTTTTTTCTAATTTATCTTTTTTGTGAATTTTCTTTACTGTCTAATAATTGAATAGTGTTAAAATTGACACTATTGACATTTTATAAACATAAAATTTTATTATGTTTTTAAAAAAAAAAAAAAAATTAAAAATTAAAAAGTGATAATTATAAGGCTAAAAATGGAATTATTTATCAATTTACAGTAAATTAACACCACCTAGGTTTAGATTCATTACCATTAAATATCTAGAATGTTATTACAAAAATTAAAATTTAATAGAATAATTAAGTGTCAATTAAAAAGGAAAGGTTCAAATTGAAAACATAAGTTGAAAACTTTTTTAATGCGATTACATCCCTATATCATTTCATATTCTAATTTGGGACACATTTGGGGTTTTAGGGTGGGGTTTGTGTTTATTATAAATTAATATTTTTTAGAGTTTCCTAAAGTGACCCTGCCCTCTATTATAAAAGGGAAAATCCTCCCTCTCATATTCACTCCATTTTGAGGCTTAAATCTAGGAAAAATCTTTCCCATTTATCTTTTCAACTTCCATAGCCACATTCTAGAGGTGATGGTCTTCTCAAAATAGCATCTCTATTGCCCTAAGAAGAAATTTAAAGGAGGAACGTCAAGGAATATGTAATCTCTTCTACCGATTCATTCAATTTTCATTCTTCTTCTACTACCTCTTATTTTTTCCTTATAAACTAATAAAATAATTATGAATTATATAATGATATTTTATTATAATTTTTAAACAACCCTATTTAACTTTCTATCCATCCTATGAAAAAACAAATCACCGTACGTGCGTACCTACGACTTACCGTCTCCACGCTGTGCTGTAATCGGTTTTTTACCATCACCTTCCTTGGATGGGTATAATGGTGTAAATAATAACTATATATGATTAATATAACAAGATACTCGTTCTATGATACTATAAACCATCCAATTCAATACCATTCAACAATTATGGAAAAGATATAATTTCTCTTGCGTACGTACGACTTACCGTCTCCACAGTGTGATGTGATTCGTTCTACATAATATTCACTACACCATGAATAAATAAATGAATTTAATGAATAAATATAATATATATAATACCATACCATGTTTTAAATGATATAACTATAACCTAAAAAGAGTAATAATAACCCATTAGAAAAAACATACACAAGAACAAGAACTAGTTAATAACTGAATAACGAGTAACAATGAAATGTTACTAAAAAAAAGATGTAAATATAATCATAAATATTGTCATAATAATGAATATTATTGTGGAATAAATTTGTAAAATTATATTAATCATTATGCAGGAGGTTTGGATACATTCGAATCATATCATACCTAGAGTAATGGATACTTTTACAATATAATGTTTATCTGATATAGTTTATACGCAACTTTTTTCTTGGTAAATTTATTATCCACATCCATGTTTTGTAATTATGTAATATTATTTCTATTCTTATACTATTTTATAAAGTAAATTATACATTTTTTATTGTTTTTAAATGGTATGAAAGGAATATTCTGTCGTTATTCGATGTGAGGTACTTTTTGACTTTTCTAGTAAAAGTATGAGGATAATGTGTTTTAACATATATAACACAAATGGATTTTTAAGGTTTCATGGTGCCTTATTTCCCTAAATATTCCTCTTAAATATTTTAAAACTATTTTCAAATAAATTCTTATCATTTAAAATTTCATGGAATTTTGAGAAAAGAAAATGTTTTTGAAGAATAAACGATATTTTCCGAAATAATTAATTTCATTTGATTTATCAAAATTATTTTCCATCCATGATGATAATATTTAAGTAGAGTTATGTTTATCCCCATGTTATTCATATTTTTTTTGTTAATTATTGAATGATATTTTATATGGATTATGTTACATTGGAATAATGTTTAAGAATCCCATTTTATTTCATGGGATATGCTATAGTGAATGTTTTTATATTTTTGTGGCACATGTTAGAATGGTTTCATGATGAGATGAGTGGGACATATATCTCCCCCAATGAATTGGGAAAAGATATATATCTCACGAGATATACATGGCTGGAATGACAAGTAAATCTGGTTCAGTAATATAGGGCTGGAATGAGGAGAGAACTCGGTTCAGTACTGGTCTTTGTCCACTATGATGGTCTTGGAAATGAGCCTTGACTAATATGAAAGGATTTTCTATGATTATTTGTGTAATCCAAAAAAATTAACTTCTTATGTTATGATTAGTTGTATTACATTCCGATTCAATTATTTATCCCATGGCATGATATTATGATCTTTAATATGGATGATATGATTTTCAAATGTTATGTTCTAATGTATAATATAAGATTTATATTTTATATTTTTAGCCTTAGTGATCATTTGGGATCACCCTTTAATATCTTTCTTTTCCCTAGGCCAGGAAGGAGGTTATTAAGTAAGATATTCTACAAAGGAGTCTAGTTATGAAGAAAAAAAACAGACAATGTATTTATTTTATGAACCGTTTTTTATGTTTCCCATTTTTTAAAGACAATATACCTATAAGGTCATGTCCTGGTTTTGTTATATGTTTTAATGAATTTACATTAATTATGACGTAATATTAGTGTTTTTAATTTTTGGGTCTTTATAACCCATATGGGTAGAAGTATAATAGATGCTTCATAAGGCCATATAAATTATAGCTCTCAAGACTATGACCATACTTGTGCTTTGGATAGGAAGACACATCATAAGAGTCATTTAATTCTTTGTTTATATAAGAACATGAGGCTATCCTTGAAATTAATTAACTCTAATTCCAGTATCACTCTATGTGAAAGGTCAACCAACACCCTATAAGCTCGTCCCTATAAAGCCTCTCGAGAAACTGATAAAACTCTTGACGAGGAATAAATTTACTTCCAATCATGTTTGTCCTCAACACTTCACAAAAATCTGGAGTATCACCCTTGTTATAATAGAAAAATTCCATTAGAGTTTGTAAATGGAATTCTAATGATAATCTATATATCAATCTTTATATAAGTATAATCTTAATGAGTTCATCCATGATATCCTTCAATGGATCCATGTATCACCTATGTCTTAATATCATTTTGACATTTAGTACGTCCATGGAATCCTAAGGTGGATCCATGTATCACCCAATGTATAATTTTCAATAACAACATCAGTACATCCATGGAATTATAATTTAATCTCATGTATCACCGAAGTCTATTTATCATTTGACCAATTAAATTGAATTTAACATTTCACTTTACATGCCAAGGTCAAAACCATGATCATCTATTATGCTCACAGAGAAATGTGTATCAAGCATTGGTCAACCTAAAATTAGTTGGACTTTCAATTACTCAGATATGAAAATTTTGTATAACAGAGTTTAAAGGCCAAAAAATATACAACATGGATTTTGTGATCCCATAACTCACATGGGAAAAAATAAAAGGTGAAAGACATTCTTATTAATGAATTTTAAAAACAAGTCCATGATTGAGGGACTGCGTTCAATTACTTATATGGGAACTTTTAACAATTCATTATTTTAAAATCTAGGAAGTTATCACATAGAATAGTCTCATTACATCTCAAATGGTCATATCATTATAATGATATATTCAAGTCAATTTAGTCAATTTCTTGACATAACATCTGATTTACTCACATGGGCATGGGAAAACAAAGAATTAAAGATTTAATCAAGAAATGATATACCTACAGCAAAGGTAAATTCATCCACCCCTTACCCCTAATTCATTTCGTTCACAATTCTGAACATAGAAACTTAATTCATAATCCAATTCATATTTTAACATCAAAAGACATGTGAAAAGGGAATTCCTCATGGGGATGAAAGGATACAAACCATCAAAGGTCAATCTAAATAAAAAACAACCAATGGGGTGGTCAAGTCAAGGTATAAAACAAATAAGATAAAATATTTATCCTCTTTAAATGAATAGGGAATACCTATCAATTCTAAGATTTGTATTCAATTTAAATGAACCCATAAATTGGGTGCATGGAACCTTGATATATATAAATAGATCCACTATAATTGAAAGGCACCAGAAAACAAACCATTGGTCGGTTCAATATTTCATGTCAAGTATCAAATACAGATTCATATTAGTTGAAAGAAATTTTGAAAACTAATGAACAATGATAAATTATGGAATATGATCCTACATCAAAATAGTGCATCAAATTCCCAAAATAATGGAATAAGAACCAAATGGAATGAAGGCATTATCATTACGAATCCAAGGAGATGATCCATGCTCGAATCAGATATCAGATGATGTGTATATCTGAAATCCAACTCTAGGCTCAAAGGAGATCTTTTCATGGTTGGGGGTGGAGGGTGTTGTGCATTGAAAAGAAACCTTCTATCTTTTTAAATTAAATTTTAATTTAATTGAAAATAGTAAATTTTTTTAAAATTATATGGCAACATTGTTTTCCAACATGGTTGGTAATATTGTATGGAAACCATTTAAAATTTCTTATAGGCAAAGGGGCACCCATACATTTACCCCAAATTCTTTTCTAACCATACATAAACCATGAGAAATGCCTCTGTTAAGATTTTAATAAATTGTAGACCATCCCACATGGTTTTGTAGCTCCTCGGGCACGTTTACCTCAAACTGTGCGGCCTGTAGGCCCCCACATCCTAGCCTTTCATGTTTTAGTCAGACCATGTGACATGACCTACTTGGTTTTCACTAACCATGCACAAGGATAAAAACACCCAATCATTGGATTTAAGGCTCTATAATAGCTACAAACACCCCAAATACCTCCATGAACCCCAGAAACCATCAACATTCGTCCATAAATATGAAATTAAACTGAGAATTGAAAAAAAAGATTCATACCTCAAATAAGAACTAGATTCTTTTAAAGTCACTCACATAGAGAAATTAATCCCTGAATTTTACATCCAGTGGTAGTGAATCATGATTTGAGAAGAACTCTGACCACTATGATCGATCATCGGCCTCCCACTCCCAGGTCTCATTTTACACTCGGTAGTGCTTCCATAACACTAATACTAATGGAACCAATTGGCCTTAGAGAAACAATAGAATATGATCCACAATATGTAAATGATTCTCTTAAAATGATGCATCCTCCTGTAACTCCACCTCGCCAGGGTGAAAATAATGAGATGGTTCTAAAATGGTGGCATCACAACGGAGAAAAAAATAAGACATTATGCATAGCCTAGTACCTATGAGGTAACTATAACTAAAAGTATATTGTCCTAACACTCTATAGAATGGAGAAAAATCTGATGTATCTCAATGAAAGATTACCTATATCACGATACCCTTGTTTACCATCCTTAGTGAAACATGTAGAAAAATACAATCCCAAACCTTGAACTATAGATGTCATCTATGGTAATCAACACATGATTTCTAATGAGACTACATATTAACCATCCACTTCTGAATCTGTTGTACTTTCTCAGTGGTCACCATGACAAGATGGGGTCCCAACATATCTTCCCCTCCTACTTCCATCCAACATAGGGGTGATAAACATGGCCTACCATTCAAGGCCTCATATGGATCCATCTAAATATTATCCTAAAATATATCACTGTACTAAATCTTATCTAGGGGTATATGACTCTCTTAGGAACCCTCAAAATCCAGGACACAAGCCCACAACATCTCCTCAAGCACTTAAATTGTGCACTTTTAATGGCCATCAATATGGTGGTGGTATTCCATTCTCAAAACCACATGAGTACCTAAAGCCCTCTATAGACCTTTCCTAGATTGAGAACAAAATAGGGCATCCAAATCTTAAAGACAAATCATACATAATCATCAACTTGATGAGACCTCCGTAAACCAGTGAAAAAATCCATCACAACATCATTACACTTCCACTCAATAATGGATAACCACTATAAAAGATAACTGGTCATTGGTGTTACGCCATCACCTGCTGATTCGTGGAACACATCATGATAAAACTATCTAATTCTCTTTTTATACCTAACCTCCATTACTGACGATGTGAATACTAGTAAATCTCAGTGACACTAAGATACAATACACATATAGTGGCATGAAAATCATACAACATCTCCACACACATGTCTTAAGAGACCTATACATGACCATGTAATCATAGGATCTCATCATCACCTACAATCAAAACTGGAGGAGTGTCCTCACTATATAAACTTTTCTGTATAACTAAGAATTAGGAATCCAATAGTTGATTCATCCTTACTCTATCCAATAATGTAGAGATCACAACTAAGGTTGAATGAAAAGTATTCCCCTGACTGTCATGAACCTCCAAGCACATCTCAGAGAAAAAATTCATAAGATGCTAGTCACTACTGGATTGATGCACTGCCTATATCTGACTCCTTCTTCTCAGTGCATCGGCCACTGAATTTCATCTACTAGGTATAAATGCAATCTCAAAGTCAAAATACTAAAGGTATTTGACATAAATATTCCGCATTAGGTTCAAATCACATTGTTTAAATATGTATTTGAGGGTTTTGTGGTCTGTTTAAACCATAAAACTCTCTTCCAATATGTTATTTTTCAAAAAGAATAATTAATAAACTACTATAGCTAACTCGATATAGTGAATCGTGTAATTCCTATCATGTGGCCTCAACTATTGAGAACTACAGGCGACGACCCGAACCCCTTCATATGATCTCTACAATGCATGATACTTTATGCATCACAGTAAACCGAATAACTCTTTCCTAGCTCCAGAAAAAAAGAGTACCGAAACTGAATTCAATATCCCTTTCAAATATGAATGGAAATATCTTAGCAATATTACTATAAATACTTCAAACCCTTATTATTCGAGCCCATCAATGACATTACTATGCTTGAAAAGTCATGTATGGAATTCTTGTAGTAACCCTCCAACCGTATGAAACTCTAGACCACATTGAAATTATTTGGATACTCCCAGGTAACTACTATTCTGACCTTTTATGAGTCCCTAGATACTCAAGTAACTTAGATTACATGAACTAGAAGAAAATATTATCCCTTTGTAATTGACACATTGTGGGTTTATCATAAAATTGGTGATCTCTTAGTGTGTTTATAACAGTCTCATGATGTTTCATATGGCTGTGTCGATTATGAGAATACATCAAGACATCATCCTTGAAATCCATAACAACTGAATCAAGGTAAGTATGGAACACTTGGTTAATTTTCTCAATGATGACAACTTGTGCATTCATGATATTGAATGATATAAACAAATACTCATAAATACAGTAGCTACTCTAAAAGGCTATGGGATGTATTTTTGATTGCCTAAAATGCACTCGATGATAAAAAGATCTTAAATAGGTCTTTAATAAGACCTAATATCCTCAGAGGTAGTCAAATATATAATATATTTTCGGCATAGGATATCGGTTCATAACCATCAAATGGTTAAAATTCTAGTAATCCACACATATTCTAAGGGAAGCGTCTAAGTTCTTCCAAAAAAGGACCAATAAATCCCATGGAGAATATTGGGTTAGATGAAACCCATTTCTTATAAATCCTCTATGGGCCTCCTATGGTCATGCAACTCCATCACAACCATACTATAAGGAGGAATGGATACTTTTTCCCCTCTAGGAATATGATTGATGAAGAAATAAACCTCTATTAGTGGAGGTAATCTTGAGAATTCTTCTGGGAAGAAGTATTTTAAATAATCATCCACTATAGGGAAATCAATATGACATGTCTCATAATCATCTAGATATGAACTCACAATCTGGGCTATCATGTAACCCATACCACAATGCTCAGGTCTATCTCAGCTCTCTTATACATCCCATTTACCATTGTGAACGAGCTCCCCACCCTCTATGCAAGTAAATATCACCATTCGGTGATAATATCAAACAAAATCATGAAAATGAATCAACAAATTAATCCTGAGAATAAAATCAAAGACTATCATATTGAGGACTTAATGTTCCTAGATGAAGTGACACCCACTAACCTCATGGAGGAACTCCAAATACTAGCAGAAACCATCCATCTAGATTCTTAATGGATATTATATCATAATAACACCATCATATGGTTAAAATTAAATCCCAAGTCTCTCCAAAATAGGCAAAAATATTAATCTATTTGAAACACCTGTATCAAAGAGTTATAAATCTAAAAAGATGTCTACCAGAATAGTTCTTGTCATATTAGAAGGTATGTGATAATGTTCCTGATGGGTCTATTTCACAACATAAGCCAAGCTAGAATCGTGGCCCTATGACACTACTTGGCTAACCTAAGATAATCTACCCTATTTTCGCTATGAACCTAGGGTCTGGCAAAGATGGCCACGACCACCAACATGGCTTTATTGACTAGATTTACTGTTTCTCGATTCATGGTGAGAAGATGATAACCCTAATACTAAAGGCAAAGTTGGTGTAGACCATCTCTCATTGGATGTTGGGGGAAATGTTCTGAAAAGGCACTATAAATGGCACATTTTTCCACAATATCGACACTCAACTGGGTCCTTCGCACAACACAACCTCACATGTCCCAACCTACCACACAGGTAGCACATTAAAAGGATAAATTAAGATATGTTCTGAATGATAATGCTATCACAAGGATTCTCTAGACAATTCTGCCTACTATTATTCAATGTGGTTCTAGATCTCAGTTCTGAGCCACCCTAGCCCGCTCCTCCATATTCACTCAAATTACACTCTGTGATCATGACATGATTTACTATCCAAGATATAGTATTCAGTCATAATACATTTATCTTTATCAAATTTAATATCTGATACCATCCTCAAATCATCTAGCTTTGAATATGTCATCACCCATATAAATACATGCAATGTGTTGGAGTATAGTAAAATGAGATGAATAGTACATTACTAACAATACACCCTTCTCCAAATAAAATATCCCCAAGATCTATCATCCCTCAGCATCTTGAGATACAAATAGCAATTGGAGGCCATATGAAACTCCCTCCATGACATCTTCTGATGACAATTAGTCTGGGTGTTAACATCCCACCACCTCTTGGTGGAATCACATAGAATGTCTGTGGAGATATTTATTGTCCTATTAAGAGGTGTCTCTAAGTGATCAGAGATAGTAAATATGGCCTCTTTCCTAGTCATTCTATCCTATAGTCCTCCATCCCATAAAAACAAGTGTATATGCAGAAACTAAAACTCAAGTTTAAATACTTACATAGTCAGGGAAGGTTGAATTTCTCCCTGAAAAGTCTGCACGAATTGCAAAAATCATTCACAGAACTGTGACTCAACACATGCATATGATAGATTAGCTAATTCCATAGCTATCATGATGGTAGTGTCCACCTCTAGCCCATGTCCTACCACCTCTGGAGTTTGATCACCACCACCCTCCTGACGTGCAACATGGGTTCATCATGGTGGAATGGATATAAAATTCCAACCTCATTCATCAAATCTAGATCATTATCGCGGTTCATAGCTCAAAATAAAAGACGTCAAAAAATTATTGGTAAAAAATATTTTATAAAAAATCACGCATATACCATCTCCATTGGCCAGGTCTGGGAATTACGAAAATGAGAGACTCTACAAAAAACCCACAACTAAGGTCATGTCTAGTCAAGTTCTATATCACAATCCATTTTGGATTCATTTGTCTTTGCATTAACAAAATTTCAAACTAAGATCACCTTCACATTCACTTAAATGATTTTTATTTCAAGGTTGTGACATTTCCCGTAGAATGTTAATTTACTATAATTAGGAATTCCAATCTGTGGGGGCCCATACTCCCTAAGAATCAAAGATTGACATCCACCTATGGAACATCATAACACAATTCACTTTATGGTTGAAGCATGACCAATGAAATTTTGATCCAAGAGGCCCCATACACCTCACATACCAAAGATAGGGATTCATCTATTTCTCACTATTAAATATCATAGCATAGATAAACCAATAGTAGGAAGATATACCACATCACATATCATGACATCATGCAATCTGTAACACATCTTAAATGGTATAGCATAATGCATGGCATGTGAAATCTAGTAGGTTTGTATATGTTGGATGAGATGGAATACCATCATCTCATTGGGTTCTAACACAATAGTACCAAAAACCATTTCAAAAATAACAACATAAATCATATGAATTACCCAATAATGGAAGCAATTCAAGTGGAATATTCAAAATCTAGAAAACAAAAAAATCTATTTGAGGCAATTTGGTTCTTGTTTGTGGGTTAGCTATGCCTAACCATAACCCATTTCCAGAATTCTATTCCTTCACATCCCATCCTATATTTAATAAATAATAAGTCAACTAGAAACCAATTTCTTATGATACCACTTTGTAATATCTTGGTTTCCGATGCCAGTCAAAGGTGCTCCATTCCCAGTTGGACATATGGCCTCAAGCATATATCCCCAATCTCTAGAGGCTATCGAATAGTAGAGTGGGCCATGGTGCGTAAGTGGGGAGACTATTACCTCATTAGAAGAATGAAACATAGTGGAAAAAATAATAGGTCAATAAAAGTAGTAAACAATACAACATAAATAAAAAACATAAGTCATGTACTAATAACAAGGCCAGAAGTCATCTTATTTAGAAGATGATGATAGATGACACACATTTCTAGTAAAAAAACCAAATATAAGTAAATAAAATTAATATACATTAAATGTCCCAGAAGTATAAAAAATTCAAAATAAACCTATTAACATTGAAATATTCATCTTAGTCCCTTTCTCTTTTACGCTGAAGCAACATATCGGGTACCTATAGGAGGGAATTTTACCTTATCATTAACTATAATAAAAAAATTATATTCTGTAAAAAATGGTGACCCAAATAGGGTGTGAGATATAATCTTAGTAGGAATCCACCCATGCCCTATTCCAATCTTTCAGTGAATATATATTATAGGTAGCGTGCAGTGAGTAAATAAGTAAACAAGGATAAATCAATAGTAAATATCCTTAATTTAAAGTTACTTATTTAATATCAATTTCATTTAATCACTACAAGAAAACCGACGTTTAGCGGCGGTTTTTTCGCGGCGGTTTTAAAAACCGCAGATAAATGCCTTTTTTCCGTAGTGAATCCAAACACTAAAATATTCAATTACCTTAAATTAATAAGTCTCAAGTTCTGGTAGAATTCTAACATCCCCCATATATCTAGAAGCACAACAGATGCTACATGTGGCCATCTAAATGATACAAGTAAATAACTACTCAAATCTTGTGCTTTATCTTGGATGACTCATCATACTAGTCATTTCACTCATTACTAAAATATTAACCTAATCCCTTACTTAACATTGAAAATTTTGAATTCATGTATCAATCTTGGTGAAATATAAACCAAAACACTACAATCCCATCACCATAAAACCTCTTAGGAACCCGATATCTCTCTAGGTGAGCTATAAATTCCCAAATATTAGTGTCCATCCTCGATGATTCACAAAAAGCCTGAGTATCACCCTGGGAATAATAGCCAAATTTCCATAGAGGCCGTACATGGAATTTTCTTGAGAAACTATGTATCACTTGACATATAAGTCTTTCTTCAATGATTTGGCCCATGTTATCCCTCAATGAATCCATGTATCACCTGTGGGCTAGTCACATTCATCTATTGAGTCTATTCATGGAATCTTAAGGTGGATCCATGTATCACCCTTGGTATAAAGGTCAATAGTCACATGATTCCTTCCATGGCACTATAACATAAACTTTTGTATCATACAAGTCTATTTAACTCTTAACCAATCCAATGTAATTTAACATTTCACTTAATATGCCAAGGTGAAAACCAAGAGAATATAATAATCTCACCTAAAAAGGTGTATCAAATCTTCGAAAACCTCTAAGGTCTTGGACTTTCAATTACTCACATGGTTATATTTTGTATAATAGGGTTCAATGGAAAAAAGATAATATATTTCATGGATATCCTATTACTAGCTTGGGAAAAATAATAGGGGTAACTCATTCATATTAAAGAAATTTCAAAACAAGGCTAAGCTCGAGGGTTGACTTCAATTACTCACATGAGAAATTTTAACAATTAAATCATTACCAGCCTAGGAAGCTATCACATGAAATAATCACATTACATATAACATGGGAATATCATTATAATGATAAATTCCATGAAATTAAATAAATTTTATGGAATAACCTATACATTATCCACATGGTGAAGGAAAAATAAAGTAAGCATGATTTAATCAAGAAATGACTTGCATGGGTCACAGTTAAAGTCATATATCCCATACACCATATTAATTTACTTTAAAATATATAACATAAAAATTAATTCATAATATAATTCACATTTTGAAATCCTAAGACACAAGGTAAAGGGAATGCCATATAAGAATCCAGGGCTAAAATCCATCAATGTTCCATCTATATAAACAACAATTGATGAGGTGGTTTAGTCAAGGTTTCTAACTTATAACATACATGATTAATCCTATTTAAATGAATAAAGAATACCTATAAATTATTGATTTTAGATTCAACATAAATGTTTCTTAGAAATTGTGCTCGAGACACCTCGACCTATAAAAAAACATGACTCAAATAGAAAGGCCTATGATTACTGACCTTATATACTTGATAGATAGATCATTTAGTATCAATCTCTAATTCATGTTGGTTTATAAGAGATATGAAGAATAGATGGAGAATGAGAAATTAGGGCATATGATACTACATTTGAATAATACATCTGATTTCTAGAAGAGTGTAAGAATATCAAAAAATAATTAAGGCCTTACCGTTATAGATCCATGGAGATAAACCTTGCTCGAATCAGAGATCAGACAGAGAGTAGATCTAAAATCTAACTCTAGTCTCTAATGAGAGCATTCCAAAGTGTGTCTGTGTGTGTGGGGGGGGGGTGATGTGCATTGAAAATAATAATCATTTAGGTTTAAATTGAAATTTAATTTAATTAAAAATTATAAAAATTATTAAAATTACAGGTCCACATGGTTTTACCACACGGTTATTCAAACTATGATGAAACCATGCACAATTTCTTGTAGTCCAAGGGGCACCCATACAGTTACCCACATGGTTTTCTGACGATAAAAAAATTGTGTGAAATGACTCTATCAATATTCTCATAAATTATAGACCAGTAAGCGTGGCCGTGCAGCTCCACCCACAAGGATTCTTCAAAGCATGTTACATGTAGGCAACCACTATCCAGCCTCATATGATTCAGTCAACCTACAAAACCATCCCCACTAGGATTTCACTAACCATGACCCAAGATAAAAACACCCAAACATTGGGTACCAGGATCCAGAATAGCCTCATACACCTCATAGACCTACATGACCCCAACATGCATCAACATTCGACCAAAAATGAGCAATTAAACTGTGGATTGATAGAAAACATAAGATATGTACATTAATAATGAATGAGGTTCTAAAAACCTAGTTATGTAATGAAAAAGTTTGATTGATATAATTATTCAGTAATTATTTATATAGTTATCATGAACTAGTACCATTTTTCACACATTGTTAATAAAAATAGAAGAAAGTATTTTTTTATCTTATTTATCTTTTTATAGTCAATAATGGTTTTCCTCCACACTGATGTTTTTAAAAAGGTTTTATAGATGTTTATATGTATATATATAAATTTGAGTAATTTTATTTTTACTATATTCTAATATCATTAATAATTATTTTAAATAATCTTTTTGATGTTTCTTTTCAAAAAAATCAATTTTACCCTTTTCTAAAAATGTTTTGAATGAATGATATTTTTATGTATACGGCATTAATGGATTTGATCACCATGAAAAAATCATTTGGTATCAAGGATCCTTTATAATTTTATAGTGATATTTTCAATTAGAAATCAATTTCCATTAGAATAGAAATTTTTATTTTTCTTAAATGTTACCATAATGAGGATGTTTCCTCTTATTTTTCAGTGTACATAATTAATGAATTTATAAACGAATTTTTTTCATCTATTTTAACATCATTTATGGATTTATATACATCATCATAGATATAATATTATGATACCTAAGAATCCTTTTTATATATGGTTAATGATGATGATTTTTTAAGGAAGAATAAGTGAAACCCAATACTTTCAAATTTGTTAATTAAGTTAGGATGAAATATATATGATATCTATTTATTTTCCATGGGATATTCTATGAAGAAATTATGGATTTTTATAATATCTTTCCACACTTGTTTATTATTTTAATTACACATATGTAGGGTCTAGAATTATATACAGTTCTAAAGAGTTATGTAAATATTAATATCTCATGAGAAAATATGAATTGGAATGGAGAGTGAAACAAATTCAGTAAATGACTATATCAATTATTATAGACTTGGGAGTGAACCTTGAGAAAATTATGGAATAGGGAGTGAACCAAATCCACTATAGGAAGATATAAAATATGACTATCTTGTATGTGGACCTTAACTAATGAAATAAGGTAATAGTGAGTTTACCCAATCTACTGTGTGAATTGATTCTGTATAATAGTCCTATAAGTAATCCATGACTACGAAAGGGATTTTAAATTCTTATCTATATCCTAAAATCTTAGGTCTAATTCTTATGATGTTCTCTCATGGAATATGATTTAAAATGACTATTCCACATACTTATTCCTTATGCCTTTTGATATGATAAAGCCTTATGCCATGAATCATGATTAATGATCTTCTAATAATTGGGTATAATTTTTATAATTTATCTTCTTTGTACCAAAACCTTGTTATTATATTATGCTAACTTTTGATCATTGATTTATATCTTTTATATGTACGATTTCTAGATGTTTTATCTAGCTTTTCTTTATATTTCATATTACCCCTACAAACACTTCTAGAGGATGAGAAGTCATTGGGGGGGGGGGGGTGTAACACACATAATGTAACATTTTGAGATTTTATGATTTTTTTCAAATTAATTTAAAATTTTAGATTTCTTTCTTATACACCACATTTATTTTTTGTTACATCCAATAATATGTTTATTTGGCATCATGCATGAGTGGTAACACAGAGCTATAATGAGAAATGAAATAATATCGTTTTAAATATGAACACTACAATCTAGAAGTTAAATAAGAAACTATGAATAGTATTAAATATTTTATGAAATATAAATATATTACCGATACTCAATATAAATTTATTTATGAATTACTTGTAAATAATAAATCAATTTTAGTAAATTAATTATATTATCCAAAATAAAATTTATTAATAAATTAATTTTATTAATTTTTATGAGAAAATATTTTAATTAATTTATGGATATTTTTGAAAATTAATTGAAAAAAAATTAAATTCATTTTTAAATAATCATTTTAAAATTTACTTATGGTATTTTTTTTGTATTTCTAAAAATATATATTTTTCCGTTACTAGTTGAATGTACTGAATTTTTTAAATATTCAATTATTTTTTATATTTAAACAACATGGAATGATTTTTAATGTAACTAAATTATTCTTTATTTATATTTAATCTAATTAAGTACTTTTCTATAAATTTATTTTGGATTTTATTATGAGTTTATTTTTTAGCAAAAAACATTTTTTTTATGAAAAGGGTTTAAATGTTCATAATTTTTCCTCAGTTTTAATTAATGAAAATAATACCTAATGAGAAATATTTTAAAATAAATTTATATACTATATATCAATTTATAATAATTGATATTCATTATATGATTATTATTATACAGAGAGTTAATATAAAATCATTTTGTTATAGGAAGTAAATACACTTCTTGAAAACCCCCTATTTTGTCATGTTAGTGGGATTTTTTTTAAATAAAATTGTATCTGACATTAAAAAATTTATTTTAAAAAATTAAAAAAACTAAATCTTCATTCCAAAATCATATTTGTGTGAAATTTTGTGAATTTTCTGAAAAGTTTCATTTTTTGTGGAATAGTTAAAACACTGAATGTTAACTGAAAACTATCATTTAATATAATTTATTTATAAAGTTAAATGATATTTTAAATTGGTTTTAATGTAATATTATTTCAATTATAAATCCATTTATCAAATTTAAGTAAATAAATTAATTTAATATTAAATTCTGTTATAATATTCTTTTAAACGATTCCTCATTTTCTCTTCACAACCTAGCGTTTTCAAGTTGTATGTGGGATTAATTTAAAATTAAAAATATCCACTTATATGAATGGAATTTGAAAAAATTTATTAAATATTTTAAATCACAATAATTTATATTTTTTCATTTTTTCATTTTTTTTTCAAAATGAAAAGTAGAAATGAAAAAATTTATATTCATTGGTTAAGGTAAAAATTGGTTTACCAATGTGGGGGGGGGGGGGGTTAAACAGAAAATATAAGTGTTAAAAATAACCCAAAAAGATTAAATAATAAATTTTATGATATATTTTTTGGCCTTATCCCCTATATTTTTTAATGGTACATTATCGGATCCTTGTGACTTGAAAAATACATGGGTGGAATTCTTTCTTTCTAAAAAATAAATGTTTTCCAATCACCTAAATTATAAAGGTCTCCCATGCTGCTCCTTTATTAACACCATAAAAAACCATTTGGATCATCAAATAACATCACAAATCACTCCCATAATTCTATTATCTCATACTCTAAGCCTTATTTTGGATATAACACCTTCCAAGGAATTATTTTGATGAAAACATAAACATGATGCCCAAAGAAGAGGTAACATTCGTCAATGAGCATTTTAATATTATTTCTTCCTACACCAACCTAAATTTTTACTATAAAATTAGGATATGATTAAATAAATATATTATATATAATAGTATTTTTTTATGTTATGTTAATGACCAACAACCACACCACCTCAATCAATTCGGTTGTGGCATTATCGATTTTGTTTCACATATGGAAGATTATCACCTCAGGAACCAAGGTCATTCATTTTTTCATTTAAAATTCTCAAGGTTGGTTATAATGATTTATTTAAAGTATATATATTATATTGTTAAAATAATTATATCTATTATTTCATTATATATTATAAAAAATTTTAATTTCCACTATGTAGTGGATACAGTAACGACACTCGTGTGTACAACAAACTACCACCTTATAAAACAACATTATTTTTTTTTCTCTAATAATTTATGTGGAAAATAAATATGATAAATTTAATTAATATATGCGACAAAAAAGGAATAAATATTTTATCAATGGAATATTTATCATTTTTAATTTATAATATATCATTTTATTTCTTACCTATTCAGCCACTAAACGCTGATAACATCATTCATGTATGTGTAGACTACAACCTTCCAGAAGTGAGTGAATCTCTTTTTATCACAAAACCCCATGGGGTAAGATGTATAATTATTATTATAAAATAATATTTTATTTATAAAATTATTATAATTCAATAATGGTAACATATTTCTCACATTTTTTCCGTAATTATCATTGAAAAAATGGGAACGTTACACTTGCGTACATGTGACCTACCAAGTCCATGATTGCATCATACATCATTTGTCAAAACCACATTCCATAAAGTTTATTAAAACCTTAATTTATATATAAATATGACAATTATTTATATATTATTATCTTGGATATTTTGGAACCATAATCAAAGTAATTGGACAAAAATAATAAATCGAAACATGTATGAAAAACAAAGGTGTTACTAACGAAAAAATGAAATTAACATCAAATTATTAATAAAAAGGAAATAAAATGCCATAGGTAAATAATATATAGTAATATATTACCAATTATGGCTATATTGATGATTTATTTTAAACTTATATTTATTATATTGGTGGTTTGAACATGTAAGAAGGAAGTCGAGGGTTTAGGTAAAGGATTTCTAGTCTCCCTTTTATTTCTAGTAGACATATAAAAATCCAGGACTCATTTCCTTTGGGTGGATTACATATCACCACATTGAAATGTTTTATCATGAATATATTTACTTTCCTGATATTTAAATTTTTAGTTGGTCTAATTCTTTATTGGGTCTAATAATTCAAAATATTTTGAAAGTGGTAATGAATTTTCGACTAACTTTTATGTTTCTATGAGACACATGACATATTACGCACATGATTATTTTATGTGGTTTATATAATTTATAGGAGTGTTTTTTATGATTCATAAACTTATAATTTTGGGTAATTACATATCAATTTTATTATATATCATTCATAGAGATTATGGTTAAATTTTTTCCAAATCGGTATAAAAACTGTTTCTAAATTTTACTTCATTGAGACATGATTATTTAATGAACCTATCTTATAATAATATGTGTATAAGATTATGATTTAAAAATTAATCTTGTGAATTTATTCATCCTAAGGATATGTTAAGCTTCATTTAATTATATTCCATCATAGTGTTTATTTTTCAAAGGTACCATAACATTAAATATTATTGTTATAATATCATCGTTTATGATTTTGATTTCTATGATAGAATATTATGATACATCTATAAAAAGATTAATAAATTTTATTATTATATTATTATTTCATCATAATACAAGTATTCCCTTTATTATTCTCTCTTTATGTACTCTTGGGATTAAAAATAATGTTTTTAAGAAAAATTAGCTTTCCTGTTAAGTAAACATTTTCTTCCAAAACCATGTTTTCTATGAATGTTCTAAAAATATATTTTTATCATTTATTTAAAATGAATTTGGAAATATCTTTTTAGAAATTTTTTAATTTTTACAATTTTTTTAAGGAATATTTATTTCACTTTCAAAATCAATTCCCTTTTGTATTTTAACGAAAATGAGAATGAAATCATTCTTTTGATATGTACGACATAAACATAATTTTACACCATTATTAAAATTATTTTCATTGAATATTTCTTGAATGTTCATCTTGTTAATTTTTAAATCAAAGGATTTAGAAAATGTTTTATGTTTTAATTTTTTTTCAATGAGGAATGGTTATTTTCTGAGGAAATGTTTCTAATTATTTTTTAAATTTTCGTTTATATGTTTTCTATATCATTTCGATGGTTTTTTTGAAAACTTTTTATGTTTTAAAAATTTATTTTTAATGAATTTACATTTAACAAATGAAATGTTCCAAGTGATCATTAAAATTACTTTTCTATCTAAGATTACCTCTTTTTAGTTAACTTAATTTTACTTGGGATATTATCCAAATACACCATTGTAATTATTTATAAAAAAATTTCTTATGTTTATGATTATTTGATATTTATAAAACCCCTTTCCCTTACATGAGTCATACCATCATATAACTCTTATTAAATATTCTTATTTTTAGGGGTTATACAATTTTAAAATGAAGAATATCTTATTAAACCTTTTGTTTTCCACAGACTATGATTTGAAGAAATTTTTATGGATCCGATTTCATTTCTAGGGTTACGGTATGATAAATATTTTTATGATCATGTTGAACACATATGTTTGATTTTAGTTACATGATGAGTTGGAAATATATCTCCCACTAATGTTTCAGGTAATGGTTAATGCTATATGAGCCCAAAGATCACTTGAGAGGTTACCCCGATCCAAACAGAGGGTACCTGGGAGATAATACCAAGCCTAAAAAAGGGTACCTTAGAGGTTATCCCAAGATCGAAGAAGGTACATATGTATTTATCCCAAGAATAATATGTAATTAATGTCTTGTGGGTATCCTTGACATAATATTTTCTATGATTTTGTATACTTAATAAATATATTTGTTATGATAGTGTTATTATCTCATGGATCATATTTTTTTAAACTCTAATGAAAAATTCATTAAAAAATTATAATATTTATGACATGACTTATGCTTATGATATTTGATATGTATGGTAGTATTATAAAATTTTGAAATCATTTTCTCATACACTTATAATTATGTTATGCTTATATATCTACCTTTCCTACCCTTACTGATAATCTAAGATCACTATTTATTATATTTCTTTTCCCTAGGTTATGATGAAATGAATTGTGTGGGGAGTTTAAGAGAATATTACATAAGTGGGATTTCTTTATGGGAGACATAAAAAATCCTCCATGAATTAAAAATATCATTTTTATATGTTTCCAAAGGCACTAAACTATGTTGGTCATTCATTTTTTATATAATGTATTGAATTTTTATTTTATATTATATAATTTCCCTCTATAAAATCTTTTAAATGCTAAAACTGATGATTTTTAATTTTACTATGATTTATGTTTTTTTATTAGACATGCGTATCTTGATGTTTTTTAGAAAATTATGGAATCTGAGGAGTCAAAGGGGACAAGACTCAAAAGAATTTATGAGGCAGTAGTTGAAATTTTGATTCTATGGTTACATTTTAGATGGTGTCTTTATAGTAGTAGTTGAAATTTTAATTATCCAAATTCATTAACAAGTTTGAACCCATCCAGTCAAACAGTGATTCATTCTATACATTACCAATTTACATACATGTTATAATCATATAAAAACATGATTAACATAACCCATATATTTAGACACTATCTCACACAACATATCATATTTTTAAACAAGTCCATCAAAGAAAACATAAAGCATGGAATAAATAACTAGCATCAAAAGTTACCCTGGCCAACATTCGCAACAAACAATCAATTGAAAATATTAATTTAATGAATGAATATTAATTAATTTGAAAATAAAATACTTAAATATAATCTCTCTAACTAGTCATCTATTAATTAACCATTTACCATTTCACATATAATAATTAATATATCCATTAATTATTGTATGTTTCCAATTTATATTCCAAACAAGTTAAATATTCCATATTCTAGATAATCAGTAAAAGAAATTTTTTATTCAAATGAATGACATGATAATTAATTCTAAAATTAATTACCCTATTACCCATTCTGCCCATTCAAAAAATTTAACAATTTAATCATATCATTTTAATTAAATTATAAAAACATGCTTAAAATGAACACATGTTCAAGTACTCATTTATATCATGTGGGCTTCATCATTTAATAACATCAAAAGTGTTATGCATTGACATATCATATATCAAATCCAGCAAGAATTCATTTGAAAATCCAAACCACAGTTAGAATGATATGAAATTACCTTTAACTAGATGTTTATCATTAATTATCATTTCATGTAAACATTGGAGTTCCGTAATGAAGGAAACTCAAACTCTCAATTTATTTAAAGAATCTATAATTCCTAAGTAATGTGTTCAAGATTTTGGACACTACCTCTAGGTGGCATCATTTTTATTCCGTAATGCTTTAATGTATGTGGCAGAAATCGGTCTACAACTGGTCTGTAGTCACATGTGAAAACAACTTCACACACACATATATATATATATGTTCTTGTTGTATACATTGATCAAAAAAGTTCCATATATTAAAATAGAATACACAATCAAATTATTAATGAATAACGCACCTCTAACATGGTACCGTGGACTCATAAAAAATTAATAGGTCTTAATATAACATGTACAAAACTGACTAGTAGGTTTGGAAGCTTACTTGAACCAAGGACTGAAAAAAATTGAGACCATCCATCTCTCTCGTGGGGTGGCTGCCTGATTATGGACCAATGGGTCTTGAGTCAACATTCACATATCCTAAAAACTTAGAGGTGCACAATGATCAAATTAAGCCCAAACCATAGGTTTTTGTCTGAGAAAACAAGGAAAGATAGAGGAGTCAAATGGAAGATGTGAATCATGAGTTATACACAGAAAAAATTACCTTGATGAGGTGGAAATGATTCATGAAGAGTCCAAGAGGAATCATCACGTGCAAAGTGCAGTCTGGGAGAGGGGGTGGTGCACCTCTGGGTACTGCCCGGAGGGGGGTTGCGCCATAGGAGTCACGTGCTAGAATAACTCTACCCTGGTGTAGTGCTATTTTAGGGAGGGTCTTTCAGGGGTTGTACACTGCTAGAGGTCGGAAGGAATAGGTCCAGGTGGAGGAGGTGGTTGGAGATGCTTCTACATCGCACATGGAGGAGGAGAAACATGGGGTGTCGCTCCACCACCAGGTCACGCCTCACCTTTTTATTTTCATCTTCCCTCCTAAATTAATCCATTTAATTGAATTTAATAATTAAATTATTAACATTCATTTTTTATTACTATTATACACATTAATCACTTATCTAATATGTGAAAAACTCCCCATTTAATTAAATATGATTATTCATTTATTATTATTTTAATAAACGTTTTGTAATTAAATATGAAACTACCTATTGATCATTAAATTATTTTACAATTTATTTAACTAAATAACTAAAAAAAAATAATAACATTACTATTATTATTATTCCAACATTCATTAATTTGAAACCAAAACCACCAATTTATTAAAATATCATTAATATGATAAAAACTCCAACCCATAACCCCTAATTTAATTTCCATAATAATAACAATTATTACATTCAAAAAACTAAAATAATATTAATAATTTTATTATTATTATTTTTGAAACCTTTGATAATCCCAACACCACTATTTAATCACCAAATTTTATTGAATATGAAAATCCTCATTTTATTAAAAGTTTCATTGAGAAGATCAAAAGCCACATTAAATTCTCATATATGATACACTCATTTAACAAGAAATTAAAATCTCAAAGAATCAAAATAATGTATGAAACCATAATATTAATACTAACATTATTATTTGAATATTCCTCCAATTAATAATAAATGTCCCTTCAATAATTCTGAAACTCTTTATTTAACTAAAATGGTTCTTCAATAAACCAAAAATCTACATTAATTTCTTCAACCGTCATTCAAATAATTATTTGCCATTAATTTAGTTAAACAAAGACAATAATAAAAATAATAAATTCATTATTATTATTATTAAAAATTTCTTTTAATTAATCACAGTCTCTCATTTAAACTTATTTAATTAAATAAAACAATTTATTAAATAGGATAAACTGTACGGTTAGGACCGCAACCGTGTGATGCCCGTGAATATCCAGTAATGTGAACTTTTATCGATCAGATGCTCCCGAGACTCATCCAGACACCCGATGAAATTATATTTTAATTACTCATGATCAAAAACAACACCTTTAGGTGTTCTAACAATCAGAATAAAATCATGGAGCTTCGTTTAAAAAAAGACCCACTAATAAAATGATTTTTTGAAAACCTTCTTATTATAACTTGGTTCAAAACATGGGAAATTACATGGAAAATCATTTATAGTACTGATATTTATAGAAAAAGAATAATCAAATAACATCCACACTTATATTTTTGGATAGTAGATGAAAGATTACTATTGGAATCAAATCTTGAAGAAGGATGTGATAATCATGTGCACTTAAAGAATTCAGCTTTGAATCTATCATGCTGACTAATTTTAATATGTTTCTTGAATATCCATCTGGAACTTTAATAGTCTCTAATTGTTCTATAAATTGATATTTTTTCTACAAGTGCGATCATATAAGATGAACATGGAATTTTCCATTCTTTTCAAAGATACAAATAGGATTCAACTATGATATTATAATCCAATCCACAAATTGATGTTAAGATCATAAATAATATTTTTCTTCCCATTCAAATTTAGAATAATTGTATTAAATATTACAATTATTTTCAATGTTAAATTTTTTTAAATAATGATGTAAAAAATGGTTGGCTAATAAGGAAAATCAATAATGTTAATTTTCTTTTTGAAAATGTAATTGGATTTAGTGAAAAAATTATTCCTCTTTATATATTTCATATTAAAAATCCAAAATTTGAAAAGTGAAATATTTTAATTCTATAATAACATTTTTAAAGACATAGGCTCTTGTGGATTTTCAGTCCTCACGATATTGTCCAACCTTTGATGATTATTTCTACATGGAAGATCCATTGGAAATAATCCTTGAAATCCCATAAAAATGATACAATGATAATATTTAGGACTCCTATATAATTTATTATTCATAGATGTGGGAAATGAATTTTTTCCATTCAGGATCTATCATGGAATATTACATAAGGAATACAATCATTTATCATCTATATAATTATCGAACACATCTAGAATATTTCTTTTAAACAGGGCCCATATGTGTGCACACCGACATTCCAGTGACGATTCAAATCATTTATTAAAGGTTTAATACATACATATAAATCCTTTAATAGGATCGTATGGTCTATATATGAGTATAGTCATGAAAGTGAATGTTTGTTCATATATATCAATGGAGGAAGGTTATAAATGTGTGTGAAACCCAGCCATGTGTTGTATGAACTATGCATCTGAACAAATAGATTTATACCATCACATGATGGAGCCAAAACCACATTATTCATGTTACCGTTATCATAAATTTAATGATAATAAAATTTATACCAGGCTCACATATCTACCAGATGAAATAACACATCATTATCCATCATTCTCTCAGTATCTGGGCATCACATTTTTTATTGATATTTCATCAGACATAAAAATATTTTGCATTTCAGAATCAATAGAGCATGAAAAATTACTTTTTATGGCACATGGGTTCAGCTTCCATCAACATTTGTCTTTCATCGATACAAGACATATTTGACACAGTCCTTTTTGTTATCAGTTCCTTCATTGATAAGTTTCATTCTTCTGGGGAAGATATTTTTTTTTGAAAAATGCAGATTTTCAACTAACATTCATTTCATAAGATGGTTTGAGGGAATATATGTAACATAAAGAATTAAATACTTAAAAAGGAAATAATATAATCTATAGATGGTCTAAAAATCCCAAACATATTTTTCCCATGAAACAGTGATGTTATAATACAATATTTTTCATTACAACGAATTATCTATATAATAGAGCCATTAAAACATTATTAAATATTATCAATATATAAACATCATCATGTTTTTTACATGAATCGTGTATACTCATATCATCGTTGTTCTAATTGAAATCCTTTCTTTCTCATGATGAATAATGAACAAAATCGACCAACTAATGAATTTTCAAATTCAGTCCTATCATTCATATCATGATCAAGTTGAGATTGACTCATCTCTCCATTAAGATACTAAAGTCATTATAGTTTGTTTGGTAACCAATTTTTTTACACGGTAACTATATTATTCATGACATAGACAAGGTATTCGAACAAAATTATTACATGGTTAGTGTATAAGTCCTCTATCTAAAGCATTTGAAAATGAAATATCTAAAAACCTATTGAACTTGTATTGAAAATAGTTTTTTGGTTCCATCTATTTCATTGATATAAGTTTAACATTTATTATTTAAAAAATGTTTTATTTTCTATAATTAATGACATAAAATAATATTTATGTAAATTCTAAATATATTTAACGAAATAAGATATTTTCACATTATTTCAGTGAGTTTGAAAAATATTCAACTAATATTGAAACCAAATCCATTTTAAATAACTCTCCAAATTTGTTCATAAATATTAAATTTAATAGAGATGAATAAATCACTATAAAAAGCATATTTAATCATTAAAATGGTAGTTTGATAAGGGTAAAAATCATTTTGAAATAATATAGACTATATATTTATCACCCATACCATTAATTTCATAACTCAATCTCACAAGATAACAAAATAATATATATATATAGAAACATTATATTTAATTCCATTATATCAATAACAAAGAACTAAACATAACGCCTCAGAATAATGTATATATATGGAATAGTTGAAAAACTAGTCCATATGAAAATTATAATATAATATACAACATTGTCTATCAATCACAAACCATGGTTTATATTTTGGTCAAAAGATCACAAGTTACAAACCAAACATGGAAGTAGTTGAGGTTTTCCAATAATTAGATAATATATATTGTAAACAAAGAATTTATAATGGAATGAGACATAACATACTATTACTCATAAAAAATCACACAATGCATAAGGCGGGAAAGAAAAAAAATATTTATACACATCAAAATAAAGGAAATTCTCATTTATATAAATTTCTTTCCACAAAGTTAACATAATTCAAGAAAAAATATCATATTACAACAAAATTACATACTTATTCACCTTTTAATGACATAATTACACACACACACACACACATATATATATGTGAAACATATAATAAATTATAAATCCAATGATATTTAATACATGATATTAATAATTTTAGTTATTAAAATAAAAGATAAAAATTAATAATTTCATAACCCAATACTATATTCACAAACCAAAAAATGAAAAAAATAAGTAATTATAAATTATCATCATATATATCACAAAAAAATAATTGGTTCATATTACACTTATATTTAAGTAGAGAGAGACATAATAAAAAAATACCCTACCTACAATCATATTTATCATGCAGTTTGATTACAAATATAATAAAAATTTAACCCCATCCAACAAATATAGAATAATAATGACAAAAATTATTCTAATTCACTATTTTAGAATGTGTTAAAGAATCATAGAGATGGTTAATAGAAGATATAACAAATTTTGATGTCAATAATTTAATTTATAAGAAGAAATATATTAAAACATGAACTAAGGAGAGATTTTCATGGGTGGGGAATAAAATTAGAGGCCACATAGTAATAGAGATGTTTGGGGATGTGAATGATTTGGGAAGAGGTTAGTCAGAGAACTATATAAATGTTGGAGGATGATGAAAATAGTTTTCAAAACTATTGGAATATTTGTTGGTATGAAATACTCTATATAAAAGATATTTAAAACCATTTTTTTGACCTTTATATAAACATAATATACAAATGGTTATTGAAATCCTTTTCTCTTAGGGAATTTGTAATTTTTTTAACTGTTGGTATAGGTCAGTTTGTATAGGTACCTCTTCTAAAATAGTGTTAATGTTGAGAGTTTAATGTATTGTTTCATCATATAAAAATTTATCCATATTATGTAATAATAGAGAATATATTTTTCACATTTTTGGGTGAATTTTAATTATTTTAATCACCCCAAATTATCAATTTGATCTTATATGAATGAATTTTGGTATTATGACGTGTTTTGAGAAAAAATGGTAAAATACACTTAATTCAGAATTTTTGGACATATTTTTACAACAAGGTTATTGTAGTCATTTCATGAAAAATATATATCCAAATTGTGTGAATAATTTTTTATAGAATTAAAATTTTATTTCCTTTATTTTTGTCTTCTGCAAAATGGGATAAATCAATCATCCAGATGCCATAGAAATCAATGAATTTGATGAATTTTTTGGCCAGACAACGTGGACCCTAGCACCATAACATACAACTATCTAGGCCTAAAAAACCCCTAATTAGTTTGTCTAACTTGGGTATGAAAGAGAACAAAATGGGAAGTTAAAAAAATTTACAAGGAGCTTTTAATCCATTATGGTGGCCATTGAACAACATATATTTGAAGGAAGCTACTTGGAGAAGTCATACAGAAACAGAAAATTCCAATGAAAAATTAGTAACTCAGACAAACGATTGACAAATGAGCTAAAATTAGGGGTAAACGGCCAACATAGTGATGAAAAACAATCATGCATGGGTCCACGTGTGAATTGTCGAATTAATGGGTAAAAAATATGACAACTTTTGGAGGACAGAAGTCTGCCTATAAAATGAGAGGAGATCCTACCTCTCAAATCATTCCAACCCTTTCCAACACCATCCGGGGAACCAAGGAGAGGAGGCCCATAACCATTTATGATTTGTATATCTTTATTTAATTTTTTTTAGTTTTATTTTCTCATGTAATGAATTAGTCTTTTTTATATTAATGTGTTCCTCTTTCTTCTTCCACACCTTTTCTTTTCCTACTCTAATTCTCATTCTATCTCTTCTATCATTCCATCGCGATCTCTATGCACTTTTCCATTGAAATTGACAAACTCGAGGTTTGTTTCCGGGGGAGGTTTCATGGCGTTATTTAATATTCTGCTTAAATTTAAATTGTTTTAAATTTATTTGTGGAGGATAGAGGAGTATTGAAAGGGTGAGGCGGTCATCCACAATGTCACTATTTCCCAAATACATTCCTTTCAATTGATTTATTATTTCTCCATCCCTTCTCTTAGGCAATCCATTCATACGGTGTAATTTGGGATTCCGTATTAGATGAGACATCATATGGTTATCTAGGTCTTTTTGGATTGCATTTTTGGTTGATGTATTATCCTAGTTCACTATTATAAGAGGTTTGGGGTGGTGTGTCGGAGGCATGCTAAAATCACACACTCTTTAAATCAAAGGAAAGTAATTCATTAATAATGTTTCCATAAATTAATTATCAAATCGAATTTACAAAAATAAATAAATAACGAATGAACCTATGTTATCCAACCCTAAGACCAAGATATTACTTCCCTAATTTAATTCTTTTTTTCATTTAGATTTATATTATGAATGTCATTATTTTAATTGAAGGTTTTCCAAAATCCCTTAAAAACATTTTTTTCAATAATTATTAAAAAACAAAAAATAGTTAGATTATGTGAATTTGAATTAATTATTATACCGAATGCTATGATCATAAAGTGAGACGACCCTTGTTAGCCACTATGCTGCCTTAGGAAAATAAATTTTCTTTTTCAACACCATACGACATGTGTGTATCAAGTAACTTGTCAGTAAAATTTTGGTTTTGTTAAATATCTTTATACTATAGGAATGACTTGTCATTATTTTATGGATCTTATTATCTATTGAAGGTTAATTTTAGAGCTTCAAGAATGAAGAATTCATCGTGAATCATTATTTCAAAATGTAAGAGATGTGATAACGGTGTCAGTTAATCAAAGAATAACCAAAGGATATATTTTTCTTATTAATTGAAAATAAAATTAGTTGTGAATATTTTATCATGTTTTCTATCCTGACAGTAAAACAAATCAATTAATTTTTTTTGGAAAAGATATTGTAAAAAAATGTTATTTTTTTGACATTCTTTTTTGAAAAATCTAATGACTTTTAAACCCCCAGATGTTTATGGTTTTTTGTTCATTAATATTATAATAAAACATTTTCAATCACTCTATCATTTATGATATTTTATTTCTCCCACTATGTGTAGATTTTATCTTCAAAGAAAATGTGATCATTATCTAGGATACTGATTATGTGTAATTTCATCTAAACTATAAGTTTACAACTTCCACTTACCAAATTATGTTTTAATATTTATTTTCAATATATGGATTTTCAAAAAAAATCATGGTATTAAAACCTTTATTTCTGAGATAAAATTATGGGGGTGATATTTATTTAAGTGGGTTTAATGTAAATGCTAATTACTTTTGAAAATATTTTTCAATTTAAGAAATTTAAAATGTTTAAAAGATTATTTTGTAGCCAACACAGAGTATAAATAAAATCATGATATCTTATAAAAAAATATGGTGGTTATTAATAATAGAATAAATATATTGATATTTTATGCTTCGATTAAACATTTTCTTCAACAATAGTTCTTGTTTAATTTTTTTTCTTTATTGTAAAGACCCGTAAAATTCAAGGGAAATTTTATCTTAATTTTATTTGGAATTTTACAAGAGCACGGTTTCTGACGGCACCTGATTCCGAGGCCCGGAGTGCCCGGAATCAATTTTTGAAGTTTGGATCGGGTACGTTCAGTGAACGAACGAGCGAGAATTTATAACTTTTGATCCGGTGCTCGGAATTGAAATCCGAGGGCACCGATGAAATCGCAGCGCCGATATTCGCTTATGGAGACCTTTTCCGAGGTTGTGTTTATTTCGGGTTGAGAGTTAGTTTTTGGGAGATTTATAAAAAGTTGAATAAAAAAAACGTGGAATTCTTTTTATTTTACTTTTGTTGGTTTACTTCTCTCAAAGGGGGTCAGGGGTGGGACCCACACCCACTTAACCTCCCTTGAGAGGATTAAGTGTGGTGGGACCCACACGAACCTAAACCTTTCAATTTTCTCCCTTAAACTCCCCTTTTAAATTAAGTTGGCAAGTTGGGTTAATTAATGGCTTGAGTTGTCTTAATTCAAACCTTTGAAATTCAAATGGTTGGGTTGAGTTAATAAAATAACCCTTAGCTTATTCTTTTTTTTGGTTAGAATTATTTTAGCCAACTTGTGAGGTTTTTTTGAGAGCTCTTCCTCCTTCTTCTTCAACTCTGACGAAGAACACGAAGAACCTTCGAACTTCGACGAAGAACTCCACCTTCTCGGGAACCGTCTTCCGTGACGACATAACCGCGACATCGACGTTCTTCTTCTGCGACGCTCGACTTCCGCGAATCGTTATCGATCATCGAACTTCGTTCCAGAACCAAGGTATTGGTTTGTTTTTTTTTAAATTACGTGTATCATTCCCTCGAACATGAAAGAGTAATCCGTTGGGCGTAGTTCCAAATTTTATTAAAAATTTGTGAAACGTTCATTGTCGTGTTATTACGATTGGCCAATTGATATCGTTTTAACGGGAGGAGACCAGACCGCGCGAACACGACCGATTCTCCTCCCCCTTCTAATCTTTCGTGTTGTTTAGCGGAGACAGCACATTGTCGTCGCACCACGCATGAACAAAAGAATTTAAGGCCGGTTTGGGTCTCGACGAAGAAACGCGGCACTATAATGACGTGCCTTTGAAATCGGATGAGACCGCGGCCAGAGTCGGGCCGCGGCGGAGGGGCGTGACGCCATTACGCCGCGCCAATCGTTCAAGGGCCGAGCAAGAAGGGGCGGCCGGAAAACCGGCCGCCGGCGGAAGAGGAAGAGCCACGGCCGGATGGCTGCGACGGAATAGCCAGAGGCGGCCGGCCTCGCCGGCCGCCGGAGATCAGGAAGGGCTGCGACCCTTCGGCCGCGGCGGAGCAGCCAGGGGCGGCCGGCCTTGCCGGCCGCCGGAGATGGGAAGAGGCGCAGCGCTGGCCGCAACGGAGAAGAAGAAGGCGGCCGCCGCGCCGGCCGCCGGTTCGGTCAGAAGGCGGGACCCGCGGGTCCCATGGGTTAATTAAAACGGCCGGCAAAAGCCGGCCGAGATGCGGAAAGGGGGGGGGGGGGGGGGTTTCACCCCCCGCGTGCGGCACGTGCGCGGCGCCCTGGCCGCGCCGCCGCGCCGCCACCGGCCGGGCCGGTTCCAGCGGACCGGGTCAGGTCGACCCGGAACGGGTCGACCCGGTTCGGGTCAGACCAGGGGGGTCGGGCCGGGTCGGCCCAGACCCGGACCCCCCCGTTTTCGAGCCAGTTTCGGTCTTTTGGCCATTATTTGAGCCACGGACCTCCGAATGGCGAACTGTCTGCGGCAACACGATCCTTGGATTGAGACGGTCGTTTTGGTATATCGCACTCAAAGTTTCGGAATAATTTGAGTTCGGCCGGGTTGGTTCGTACACGAAACCAACCGGGCCTTCGGAGCAGAAACACTCATATCTTGAGCTACGGACGTCCGATTGACGTGCCGTCAGTTTTGTTGTGTTCCTCTTAGTGAGACGGTTCTTTTGGCATGCTCCGCCCGAGGTTTGGAGGCAGGTGGAGTACGGTCGGGTTGGTTTTTCCATAAAAACCAACCGGGCCCCAGGGACGAAAATGCCAATAACTCTCAGACTGGGCGTCCGATCGACGCGCCGTCTGTTGCGTTGAGTTCCTGTTGACGATACAGAACATTTGGATACATCAACTCTGGACTTTGTGACAGTTGATGTATCAGCCTCTCGGCTCGTGGAGCGGACCCTCCGAACGAGCTTGCTGTGTGCGGGAACCCTAGTGCTGGCTGCGACTGTTACTGTTACTGCTACTGCTACTGCTACTGCTACTGTGACTGCGACGACAACAGTACAGAGATCCTGTGTGGATTCGACGACGACGACTTCAGCACTCGGCGATCCTACGTGGATCAGTGCTACAGGTCCTGCGTGGGCCCGAGCCTGTGTGGGTCCAATCCTGTTTGGGTCATTGCGGGGGTTAGTACCTATCGATCCTTCGTGGGTCCGACGACTTAGATGGTTCAGTGATCATCTTTATCGTCATCCGAAAAAGTGTACCTGTGTGAGCTGAATCTTCTGTTTTACTCGATAGAGGTGGTGCGCTTGGTTGTAGCGGCAGACCCGCGATACTGAAGACGAGCATACGGAGTACGGAGACCGTGTAGCCGGCTGAGACCTGAAGACTGCTCGACCGACTCGACTTGGAGTGAGTCGACTAGCCCAGTGGACGGAGCGCCCGATATTTGGCGACAGACCCACGGCGGACGGAGCGCCTGGCAGTTGGCAGCAGACCCGCGATACTCGACTGGAGGAGTACCTCTATAGGCTATTTGGGTGAGCGCCCGGTATTTGGCAGCAGACCCTCAGCGGACGGAGCGCCCGGTAGTTGGCGGCAGACCCGCGGTACTCGACAGGAGGAGTACCTCAGCAGTCATAGGTTAGTGAGCAGTATCTCAGAGTCGTGACAGGACACTGTACACTTCAGAGATGGGGCTCTTCAGTAGTTATGTTTTGATAATGAAAATCCTGTGTGAGCGGAATCCTATTGTTTTCCTGTGTGGATTGTGTTGTGCTATCCTGTGTGGATTACGTTTTGCTTTCCTGTGTGGAATACGTTTACTTTCCTGTGTGGACTGAGTTGTACTTGGACTCGGAGGTTGGAGCGTATTTGAAATTGATGACTTAGGTATATGTATGGGCATATACCTAAGTAGTGTCGGTTGTTACTTCGTGATTGTACCTTTCTTTGTGGTTTATCCTTTGTGGATTTTGAGAGACCTTCAGGGGTCTCGGGGTCCCTACTGAGTAGCTTATACTCACCCCTGCACGGGCTTTGCCCGCACTACGTTGTGTTGGTTGCAAACGACGGACTGCGTTGATCTTAGCTGAGGCTTGCAGAGCAGGACGGTACCTAGAGGTGGACCACTGGGCGGGACGTGCTCGGAGCGAACGGCGGGACCTGTGGAGCATTGGAGCTATCTGTACCCACCGTTCAGGTGGGATTTCAGTGGACAGCTCGGTGTAGCGGCTTTTACTTTTCAATTGCTATTTTCCCTTTCGAGTTGTACTTTACTTTCAGTTTGGGTTTGTATACTGGCCCATTTACATTTCCGCACTTTCAGTTGTACTCTGCTTTTACTTAGTGTTTACTTTTCGCTTTCTTACTCTGTGGTGTTTGTTTACTTACAAAGGCAATGCCTTCCCTTTTTACCGGGATTTACGCCTTGGTGCTAGTCGCCAGCCCCTGGCCTATGGAAGGCGGGCTTGGGGTAGTCACGGCACGGACCCCGAGGGCGGGTCGTGACAAATTGGTATCAGAGGAGTTCGGTTCTACCTCGAACATTGATCTTTTCTATGTGATGCAATAATGTTTAGCGTATTGAGTGTGGTTATCAATCCAGGGAGTCCAGTGTTGGTGCGGCGGCCGACGTATCCATACACATGGACCCTGACTTCTGATTTCCGACTTAATTCACAAAAACATTGATTGCGTGTGTGTTTCAAAGTTTTCTTTGTGATTACTTTATATCAGCTCACCAGGTATACTGTTTGTCCATGGCGCACCTGTTTCCTATTCAGGATGGCCCCACGACGGCAGCCAACTAGGGTTCCGAGAGTCGAACGTGACGACAACCCACTGAGCGAGGAGGCTTCGGTGCAGGGCCCTTTGTCAGCAGTGGCACCGGCGGTAGCTCTGCCTGCTGAGCCACCGATACTTCCAGTGCCAGCCGCTGACGATGCACGTCGCCTCAGCGCACTGCATGAGTTTCAGCGCCAGCGACCGCCCAGGTTTCGCGGGGAGACGGATCCCCAGGAAGCAGAGGACTGGCTGGAGGCAGTGGTACGAGTGTTTAGGCTAGTGAGGACACCAGCAGACCTCATGGTGATCCTCGCTGCGAGCCTACTACACGTAGGAGCAGGACGATGGTGGATCTTGATGCTCCAGGTGCACGATGAGGCATCTCTACTTTGGACGGACTTTGAGAGCATATTCCGCTCGGAGTTCGTCCCAGCCACCCTTCGTGCGGTGCGTATCCAGGAGCTTCTTCAGCTGCGGCAGGGCAGATTGACGGTCACCCAGTACGCGACGAGGTTCACCGACCTTTCTCGGTACTCGACAGACGTGGTACGGGACCCCTTCTTCCGGGCCCGGACCTTCGAGCAGGGATTGAGACACGAGATCAGGGCATCGCTGATCTCCCTCAGCATACCGAATCAGACAAGAGTACTGGAGCGGACCCCTCTAATCGAGAGCTTCCTTGCTGAGTCTACACCAGCACAGCGACCCACCGCAGGGCGGCACGTGGCAGAGTCATCTGCAGCAGATAGCCGACAGATGACTCAGGGTTCCAGGCAGACCAGACCTACCAGTGGCCGACTGCACAACTCAGGCTCAGTTGTGCAGGGAAGCCGGGGTGGAGTTAGAGCCAGGCATTCCGAGAGTGGGCAGTGTTACTCCTGTGGTGGGATTGGTCACATGGCTCGTGACTGTCCGACCCGCCATGCTGATGATCAGCAGTTAAGTGAAGAACCTCCCAGGCAGAGGCAGAGGTTCGACCGTGGCGGTCCGCATGGAGGAGGCGGACGAGGCAGATGAGCTGTATGAGCAGCCGGTGGTGGGAGACGCTTTGAGGCTCTGCCACCACCACCACCAGTAGGTCCACACTGACCACAAGGAGTAGGTGAACATGTGAGAGATCAGCTTCAGGCAGCCGAGGCCTTCGATCATGGAGCTCTGGGAGCAGATGGACAGGAGCAGAACTAGTGGATACGTCCTTTTTACTTCTGGTTCCTTGTTGCTTTTGTGTAGCGTCTTGTATTATGAGCTGCAATAATAAAAGACGCATACCTTTGTGATATTTTCATTCCTGTCCTCTTTCGTGATGTTACTAAGAGGTTCCAGTTTTGGCTGTTGACTTGACCCTCACTTGTGAGACATCTACTAGAGAAGACCCAGTTACCACACACTGATGCCGACAGTGTGACTCAACCCTTGGAGGCGAGAGTAATGGTTGAATCTCTTAGTAATAGCGTCGAGGCCTTACAACGTCATCCTTGGTATGGATTAGTGTCATCCATGTTAGGATTGACTGTATTAGGAAAAGAATGTGGTTCATGCAGGGGATGGGACCAGATTTCTCTTATCAGCAAAGAAGAAATCTTGCAGCTCTTGTGGAACCTGAGATGGTCCAGGTCATCCAGGGGCAGATGAGTACAGCTCAGAGCCGGCAGAAGCCATACGCTGACAGGAGGCGGAGGCCACTAGAGTTCGAGGATGGCGACCACGTCTTCTTGCGGGTCTCACCTCGACGTGGTATTCGGAGATTTGGCCGAGGCGGCAAGTTATCTCCGCGCTTCATCGGACCCTTCCAGATTCTCAGCAGGATTGTCGAGGTGGCTTATCGCCTGGCTCTACCACCTCAGTTGCACCGGGTGCACGACGTCTTCCACGTGTCTTAGCTGAGGAGATACGTGCATGACCCGATGCACATCATTGACCATGGGGAGCTTGACGTTGACGATGGGGCGACTTTTACGGAGGTCCCATTGGAGATAGAGGATCGACAGGAGCGGGTCCTGCGTGGGCGATCGATTCCTCTTGTGCACATCAGATGGCAGCACGGGAATCTCCAGGAGAGCACATGGGAGAGGGAGGCTCAGATGCGTGCTCAGTACCCTCATTTTTTCCCCTAGTTTTTGATGTATCTTTACGGGGACGTAAAGCCCTGAGGTGGGAGTAATGTAAAGACTCGTAAAATTCAAGGGAAATTTTTTCTTAATTTTCTTTTGAATTTTACAAGAGCGCGGTTTCTGACGGAACCTGATTCTGAGGCCCGGAGAGCCCGGAATCAATTTCCGAAGTTTGGCTCGGGTACGTTCAGTGAACGAACGAGCGGGAATTTCTAACTTTTGATCCGGTGCTCGGAATTGAAATCCAAGGGCACCGATGAACTCGCAGCACCGATATTCGCTTAAGGAAACCTTTTCCGAGGTTTCGTTTATTTCGGGTTGAGAGTTAGTTTTTGGGCGATTTATAAAAAGTTGAATAAAAAAAACGTGGAATTCTTTTTATTTTACTTTTGTTGGTTTACTTCTCTCAAAGGGGGTTAGGGGTGGGACCCACACCCACTTAACCTCCCTTGAGAGGATTAAGTGTGGTGGGACCCACACGAACCTAAACCTTTCATTTTTCTCCCTTAAACTCCCCTTTTAAATTAAGTTTGCAAGTTGGGTTAATTAATGGCTTGAGTTGTCTTAATTCAAACCTTTGAAATTCAAATGGTTGGGTTGAGTTAATAAAATAACCCTTAGCTTATTCTTTTTTTGGTTAGAATTATTTTAGCCAACTTTTGAGGTTTTTTTGAGAGCTCTTCCTCCTTCTTCTTCAACTCTAACGAAGAACAAGAAGAACCTTCGAACTTCGACGAAGAACTCCATGTTCTCGGGAACCGTCTTCCGTGACGACATAACCACGACATCAACGTTCTTCTTCCGTGATGCTTGACTTCCGCGAATCGTTATCGATCATCGAACTTCGTTCTAGAACCAAGGTAGGGTTTTTTTTTAAATTGCGTGTATCATTCCCTCGAACATGAAAGAATAATCCGTTGGGCGTAGTTCCAAATTTTATTAAAAATTTGTGAAATGTTCATTGTTGTGTTATTACGATTGGGAAATTGATATCGTTTTAACGGGAGGAGACCGGACCGCGCGAACACGGCCGATTCTCCTCCCCCTTATAATCTTTCGTGTTGTTTAGCAGAGACAGGGCGGTGTCGTCGCACCGCGCAGGAACAAAATAATTTAAGGCCGGTTTGGGTCTCGACGAAGAAACGTGGTGCTATAATGTCGCGCCTTTGAAATCGGATGAGACCGCGGCCGGAGTCGGGTCGCGGCGGAGGGGCGTGACGCCATTATGCCGCGCCAATCGTTCAAGGGCCGAGCAAGAAGGGGCGGCCGGAAAACCGGCCGCCAGCGGAAGAGGAAGAGCCGCGGCCGGACGGCCGCGGTGGAATAGCCAGAGGCGGCCGCCCTCGTCGGCCGCCGGAGATCAGGAAGGGCCGCGGCCCTTCAGCCGCGGTGTAGCAGCCAGGGGCGGCCGGCCTCGCCGGCCTCCGGAGATGGGAAGAGCCGCGGCGCTGGCCGCGGCGGAGAAGAAGAAGGTGGCTGGCCGTGCCGGCCGCCGGTTCGGTCATAAGGCGGGACCCGCGGGTCCCGTGGGATAATTAAAACGGCCGGAAAAAGCCGGCCGAGATACGGAAAAGGGGGGGGGGGGGTTTCACCCCCCGCGTGCGGCACGTGCGCGGCGCCCTGGCCGCGCCGCCGCTGGCCGGGCCGCGTCGCCGCTGGCTGGGCCGCGCCGCGGCGCCGCCACCGGTCGGGCCGGTTCCAGCGGATCGGGTGGGTCTGACCCGGTTCGGGTCAGACTAGGGGGGGGGGGTCGGGCCGGGTCGGCCCGGACCCGGACCCCCCCGTTTTCGAGGCAGTTTCGGTCTTTTGGCCATAACATGAGACACAGACCTCCGAATGACGAACCGTCTGCGGAAACGCGATCCTTGGATCGAGACGGTCGTTTTGGTATATCGCACTCAAAGTTTCGGAATACTTTGAGTTTGGCCGGGTTGGTTCGTACACGAAACCAACCGGGCCTTCGGAGCGGAAATGCTCATATCTTGATCTACAGACGTCTGATTGTCGTGCCGTCAGTTTTGTTGTGTTCCTCTTAGTGAGACGGTTCTTTTGGCAGGCTCCGACCGAGGTTTGGATGCAGGTGGAGTACGGTCGGGTTGGTTTTTCCATAAAAACCAACCGGGCCCCGGGGATGAAAATGCCAATAACTCTCAGACCGGGCGTCCGATCGACGCGCCATCTGTTGCGTTGAGTTCTTGATGACGATACGGAACATTTGGATACATCAACTCTGGACTTTGTGACAGTTGATGTATCAGCCTCTCGGCTCGTGGAGCGGCCCCTCCGAAAGAGCTTGCTGTGTGCGGGAACCCTAGTGCTGGCTGCGACTGTTACTGTGACTGCTACTGCTACTGCTACTGCTACTGTGACTGCGACGACGAAAGTACAGAGATCCTGTGTGGATTCGATGACAACGACTTCAGCACTCGGCGATCCTACGTGGATCAGTGCTACAGGTCCTGCGTGGGCCTGATCCTGTGTGGGTCTAATCCTGTGTGGGTCACTGCGGGGGTTAGTACCTATCGATCCTTCGTGGCTCCGACGACTTAGATGGTTCAGTGATCATCTTTATTGTCATCTGAAGAAGTGTACCTGTGTGAGCCGAATCTTCTGTTTTACTCGATAGCGGTGGTGCGCTTGGTTGTATCAGCAGACCCACGATACTGGAGACGAGCGTACGGAGTACGGAGACCGTGTAGCCGGCTGAGACCTGAAGGCTGCTCGACCGACTCGACTTGGAGTGAGTCGACAAGCCCAGTGGACGGAGCGCCCGGTATTTGGCGGCAGACCCACGGCGGACGGACCGCCTGGTAGTTGGAAGCAGACCCGCGGTACTCGACTGGAGGAGTACCTCTGTAGGCTATTTGGGTGAGCGCCCGGTATTTGGCAGCAGACCCTCAGCGGACGGAGCGCCCGGTAGTTGGTGGCAGACCCACGGTACTCGACAGGAGGAGTACCTCAGCAGTCTTAGGTTAGTGAGCAGTATCTCAGAGTCGCGACAGGACACTGTACACTTCAGAGATGGGGCTCTTCAGTAGTTACGTTTTGATAATGAAAATCCTGTGTGAGATGAATCATGTTGTTTTCCTGTGTGGATTGTGTTGTGCTATCCTGTGTTGATTACGTTTTACTTTCCTATGTGGAATACGTTTACTTTCCTGTGTGGACTGAGTTGTACTTGGGCTCGGAGGTTGGAGCGTATTTGAAATTGATTACTTAGGTATATGTATGGGCATATACCTAAGTAGTGTCAGTTGTTACTTCGTGACTGTACCTTTCTTCGTGGTTTATCCTTTGTGGATTTTGAGAGACCTTCAGGGGTCTCGGGGTCCCTACTGAGTAGCTTATACTCACCCCTGCACGGGCTTGGCCCGCACTACGTTGTGTTGGTTGCAGACGACGGACTTCGTTGATCTTAGCTGAGGCTTGCAGAGCAGGACGGTACCTGGAGGTGGACCACTGGGCGGGACGTGCTCGGAGCGGACGGCGGGACCCGTGGAGCAGTAGAGCTATCTGTACCCACCCTTCAGGCGGGATTTCCAGTGGACAGCTCGGTGTAGCGGCTTTTACTTTTCAGTTGCTGTTTTCCCTTTCGAGTTGTACTTTACTTTCAGTTTGGGTTTGTATACTGGCCCATTTACTTTTCCGCACTTTTAGTTGTACTCTGCTTTTACTTAGTGTTTACTTTCCGCTTGCTTACTCTGTGGTGTTTTTTTACTTACAAAGGCAATGCCTTCCCTTTTTACCGGGATTTACGCCTTGGTGCTAGTCGCCAGCCCCTGGCCTATGGAAGGCGGGCTTGGGGTAGTCACGGCACGGACCCCGAGGGCGGGTCGTGACATTTATATTATAATTTTAATTTATGAAAATTTTAGTGGTTTAATTTATAAAATAAATATTATTTTTTAATTCCTATTTTAAAAATCATTTTAGGGTGATTATCAGGGAAATTTATGAAAAATTTGATTTTAGGAGAATAGTGAAAATAATGATTTCTAATGAAAATTGAATTTTCTTTCTATTATTTTTTACGACCCATATTTATTTAGGCATGTTTTAAAATGTCAACCATTTTTTTAAAATAACGTTTATATAGTTTATAAAAATTTCATAATTGATGTTGGTAATAGAATACATTTTGATAGAAAAGTTCATTTTTAGGAAAATCAAAATTTTCTATCATGGTTTAGGGGTTATTTTTAAATGAATTTCTTATAACTATATAATTTTAATCCTATAAAGTCGATTCAAAATTGACATTATCATAATTAATATTATTTATTAATGTTAATATAATATTTTTAAAATATATTGTAAAAACACAAAAAACTGATGAATATTGTAAATTTGAACAATGAGATAACCAGAGTTAAAACATAGTGATTGTACCGCAAGTTATTATCATAATTATTATTGAATAATGGGATTCATAAACTTATCAACATAGACATAAAATTTAATTATAAATGGTATAATTTTCCCTGAGAATGAGTTAATACTATTTCATTATTTTATAATGTTTAATGTATGTCCCTTTAGCGACTCATAATAGGACACACAACCTATGGTACCTTTACATAAAATTGACATAACTAGGTTAAAGAAACCTAATATATTATGTTATGAAAATAACTTAAGATATATTAGAGTTTTTAATCTTCTTATAAATATATTCCAAGAATCTTTAAAAAGGAATATAAATATGGTCCACAGAAGTTGTTGTAATCGTCCCTTTATTTTTTTTAATTTAATACATTTTTATATGTCCCCAAAATTTATGGTATTAGTCAATAAATAATAAATTTATAATCATATATATATTGAAATGTTAATTTTATTGTGGATCTAGTAATATCATCTCTCTTTTCTAAATAAATTGAAAATGAAAATATCATTTCGATTTATGTGTGGACTACTACTTCAAAAAAGCGATATGGATCATTTTCTATCCCCATAATTCATTGATAGTAATTATGGAGGATTTATTTTATATAAATTATATTTCTGATTTAATTATTATTCTATAATTATAATATATTTTCTACATCCTTACCATTCCCTACACTGGTAAATGAGAACATTGTTCCTATGTAGGTATGAACTAGCATCTCCATTAACTGATGTGATTTTTTTAGTGATGCTATACATGGATGATAATAAGGATATATTTAATGAATATATATGATATTTATGATATAATAATTATTATATAATTGTAAATTGTTATTAGATTTTATTTCATTCCATCCATTGAAATGTTGAAACATTACTCGTGCATACGTATGGAATACCACCTTCACAATGTGTTCAAATTCTTCATTAATTAAAAAAATTTATATATGGTTATAAAAATATAAAAGATTATCATATATGATACTAATGAAATGATTAATATTATATATATGATGTAATCATGATCAAAATACCAGGACTTAAACTACGAATCCGAAACATTCATGAAAAACAAAAAAGTTAACTCCTGAAAATGATGATTTTAACAAACAATTAATAACAAATGCGTGTTAAAATTATTAAACTACATAACATATGATATTATATATATATAAATTTTTTTATGATTTAATTATAATAATATTAAATTTATAATACATGAGCTTATAGAACAAACAAAGAAAGTCAGACTTGAGGTAATGGTTATTTGTCCCAATATTTGTTAATTGTGATATGCTTGATGTTATATACCTACTAATGTTTATAAGGTGTATATAAATTACATATTAAATTTTATAATATTATTATATATTTTTATTATTTTATATATATTATTTTATATTAATATATCATGGTTCTTATAATTCAAATGTGACCAAAGCCTTAATGGATTTATGTTTTAATCATATTTTTTCAGAATTATTTATGCTTGAATTTACATTGACGAAATTATTTGATATTTATTTGATATAATCATGTAACTTTTACTAAAATCAATTTTTTTAAATAATTTTAATGTTTTAGTAACATTAATTTATATTTCATACACAAAATGAACGATAATTATTTTTTACAAAAAGAATACCATGTTTCTCATCTTTTGATCAGATATACATGTTTCTATTTTTTGTAGAATGTTATTGAATATTATTAAATGAATATATAAAGTCATTTGTACACATTTTTTTAATTTTAAGAAATTATTTAAAAAAATTACTCTTGACTTTTTCTTAACAAGGAACTTTTACAGAAGTCATTAACCTCATTATTGTTTGAACAATTATGGAATGGACAAAATTTAACACTATTATAAACATTAAATTATGTGAAGCTTCCTCTATAATTATAGATTGTTCTTTTCAAATATTTTGTACTTAATATTTTGGATATATTTGGATTTTAAATAATTGTGTTAAAAATGGAAGGTATGTTTTCCTAAATGAATGTTCCAAGTGATATTTTAAATTGTGTTTTTATGTATTATGACATCATTTGAGGTTTGTTATATTTTTTTGGGGATAAAGTTCTTTGATACCATCATTATTCTTTCTATGGATGGTTTATAGTTATATTGATGAAATATTAATGAAACTTTTATTTTTTCCCAATAGGTTTTTAATGAAGAAATTTTAAATGTTTGTATTATTTTCTATTATACATATTAATTGATTATGATTATTTAATGAGTAGTTTCATTGTTTCCCTCCAGTGTATTGGGTAAGGATGAAAAAATAATGATATAATTATGTTATATGTTAACCAAATTAAATGTTCACTACTTAATGATGGGAACTTATTTTCATGTGTATAATTTAACATGTTGACCTGGTTTTCATGTCTATAAGAACATATGTGGACCTAGTTTCATGTCCATATGTTAATACGAAGTAAGAGTTTAAAGTATTTAACTTAAAGATTAACAATTTTACTATTTATACATTTTCACAATTTTAAACTCTTATTCTTATTCCAAATTTCTCTGTTTATGGTATAAACTTATGTATCATGATTTATTTTTTAGTATTCCACACTATTAGGACTTTTGTTATTTTTTTATGACAAAGTATTATGCCAAGAATCATGATTAATGATTTTTAAATTTATTTGGTAAGACTTCTTTATTTAATTTTTATGTTCCAATGAAAAAATAAATATAATAGGATAATAAATGATCATCAATTCATATCACCTATGGTTACCGTTACATATTTTATAATCTCTCCCATTATTATGTTTTCTATCACTAGGTTTTGAGGTAAGGTTTTTTGTATGATATGACAAGAAGGGTATAAATTCGATGAATTTTATGTGGGATGATTTAAATATTTTATATACATGGTTTTTATTATTATATTCTACCAATGTCACCAAACCATTACGGTTTTTTCACTGATCATAATTTTTTATTTTGGATATTCTTCTAATATGATATAATATTCAGGTATGAAATGTTTCAATTATTATACGCCTTATGTGTACATAGGGACTATAGTCTCCGTGAAGTTATATATTTCATTTTATTCTCACCAACATATATGGAATAAAATAAATGCGATCATAATTAATTTAGATGATAATTATGACATGATTTAGATTCATTATATAATGAATCCTTGACCATTGTTGAAGGGCCAGATTCATTGAAATGAATCATGTATGGAATACAGGCTAGTTTTCACCTAAAAATATTTTTAATAAATAATTGTAAATGGATGAAAAAATTTAAATTATAAAGGAGTGATATACATTAATATATACATGAATTTTGTTATAGAATGGATATATATTAAATATATATTTATTATACTAGATGTTTGAATGCGTATCAATAAATAATGGAAATTAGGTTTGGGTTATTCATCCCAATATTGTTTTGTTGAGGCATATTTCATGTTATGACATCTCGAAACAAACCATACTCTCCAAACCAGAGTACAACATGACCTAATACACACCTCCTTGCACACAAGAGGGTGCTTACTAGTAACAAGGATCTATTTCCATTAATGGGGGACTATCCCATATATATATATATTATCATTGAGAATATAAAATTAAATAAATGAAAATTACAATAATAAATAAATTATCATAGTACATGGGAATATATAAATATGGAATATATGACATATATATAAATGAGCTCCCAAAGGGGAATGAAAAACTATATTAATAAGTGCCGATAAAAAAATGAAGAATAAGGTCATCCAAAATCTATCCCTCTCCAATGATAGCCCTATAATCCTTTAGTGAGTCAACTACCATAGATATATTTCCATTTTCTTGGTCTTTAGTCCTAAAATATACAAGATCACTAAAATGATGGAGTAGTGTGTGATTACAAGAACAAGTAGGAGACCACCAATGCATTCTCAACCATGTGTCCTCAAGTACCATATGTATAAGGATAAAACATTAAACATTAAATAATCATGAGGTATGAAAAGAATTAACATTTATAATCTTTTCTGGTTTATAGTTTTAGAGAATAAGGACACAAACATTACATGAAAACTCACATTTATATACATTGCATAAAACTAAAACAATATCCATTTCTTACACTATATAAAACTTTTCAAAAATAAAAAAGAATTATTTTCGTGATAAAATTATTCTTGACTTATTCCATTCTATTACTCATTCTTATACCCTATGGGAAAAATTTTAAAAACATGGGATGTGCATAAAATATTAGTAAATAATATCAGATAAGGAATAAAACATTTAGTCCCTGAATATTTCAAACCCATGGTTTTTTTTTCAAAAATAAAACATTTCAACGGTAAAATATAAAATTTTTAACTTAACACATGAAATCATAAAATTCCAAAAAAATAACCTAGAAATCATAAATCATAAAGGTAATGTGTTTCATCCATAACATACTTATATTTTTGCTTTCATAGCTATATTGGGAGTAACCTTTAGGGATACGTTTGGAATACCCATTATAGTTTATTCCTTAAATCTCTTAGGGGAAACCATAATGTTTACCACTATCTCGTAACCCAGTGAATTGGAGAGCTATCACAAGATCACCCGCTCTCAGTTTATCATTGAACCACTCATATACATAAATAATCACAAATAAATATAAGATAGTCATAACACATAAAGCATGTTGAAATGAAAAATATCATTTCCTAATTACAATCAGAAGAGCTCATTTCAAGATATTAACATAATAAATCTTTTATAAAAACCATTATCAATACATAAATTCATGAAATGTATGAATGGTACTTAGTTTTATTTTAAAAACATTATGGCTTATCGAGGAACCCAAATATAAAATAACAGATGCGATTGTGGATATATTTTTGTCGCCACTTACGTTAAAAAATGTTCATTTTTTCATTTAGAAAAACGAATCATATAAAGAGGATTCCTTTTGAAATTTTTTGAATTAACCTAAAATTAAATGGGGTTGATTATACGTAGTATAAATGAAGGGGGCGTATAACATCACAATATTCCTCAATGAAAGGAGATTGAGACAATGTCCATTATAAAAATCATATCATTAGATTAAGGATAAATCAATGAAATGATTATGTGTGAAAAAGTTAAATACACCCATTATATGTGGCTATTCATTATAAAACAATAAGAGGTATATCACACATATTATTATAAAAAATAAAACCAACGAAATAGGTATTTAACTCAATGAATGGAAATTTAGTTATGATTTCCCTTACCTCTAGTTTGAATCGTCACACATGTTCCATGTTATTCTTGAATAATAAAATTACATTTATTTATACATTTGTGAGAATTTTTTTCTTGTTTTTTGTTTCTTTTATATAACTTATTACAATTTTATATATATTATATAATTATTTATGTTCATATAGCACGTTTTGTCGATACTCGGTACTTAGGTCAAAAATGAACATGGTTTGGATGTCACCAGTCGATGTTCCCATAATTACATCATCTTTAGAATATTTTACAAAATATAACAATAAATTTTACACATTAATCATTTTTCAAATTAAACCATTAATTATAGTTATCACAAAATGAACAATTTTATTTTCATGAAGACGGTATACCATACAAACACATAAGTAACACTTTCATTTTTCATTGACCATCATAGAAATAAGGTAATTATAATTTTATATTTGTAACATTATAATTATATTACACCATAATAATAATCATTTAAATATATATTTATATATATCATACAGGTGACGTGGGGAATTAAAACGATTAACATTTATTCGTGGAGGTGATAGTTTACACTTACGCAGGAACAACATTATTTTTTAGTGCATTGAAGGAAATAAAATTATTGAAATATTATACTTATAAAAAGAAAAATATTTCATTAATATAATATAATAATATTAATTCTATCATTATAACCTATATTGATAGATGATAATGGAAAATGGACTGAATACGTTCGTAGAGATGATAATTCACATGTACGCACAGACAATTAATCTTTTTTTCCATTTGATGGAAGTGGAGAGTGATTTAGGGGATGATATTAACATAAATAAAATATAATTATATTTTGGGTAATATATTTATTATTCCATCTAGGAATAAGAATAATAATAGGAAGTGGAAGATGAAGGAAAATAGAATTTATTAAAAAATGATACACGTTCTTCAGTTGATCACTTTTGAAGAACACTGTAACACCTCTAAGAAGTTTGTTCTACCTAAACTAATTCCTCAATAATATGGGGATAGATTCTTGTAATATATTTGGGAAAATCATAGATGAATCAAAAGGATATGAATGTGTGATTAATAGAGAATAGACGGTAGCTTCTTATATGAGAGGGGAGGGGCACCCTTGTAAATTATTATAAAATAAAAATTTTAAATCAAAAGATTAAAAATTGAAATATGTATAATAAAAGACGAGTATAGTTATAAATACTCTCATATAATAATTTTCAGGCACTTATTTATTTTATTGTAAACCTTTCCTTTTCAGTTTACACATAATTATTATCTTTTAATTTTAAAAGTGGTAAAAACATTTTAATTGTTAAGTGGTTATTAATTTTACTTGTAAGAGATCAGTGTAGTATAATTGGATACTTAATGAACTTGTATAACTTATAATTGTAACTTTAAGATTTAATTTTTTTAGGATTTTGAAATAATTTAATAAATTACTATTTTTATAAATCATCAATTATGTCAATTTATACACTATTCATTTTATTGAATATAAATAAAATCGAAAAATAGAGATAACTTAAAAATACCATTTAATAGTTTAATAACATGTATTATTAACCTATACAAATATTTTTTTACAAAAATTATGTAATATAATATTCATTTCAATATATTTAGTATCATTTATTTTATTCCTTCCTTAACAAATTAATCCCTTCATCCTTATTGTGTCATTATTACATTTAATGATTTAATAACTAAAAATTATAATAAAATAACACGATGTAGGAAATAATTTTATATTTACAATGAATATTTATAGTTTAATAGATAACTTATATAATTCCATATGAAAATTGTTTTTTAGAAGATATATCTTTATAACATAATTTCTTTTACATTGAATTAAAAGTTATAAATGTCATAGTCACACCCAAGTGGCTTCCAAATGACAAATTTTCATCGCAAGGACTGTATTGGTCAGAAATATCTCATCCAATAGAATTAGTATAATTTTTACGGTAGTTTTATATTATTATATCATTATATTTCCCTTATTCACCTGATTTACCCTTTAACCATGGTAAATAAAAATCATTACTAATGTTACTATTCATCATTCCTAAATAAGTGACCTATTTACATAATTTATAACTTATTATTCCTAATATGGAATAAATTTTTACAAATTTAAAATACATATAATTGAATAATTATTTTAATATTCATTTATGTTGTTAAACAGATAAAAATTGTTTTTAAGAAGTAAAAACCACCAAAATATTGATATGGGTTTATATCAAATTTAAATGTAAAAATAATTACAATGAACCAAATTGATAATGATAAACATTAATAATATTAAATTTTAAAAAAATTAAAAATTATAATATAAATATGAAAAATAAATTAAATGAAATTATAGTTTGGATTAAAAGGTAGTATTTTTCACTATTCATTAAAAATGAATCTTAGCAAAAAAATGAAAAAATTAAAGAGAAGTAAATTTTGATTAGATTCCTATTAAGAAGAAGTTTATTTTTTAGAATATAACTTATAAAATATTTAAAAACTATTTTCATAAAGGGTTCACGATCAAATGGTTGTAAAACTACATTTTGAAACATATTAATGTATTTTATTCTTAAAATTGGATTTAGTCTCATTTTAAGCATCTGATTTTTTTAGATGATAGTAGAATCATCTAATAAACATGTGTAAATATAATATCATTAGTTTCATTAATTCCCTCTAATACAAAAACCAGGCATTAAAAATCATTTAAAATAATTGAATTAATATTGTATTATTTTTCTATATAACTCAGTCTTGTGTGCAACATAAGATTTCAAAGAAACCCATTTTTGCATGTTGGAAAATATATCCCACATAGTGTCCCATTTGAACTAAAATAAATATCCAATTCATAGATATTAATAGATATGAGAAATTATTATCCTATAATTACATGGGATGTTACACTCTCTCCCCTTTTGGAAATTAATTCCTCGTAATTTTTATTCGGGGTTCGTAACTAGGGTATGAATTTTTAAAATTCCTTAATTGGAATACCACATAGAAAAATGACTCAATAAAACAACAAATTTAAAATAAATAAAGTTAATTATGAAGGCCACCTGAGATTACACATACTAGGATTCAATGTAGAAAATCATGGATATAGAAGAAAAAATAAATATAATGTTATGATGGAAAGTGATAAAAAAACAAGATCAGGAGAAAGTCAACAAAAAAAACCTGAAACATGTGATGGGATAAACTGTATTTCTTCTCATGTAAGGAAAACTAAATTGAAAATAATTTTGATTTAATATCCTTTTCATAGAGTCGAGGAATTATTTTACTACATAGAATAATAACATATAGAAAATATCATCCTTGGAAAGTAATGTTTAATAATTTAATCAAATCCCACCACAAACTCATTTTTTTCCAAAATGATGAGTGTTTAAGATTATTGTTTTTTATGCCTTAACAACTAGAATAAACATATAGAGAATCAAATAATCCAAAAAAGATTAAGCATAAATTCATTCTATCTTGAAACATTAACAAAAAAAAGTTAGGGTAAATATAATATATTTCCCAAAATATAATTTAAATTAAAAGAAGAATTACAACTTTTAGTCTCCAGAATTCCAAATTAATACCCAATGTCCAACATAAACCACTAAATAATTTAATTTCCTTACAATTCCTCAGATAATCCATACTAATATTGAAACCGAAAATTTTGAAGGATTTGATCACATAGTATTCTAGGATATTTTTAACATTTATCTCCAAATAACATTACGTACTTTTGAAGTCTCTTAGAAAAATGTAATTACCATAATCACATATTTTCCAAGTTAGTGTAATAATTTACATAAATGAAAATAATCACTATAACTATTATATAAAAACATAGATTCTTACAAAATAAAATTCAACCATTTCTCCTGAACTAAAATCCCATTGATTAATGTTTTCTTTAGTCATATATAGTGCCCAAAATAGTGACCATCTTCTGAAATACATATATCACTCAATCCAAAAATTATTTTCCAATACTGAGGATATCCATTTGATATAAAATATGTTCGAAAAATAAAATTATTCTTACTTAATCAACTGGTTTAAGTAAGACGATAATGTCATACTAATAAGGGACTTCACATTGTCCAGTGGAAGGTGATACCCCGTTGTCTCCTTTTGGTATATGTTCAATCCCTATGACCTTGTTAGAGGTGAAAAGTGGTCACACATCATGTGGGTTGTAATTTTTCTAAAACAATTTAATTCATATAATATTCCAAAAATATTATATTGACCTCAAAAATAACCATTAAATATTTCAAACCTAAAATGTTATTTCATACCAAGCATTTTGCATCATAAAAAATAATAACCCATAATTTCTTGAAAGGTAAATGTATCTAAAAAAACCAATAATCACATTAATATTTAAAATCATAATTACTCAAAAGTGGTTTCTAATACATTGAAATCACTATAAACCTTAAAATTATAAACCCATGATGAAATCCTTAACTCTTTAGAAAACATCATAATCTCTAAGTTTGTCTGAACCATCATATGATACCAACTATAATGACCAAGCCATGACATTACATAATCTTGATTTAAGACTATAATTAACATCGAGGATCATTTCATGTTTAGTATTTTAGATAATTAGTCTATAAGTACTCCATAAAAACTCAAATTTAGACATAGTGAATACAACTAAAAAAGTATCAATTTCTTCCAAAATATAAAATATTTTTTAAAATAAACTTGATTTATCTTCTTGATAAAATTATTCTTAACATATTCATTTCACTTATTCATCATTATAACCCTTGTATAATATCTAAAAAACATGGTATGAATATAAAAAGCTTAGTAAGAAATATAAAATTAGAAATAAAACGGTCAGTTCCATAATATTATAATCCCATGATATCCTTTGGTAAAAGTCATAATTTTCATTCATTAAACATAAACGTTCTAACATACCACATGAAATCATAATATTCTTGAAAAAAGTCATAGTAATCATAAATCATAATGTTAACTTGAGGCATCCATATTATATTTACATTATATCTTTCATATTTATGTTGGGAGTAACCTTCACTATTATATAAGTAATACCCATCACAATATATTCCCTAAATATCTTAGGTGAATCAATAATGTTTACGTCCATAATGTTACCCAATGAATTATATTTATATCATGAGTTTACCCTCCCTCAGGTTTTAAGGAACCACCCATATACATAAACAATTCCCAAGAGACATAACATAATCATAACACATAAAAAGCATAAAGAAAAAATAACATTTCCACATTACAATCACAAGGGATAATTTCAAGATATTTACATAATAATTAATATTTTAAAATAATTTTCAATACCAAAATTCAATAAAATGGTATATGGTATTTAGTTTCTTTTAAAAAAATTACGACTTGTAGAAGAATATGAATATCAAATAATGGTTGCAGCGTTGGAAATTTATTTGTTTCCATGTAATTTAAAATATACTCTTTTTATCATTTAGTAAAACTCTTAGAATATAAAATATTCCTCAAAAAACACATTTAATTAAATTAATTGTCCAAGGGATTTATTATACACCACATAAACGAAGGTGGTGTATGACATCAAAATTTTCCTCAATAAAAGGAGATTGAAATGAGGTCCCTTATAAATATTGTATCATTAGATAAAGGATAAATCAATGAAATAGTTTTTCCATGACAAAAATAAATACACCCAATATATGTTTATATTCATTGTAAAAAATAAGTGGTTATTCACGCATATTCTTGGAGAAAAAAAACCAATGACATGGACATTCAACTCAATGAATGGAAATTGATATATGATTTCCCTATCCTTGAGTTTGATTCATCACCTTTGTTGGTTTTTATTATGGAATAACAAACTGATGTTAATTAATACATTATTGAGAACCTATTTCATGTTTATTATTCCTTTCATTTCACTTAATACCTGGTTAAAAATATTACATAATTATTTAAGTTCATTCCAGAAGTATGGTCGTTATTCGGTACATGATAAAAAATGGACATGGTTTTGATGTCACTAGTCCATGTGGTCATAAGTACATAACCACTAGAATATTATTCATTACATAATAAACAATTTTAAAATTAATAATTATTTTTAAATCAACCCATTAATTATGTTTATCAAAAATGAACAACATTATTTTCATAGAGATGGTAGGCCTTACGTACGCATGAGTGACAATTTCATTTTTCATTGATGATTATGGAAATAAGGTAATTATTATTTTATCCTTACAAAATTATCATAATTTTATTTTCAACGTCATAATCATTTAAATATACTTATATATATATCATACACATGATTTGGTGAATAGAAACGATTTATATCGCTTCGTGGAGGTGATAGTTCATAGGTATGCATGAATGAAACTATAGTTTTTATATGCATGGAAGGTAAGAAAATAATTAAAATAGTATTCTTTTAAAATGATATATTTGTAATTTATATCAGATATGAATCTTAATTCTACCATTAATACTAATATTGACATATTATAATGGAAAATGAACTAAATCAGTTTGTGGAGGTGATAATTCATACATACACATGAACAATTATTTCATTTTTCATTTTATTGAAGTAGATATTGATATAGGGGATGATATTAACATAATAAAATCTAATTATATTTTGGACACTAGATCTGTTTCTTTAAACTTTGTATAATTATATTGAAAGGAAGTGGAAGAAGAAATAAAATTGAAACTCTTAAAAAAATGATACCTCTTCTTCAAATGATCACCTTTGAAGAACACATTAAAACCTCAAAGAAGTGTATTATGCCTAAAATAAGTCCTCAAGAATGTTTTAGGGATTCTAGGAGGACGTTTTGGGAATATATTGACCGAAAAAATGATTTTAAAATTAGAGTATTAGAGAAGAGAGAGTACCCTTTTAAAGGAGAGGGGAGAGGCACCCTTTGAAAATTTTAATATATTGAAATAATATAAATTAATATTTTAATCCAAAATACAAAAAATTGAAATATTTATAATATAAGATGATAGTCTGAAATCTTCTCAATCTATAATTTTAAACATTTATTGACTAAATTTTAAATCTTATTATTTCATTTTTCCCTTAATTATTCTCTTTTAATTTTAAAAGTGGTAACAATATTTTAATTATTAAAAGGATATTAATTTTAATTATATGAGATAAATTTCCCATAATTGGAAATTTAATTAACCTATAGATATTATCATAGTGACTTTGTGATTTTAATAGATTTTTAGTTTGTTTAAATAATTTAATAAATTACTTTTCCATAAAACATTAATTAGGTCAATTTTTACACTATTCATTGTATTGTAGTTAAATAAAATAAAAACTTACAGATAACCTAAAAAAATACACTTTAACAGTCTTATAACATGTTATATTCGCCTAGAAAAACCTTGTATGACAGAAATTATGTCATATAATATTTCTTTTTATACTTATAATATAATTTATTTTATTCCTTCATTAATCAATAAATGACATCATCAACATTGTGTCATAATTAAATTAAATTATTTAATTTCTAAATTTTTTTAATAAAACACCATGATGTAGGAAATATTATTATATTTTTTATCACAATTTATATCTGATGATATCATTTATATGAATTCATATTAAATTTTTTTTGTTATAAAGTTATATGTTTATAACATATTTGCATTTACATTAAATTAAAAGTTATAAGTCTTATAATCGCACCCAAGTGGATTCCAGAGGCTAAATTTTCACCCCAAGGATCTTATTAGTAGAAACAATTCTCAAAAAATAGTATTATGGAAAATTATAGGGTAGTTTTATATTATTATAATATTATTTTTTTCCTTGTTTACCCGATTTACTCTTTAACCATGGAAAATAAAAATAATTAATAAGTAACTTTTCATCATGTGAAGAAATAAAAGGGACCTATTTCCCAAAATTGGAATTTTCTATTACAAATATTGAATTTTTATTCCCAAATTCAAAACACCAAAGTTGTATAAATTAATTTAAAATTAATTCTTGTTGTCAAAATGAGAAAATATGTTTTATAAATGTAAAACCATTTAAAGATTTAGATGTGTCTTTGTCAAACTTCATTGCGAAAATACCTCCAATAAGAAGAGTTGGATTAAATGATGAAAATTTATTCCAATTACACATTAATACCAATTAAAAGAACAATCTAAATATATAAAAAAATTATATGAAAATGTAGTTTTGAATTAAAATGTAGTATTTTTCAGTATTCATTAAAAATTGAATTTTATCAGAAAAATTCCAAAATTAACCCAAACTAAATTTATATATATCTGTTATAAAGAAGTGTTTTATTTTTTCAAATATAACATATAAAATTCACATAACCATATTTAAAAATGGTTCTCCATGAAATGGCGAAAAAAACTAACTTTTAAAACATATTAGAGTATTTCATGCGTAAAATTGAATTTAATCTCATTTTAAGCCACTATTTTTTTGGATAAAAGTAAAATAATTTAATAAAAATGTTTAAACATAATATATTATGTTCTATTAATTATATACAATACAATGACTATGAATTAATTAAAATTTAAAATAATTGTATTAATGCTGTATTATTTTCGGTATAACTCAATCTTGTGTGCAACGTAAGATTTCAGAGAAACCCATTGTATCGTGTTGGGTAAACTATCACACATAATTTACCCTTTAAAATGAAATAAATATCTAATTAATAAATATTAATAGATTTCAACAAGTCTTATTATATATTTACCTGGGATGTTACAACATGTGTATTTGATTATATAATAAATAAATATCATGACAAATAAGATAACATCCAAAATCAAGTGGTATTTCACAAACTACGATTATAAAAACACCCATCCATAATTTTATTTGATTAATGCTAGAATTATGATCACATTTTAATAGAAATGATCATAATTTAGTCACAGGGTTTTCAGCCCACCACCCAGAATCTATAAGGCATCGATTGGGCATGCTTCTTGGAATCCACAAGGCATTAAGTCAAGATCTAATATGAATCAAAAAGGCATTGAGCATTATAACATATCCTCAAAAACCTAAAGTAATTGTGGTATTTTTTCCCCATAATGATATAATGATCCATGTTCATCATCATTGAACATCCAACAGACACACCATGTAAGCTTTAATCATATAGAAATAATGACCATTCATGTTTACCAATAAGAGAACCTCTAAAGGGAAGATGACACATGATCAGGTATAGTAAGATAATTAACATATAATGACATCATGAGATAGATAATATCACTATATAAAAAGATAAATCAACATAAAACACAGAATCTGGCTGTGCAAACATATCTCATTGAAATAACATCATAACTGGTTTCATGGGCTACACACTCACCCACTTGCGATCCAAATTTAAGAATAGATTTCAATTAAAAGAACACATTAACAATAACATGAAGAAATGTTAAAATGATATCCCAAAAGGAAATGTACATCCTAACTCATGGTGGTTAACATAAATATAATGGTTTGTCGAATGCATTATCACCCGAATGACATTCCAACAACAAGAAGTACATGATTACCCACAAATGGATCCCATTGTTTATCATTTCAAAGGTCATAATTCCTTATCTAAATAGGGAGTAACTAGGATTTATTGGAAAATAGGATGATGTATGAAAATGGGTTGGGGGATGATATATGGAGGTGTACTGGAGACCACCACATCATTAAATGTTTAGAGACCATGGTGTATAGGTGCACTAGAAGAGACCAACATAAGATAGGACATAGTTTTTTTGGACTAGATAGTGTTTGGAAAATGATCTTCATGGATCTATGTGGTATACTATAACCTGAAAGTGATGTGATAACATAATCTATATGGTGTTGGGGTTTTTTATATGGTGTGGATTTCTCTCTATATCCCTTAAGATCTCTTGGAATGATTTAGAATGAGGGGAGAGGAACTGTTAAATGATTTATATAATACAGTAAAGTGAAAGGTTCAATATATATTAGGAATCCTCATAAATTCAATTTAATTCACCACTTAAAAACTTATATGAATTCACATATTCATTCCCATAATGAATTCCCAAATTAATTTCACAACAACCATATAAGTCCATAATTCTCAAAGACTGGAGGGTGTCCATCCATCTATAACTAATGAGGAGAGGAGTTATATGGTGTGGTATTAGCCTCTATGAAACAACCTCCTCAAAATAGTCATTTTTGGTAAAGTCTATGGTGATACTCTTATCGAATTGTCCAATTATATTGTATACACTTCTTCTACAACATGAACATGATTCCAAAACACCCATATTACATCGCAATTTAAACCATGGTGTGGTAATCTCAATTTTGGAAGTATCATTTCCAAAAACAACCATAATACAATAGAATATACGAAAGCCCTTATGCATTTACCCAGTCATTAGATCGACTCTAAACAAATGAGAGTAGGGGAAAACGGATTTCATTTTATTTTTTTAGGGGTTTACAACTATCCCCCTCATAATAATTTCTAATCCAGAAGATTATTATCTATGATTAATGGACAACAATATCATACCACTAACATCAGGCATCAGCCGCTCACTTGTGATTTTCTTCCACGATCCTCCCATATTTCCACTAAATCCGAACAAGTGGTAATATCTTACCTGAAATTAATTTCTTTCTCTACTCTATAATATAAACTAGATTCCCATCAAAAGATTCATCATGCTCTAAATAGACATCCACACAATTTATAACATCCCAAATAATAGTAATGTACATGTGAAGATGTGAAAAATTTATCACATCTTGCATAATTCGAAAGTGGGAAAGAAGATCTAGATTGGAATCTACTACCCCTACCCACAAAGTGTTCTAAATGGGGATAACAAAACATGATTCATACATTCCTTATCTCTTTAGATATCAAGGTCCTAATTGAGTAGTCACTCTCAAGAATAACTTATTGTCCATGGTGAACTACAAATTTATCTTGTTACTATCTGTATGTGATATATTCATGCTCTCAGAGGTAATAAAACTCCTATTAATAAGATATACTCTCTAAAAAGACTCTTGAACCATACTTGGTCCTAGAACTATGACTCACCCACATCATGCCAATAGAATGCTGAACTAAAAACTACCCATAATTATCCTCATAAGGGTTAATATAAATTTATTTATGTTAACTATTGTGGATTGAAAACTCATCCATTTATATATGATCATCCCATGCTCCATTGAATTCTAGAATACTATCTTAATAAATATACTCCAAGATGTTAATCATCTATTCGGGATGTCTATGTTAATGATGATGATTTTTTTTGATCAATATAAACTGATTCATTTTGTATTTTTAGAATCTCAAGAAAACACAATTTAGAAAATATATATCCCTTCCTAAAAAAATTCTCATGTTACTCCTTGTAATCATATAATCTCAAGATATAGATCTTTACCAGCTCATCCCCTGAGTGAGTTTCTCTGATTGGTAAAAAGAGGGAAACATTCTTCAACTCATCAATAATCCCCTGGATAGTGTCATGAATTTTTGTTTCCTATGTAACTCCATTAATGGGTATAATATGATGTACTAAATCTTTAACATGTTCATAATATTTTGATGGATAAAACCACCATGATTTTGGTTCTAGGAAATCACCCTTTGATAGTTAAGTCATCGAGAGATGAACCCATCACTGTCCCTCTTTATCTATGATCATTAGAATTGATGCCTAACGTCATGGTAGATTATTGTCACTACAGGATGTACCAACCATATCAAGGTGTAAAAATCATTCAATAGAACTTATTTGACTGTTACAGGGACTGATAAACTTCAATGTACCATGACCACATCATAATTATCCAAAGACCATATGGGTAATGGGTCAACAATAGTTAACTATTCTAGAATGACAACACACTTTAGGTCTAAATCCTATCCTTCCACTACCTAGTATACCATATATGAGATGGATTCTAATGGAGTGAAAGTCATTTATCCTTGATTCCTGGAATCATCCTCCATCTAGTTTACCAAGAAGACCATCACGCACCACCACTCATCAGAAGGCCTCTCACTAAGCTCTTGCTCAACCTGTGTCTTATGACTAAGTTCATCCATAAAGAAAATACCTTTCCCAAGTAAATACATAATATTGGAGTATAAAAATATAGATAATAAAACCAAATCCTCTACATATGTTTTAGGTATATATTTCCAATGATAATGATATGGATCCTGTGGTTCGTGTACACAAAAAAATCTGTCACCAAAGAGATATTTTCTCCAACACATTAGAGAGTGAAAAAAATATTAAAGATCTTAGTCATGTGATGTGTACTCTCACTCATAGGGTTATAGAAGACCCAAACCATATGTTACCACCTTCTCTATCTTCATTGGTTCCACTCCCTAACCAATTCCTTATGCATCACAATACTCTACATAAAAAATCCCACGCTCGGTGGGTATCAGTACTTGAGTTGTTTTAATAATTCTATTTAGAACAAGGAATGATTATTCACATTTTTAGGACAAAATAATCATTAATATTTTCTTAGATAGTTATTTCATTGGTGAAAATAGTGGGGATAATTATTGAGTAAACCATAAAAAACATACAACAAGGCCCAGAAGGCTCCACATTTCAAATATTTTTCAGGGATGTGTCTAGGAAATAATGACCTATATTTTCTCTAGGTCCCAAGATATTCATATTACAGACACTAAATGACATTATATTATCACTTATCATAAACATAAATCACAATTTATTATATTGGAGTAATGAATATGTGCATGATATGTGGTCAAGACTATCTCGTGGGGTCTAGCATGCTGCTCAAGTGTCCACAAGTAAAATAGGATGTTTTCATTTAAGGCCAAGAATAATGTGTGTCGGTATGGGTTGAAAATCATATTCATGAAGTAAATGAGCACATATAGAATATTTTCAATCTAAAAGTCGTAATTATGTACTTTTACAACCCATACCTCTATAGAACTCCATCTTCAGAATTTCCTCTCGACTTCAAAACTAGGGATAGTTTGATCAAATATCAATAATGGAGATCCACCAAGCTCCTCATAACTAACTGAAAATTTAATTGATCATGGAAAAGTGATAACAATTATTTACTATAACCATATAAATCACCTTATAATAAACACCATGATTAATAATAATATGCATCATCTTAGTTAATGACACATGTGATCCCCATGGTGTATGAATTGTCATTTTAAATTCCTCTAACTATAAGACGTCTCACTACAACAACATATCCTTTATATCGGTCATCATTATATGATACATAGGTATCGAAATGGGTTTCATAACCATTATTATATCAAATTCAAAAATAAACTCATATATTAGAAGGGTGTCCTGTGAAGTCATATGGAACGATATCCTAATAGAGATCTGACTAGTCTGCAAAACATCATAATTTCTACATGAGCATTGGTCAGATTAAAAGTTCATAAATCTATGAATATAGTAGCTATAAATGAATTGCTTAATGTAAGTATGGGATCAATCCCATCGGGACATGATAGAAATGTTGCATATCAATTGGTAGGAACCAAACATGTAGATTCCAAATGTGACTCTCATCCGTTTTGTTTTGAAAACTAAGAAGGTTGGTTTTATATTGTAAGAAAGTGAAATGATTGCTTCAATAAAAAGTCTTAAGAAAATCATAATTCCCACTATTGCTTAGGATTGTTCAATGGATTAGGATATGAATTATCCTAGTGGTCACCAATTGGTGTTGGTCAAACCAATTAGATATACCTTATCAAAAAACTATTATTTTATCCAGAGGCATTCAAAAAAATGTGTGCCATAATAGTAGCCTCATGTGTAGAAAGAATCATAGGCTGAGGGACCTATTCTTCTCAACTCCAATTATGTCAGTATCCTCCAATTTCATTTCTCTATATTCAGGTAATTTAAAAAAATTGATTAATATTTTTTATTAACTAAATACGTATCCAAAGGGTTACTCATTTTTTGATTTAGATATTTATTAGATTTAGTCAAACCCAAATATCGAAAACCAGTATTAAAATATTATCCAAAAAAGATAAAAACTGCATTAGAATAATAAATAAAAAAATCATGGTTCTAACATTAATAATTATTTTTATGATTGTCAAAAATTTACCATTAAGCCAACTTAAAAAATAAATTGACTTACTCAAAATGAAAGGATAGAAGAACACACATTAATTGACATTGAAAGTGGTTTTCAGAATTGAAACAATAGATAGAACAAGGTTTGATCAGTCCACAACACCTTGTGTGGAAGTGATATAATAATTTATGAATAAAATTGGAATTAAAAGTAACCAGAAGAATGTTTGGAAGGTGTAGAAAATAGATAATAACATAAAATGAAAGAGAGATAAATAGTATTTTCTCTATGTTTGGATGTTGTAATATTTATAAATCTAGTTCTATCAAGATGTTTAATTTTATTACATCCTAAAATTTATTTAAATTATTTATTTCTTGTAATTTTTATGATTTTAAGGGAACATCACATCATGTAATTAGATCATTAGATATCTTTTAAAATTTTATGTCTCAAATATTTACTGGATTGTATCTTTCAGTAGGTATATTTTTTTAATACTTCACATCTTGTAATTTATTAATTTTTTTTATTTCTTTAGTATCTAATATTGATGATTTGTACTAATTTCATGGATTTGTCTTTAGTTTGCAGGGGTCTAACACTTAATGAATAACAGTTGTGAACATATTTCATGATGAGTAATATATATATCATGAAATATAAGTGTCATATGCCCAAATAAACCCAAAAAATAAAGCAAAATCTAAAAATTCCCAATGATATCCAAAAAATCATGTATAGTTCCTGCATCCATAATCCATCCAATCCCTACTATATAATAATATATGGACCTTTCTATTTTTCTATCCTATAATCATAAAGTATATTTGGGTAGCAATTTGGAAACCTAAGCAGTGTTTGAGTAGAAGTCATCATGCCATCACCGATGACACATAAAACAATATCCATTCCATAATATTTCATACACTTGTATAAAGAATAAATAACAAAATGTTAATTATTTTCAGAATTCATTATTCATTAATTAACCACATAAATTACTCGGGTTCATGAGGACACTTGGACCATAAATATATTTTTAGTACTATATTAGAGTATGAACCATATCATATAGAGAATCACAATTCATTATAACATGGGATTATATTATCAATTTAATTCAATTTCATCTCATGGATACCTGTATCCATAGTACAATTCCAACATTTTGGGCCTAGAATTCCATGTTTTATACCTCTTCGGTATTTTTGGAATCATTCCCAACCGCACAAGTCGTTATTATAACATATGGTGTATTGAAACATTATTCCATGTTCCAAACATGCAGTTGTCACATATGGTATTTTTAAGCATTAATTATGGTGAAAAAATATTTATCAATTATATTTCAATATCACATATATCAAAAATTTCATATACATCAAGGTCAAGAAACATTAACCCTCTTATCAAACATTATCATCAATGATTCCATTTCAATTATCAATTTAATCATGGTTATTCAATTTAATCACATGGTATAATATGAAAAATTCACTATTTAACAATTTACTAACATTTAATGATATAAAATATTAAACCTTTAATGTTAATACAACTATCCCTTAATTATAATTTATCAATCAATTCAGAAACACATTAATCATCAAATTCCACAATCTCATTGATCAACAAATGTCATAATCCAATTATTCGATCAAATAAATGATATATTATTTAATTAATTATTCAATTAATATAGCCAATTCAAAATGAAATTTCCATATGTGTAATAAAAATTTAATTGTTAAATTGACAAAATTAAAATCAATACTAGGGTAATTGATAAATAGAACACCTACTTCGAGATCGTTGAAAATTTTTAGCAACATATAACTACCCAAATTGAAAGAGAATGAAAAATTTCACAATGAATAATGAGATATAGAATCAAAACCATGATCTAGATTAAACAACTTATGATATATCAAAACCAAGATCTAAACCCATAAAAAAAAGATAAAACATTCCTCTTCATTTTAAAAAGGATATGAGGTAGAGAGAAAATCCCAATGGCTATATATAATATTACAAAAGTGGTGTAAATCCTTCATATGTATCTTTAATTCATCGATAAATGCATTCAAGATGCCTAGGAATCCGTCTGGGAGATCACAAAAACAATGAAAAAAAATTTCTTCCAAAATAGGTCAAACTGGTGTTGATACTGACGGGTTCAAGAATATTAAAATATTTTTTGTGGAAATAAAAACTTCCCACACAGTTTCCTAGGATGGGGAAGTTAGTTTTACAAACAGTACACCCTAACCATGTTCCTCTTCGTAGGGGTTAATGGTTTATAACAGTATGGTGAATAGTTTGATAACCCATGTTCCAACCATGTGATTCGCCACTATATTACAATAAAGGATTTACTAGGGAAGGGAACATGCTTTGGGTAAAAAGTGTTTTATCCATGCATTAACTGAAACCCCTATAAAATTTATAGTATTATCAAATTCCCACAAACAAATTCTTATAAAAAAACAAGGTTAAATGAGTACCTGAAAAGATTCTCGTGATATTTACATAAAATTCATGATTTTACAATCTATCAAATTAAAAAGGCTCATCCTCAAGCTATAATACCATGAATATAAGGACCCAGCCTTAAAAATCATAATATTGAGTTTTAGAAAAAAATTAATTTATTAAACATTGATTATCTTTTTATGTTTATAGATTTAGAGAATTAATAAATAATATACACATAACATCCCTTATTTATATAGTGTGTTTAATACTAAAATAGTGTACATTTTTTCCAAAATATAAAACATTAGAACATGATATTTTTGAAATATTTTCATAACATTTTTCTAGAATTTCATATTCCTCTTACAAAACATTATAAATTTTGAAAAATATTTAAGAACATGGTATGAGAACAAAATGACCAGTATGAGATACTAAGAAAGAAACCATCAGTTTAATGATAACATAAAAACCAATAAAACCTATTTCATAAAAACTCATTAGAATGTACAGAAAAATAATGATGTTTCCTCGGAACATATTTATAATATCACTTATACATTCACCCTAACACATGAAATAACCATTTAGTAAACTTCTATATTTGGAGTCCCTAATGCATTAGAGAGCAATAGTGGGATCACCCGTGATTTCTTGAGCTTTAATGGGATAAAACCAACATACAATGAGCTATAATGGGGTTCAACCCATCATATACTGATATATAATGGGATAAAACCAACATAAAATATTTACAAGGAATATATCATGCATAAAACACTTGATAACTCATTTATACTCGGTGGAAAAACTCATTCACATATCAAAATTCCATTTTTTTGTAAAAATAACCTTTAAAAAATGACTATATATTTTTGAAATCATATGATTCAATAATAAATAAAAAAAATTATAAACTAATCATTACAGTAATAAATAATCCTGAAAATTGGATAACCATCTCATACCGTGATTTTTTTTTGGAATTTTGTAAATGATACATTTAAATGGATTTTGAAAGGAATGGTCGTTACAAATATCATATAGTTGAAGAGAAATTTAATATACCAAAAGTAACAAGTTTATAAAATTTAAATACACATAATAATACATAATAAAACCATAGTTATTTACAAAATAATCTTAATACATGAAAATTAATGATGTCGAAGTTAACCCCAATTAACAGAAATTTTGTTAAGAATTCCCTTACATCAAGAATGTCCTACTCCAAATGGGTTTAAAACTGCAGTAAAATGGATTAAATAGTGTTATTAATACATTAAAGATCCATATTAATATTAATAATTACTTATATGATATAATCATAACATATTTCAACCCATTTATAAATAATATTTTCTTATTTCCATTGTTTCAGGTGCGTTCTTTACATGGTTCCAATGGTCGGTTCGTAAAGGACATTCATTCTAAATGGAAGTGTGAATGTAGAAGTAGAATGGAAGGGTATTAATATGTTTCCATTAGATTAAATTGTAGCATAAATAATGTTTTTAGATATGATGAGGAACCATTAAATAAAACATTAGTGATGAATGTTAGTTTATTTTGATGAATTTTGATCATTACGAACCACATTTGTTTTATTAATTAATATTAAAAAAATTGTAATAGATCATACAATTACATATAATATTTATAATAAAATATTATTTTTCCATATTAACGGTTTTACGAACAACCATGAAGGAGGTAATTGAAATTATAAACAAAACATCCACAAAGTCAGTAATTCGACACATCACGAATGATGTTTTTATTTTTAGAATAATAGGACGAGATGAGAGAATTTGATGATTAGTTTTTCCAACAACATGATAAAATTGAAAAATATGAAAGATAGTTGTGGTTTAATACGTATTTTATATGTATAGTTTAATAGAGTGTAAGAAAATAATCGAGCCAACTCAAGGCCTTCTGGAAACCTTATGTGGAGATGCAAACCAGATAACCTACAAGGAACAAGCTTCAGAAAGAGGAGGAGAAAAGAGATTTCACCATATAAGAAGAAAAACGGATTGCAAGAATGGGAAGGTAAGGCACCTACCATCGGGACAAGCATGTTTATGCACGAGAAAGCCTATCCGAATAGCCATGCGAACGTGGAGAGCTGATTTCACGATAAAGATGCTGGGGAGGAGTAGTTCCAAGTAGTTAGTCCAGGTTGTATGTAATGTTTGAAGCCTACGGGCAATGAATCACTCTAAGGCCTATGGTCCATGTAATACTTACTACTATGGGCCATGTAAGGGATCCAACCCACCCCTTTAAATGTGGATTATCAAAAATCAATAAAATATGATGGCCTTCGGGCCATTGGAGAAAGAGGAATTTTTACCTCTTGAATTATCATAATTAATAACCTCTTTATAGACCTTGTTTTTTTGACTTTTATTGAGACCATAATTTTTTGGATGTTGGGAATAGGCTTTAGAAGGGATTTGGGGTGAAATTAAGAAATATTAAAGGCTTTGAGGTGTAAGGAGAAGCGGGTGTGGGGTTGGTATTTATTGTTGATGAGAAGGGTGTTTCCTCATTATTATATTCATTAGTATATTAATATGGTCCAAGACTATTAATAGTTTTAGGATAATAATAAAATATATGAAAATAATAAATATATGTTTGATATAATGGTTATTAGTTAATTCATGATGATAGTAATAGTTGATTGAAGTTGTAAAATATATATATATATAGACACTGTAAATTAACATATTTCACTATTCACTAGAAACTCACGTATTTCAGAAAAATTTGGAATATTCACCCCAAAAAATTTTCAAGTTGTAAAATTTAAAAATTAACACAATTTTATTGAAAATAATTTTCTATATTAATGAAATTTAATATTTAATTAAAGTAATAATTTATTCAAAACATAACAATTTAAAAACTATAACTGATTTTATAACACAATGAAAATTTAGATATAGTCTAATTAAATTATATACTAACGATAATAAAAAATAGATATTAATTTATGAATCAATTTTATAAAAATAAAATTTCTTTTAAATCATTACATTAATTGTAAAATTATTGTTAAATGTTTATGACTTAAAATATAATGAGAAATAAATTATTAAGTCCAAAACATTTAAATAGTTATTCGATGATATAAATATATCATGAATACATTTATAAGGTATATTAATTATTTCATTATAAATTTATAATGAATTTAAATATTTTATTCTATAATTAAAAAATATTTTTTATAAGTACCTAGGTTATTACATTCTCCCCACCTTTTATAAATTGAAAACTTATAATTTTTATCCACTTATTAAAAAATAGATGATATTTTTCCCTCATAGAATTTTTCAATTACCATGTTTCTTCTTCAACTATGTGGTTTCTCTGGGAAACCATAACCATGTGGATTACGTTATTCTACAATAATTCCTCACTATAATGAAGAATTTGAAAAGGATTTTCTTCATAAGAAAGGTTTTCTTCAAACTAAATCACTTTTGGGATAAAAACATGATATGGATTTGGCACAGTCATTATTATCATAGAAACATGAAAAACATTGTGTACCAGGCATAACATTGAAGGAAAAGATAGTCAATCTGAAACTAATCCTACTTTTTCCATGATTTAAAAAAGTATAATGATTAGTGGAATTAGCTTTCCTATTTTAAAAAAATAGATAACACTTTTCCAAGGAGAGATTATAAAGAAAACATGATCACCTACCTCGAATATAAGGTCTTTCATCTTGTAATCTGCAAAAATTTTCTTCCACCTCTGAGCTGACATTATGTGTCACTAAATCAACTAAAAATTTTCTATTATTTCTCTACTAATTTGGGTCCCATCATCCTCCTTTCCCTCACATCAGCCCAAATTACTGGAGTCTGAAAACACTTTGAATATAATACCTCAATTGGTTACATCTGTATACTAGAATGAAAAAGGATATCATAAGAAACACAACAAAATATGGAAGTTTATTCAAGCATCCTTGGTAATACATGTAACAAATTCAAATATATCCCCAAATTTCTTAATTTATTGCTCATTTTTTCAATTAGATTTATGATGAAAGGATGTTCTAAAAATCAATTCTATTCCCAATTAATTATGAAGGCCTTTCCAAAAGTTAGATGTGATCTTGGGATAGTGATATGATACAATAGAAGGTTCCACTCCCTGCAACATGTCTATATCATTTAGATACAACTGAGAATGCTGTTCTAGAGATTGAGTATTTCATATATGGGGAAAATTCGAAGATTTAGTCAAATGATCAAAAATAACTAAAATTTTATTTTTACCTTGAGAAGTCATTTGTAGTCCCATGAAAAAGTCCAAGGATATATTTTCCCTTTTCCACTGTGGCACTGGAAAATGATGAAGTATCCCCTTTAGTATCTAACATTATAATTTAACCTGTTAAAAATTCAAATATTTCATGGTAAAATCATCAATATATGTTTTCATTATATCTAACCAATAATACTATCGAAGGACTCTATATAAGTTTTTTCATATAGGATGAACTGAAAATGGAGAAGTATGAGATTCACATAACAATTAATTCTTTATATAAGAATGAAAAGGTACACATAATCGATTACCAAATATCATAAAAAATATTTATTAATGTTACACACATGTAATGTATACTTCTGAACCAATTATACCTTTTTATGAGACTCATAGTCTTCTTTCTGAGCATGTATCATTCTGTATGACAGAGATGACTGCAGTGACACCATAAAAATAGTGTAATTTCCTACAACAACAAATTCCAAGACAAAATCCATCAAATGATTAACCAATGGGTCATGTTCCAAATAAAACATTGTTATTGTAGCATTATTTTTTAGACTCCATCTATAAAACATTTTATTTTATTTTCCAAGATGGTAATGAATAATGTAATCATAATCCTTGATTATTACCAACATTTTCTCTATATCATGTTCAATTATTTATGAGTGAATATGTACTTGAACCTTCATTCATTAGTATATATTTAACCATTTACTCAATAAAATTGACTCCCCCAAATTTTTAATGAAAATACAACAATATATAATTTCAAATCATGTGTATGTTAGTTTAACTAATGAGATTTCAACTAGTGTGAAGCTTCAGAAATTAGCCGATCATTGTGTATTTAGACACAACAAATTCCTTTCAATGAAGCATCACTATAGATGATAGATTCTACATCTCTAAAAGGTAGTGCCAAAATTGTCACATTCATAAATCTTCTTTTCAATTCCAGAAAAAAATCATCACAGTAATGTTTCCAAATAAACATAATATATTTTAGTGTTTACCTAGACATTGGATTATATAAACAAAAAAATTTTCAATAATCCTATTCTAATATCTAGAAAAACCAAAGAAAATATGAATATCAGCTATATTTTGGGTTCTTTTCAATTAATCAACAACTTCTGTTTTATCAAGATCAACAATTATTCCATATTTAGAAAAAATGCGAGCAAAGAATGATTTTTTTTGCCTAAAAAATTCACACTTGCTGAATTTTCTGTATAATTTAATTTCTTTTAAGGTGTTAAAAAAACCTTAGATGACTTTCATAATCCTCTATAATTTTATAATATACCCTAATATCATAAATAATCCCAACCAAAAAAATCAAAAAGAATTCATGAAATATTCTATTCATAAGATCTATGAATAATGTATGTGCATTACTTAACCCAAATGGCATAAAATAAATTCATTATGACCATATATAGTATGGAAAAAATAATCAGAATATATTATTCCCTTACTTTCAATATATGGTACCCCAAACATAGGTCATCTATTGAAAAATATTGTGCTCCCTAGATCTAATCAAACCAAACATCGATATGAGGAAAAGGATACTTGTTCTTAATAGTGACTATATTCAAGGATGTATAATCAATGAAACGTCTCATTGAACATTCTTTATTTTTAACAAGCAACATAGTACCACCCAATGGAGATATAATATATTTATTTACACCTTTATTTGCTAATTTAGAAGCTATTTTTTCAACTCTAAATGTTCTATTTCTGAAATTAGATATGGGGGTATAGAGATTGGCTTAACATCAAAAACTAATTCAATAGTAAACACAACCTCTCCGAAAGGAACAAAACCAGAAAATTCATCCGTAAAAACCTAAGGATACTCATTTACCATTGAAAAATCATTAATATGAACAGTTCCTTTATTTTCAATAATATATGAAAGATAAATCTCATTTCTATATTTTAATTATTTCACAGATTCTTGATATCATATAAATTATACGAGTTCATTCTTGAACCCAAATGAAACTATTTCTAAAAAGGAACCTCTTTTTCTCCACAATATTTCGTTGGATGGTAAATAGAATGGAAATATATACCCAGGATAACATCAAATCTACTCAATTAATAAAAGAAGGTACATATGTAAATTAATTCCACATATAATTACTAGAGGATCATTATAATATTATTTTCATTAATATTTCCAAAATGGGTTTTAACCATAAGTTCTAGATTCACTTCTTATAGCAGATTTTCCAAATTAAATGAAAATTTATCCTTAATGAATGAATGTTTAGTCCCTGAGTCAAACAACACATTGGAATATTTTGTAAAAACAAGTAATGTACCTGATACCACTTCATTTTAGGGATCAACATCTTCTAAATAAAATTCCAAGGATTTATCGACACCCTTTTATTTCCAATATCAAAATTTCCCACATGAGTGAATATGTTTGGAAAAATGTAAATAATATAACACTACTCTTTATAGTTAATGTAACTTACCATCAGCTTCTCTTCATTCTATTAATCATTTTCCATTCAATAAGGAGCCACGTATTCAAACTGCCACATCAATACCACATCATAGAATTTTCAAGCCATTCTCCATGATTATTTTTACTATGATTTTACCAAGAAATTTATTTGGTTTTCATACCTCCAAATGTTGATGATGAAATATTCCCAAAGAATTCTAACTTGAACACTTCTTATTATTATCATTATGATGAACATATGTGTCTATAGACTCCAGTTTTACCTTTTTTAGAAAAACTATCAACTTTCTCATAGCTTTTAAATTCACATACAGCCAAGGATTTTCATAAACCGGATTTCAATCTTGAGTAAAACGAATTATGTTTTTAAAAATTTTTTAAAAAAATTTGGAACATTCCTAGCCAATCATGTGACGTATTCTTTATATACAGCAAGAAAATATTCATATTTGTTTTTCAATTCACGAAATTGTTTTTCCATTCAGAGTTGAACAACTTTTAATAAGTATTTCTCAAAGAAATGTTCCTTAAATATTTCCAATTCCATTGAATCAATATCAGCTTTCTCTTCAATATAATTAACCAAAGACCAACATCGTTCAGTTTCATCATTAAAATAAAAATTGGAAATAGTTTCCATTTTCTGTTTTGATCATCCCATGACACCCAATATCTTTTTTAGAGAATTAATCTATGCTTCAACTACCACCTGGTAAGATTTTCCACCAAATGATGGGGGATGTTTCCTCATGAAATGACCTACAATAGAAATTTTCCTTCATCATAGATCATTTTTCTATCAATATAGAGAACCACCACAATTTATCGCCTGATTCAACTAATCCATTACTGTAAAAAACATCTTGATTCCAATTTCAATCATTTCAGGCCGCAAATTCAGACAGATATCAACCACTCAGTGATTTCTTGCTTCAAATTCGTTGTTTCTTATATGGAAAACCTTTTTGAATAAACATATCATATATGGAACAATATGGTAATCTTAAAATACTATATCATGATAAATTAACCTTAAAGTAAAGAACAATTATGGTGTTTTGTTAACTTTATCCTTCCCCTAAATTTATCTAAACCATCCTCTCATACCAATTATAAGGACCCAACCATAAAACATTACATAATATTTAGTTTTAGTAAAAAATTACATTATTTCACAATGTTAATCATTTCATGTTTAGATAGTTTTCTAATTAGAACATAATACATACACAATAACCCGTATTGAAACTGAGTGGACACTACTAAAACCATTTCCATTTCTTCCAAAATGTAAAACATTAAAAGTCTATTTTGGTGAAAAATATTCTTCACATTTATCTTGGCATCCATATTTCTCTTACACATCTGTATAACCTATGTAAGACATTTAAAAATATATAATGAGAACAAAAACTACAATAAGGGATATAAATAAATAAATCGCCAATAAAGTGATTACATAAAATCCAATTGAACCAATTTTATAAAAAAATAATTAGCATGCATAGAAGCATCATGATGTTTGTTTAGAAAATATATACCATATCACTGTTAAATTCATGTGTACACATGGAATAACCATTCAATCAACTTTTATCTAAGGATTACCCAATGTGTTGGGGAGCTATAATGCAGATCACCAAGAATATATTGAGATATAACGGGATCAACCCTACATATCTTGATCTAAAATGGTGATCGACCCATCATATCTTGAGCTATAATGTGCCCAACCAAACATAACAAATTTCCATGGAATATATTATGAATAAAACTCTTGAAAACTCATTTAAACCCTGAGAAAAACATATTCATATAATAAAATAATTTTTTGTAAAAATACCCATTTTAAAATAGTATACAAACACACTAACATAATAATGAAATGATATAATTCAATAATAACATTGAAAAATTATATAGGATTTTTTACATAACTAAGGAATCATGAAAATAGGATAACCCGCTCATACCGTAAAAACAATATTTTTTTAATGTTTTAAAAGAGAAATTTAAATAGATTTTGAATGGAATGTCCCTTAAAAATATCGTATCATTCAGGTGATAATTAATAAAACAAAAGAAATATGTGTATAAAATGCAAGTAACAATAATAATACATAATATACACAAAATTCATAACACAAATAATCGCAATACTACATTTTTAATGAAGCAGAAGGATAACCAAAAGAATTGAAATTGGGTTAAGAGTTCCATTACATTGGGTTCATCTTAGCTCAAATGTGTTTAAAACTCATTAAAAACGTATTAATGAGTGTTATTAATAAATTAAAGAACCATATTAATATTCTTAATTAATTTATGATATCCTACTAACATATTTCATCCCATTTATAAGTAATATTTTGTTATCTACACTGTTTTAGGAGCATTCATTACATGGTTTCCATTGTAAATTCGTAAAGGACTTACCTTTCAAAAGGAAGTTATAATACAGAAGTAGAATAAAATGGTATTAATATTTCTCAACAAAATTTAATTAAACCATAAATCAATTTTTATCATATATGGTGACCAATCATTGGATAAATTATTAGTGGTGAACATTAGTTTATTTTGGTGAATTTTGATTATTATGAACCACTTTTGTTTTATTAATTAATATTATTGATAAGAAATGGGTTGAGAAAATTATTAAAAACAATATATGTATAATAAAATATCATTCAATCATATTAATAGTTTTTGGACCAGCACAAAAATTGGTAATGGAAATTGAAAACACATCGTCCTCGATATTGTAAATTCGATACATCATAGACGATGTTTTTTCAGAATAAAAAGGACAGGGAGAGGGTTTGATGATTAATTTTTCCATAAAGATGAAAAAATTATAGTATATATAAAATAATTGAGGTTTCATTCATTTTTGACAAGGGGAGGTGAAGAGAGTATAAGAAAAGAATTAAAAATGAAAATAAAATCAAATAAAATCAAGGTGGATATTACCTATTAAGTTCATTTCCATGAGAACCACCTTATGTCCCTTGGTTTTGGCATTTTGTTTGGACCATAAGGAATCCGACGTGGGAAGGAAGCGTGCAAAGGTATTTATGTATAAATTTGGTATACTACATGGATTTGAGGAGTGATGGGAAGCAGTGGTGATGGGTTGTATTTATATTGGAGGAGAGGGGTGTTCCATAATTCTTATATTAATTATTATATTATTTTTTCTCAATAATATGAATATTTTGTAAATTATCATCAAATATGTTAAAATAATTAAGTTATTTTCAATATTATGGTCCTCAAAACATTCATGATTATAGGAATATTATATTTAACATATAATGTATGTATACCATAAATTACCCTATTTCACTACTATCCAAAAATTAATGAATGTCACTAAAATCCAAACAATTCTTCCAAACAATTTTTCAGCATGTAGAAATCAAAAATGAACTCTATTTTTTGAAAAGAAGTTAATAAATATATGAAATTTAATTTTCAATTAAAATAATAATTTATTCATAAAATGATAATTTTAAAACTACATATGATTTTATAATACATTTAAAAATTAATTAAAGTCTCTTAAAATTATCGTGTAACCATCAGACAAAAAATAAAATTTTTTGAATCTATTTTATGAAATATGTTTTATTTTAAATCATTAAATTAATTATAAAATTGTAATCAAATATTTTTGGATTACAATAATATGAAAATATAAATTTTCTTTTCCAAAACTTTTATTTAATTATTCAATGATATAAATATACCATGATTATAATGACAAGGGACATAAATTTTACTGATATTATCATAAGTGAGGTTATTATTCTATTGGCCAAATTATTAGTCCTAATGATCATGTTACTATTAATATGGTCATGTTACCATTACATCATTATAAATTTATTAATTTAAATAAATATATATTATTTCATTATAACATTAAATATTTAATTCTATAATTAAAACAAATTATTTTACAAGTACCTTGGTTGTTACAATCCAGCTGTAAAATTATATTGTAAAATGGTCAGTCCACTGAGACCATATATCTACTTCTATCTCCCATGATTCATCCAGAACATATCCATGTTTCCACAATACTCAAACTATCCGCACAATCGTTCCCCAACAACACATTATCTTCGTGTTCTCGAAGATGTATATCCTTATCCTCAAAGGAAACAGCAGAATCAAACTTTAAATCATTTACATCTTGTACTTGAGAAGGGTTAGGTTGATACTATTGATGTATTTAACCATAAAAACATCGTTCATTGCACTATTCCAATGAGGATTATCCAATTGATATTCCACCAGCCTGATTCTGTCCAAAACATTAAAAGGTCTAACAATCATGTTCACCAATATGCCCTGTCTCTGAATCCTTCAGTGATCCAATCTAGGAGTCAACCAGAGGAACACATGTTCACCCATTTTTAACTCAAGGGGAAATCCAAATCTACCCGCATATAACTTCTATCTACTCTAATCTATAGATATACAATTATGAATTAGTTGAACCTTCTCCGATGTCTCCTTTATTTGACCCAATCCCAACAGCTCTAACTCTGCTCCCCCATCCAGCATAGAGTTGATCTATATGGCCGACCGTAAATAGCCTCATACGATACCATTTATATAGTTTTCTAATTAATATTGTTACAGTAGAACTCTGTTGGTTCCAGGGGATTCTCCCAAGACACACCAAAGTCAAGAATGTAGGTTCGTAACTTATATTCCAACACTTTTGTAGTACATTCAGACTTCCCATATTCTTGTGGGTGGAAATACAAACTGAGTAATACATGCATAACAAGAACCTTCTGAAAACCATTTTTTCATCCCATTGTGAAACATGAGTATTTTTATGTAACTATACTCTATGGTACCCCATGTAGACATACAATTTACCTAACAAACCAGTCTACCAAATGATCAACTAAGAAATTATCTTGTATATGAATGAAAAGTATTACTTTTGTTGATTGATCCCCAATCACCCAATGTGAATCATTCTTATGACGCTTCGTCAGGAGGAAAAACTTGATATCTATTCCAATCTTATATCAATTCCACTTCGGAATGGTAAATTCCAGTTGTAATCTACCAGTTCAATGACGTTTGACCTTCAACTATTGATAAGTGTATCTTCATGTCATTAACTGTACAATTTCCTTCTTTATAGCTAATTAGAAATACTACCGAAAGGGGTCATGGTATATTTTTTTCAATCATAGATGCACCATGCACTTCATGTCATGACATTCAGGCATATTCTCCTCTGACATACACATAGTTTCAATATCATGAATCACGACATAGATGATATCATCCTCATATATGGTGTAATTAGATGGAGAATCCACAACTACATGGATTTCCATCAACTATAGACAATCAAAATCCTCATACCTCCTCTCTATGATCTGGATCAGAAGTGTACATTCAACTAATATTGATATGAAGGTAATCTGATCCCATCCCACCAAAACCACAACATGCATATTTGCAAGAAAATTAATCATCTTCAACGTAGAACAAGACTCTTGACCTGACCTAGAATGTGTTTTGTTTTATAAAGTGTTAGCAACACTATTTCATTTCGATGTCCTGTTTACTGACATAAAATCAAATTGCTCTATATACTCCACAAATCACTACTACAAGAGATTTAAATAGCACTGCGAGAATATAAACTTTGAAACTCTTATTATCTGTATACACAGTAAAATTTTTTGCTAACAGATAATGGAAGCAAAAATTCAACGAATAAAACAATTCAACTTACTCGAGGTTATGTGTAAGGAATTATATTCATGTGGAATCAACTACTATGACCCATACGGAACAAATCATTCCCCCAGAATCAACACTAGTCCATGTTTGATCTTAGATGCATCACAAAATAGTATACACTCCTCCCTCGGTTTGGGTTGGATCACGATTTGTGTGTATTTCAACCAATTATTCAATTCCAAAAAATAATTATCACATGGTCTAGACCATTTAAGCTTCATTAAATCCTTGTAAAATTCCAAAAGTAGTGTTTCCATGTTGTAGAACTCCCAGATGAACTTCCGATAACAAACCGCCAAACCAAGAAGCCATAAAATATGAAAAAAAACTCATGGTCTTATCCAAAGAAAAAAGTTAATTCACCTTATATGGATCCACCAACACATCATAATTAGAGATGATGTGAACCAATAAATATACACAATCTATCTTTAATTGATTGTTAGATAGATTGAAATATATCTCATGCTCTCTTATTGTACTTATGACGATGCCAAGATGTTGATGTTGATCGTCATGAGTCTTGGAGTACACAATAATTTCATCAATAAAACAACCAAAAAATGATCTAGTTATAGGGGGGAGATTTAGTTTATCCTGTCTGTAAGAACAACATGAACCTTCTTCATCCTGAATGGAATAACAACAAACTCATAAAGGCCATACCTGCTTCTGAAAGAAATTTATGGTGTATCAGATGTTTAAACTCTCAACCGATTATTCTATGTACTCAAATCAATTTTATAGAAAACACTTGATTCTATAAAATAGTAAAAAAGATATTTGATACATGAAAGGGGGTTTTATTTCATTACATTCATCGGGATCAAATTGTGATAGACAACACATAAGTTAAATTTACTATCAGAATTTTTTGTAAATAAAAAATGAGAAGGCCAATGTGATGTACATGGATGGATAAACCCCATAATAATTAACTCTTCATGTTGAGACATGTGATACTAAGGCTCTGTTGGTTCTATTCAATACAGAGGAATAGAAACCGGATCAACTACTAGCATGATCTAAATCGTTTACTCAACATTAATATTAGGAGGAATCCCTGAGAAGTCCATAGAAAAAAAATCCAAGAACTGACCACCATGGGTGGATCGATATCAGTTATGACACCCTATATATCCATAAAATAGACTTTCAACTTGGGTTGTGAGATCCCTTAGTTTCTGTTGAATTATATTTTCACAACTAGCCTAAATATACCATTATAACTGATATACATAACTATAACCCTCAGGATACATAAAAGTCACTCTCCCATGGTATGAATTTATATCAGATATTTATAATACTAACCAGTCCATAATAATATTTTGTCATATCCTCACATATTGAGAATGTAGAGATCCCAAAGGAAGTGATACTCCCCAACATGGGGAGAACACCCCTTGAAAAAATAGATATCTCTCAACCATTCCCTAAAATGAGTATCTATCATTATAACCATACTCACAAACTCCATTACATGAATAAAACCATTCACATGTCATGTAGATATAAAAAAAATGAGAGGCACTTGTATTAAATAAGTAAATAGAAAGCCTGTAAGGTAGAAGAATAGTACTACTGACTACTGATGGACCGACCTCGCAATCCATAAGTGTTGGATGAAATTCAAGGAACATTCCCACCCATATTCTATATTATTTATTATGAGTCACTTGAGATAAAACACAATGATGATTTGAGAAATCGTTAATACAAGAACAACATCCACTACCCCGATCTCCACGACCCATAGAGTAATAATTTATAGACTTGTATGGTCCATAAGTCATCCTTCCCGTACTCTTGTTCTTCATAGCTCCCCTATTATTTTCAATCAATAATGAGGTATTATGAAATCTATCTTTATGTTCAATTCATCGACATGATTGATAATCTAGTGGTTTTTGGGGATATTGTCTATGAATGTGTTCTATCCTACTAGACTAGTGCAAGGACACTTTTGTATTGTCCAAAATTTTTGATCCTTCAAAAAGGCCACTCTAGTCTCTATCTCTCTGCATGATGTTCTCAAAGTTATGAATCCAAATATTGGTTGATATTCCTCTTAGTCATCTATTATATACCACCTGCATTCAACTGGAATACTCATTCAGGTTTCTCTAAGATACGATGTCCTCATTTACGTCCTCAAAAAACTACTTTTACCTAAATATGTTAACCATGGAATTAATTTCAAATTTAATCCCATATTTAAGAAGTTTTTTTTTCTGGGGCATCCTCCCCTAGAAACACTATAAAAAATTGATAAAAATCATTAAATCATTCTACATAGACCATCACCGACATGATCCCATGGGTTATCCTCAGGAAATACGATTCTCTATCCTTCCTAAACATCTTATGGTACAGTTTAGCCATGAACATCTCATGAAATTCCTACCACTCTATATTATCCAGTAGTCTATCATGTGTGTAGATGCCCCACCGACTATTTAAAAGACAACATAACATATCAGAACCCAGTTTGAATCTCTTTTTTGTATGAGTCTCAAGGTGGTCAAGGATCATAAAGATAAACTCAATCCATAACTCATTCTTCTTAGTTCCACCCTCTCCGGTGAAAGTCAGAGGGTGATACAATGGAGATACCTTGTTATATCGTGAAAACATTTAAAAACCCACCATGGGTCTCTTTATGTGAACATTATAAAGCTGGAAAATTTCTAACAGAAATGATCATTGGGTTCTTCACCCAGAAATATCATAGGCTCTATTTCCACTACTAGAGAATCATTCGTAATCATGTCATCCTACCGTGTTATTAACAAACTTTACTATGGAGGCATATCTCTATAATTCCTAACACAACAATTAGGAAACAAAATACAACAATAAAACAATTAAACTTGTGGTATTCACATAAATCCATAATAATTCATCCCCCATTCCCTTCCACATAGTCATAACTAAAGCATTATAACTACCCTCAACCATCACTCATATAGGTTGTGGCTAACAAATGGTAAAACCCTTTCAAAATTTAGGTTTCTCATTTTCAACCTTTTTATCCATTTTATTTACCATATATATAATGATTTAAAATTTAAAATTTCATATTAGGAAACTTCTTTCATTTATAATAAACAAAAAATAAAATAACTTTTAATTTAAACAGTTCACTGCAAAACATGATTTTATATGAGTGCCATAAATGATGCACATCATAATAATTTTGAGTGCCAGAAAATTATGCATGTATATCCAAATCATGTTCCCTACTGAGAAATAAAGATAACATATAAGGAAACAACAACTTCACACAATGAGTGCATCAATATAGGTGAAATAATATTCAACAATAACAAAAATCACCAATAACAATAATCCCACCAGAGTTATTTATCTTTACCCCCATACATTGGTTAGTTAATCCCATGCATGGTCACTTGACCACTCCTTGACTCATCCTAGTATCATTTCCACCATTCACAAATAGTTAGAAAAAAGTAATGAAAAGAAAACTCCTTTGATACCACATTATGATGTCTTGATCCATGCACTACATGCTGATTCATTATATGACCTCAGGCATGCCTTCCCATATGCTAGAGTCTACCAACTATATGTGAGTGCCAAATATATAACATTAAAAGAATATACTCACTTTATCAAAGAAGCACAATATAAGAAATTAATATTAAAAAAATTATAATAACCCCAACCAAAATAATAGTAGTCTAAATTGAGAACAAAAAAATAAATAAGATATCCAAACCAAAATAGTAGATATGTCATTCCATATATGAATCAAGTGTCTAAACAAAATGAAAAAATACTGATACCCTAACAACTCCCCAATCGGGCCCCGACATCTTGTCTAAGTCCCTAATTCATGCTCTATCTCAACTCAACCATATAACGTAAGGATCATCCCCTTATCATATCCTATAAATAGGAAGTCTATTTGACGACCAATCATGAAACCTAGGTTGGGAGTGAGTATAATTTAGTAGTCTACCACCAACAATTTCTAAAATAATATTCAGTCTGTAACAATGTATTACATTTTATAAGGAATAAAAATCGACAAAGTAAAAAATTATCACATTTTACTATTCTTAAATTAATGACATAAATTACCCAGGTTTATGATGACACCCAAACCATAAAAAATTTATTTTTACCATGCTAATGTTTAAACCATATCATTAACGGTACCATGATTCACTATTATAGGGTCTTCCATTATCCATTTAATTCTATTTAAAATGAAGGAATCTTGGAACAATAGATCAATTCTATCATTTTGGGCCTATAAATTCATGTATATCAACCCATGGGAATTTTATTAATCAATCCCTATCCCACTAGTCATTGATATCACATATGGGCTTTTGAAGCCTCAGTCCATATCCAATACATGTTTATCACATATATCACAATATCGCATATATCTTAGAATTTATAAACATCATTGTTGAGAAAAATTTACCTTCTTAACAAACATTTTCATCAAATGTGTCCCTTCTCAATAATCAATTTAATCATGGTTCATCACATTATTCACATGGAATACTTTGAACAATTCACCATTAAACCATTAATCAAAATTTAATCATACAAACCATTAATCCTTTAATGTTAAACTAAGCATCCCTTAATTTCCATTAGTGAATAAATTCAACATTCCATTTATAAAAAAATTTCAAAATCCAATAAAATAACCAATTTTATGGTCCAATTATTCTATCAATTCCATTATCCTTTAATTAATTAATTATCCAATTAATTATTCCAATTGAAGATGCAATTTCCAAATGCGTAATAGAAAATCTCACAATTAAAAACATGTATGTAAAATCAATAAATTAGGAATCGATAAATAAATAACCTCTCTCAATATTATTGATAGATGTTCTCTAAATTAGAATTCCCCAAATTAAAGTGGAAGAATAATTTTCACAACGAAGAATGAGATCTACAATCAATTTCTAGATCAATATAAATTAGATTATGATCTATAAAAACCAAATTCTAAACCCTTCATAAATGGAGGCTAAAACATTTTTCTTCATACAAAGAGAGAGAGAGAGAAGAGAGAGGGAGGGAGAGATAAATCCAAATATAAGGTGATCACATACCAAAAGTGGTGAATATCCTAAATCAAAATTCTTGATTCATGAGGAATGAAGTTCAGGAGGAATATAAATCCATATGAGAGCACCCAAAAACAAATAAAATTGTCAGGTTTTATTAAAGTCAAATTAGAGATGTTACTAAGGGGTTTGATATGTCTAAAATTACATTTGGGGAAATAAAAGTTGTACACATTGTTTCATGGGCTGGGCCATATAGTATTCTAATTTGTGAAGCCTAATCATGCTCCTCTTCTAAGGGGTAAATTATTTATATTAATAGGGACCATAGTTTGATAAACAACACGATTCCATTCTTTTTGGTATTGTATAGTTTTTTTGGTTAGGGAACCCAGTTTGGTAAAATTGTGACCTAGTTGTTCACTAACAAAAACCCTAAAAAATATATAATTCTCCAAATTCTCCCAAAACAACCCCCAAATAAAAACAATGGAAAATAGTACTGAGAAAGGAGATCAATAAATCTTTAGAAAAGTCCGAACTATAAAATCATGAGATCCCATGGTCTCACATTCAGATAAAAGGTGATCTAAGAAACATCAACCTCTAACTTATTAAAGAACTCTAGGAAAATCACCCAATATTCCTCCTCAGTACCTGAATGATGTTTATTATTACATCAATTAAATGAGAACTAGGACTTACTCTTAAATGAGGATCATATAGAAAATTTCCATGTTGAGGGCCTTACTAGTTTTTAATGGATTATCCTAATGAAGAACCAAGTGAACCTGGGGCTCGAGTGTTGAAAAATGAGGGTCGGGAAAATGATGTGGCTGCAAGGAAGTGAAAAAACAGGTGTGAAGAGGATTGGGAAGGGATGTCGGTTTTGGAACTATTAGAACCTTATGTAGATGAATAATAAAATGGTTTTTCATGGGAATGTGGAGGATCACGCACCAATATCATGGGTGAAAAAAGATCAACATTCTAGTATTAATGCATGACGTCTGAAATATTAACTATCTTTTTTATGCAATAATAATCATTCAAAAATGCGGAATCTTTGGAATTGAGATAAGGATCTATTGAAGGTGGTAAGATGGGAAGTTGAGGAGGAATATGGAAATTATGTGATGGTCGAGCATGTGGGGAAAGGTGGAGGGTGATAGATGGGGGGGGGTTAGTTATTTTTTGGTGAACACCGGGTTCATGGATTTTCACGGTATAACATGATATTCAAGGTGTCTATCACATTATTGATGTGTAAAGTGTGGGAAATTATTTTTCCATACCCAAATAAATTATCATGGTGAACTGTTCACCTGATGTGTATTAGGTATTTTCCAATTTTTTTGATAAATATCCCTATTAGAACACTTCCAATGTTATGGAACCATCCAAAGCATTATAATACATACTCTTACTTATGCATCATAGCCTTGGTAAAATCCTAGTTAATTATTAATTTTACCATATAGTCCACATGGGATTTGTTTCGAATAAATATTAATTAAAGAACATTCCCTAAAAGAAATGGATCGTGATATGTTTTTAATCATTGAAAATCAACCTTAAATTGGGGTCCATCACACCATAGAATTTTGATAGTCCCATAGGGGAAAATTTGAAAACATCAAAATTACCCGACCATCCCGAGTTTAGTTTGAAAAGGAATTAATTTAGAATAGAATTAAATAGTAGTAAATCATCCCCTAGGGTAAAGAATCATCACAGAATGCTTTAGTCTTACCATTTCATTATTTTATATTTATTTGATGGGGAATTTTCATAAGCTTTCGGTCAGATATCTTCTAGATCATCCATTTTTTTAATTCATTGTGTACATACTTTAGGAGTATCCATGTTAAGATTTTTTATTTCCTAGAAAGTGTGATGCTCTAATTTGACTATAAATTTCCAAACATTTGCATAAAAAAAATTTAGAATGGAGTGGAACCATTCAATGTTTTATATTCCACGCGATATGCCCGAAAGAATCATCCAATTTGAGGTTGTATTCATTCCTACTCATATTAATTATATTTTCCATGAATTATTTAATCTCATGATGGGAAAATTCATCTTTTATACATTTCATCCAGTGCTAGTGAGTTCCACTATTTTACCGAATTCCTTATTTTTTAAATATTCTTTTAATTTAATTTTTTTAAATTGTGTTCCCATATCACTAATCAGAAATGAGGGAAATATAAAAATGGAGAAAATATTTTTTCTTTAAAAGTTCATTGACTACCTTTACTGTGTCATGAGTGTTGGCTTTTGATTATTGCATGTTTGAAACATAGTTCACATAGACAATGATGTTATACCTATCATCAGAATAGGGTAATGGGAACATAAAATGAATTCCACACACATTGAATATTTTGACATACATGTTGGGATTTAGGGGCATCTCATTATGTTTCCCAATGGTTCCTGTTATCTAGCACAGATTAGAGATTCTTAAAAAATACCTCCCATCTCGATAGAGTGTCGGCCAAAATAGAATTTTTTTTGGATCATATCCATTGTGTGTTAAGGGTCATGGAATCATTTGTTAGGATTCATATGACACATTTCCACCATATTTGGAATTTCATCCTCAAGGAAACATAGTCACATCAATCCATGAGTGCATCACTTAAATAATAGTATCTATTCAAATTAATAGTTAAATGAATATAAAAATAAATTCTTCCTATATTGATAGAGGATGTTTAGGTAAATATATCACATGGAAATATATTTTTAAATAATAATAATACACGACAATTTTGTTTTATCAATATAGAAATGTGTTTTATTGGGAAAATCATCCTCAACACTCAGATATTCATCATCTCCAACAGTCAGCAGTGGCTGTCTAGATAAGTGGTAAAAAAATACATTTTTAGTCCATTTTTGTTTTTGATGATTATTCAAAATTTTGAAGAAGAAGTATATACCATATTAGCTATGTATTGGCATCCTTTTCCCTCAACATGCATTTATGTTCAACATGAGTAGTATACAATATAAATTTGGAAAGAACTGCGTTTGATTAAAAATTTTGAAAACCAAAGACTACTACCAAAAAAACTTCTCCATGGACGTATAATTTATTGGAACTTCATTCAGGGCATGAAAATAATAATACATGGGGTGGAAGATGTGTCCAACCCATTAATCCAGAAAACAGTTCCCATAACAAAACCACTTCTTCAAAACATCAATTTAATTTCCTTATGATAGTATAGTTGTACTATGATATATGAAACCCGTAGAATATAATTTAGTGAATTGAATAACCTATGACACACTTCAAAAAACTGAAATTGAATGTCCTTAGTTAATAGTTATACCATTGGTCAGGCTATTTTTGAAAAAATATTTAACGATGCTCTGAAATAATCCCATGTGGGACATAAAACATCTTATGCATTTCATTGTCACGGGATCAGGTAAATATATAATCACATTGATTTTTACTGGATCGACTTCTATACCATGATTTTATATCTTATTACTGATTAATATTCCTTCTTGGACCATGATGGGTTATATCCCTCAATTTAGCACTAGGCACTTCTCTTCATAAAACTCCAATACCAGTTCATAATTTCTTAGTAAATCCTCAAAGGATCATTCGTATATGGAGATATCGTTTATAAAAATATCTATAATCTCCTCCTCCATATCATGAAAAATTTGTTTCATGTACCCTTTGAATATTTCTATTTAAATTCACATTCAAAATAACATATTTTAACAAACTAAGGATCTAAAAGGGCATGTGAGTGAGGCCTTTAAGTAATCATCTAGGTCAACAGATATTTGATTGCATCCAGATTATCCATCCTAATACAATAGAATACATGTCAAGCTAATTTTTCCAGCATATATTCTATTAATGGATTTGAAAATGGTCTTTTATGCTTAAATTTTTGAGATTTTTGCCGTCAAAGCATAATCTCAATCCAGTAATGGTTCAAGATGAGATTAAATCACTTCATTTTTCGTGAAAATGTCATGCCACCTTTCTATGGGATGAAAAGAAGAGACATCACCCACACACTCATTATGGTGTGAAAAATAATACCTACATCAAGAAGGTTAAAAACATTTTTATTAATGAATTCATTCACAATATGGGTTAGGCGCCTATGGGTTTGAGGTGTTTTTATTTCATAATCGTCTAACTAAACTTTATCAATTAAATTCATGTTATTTATCCACTTGATTATAGCCACACTGTTGTAAATCTACATTTCATGCCTTTTTAGGACATATTTTTTTTTCTTATTTCACATGACTCAAATCTATATTTATAATAACTAGAAATGTTGATTCAGTTTCTAATTATGAGTAATTTAATGTGTTTGGAAGAGGATTTAACTATAAAATTGAGGGATTCTTAATTTAGGGTATGAACGGTATAATGGTATCCCTTATAATTGGTTCATGGTAAATAACGTTTTCGCAATCTATAATCATCTTTATTAGAATAAATGGTCTCTATTTTTTATTAATGGTCATTAAATCATCTTTTTAACCAGTCAAAATATATAGACTGACAATAAAATGAATTTCCACATTACTTAGTGGCGTTCACAATGTCAAACACTACTTGTTCATCACCAACTATGAAAATCATCCTTTCTGGATTCTGATCAGTCAACACATTACTATTGTAAATAAAATGGTATCCCAAGAATTATGGGAACATTTCCTTTTTTCCTTCATATCTAGGTTAAGAAGGTTAACATAAATTATGAATGTTCCAACCCTACCTAAAACATCATCAAAATATACTAAAGGATACTAAAAGATCAATTAACCTATGAAATTATAAATACTTTTTGTTCCAAATATTCAATCCCTAAACATCATAAGATACTCATAGGCATGATATTAATAATTATTACGAAGGAATAGAAAATTGTAAAAAATTTTATATACCTATAGTATATGTAATAAAGAAGCTTTTAGGGGTCACAAATAATTTTTTTATCATACTAAATGTCCAAAAATAATTATTAATTCCAGGAAATGACTCCTATTTCTTATATTTCTCTTTTCATGGAATGTAAATAGTTAAAATTTTCATGTATGAATGTATCTACATGATGGATTCTACAACGAGATTTTTTTTGTAGTTTCAGAGTCATATCTAAAAACATTTTTACTAACTCCTTATCTTTTATTGTCTAATGAAATCTATAAAGGTACGATGGGATTTTTATGGTGGAGGTTTCATATAAAATTTTATCTATCAAAATATTCTTGTATGGGGGCTATTTCCGTAAGATCATTTACCAAATTTTTTTTTCATGACTAGATTTGTGTGTGATATCATTTCTATATTTTCTAATAGTTGTTTCAGGTATTTTAGGTTCCAAAATTTTATTTTTCTCACTAATTCATGCCTTCTAATAATTCTTCTATATTATACATTGAAACACCACAACAATACCCTCTACTCTTGAATATATTATAATATTACAAGAAAGTGTACCATGTAGTTGGTATAATAGAGTCTTGGATAACCGCCCAACTTTATTCTCATGGTTGCAGTGGCCAAAAAATTTATTATGTATCGCAGTTTCATGGGTTGTCATTCTATGATCAATATTTTGAAAAATAGTGGTAGGAATTTTTTCAATATTAGACTATGGAGGCAAGGATTCATGTGGATTCCTGGGAAAAGATTACTGAACATTTTGGTGACTAGGTGGATGTTTCTAGGTTATTGGGGAAAATGTTACTGAGGAAATATTTTCTGAATCCTTGGAGATTTATTATAAGGTGGGTACCTAGGTGTTCCCTTATTTCATAGTGGTTATTGATAACTCCACTTTTTGTACAAAAAATTATTTATTTTCTATAGTTATTGATAATATGTTTGTTGATAATACAATTGCAAGTAATATTGGGTTTTTTGGAATTGATAGTTTTTTATTTTAAATTATGTAATTATAATGTGGGGATAGAGTTTCATTCATACCTGCTCTATAGTATTAGTATGGTTGAGGGCCTCCAAACATTTTACTTTCTTAAATTTTAATTACAAGGTCAAGATTTGGTAGTGGATGAGGAGTAATTTTAAAGGTTTGTTGATTTTTTTTGAGGGATTCAACATGGAATACAAGGTGGATATTCTATTCCACTTGGTGAATTCCATATTGGAGAATTCATTGATCACTCTTCCAAAAACTATCATTTCTAGGAAATTTCATCTAATGTGATCTGTCAACTACATGTGTTTTGAGAAAGGGTCCACCATCACAATTGAAATTATAATATGTGAAACTAGTTCAAATACTTGAAACAATATCTTAAGCTACAACCACTAATCAACCATTATTATGTGAACTATTAGTTTCATTCATTGATGTTATGCAATGATTCCCAAGATGAACCTCCATCCATTTGGGAGAAGTTATAGATATAATTTATGAGTTTCTTGGTTTATATCGGGTAGGAATATTTTTCTTAAAATTTCTTGTATAAATGATTTAATGATACAATGGACTAATGATCTTGGATTTTAAGCCATTATGTGTCGCTTTTGTGGGAGGATAGTGGGAAAACTCTATGTTTGAATGATTCAGATTTGACACATTAACTCATAAAGGCATAAAAAACATCTATGAAACCAAAAATATAATCTTATGGATCATCGATCTGAATTTCAAAAAAATATACTCTTTTCTATATCATCTGGGAGATTCTAGGTCTTATTTTGAATGCTTTCACATATATAGGAGGAAAAATACTTATTGATGAAACACTACTAATGGATGGAAACCCATAGTCTATAATGGTACAGTCCTTTAGTAGTGGTAACTCTCTATACTATTCTTGTAGAAAAAAATCGAATATTTTGAAGATTATGCTATGAAAGAATGTTGTGATAAGCTATAATGAAGTGACTAAATGATGAAAGGTATCCCTAAATTTTGTGATTGAATGTAAAATGTTCTTGAGTATCAAGGATCTTAAATTTAGATTGAGGGACCTAATGTATGAATTACAGAAATAATCAGACCCAGGTGTCTGTAAATGTGAAGAAATTGTAAAAAAGAAATAGGAAATAGGAAATAGCATGTAAGGTAAAATTTGGTTCTCATTTAAGGTTACAATTCAAAAGAAAAAATATTCCCCAATAATTGGGAAAAAATTTTACTTACCAACATCACATAAGTGATTTCAAATGGGCATAGGTCAGATTCTATATTTATAAATAACAAACTATAGAAGATAAAAATTCATAACATATTGGATCTATAAGTTCAACCCCATATGGGAAAGTGTGAAAACCTTTTTATCTTGTACACAGAACCACACATGGGATTACTCAAGTGACTCTAATAGGTTGAGTTTTAGAAACTAATTAGTTTGAGGTTTTCTTCAGAATAAATAAATTGGATCTTGGTAAATTTCTAGGATCGAGTAAAATTTATTTATAAATATTTCATAGAATTGTCCAATGGATTAGGTTGAAAAGTAGTGTAGTGGTCACCAATTTCTTTTTCTTAATCTAATTGGATGTACCAATGCTAGAAACTAATATTTGGTCTATAATAATTCCAAAACCCATGTGAAATATGCATGGATTCAAGGGAGGAAAGCATTTGAGGATTTTTTTTTCATTTTCTGACACAAATTAGGTTAGGATCCTCCTATCTCAATTTTCTGTATTAGGGTTATAAAAAAGAATGATATTAACATGTGTTCTTATGTAATACCAATTCGATGGGTTCCCTATTTTTTAAGGGATTCATTAAATTTATGATATATTTACTGTCAACACCTAACCCTAGGGAGTTAGTCAAAAAATATAAAAATGAAATAAAATGAAATAAGAAACTATATCATGATTATAATATTTACAAAGTAGTTCAATATTTTTTAAATTCAAAATAAAAACAATTTTGACAATCAACACAGTTACTCAATGTGAATATATAAAATAAAATGATATAATTTATATTTATAGTGGTAATAGGAATTGAAATAGAAATTGAAACAACATTCAATCACTAAAAAAGACCTTGGATGGAAGTGAAGAAATAATAAATTAATAAATTATATAATAAAATAGAAGAAAATAATGTCTATAAATTGTGTAAACGATAAAATAAAATAAAATAAATGAGAGGCATTCATAATATTTCTAGTTTTAGGTCACCATAATATATTTCAGCAAAGTTCTCTAATCACATATAAAAATTTCACATCATGAAATTTATTTAAATTATTCTTCTGTAAAAATTGTATGATGTGTAATGGAACTTCACAACATGTAATCTGATCTTCAATTATCTTTTTAATTTTTATATATCCTAGATTTCATTGCTTTAATATTTCATTAAGAAAATAATTTGAGTCTTTCACGTCATTTAATGTGTTTACATTTTGTATTTATTTGGTGTGAAGGACTCATGACGTGTATTTGTTTCACAGGAAGGACATTGGTATATAGGGTTTTTTTCTTAAATAAAACTTTTTATGAATAATTCCCATGACATAATTTTTTTTAATATTTTAAAATAATGGTAGAAACAAAATTTTGAATTGATTTCATATTTATATGAAACAAAAAAAACCCAAGGAATTATCTATAAAATTATGAAATAATCACAATGAATTGTATATAAAATATATATATATGAATTCATCATATAACAATGCACGAATGGAAGATAAATTTAGTAAATTTTCATTGGTCTGGATAAAATAACAATGCTTACCATATGTCGTTTGATCATCCTCGACTGACTCTTGTTTTGGGAAACTATTCCTTCCCATATTTCATATTCCATAGTCATCAAGTACCTCTATCTCTTCATTATATTAAAATACAACCATATATGATGAAATTTAATGTTAGCCTAGCAGATGGTCATCTAGTCTATGCTGAGAATCAAATCAAAGTTTATAATATATAGTATCATGAACTCAAACATCTTTCGATAACCAATGACGTCTCTGTGAAACTATGGGTATCACTAGAGATTGCATAATTCTTCACTAATGGTGTATCAAGGGATAGTAATTCATAGGATTAATGGATCAGAAGGCAGTGTTCAGTAACTACTAGTGTAAAAATTAAAAAATTGGAAGAAAAAATATCAAATATGGAATTAGATAAAGTGGATGTAATAAAAACTATACCTATGAAAATAGATGTCCAATGTCTTCCATATACTATATTTTGATACAAATCTCACACAATAATTTCCTCTGCTAATCTTCACTATCCCTGAGGTGTGTAACAAGTTTGAGTCCACTGTTGAGGACATTGACCTGATCATGAAATAAAATATCATATTGGGCCTCTGTATATAATGCAAAATTATTCAAGAAACTCTCAACAAACACAGTTAGAGATACCCTGGACTCTTACATTATCTTTATTTTCTTTGAGGTTTGGTCAAAACCTTCGATAATGTCTGATCATTCCATAGTTAAAGCATTGTAGAACTCTTTCCTATGAACATATACTCCACTAATACGACATGCCACTACTATAAAGTTAGTCATATGAATTAATCTTCCTACTATCAGAATATCCTCTCATAGTAGTAATATAAATCTCAATGTCTATCCCACTATTTGTTGGAGGAAAACATTTCACCTATTCCTCCTCTTGACACTTCATATTGTATAGGGCCTTATGAAGCCCATGTGAGTATGTTGTTAGATTAAATCCCTTAACTTGAAATTTGAGCTATGTTCAAATTCTTATATGAAATTTGAAATCCATCACTTCCTTTTTCACAAGTAACAATGAATCAAAGTGATGTAACTCTATAGATCGACCAGAGTATAAAAAGACAATCATAGAACACTTTTGTAACACAATAAACCTATGGTAATAATCTACCTTCATATTTTCATGAATTCCTTTCTCATGAATTATCTCATTTATGGTCACCCATTTAAGACCATTTCTTCTATCATAGTTACTCTAGGTATTCCCCCATATCCTAGAGTGTCCATAGACTATAAAGGTTACCATAATCACTCACATATCTTTAATATTCTGGATAAACTTGAATGTTCTCCTAATAGAGTCTATCCAATTCTCTATATTAGGTGTGCCACTATTACAATGGAATTATATAAGAATATGGAGTTTGGAATACAATGCACAATCAGTCATGGTCATATGAGTAAATAAGAATTGGATGTGAACTACAAAGAAAATTCTTGATTGAACAGACTATATATGCTAAATAGATGGTTCCAATATAAGAGGGTGTTATGGAATGTGATTTAGCTAAACATTATGTGGCAAGGATATGTCATAGGACATCACAATTAGTGGAATTTTTAAATTCTTCCATGGAAGAATCTTTTTAAAAATAAGAATTTTATGAACACAAACTAATCCTAAAAAACTAAGTGATCACACAAGGTTCTCCCAAGAGTCTGTCTCCTATCATTAATTTCGTCCACTATCCTAGCACATTCGTCCCAACCACCATATGTATATATACACTAACACAACTATTTGATCAACTCAAGTTATTAATGATAATAAATATTCTTCAAAATAACATGGAAACAAAAATATATCACACAAAGAGAAAGTAACATAAATAAATAAAAAATCAAGAATTTAATTAAAGAAATATTATACATCAAAACAACATATATATATATATGATATGTGAACCAATTAGTGTTGTCATGATATATGGAAAAAACTAAAATCTCATAAATCAAAGATCCATGTTTGGTGCATCAACCCAAGTAAATTTAATCAATGGTAACAAGAAAACACTATTTCCTCTATATAATGAAACTCAGTGCTCTATTATATAGTACATGTATGGAAATATAAATTTTCTCCTTCTTGAGTCCCAACCATCTTATCATCAATCTACGTTATCCAAAATAAAATCAAAGTCAAGAAATGTTTTGTGAATTTTAGTCCTATGATACCATTTTTTAATAGCCTAGCAAGAAATAACTTGGTCTAAGTTGTAGTGATACCTCACCTCATGTGTTCCTCCCTATATAGATGAGGCTACTACCTAGAATGGAGGTTTCTCATATATTAATGCGAGAATGTACCCTCTAAATGATGTCATCAATAAGATATTAATAAATAAAACAAAATAACAATAATAAATATATATTACTTAACTAATTTTTGAAAAATAAATATTGAATACATGAATCAAAAATAAATAGGCTTCCGATGTGGCATGAAAAACTGGAGTACTAAATGTTGACAAGTAAATAAATTAATTGTGGGGTCTTACGTATTTTTTTCCAATACACTGTAATCCCAATGATCCACTTCTCAGTCATCTGCCATAGTGAAATTTACCATCGCTGGATCACTAGTCCTAAAATCTACAAACTCATCAAAATTATTGAGTATGGAGATAGTACCAGACCCACTAGGACACCAACAATACATTTCCATAAATTCATTATCATTTATAAATTATTTATTACATGTTATAATAAATAAATAACATGAATTATAACAAACAATCCAAACCCAGACAGTTAATCACTAACAATGGAAACACAAACCCTCGACCATTCCTATTTTCTCTCTATGCTAGAATGATGATCACGAGTAGTCTTAAAGAATATTTATCCTTCAACAGGGATGTGAGAATGTAACATGGAGTACATAAGTCATTAGGCCATCTTTCTACATTGAATTGTGATATGGAAATAAGGTGGTCAACAATCCACTCAGACTCCATTATTCATCAAGTGGGAATTCTACTACAAATCCATATAGAATCATGTGGGAATGATACATTTAGTTCATAATGAATTGAGTTATGGGATAACTTTAATCTATAATTCATCATGAATCAAAATGTATCCTTGGAATTATCGAGGCATTAGGGTATGTCTAACCCACTAGGATACAATGATACACCATCCGCATCACCATACATCAAGAACACTCCCCCAAAATGGGTAAATCATACCATGATTTTCAAATTTCATTTGTACCAAGCACAAAAACACATATGTGAATCTATCAAAGAACTTGGTATAACATGTTAAAAAGCATAACATGATATCATGAGACAAAAAAAGTACCATGTTTTCATGTGAATCAATATCAACCTAGTAATATAGCTATAATAACTATATTTTGAGAAAAATATAATAAGTAGTCTTGGATAATACACACACATCAAAATGAGATCACAAGTAAATCACATATATCAATTATGAGAAAAAATATGTTGTAATAAAGAAACATGTGTAAATGGAAGGCCAAAAAATGGAAGGATCTCCCTAACTCATAGATGTTTATTTAAACATTATGGATTGTTAATGGTTTCTCAACTAAAACACATATTTATACTAACTAGAACATGATCAACTGCCAAGGTCTCCTATGGTTGATCATCACCAATGGTCCTCAAGCCCAGTCTATGAAGGGAGGAGGAAGACTCTCTCAAAAACTACCAAGATTGATCATGATAGATAGGGGAAAAAATTTAGAGGTGTACACTAAACCACACCATAGTGTAGAGGCTGACACCACAACATAGTGGTGAATAGGAAGAAAACTCCATGAAATAGAACTTTGTTATGTGGTAAGGAGAGTTCTGGTAAAATGAGAACTATGGAAAAAAGAGGAATACTGCTTATGAAACTTTAATCAAAACATAAACTCTACCAAATATGGGATGTCACTATGGAATAAAGTTGAATTTTCAACCATTAATAGTTCATAGAATGAGGTCACATGTTGAGGTGTGAACTGGTATATATAGGGGAACCATCAGATGTTCAATCCACGTGAATGCCCCTCAGAAATCTTCTTAAATTACCCTCTTAAAATTTAAATGAAGGCTTCTCTTAATGCCAACGATAGGCAACTGAATGAATTTTGTAACACCCATTTAAATACATAATTCTCAAAAACCATAGGATATATTTATACTTTTAGCTAACATAGATAATATTTCTATGGAATGGGCTTGTAATCCCCATTATAACAACCTATAAATTGTCCGTTATAGTGAAGTCTACCACCCAACCCCCTTAAAATAGTACAACAATTGTCCATCCCCTTCTACTCTTTTGTGGACATTATTAAAAAACACCCCTTTGAGAAGAGAGGTTATGTCTAAGAGAAAATAAAGGAAATATGGTTTAGGGAAAATAAAATTGGTCTACCCCTTTAAAAAAAATCCACAACATTTACATGATATGTTAATGCTTTATACACCATGTAATGCTCGAGAAATCACTCTGGGGGAAAATCCATTACACATCAGGAATTGGATTACCAATACTAGAAAACTAAATGTATTTTATAAAAACTATGTATTTATTCTATATATAGGCTCTATTCCCCTTCTTGTTTCCCTCTATAAAGAAAATGACACGCCCTAAGGCACAATTATTCGGTTTAATCCTTAAGAGGACTACACGAGAGGATTCAACCCAAAATTAAAGGATCTATACCTAAAGGAAAAAACCTATGTCATACACTCATATACTAGTGTTGGATGTAGATTTTTTCAAGAACTTGTAGGCTTATTGAACTTTTCAATTCCCTTAGGACTTTATCCAATCAGGATATCGACTCCAAAAAAGAGGAGAACCAGGGAAAAAGACTTTTATTCAAGTAACAAAAAAATTGGTTCGAACACATGTTATAAATACATTGTGTTTATATAATTTATATAATTAAATTTTGATATGTAATATCATCTGTAATTCCCCATCATGAGTCACCCAGTCTGGGATAGTGTGATACATGATCTCATGCATGTTTTCCAATTTCTAAGAGGTTATCTGCTAGTGATGAGGGTGTGAACTGTTCCATGTTGAGTTTATGTAGTTGATAAATGGATCTATACCATAGAATAAAAAATTATAAATTAACCTTAATATAAAACACATGTTAAACCAAAAGGAAATCATCATCATCTAAAAATTTCTATATATAACAACAAGTATTATCTAATAAACGAAATCAGGGAAGTACATCAAAGCATGACCACTAAAGGTAATAAAATAAAACACTATAGTAATATCCTAGAGTATATCATGAAATTTCTTAAATCCTCTAGCCTATATATTCTAAGAACCTCGATGTCGAACCCTTGACCCTAGATGTATCCATGAACATGAAATCTATAAACACATCAAAAATCCCATGCATGGAATGAGTAGAAAAACAATTGGAAGCAACTAATATGTCCTTAAAATTAGGAATATATATATATATATGGTGTATTTTATAATGGTATGAAAATACCAAAAATAATAAAACAATTATAATATTGGGGATCATCCATTAAAAAAACTACCATGTTCCCTGACCATAGCTGCTTCAGCTCAATGCAAAAAGGGATTTGTCATATATCATCACGAATTGGATCAGACCCCAAGGAAAACACATGTCTCAAATGAATCCCCCTAGAAAAACAAGACCTGTGTTAGGGAAAAAGGCCATCACATAAGATTATCCTGAAGATGAAACACATGGCCATGTTTCCCCCACCACTAATGGGTTGGGCTTGAAGGTAATAACTACCCAGTTTCAATGAGAGGTTGGTATACAAGGCCATTATACCCAGTCAGCTATATCATGTTAGGACACAAGGCCATCCCACCCCTTCTATACCTATATGTCCCTTATTATTGATTAGTATATCATCTAACTAATAAATTATCCCCCTCTTAAGGTAACCATGGTTTTAAGATGAATCTATCAACTTGATATAAGAAAAAATCTCTATAGGACAATCATTCAAACACAACAAGAAATACCACATTACTCATAAGTATAATTGTTTACACGTGAACCTGATATTCATAATCACAATACAAACATATCACAAAAAAATTATTATTACTACACATCTACACACACAGACATTCCATGTAATTTTATAAAACATACATATATTGTATAGATTTATAACCTAAAGTTTGCTAGTATAAATTTCCAAGAGCAATAATAGAACAACATATGTTCAACTAGGATCCAATGAATCCACCATAGATAACCATAATAAAAATTATAGAATCAATAATCATGATATAAAATAAAAAATTATCTTTTATATTTATCAACTTATAAAATAAGATTTTACACCAATTGTAGTTTCAATCTGATTCTTGGGAGGGGGTAATAATTTTATAGATCTCACATCACTGAATTAGAAAAACAAGAATTCTCCACTACAAAATGATAGAATCCATCGTTCTAGAAAATGTTTTAATGCTGTATGAATCATATCATGAGATATATCATATATGTAATAGATATGCGAATAATTTTGGAAGAATGATATATTAACATATATTCTCATGAGACCACTATGCAAGATCCACCGAAATTAATGTTTAGAGTGAGAATAAAGAGAAATAATGGCCAATAGATTCAAACTGTTTGAGGGATATATGTATATGAGAATGAATGAATGATTTTAGGGATGTCTCAAATTAAACACTTAATTTTCAAATTAATTAAAAATCCATGCATTGTTTTGTTAGGATTTTACAAATAGTGTGCCATTTATGTGAGGATCCCCACCTCTTCTTAGAACCCAATTGGTTTTCATCATGTTTGGTAAATCATGTTACAACCATGATTTTTATTCTATCCTATGTCATATATTTTCTTATATAAGGAATCACTATTAACTCTAACCATGACATATAATTCACCACATACTATGACTCACCAACAATTTTATCAGTTTCCAGAGAATAATCCCATGGTATTCGAACTCTAATCAAAATAGAAACCCACATAAAAGATCAAAAGACTTCTAAAAATATCTATATGATACTCAAGAATTATCTTAGGAACTAATAAATTATAAACATATAACAAAGGTCCAAAAAATATTTTGAAATTTTCAGAAAAAATTATGGAATTAAAATCTCCCCCTATAGGGACATATCACCATTGAGATGTGTCTCCAGAGTTCCTAAAAAGAAAATCAGTCCATTAATCTGACATAGAAGATTAGTGCTACCAACAATTCTCTTAGATATGGTGAGGCATCGTTAAAACTCAAACAAGGGTTTTTATATTACCTCAAAATACATTATCACTTTGGTTTGTGATCTACATTGGGTGTACCAATCACAACTTTGAACCCATAGTCCTGAAAATGGTTCCAAAATTAAAATCCTTACATCTATGGGTTTTAATCCAATAATGGTGAAAATTTTTTAAATGTGTAAAAAGTACATTAAAAATGGAAATATTATATAACTTGAATTATAATAAACCATTTGACTTTTTGAGTTTTATTGAACTAGGAAAAAAATTACAAAAACAATACCCCTGTTTTTAAATTGGAATTTCTATCACTTAATCCAAATTTTCTTTTTTCTGAATAATTTATCACCATCTTCCATATGAAATCCTTATTAACCTAATTTATTCATTATCAATATTGATAACATACTAAAAGGTATTCATAAAAGGGTAAGAGGAAATGCTCTGCAAGGGTAAAAAGAATAATGAATAATTGAATGTATTCTCTGAGAATCAGTAGTGAATAAGGGTATAAAACATAATTTGAGTGTATGATAAAATCATAAAAGACCACATACCCAAAAAAACCCAAATCAATAATAATTAAATATGGAATAAATCAATTAAAAGTAAATATTCATTAGAATCCAAAATCACAAGTCATTTGATATGAATCATGACAGTAATAAAACAATATAAACCCTTGGAAAGTATAGATAAAATATTTTGGTGTCATGAAGCATCATATTCACAAAAAATATATAAATCTCTTATATAACCCTAAGAAATGGAATAAACATACAGTCCACATCCATACCTAATAATTTAGAACACTACCTTGATTCAACCTTCATATTAGTTTTATCAAGCTCACTCAGAACTAACTAAGAGAACCCATCATATAAAAATGTCCAAGAACCATAAATAATGTACATAAAGTTTTTGTTTCATCAAAAAAAATAATTAAAAAAATAATTATTCCTTTCATAACTTGATTAAACCATAGAAAAGAAATATTTCCCATGTCAATCTCTTTGAAATATGATTAACCTATGGAAAAGAAAAGGGTTGTATAAAATTCTCTGTGAAGTATTATTAACATGTGGAAAAAAACTTGTTCCATAAAAATATCATTAAAACATTATTAACCCATGGAAATGAAACTGGTTATATAAAAATATATTTGAAGCATGAATGACATCGAGAAAATAATCGTGTTACATAATAACATATTTGAAACAATCATAATTCATCTAGAGAATTAATTAAGATGTTATCATGACAAAAACTCTCCATTCGATCATAAGTAACAACATGGTTTGTTGATGATGATGAATTTAAATAACCGTAAAATACAATTAAAACGTTTTTTTGGTAAATAAACTTTTCAATTTTAATTTTTTTTTGAAAAATAAAAAAATCACATGATATTTCCAAAATCATTTTCTTTGAAAAAAACCATTGAATCATATGAAGAAATATTGAAATATAATTGAGAACATTTCTAGAGAAAAATATTTATTCCATTTTTAAAAACATTCATGTAAAATATAAAAATTATTAAAAATTATTTTCTTTTTAAATAACCAAAAAATATTGTTAATCCATCTTCAATTAAAATAATGATAATTATTTCAAAAATTATGTTCATGTTGTACACGTTAAAATGAAGATTATTTTTACATTTTTTGAACAACCATAATGGAATTATTTAAAAAATGATATAAAGATTCCACTATAATTTTTCTAAAAAAGAAAAAAATGGGTAAAAATTTATATAATTTACAATTTAAAAAATGTTAGAAACAAATATGAATGTTTTTTTATAAAGAATGGTTTTGGAAGAAATAGGGTTTTTGATAAATTTTTTTTTAAAAAAAATTATTTTGAAATCTTTTGTACATAAGGAGCAGAAAATGAAGGTTAAAATAATCTAATAAAATGACTAGAGTAAAATTAAATTAATTTTATTCTTGAGATATAGAACATAATATTTCATCATCAGAAGAATGAACATAAATAATCTCGATAAATGATGAGAATTTATCATCAAACCATTATGAGTTCTATAACATTGAATATTAAGCCCTGAGAAAGAATAAGAATAAATGATCCTTAATATGTAATGATAATATCCAAATTAATGATACAGAATGTCAGAGGGTATGTATACAGACCTCATAAAACAATACAAGTTCATATAAATACAAATGTCTTATGGAATCCAAATAGAGACAAAAATCCTTTAGCATTTTTGTAACTATTAGACCGTAAGCCCCATGAAATTGAGATCCTAAAATGGATTTTTTATTACCAAAAATAATAATTAGAAGAATCAAAAAGTATGTTCAAAGTATTTATATACACCGTATAAAATAAATAGGTTTTGAATATGTCTTGGGTCTCATTGAATTAAATTGTAAGATGGAAATATGTTACCTTATGTATAGAGTTTCTTTATATATCTTTTAACTATTGTATCATAATCTTACATAAATAAAAATTTTTCATAATAAAAATTTTCAGGTCTAATATATTATAATTAAATTATTTGTTCTATATTTTATAAAATACTTATATTATAATTAGTTATGTTTACATCAGCTTTCCTGAGGATGTTCTGTTCATTATTTCAGAAACAAATTCGGGGTGTTGGACTTGGTCAATAAGTTAATTATTTAAACATATCCAAAAATAATAATAATGAAATAATTATCATATTTATTCATAAATTATACTTCCAAAACCAACCCTGAAATGTTTTTATGAAAATCGAACTACATTATGATCTTGGAGATGGTGGATCATACGTACACATGAGTAAAAATTCCTTTTTTCAATTATCATACTAGGAAGATGGTATGAATTATTTTATATTATAGATTTATAATAATATAACAAATAACATAATATTTATTTAAATATAATTATATCATTATATCATTCTTGAGATGTGGCGATGAAAAAATAATAACATCTCTTTACGGAGATGGTAATCCACACGTACACGAATGACGTTCCAATTTTTCAGTGTATGAAATAAAATGATACAATATATTTAAAAATGATAAATATGTCATGAATATCATTATTACATAATATATGTCACATGTATTAATAAATATAATCCTTATTAAATTACAAGTATTGTATTTGTGAAAAAATAACATTTCTTTACAAGGTGGTAGTACGCAGTACACACAAGCACTGTTATCAAATCTACAATGGAATGAAAATAAAAATGTTATATGTGGTATAATAAATATATAAATTTAAATATGTTAAAAATATCATATATATATATATATATATTAAATAAATCATGAAAAAAATATTTGATAGCTAATGATGGAAAATGAATGACATTAGTTCACATGGAGATAGTCTGCCATACACCCAAATACTGATTTCATCACACATTTGATAGAAGAGAATATGGATTTAGGTTATAAAAATAATATAATAAAATTTAAATTTATGGTATATACTATTTCGTCATATTATAATATTTCAATTATATTTGAAGAATGTGGGAGAATATATAAAACAAAAAGGCATAGTTAGGTATTTTACAAATTCTCAGATCACCTCTTTTTAATTTTACAAAAAGTAATCCTAGAACAAATTTATGGGCACAAAATTGGTTCTAGGATTTTGAGATGGAAGGTTTGGAGTGATTTGTGGTCTTCATGTTGAAACTATAAGTGATTTATGGTGATAATATTAGAGGAGAGGGGGTGACCATTTATATGTGAGGTGAGTGACACTGTTGTAATTTTTGATAATTAAAAGGTGTATCAAAATTTTCAATAAGAAAAAATGATCCTAGATGTTTTATTATAGATATTTATACAAGATATGTTTTTTATATGACCATAAAAGATTTTTTATATATGTTTTTAGTTCATTTTAACCATTATATTTTTAGTTTTACCCCCAGTAAATCCATTTTTCCCTTAATTGTGGTAATTTATTTTTATTATTTTCAATATTAATTATGCTAAAAATTTTTGATGAACTTACTAGAAAATATAAATTTATTTTATTACAAATATGGATTTCATTTTACCAAATCATATACATTGAATAATTTTCTTTCAACATTAAACTCAAAGATGAGATAAAAATGCAAGATAATACAAAGTCTATTTTTAAAGGAATAAATGATTTTATATTACCTATATACCTAAAAAAATTGTTATTTAAATTTAAATTAATATTTATAAACTTATAATATTTAAATTTCTCTAAAACAATTCCTAAATATGAAATATATTAATTAATTAAAATGGTTAACCATTATAAAATTTTAAATAGTTTTTAGAATAATCCTATTTTTAAATAGAATAAGCATATACTAAAATCCAACAAGAAGACGATTATAAATCAATTAAGTGAAATAAATAATGCAAATAACAAATATATTAATTTAAATCGTATTCAAAATATAATGGAACTTTTTAACTTCATAATTTATTAAAAATAAATGACTGGTATAAAAAATTGTTAGATTTCAGTATTCACTTAAAAGAAATATTTTCTGAAAAATCACAAAATCGCAAACAATATGAAATTTTTATATGATTGTTTGAAAAATTATTTAAAATTTTTCAAATTAATTTCAAAAAATTCACATATAATAAATATAAAATTTTATAATCAAAAAAATAAAAATCATTTCTCAAGATAATATATTTTTAAAAGATAAATTATATTATTAATATTGATTTATTATTTAAATGGAATGTATAAAAAATATATATTGAGTAAGAAATTTAAAAATATATGAAAATATTATTGTAGTTAATACTATTCATAACCACCAATTTAAAAAACTAGGTTGTAATGGTCATATTAAATGTAATATTATTTCAAGGTTTATTAAAGCTTGGTCTTATGTGTATTATACACTATCAAGAATAATAACCATAGGGTTTCATGTTCCATATGTTGTAGAAGATATTAAATTTATTCATTAGGAAATATATTTTTATGAATTTTGGTGTTACATTATCATATAACACTGGTGTTGCGTGTCGTATAATCTATCGAATAATGTTTTATTCATTTAAAATCTTAGGGTGTTATAGTTCCACAAATGATGCATCGAGGTCTATATCAATGTACTCACTGCTGATCACATGAATATGATCTAGTTGATAACACTTAATATGAATCACATGGGCACATTTTTTATACCTTGATAACCATAAAGGAAGACCCAAATATTATGAAATTATTCTGATATGATCTATGATTTGAAACGATCCCCCATAACACAAATCTAGCTTCCCCTACTTCTCGAATAATTTATTCCCTAGTGGAGGTGACACCTATAATATTCTTTGATCATCTAAAATAATCTCTAATTTTCATATATATTTTTTAACATATATATGATTAATTCCTAAATTAATTAGTTACTAATTACATTATAATTAATTATACCTAATTATAGGTCTCCTACACCATGCTCATCTTGAAAACCATTGTCACATCTGCCTCTTGAAAACACATTAGTGAATGAAAAAATGATCAAAAAGATCCCCAAGTACTTCCATTTAAGTATAATGCTAAAAATATTATTACAATAAATATTTTCTTGAGTCTTTAGGATCATCCCACAATCCACATAAATTGAGGATACATTACAGAAGTATATATTTTATAATATAGACCATCCTCTCTAATTACCCATCAGTCAGTTCATGATGTACCACACATAGCTTCTATTGAGTCCGCATCTATTTCAATAATACATTCGAAGAGAATGTTATGAAACGTTACACTCATCAAGTACTATGCACATATGTAATCTATATAGATGTATGATCTCTCTCACATATATTTTTCTCAGCTCTTCTAAAACATGTGTATCTTAGATTAGCAAAAAATGTGCCATATTTATCCAACAATCAATAATGAACCATAAAATATCACAACCTCTTGGGTTACTAGTAAATCCCTTAACAAATTACACAATCACATCATCCTACTTCCAAATGATTATATGTAGAGGATGATGTAAACCCCTTTTTCATTGGTTGACAACATTAACCCTTAGATTGGTAAGATAATGAGATACACAACCCAAACATTCAATCATTATTCTTAGACACTAGAACCACCATCTGACATCTAGACACATTTTATTAAAAAATTTATGTACTTACTACTAATATTCATAAGATTCTCCCATCATAACTCCTATGATGGAAGAATAAAACTCAAATCTCGAATGAACAAAGATCACATTGACCCTATCAAAAGACTATCCAGGAATGGGTTCATTCCTTCCAACTATTCCTACAAAACTAATCACATAGAATCCAACCATTGGAAGGCTCTCACCAATTCAACCCATGAATATGTGATAACTAAGGGGGAAATTTTCATTTAAAGTCCTGGAAATTACATGGAAATTTTTTTCTTATATACACGGGAATTTTACGAGTCTGTAGTTTCTGATGACACCTGATTCCGAGGCCCGGTGTGCCTGGAATCATTTTCTAATTTTTTTCGGGTATATTCTGTAAATGTACGTCGAGTTTTTCTATCTTTTTAACCGATGCTCAGAATTGAAATCACAGGGCACTGATGAACTCGAAGCACCAGTATTCTCTTAAGGAGACCTTTACTGCAGTTGCGTTTGGTCGAGATCAAAGTTAATTTAGGGGATTCATAGAAAAAATTAAAGAAAATTTATGTGTTACATAATTTTGTTTAAAAGGTGGTTATCTTTTCTCTAAAGGAAGGTTGGAGGTGGGGCCCACCCCTACATATCCTTCCATGAGACGATATTATGTGGTGGGGCCCACATGAACTCAAATACCTATAAACTCCCTTGAACCACTTTAAACTCTTGGAAATCCCATTAATGTGCCAACACACCCATGTTAATAATTGTTTGAGACCTTTAAAATTGTTCCCAAATCCATGAAATTAGTTAAGTGAATCAATATATTTAATTATTTGGAGTGTTTGTATTCTCTTTAATTAACTTATTCCAACCTTAAAACGAGGAATGATATTCTCTTATTTTGGTTGGCATAAACTTTGTGGAGAGCTAAAGGGAAGAGGGAGAGCCTTCTTCTCATGAAGAACACGAAGAAAATCTCCACCACTTCTTCAACCGGGGAAATAAAGTGAGGCGACTCCCACAAGGAATGCATGTCTTCCTTCCTCTTCCTCCGCGATAAAGGAGAAGATGCCACCTACAAAGGACGCCACCAATGACAATGACTTTTCCTCCGACGTTGAAGGAACGACATCCGTCTTTCGTGATGCCTTATTTTACGACTCTGTCTAGGGAACATTAAAATCATGGTGGGGAGGAATTTGGATTATTTATTCTATACATGTGAATTATACCCTTGTCTTTGGTGATTATATGATGGTATACTGTTTGAGCCTCTAACGCAGAGGGCACAAACTAACAAACAAGTACAGAACCTTCGCTATTTCGTTCTTCATGCGCGGTTTGTTGGGAGACAGGTGAACAGAATGGATACCCTGATTTGAGGTCTTCACAGTGAAGAGAAGGACTCGAGGATTCCATAGGTGTAGACGGGAGGAAAAACAGACCACTGGAATGACTCTGTTGGCCCACAGAAGAGCGTGGTGGCGTAGTCGATCGGCACCGGTCGACCACCTGGGGCCGGCGCCGCCCTTGCGCGTCGTCGGCAGAAGGCCACCACGACACCGGCTGTGGAGGTGGAACAGAGCCCAAGTCGTGGTTTCTGGGTGGGTCGGGCGGTGCCAGCTGGCACTGCCATTACGAAATAAAGGGGGCCACCCCCCTCCCCCCGCTCCGCGTGCGGCCTACCGCGTGGGCCGGGCCACCTCCTGCGCGGGCCGGGATGCCTGCCTTGCGAGCCAAGTTTCCCTCATGTGAGCTGGGACATATCCACTGGGCCAGGCCGTGTACCACCTAGATGGACCCAGATCTAGGTTGGGTCTACCCGGTTCGGGCCGCCCAGGGTAGGTTGGGTTGGGTTGGACCGGACGCAGACCCCCCTCTTCAAACCACTATTGGGTTTTCACCCAGAACATGATCTAACGACCTCAGATCATTATACCGTCAGTTTCTTAGGATTCCTTGGATCTCGTCCATCATTTTAGTATATCACACTCAAGGGTTTGGCAATGTTTGTGTGTGGCCGGGTTGGTTCGAACCCGAAACCAACAAAGCCCTCAGAGTAGAAATTCTTATAACATAAGGACTAGACGTCCAATTGACGTGACCTCAACTACGATAGATTCATTTTGGAGATAAGGTCCTTTTGGAATAATAAAGACAAGATTCAGACGATGTTGGAGTATTGTCGGGTTGGATTGTACCTGAAATCCAACCGGCCCCTTGGAACAGAAATGCCAATAACTCTCAGATCGGGTGTCTGATTGACGCACCGTCTATCGCATTGGGTTTCTTATGATTAGATGGAACTACGGGATATATCAACTCAGTAATTCGTGATAGTTGATGTAATGACACTTGGATTGAGGAGTGGACCCTCCCGGAATCGAGCGTGCTGTGTGCGGGAACCCTAGGGCTGGTTAAGACTGAGGTGACAGGATCCTCCGTGGGTTCGACAACAGTGACGAATTCTATACCAAGAACCTACGTGGGTTTGAAAACGCTGATATTGTTCATGTTTCCTAAGTGGGGTCGATAGAGGAGATGATTTAGAGGCTATATCTAATCATCTCTACCCTTCTTCGTGAGTTGTATACCTGTGTGAGATCAGTCATGTCTTTCGACCATTAACATCATGGTGAATGAATTTAATTCCTTTGAGGACTGGGTTGTGATTGAGTTGAATATTTGTAGCTGAAATTTGATTGATAACTTAGGTATATGTATGGGAATATACCTAATTAAGGTTTTTTGATACTTATGGGTTGTATCTTTCTTCTGTGGTTTGTCCTTTGTGGGTTCTGGGAGACCTTCGGGGGGCTCGTGGTCCCTACTGAGTGTCATTATAGTCACCCCTACATGGGTTGCGCCCGCACTACATTGTGTTGGTTGGTGATGACGGACATCACTGATTGATGTTGGGAATTGTAGAGATGGACGGTACCTGGAGGAGGACCACTGGTCAAGACGTTCACGGATCGAACAGACGGACCTGAGATGCTAATGTGGCTATTTGTACCCACCCTTCAGGTGGGATTCCTAGAGGACAACTCAATAGTTATTGTTTTACTTTACTGTAGTTGTGATATAATTTTAGTTGTACTGTACTAAATGTTGGAAATGTATTTCTAGCCCCTTTCCTTTTATAACATTCTTTTGTATACAGTTTTATTTAGTGTTTAATTTTAGTTGTGTAATCTGTTATATTTTTTTCCTTACTAAAGGCAATGCCTTACCTTTTTATCAGGATTTACGCCTTTGGTACTAGTCACCAGCCCCTGGCCTATAGAAGGCAGGCTAGGGGTAGTTACGGCATGGGCCCTGATGACAGGTTGTGACAAATTGGTATCCGAGGTGTTAGTTATACCGCATAACATGGACTCTGATTCTTTTAAACGACATTAGTTTTATTTGTGTTCAGTGTGGTTATCGGTTTTGGGAAATTGGGGTTTGTGCTGAGACCAACATATCCAACACTAGAACTATGAATTCGGACTTCTGACTCAATACATGGGAACAATGATTGTGTGTTTGTTTTATTTAAAAAAAAATTCTTCGTGATTACATTCTGTCAGCTCACTAGGTATACTATTTTAATCGTGGAAAACCTGTTTCTTTTCAAGATGGCCCCACGAAGGCAACCAGATATGGTTTCGAGTTTCTTACAAGATGTTAGCCCATTGATCGATGAGGCTTCGGTGGAGGGCCCCATCATAGCGGAGGTATCGGCAGTACCACTATCTTATAGTCCACCGATACCTCCAGCTCCAGTAGTAGAGAGTGCACACCTTCTAAGTGTGTTTCAAGAGTACCAGTTCAAGAGACCACCCACGTTTTGGGAAGAGTCGGACCCACAGGAAGCTGAGGATTGGATGGAGGCTGTTGTGAGAGTTTCCATACTGATAGGGATACTAGCTGAACTTATGGTTATCCTTGCCATGAGTCTCCTGCAAGCAGTAGAAGGCATATGGTGGAGCCTGATGCTCTAGGTGTATGATGAGGAATCAATACTCTGGATAGACGTCGAGAGCCTAATCTGAGCAGTGTTTGAACCAGCCACCCTTCGTGCAGTGTGGATTCACGAGGTAATTCATCTACAGCAGAGCATCATGACAGTAGCTTAGTACTCCGCGAGGTTCACCGACCTCTCATGCTACTCTAGAAATAAGGGATGGGACCCAACCTTCAGGGCCCAGACCTTTGATCAGGGACTCATGCATAAGATCAGGGCTTCAATGATCTCCCTCAACATCCTAACATAGACGGGGGTATTGGAGAGATCTGTCCTAGTGGAGAGTTTCCTTGCTGAGAAGTCTCCAATAGCGAGACCCACCTATAGTCGACACACACTAGAGTCTTCTGCAGCTGGCAATAGATAAATGACGTAGGGGTCCAAGAGGACCAGATCCAAAGTGGTCGACTACACGACTCAGGTTCTGTTGTGTGGGGCACATGAGACAGAGATGTCCATATGAGGAGCATGCAGTGCTATGCATGCGGCGGGCATGGTCACATGGATTTAGACTGCTTGACCCACCCTGTAGAAGAGTATTCGGAAGTAGAGGGACCTCCCAGGAAGAGGTAGAGGTTCGACCGTGGTGGTTTGCTGGGAGTGGGAGGACGTGGTAGAGGAGTTATCTCAGTAGTTGGTGGTGGACAACGTTTCAAGGCCCTACCACCACCACAACTATGATGTCCAACCCGACCACAGGGAACAAGAAGACATGGGAGAGCTCAGCTTCAGGAAGTTGAGGCCCACGACCATAGTGCTCCGAAAGCTGGTGGATGGGAGTGGGACTAGCTCCAGGCATAGAGACCATTGTAAATGAGGCTTCTAGATTCAATGATGTCATTGTTTGTGGTTGATTTGTGTCTTTTTTCTTTGATCTGCAGTAATAAAAGATACATTCCCATGTGATGTTTTCTTTCCTACCTTTTAGGTGTGGTTGATACTATGAGGATCCGGTGAAAACTGTTGACTTGACCCTCACAATCGAGATTCCTACTGGAGGAGACCCAGTGACCACACACTGCTGTCGATAGTGTGATCCGTCCGTTGGAGGCGAGTGTAATGGTTGGATCTCGTGGTAGTGGAGTCGAGGCCTTACAATGTTGTCCATGGCATGAAATAGTACCATTCATGTTATGATTGAATTTATTAGGAAATGGACTTGGTTCATCCAGGGGATGAGACCATATATCTCTTTTCGAAAAAGGAGAAATCTTATCAGAACTTGTAGGATGTAAGCGAATAAGGGTGTACTCGAGTTCTTTACAATTGGTTCCCCTCACCCATAGTTTGTTGGGTGAATGCTTTGTAGTCTACTCTGACCACCAGTGTTTGAGGTATATCTTCTCTCAGCAGCACCTAAACCTGAGACAACGATGATGGCTCGAGTTCCTTCAGGACTATGACATTGAGATAGACTATACTCTTGAAAAGGGGAATGTTTTAGCCGATTCTCTCTATAGGAGAATAGGAGTTCATCTTCTAGGTGTGGAGACGAAGAATTTGGCCACGTTGCAAATTGCCTTTGTGAATCGGGATATATTATCCTTTCTACCATCTCTTTTAGTCACTTCCCCACTTCTTCAGCGGGTCAGGGAGGCGCAGAATGGGGACGCTGACTGCGAGACTCGACGTGCTCAGATATCCTCTGGCCAGGCAACCGAAGGATTTTCTGAAGGTGGGGATCACGTCATTCCTTTTAAGAGACGTACCATGGTACCATTTGTACTTCATAAGGAAGTGTTGTGGGAGTTCCACACTTTTCCCTTTAGTAGTACATCCATGAGTGGTAAGGATATACTAGGACCTACGATGATAGCAATGGTGGCCAGGCATGAAAAAGGAAGTAGTAGAGTTTGTCTTCTGATGCCTCACTTGTCAGCAAGTTAAAATAGAGCATCAGGTACCAGCAGGCTTGGTTTAGCCTTTAGAGGTCCCAATGTGGAAGAGGGATGAGATATCCAAGGACTTCATGAAGGGTCTTCCACATACGTCCAGGGAACAGAACTCGATTTGGGTGATTGTCGACTGACATACCATGTCGGCCAACTTCCTACTGACTAGAGATGGTATGAGCTATGAAAGAGAAGGTGTATATCATCCAGGAGCGGATGAAGACTGCACAGAGCAGGAAAAAGTGATATGATGACAGGAGACATAGACCACTATAATTCTAGGATGGCGACCACATCATTCTATGAGTATCACCTTGACAAGGTCTACAGAGAATAAGACGAGGCGTAAAGTTATCTCTGTGATTATTTGGATCTTTTCAGGTCTTTAGTAGGGTAGGTGAGGTGGCTTACCACTTGGCCCTTCCACCTCAGTTGCACCGGGTGCATGAAATCTTCCATGTATCTCAGCTAAGAAGATACGTGCATGACATGTCCCATATCATCGACCACGGGGAGCTTCATATTGATGACGAGAATATTTTCACGGAGGTTCGAATATAAATTGAGGATTGAAATGAGCGGGTCTTATGTGGATGGTTGATTTCTCTAGTTTTCATTTGCTGGCAGTACGAGAATCTCCAGAGAGCACATGGGAGCATGAGGCTCCAATGGGTGCTCAATACCCTCATTTTTTTCCACAGTGTGGGTTATAGCTTACAGGTATGTAAATATTTGAGGTGGCGAGAATGTAAAGACCTAGAAATTCCATGGAATTTTTTTTCATAAATACACGTGAATTTTATGAGTCCTCGGTTTCTGACGGAACCTGATTCCAAGCCCCGGTGTGCCTGGAATCATTTTCTAAAGTTGTGTTTAGGTACATTAAGTAAACATATGTGAGGGGTTTTCTATCTTTTTAACCGATGCTCCGAATTGAAATATGAGGGCACTGATGAACTCACAGTGCTAGTATTATCCTAAGGAGACGTTTACTGTAGTTGCGTTTGGTCGAGAGCGGATGTTAATTTTGGGAATTCTTAAAAAAAAATTAAATAAAATTAACGTGTTACATAATTTTATTTAAAAGGTGGCTATTTTTCCTCCAAAGGAAGGTTGGCGGTGGGGCCCACCCCCACATATCCTCCCATGAGTGGATTTTATGTTGTGGGTCCCACACAAAATCTACTCCCTTGAACCCCTTTATACCCTTGGACTTCCCATTAAAGTGCCAACACACCCATGCTATTATTGTTTGAGACCTTTGAAATTCTTTCAAACTCCATGAAAATAATTAAGTGAAGCAACTTAACTAATTATTTGGAATGATTGAATTCTTTTGAATTCACTTATGCCAATATTAAAATGAGGAATGATATTCTCTTATTTTGGTTCACATAAACTTTGTTGAGAGATAAGGAGAAGAGGGAGAGCCTTCTTCCAACAAATAACACGAAGAAAATCTCCACAACTTCTTCAACGGGTGCAAGAAAGTGAGGCGACACCCACAAGGAAAACCCGTCTTCCTTCCTCTTCCTCTGCGACAGAAGATAATATTCCTCCCACAAAGGATGTCGCCCGAAAAAGACATCGCCAATGACAATGAATTTTCCTCAGATGTTGATAGAACGACATTCGTCTTTCGCGACGCCGTCTTTCACGACTCCGACTAGAGAACATTAAAATGAAGGTATGGAGGAATTTGGATTTTTTATTCTATACATGTTAATTATACCCATGTACTTTGGAGATTATATGATGCATTACCATTCGAGATTCTAACACCGAGGGCACGGACTAACGAACAAGTCTGTACCCTCCGCCATTTCGTTCTTGATGCGCTGTTTGTTGGGAGACGGGTGAACAGAATGGAAACCCTGATTTGAGGCCGTTGTAGGGAGGATAAGGACTCGTGGAGGTTGGAGGCACAAACAAGAAGAAAAACAGACCACCAGAATGACTCTGGTGGATGGTGGAAGAGTACGGTGGTGCCGGCGACTGGTACTGTTCGACAGCTTGGGGGCGGCGACACCCCTCATGCACCGCCGACGGAAGGCCGTAGTGGTAGCGGCCGAGGCGGTGGAGTGGAACCCACATCTTATGTTCCGGGTGGGACGGGCAGTGCTAGCTGGCGCCGCCGTTACGAAATACCCCCCCCCCCCCCCCCCGCATCTCGCTCGACCAGGTAGCCTAGCCGTTGTCTGCCGCGCGGGCCGAACCGCCTGCCGCGCGAGCCGGGCCTCCTACTGCATGGGCTGGGCTACCCTCATGCTGGATGGGCCACAGCTGCCGGGCCAGGCCACGCCCTACCGCGATAAACCCAGATCCGGGTCGGGTCGTCCTGGTTCGGGCCGACCTACGGTGGGTTGGGCCGCGTCGGAAAGGGCCCAGACCCCCCATATTCGGTCTAGTTTTGGTTTTTCGCCCATAACTAGAGCTAAGGACCTACGATCGACTCACCGTCAATTTTGTAGGATTCCTTGGATCTAGACGGTCATTTCATTATATCACATTCAAGGTTTTGACTAATTTTTTGTATGGCTGGGTTGGTTTGAACCTGAAACCAACCGGGCCCTCAGAGCGGAAACACTTATATCTTAAGGACTGAACATCCGATTGACGTTATGCAAACTAAGTTGGATTAATTTTTATGATACATTCCTTTTGGAATAATCCAAAAAGGATTCTAATGAGGTTGGAGTATGACTAGGTTGGATTGTACCCAAAATCCAACCGGCCCCTTGGAACAGAAATACCAATAACTGTCAGACCGGGCGTCTGATTGATGAACCGTCTGTCGCATTGGGTTTCTCATGATGAGACAGAACTATGGGATACATCAACTCAGAAATTCATGATAGTTTATGTAACGACCCTTGGCTCGAGGAGTAGACCGTCCCAGAATCGAGCGTGCTATGTGCGGGAAACCTTGGGCTTGCTGCGACTTAGATGAAAGGATCCTCTGTGGGTTCGACAACAGCGATGACTTCTATACCAGAATCCTACGTGGTTTCGACAGCACTGATGTTGTTCAAGGAGCCCAAATGGGTTCGACAGTAAAGATGATTCATAGGCTACATCTAATCATCTCTACCCCTCTTTGTGAGTTGTATACCTGTTTGAGCTGAGACATGTATTTCGACCCTTATCATCATGGTGATTGACATTACTTCTTGTGTGGACTGTGTTTTTCTTGAGCTCGATAGTTAGAGTCAAACTGTGATTGATAACTTAGGTATATGTATAGGCATATAGCAATGTAGGGCTAGCTGATACATCTTGATTGTATCTTTCTTCTGTGGATTATCCTTCGTGGATTCTGGGAGACCTTCGGGGGTCTCGGGGTCCCTACTGAGTATCATGATACTCCCCCCTACATGGGATATTCCCACACTATGTTGTGTTGGTTTCAAACGACAGAAATCACTAATCGAGGATGAGACTTGTAGAGCAGGATGGTACCTAGAGGAGGACCACTTGGCGAGACGTTCACGGAGCAGACGGATGGACCCTGGATGCTGAGGTGGACATCTGTACTCACCCTTCAGGTGGGATTCCTATATGATGACTCAGTAGTTGCTGTTTTACATTACAACAGTTGTACTAGCTTTTCAGTTGTACTATACATTACTGTTGGGCTTATATTTCCAGCCCCTTTCCTTTTAGGACTTTCTTTTGTATACTGTTTTACTAAGTGTTTACTTTTAGTTACGTACTATATTGTATTTTTTTACATACTAATGGTAATTCCTTCCCTTTTTATCGGGATTTACACCTTTGATGCTAGTCGCCATCCTCTGGCATATGGAAGGCGTGCTCGTGTAGTCACGGCACGGGCCCCGAGGACGGGTCGTGACATGTCATAACCTTTTTATCCTTATATAAACCCACATACCATTTCCCTAATATGTTCGTAAATTTCTATTCCTCTTCTAATGGTCTCTCTTGAAGATCCATCTATATTCTACTAAGAGAATTTACAAAAACATTACCATTTTGGTTTTCAGAATCCATATAATATTCTAATTTATATATATAATAAACCTATTGGCTCTTTTATAGACATATGTCAAACAAATAAAATATGTTCCATTAACCATTTTAATCCATATATATGATAAAATTTCTCAATGAAAATATAATATTCCAACACCTAATTAAATGTTCTCCTACAGCCAACTCGAGATCATTCATAGGGTAGTTCTATTCCTGAGGTCCTTGTTGACATGACCCATTGCAACTACCTCATCTTATTACAATGATATATATTGAAAAACTAAAAAAATAGGCATAAAAGTAAATGAAATAACTAATTCTATGATTGTATAATATCAAAATTAGAGAATATACCAATTTTCTCTTAAGATGTAATATGATATATTAATAATGATTTATCCCCAAAAACTACACATAATTCATGTATCTATATACACATGCGTAGAAAAACATGTGAGATCATTAATGTATCATAAGAAATACATAGCTAAACCTATGAAACTCATTATTGAGAAAATATTTATAGGGAATGACCAAGGAAACACCTCCTCTACCTTCTCTAGGTCAAATATGATTCCCAAAAAATAAATCACATTTTCAAGAATGTACACCTTTTTAATCTAAAAGTGAAACCATAAAATATTACTATAAAATTAAATTGGTCAATTTTTACTCAACATGATCTCAATGGTTCTAGAATGCTTCTCTAGGACTTCTGGGTACATATGGATATCATTAATGAATATAATGAAAAATGGAGTCATGGTATCAATGAAATATATTTTCTATGAGATCCAAGAACAAATTTATATAATATTTCAACCTAAAGATCATGAAAATAAAAAAATATAGTTAATACATTTTTCTAAATTCTGACATAGATACACCCTTTTACACTGAACCAAAGATGGTGGTAACGTAATTACAAGATAGTCATTGTGACCCATTGGTCTCCCATAAACAAAAAAAAAATCATTATTCTTTAAAATGTTCACATATTATTTATTATTATTGTTTTTAACATCCTATATTTCAACATATAACTGAAGGTTTCCATCATCAGACTTATCAAACAACCCTAGGGCACCCAAAGGAGAAGTTATTGATCTAATAGATCCTATAGCCTCTAGATCGTCAAGATATAAATTTCTGTCTTTTACTGTAGAAAATTATATGTTATATAGATTGATCAATATAGGCTCTTCTCCATGCTTGATTTTGATCTCAAAATTTATTCCTTTGTTAGAAGGATGTCTTGAGAAATAATCAAGGAATCCATCACAGTAATGACCAACCACTATATGAAATGTACATGGAGCTACTTACTTATCTACCAACAGTTCCATTCCCAGAACCTATGATTCTATTTATCCAAATATACTTATGTATGGTCCGATTATATCTAATCTAATATCCCAATATACATTTTAAAAAATCTTTTCCCACGTATAGATTGTAAATAATACTTGTCTTTTATAGTAATTGATGTGTGTGTGAAAACTATTTAACCAATCCATGCTAAAAATTTCATCAAATATAGTAATATATATAGAATAATATAATACCATAAATTTCCAAAATTTAATAATAATATGGGACACTATTGACATCTCTTGTTGCAATCAATAAACTTTCCTAAGGGTGTATTAATTGAAATATGATCAAAAGATAAGTTATCCAATAATTCCATCTTCATAGGTACTTGAGAATATATAAAATAATTGGAATATTATATATCAAATAATATATTAATATAAGTATTTAGAACCCTTATTATAACTATATCATGTCCCTATATATCACCATATAGAACATGACCTATGATATGCACATTTACTATGCCATTATCATCAATCTTCTCTTGAGACCCCATGTTTGGTTGATACTCCAATCCTTAGGGAATGTGGGCCTAATTAAGAGATACACTATAAAAACCATGACTCATACTATATCGATTTTTTACATCTATTTGGAAATATTATGATAACATTTTTAGTCCAAAATGAAAATCTTGTCCGATCATACCACATGAAAGACACTTTCTCTGAAGTTAATGGGAAAAATGTGATAGTGTATGCTCTATCCATAATATAATCACTTGATGACACCCCCATATCTATATGATTTTGAAAAAAACCATATCCTCTAAAACAAAAAATGGACACCCTGCATTTTCTCATGAACCTTCATATTTATAATGCTAGAAAATGATGTCACCCATCATTAAAAGTCTTGATTATTGGTGCGAGGATGGATGAAATAAATAAATGATGCTATTTAATCTTCCAAACATTTATAATTCACCATTTAGTTACTTAAAAACTTGAAGTAAAAGTTTATGTAGGGATCCAAACATGGTTCCTCAGCTCCGGTTGGAGGTTGATCTTAAAGATGTTGCAATATGTACCTCATTACCATCAAAAATAGAAATAATGTAAAGAAAATAATGAAATAAAAAAGAATAGTCAGACACCAACATCATCAACTACTAAATATATATACTCATAAACTCAATATTTTTTTTGTGTGTCCATGAAAATCTTCTTGAAGAATATATTTTTTATGGTCTCCCATGTTAGACTACCATGTATGCCAAACTATCTTGTGAAACCCCAATATCTCCCCAGGATTCCTTGAAGCATTAAATAGACAGATTTACCCATATATCCTCTAAAGTATCCACTAAGTAAAATATTACCTCATTCGTTTCAATCCACTACTAAAAATATTACTGGCATGTAATAATATATAATGATCGATGGTGATGAAATTGGATGTTCCAGGTATATTTAAATATTATCTTGTATTATCCTCCAAAATCATAATGATCTATATGAATTACTACAAGATAAAGTGGTTCCTCTTATAGAACTATTGGGGAAGGGGTGGGGACATTCACAACATAGTCCTCATGTATGTTTGATGGAAGGAATGTAGCATCCTCCCTTCTTGCGGTGTTTTAAAAAACATCCCTATACAGACCTATCAAACATTGTCGAGGTGGAATTATGTTTAATACAAAGTATACACATAGAAATGCCTCTAACAACTAAATTATGGGGAAAACGTAAGATGTTTATATGGAAACAAAAGGTATTTATATTGGAAGACCTATCCTATGAGGCTACCCATATCCACACGGCGTAACCCCATTAGAACTACCAAGGCATAAGAAATCTCAAAAATCCCTACACATTAGTCATATTTATATACACATAATTATTTAGATTACTTAATCTAGATAATTAATTTTTATGTTTAAATATATCAAATATTCACATCTCAAAAATTACCAATGAAATTTAATTTAAAAAATTTCTATATTTTACAAGAAATCACATGTCTTATGTGTAAACCTACACACCTTTTCATGACATTTAAAGGTTCCCAAATCCCAGAAATGGTAATCGAATAACAGTACTCAGGATAAACATGAAATTTAATAGGACTAAAAGTAAATGTAATAATGTCACTGATGACATATAGGTCAAATATATAAAAGCTTACCATGATTTTATGTTATTCCCAAACAAGAGTGCCATATACACTATATCCTTTTCTAATTTTCCCAAAACATATTCAACAATAAATAAAAAACTCATTTATTTTGAAATTTTTTTATCCATACTCTAATCATGCAATCTGGGTAGAAGTTATGCATGAAATCATTCACATATCCCTATTCTCAAGTGGCTACGAACTAGTTTTCTGGGTCCAGACAATGCTGTTGGGACTCTATAAACTCGACAACAAAGGATATACAACATGATTTTCTGATTTATAAATAAAAATTCCCTAAATACAAAAAATTAAGTAAGTGAAAAACACAAATCTTTAATAAATGACATCTAAAATATATAATATTTACCTAGGACACAAATGTTGGAAATTAGTAAAATTATAATGACCAATAGTTACACACAAAAACTCTACCTCGATAGTACAATCTATATCCTGACAATGTCCCCATTCATTAATATGACTACCAAGATCTAACTATTCTATAATTACATAAAATAAATAAAATAATTTATTATAATAGATTACCAGAACCATTTAGGTATAACATTATAGATAAGGTGAACAAAGTATTAAATAAGAAAACGCTTTCAGCTTTTACTATTGGATATTTTGTTCAACTGTGAGAGTAAAGTTATAATACATAAAGAGACATCAACATCTCCAAAAAAATTCCCACATAAGAATCTATTTTATATATTACAAACTTTTCTATCTTTATATCAATTGTAATGTAAAAATAGAAAATCGGAGATCTTAGGTGCTCATTAAGGGAATCCCAAATTGTTGTGAATAAAATATTATAACTGCTCATAAAACAAGTATATGGGTATAATAATTAAATTTATACAAAAAAAAATATATATCATAAAACATGGAATATACCTGGGCATAAAATAATACATGAATAATGATATTTTAGAATCATGATTCAATAAAAATGAGATATAAGGGAATAAAATATTCATTATAATACGAAAAATATGGAGTCTATAAAATATGAAAAAATAATTATATAAAATCTTGTAAATAGAGATACCCACATAACATGAACATAAAAACTAGTGAACAATTCTTCCCAAATCTCATTCACACATAAAAATTATATACAAATGTTCTTGCATCACATTCACATGAAAGACATGTGAATAGAAATTCTCATCTCTCATTCATGCAATATTTTTTCATCTCATGTTATATGTAACCATAATAAATAAATTTGAAGGTGATATAGTAACATTGAAATAATCATCCATACATATCAATTCCTTATAAAATCAAAAAATCATCATAACATAATAAAAGCATGAAAAAATTATGGGGTTTTAAATATTTCAAAAAAAAAGAACAGATAATAAAATTTTATAAAATAACATGATAAAAAATAACATTTTTGTAAAATGGAAATTTTTTATATTAATATATAAATTTTAATAAATGAACCACTTCATTAAAGGTAAACGATGAATTGTAAATAGTAGGTAAAAATAGAATTTTTTTACAAAACCTTTTAAAGAGTTATTATCATAAATGCTGCATAAATTAATTCAAAGCATATTTTTTTGATGAGAAAAATGACACTATCGAAAAATTATGACAAAGAGTTACAAATAAATTATCCCTGAAAATAAATAAATGATATCAAACAAATGTGAAGTATATGATAAAATTTTTTATTCTGAAATGTTGGAAAACAATTTGATTTTATTTGAAATGGGTTTGTAGAAAACCCAATTCCAAAAAGATAAAGGAAAACACTTATTTTAAAAAAAGAGTGGAGATTTGGGGGTAACATAGAAAAATATATATTTGGGTTTCGAAATAATAAATAATTTTTTTTGGAATAACAAACATGTAAATGAAGGAAAAACATACTTAAAGGATGTGATATTTTTTTTTGAAAGGACTTCACATTTATTTGATATAAATTCATAAATAAAAAAAATTAAATAAAAAGAAAATTTATGCAATTATAATAAGTGAAATATTAAATAGAATAATTTATCATTTATTGAATAATCATGCTCACGTAATAATATTTTAACTAAAAGAATGAATATTTCCATTTATTATATCCCTTACGGAGTCATAAATCCAAAAGATAGGGACATTATGAAAGGGATTATGTGGTAGAAATTTTAGTTATAATAAAAATATAAATTTCAATTTAAGACGATTAATTGAAATAATGTTTCTAACTTAAATGAAATAATTTCAAGAAGTATAATCATAAATATATAAATGGGAATTGAGTTTCCAAAATAATACATTAATGGTATCGTATGAAAAATAATGATACCATGAAATTTAATTTCATGTATTAGGAAATTATAGATATTAATTATAGATGAGTGAAATAGGGTAGTTAATAAAACATATAAATTAAATTTTACTTCAAAATACCAAACATTTCTAGTGGATTTGAAAATAAGACAAATAATATCATACAATTTGATGAGATTTAAACTCAAAACCTCATGAATGAGAGAAAAATTTGAATTGAACCTCAATTATCAAGTATAAATGTTATTTAATTTTATAACAACCTATCATGAAATAATATACAAAAATAAAAATTAATTATGTTCATAATACAAGAAATTATCAAACAGTGGAATTTGAGAGGAATAACTGTTACCTCATATTACCATTTACCCATCCATGCTCTGAACTCTTATATAATGAACACAAATATTATAATATCATATCTCAAAACCAAAATTTAAATACAATAAAATTTTTGTATATATTTTAAATAATATATTACAAACATTTTGACTGATTATATTTGATTTTCATTATCCAGTTTTATAACATTCCATTAAATGTTTCGTACAAGCTTCATGATATCATTATTTATTTTCACCAAGTGGTTTAAAATTCACAATTCTATGATTACTCTAGATATAATAATTTTTTATAATTGCTAAATAATTCATATTTTTATTAATTTAAATACATGATTTCGAGTTTTTAATATGGGAAACAAGACAAACTAGGATCGATATTCTTAACAGTTTAAATGTGGTATGTTAATAAATATTTTAAAAATTAATAATTGTTCTTCAGAATCATTAATAAATATGAAATTATTTATAATTACATGATATTAAAATTATAGTAATTCCCTATAATCATTTATGACATAATCATTATAACAACGTCCACATAGGTGAAAAAACTAACTTATATGGTATATTATATAATCATTTCAAGAGTAAGTGATTGTATTGAGATAAATTTAATATGAAATATTCTGAATCAAAAAAATATAATAATAATCATATATCCTTATTAGATCACTTATTAATACCATAAAAATGGTTGGTGATGACACATAAAATTTATTATCTATGGAGGCGGTAATACACTGTATGCACGATGAAGGATCCCATTTATTAATGAAATGAAAAAATGTTTCTATATGAAAAATGGTTATTTTAGAATTATATTCATGAAATATAAAAAATATTTATTCTTATTGTTGGTGATTAAAAATTATAAGCATTCCTTTTGGGGCAAGTAATCTCCACATAAGAACACTCATCATTATTTGGTCTTCACTGTGGATGTATATGATTGAATATTCAATGTCTGGTTAATATAATTAAATTTATTTATATTAATAATAATTATTTACTTATATCAATAGGTTTATATATTTTTCATATAGAAAAATTATTATATAGAAACACCTAAATAATGTGAATATTAATGACACTGACATGGATTTTATCTAGGAATTTTCCTTTATAATGGAGGTTTCATGCTTGATAATAGTATCCAAAGGATTTTATTAGTGGTTAATGGTTATAGGTGGTGTATTTTTTATTGGTTTAAATTATAAATTATATGTAATGTTCATTCATTAAGTGATATGTGTTATAATTCTATAAGTGAAGGAATAGTAGTTTTGGAATTAACCTTATCATTTTCAATAATGTAATGTTATTATTGAATGGTTAAAATCCAAATAATATAAAACATTTGAGGGTATAGTGGGTCTAGGTAATAAATGACCTCAAACCCTGATTTTAATAATTGTTTTCAACATTTTTTAACCATTTCCCCTCAGTAAAAGGCTTCTTAACAATTTTTCATACATCTGATCTATCCATTTTTAACTTTAGTAATGATATATTATTACTAAATTAACATCAAACATATTAATTAATTTTAATCCAATTATTTTAAAGGTTAAAATCATCATATAATAAAAAGTTTCTAATGGTTTAAATATAAATATTTTAAATAGACACATGTAATCTAATTTTTTTTAATAAAACACATTTTTTTTAGAATTAAAAATTTTGTATATGGTAAAATTAGCATTGTAAATTATTTACATGAAATAAATTTATTTATTATAATATAACAATATATATAATTATATCATGTAAATCCAAAACGGAATATCACCTTTAAAATAATATATTCAAAAATAGATTGAAAATTGTTGAACTCTGTGTGAGATGGATATTTTAATCATCACAAATCATTGTTCCATTTATGTCAATTTAGTCTCTTGTTTAATTTGTTCTAAATGTATTTACATATGTTTAAATATTGTCTACATAATGTTTATCTATGTTAATTTATGTTTTACTATTGACCTGTAAGTATTCTAGATTGAACAGACGCTTAGTGGGAATTTCATGTTTATGATGCACAAATGATTTATGACGCAACGATGATGAATGGTCACATAGATGATAAACGGTCGCACCGATGATGAACAGTCGCACAGATAATGATCAGTCGTATCAATGATGAACGGTTTCACCGATGATGAATCGTCGTACTGATGATGAATGGTCGCACTGATGATGGATGATCGCACATATGATGAACGGTTGCACCGATGGAAATGGTTGCACCGATGGAAATGGTTGCACTGATGGAAATAGTCATACCGATGCAGATAACAAGCTACTGAAGCCGATACTGATCACAAGCTACTGATGCCGATAATGATCACATGCTACCTAAGCTGATACTGATCACAAACTACTGAAGATGATACTGATCACACGCAACTGATACCGATGCTGATCACAAGCTACCGATACCGATGCTGATCATGAGCTACTGATACCGATACTGATCATGAGCTACCGATACCGATAGTGATCATTTCCTACCGATACCAATACTGATCATGAGCTACCGATACTAATGCAGATTCAAAATGAACTACTGAGCTCATGACTCACCGATAGTCATGAAAACTGTTTGAATTTCTATTAACTCTTATTTAATTCCAAAGGTCATATTTTTTTTGTTAATGCAATTAATGATATTTAATGATAGTTGTTGGCATGCTAGGGAATCGTACCTCGTACCTATGAAAAGGTAATCATTCTTGTTGCCAGAGCTCGTGGAATATAAGGAAGATCAAGCTGTAGTAAAAGGTAGAGATGCGAAGATGCATAGAGAAAGAATTGTTCCATAAACGCATATAAATGAGAAGAAGAACCCACTAGGAACATGAAGAACACTCATACTCATCAAGAATAAAAGTTCAAAGATGAAGATGAAGTACTAAAAAGAACACTTTCACATTCATGCTGAACACCTACACTAGAAGTGATGAAACAAGAACTACAACACTCTGTTTTCATGACAATAACCAGAGAAGGACTCAGAGCTTCATTTAAATCAATCCAAGGAGTCCATAGCTTCACTCACAACACATAGAGCACTCTAAACTCATCTCTATCAATTTATATCTATTGTGTTTCATTCCTTTACTTTTGAGCAGTGTGTGTTGTTTTTACACACTAACTCCTAGACTGAACTGAAGAATACTAAATCATCACTCTAATCTTCTTACACATTTCTATATCCTACTGTGAATTTTGGAAGAGGTCAAGTGTGACCTGTATAGACTTTTTGCTACTTTTTTTGTTTTCCCTTGAAGAAATGTGGTAGAGGTCTTAGTACCTGGACAGTCTCTGTACTTCTGTTTACCCTGATCCAGGGTGTGGATCAAAATTTATATAAATTGTTTGAGAGGACTATGTCTCAGCTTGAGACTGAACGTATGGTTTTAAAACTATTGTGCTATCTTATTTTAGATTTAACATATATTGAATATTCCACTACCAATTAATTTGAATTATAAAATTGTTTTAATGTTCCATTGATAGTTAATCTAGAAAGTGTTTGTATATTTAGAAAAGCACTGGGTTATCATCAAAATAAAATTATTCATCAGATTGAATTAACTGAGAACTAATCAATCATTTGAGAACCTAACTGACCCTTTACTCTAATACAAATTCACTACAGATTATTTAGTTATTAAATTAGGGGAATTTTAATAGATATATTTTAAATAGAAATTTTAATTGGAACTCAATTCACCCCCCTCTTGAGTGTCCACTCTGACCAACATTTGGAATCAGGGAAAAGTTGTTTTGTTTATCAATGTTTTCAAAATACTCTGTTTTTCAAATGTGATTTTAGTTGTATCTTAAAGATCTTAAATTTCATTTAGTTCTAAATTTTATCTCTTTAAATATATATGATAAAATATGACTATGGACAATAGATTAGAGGTTGATGCTACCAACCTTCCACGTTTCATTAATGGTACAAATTATGTCCTCTGGAACCTTAAAATGAAAATTCATTTAGAGAGCATGTGATTTGACATCTGGAATTCTATAGAGACTCTATATAAAATTCCAAAAACTGAAATAACTACTTAGGATGAACCTACTAAAATAGCTTACAAAAATAATTGTAAAGCTATGAATGATTTGTATTGTGCTTTAGGAGATGAATAATTCAATCGCATATCTACTTGTACAATTTCTTATGAAAGTTGGGATACCTCAGGTGTTTCCCATAAAGGTACAAACAATGTCAATGAAATGAGACTGAACACCTATACCATTAAATATTATAATTTTAAAATTAAGTCTAATGAAACTATTTCTGAAATGTATCTCAGGTTCAATGAAATTGTTAACACTATGAGCTCACTTGGAAAAGCTATTCTTGCAAAGGAGAAAATTATGAGAATACTAAGATGTCTGCCAGACCGATGGAGAGGCACATCTATCTCAATTAGAGAATCATGTGATATTGCTAATTTCCCTATTAAGGAGATTATTGGTAAGCTTATGATGTGTGAAGAAGATCTCAAAGTAAACAATGATGAAGATGATGAACCAAAAAGGAAGTTACTGGCTTTTAAGTCTACTGCATCAAAGATAAAGGACAAGGAAAAAGTTCACAAACCTAATGAAATCTCAAAAAGTGAATGTTCAGTTTCTGATAGTGATGATGAAATGGCTTAGATATCCAAAAGATTCATTATGTTCTATAAAAAGAAAAAATTTATCAGAAAATCAAATTACATAGGAAAATATGATAACAAAGGTCATTAGAAGTAGGATTGGAAAAAGTTTGATAAAAGTGACTAATTTTTCTACTATGAATGAAAACGGAAAGGACATGTAAAAGAATATTGTCCAAAATTGAAGTTCAAAAAGAAATATGACTACAAGGACACCAAGTGTTAGAAATATATGAAAACAACTTGGAGTTATTCAGCGGATAGTTCAACTGATTTTGATTCTACTCAGGATGATAAATTTCAAAAAGCTAACATGTGTTTTATAGCAAACACATCTGAGGTAACATTATATACTCCTACTTTAAATTCATATTATTTTGGAGTTAAATATGATTGTGAATACGAAAATATGTCTAGTGAAGAGTTATTTGAATATTGTAATATGCTAGAAGAGACATGTAATGAATTGAAGGAAAATTATAAAGCATTAAAGAAATATCATGATTTAACCAGCTCTGTTAAATATGCACTTGATATATAAAAGGAATACAATGCTTAATTTCTTAAGGAAAATACTGAACTGAAATTTTCTAATGAGAAATTATGTAAGGACATAGAAAAATTCACAAATTGAAAACATACACTTACTCAAGTTCTAGGAAGAAAAGTGGCACCAAAATATTCCACTGGAATATGCTATCATCCTGGAAAGAGACAGATTACTAAAACAAGATTTATTCCAAAATCTGGACAGAATGCTGCTAGTTCATGTTCTGGAAATTCATATGCCTCAACTAGTTATTCACATAGTTATAGATCAAATAAAGTTCATATTTCAAAATCAATTTATTCTATAAATTATATGAAACCCATAAGACAAATCTGGGTACTTAATGCTTTCTTTGCTAACCTATCTGGACCGATGAAGATCTGGGTACCAAAATCATTTTCCATATAAATCTTTTTTGTAGGAAACTTGATTGAAGAGTTCTCATAAGATGATATGGTACTTGGACAATGGATTTTCAAGGAATTTGACTATGTGATAATCATTCTTTGAGAGCATAACCAATATTTATGGAGGCCATGTCACCTTTGGTGATAACATTAAAGGAAAGATCATCAGCCTAGTCCAGATTGGTAACACTGATTCAGTTTTAATTTATAAAGTTTTATTTGTTGATATACTTAAATATAATCTGTTAAGTATTTCTCAGTTATGTGATGATGGTTTCAATGTTAAATTTGAAAATGATTCTTGTAATGTTTTTAAATATAATAATGTTTTAGTATTTTCTGATCTGAAAAATGAAAATGTTTATGTCGTTGATTTGAATTCTTTAGCTACACAAAACATTACCTGCCTAAATGCTTTTCATAAAGAGTCTTTGCTTTGGCATAGAATATTATGACATTAAAACGTTCATTCACTTATAAAATTGACTAGGAAGAACTTAGTTAGAGACCTACCTAAACTCAAGTTCCCAGCTGATAATGTTTGTAATCCATGTCAAAAGGTAAAGAAACATAACATTTATTTTAAATCAAAGAAATAAGTTTCAACTTCCTAACCTCTCGAGTTAGTTCACATGGATTTGTTTGGACCTTATCGAGTTTCTAGTTCAAATGTGAAGCACTTTGTCTATATCCTAGTAGATGACTTTTCTATATATACTTGGGTATACTTCCTAGATCACAAAATTGAAGCTTGTTCTTACTTTACTAAATAATCCATGTCTATAGAAAACCTTAGTGGACTGATTATTAATACCCTAAGAAGTGACCATGGTCACGAGTTTGAAAATTAGGAGTTTTAATCTTATTGCTCACACAATGGCTATAGTCATAGTTTCTCTGCCCCTAGGACACATCAACAGAATGGTGTAGCAGGAAGAAGGAATATAACCCTTCAGAAAATTACAAGAGAAATTCTTAATGAATATAACCTACCTATTTATTTTTGGGCTAAAGCTATTAATACAGATTGTTATATTATGAATAGAGTATTGATTATACCTATTTGTAAGAATACCCCTTATGAGTTGTGGAATAATAGGAAACCTAAGGTTAGTTACTTTAGAGTTTTTGGTTGCAAAGTCTTTATTCTCAATACAATGGATAATCTTGACAAGTTTTCATCCAAAATTGATGAAGGAATATTTCTTGTTTGTTTTTTAACTAGAAAATCATATAGAGTCTATAATAATAGAACCAAATTTGTGGAAGAATCTGTTCATATCAAGTTTGATGAAACTGATCCACATGAACATAAGTCTTCTCTTGAAAATATTAAAGAAGAGTTGTATGTTCTGAACCTCAGTGATAATATCAATAAACCTGCTATAAAGAGAACCAATTTTGGAAGTATTCCAAAATACAGTCCTACTGAACCCGACCCCAGAGAAGAACCTGAAATTTCTAGTCCTACCTTTACTAGATCAACTAGGATTTTAAAGAATCACCCTTTTGATGTTGTTGTTGATAATCTTGATAGAGGGACACAGACTAGATCTTCTCTAAGAAATCAGGTATAACATCAAGCCTTTATTTCACAGTTAGATTCTAATAATATCAATAATGCAACAAATTATGAATTTTTGATAATGGATATGCAAGAAGAGTTAAATCAATTCGAAAGAAAAAAAGTCTGGGAATTAGTAGAAAGACCAAAGGACACTTTGAACATAGGCACTAAATGGGTTTTTATAAACAAAGTTGACGAGTCAAGAAATATAGTAAGAAACAAAGCTGGTATAGTTGGACAAGGATATAGTCAAGAGGAAGGAATATACTATGAGGAAACCTTTGCTCCTGTAGCTAGGTTAGAGGATATTAGGATTCAACTTTCCTATACTACTCATCTGAATTTCAAGTTATATCATATGGATGTCAAAAGTGCATTTCTAAATGGTTTTATAATTGGAAATGTTTTTGTTGAACGACCACCTGGATTTACAAATCCCCATTTCCAAAATCATGTTTTTAAACTTTTTAATTCTTTATATGTTTTAAAACTGGCTCCAAGAGCTTGGTATGATAGAGTTACAAATTTTCAAATTTCAAAAGGTTTTACTAAAGGAATTGATGATCCCACTCTTTTTATTAAAAGAAATTCCAATGAAATTTTTATTGTACAAATCTATGTTGATGATATTATTTTTGGTTCTTCCAAACATTCTTTATGTACTGATTTTTGAAAGATTATTCAAAATGAATTTGAAATGAGTTTAATGGAAGAACTCAAGTATTTTATTGGATTTCAAATTTTTCAAAAGAAGGATGTAATTATTTTAAATCAAAGAAAATATAAAAAGGTTCATTTAAAATGTTTTGGTTTGGATAGTAATAAGGCAAGTGAAACAACAATTAGTACCACATGTAAGGTGGATGATGATAAAACTGGGAAACCAGTCGATCAAACCAATTATAGAGGTATTATTGGGAGTCTACTTTACCTTACTGCTAGTCGACCAGATATTATGTTTAGTGTGTGTATGTGTGCAAGGTTTCAAGACAATACTAAATAATATCATTTTATAACTGTTAAAAGGATTTTCAAATATCTCAAAATTACTACAAATTTAGATTTATTTTATCCAAAAGGAAAACCCTTTGACTTAAGGAGTTATTTGGATGCTGACTTTGTTGGTTGCAAGCTGGATAGAAAGAGAACATCTGGAACATGTCATCTTTTAGGAAATTCCCTAGTATCTTGGTGTAGTAAGAAACAGAACACTGTTTCATTATCTACTACTGAAGTAGAATACATAGCTGCTGGTAGTTGTTGTGCATAGATTCTATGCACAAAAAACACTATGTTGGACTATGGATATCAATTTAGACATGTTTCTATAAATTGTGATACTCTAGTGCATTTAACATTTCTAAGAATCATGTGTCTCACTCTATGAAAAAACACATTGATGTTTGACATCACTTCTTGAGGGATAACTATGAAAAGTGTGATATTTATCTTCAATTTATTGACTCTAAACATCAGTTAGCTGATATTTTTACCAAGCTCTTAAGATCTGAAAGATTAGAATTTATTAAACATGAGTTACGTATGATATATCTATGAAACTAATCTGTGAAACAGATATGCGAAACCGATACGTGAAACCGTTAGTGTTTGTCAAAATGCCGTTGTTTTAAAAAATCGTTATTATTGTTTATTATTATTATTATTATTGTAACCCTAAATGATAAAAATAATGACCCGCGGCTATTTCAAAATGACTATTGACCTTCCATCTCCCGCCGAACTCTCTCTTCTTTTCTGAATCCCAAACCTTCCGAACCATTAGAAATTTTCCAACTGCTCAATCCTCTCAAACCTCTAAATGGCCAAGAAATAGCTGCAATGTAAGGAATCTAAAGGTTCCTCTCCTGTGAAACATGCTTAAGGAAAATCGAGCAACACGACTCAAAGGTCAGTGAACCTGGAGTTTGAAACTCGGGTTGTTATAGCTGAAAATGATGTATGTTCTGAATGGGTGTTATCCAGCAACTCTTCTCTTCTGAAGGTTTTAGAAATAAAAAGATGGAAAGACTGGTTTTGTGATAATTACCGTCTCTATTACCCAATGTTAGTGCATGGATTTTGTCTGAACAGAAGTATTTTTTTGGATTGAACATAAGCTGCGAGACTATCTTCTACAATCAAATATAAAAAGATAACTTTTTTATCGAAGCAGTGGGATGAATGTTTAGGAGTACCTCATAATGGTAGATACGAGGATTACACTGGAAATATACCTCCTACCACTGAATACTTTTCTTATCAGCTAGCTATGGAGAATTTGACTGGTATGTCTGAATCCAAAAGAATAACTGCTGTTGAGTTGGATGGTGAGAGTATAATTCTATTAAAGTTTATTCAACACCAAGTATGTCCTAGAAAAAGTGATTTTGATTCTATAATGTATCAAGATGTTTTTCTATTGTTTTTACTATTGAATGGTGAAAGGATAAACCTGTGTAGATATTTTTCTGTCCATATTGCAGAGATGGTGAATCCATCCAAGAAATCTACAACAATGTTCTACTCCAAGAAAATATCTGACATGATGAAGTTCTTGGGCTGTGTTGATGATGCAGATGAGTGTATCTCATCCAGTAGTAGCTTATATATTGACAAGGATATTTTCAAAAAGGATTAAAATAAACTGGAACCCATGGAAGATGTTTGGGGTTGCTGATGAAGAAAAGTTTAATGACTCTTTCAATCCTATTGACCATCCTAAGAGACCAAAGGAGATGAGAGATCCGAGTTTAAAACATGGCGAAGAAGGGGTTTATTCTGATGAAGAAGATGAAGCTGTAGTTCTTAAGGATACTGGTGAGTCTAGTAAGAAGGGAACAGTAGAAGAAGGATCTGAAGATGAAGCTGATACTGGAATGGAGCCTGAATCACCTCATGATGACAAGAGTGATCCCGATACGGTATGTCCAAAGAAAAGAAGAATGGAATTAGGACCATCAAGTCCACCTCTCAAATTTCTAGAGATAGAACCTCTTTTAGATGATGATGAAGAAAGTGAGTCTAATGTATCAAATTTTGAGCGGTATGAATCCAGCAGTAAATACATTTCAAATGAACAATCGGTCAATGATAGTGAAGATAGTGAAGAGGGTGATGGTAGTTATGGTGATAGTGGTGAAGATGACAGTAGTGATGATGATGATGATGTAGGTACTCGACTAGTGGATGGTCAAAATGTGATTCAAGTTGATCCTCACCCCCAACTAAATGAGAAAGACCCTGCTCTTGAGACTGAAAGGACAGTACAATCATAGATTGATGTGGATGATGAAGTCTCTCCTGAAAATTATGGAACAACTTTGTTTGTGAAACCTTTTTATCTGTTATGCAAAGCTGCATGGGAAGAACACCCAGGTCTTTCAATTTTGGGTTTAGATTAATCATAGGAAGAGGAAGAATAAGTGCATACTGCAAGTGTAAGAGATTTAGTTAAGGCTCGATTAGTTTCTGAGTATATGTAGATGACATCAAATAGACCTGGTCCTTTAGTTTCTCAATGTAGACCTGATCTTATAGTGGCACAATCTGATCTTGAAAAATTTAAATCTCAGTTTCCTCAAGCAGTTAGAGAGACAATAAAAGTGTAATTGTGTAATGATCCTACTCCTGCTCCTGTGAATTTATTTGAGGCTACTATGAATTCATTGACTCAAAGAGTGGTGAGTATCATTAAACCGGACCTGTACAATAATAGTGAGAAAATTTTCAGGCATATTACCTCTCAGAATCAAATGCTCAATGATTTAAGTAGTGGTTTTGTTTCTTTGTCATGTGAGTTTAGAACAACTATCTCTCGTATGATGGAAGTGTTATGAAATTTTGTAGAACACCTGAAGAAAGATGATTTGCAGAAGATCAAAGCTAAGATCACTCAGACTGTTGCTCAGGATAGCTCCTCCAGAATATCCAAGATCACTTGTTATGAAATCAATACCTTAAAAGATACTATAAAATAAGAGTTGGCATCTCTTAGGCAGATCCTGGATTTAGATTCCTTGAAAAAGATGAAAGACAAAAGTCATCATATACCCAAAACGGTGCAGTTGTATTAACATGATGCTACTAAGGCATAGAAAGTGATTAAAGAGAAAGTGGATCACTACTTTTCGATGATTTACACCATGAATGAGTTGAACCATCAGTTTAAGGCTTTGGCTAACAATTTGAGGCTCCCTCGAGTCCCTCAAGATTTCAAGGCTCAAGTCCAACAGTTGAAGGATTTCACTCCTACTCTTGAAAGTTTCATGTAGAACAAGAATGATTTTGAAAAGGATTTGAAATATGGTGGTGAAGTAATTCATGATTTTATCAATCTGCTCAAACCATATATTCAAGTGCATGCGAAGGAAATTGTTCTTCCTACTACAGAGCCTCTTAGTTCATCAGATGTTGCTTCTGGTCAGATATCAGTGTCTCATGCTCTATCTAATATATGGACTATCTTTCAGCAGCCACCTCCAAAAAGATCTTTTACTCCTCAACAAGTGACCTTATCACCCACTATTCTACCACCCAGAGTTGTCCCACCTCCTCTCTCCATTCGTCCAGATCAAACATCCACCAATGCACCCTCTGGACCATCCATTCCACCTTCTACAAAAGGGAATGCTCCATTTCACCAAATGAAGTAGTTGTGCCAGTAATTTTTTATAGGGTGTCTATTTCTTGTCCTGTTAAAATTTGTATCTAGTTCTTGTACTCTTTCTGAAAACTTTTTTTAAGTTGCATTCTCTTATTGATTGTCTTCCTTCTACGATTCTTGTTGATAATCCTAAGGGGTGAGAAATAATGAATGGGGGAGAAATAATAAAAGAGGGAGAAATAATGAAAGGGGTATAAATGAATATATATCGATAAATAGGGAGAAATTACTACTTATTTAATGTTCTGTTGATATATTCTCTCTTTGCTTTTACTCTGATGCCATTCTCTGATGATCTGTTTATCTTTTGGTATATATTCTTTTTATATAGGGGGAGCATAATAAATGACATACTCTCTTCTCTCTTCATTTATGCCCTTGATTTGTGATTATCAAAAATGGGGAGACTGTTGAACTCTCTGTGAGATGGTTATTCTAATAGTCACAAATCATTGTTCCATTTATGTCCATTTAGTCTATTGTTTAATTTATTTTAAATGTATTTACATATGTTTAAATATTGTCTACATAATGTTTATCTATGTTAATTTATGTTTTATTGTTGTCTTGGAAGTATTCTGGACTGAACAAATGCTTAGTGTGAATTTCATGTTAATGACGCATCGCTGATGCACGATCACACTGATGATGAACAGTCACACCGATGATGAACTGTCACACCGATGAAGAATGGTCGCACCAATGATCAATGATCGCACCCATGATGAATGGTCGCCCTGATGAAGAATGGTCGCACCGATGATGAACAATCGCACCGATGATGAACGGTCGCACCGATGATGAACGGTCGCATCGATGATGAACAGTCGCAATGATGATGAACAGTCACACCGATGATGGACGATCATATAGATGATGAACGGTTGCACTGATGGAAATGGTTGCACCAATGTCAATAGTAATACCGATGATGATCACAAGCTATTGAATCTGATACTGATCACAAGCTACCGAAGCTGATACTGATCACAAGCTACCGAAGCCGATACTGATCACAAGCTACCGAAACTGATACTGATCACAAGCTACCGATACAGATGCTGATCACAAGCTACCAATACCAATGCTGATCATGAGCTACCGATACTGATAATGATCATGAGCTACCGATACCGATGCTGATCATGACCTACCGGTACTTATACTGATCATTTTCTACCGATACCGATGCAGATTCAAAATGACCTATTGATCTCATGAATCACCGATAGTCATGAAAACTGTTTGAAATTTCTATTAAATCATATTTAATTCCAACAATCATATTTGTTGTTCCTAATGAAATTAATGATATTTAATGATAGTCGTTTTCATGTCAGGGAATCGTACCTAGTACCTATGAAAAGGTAATAATTCCTATTGCTGGAGCTTGTGGATTATAAGGAAGATCGAGCTGCAGTAAAAGGTAGAGACGCAAAGAGGTAGAGAGAAATAATTCCTCCATGCACACAAATACATGAAAATAAGAACACATAAGGAACTAGATGAACACTCATACTCATCATGAATACTGGTTCAAAGAATAAGGGAAAGTATTACACAGAACACTTTCACATTCAAGCTGAACACCTACACTGGAAGTGAAGAAACAAGAACTACGACACTCTGTTTTCTTGAAAATTTCCAGAGAAGGACTCAAAGTGTAACGCCCCGACCCCAGTTACCCAAAGTCGGTGCATTACTTCGTAACATTGGCATGATCACAAAAGGTCAAGTCTCGAAAGACCGATTAGTTTAGTAGCCTTGGAAACAATAGATACATTCATAAACGTACATTAAATCATAAATCAAAACAAAACTACAACATCTTCTCTTCATATCCCCTTATATTATCCCTGTAGGCCATTCATAATATACTTCTTCACATCCTGGAAAAATTAAAACATTGAAAGGGGTGAGCTCAGATGCTCAGTAAGGATAAGAATATAGCAGAAGCTTTCATCAATAAACATAAACATTTAAGGAAATGTATAACTAAAACAAAAGCCTTCTAAACTTGAACTTCAACATAATATGGCAAAAGTAAAATGAGATAATTCCATTTACTACTTCACATGGATATTCTACTAGTCGAATAATCACATGCAATATCAATAACCACTTTCATAATGATGGAATGCATAATGCCAGACTATCATAACCACGTAGCCAAGGCCTCATGCCAGGACCAGAAATAAGATTTTGTCAAGGCCTCGTGCCAAGACACTACTTTGTCTCATGATACCTGCCGATGCATCGAGGAGATATCGCGGGCTCCACCCATCACTTACTAAGTCCAATGCATTCCTCATATGAATAGTTTTAAACATATCATAAACCATAACATAATTGTATCACATAAAACATAAAATTTCCACATTTCAATCACAAGATATCAATACAACTAATTGATATAATAAAAACACTTTCAAAACCATTTTCAATACCAAAATAAAAGAAAGCTAAAACTCTGTATTTATTTTTCATTAAAAAAAGTGATGGCTTGTAGAGGAAGCCGAAACTCAAATAATGGTCATGGCGGCAGAGAAGTCGTTTTCACCGCATATGTATGAAAATAAAAACATTCCCTTTTTTTCATTTAGTAAAACGCTTCGTATAAAAATATTCCTTTTGAATAAACTTAAAAGTCGAAGGGGTTTATACACAATATAAAAGAAAGTTGTGTATAAAACCAAATGTGCCTCAATGAAAGGAGATTGAGACGAAATCCTTACAAAGATCATTTTTAAAATAAAATAGATCGATTATGTGTATCCACTATAAGTAAAAATAAATAAAGTACAAACACAAGATATGACATAATAATATCATAACATAATTTGAAAGTATGAGATTAACCCAAAGAATGGAAATTGGGTTAAGAAATTCCCTTGCCTTGTGTCCTGTCTTGACTCGACCGTTCTTTAATCTCCTAAATAATAAACTAGAGTTAATTTATAATTTCTTAAGAACCTTTTTCAAGTTTTTTATTTTTTATCACTTATTACCATGTTATGAACATTGGGTATTTATTTAAGTTAATAACGGTCGTTTTTTAGATCTTTGGTACTTGAGTAAAAAATAAACTTCTTATAATTACAAGTTGTTCATGTGGTGAAATATCCATTATTTCCAGAATTTTATTCATGATATAGATATCATATATCTCATATATATCCAGTATATACATGAATTTATAATATTCCATAGCGTTTAGGGGTATGAAATGAAATGCATCGTTCATGGAGACGGTAAGCCGTACGTATGCATGAACGCTACTTTCATTTCTATTTTGTATTTAATGAAATCATAAGGATATAAAGGTATATTATAATTCCAGTATAATATCATATATAATATCATTTACTCCATCCTTTATACATCCCACATATGACATTAACGATTCAAATCACTTTGAGGGGGCGTTAGTCCACACTTCCTAAAATGAAAATATCGCGTTTACCCATAATGGAAACAATAAAGGTATGCCATAAATGAAAAATACAGAACCTTAATTAAAACATAAACATATTATATATTATTTATAAATATAGTGACATCTTAATGGCTACCTTTTAAGGTGTTATATGAGTGTTGAACAATCATCATTTCGTGATGCAGAAATTCGCCATCCACAGAAACAGTATGTTCTTTAACCATTAGATGTAGGTGTGTGTAAGTGTAGCTCGAATAATACTTATAACAGAATCCTAGTATATTTATGATACTGTTTTTGTTACAAATGAAATGAATAAAAAGTGTTTAGGGGGTTGGATAAGCAAAATAAAACAAAATAACATAAGAGAAGACATTACCTTAATATCGGGTAACTCTTTTGATTTGAGCCAAAGGATTCCTTGGGAAGAATTATGCCCAGAGTGAGGCTTCTAGGAGTAAGGGAGGGAAGTTGGGAGAGTATTTGGGTAGAGGTTGGAAGAGCCAAAAGGCTTTGAAAGTGTGAGTAAGGTGGTAGTGGTGGGGGCCTTTTATAAGTGGAGAGGAGGGGCACTCTTGGAAAGTAATAAAATATTACTTTATTATACAATGATTTTCGGATTCTAAAGGTCCCACACTTATATAATTCTAGGATAAGGTGATAAGGGTTTGAAATATTCTCATCCAATAGGCTTTGGAAAAGTGTGATGCTTAGATTTTACATTATCTTTTAATTTTTTTTAAATCATTAATTAATGAGGTAATCGCTGCATCATCATGGTGTCACAAATAATTTAATTTATTTAATGTCTAAAAATTATAAAAAAATATCATGATGTAGGAAATCTTTTTATATTTCTAATTAATATTTATAGTCAAAAATATTACTTGTGTAACCCCATTTAAAAATTGTTTTAGTAAAACAACTCTTGGTTGTGACCTTTTTATTTTAACATTTAATAAAAAGTTATTTATGTCCTTTTCCTACCAAAGTGGCTCCATGGGGTCCCCAAGTTGACCCATGGATTTTATTGGTTGTCCATGAAACATCCCATAGTGGTAGGACAGGTGTAAAGGTATTTTCATATTTTTATAATATCATTTTTACCTTAAATTTCACTAATTAACTTTAATCACGATTAATTAAACTTAAAAGTTACTATTGACCAAAAAAATATTTTAATCCCATTGAACCACATTTTACTTCCTAATGACAACCATTTATGTCGAATTTTTGAAAATCAAATCACAGAAGTGGTAATATTTCATTTAAATGAAAAATCAGTTATTTAACTACCACTTAGTGGTTTCACTATTCATCAAAAATTGATGTTTTTCAGAACAATGCCAAAATTTCACCCTAAGATATAACTGATATTACGAATCCAAAAATGATCTCTATTTTAAAAAATTCCAAACATATAAGTTTCATTAATTAATTTTATAATTAATTCCCGCTGTCACAACAAATAGCATGTTTTAAGAAACAATATATATCAAAAGATTGACAATTGTTTATTTCCAATTTCAATATTAAATTAATTCTAATCACCACCATTGGATAAAACGGTAAAAATATATTATAATTATAATTTAAAACCACTAAATAGTATAATTTATCACTATAAATTATTTTTATAAAAAAATTTGTTTTAAGTATTTTTCACTATTCATAAAAAATTGGATGTTCTCAGAAAATTACAAAAAATTCAACTTTGGATAATTTCGATATTACGAATACAAAAATGAAGTCCATTTTGAAATATAAAATTTCTATTATTTTAAAAAGTGGGTATTACTATTCACAACTGCTACATTGATTAGTTTTGGTGTGTGTTAGAACTCGAAGTTGCGTACCACACACGCTACTGTATTATTCAAAGAGATGTGTACCGTGGAAGCTTGGGGTGTTACATTCTCCCCTCCTTCAAATAATTTCTTCCTAGAAATTTGAAATTTTTCTTTGAAAATAAAAGGTTGAAAATAGAAAATACCTTTGTGGAAAACCCACATTGGATATAATGTTAATAAAAATATCACATTAAAAGAAAGAAAGAGAAGTACAAAGGTCACCCGAGATAGTCCATACTAGGATTCTATGAAAATATGGATATGGAGGAGAAACAAACCATCAAGGTCTGATGGAGAGTTGTAGAAATCAGGATTAAGAGAAAGTTAACCACAAGAAAAATCACAAACTTGTGATTGGTTAAACGGTCATTGAATCCCCAGTTGAAAAAGTTAACCGAAAACGTTTTTGTTTTAAGTTACCTTTTATAATGTTGAGGAATTTATTTAAAAGATTTACTATGAACATAAGGGAATATACATACTTGTCATTTAGACTTTAATTCTTTAATAAATTTTTACCACAAACACATCTTTCACTCTAAAAGGTAATAGAACTCAAAAATATTCTATTTATCCTAATTGTATAAGGTTTTTAAATATTAACACATACCATTTAGATTATGAAAAATATTTTGTAAGAACCAGGGACTTCCTATAGGCTAGTGGTAGGTAATAAAGGCCTATCACACTATGGTTGTGGGTTCAATTCTTGCAGCTTTGTCCGACGCGACGGGTTATGCCCCACCCTGCAGGTTGTCCTTTTCCTAAAACTATAGTATTATAATATTGCAAAAATAATCTTCATAAATGTTTTATCATTAAACGATACTATCAAAAGTTCAACTTAATCCATTCCAACCTTTATAGTTATTCCAAAATACCTCCATCCAGACTTTCTCTAAATGATCTCTAAATTCAAAAATCAATTGTATCATCATATTCCTCAAACAAGGTAAAGTTTCACTTATTCTCACATAGAAAAATATTATTAACTTCATCAGATTAAAACCTTAATCAAAACAACAAGTACTACAGTACAATCCTTTTATATATCACATTATTCTTACAACCAGAATATAATCCTTGAGTCCAAAAGCACCAATACATTAATTATTCCACTTCAACTGTAGTAATAGCATAAGATTGGCCTTGATCCCTTGGCCTTTTTTGAGGTTAGTTTCCCTGACGATTAGGACATTAATTTGCATAATGACCCATTTCCCTACAATTGTAGCATTCAACATTGATATCCTCTTTCATTCCCTTACAATCACGAGCCTGGTGACTTTTTTTCTCCACATTTGTAACAAACTCCCATTCCTTTTAGGCAAGTACCAGGTTGATTCTTCCCACAATTATTGCATAATGGAAAATCATTATTTCCCTTTTTCCCTTTATCTGTCTCTTGTTCCACCGTTCTCTTCCTCTCTTGCTTTTCTTTGTTGTCATAAGACATAGAGAATTACATTTCTGTCTTGATAGCACACAATACTATATCCTCGTATGTTGAGAAAGATTGTGACACTAAATATCGACAGAGAAATGGTTTCATCCCACCAAAGAAACGATCAATCTTACTTCTTGGGTTACGTATATAATCTACTGCATGCCTCACTAACCTTGTAATGTTATCCTCATACTTTGCGACATTCTCATCCTCCTTTTGTCTCAGACTCAGAAATTGCCTTTCCATATCTGCTTGATGGTCATGTGGAAAGTATTTTTCTATGAAAAGATCTTTGAACTATCTCCATTCCATACTTGATACTTCTTCATCTTCCTTTGTATTTAGAATCAATGACCACCATTGATCAGCATCTCTAGTGTGGTGGTAGACTGCCATGACAACCTTCTCCCTTTCACTACTCCCCAAGGCATGGAATATTTTTTCTAAGGAGTTTATCCATTGCTCAGCTACTAATGGATTTGTACCCCCATTAAATGTTGGTGGTTGTTGCCTCATGAAGCGGTCTAACATTGATCCTCCATATTGCGGATTAGGGTGCTCCATTCAAGTAAGGTTTTTATTCATAACCTGAGGGAGTTGTCCCAGTATGGTAATAAGTTGATCATCACCAGTTGTATCTACAAATCCACAATAATTATCTTGAGCAGCAGGGCAATCCCTACACGGATTGCGTGCATTGATACAGTTTCTATTCCTTCCACTAGACGCCATTTATAAACAATGGCATAAACTAGATGAGTTTATGAATCAAAATACATAATTCCATACTTATAAAATACTTAACATAAATTGAACTATTTATCAATATAATCCATAATCATAAAAAAAATTCTTTGAGGAAGAATATACTCATAACCCTTCATAGTGGTTTGTAAAGAAAATGAGAATTATCCTAAGCATATCTCCCGGGAGTGTCGTAACCAAGAGTGCAGCAAGGCCCGTTGTCGTGCACCAGTTCCTGTTCGAGTCTAGCTCAATGTGGTGTTTTCGGGTTTTACCCTAGGTACATCTGTGCTAGAGCCACCTCTACCTTCTCGTATCCAGACAGGGATGTATTGCTTGGAAAACTCACAAAATATCTATAATACCAATATTCTAGGAAGTTCTTCTATAATAATCCTCAAAGTCTATCTTTGGGATATGTGCTCTAATCAGAGTTTATCTAAATCTAGCTTCCAAGGTTAGTACTAACCTCCCTCTGATACCAACTATAATGCCCTGACCCCAGTTACCCAGAGTCGGTGCATTACTTCGTAACATTGGCATGATCACAAAAGATCAAGTTTCAAAAGACCGATTAGTTTAGTAGCCTTGGAAACACTAGATACATTCATAAACGTACATTACATCATAAAGCAAAACAAAACTAAAACATCTTCTCTTCATATCACCTTATATTATCCCTGCAGGTCATTCATAATATACTTCTTCACATCCTGGAAAAATTAAAACATTGAAAGGTGTGAGCTCAGATGCTCAGTAAGGATAACAATATAGCGGAAGATTTCATCAATAAACATAAAAATTTAAGGCAATGTATAAATAAAACAAAAGCCTTTTAAACTAGAACTTCAACATAATATGGCAAAAGTAAAATGAGATAATGCCATTTACTTCTTCACATGGATATTCTACTGGTCGAATAATCACATGCAATATCAATAACCACTTTCATAATGATGGAATGCATAATGCCAGACTATCATAACCACGTAGCCAGGGCCTTGTGCCAAGACCACAAATAAGATTTTGTCAAGGCCTCGTGCCAAGACACTAGTTTGTCTCATGAGACCTGCTGATGCATCGAGGAGCTATCGCGGGCTCCCCCCGTCACTTATTAAGTCCAATGCATTCCTCATATGAATAGGTTTAAACATATCATAACCCATAACATAATTGTATCACATAAAACATAACATTTCCACATTTCAATCACAAGATATCAATACAACACATTGATATAATAAAAACGCTTTCAAAACCATTTTCAATACCAAAATAAAAGAATGTTAAAACTTTGTATTTATTTTTCATTAAAAAAAAGTGATGGCTTGTAGAGGAAGCCGAAACTCAAATAATGGTCACAGCGGCGGAGAAGTCGTTGTCGCCGCATATGTACGGAACGAAAAACATTCCCTTTTTTTCATTTAGTAAAACGCTTCGTATAAAAAGATTGCTTTTGAATAAACTTAAAAGTCAAAGGGGTTTATACACCGTATAAAAGAAAGTTGTGTATAAAACCAAATATGCCTCAATGAAAGGAGATTGAGACGAAGTCCTTACAAAGACCATTTTTAAGATAAAATAGATCTATTATGTGTATCCACTATAAGTACACATAAATGAAGTAAAAATACAAGATATGACATAATAATATCATAACATAATTTGAAAGTAGGAGATTAACCCAATGAATAGAAATTGGGTTATGAAATTCCCTTACCTTGCGTCCTGTCTTGACTCAACCGTTATTTAACCTCATGAATAATAAACAAGAGTTAATTTATAATTTCTTAAGAACCTTTTTCAATTTTTTATTCCTTTTTTATCACTTATTACCATGTTATGAACATTATGTATTTATTTAAGTTAATAACGGTCATTTTGTAGATCTTTGGTACTTGAGTCAAAAATAAACTTTTTATAATTACAAGTTGTTCATGTGGTGAAATATCCATTATATCCAGAATTATATTCATGATATAGATATCATATATCTCATATATATCCAGTATATACATTAATTTATAATATTCCATAGCGTTTAGAGGTAAGAAATGAAATGCACCATTCATGGAGACGGTAAGTCGTACGTACGCATGAACGCTACTTTCATTTCTATTTCATATTTAATGAAATCATAATGATATAAAGGTATATTATAATTCCAGTATAATATCATATATAATATCATTTACTCCATCCTTTATACATCCCACATATGGCATTAACGATTCAAATCACTTTGAGGGGGCGGTAGTCCGCACTTCCTAAAATGAAAATATCGCGTTTACCCATAATGGAAACAATAAAGGTATGCCATAAACGAAAAATACAGAACCTTAAGTAAAACATAAACATATTATATATTATTTATAAATATCGTGACATCTTAATGGCCACCTTTTAAGGTGTTATATGAGTGTTGAACAATCATCGTTTCGTGCGGCAGAAATTCGCCATCCACAGAAACAGTATGTTCTTTAACCATTAGATGTAGGTGTGTGTAAGTGTAGCTCGAATAATTCTTATAACAACATCCTAGTATATTTAGGATACTGTTGTTGTTACAAATGAAAGGAATAAAAAGAGTTTATGGGGTTGGATAAGCAAAATAAAACAAAATAACATAAGAGAAGACATTACCTTAAAATCAGGTAACTCTTTTGATTTGAGCCAAAGGCATCCTTGAGAAGAATTATGCCCAATGTGAGGCTTCTTGGAGTAATGGATGGATGTTGGGAGAGTATTTGGGCAGAGTTTGGCCGAGCCAAAAGTCTTTGAAAGTGTGAGTAAGGTGGTAGTGGTGGGGGCCTTTTATAAGTGGAGAGGAGGGGCACTCTTGGAATGTAATAAAATGTTACTTTATTATACACTTCTTTTCGGATTCTAAAGGTCCCACACTTATATAATTTGAGGCTAAGGTGATAAGGGTTCGAAATATTCTCATCCAATAGTCTTTGTACAAGTGTGATTCTTTGATTTTACATTATCTTTTCATTTTATTCAAATCGTTAATTAATGAGGTAATCGCTGCATCATCATGGTGTCATAAGTAATTTTTTATAATGTCTAAAAATTAAAAAAAACTATGCTGATGTAGGATATTTTTTTATCTTTCTAATTAATATTTATAGTCAAAAATATGAATTTTATAAACCCATTTAAAAATTGTATTAGTAAAACAACTCTTGTTTGTGACCTTTTTATTTTAACATTAAATGAAAAGTTATTTATGTCCTTTTCTTACCAAAGTAGCTCCATGGGGTCCCCAAGTTGACCCATGGATTGTCGTGGTCGGCCATGACACATCCAATAGTGGTAGGACAATTGTAAAGGTATTTTCATATTTTTATAATATCATTTTTACGTTAAATTTCACTAATTACCTTTAATCGCGATTAATTAAACTTAAAAGTTACTATTCACCAGAAAAATTATTTTAATCCCATTGAACCACATTTTACTTCCTAATGAAAATCATGTATGTTGGATTTTTGAAAATCAAATCACAGAAGTGGTAAAATATCATTTAAATGAAAAATCAGTTATTTATCTACCACTTAGTGGTTTCACTATTCATCAAAAATTGAAGTTTTTCAGAACAATGCCAAATTTTCACCCTAAGATATAATTGATATTCCGAATCCAAAAATGATGTCTATTTTACAGTGTTCCAAACATATAAGTTGCATTAATTAATTTTATAATTAATTCCCGCTGTCACAACAAATAGCGTGTTTTTATGAAATAATATATATCAAAAGATTGGCAATTGTTTATGTCCAATTTCAATGTTAAATTGATTCTAATGACCACCATTGGATAAAATGGTAAAAATATATTATAATTATACTTTAAAACCACTAAATAGTATAATTTATCACTATAAATTATTTTTATTAAAAAAGTTGTTTTAAGTATTTTTCACCATTCATAAAAAATTGGAAGTTCTCAGAAAATTACAAAAAATTCAAATTTGGATAATTTTGATATTACAAATACAAAAATGTAGTCCATTTTGAAATATAAAATTTATATAATTTTAAAAAGTGGGTATTACTATTCATAATGGCTACTTTTATTCGTTGTGGCGTGTGTTAGAACTCGAAGTTGCGTACAACACACGCTACTGTATTATTCAAAGAGATGCGTACCGTGGAAGCTTGGGGTGTAACACAAAGCATCATTTAAATCAATCCAAGGAGTCTAGAGCTTCACTCACAATACATAGAGCACTCTAAACTCATCTATATCTGTTTAGATCTATTGTGTTTCATTCATTTACTTTTGAGCAGTGTGTGTTGTTTTTACACACTGACTTCTGGACTGAACTGAAGGATACTAAATCCTCACTCCAAACTTCTTACACATTACTATATCCCACTGTGAATTGTGGAAGAGGTCATGTGTGACCTGCATAGCCTGTATTATATTATTTTTGTTTTCCCATGAAAAAATGTTGTAGAGGTCTTAGTACCTGTATAGTCTCTGTACTGTTGTTTTCCCCGATCCAGTGTGTGGATCAAAATATATATAATTTTTTTAAGAGGACTAAGTCTCAGCTTGAGACTGAACCTCTTGTTTTAAAACTATTGTGCTTAATTATTTTAGTTTTAACCAATATTGAATATTCAATATCCAATTACTTTGAAATATAATTTTTTTTAATGTTTCTTTAATAGTTAATCTTGCAAGTGTTTTTATAGATTGTAAAGCATTGGGTTATCTTAAAAGGTTAATTAATATTCAATTTGATTTAATTGAGAACTAATCAATCTCTTGAGACCCTAACTTCCATTTATTCTGATACAAATTCACTATAAATTATTATTTTATACAATTAGGGGGATTTTAATAGAGATATTTTAAATAGAAATTTTAATTTGGACTCAATTCACCCCCCTCTTGAGTATCCACTCTGACCAACAAAAATATTTTATATTTAACTATCTGTTTAATATTATTCTAACAACAGTTGGAATTATGATTTATAATATTTATTAACTTATTAAAATTCATAATTTTATACAATATATTATTATTAAAATGGTTGTGTATTTCTCTATGTTACACTAACATAATGATAAAATAATTAAAATTACAATATTTAAAAAAAAACTTATTTTCGACTAAATACAATTATTTTTAAAAGAATAACAGAATATAAATAAAAGGACTTTTATTTAAAATAACCATTTTCATAATTAACTCATATTAATTATTTATCTTCCAAATTTAGTAAATTTTAATGGTTTAGGTCATTACATTATACCCCTTAATTATATTACATCATGGAAATTCAAAAATACAAATTACTAATGTAGATTGTGAGGGAAAATATACATAGGGATATATGTTATAATGAAATATCTATCTTACTATCTCAATCAAGATGAAGAGTCTTATATTCTACTAAAAAACATGTTTTGATCATATGTCTATGTATGCACTTGTCATAATCATATATTATAAAGATCATTCCATTTTCTTGATAACCTTCATATACAAGGAATAAAAATATACCAAAATCATATATTGTTCCAGAAATAAATTATATCTTCAATCCTCATATGGAATAAAAACTAGTTTCTAAAATCACAAACTAGCATATATATACATTAATCCCAAAATGGTATTAGCCTAAAAATTTTCAGGAATCCACTATCAATCCAAATGAAAAAAAAATATATTACTTACCTCTTACAAAATCCCATGAAATATATCAATTTAAAATCAATAATATATTAAACCTAAGAGTTATCCATCACCTATAATGTTTTTTGATAGTTATCTCCAAAAATTTGACCATGAATTTAAATCACACTTTAGGGTACCTATACTATTTATTAAATGTTATAAAACCATGAATGCACAATTAATGAAGAAGAATCTATATATGTTTCTTATATTCCTGCATAAATTTCGGAATAAAACATCATATAACTCACAAATATCAATTTCTAAAAGAATCAAAATTTAATTACTCTAAAGATATTAACCTCAATAAGTTAGTTAATATAAAGATATTCAATTTTCAATCATATACCAATATTTAATAATTTATGTTTGGTCCCATGTTTATGTATAATATATAATGGTTTCTAGAAAAACACCTTGTTTAACCGTAATTTTTTCCCTTGTTTCAGCCTAGACTGAAAACGAAATTTTTATGAAAATTTCCAAAATAGGAATATTTAAACCACAATATAAATATATATTCTATAACTAAACTAGTTTTAACATATTACACATTTTTTCATCATATGGAACTCTTTATACAATCCTTCATGTAAATTGGTAATTTTTCTAATAAGTTATCATCATCAAGATTTATTATATTATACTAGAATTGTTCATAACGGTTCATTAATAAAATGAAAATGTAAAAAAATATCCCCTGATAGTGTTATTTCTTTTTTTTTTTCGGTAAGTCCTCTTGATTATGAACTATGTCACAATTTAGTTAATACCCATAAAACTCTCTTTGATGTTATTACCCCTAGGTACATCTATTCCAGAAGTACATCCACTTTCCTAGAACTAGATAAGGATTTCATTACCTAGATATATAATACTCCGACTTTTTTACAAGAATATAATCAACATTATGGTTTTCACCAATGTTATCTTACCATAATTTCCAAAAAATTCAATATTACCATAACTAACATAAATTGGTATCTATACCATTTAAATTAGGATAAAAATTACACTTCAAACATTGATGACATTTCCAAATAAAAAATTATCCTCAAACAATAACATCATAATCTTCCATATTTATCTAAATAATCCTCTCTAACCAACTATGATTGGCCATACCTAACTGTACAATAATTAAATGATGTAATGTTAATAATTAATCAAAATATTTTCTAAAGAACATATAGGTTTTGAGGTAAATATAATTAGGACAAAACATTAAATATGAAAACTCATGACTTTTTAAGAAGTAGAAATATTTTCCACTATGAGAGAAATATATTAATCTATAATTACACATAAAAATATCCCAAAATTATGAATATAATATAATACTATCCCACTTAAAACGCTAATCTGGATTCATGATTCCTTCGAAACATTCCTAGTCAATCTGCTGCGATGGTTTGTATGAATATTTGGTATGTACCATTCGTTTGGTCAATGTTGTTCAAAGTGATACCTCCAAGATTTGATTTGTGTTGTGGTAGTTTTAATGATTGGCCCCCATTGATGAAATGATGATGTTATTGATTTTATTTACTATTTTTTATATTAATGGATTTTTCTGTTCGGATTTCCTTCTTTTTCCATCCCTCCCAAAAATATACTAGGGCTTCCAATTTCAGTGCTCCTATCACAGTTAGTTTAGTGTGTTAGTTTTCAAGGATGTTTTTGGATTGTCTCTTCGAGAAAGGGATAACGTTCATGTTGTATAAACAAGCACCAACTCTATCACATCACAATATTACGTTTCTTGGTTTATTAGAATTTTGATTCTTCTTTTTCACATTGTTGGATTGGTGTGTGATCTTTTGGTTCTGTCAATGTTTTTGATGTTGGAAGACTGCTTTAACCATCCTTTTTATGCCAATAATAGTGATGCAAAGTCTCATTGCTTATATCACGGAATATCGAGTACCTTAAATGGTGTTCTTGTGATGGTCTCTCATGGTGTTTCTGACTTCAGTTCTTATTCATTGTTACATGCATGGTGTGATAATTATGGTGATAATGGTGTCAACACTAATCCAAGTTGATGGTGATGATGAATCGTGATTCATGAAATGTCAATATATAAAAGGAAAAAGTCTAGAAGGGTACTTTAGAAATTTTAAATTTGAAATTTGAATGTGTAATTTTGGGATGTTTTTAATTCTAAATGTGAAATTTTGGGATGTTTTGAATTTTGAATGTGGGATTTTATAAGGGATCCTACTTAACCATAAAGTGGTTATTTTGAAAATTAAAAAAATGGTTTTGGGATAAATTAATATAAAATATATCATATATTGTAAATCATGGATCATGTCATGGAATATCATAATAAATTAATCAAATGTGTGAGGAAATATTATTCAATAAACATTATCCATTAGTTTATAACATAGTCATAAATATATGTATATGTCTATGGAATTATTGATATATGGTGCTAACTTATTCATAGAAAATATTGTTGATACAACTTCCTGTATCACATTCCAAAAAAAATATAAACAAGGAATCATACATATCATTCATATAGATTACCTATGAACAAAGATTCCCCTATCTCATTCATAATAAAAACATTTAAACAAAGCTTGTTTCATCTCATTTATGAAATATTTCATTATATCATAAGATATGAAACCATAGCCAATGAAATGGAGGATGATATTAGGACCGCAACTATTATCATCCATATGTATCATTTTCATATAAAATTAAAAATTCATTATAACATAAAGAACACATGAATAAAGGTTGTTATTTTTAAACCATTTTTAAAGAGTACCATAATATTAATATAGTAAATCACAAGATATTTAAAATACAAATTTTCCAGAAAGAACCATAACATAATAATATATAGATGATAATTGAAACATCACTCCATGAAAGGTAAACCATATAGATTATATATATGTGAAACTATAAAAGTTTTCACAAATATTTTTAAAACCTTTTTGTATAAAGATTGAGTACAATATACTTATGAAAAAAATTTGTGTAGTAATAGTGAAGAACATGGGAAAACATATAATAAAAACTCCTAAATAAAACATCCTTGAAAATAAAATAATAATAATAATAAATATGGAGTGGAATACAAAAACATTATTTTGATTTTATTGAATAAATTTTGATTATCTAGAAATGATTTTTTAGGAAACCCATATCATAAAACAGGTAGTGAAATTTCCATTTTGAAATATTTGAATAGAAATATAATTCTAAAATGAGTAAAAAAATATTTGGGTTTCAAAATAAAAAATTAAATCATTTTTCTGGGAATAATGATCATGTAAATAGATGAAAAATACATATTTAATGGAAATTATATTTTTTTATAAAAAATGTCATATTTATATGTGAATAAAATTCACCAATAATGAATATTCGAGTAAAAATAATCATTTTAACAAATGATAAAGGGGTAAAAATATTATAAAATAGAAATAAATGAATTTATCAAATAATGAATACAAACTCACAAGTAATAAAATTTAATCTCATGGAAATCAAATTTGAGTTGACTATATCACTTACAGATGTCATAATTCAAGAAGTAATGGGAATTTAGAAAGGGTTTATTTGGAGGAAATGTAAATACCTATAAAAAATATAAATTACTAGTTAATTCATTAAAAGGGTAGAATTCACCCAACATAATTAAATAGGTTTGAAAATTAATAAAAAAAAACAGTAATAGATAATTGACATTCAAAAAATTCTTTCAATAATTGTAATTTATGAATTATAAAGTAAACATGTACTAGAAATTCACGTACCACAAAATTATGGATATTGATTATAATTGATGATGACAGGGTAGTTAATAAACCATATAAAATAAATTATAGTGTGCAACATCAAACATTTCCCATGAATTTGAAAATGAAATAGAGAATCCCTTACAATTTTTTGTGTATTCTACTAAAACATGCTTTAAATACAAATAAAATTAAATTAAACTTCAATTAAAATTAATAAATTGTATTTCATTATATAAAATATCAAATATGTATAATATAAACCACTTAAATTATGTTAGGGTCATGATACCAAACATATCTCAAGGGGAGAAATTTGATACAAAAATCACATACCAAAGGTTCCCGCCAAGTCATGTGTTCTTTAATATCATGTATAATGAACATATATTACTATATTACTTATATAATAATAATTATAATATAAACATACAACCCCATATTATTATATTTTATAACTATATATTACAAATATATTAACCGACTACAATTTTTTTCATTATCAAGTTAAGTACTTTCACTTTTTTTATTTCAAAAAAACATCATGAAAATGGGATCAATTCTAACTAAGTAGTTTTATGTTTATAATTATCATATATTAAAATATATAATAATAATTTTTATCCAAGTATTGTTTAAGTATATTTTTCATTATGTGAAAATTCAGAATACTGTATTTAAAAATAGAAAACATGATACACAAGTTTCGATATACTAAATGGTCAGAATTTGTTATATTAATAAATATTTAAAAAATTAATAAAAAATTATTGAATCATTTATAGAAAATAAAAATTTTCTTATTACATTATATTAAGATTAGATTATTTCCCCAAATAATTTTTGACATAAACATTATAACATCCTTCATGATGGAGGAAAATTCAACAAAATATGTATCATTTTATAATGTTTTTATAATTAAAATATGTATTTAGATAATGAAATTATGAAATATATATAAGAAAAACAATTCATAATTTTCATATTTCCATAGTTAATACATTATTGAAACCATGAAATATGTTGTTGATTGAACACAAATTTCATTGTTCATAGATCCAGTAGTTCGCCACACACACATTTAGAGATCCCATTTCTTAATGAATTAAATAAATGATTTTGTAAGTGGAATGATTATTTTGGAATTATATGAGCGACATAATAAACATATTAATTTATAAAAACATTATATGTACCATTATTTATTGGTGGTGATGAAAAACAATCAATATATCTTTATGGAGGAGGTAATCCAAATATAAACTTGATTGTAGTTATTTTGTTTTCATAGTGGATGTAAAGGATTCAATAATTTCCATAAGATGATAATATTGAAATTTAAGTTCAGTAATACTAATTTTTAAATTTCGTTATTATGGGTTATAAGTTAATAATGGTAAAAATTAATAAGAAAACATGAGGAAAAAGATGATACACATATCAGGGATGCAAATTTTTGATAGGAATTATCTATTAAAATAAAGGTTATATGATAAATAATAGATACAAGGGGATTTGTTAACAGTTACAGGGTTTTATTAGGATACAATTTTAAGATATTATTGGATAAATTCTAATGTTAGGTGAGTCATGTGGTGGTTGAAGTGTTAGTTTTTTATAAGTGAAGAGATGGTAGTTTTAGAATTTATCCTTACATTTTGAATAATATAATGTTATAATTCAAGTGTTATGGGACAGAAAATGAAAAAAATTTACGGGAATGTTTTTTTGGTTTTAAACTCACCTCAATCATAGTTTATGTTTTTTTATTTTTTTTGTTAGTGACTGATTTTTTATTTATTTTTACTTTTCACTATGGTGACAATTTTTTAACCATAGTTATTATTTTGAAAAAAATAATTAAAATTTAACATCTTAAATTAATTGAAACTTATGATTTTAAATTTTAAAATAATATTGCTATATAAAATTTAGTAATTTTAAAAAAATAGTTTTAAAATACACACATGTGATCACAAAAAACCATATTTTCTATAAAAACATATTTTTAAGCTTAAAAATTATGTATTTTCTAAAATTATCATTGTCAATGATTATCATGGAATAAATTTGCTTATTATAAAAAAATGTGTATGTATTTAATAGAAATTTAAAACAAAATCCCAACTTAGGAAAACATTATTTTGAGATTAAGATAGAAAATAATTTTTTATTAAACCAAAATTGTCATTTAGTTCAAAAAAAATTTTTACATAGGATTTATAAGATCAAATAATATATCAAAATTAATAATTTTATTCATATTTTATTACGTATAAGGTTTTTTATTCTTATATGTTACCCTTTTTTTATGATAAAAAATATATTATAAATGTTATTAAAACAGTATTTTCAACTAATATTCTTTCTTCATAAAGAATTCAAAATATGTAAATCTTATTGTCAGAAATTATATTTTTTAAAAAAATTTACATTTTTTGAAACTATATTGTATAAAGTATGATTTTATTGAAAATAACCCATTTCATTATTAAGTCATATTAATTATTTTTTTTCCAATGATAACAAAATTTAATTTTTTATCATCTTAGAGATTATTTTATATTAATTAATATTTTAATTATAATATTATTTTTTATTACATTATGTGTAGGATATTATAGAAGTTATTATATATAACATTAGTTTTTTTAAATGGTCTAAAATTCTAGGTTGTAGCATCTATACTTCCCTTACTGAGCTACCCAATACTTGTCAATAGGGAATAGGTGGATCCTTAATCATGAAATATAATTGTGTATTGGGTTGTTGATATATGGTGGGACTATAAATCCAGTAGGACAATACCAATTAATATTTAGACAAACTAATCATATATATAAGTTTTTATCATGACATTAAGTAAATATAAAATTATGATACAAATAATATATTAGGATATCATGCTCTAACCAGGAATCCAAAATCCACCACCATACCTGATTTGGCTCTTTTCGAAAAGGGATATGTCATACTTAATCACAGAACATTTTAATAAATAAGTCTAGAACATGTGTCAGATCAACCTTCAAAGCCAACCAATCCCCAAACCAATCTTCAAGGTCATCACACCCATGGTTTATCCAAAGTATGGGCCTCAAGGTCAACATTCCCCAACCTATCATGGTTGGGACACAAGGTTTTTACACCCCATGCTCAACCATAGATCAATATATAAGGCCTTTATACCCCTCACATTTTCTTGGGTTAGGATAAAACTCCATTCTACACCTTCCCTATCTCCATGACACGTTATCATAATCAACACCTCATCACACTAGAAATGATCCCCCAAAAGAGGCTAACCAAGATACTATAACCAACCTATCACCTTGATTATAGATACAATATTACACCATACAAGAATTCAAATACATTATGGAATATCTCAAAAGTATCAAATAAAAAAACAATACACATGTCTCTAGGGTTAATAAGAATGTCATATCCTAGTTTGAGGTATATTCTTTTTTTTATCTTTGTGATGGATCTTTTTGCGATTGGGAAGTGTTTTCTTGTGACTAAGGACTATAGAGTGTTATTTTATCATTTATTAGTTCAACACAGTGTAACCCACATAATGATCAAAAATATGTTGAGCCTAAGGATATACTATATACCATTTGTAAGACCAATATTACCAATGTGGGGCATGGCGTTAGGCATGGATCATATAGAGGCTCCCTGTGAACCATTAAAAATTTAGTCCCCCCTACACAATGGTATAAGGTGTTGGGAGTCCAAAACAACCAATATTTCACCACCACAATATAGCTAGTTAGGGTCTCGATCTCTAGCATGTTGTGTAATTGGGGCCACCAAGGGTACAATGAATGACCATTATAATATGGTGTTACTAGTTTCATAATTCTGAAATTGCTAATTCTTCCTCATATAATTATAAAGGTTGATATGAAAATTAATGGTGGATATTATGATCATTAATATATGGGTTTTATTGAATTATGAATTTGTTTTCCCTTTATTAAACCCCTCTCATTCATTCCAATATTTGGGTTTTTCTGGAACTAGAATCTACTTCTTGGTTTGGACTACATATAACTCATTTATCCTTTTCTCTAATGATATCAACTTTTCTTATTTTATATAATTGTAGTTATTAGTGTGAGAGCTTTCTAGATGATCGTGATTATTCATTTCATATGCTAATATAGTGATCTTATGTATGTATATTCAACACTCTTGTTTATTGTAATGGGGATCTTTATTATCCCCAATGATCACTCCATCTATTGGGAACATGGATCATTTTATTAATGGAAAATACTAGGTCTTTGAAGTCACTGGATTTATGGAAATGTGTTTTCATAAAAGTATATCATTAGTTATTATTTCAATCTGTACCAAAAATGGTTGGGAGAATGAATTTATTGAATTATTTGGAAAATGGATTGGAAATGGTATTAAATTCAAAATTTGTGAAATACCGTTTCCTATATGGAGGTGTTAATAAATTGATTTCTCTTTTTAATGTTTTTATGGAGTGGTATTTCAAATCATGATGTGTATTAATATAATTTAATTTCAATGCCAGTTTTATTTTATTGTAAATGGTTTCATATCATGTTATGTTAAATTTATTGGCATCCTTGGGACAAGCATAATAAATGTGTTCTTCCATTCATAGAAAGGATATACAATTATAATCGAAACTAATCTTTGGATTTCATGACACCGTTATAAGGATCCATAATTAGAATGTTCATCTGCACTATCTGTTTGATTGACCTATGACTTCTGGTTTATAGAATCCAAGGACATTCAATGATATGGTTTGATAATCATATAGAAGATATATTTAAATAACCATAAGACACAATTTACTCATTTCTATACTTTGGAATGGTTATTTAGAAATATTTTATAAATAGAACATTAAATAAATTCATTGAAAATCAATTTATTTGGAAAGTTTTCAAAATTTATTTTAAAGGGTAAAATTTCGTTGTTTTGATATAAACTATGAAAATGAATCAAATTTCATTGTTTTAGTTGATTTAGTATATATGGTCTCTCTTATAAGGGTATCTTATAGAACAATTAATTGGAATCATACTGGTACTTTTTTCTCACACCATGAACATACTATTAGGTATGTGTAGATCTATTTTAATTTGATATATGCAGAGATAAGGTGCATATTTTTATTTGGAAGATATCATTGATTATGCTCATTTTTTCATTAATTTTTTCAGTTTATATTTGCATGTTAAATTTCTTCTATATATACTATTATTGTTCACACTATTATTATATTTGTTGTCAAATTCGTCTCCAAGGATAATTATGGACTACTAATTCTTTTTTCAATCCCATGAGGCCTGATAATGCCTTTTAGGCCTTGCCTCATGCCCAGTTAGGTGTTATGTTCATGGATGATTTGGGTCTGGTTGTGAAAAATTAGTATCTGTGACATATTCTATTTCCTGATCACTGTCTTCTTATATTATGAATGTTTAGTAGATATGAAATGTTATTGATGAGACATTAATGGTAGATTATGAGTCAGTTCTGGGTCATATTTCATGGTAATGAGCCTTAATTTACCATGTTATTTTGGGATGTGTGTATATCTTATTGAGTTTTGATATCACTTTAATTTCTTATTTTTTTATCTTGACATAAGAAAATATTTCTATTTTATCTGAATGTATGTTTCCCCCTTTGGAATTTGTACCATGACTCCCATAAGGATTCCTAGATTTTATTTTTATGGTTTTGAATATTTTTCTTTTTGAGGAAATCCTCAACTATGTTATAATATTATTGAATCAATTTTGTGATCAGTTAGTTTCATCAACCATAATTTAGAGACTTATCTAGATCTAGTTAGAGAGGTACTAAAAATAACTGGAGTAGATAAATATTTATCCCAGCATGTTTTCTTCTAGAAATCATGATTCTTCTAAGGGATGAACTATCCACTGAAAAATGCTTAATTGGGTAAGATCAAAAACATTTTTGACTATGTGGAAACTGTAAACTCTTTTAAGGTAAACATTTCTAACATGAATCGTTATGTCACAAAAATGGTTTATAGGGACACAATAAAGATGGAAAATTATCATAAATATGTATAGTTAAAATATTTCAAGACTGTATTCTTCCAAAATTTATATCTATAATAAATAATGACATAAAAATTCTTAGAGTTCCCCAGAGTTTAGCTAGGTGATCAGGTAATGAATGAGTTTGAAAGCCATTTTTTTATCCATTTTACCATGATGTGGTATCGATTGATAATTTAATGGCCCATTTGTTTCAAAATGTATTTTGAGAAAATATTTATTCTCAAATTTTCATGTTGAACATTATGTCTTGAGATTTGTTGGTTAATAGAGTGATTATGGATGATATTGACTAGGTAGAAGAGTAGAGATTTGTTGGAATTCAACATCCACATAGTGGTTAGTTTAATAGTTCAATAGAAATGAAGAACAATTTAAACTATATTTTCATTGGATGAGGATGTGGCTCTCAAAATATGTAATAGTTTACAAATTCACTATATCTAGTAGTGTTACTTTCTCTGAATACTTTTGTGGTGAGGCTGCGCCCATGACATATTTTTTCCTCACACCATTGAAATTGTGAAACTTATTAGGACACTGAAGTTGTATATAGGTTTTCTAGGATCATTCAAATCTTCATTATGGATCACTTTTTTCATCCCATAAATGGTCTATGGAGTTGTTGGAATAGGGTTCCGACCATATTCATCTAGAATAAATCAATTAATCATTTGGGAAGAGTCTTTGATGGAATAAAATTTTGGTCAATTGATAGTGTGAGGAAATATATTTATTACTTGATATTTAATAATAACTTTATTTGATAATGGTTCCTATCATTGTTTTACATAAAAAAACTCTATGTATCTCATAATATATCAAATGTATCTATTTACTTAAGTGATAGATCTACTTAAGACTCTTAGAAATAAGAGGGATTATGAATTTTAATATCAATTTTCATTTATCTTTATGTATGCAGTTGAGATAGATAGTGATTTTCTAGTCCTATACATAGATTTTTTTTTATATTTTCATTAAGATGTATTAGATGATGGACCATAATGAAAATATTTATTGTTATACCCAGATTTTATTCTTTACATCATCTTATGGGAGGTTCTTATTATATAAGGAATACTAGGATTCATGGTCTAGTCAAGAGACACCAAATTTTCTAGAACATTGAAGGTGGACATCATCTTCCTTGATTGAACATCGCGATGAATCCATGGTTATTAAGATTCATTTTGTGACAATAGATTTTACCACAGTGTTTTTTAGGACTTCATTCTTCTAGATTTAGAGGTTTAATTTTTGATCAATTTGGTAACATAATGTCAATTGATATGTAATCCTTCATATCTAATGTAAATATCTTAATTCAAGTAGTTTAATATCAAATTAGATGATATAATGTGGAAATGAATCATTTGACCTTGCTTATATACTTTGATAGATCAAATTATTTCAACTAAGAATATATGTTTATCTCTTCATTGTTGCATCCCTTATGAAAATATTAGTTGGGTAATTATTTAGAATAAATTATATTTTCATTTTATAATTTGATTTTTGACCAGTTTATGAAAGAAATGTGGTTTTTTAAAATTGACCATTTATATGGATATCACCATATCAGAGTTAATGAGTTGGATATTCCAAAGACCACTTTCAAGACTAGGTATGGTACCTGTGTATATCCTTTTATACCAATTGGATTTAGCAAAACATACGGATTTTTCATGAATTTGATAAACCGAGTGTTCCACTAGTACCTGGATTCCTTTTTCATAGGTTTGTTCGATGATATTATAGTTTATTCAAGATCTTATTATGTTTTTTACCTTAAGATAAAATATATCATGGGAATATTGTTTTGTCACCATATTTTTGAAAATTTTATATATTTCATTTCTATATTATTAATGTTATGTTATTACGACATGCAATTTTATTAAATTGTATTTTAGTAGATCCTAAGAGTGGGAAAGATTTTTTATTCTTGGGAAAAGCATTGGAATATATTAGATATTCAAATATTATTATGTTTGGAATGATATTATTTGTGATTACTAAAGGATTTTTCAAGATATACATAACTTTTGACTTCGGTTACTATTTATGGTGTAATATTCATATGGTATTATTAGTGATAAAATTTATTTATGGAAATGAAATGGCATTTTACATTGACTGATATTTTTATCTAACTAGAAGTCAAACATGGATATATGGTTTATTTCATTACTTTATGTGTATACATGTGGTGTGTTATGATGTTAGGAGGACATGTAGTTCAATGGGAGTCCCATTAATTTTTTCCTAAAGATAATAAATACACAACAAATGACATTAAACTCATAGAATTTATGAATTACCTTACATGTTGGTGACATTATCTTTTATGCAAATTTTCATAGTTTATTATGATCATAAATTTTAGGTTATATATTTACCCAGGAGGAAATGAACCTATAAAATAGGTAATTAGTAGAGTAGCTCTAAAAGATTAACATTAACATCTCTTAAACACATTTAAAGGTAAATAATATTAATGATTGTTTTATTATAAAAATTTATTCTAAAGATGTGATTGATTCAAAGAATGAATCCAGATTTATTGGTCTCTTTTCTAAGATACAACTAAATGTGATGGTGGTAGTGACATGTTTTGTTTTTTTTGCAGTTTAAAGTAGATATCATCAATTATTGAGTATAATAGTTAATATAAATTGTGGGATGACATGTTCAAAAGTTTATAAAATTATATGTAGAGTGGGGGAAACCATTGATGAATATTCCCTCTCTTTTGAAGGTGTTCAATGTTTAATCAGATGGTATGCTATGTTAGTATCAATGAGAAATTTGTACTGATAGATTTTCATTTTTTCCCATAGGTGATTCATCTGTAAAATAATAATATGTTTTATGAAATAATATGTGTGGTTTTTCCTTGTTTGAACTATGAAATTGTTTTTTTGGTGTCTTTTTTATTGTACCTTCCATAAAATCAAGGCTAATAACCAAAAGCCTTATGAATTTTTCATCATAGTCATATTATATAATGGAAGTGAGATGGGGTGTCCATAGATTTAATATTGTAATTCTTTTAAAACCTTATGAACATAATTCTTTAAAGGTGGTCATTGATTGAAATACTAGGTTAGAGAACTTCATTTATATTTGAGACACCACCATGTTTGAATATTTTTGAAATCAATATGTGTAAGAAATTATGAGGTTTCATGGGGTTCCATGTACTATTATGTACCATTGGTACCGCCAAATCTCTATTTAGTTTTGGAAACACCTAGAGGAGGCGATTTATTCTAATTTCAAATATAACACAACTTTCTAACCTCTAACGTACATAAATATATAACTATCTATTAATATCCTAAAAGATATGAACCATGCTTATGTCATAGAATGAGGAGGATCTTGGGATTTTTATTTGGAATAATATAACTAAATATATAACAATGTTTCTGATCCTTCCTTTATGATTCTCCATTTTTGTCTTTTAATGGTGACCCATTCATATCACCTCTTTATAAGTCTGATGTGGTTGAATATTCTCTTTTTCGACCAATAATTGTTTTAGGTATATCAATGAACATCCAGATCATACATTTTTGTTTGGTGAGTATTCATTGTAAATATAAATCTTTTCGGGATTGAATATATTAACATATTTAATTTTCTATTTGTGACTTAGTTTTCTTGAAAGACTCACCTCTTTTGGGAAACCATAATCATTAGAAACATGGAATGTTGGATCTTTGATACATGAGACAACTTAAGATAACTCTGATTATTAGAAATGCCAATTATTAGCAATATATTCCATATTAGTTGAATTCTACCTAGAATTATTTTAATTTTTCTTATCTTAAAAAGAAAAATTCTTATCTATCACATTAATTGAATTGGGAAAATAATAATCGGGAACCTAATATTTTGGAGACTGATCATCTAGTACGGATTATAATTGTTTGGAGATATCTTACAAGGGAATTATATTCTTCTAGTCTGTTTTTTATGGTGGCACAATATAGATTCTTCACGAGACATGGGAAATGAAATAAATGAGAAGGGAGTAAGGGACCATTCTATTTGTGTAACAACCTCATTCAATATAACATTATAGGGGAAGAAGTGCTATGGTAGAGAGATTTTCACATCATATCTTGATACATGTTTTATTTTTTAACAACGTGATCATTCTTTTTGGCTTCAGGATGTGTGGGTTGGTTCCCTATGGATTAAAAGGTGTTATTATAATTTCATGGTGTAAAACAGACTAAACGAAATAAATGTACTAGCTATGATGATCCAAGGGATTTACTATATTCCAATCGTATGATAAACATAAAAAATGTACACTGTAGTCTAGGGAGTATAGCCTCTCTATGCACCATGAATAGTTTGGGATCCACCATGTTGTGGTGTAGGGCATGGTGAGTCCAAAAAATTTGAGCCTTTCTAAAAAATTCCATACTCAGTTGGAAATTCAGGATCAGAGGTGTGGCATGATCAAGTACCCTATGAGCATGATGAATTCCAACCATTCCATGGAGTTATATTTTTAAAAATATTGAAAAGGATGATTCTGATACCTTGTTTTTGGTGGTGGTTAAACCCATTAATTAAGGGACATGCGATATTTAAGAGTCAATTTTTAGTTCAATTTGACTCAGTTATCTAAACCTTAATTCCCAGTTATTCATTCCCTTTTAATGATTTTTGATTGACCTAAATTCTATGGTATGTTTTGGATATCCAATTCCCAATTTATATTTTTATTCCCATATTCACACCATTAATTCCTTACTCATGTTGTGGTTGTTTATATAAAATCACTCAAGAGGTTAGTGAATATTTTTCCCTTTGAAAATTATATATCATTGGATTTAATATTATTTATTTTATTATGCTATTCTCTGTGATTTTTGTAATCTCCATTGATCGATCCCTATCCATGGCTTGTGAATCATTTGATCATTGAAGAATACTAGGTTTTGGGTGTTGGTAGTTTCATAAAATAGATATATCCTTTGAAACATGTCCATGAAATTTTCAATTGGTTCTTAAAATATTTTGACTACATGATTTCTGTTTTTATCCAAAAAACAGATTTAAATTTTATTTAAATGAATGATATCTTAAATAAGGGACTATTTTGTGAAATTACAATAAATTATGTTTCTCCAAAAGTTGTTTTAGTGAATTTTTTCAAAATATTTATTTATTTTTATGTAAACTAATTTCAAGTATTGTTATATATTTTGAATAATGGGTGAAAATTTTGGTTTTTTAAATTTGATATCCTCAATGTGTTTTCAGTTAATTTTTATTTCTTTAAATTAATTGGACTCGGAATAAGAAAATAACAAAGGAACCTATGGTACAAAATATGGGATGGAATTGATATAAGAATAATAGGAATGGTATGATAATCATTAAATTTATATAAAATTACATCAGTAACTAAACTATGGATTCCAGGACACATCATGTGGATCAATTATTATTATAATCCTAAATCCTTTAACATTTTCAACATAAGGGACATATTTTTTTCACTAATCATTACCAATCACTGGGAAGGTGTAAGGATTGTAGCTATCCCAATTGTAAGTTACTATAGGAATTAGTTTTTATATTGTTACTATTTGAAATGCTCATGAGATTTTATTTGATAAAAATATTGTTCAAGAACTTAATTTATAACATCACTATTTATAAATGTTTTATATGATTTATTATTTCATGAGATTCCATGGTTTGATATAAAATAATTAAATTTATTTGAGGCCTTTGTTTTTATTAAATTAATATAAATTGTTTATCTTATAAATACTTCTTATGGAATAATTGGTTGGGATCCTGTAATGATATTTTTATCACACCTTGGACAAACATTTGGGTGTGTATATATCTTATTTTATATAATACATATGGATACATGGTGCATCATGGATGTATGATGTTACTGCGATAGTGCGATGTTGGAATTATGTGGTGAAATTTTTTAACTAGTGATAGGCTAGTGCTTTAAAATATTGGGGTAACCAATTTTGTTTTGGAACATGTTTTTCCTTGTACTTATTTAATTCATCTATGATTTTATCCTATATTAGAATGTTGTACATATTTTATACATAAAATTGTTTTTCCCCATGGACTTATATTTGAGGTGAAATTTATTTTTAATGGTTGTTCTTGATTCATATACACTAATCTCTATCCCATAGGGATAATGAATTCTCATTGAGACTTTCCAGGAGCTAGCATGGGTTCATAGTCTTGTGATGATCCAGGTCCGGTTGTGGCACATTCAAAATACATGAATAATCACAAGAACACCATATCATATAATAGTTCTTATAACTATGCATGGGAACAGACACAATATAATTATCCAAATAAAATTTATAAAAAGGATTTATGTTGATAGGACATCCCACCTCATGTATGAAATTAAAAATTATAATGAGCTATCACTAAACCACATCAATACTCCAAAACCAGTAGATTAAATCCTAATTCTCCATAATTATAATTATTGAATAAAAAATTTAGAAGGGAATTATTATATGGGCTAAGAGAAAGATCAGCTATCCAAATGATATCCACGCTTAATGGTATATCTTGATACATTTAAGGAAGGGTATACCAATTCTCTAGATCATATATTCTAAAATCAAAGAAACAATAATTATGTCTTATTTCACAATAGAGTCCACTTATCTTTATATCATAAATTGAATTAATGATCAATCTCATGATTAAGAGAATAGATCTGTATAAAATATGGATAATTAAGGAATAAAGGCCTCTTATAATGGATTCGCAGGATCTAAATCCTTGAAATCATACTAAGTTGGTGTTTGCAGGGAGGGGAAGGTCCTTGAATTGAAACCAGAGTCCCATTGTTTGTCTTCCCTTGGTGTTTGTTGATTAATATGTGGTTTCAAAAAGGCATCAAATAAAAAAATAAATTTTCTAATTAATTTATAATATAAGAATTCATTGTTCATAGGGAATAACAAACCATGAAATAATAACTCATGAATCACATCCCCTTCTTAAAATCAAAGTGGTTTGATAAACCGTATGACAATAATATGTTTTCCTCTACCCTATGTGACATAGATTCATATATAAGTCCACATAGTTAGATATTACTATAAATTTTCCATAAATATTCTTATATTCCTCTGATACAAAGTTACATGATTTCTTGAGAAGATATACATAATTTTTCTAAATCGTTATAAATTAGTTCCCCCCATTAAATTACATTAGAACCATATAAAACCATCCATAAGTTACCTGACACTTATCCCATGAATGATTTACTCAAAAATAATAAATGAAGTGTTTAAATAAAGGTGAAAATTATTTTAAATTATGTTTTTTTACATAATTAACCACATTATATTTTAATTATTTAAAGATCACTATTGAATTTATTTCATTCAAGGGGTTTAATAAATAAATGTCACTAAACTTGTAAGGTTAGATTCTGTAATCTCAATTGTTTTTGGGATTGTTTGTGTTAAATTATCATTGAGGGAAATTATATGATCTTTTATATTTTAAACCCCACATATTTTATTCTAATTTTTTTATTTCTATAATGTTCATGTATTAATACCATTTTCCTCTAATTGGAACTCAAAATTTCAAAAATAATTTATTCATGAATATCCAATCTTATTTCACTTATTTTGCCTAAAAATGTTTTTTCTCCATAGACTTGTTATTCAAAAAATATATATAACTGTGTTTTCTATAGTTAAATGTTTAGAAAAAGATATTTTTACTATCATTAACATTATTGAATTTTTTTTAAATGAGACCTTTTTATAAAAATTTTATATGAATGACTTTTGGACTTTTATATAAAATTTTCTAAAGAATAATATATTTATGTATATAACATGAATATATTTACCAACCATAATTAATATAATTTTTATGAATCATTAAAAAAAATTATGATTATTTCAATAAATGTTCTATTTCAATTATTCTAGGAATTTTTATTATTTAAATATTACCAAAACAAAGGGTTACTTTCTCTTATTTCCAAAATTTCATTATTAATGATATTTTCATCTATAATAATATCCTTTATGTATTATAATACCAAACTAGGAAAATGATATTTTATACCATCTTCTACATTTATTTATAAGGATTATGTTGTTGATTTTTTATGTATTACTCTATGAAACCAATTACATTCTAGTATGTTGATTATGTTATGATTAAATCTTAATGAAACCCAATCCTTTCCATGGGATACGCTATGATGAAATGGTTATTGTTTTAATTTTCTTATGGAATAGAATTATTTAGTCTTCATTATGAGATTTGTGGGCTCAAAATATTACATCACTATAATTAATCAGGTTAATATTAATATATTATAGTGATAATATAAACTAGAATGGAGTGTAAACCTAATTCATTAAGGGATTGTCTCCACTATCATATTATTGAGATAAAACACTGAATATTTAAAAGATATAATGGTGAGTGAATCTAATCCTCTTTTGGACTCTATTCAATGGTCATAGAAGTGACCATTGAATAAGGAAATTAGGGATTGTGGAGTGAACCCAACCCACTATGGGTCTCTATCCTCCAAGATAGTCTTTCAAGTGATCCTTGACAAAGTAAATTATCTTCGTGATTATTTGTACACTACAAATTGATTTCTTATCTTTTGGATATAATCTCATGTTTGTAGATTAATTATTGATGATTTGAAACTATTATGAATTATTTCAATTTTATATAATTGAATCATGGAATTATTATTCATTAATGTTCATTTTATAATTGGGTTTGAATTTAATATGTTATAATATTTTTATCATACAGTTACACATATCTTATACAATTTATAAATTTTTTTCATATCTCCTGTGTTTACCCATACTGAGCATCTAAGGTCACCATTTATTATGTTTCCATTTCCCTAAAACATGAGACAATATTTTAAATAAACTATTTATATGATGGTTTCTGTGTGAGAATTCATTCATGGGAGATATTAAAGATCCTTCTAATAAAAATTTAACTATGTATATTTCTCCAAATACACTAAACCCTTATAGTTTTATGTAATGAATTATTAAATGATATATTAAAAGTTCATCTGAAATGTTTTAATATTTATGTATAGAATTATTGCTTTACTTAATTTTTCAATGAATTTGGTGAAACTATATACGGTTAGATCACCTATGCCATCGACCAATATCAATTTTAAACCATCCTGTGAAAACTCGTGGGAAAATGTATTGGGTGATTCCCAAGTCGAGAATAATACTAACATTTCATGGCCACTGAATCTAAATATATGGAATGTCTTCTTATTGACCCAGTAATATGTATGAATTAATATTGAGATTATTGTAATTTTGTTTTCTTTTTTAATAAGAGTTTTATTTATCCTCTATCTAAGAATATTACTATAAATAATATTTTCTCAGGGAAGCTAGTAATTAATTCATATCATGTCTTATAAAAATATTCAATATCTAGAGACTATTCTTTGATGAAAAAATGATAAATTTTCTCTAGTGGCTGGTGATCAATGGATATTTCCCTACATTTCCCTTTCCCCTTGTACAAAACAAACCATGAAATAGGTAAATTGGTATTTGGAGGTGAACCTATAATTTGAGAGTAGATGTTTTCCTAGTTATATAGCCTGCCATTATTAATATAGACTCGGTATTAGGTGGATGTATCCTCACTATATTATCCTACATCTGTTTCAGGATTACATATATTAAAAAACTATAACTAATGAAAAAATTTTATGCATAAAATTAAAAAATTATAATTTATACATCCGACTCTGTGTTGTAAGGGGTTGTAGAGTCCTCAGAATATCTATTGTGTTATAGTTCACAATCATCCATAATATTTTACTTATAAATAGCCTATTTATACGTATGGCCCCAAAACATCTTTGGTTAGACTCATAGATATTTGGTGAAATTATGAGAGTCTCTTGTGACATTCATTATGTGCTTCACTAATAAAAGAGAATGATCATGGAAGAGAAAAAACTATCAGAACATTTACACTTTTTTTGATTCCCATAGTCTAGAGAACAGTAATTTACTTGGATATAAAGGAGGAGGAAAAATATATTCCCTATATCAATGATTTGGGGTTTTCATATTACATATAAAAGTATATATTTTAGTTTTCTTGACTTTGATGGACCCTGAGGATATGATAGTGGCAGAAATTTACCAATCCTGCTGAGATAGGTTTTCTATTGAAATATTTCATAAATAGTAGATGTTATAGCCTTAATGAATTTCAAATACATTCCAATGGAATAGGAGTGGTTTTTAATTTATCTTTACATTATCTACTCTCCACTAATGGTGTTCTATGATTGAAAAATTTTCTTACTTTATAAAAGATGATTGTTTAATTTTTTTTAACATGATGTAAAAGCTTGTTGATGAACTATTCCCATCGAATATGATATTATTATTCCTAAGAAATTTGAGGGTTTCACTCAATAGATTATATTGTCTCTATGTAACTTGGATATATGAATTTTTTTAAATCACTATCATTATATGGTGTTCCCACTAACGAAATTGTTTTTTAACGAGTGTAGAAAATTGAGACGTATATATATTCTTCCCATCCATCTATATAGAAATATAAATGATCATTTGTGATTTTCATTAATTTGTTTCACCAACTAATATATTTCTACTGGAGGCCTCTATATCATCATAGTAACTACATATTCTACCCAACTGAGAGTGATAATAGGTCAATTTGGTAGCATATACTGCTTTTTATATCGACAAGGTTATTATACTCTTTATATTATATCTTTTTTTAGGATATGGTAGATATCTTATAGAGATTTAGGCATATATAATGTATTAAATCCTCATTAAATTTATTTTTATTATAATACCATGGAGAAGTTTTGGGTAAGAACTTAACCATTATATTTCCTCCCATAGAAAATTCAACTTAATAGATCCATCATCCTCATTTTCAAAGATATATTCCTAGACCATAATTTATCAAAAAGGTTGTTTCCCCATCACCATGTCAAATTAAATCTGGTAATACAATAATTCTTCCATTACCTAAATGGAGTATAAATTTATAGGTAGTGTTGAAGAAACAAATTTCTACAAACTAACCCTTAACATGTATAAAATATCACAAATAAGTAATTAGATTATTTACATTTCAATATTCTTCATTATGATAACATCTTAGTACGAGGGAATTCATAGAGTATATTTGAATAGTGGTAGATATTTTTGTACAATAATGATGTCAATATTAGGTGGACCACAATTGTGAATTCCATGGGGAGGTTCTCCAATGATAACATTATATTAACCACTATATAGAGGTTCCTCAATCTTGGATTTATATTCATCTTAAAGTAGTATTTATAGCATATTCACATTAGAGGACCTCTATGGTGGACTATTTTATTACTTTGTGGAGGGAATTCATATCAAGTACACTTGGGTGGACCTATAGAAATGTGGATGTCAATTCTATAAGGATGACCACTATGCCCATTTCCACATTCCACTCTTGAGGAGGTGTCTATAAAATCATGGGATTGTATCAAGATTAAAATATATTACATTTGATTATAGAAGGAACATGATACTATATCTTAAATGTATATTTAAATTATTGAGACATTATTGGTCATTGTGGTCAATGGAGTAGGGTTGGAACTGAGATTATGGGAGTCATATATCGTGGAGACAAAAATCTTGTACAAGAATCCCTAAAGAGTCCGCTAACCCATTTTTATATATATAGACTACTTTTTTCTGTGGATGATTGAATATAATGGCTTGATTCACATGTACGGATAAGCACAGAATTATGCGTAGTCATTTATCCTTAGGTTCCATCAGAATATTCTTATGGGATTCCATTTTGACGACATGATCATATGCACACAACTTATGGGTTCCATTGAAATATGTTTGTGATCTTCATCCACCTAAGAAATAATAGGTCTAGGGCCAAATATTTTTAACAAAACCGGACATTGAGATCCTTATAAATGATAAACAATTTATTCCACCTCTTGAGAATCTCAAGAATAATCTAAGAATATCTTATAGGGAAGACACAGTTTTGAGCCTTTCATTATATGATTTATTGTATTTTAAAGAAAACTAAATTTTATAATTGAATATGGGATTTATTATTTCATTCATTCCTCAATAAGATACGGAATTATCTTCAAAATTGGGGGAATTATTATGGACCTACTCTTATGTATCTTCCGTAATATGTAGATGAGCTCCTCAGATAACTCTAGAAAGAATATAGGCCTCCATCATATTAAGCACAATGATATGCTAACTATACTCCACTATTTATATTTTTATGATTTTCTGAAAAAAATTAAATTCAAGTGTAGGGATATAGGCCTTCCATTTGATTTCCTCCATAATATAATAATGATATTATTCCAATGGAACTCGAATATAAGGACACTTTTTATTGGGAGTAATGATATGATCCTAATCTAATCATTTATTATCTATAAAAATAACATGAAGAATGTAATGAATGTTGAATTTTTATTTGTTATTATTCATGAGTGTTTTTTAAAATTCCATCATGCTTCCACCAATGATTTTATAGTACATTATAAGGTATTGTATTTGTGAGTTAGATTTAAGGATAACACTTTAGTGATGTTAGATTATTCTCAATAGTTCATTTGGAAATAATAGGCATATAGGACCATTTCTACTTTTGATAGTATTTTTCCCCAAATAGGACCATCTATTGGTTTCCTAGGTTTGATTGTTTTGGGTTGTGAGGTTATGGGTGGCCTCATTTCTGGATTTATACAGTATGGGTTCTTCACATTATTATTATTGTATAATTCGAGTATGAGTCCACACTAGATACTCTTATACTGTCATGAGAAAAGTTATATCCAATTTCTCCACACTCCTTAAATAAGGGATTTAGTGTATTCTCTTATCTTAATAGATGTTTCCAAAGCACATAGATGTGGAAATATGTTCCACAAGAATTTATGTCAGCCTATATCATTGATGTGATTCAAACTAATTCTTATAAACATGTTTCATCATGAAAAATTTGTGCATGGGATTATACTACTGAGGCAGGACAAGAAGGGTAAAGAATTTAGAAAATTATGTTAGAGGTGATGAGTTATGGACAACACCCTCATGAAAGTTAGTGCTATAACCTTTAATAAAATTGAGGCCTATGTATAACAATTTGTGACACCATTTTGACAGATCGAAGGGAGATCTCAAAATGTTTTTGATGTCCATAATCGATAAATTAATAAAAAAACTAAAAACTCATTATTGTATTATCATATGTAATAGTGTGTGTGATTAATGAAATTCATGGGTAAATATTCTTGTGTGTTTTAGAATTCTATTTCTATGGATTTCTTCAGTATGATCCCACTCTATAATACCTTGAAATTCGATGTGAACATTCAATTCAAATTTAGGTGGACATTTGACTTTTAACCGGAGACACTTCACATTAATAATTTTTAAAGATAATTAAACATTTTTCTTATCACACATTTTGGAGTGGAGTTATTTCCATCAACACAACTATCTGTTAGATGTAATATATTCTCTTTAATCCTTACTAAATCCCCATGCATGACTACTTACTAATTTGATAGTGATTTAATTAATATCATGGATCAATTTGATCATCTCTATGTATATAAGGTTCTTTATCAATGTGACCATTCTCATTTATCAATGATTAACCATATACTTCACCATTTGTATATTTCAATTTTTTTCTATCTTTTCTGGATCAATTAATGATGCTATGATATTATTATATATATATGGGCACTCTATAGTTTACCACCATCCTGGATGGTCCTTGCTTTTTATGTTGATGGGATCTAGCCTATGAGTAGGGTGTATTATGAATCTCTCTAAAGCGAAACAGAAAAAATAAAATTTCATTATTTTTAATCGAAATTTTTTACCCATTTAATATCTTGTTAGAAGGACCATACATATCCTTTTATGTTCATTTATCCAATATAATTTCAAAGAACATTAAAGTCATATGGAATATAAATCTAGGAAAAAATTACTTATCAATTTTTAGTGTCAGACATCCACTTGAGAACCCATTTCTAGTTCACCCAATAAAAAACATAATAAGTGAGGATGTATATTGCATAAATAATGAAGACCGTTGAGAATGGAGTCCATAGCTAATATGGCCTTGTGGAAACACATCTATTAATAGAATACATATTCCCCAAAGCATATAATCTTTCACTATTTTCTATATTTTTCCTCAAGTATATGAATAAGTTTACCCTTGAGAATTATCTTTTTTATTAAAATGTAGATAGGATAATATTTGATGGGTTCCTAGGAAAAAATGGTTCTTGTGGTAATGAATTACATGACTCTTTGAGAATATAGCCCAATGAGGATGAATGACATGGCTCAAAAGAAATATGAGATGGTGAGGGTATATGTTTCACATTGATTGGGGAACCATGAATGTATGGTTTTGGTGTATGGACTTGAACCTCATATATGTGTCATATGTACCTTGAATTATAGTAGTGGATGAACATTTAGTTTGAGTTTAATGGATTATGTTCATATCATTGAATTGTAACATTTCAGTTAATGTTATGTGTAGTTTTATATCATATATATACAATGGTTTTTTGTTTTTTATATTATGTGACATAGAATAATGCATCATGAATTTTTGGGAAAAGAGTAGATTTATTAGGTTATTCACACAGATGGACCAAATATAAATTTCAAATAGAATATGCGTCTTTGATTGATTATGGATCTTAGTGAATATGAACATTTGTGAAGGATGGATCTCGATGACTATTTCCCAAAAAGTACGATTTCATGGAGTATAGGGTCATATAATGTTGAGTTATGGATTAATCATGAGGGCCACCTTGAATAATGGTTAGGGAAGACACATACAAAGAGGCCCCCATGTTTCTCAACTTCTTGTTGACTAATTATTAGGAAATGAAGAATACGAGATTAATTGGTGAAATGGGACCATGATATATATAATGGGGACAACAAAAATGTATCTTTTTTATTTATATGGTTCTATATGCATACATACTACTTAGGATCATTAATGAATATTGGTGATGATGTTTTCAAATGGAACATAATATTGGATTATACTTTGGATGTAGGCCTATTAACCCATGAAGCATTACGTGTAAGAGGTTTACATTGGCTTGTTGTGATTAAAATGTGTCGAATATAGTTTATCCTAGATGATATGTATGAGACATTACTGGTTTCACCGACGTTATTAGGATAATGAACCTCAATATTAGGGAATACAAGGTTGTAATACTTTTGAATAAAATATCATTCTGTGATGTTACCCATGAATGAAGGGAATATTTGATGGAAAGGGGTGTATATGGATGTGCATGGTCTAATAAATTATCTCAAGAGACATATGATGAGTCGATAGTGAATTAAACCTATATAGGAATCCTTGGTGAATATGTAATAAACTATATATCAAGGTGGAATTATCAATACCCTAGTATGGGGGTTATGTTAATGTTTTAACTTATATCGGGATTTAGAAATGAATTTTGGAATTATTACCCTAGTATAGGGGAATGGGTGAGTCTCTGCATTAGTTGAAAATTTTGTGAATTGGTGATTAAATAAATAAATGGGGATAAGTGAATACCTAGTGGTAGAATAGGGGTAGGTGTCTCTATAGTGGATTCTTGGTTAATGTTATTTACTTAGTGGGAGAGTAAGGTTACGTTTGTTCTTAATTATGAATTTAGGGTGAAGTTTCACCCTACAATGGAACATGGATAATATTTTGACCTTTTAATGAGAATGGGTGAAGTGTATCCTTATTATGTAACTATGTAAGACTGTAACCCTATTCAGATCCTTGGGAAAGACAGGATACCATGTGCAGAATCATGGGGTAAGGGTTCTCTCCTTAGTGGAGAAGACACCTATATATTTTTCGGGTGAGTGAAAACCTATAGTGTCATCCTACAAAGGGTCCTTTTCTATAATAATGTATTACTATGGTGAAAGTGGTATTCTTTGATAATGTAATGTGTCAAACCTTTTTTAACTCAACTTCCATATTTTAATGTTAATTACCCAAGTTTTTTAGCTTAATTAAGATACATAATGTGGTGTTGGAGACATGGTTTCATATATCTATATTACATATCTTCATCTTGATGTTTTCTTAAATGTGCATCCCTTAGGGTATACTTATAATCAATAAGGGTCATGGGTGCAAGGATATCCCAAGGGTATATGGACCGAAGGAATTGATGTGCCGGTTTACTGCATGATAGTTAGAATGGTTCATGATTATCGTGAAGCATCATAGAATGTGGACATGAGTAATGTATTAGGGAAACTAGACATGAGGATAGAAACTCCATGGTTTGACTTGGACGATGAAACTATTCCCTAATACATTGGTATAAGTTCTTGTGATCCTGGTACTTGGGAGTAGCAGGTGGGTTCTAAGGAATGGAAAAATTTGCTGGGAACCTAGTTCCTAGGTGAATTTACCTAGTCTTACTATGAACCAAGTAGAAAATGAATTGGGAAACCTAAAAAGGGAACATTATCAAGAATGAATTTGTTGACTTTTTCAAAAAACTACTGTATGTTCCCAACCTCAAATGACCATAACTTTGTTTTTCTTCTGTCTATAATGGCCCCATAGGTTGAAAAATAAAAGTCAAAAAACAAAATATTTTTGTAGGTAATTAACACTACCCAAGAGAGTCTTTTGGATATCCAAAAATTCCCAATACACCTTCAAAAAGGGTTTTATAGTTTTGATAACCACTTCCATCCACATCATATGAAACAAGTGGAAAAATTCTATTTGGAGGTTCCCATCACCATGTGACTGAGATGGGATGCATTTTGACGGGTTTCTGTGCCTTTGTGTATGAGGAATCATATGACACAATATTTTCTCATTTGCATCCTCTTTGGAAAAAGAGAGTTTCACCCCCCCCCCCACACACACGACTTGTGTTTTCAGAATGGAGACCATGTCATCACTACCATGGAAAAGTGTGTGACCCACATTTTCAAGTTCCGACACACCCACATATATATTTATATGTATATATGTATATGTACATATATATGTCTTTCCAAAAACATATATATATATATATATATATATATATATTTATACACACCCACATATATATATATATTAATTTGTATTCTTCCAAATACATATATAAATAATAATATACATATTAACAACTAAAATTTATTAGATATTAATTTCTAACAATTAATGACTTATTATTTATATACTTACACATTTAGACACGTATATATACAATAATAAATAATAAAAAAATACTAGATCCAAATAATATTACATTTTATTAATATTATTAAATATGAAACATTTATTATTTATTATAAGTTATATATATATATATAATCTATATTTAATAATATATAGTTATTACTATATATATATCCAAAAAACCTATATATTGGTATATGTTAATATAAACATATATATTAATGTAAACAATCACACACAAACACATATTTATATATATATATTCCATTATGTATGTTTATATACTTGAATCATATTAAAATATACACAAAAACAAACATATATATATTTTATATTATTATACTTATTAACAAATATAAATTATTAAGTAAAACATATTAACTAATCATTAATTATTATTTATATATAAGTGTGTGTGTGTGTGCAAGTATATACATATAATAATTATGAATTAAAATTTTTTAAATACTATTAAAATGAAATCGTATATTAATAATTATTAAATTAAGAATTATTATGTAAAAATAATAAATTATAATAAATTAATTATTTTTTAATAATTATTTATTTTGAATATATACATACTATATAATTTAATTATGATTATATCTACTTATTAGTTAATTAAATATTAAACGTGGTTTATGTTTAAACGATATGCTAAAATATTCTTAATTAAACAATCTTCTAAAAGACCACTACTGAATAGAAATTTCAGAAAAATAGTATAAAAATCTATAAAAAAACTAAATAAACCTCTTCTAAATGAACATGTTATAATATTTAATTTCATTCTTAATAATTTCCACTTAATTTTTTATTTTTTTGTAGTGTTTGGTTTAATTCCTTCTAGGGGTTTCTTAACCAAATCTAAAAAATTCCTATTTTGGAAGTGAATTTAATTTTAATTGGATTGATCCTTTTTTAAATATTTTAATATGTAATTTCATGATTTTCATTAAATAAATTACATTATTTATTATTCTCCAGAATATTAAATTACAATTTTTATGAAAATGTGTCATTGATGATGAAATTATCTTGTAGCTAAAATATTTAAATATTAATCAATATAGTAAGAATTTGTACTTAATGATAATCATGTACATTATATTTACTATTTTTTTGAAAAATATAATGATTATGAAGATATCTATTTTCCACATGTTGATCCACATCCTATAATTTTTTTATCTCTTATCATCAGATGATGTATTTTTTTACCACTCATCAAAATGTTTGACCCTGATTCATGAATGGTTTAAAAATAATTTTGTTTAAAACATTAGATCATACTTCTCATATATTTATTTTATAATTTAAATTTGAAGAATATTTCAAGGATTTTTTAATTAGTCTTGAATATATGAATACATCAAAAAATTGATTTGATTTTTTAAATAGTTAGATTATTTTGAATTGATAGAGAACTCCAAAATTTAAATGGATGAAAATTAAATAATACGGTTTTATCCATGATATTTCATTTGATATTTGTTTAATTCTCTTCTTTATTGATGGAAGTATCATTTCATGAAAATGATAATAAGAGAATTTAGTTATAAATAAAACTAATACTATCATTTCAAGATACATAATATTCAATAGATATTAAAATAAAACTCAAATCATATATCAAAAGTCTTATATGTTCTCATTTATATTCATTTTACGGTTGTTACATGCTTGTATACACCACCAAAAAATATTCATAAGTTTGAAACTTTTTTTTCATTAAAAAAATATAATTATAAAGTGAAATATTCATGATAAATTTATGTCATTATTTAAATCAATTTCACTTCATTAAAAATTTAATATCATTATGTAAAAATAAAAATATAATGAGATTTGGTTTAACTATATTCTATCCAAACTTCAAATATAATTTAGTTATTCTATTTTGAGAGTGAACATGAGAAAACATATGGTCAATAATAATTTCAATAGAAATAAAATAATTATTAATATAATTAGTTGAATAATCACTTTTATTAACAACATTAATATATTTAATTACATAATGTGATATATTTTCAATTAATTTTATTTTTTGTTAAAAATGTCTCATAAACTATAGTTTGTTAAATGTTAACAGACAAACATGAGAGAATCATAAATACACATGGATAAAATTCATAAAATAATTAAATGGTATTTATAGTGGTTGTGCTGAACCACATATATCACCATGAATTATTTACACGAACATTGGGGATTACATTCTAACATTTTATGGTGATGAACTTATTTTTTTAGAACAAGTAGATTATTTGAAATAATTTTTAATAATAACCATTTAATTAAGAAATGTAATCATTTTAAACAAATTATAATAATAATTTGTAATTAATTATAAAAATTAAAATAATCATGCCTTATAATAAATAAGTAATTGTTTGTAAAACACTAGTTTTCCATATATTATTCAATTTATCAAATAATCATATACTAAAAACCTTTTGAAAAGACAAGAAATGGATTAGATAGAATTTATCTTATAAATCATCATTTTTTATAGGAAGGTATTAAATACCTCATTCATTAATCATCACAATATTATATCATGGATATGCTAAAATATCAATAGTGATTGCGTTAGTAAAAGTGAAAATAGAACATTATTTCATAATTATGTTTTACCAAAATGAATGTATATATATTTTATTATAGATCCATATATTTACATATCAATATTAGTTAAGTTACTTCCATGAGATATTCCAATTTTAATATTTATATATTATTTCTAAAAATTAATTATTGTATACATCATATTTCAAACAATACGGGAAATATATTCAAATCTGAAAACAATTTATGTGAATCAATTTCTAACATTAACTTGAAATAAAATAAATGAGAAATAAAAATAATATAAAGAAGAAAATAGAAAGGAAAATGAAATGAATAAAAATTTAATAAAAATATAACATATTCAATAATCATTTCATTTACGATCATTTAATTGATCTCAAAAAAATCAACACCATCTTGGCTTAAAATAGAACTAGTGACATAAATAATTCGTTTTTATCATTATTATACATAATTATTTAATAAGTGTGATATTTATGACCATGTTTTTAATGGCCCAGACCACTCTGGTTGATTACTTTTCGGAAATCTAGTGTTTGAGGTGTTTTGGGAGGTCAAGGTGACTTATACCCATCACTTTTCCAAATTTCGAGTTCTGTGAATAGCATTTCCAGTTTTATGAATAGTGTCAATGTGAGTTTGAAATGGTGAGTTAGAAATGGTGAGTCACAAATGTTGAGTCAGAAATGGTTAGTCAGAAATGGTGAGTTGGAAATGGTGAGTCAAAAACAGTGAGATAGAAACAGTGAGACAAAATAAGAGAGTAATAAATGGTGAGTTAGAAATAGTGTGTCAGAAACAGTTAGTTTGATATGGGGAGTTAGAAATGGTGAGTTAGAAAGGGTTAGTCAGAAATGGAGAGTCATAAATAGTGTTATAGAAATGGTGAGTCAGAAAAAGTGAGTCAGAAATAGTGAGACAGCTCATAAACAGAGTTTCTAGAATTACTTCATATTTCATTACCAAATTTATAGATTTTTTCCAGTTTTTCCAATTAAACATTTTCTTTGACCTAAAACGCTTTAATGTCCATATTTTAAGGTAATTAAGCCCGAATAAAATCCCATAACACCTATATTAATTTTCCAAATGTCTGGGATGCATTTACTTGTTCCAAAGACGTGGTTTAATGCAATTCAATTTTTAGTGTAAAAATCCACTGAATCTTAAACCACTAATCCGTTAAATATTCTAAAGGGACAATATATATTCTTCCCTTTGTATTTATCCCTTTTATTTGGTGATAGATGCTCGAACCTTTCCTTTCATCCCCTATGAGTCACGGGATCACACATTTTCCCATAGATTCGTTTCCCTCAACTTTCTTCTTTCTGCAAGTACACCCCTATTTTTGTGAAACCAAGATGTATCCATCAATCTTCGATATAAGGTATGATTCATCATCTTTATTTTGGGTTCATCTTTTCATGTTTCTCTTTGATATATTATGTCATGTGATCTCCATGCTTCAAATGGAGTTTCGTGTGTTTCAGTTGGTGTGGTCATGCCTCGACATAGTTGGGTGGATGCAGTTGTCACAGGAGGAGGAGATCATGATCCATTAAGGGAATCATTCTCATATAAAGAAAATTTAAAACCTTTTTAAAGTAAAGGATTCATCTCTACTATTTCCTTTTTGCGTGAATCTTTATAGTTATCATGATTTAGCCACTTGATGACAATGGAATTGACATAATAAATATGTGAACCAGATAAATAAATTAATATCGATCGTATGTTATTTCTTCTTGGTTTGCTAGACAGTGAGACATCCTTTCTTGATTTTTTTATCTGTTCGTCCTTGATGTAAATTGGTAATGATTGTAATCCTAAATTAATTGATAACTGTTTGGCTGAAGATAAAGAAGCATGTAAATGAATCTGGTTCTTCTTGTTGTAATTTGATGTTAGTCAAATTAGTGCAGTAAGAATGTTTAATTTTATTCTGATATCTTACTATTTAGGTTTCCAAAAAATGGAACCTATGAATAATAAATTGGTTAAACAAGATAGATAAATGAACTGGTTGTTTTATAACTCCTTGAAGGGTTCTGAGTTACCCTCATGCTGGCTTAAGGTATAAGAGCCATGTTGATTTGATGATTTTTTTCCTACTACTTCTAGTGTGATTTGTGCCTGGAAGGCTATTGTGATATGTGGGGGCAGGGATGCCTATTTGTTTGTGGATGCAGTTGACAACTAGAGTGGTGAGATGCATCAGTTAATGCATGTGGGTGTTAGGGAGGACACCAGGGGTGATGAAATGTGTTGGATGTGAAATTTTAATTTTCTATTAATTCTTCTTGGTTGTTTATCTAATTTACTCTCCCACAGCTCAAGGAATATGGTCTTACTTAAACTTCTTCTAAAAGGTGTGAAGATTCATGTGGTATTCCACATGATTTCTTTGTTAAGCTTCTCAAGGTAGGATGGGTCGACGCTCTTGCTATAGGAGGTAAAGACTTTATGGGTAGTTCATCTACTCTCCATATTTATCCCCTTGTGTTTAGAAGTGTAGATTGTTTTTATTGAATGCCTGGGAATATGGGAATGAAATTACATATATAAATAATTGAATAAATGATGTTAAAACATGGGGTTTGGAGCTTGTTGGGGTGAAATGCTGAGGCTGTGATTTGAAGGAACATTGTACTTTGGGTGTTATGCCAAGGAAATTTAATGTGGAATTGTTATTGGTTAATTAATGATTAAATAATTAATTATCATAATGTGAAACTAACAAAAAGGGAATTAATTAATGTATTAAATATCTTTAAATGGTCGTCTGCTTATAGGATATGTAGACTTAGAAGTAGAAACCCAGAGTTCGAGAGACGTTAGCTATAGTTGATTCTAAGAAGAGGTTATGCCTATAGTGTGGTTATGAGCTATAGTGTACTCTATACATTTTTTGTTTCTATACACTACTCCACCCTTTTAGTAAGGAAAACTGAAACCCCGGGGATTCTGAGCCCTGGGGGTGTTTTTCCCAACATTCTGGTGGGAGGATGGATGTCTGTCTACCCCCTTATCCACCGCTCTCTTCTCTTGGTAGTTATTTGTGCTAACAGACACATTGGTTAGTTTTCCCCATAAATATGTGTAGAGGGTTGTAATGGCTTGTGGTTATTCACAAACATATAATTTGGATATAGTTATCTATGGACTACTATAGGTGTGGCTTGTATATGCTATGATGGATTTAGGATCTTTACTCGGTGTATGGACTGTAATGGCTTGAGGTATCATACCAAATGTATGATACATGTTGTGCAAGATGTGGTGGCTCCCAGAAACTACCTGGTTACTGTGATTATGTGGAAGTGGGGGTTTTGTTGCATGAGGTGCATGTTGTTGTGCTTTTCCTTGGAGTCTGAGGGAAAGCCTTTTTGGAGAGAGATTCTTAGGACATGCGATGTTGAGGAAAAGAGGCAAACGAGTGGGGAAGCAGTAGTTTGGTACCCTAGAAATTCTTTATTATATTATATACTCTTTTATGTGTTACTTCGTGAGAGTAGACATGGTTAGGTTGGGAACATAGTATACCTATTTAGGTGACGAGTTAGTTTAACTTGTTGTTCACTGTGCTTTAGCATGCTTTCATTACTTTGGCATGAGAGGATTCATGGAGGATCCTACTGAGTATACTATTATACTCACCCTATGTCTATATAAACTATTTTTCAGGTCACATGGAGTAGGTTGGAGATCAAACTAGTTTCTACTATCTTGGGGTTGTAGGAGCTGTTCAGGATTATGGTTGCTGCTATTTTTACTTTCTTTTTGGCACTTGTAGTTTTTCCCCTTTCAGTTGTAGTAGTTTTTCATGACATTTCATATGTGTACATTGGATTTATTTTATCTTATTGGTTGAGTTGGACTTGGTTGGTGTATATCTTATCTTTCTCTTCCGCATGTTTTCTTTTAGAGGGAAATGCCTCCCATTTGTTTGTTCACTATATCCTCAGTGCTAGTCGCCAACCCAGGGCATACTAGAGGCAGGACTTGAGGGGTTATTATCTCGCTTCTCACGTTGCCTGCCAAGGAGGGGTACTGTTTGTGGGGAGGGGGTCGTGACAATGTTTCCCATTAAATTTAATTAGTTATTGGTAGATATAATCTATGATTATTAGAACATAATAATCCAATAAATAGATTCAATTAATAAAATATAAATAATATTCATCTTTAATAGTTTTTTACTTATTTAATGTTATTCAACATTCGATGAATTATTATAGAACCAATTCCACTTATAATTTAATATATTATTATTAAAAAAATTAGTGGATATGTTGATTGAGTAATATATTGGATATAATTTTTTATTGTGTAAAAATTTTATAATACAATTTTGTAGTACCACATAATGAATTTTTATCTATCTGAACAACTATATTCAAAATCTATAATAGAATATTTATTAATCTAATTTCTTAAGGGATGATATGAAGATTACCAATGATAACTACCAAAAATAATACACACGGTTAACAAAATTTTTATAAGGGTAGAAATATTACAAATAATCTATTCGAAAATATTGATCCTAACTTGGATTGAATTAGTGATTTATTTTGAATTTTTAGTTGATGAATCTATTCTATATAAAATACGATGATTATTGTAGACAAGATTGACATAAATTAACAAAGTCTCAAAATGAAAATATTAATTTAAAATAAATAGACAGAAAGTGTGGGAATATACATAATCCAAAAGTGTATTTTAAATTACCATATCATCTATATATAATCTATATGATATTATAGAAAATGATTTAGGTTGACGAATGATTTCTATTATGTATTGTTTGTCATAGTAATAGATGTATTATTATAAAATTCATGAATAAATTTTTATAATATTTATTTAAAAAATTATCTCATTAAAAAGTGTATAAATATTTGTTGGAATTGGATATATTGATATTTATAGGACTATTCCAATTCATAATAAATTATGTTGTTGTCACATGGTGTGGTATTATGCATTATATTATTCTAAAACATTTATAACCAATATATCATATTTTATCCAACAAAATAGTCAAATGAATGGTAGTTTCTTTGGAGGAGTTTCCTTGGGAAAAAAGTGGGTGATAGAGGATTTAGAAAAGCATATGTGGTTTAAATATTTTAAATATATTTTAAATATATATGGTGTTGTTAAATGTGAAAAATAGAAACCAAAATACTAAGGGATTTTGTTATCATAAAATATAACCTTAGTTTTTTACGTCTCCATTTTTTTGATGAAGTTATTTAAAGTATAATTCTCTACATGTTTTATCATACACCATTAATGAAAATATATTTTATCTAAATTAAGTTTTATTGATATCCCAATGTACTACATTGTTAATAAATGTGAATATTTAGTTAATGAAGCTGGTGTAATGAATCATAATAAGAATTAACATCAATATCAATTTGATGTTTTATTAGTTCCCAATTTCACTTGATCAATATTATGACTATATTGAATATAAAATCAAAAAATTACAATAAAAAGGATTTTTGTAATTTTGAGAAATTTGATTTCAGCAACATCAAATTATGGAAAAATAGGATTGTATTACCTTTTTGATGAATAATATACTATATTTAATCTGAACTCCCATTCCAAAAAAGTGAATACCCTTAATTGGAATTTCCTCACACCATTCATATTAATACTAATGGGTGAATGGTGATGTCATGTGTTAGGGTCAAATTCTTAATTTCATAGAAAATAAACTGATCATATTATATCTAAAATTTTAAGGATAATGTAGAGATGATATACGATTGGGAATAAATTAATTATCAAATAGAATATTTCATTAATGATATGTGATGATACATTTATATTATATGACATTTCATGTTCATCCTATTCTAATGTATCATGTAATTTATATAGAAATATGTTAACACCCCAAATATTTTTATGTATTTCCATTAAAATGAAACATGAAGTATTCAATAGCTTTCCTTACTAATAAACACAAGTCTATATTAACCATGATATAGTAAACCAAAATAACATAAACAATAAATTATGAAGTAAGAATAATAATATCCAGTTTATAAAAATGAATAATATTTTTTTAGTTTTTAAAATGTATTAATCAATTGGGAATAAGTAATTAAATAATTTTTAGTAGACTATTTCTCATCAAAATTATATTTTATTAAGAAATTGGTATTATCACATTTAAAAAAAATTAATATAATTAATTTATACAATTTTTTTATTACTATTTTATTAGATTAATATCATTTCCTAAATAATCATGTAAATGTTAACATATAGATAATTTTGAAGATTTTTAAAAAATGATTTATTTTTCAATTTATATTGAAAAATCCCTTATTTATAAAAATTATAAATTATTTTGAAGTAAATTTATCTTTTAAAAATTTTATATTAAACTTTCAAATGTATCCTTTTATGGGCAATTTTATAAATAATTTAATGTAATTTTCTTTAAACATGAATTTGAAATAACATAACCTTTGGCTGTAAAAAATTATTTTTCTAAAGAATGTCTTTATGCCCAAAATTTGTTTTTGTAAAAATAAATATAATTATTGTCAATTAATTAATATGTTTATTTATATTTAATTATTATATAATAAATAATACATTTTATCATTCATTTTATGTTTATTTATATGGAAATAAATTTTTGTGAATTATGTTTTATCCGTTAAGATTTATTCTTCTAAAAAAATCATTATGTGTTTTGAGAATATTTATAATAAACATATGCCACATATAGAATTTAAATTAGGTAATATTGAAACAATATTTAGATTCAATAATATTTTTATGACTATTGAGGTTAATACCAGTTGATAGGGGGTGTGGGGTTGGGGGGGGGGGGTTAAACCAGGAGATAAGTATATGATTACCACACAATCCTATATAACTATTATTAGATGATAATAAAACAACCACGTGTTATTCAATATTTGAATCCATTTAAATTTGGAGAACCATTCCCATGAAAGTGACCATAAATCAGTGATATTGTTTATAACATTCCATGTCTTCCACTCCCCTAACATATAAGAGGGAATATGTAATACACCCTTATTAACACTATTTTTTACTTATATCTTTAAGCTTTGATACAGTAAAACCTTGTTAGAATAATTCCATTGATATTATATCTTATATTATTATCCCAAGACATCCTCTTTAAGTATAATTCTTTAATAGTAAGTATTTATCTCAAATAAGAAGTATGGATGTCAAATAAGATCTTTTAAATTTATTTATGCATCAAACTCCTAGGAAAAATTTATATCCATAAATAATGATGAATATCCAATCCTAAATATATTGAGTTGTTATTATGTTTATTAAAATACCATTTACAAACTCTTCTACATCAAATGGAAGATTAATGTATCACTCATGCGTATGTATGGAATAACACCTCAATGTAGCCATGCGATTCAACTTCCACTACCATCATTCATGGTTGGTTATTATTATATATTTAATGTCTATATATGATATTGATGTTATAATAATTAAAAATTAATTATTAATTAATATTTACCATTCATTCATTTGATCATTGGAAAAAAAGAACCATCAGTCATGCATACGTTTAGACTACTGTCACCAGATATTAATGCAACTAATTTTTCATCACCAATTTATATGAATGGTTATTATTATCATATATATATATATATATTTAATATATATGATATTTATATAATTATTATAATTGTATATATTAATGAACCATGATCTATGTTCTTGGACCATTAATTTTGAATGAAAACATAGAACAAAAATGAAGTACTATACACCAGAAATGACAATGATAATAAAAGATTATTAATAAAGAGGTGATAAGATGTTATAATTAAAATATTTATGGTATTATAGGTATCATTAATGATTTATAAGAAATTATAGTAAAATATAAATTTATTATCGATGATATTAGGGAACTTAAGAAGCATCACATACTTAAGGTAAGGGTTATATGGTAAATATCGAATTTTACCATCATTTTTTATAGTTAAAACATCCAACGATGAAATTATATGATCTTAATCTCCAAAATATTATTTATATTATACTTTTATATTTTCTTTTAATTGTAATATCTTTTAGTACTCATGTTACCAAAAGACTATTTTTAATGAAAATCGACCATGGATTTCCCTTCGTTTGGACACTTTTCATCCATGTGCATGTTTTCCTTAAAATATACTCATGAAATTTTTTAGTAATATACAAATTATATTTAATTTCAGTTTTATCTATAGTTAGATTTATTTATTAAATTTTAAATTGAAATTTATTATAGTTTTGAAAATATTTAACATTTGACTTTTTTACTAAATAAGGAGGAATAATTTTTTAAAACATAAATTTCCTGAATGACATTCCCAAAAATTATGATTAATATTTTAATTAAATAATAATTTATGATTTATCCTCTTTATTTAGGAATAAATTATTTTCCTTAAAATTTCTGTTATTTTTTAGAATTTAAATATGTTATTTCAAATAGAAATTGTATCTTCCTCAAAAAATGTTCCTGTGATCCTTTAAATGTATTTTTTCTATAACCAAATGTTTTTAGCTCATCTGTTGTTTATTGATATCAAATTATTTCAACACATTAATTCCTCATATATATAGATTATTGTTATGATGAATTTTTTTATAAAACCTGTATACTCTTTATTGGTTATGCTTTAATGATATTTTGAATGTTTTATGATCTTTTGGAACATATGTGTATTGTTTTGATTATTTGATGCGTGGGATCTGAATTATAAATATATGTTATTCATTGATTATATATGGATATGTCATGTGATTATAAATAATTTAATGGGGTTTGAACCCATTTTAGCAATGGAATTTTTTCAAGTAAGAGTATACTATGAGTGAACATTGAATAAGGAAATAATCTACTGTGGAGTGATCCCAATCCACTATGGTAGTATTGACAATAATCCATGACTAAGTAGATTGATATTATATTATTATGTGTTTTACAAAAACTTATGTCTTATGATTATAATTTTATCTCACGAATCAGGATAGGTTTTTGATGATTTCATTCTCGTATGACTTATATATTTTTATTGATAAAAAAGAAGTTTATACATCATTATTTTGATCTATGAATTTATGGGTATGATATTTAAATGATAATTTCATGTTATAACACCCATATTCATATAATATTTTCCCTTATGAAAATTTATTGATATATATTTTTTTAGCCTCATCGAGGAACTAATATCACACTTTATTATGTTTCCCTTCCATAGGATATGTAGAAAGGTGCTAGGTATGTTATGTATAACAATGGTGTTGGATGTGAAGAAATTATTAGGAATTTATTTACATCATTTATATTCTAGTTGTAATATATTAATTTTTACAAATACACTAATCTATTGTGGTTTTTTGTGTCTATTATATTGATATTTAATGGGTATTTCTTATAATAAGATGTAGCACTGATATATGAAAAGTATTATTTTTTATAGTTGGTATTAGAGAATCATATTGTAACTTTTAGTAACATGTATGAGTAAAATTCATGGATAACTGTTAATATAAGACTAATTAAAGGATAAAGTTTGATGTTATGGTAAAAATGGAGTCTATGTTCCATTTGAAAAATCATCCCTTTCTGGAAGCCACAAGTGAATTTGGTTTTAGTAGATATCCATCTAGAGGGGAGAATGCTGAAAATAGTTGGTTGAGTATATCTCAAGCATCATTTTGGTGGATAGTGAATAGGGCCTAGCTGCACAACTTCTCTGACACCTTGATGGATATTTTTAAGGGTAATTCCCATTTCTTTATGATAAGTTTCTGTGTATTTGAATATATAATAACCAAGGAATACCTTTGTTAAACTGGAAAAGTATGGTGAGATACCTTATTAATTAAAAAGATAAAATTTACAAAATTGGAACGTGGCGAATGGGATAGGCAATGAAACATACAATAATCCAAAGAGGGAAATCGTAAAAATAAAACAATACATCAATGATCATAATCGAGGTTTTTTTAAAGGATCATAATATTACGTCTTATTAGAGTCACACTATAAATTGATGATTTGATTGATATGTTATTTCATCACCATAGAAGATGATTTAGTTTTCATATTAGGCCTGAAATGAGAAGAATCCTTCCCATACTGATAATTTTTAAGTTGAACTTTTGATAAACCCTCATAATCTTTATAATTTCCTTTATCAGATGCATAATTTTTTGAGATGAACCCTCCTAGAGTAATATACATGGTTTCATCATGTTCTAGAACATCACCCCATTTCTCAGAAATTTTTGATGTTTTCAGGGCCTATTAAATGGATAGTTTTTAATTAATTCCCCAAGAAACCTATTCATATATATCCCTATAAAAAATATGAGTAGAAGATGGCACCCAACCCTACTCATATTGATTGAAATGATTAATATACTCATGTTTTCATAGAAATACCCTTTCATCCACTGATCCAACCCAAAAAGCAGCCCAATTAATATATAGTATGTTTTGTTCTAGAAGAAGATCTTGAATATTCTTATATATGACCTTCAAAATTTATTCTAACATAATTTAAATAAAAATAACAATTCATAACCACATTAGTCTACATTTTCTTTTTGACAAAATAACTATAAATTTATTCCATTTATGAAAAAATCCCATAAACATGATTCCTTCTAAATTTTATATTATGTGACAAATAGATTCACATTCATCAAAAAGTTTGTAATTTTTATATGAAATTATAAAAATTAATATAATTGTTCTCATTTAAAATAATCAACATAAAATTATATTTTTAATAAGATAAACATCCAAAAAAATTCTAGCATAGTTCCCAAACATCACCATCTCAGTATCATTATACATATATAAGGCGACCTGAATTGCTACTGTAATCTTATAAAGGATTTTTGGGTGCTAAAAAACCTAATTAAACTTATAATGTTTTAACCACAACTTTGGATTATTAATTTTAATATAATAAGGATCAAAATAAAAAATTTATTGATGGATATAGAGATATCCTAGATTCAGAAATAAAGACCCAAAACCCTATGCAATTTTCTTACACTCATATAAAGGAAACAAAAAACAAAAAATCTCCTTCTATGAGAAATGGAAATCCAGCCTATAAAACCCTATATTTTAGAAAGATGATAGACTAGATCCACTAGACACCAAGGATTTGTTTCTTTCTAAAGAAAAATATAAAAAATATTTACAAAAAAATAGCTATTAAATGGATTCAGTACTGGATGTCATGATTTCCTTGGTTCCTTTCTTCAAAATATGTCTTGTAGTTGATTCACTAAATGAAGAAAAAGATTTATCCACCAACATTCTTAAACATGGTTAATACTTATTCTATTGATATTCTTCCTTTTAATGTTTGAATGATTTTCGATGAGGACCAATGACGAACAACTCCTCAATTTCCCTCTATAGAACTCAGGGGAATGGCGTTTATGATAAAAACCATTAAATTACAATCGACTCACTTGAATTCTCTCCTAAACTCTCACATGACCACATAAGTTAATCTAAAAGTGTAATATATAAATTAGAACATGTCTTTATTTAGATATCCAATATATTATTTTCATTATTATTCAATTTTACACTAAGATTGTTATTCTTTATAAATTTGTTATTGGTTTTATTCAATGTATAGAAATAAAATGAGCTATGTTAACACTAAATGTTATGGGAAATATAATTATTTCACCTCTTTAAGTAAATTTAATGTATACAAGAATTCTAGATATTATTTTAATTAATAAATAACATTCTTAATCAATGAATTCTATTTTTCATTCAAATGAGAAAATGAATGAAAAATTGAATATTTATTCCTTTGTTAAGAAACTATAGCCTTATTTTGCAGTCTCTATTGATACAAAAATTCTATTTTATGAATTAATACCATAAAAGACATTTTATATTATCTTGTATCCAAAAAATATAATATTTATCATTTTTTATCATTTTTATTGTTAAGTGGATGAATGGTTGAATCTTATTAGTAATATAAGGAAACAAAATGAAATTTACACCATGGTGGGGGATGGGTTCATGAGATACTTTTTAAATAAGTACATTCATCATATTCTCCCAATAAATATAGAGAATATAAATTTGAGCTTAATTAGAAGGAAATTGAATTAACTGATACACGTGGGGAAAATATTACATCACTTTTGAGGTATACGTTTGGTATTACTGTTGAACATGAAAGTAATAGTGATAAATTATCCATTGTTATAAAACAAGTTCTATAAAGTTCTATAACCATAACAGACATCAGATGTTTTAAAGAAATAATTTTTTTCCATCAAGGTGGAAATATATATTTGGGTCACCCATCAATATCAAGGATTTATAAGAAAATAAATATGGGATTCTTTAAAAAGTTCAATAAAAATCCTAAGAGGGAAGAAGGTGATTTTCAATTTATTTTAGATGTCTGGAACAAAGCATGAAGCCAATTATATTTAGTGTACTAGTGAATAGTTAATGTTTAGAAAATATTGTAATCAAAGAATCCAATGTAGACATCAACATTGAATTAGTGTAGAAATTTTTTTTTACAGTGCTTGAAACCTAGTGTTGAAAAATGATTATCAATATCAGTAACCTCTTAATAATAATGTAAAATTAAAATATCATGCGATCCCTATTTCCTATATAGGGTGAGATAAAAAATTTCTGAGTGGTACATAAACAATTCACTATAGAACCTCTAATGAGATATCTGATTCTTTTTCTACCCACTCTTTTATATTTAGATATTTTAAAATGCGTATAAAATTACCATCTCAATTACTATATTTTAAAATAGTAATAAAAAATCATAATAGTGTGTTAATAACAACTCATGCAAATGAACATTCCCCTATTGAATGTTTTTGGGAATGTTCTCTGTGTAGATATTTCTATTCATCATCTAGGTGAATATTATGTTATTTTTTGGTATTCAATATCCTTATTTATATAAATCATATATCAATTACTATGGAGGGGATAAAACATTTTATATTATGATCCAACCTATGATTTTCTATAAATGTGGAAATAAATATAGCCTTCCAATGTAAATTACACCTATTTCATATATATTGACTCATATTCAAATTTGATAGACATCTCATATAGTTGGGGTGAAACTCAACATTGAATATTTTTCTATTGTATGGGAGATTGATGATTTAATTACAAAAGAGTTTCCCAATATTACACCAAATCATTTAGACTAATTTTCAATAAAACAAATATATAGAGATACACATATTTTATAGAATCAATGTACAATGTCCTGGATCGTGTTGATGGAATTAAAGATAAAACTTTAAGAGAATCTCGATAAGGTATTAATTTGGCCAAGTGAATCACCATGGGGTGAACCCTTTATTTTTTTTATTAGAATAATGATATATTAGTAGGAATATCCCTTGATTTTTGAATCTTATTAAGTTCTTAGTCTACAATATGTATCATCCTCCCGGTATTGATGATTTACATGAACAATTATAAGGATATTGATATTTTAACAAGAATGATATTTCATGTAGATACTATCAATTGAGACTAAAAAGTGAAGAGATATCTAATACAACCTTCTGATATAGGTGTGGGCACTCGGGATTTATTTCTTTCCATTTGTTCTTAATAATTCTTTTCCTATCTAAATTCATTTTGTGAATAGACTCTCTATAAATCATCTTTATTAGTTTGAGGCATTATTTATAGGTGATATTTTTATATATTCATTGAGAATGGAAGTGCGTGAATATAACAAGAGTATTTTTCTTATGTCTATAACAATGGATATAAAATATAAAAAATTTACCATGTATGAATTTTGGAAACAAATGTTAAATTTTTTGAAACATATAATCTAAAATGAAGATCTACAAGTAGGACCATCAATGATTGTGGTTATTAAAAATTAGAAAATACCATCCACATGGACAGAGATAAAAATATTTCATATATTTTTGAGATATTATCAATTTAGTTTTAAAGGATTAATCATGGCCATATTATCCACATATCAAGTTTACTATGAAGGGAGTAAAGTTCATTTATACCAATGAATGTGAAGAAATTTTACGGAACTAAAGAAAATATTGGTCAGTGGTCCTATGATCACACTATACAATTGTGGGGAATAGTTTTTTACTTACAATTTGGAATAAAATATGGGTTTGGGTGGGGTTTTCTTCAGAATGATATGATGTTATATTATGCATAATTCCATAGGAAGGTCCCTAAGAAACATATTGGAACTCATGATTTTGAGGTGGTGGTGGTAACCATTGCATAAATGATTTGAATACATTATATTTAATGATATTGGTGTGACATATATACAAATAAATAATGAATAATGTATATATTAACCCATATAGAGATGATAATGAATCAAAGAATGTGGTTGGAGTTTATTAAATATTTTTATTTATCAATACATTCCTCCTATAAAATCAAATCCTGATGCCCAATGCATTTATTCAAAATGATCATGATATCTTATAAATGATATGGATTACCAAAGATCCAACGTTTATGGGTTTTCAATTTACAGAAATTGAAATATTGAATGAATGTTATTAACCATATCTTTCTCAAATGAGTGTTCAACTATCTAACCATTTAACTGTAAAAGTGGTGTAGATTAAGGATGTAGAGATATAAAAGAAGGTTAAAAATATTCCTTTGTTTACCATTAATTGTGATGGAATTAAATGATTCATGAATTGGGTATGTATCACACCAAAAACAGATTTTATGAAGTAAATATTTTAAGAATATAATAGATGATCATTACCTATTTATCCTAGAAGTACATTGACGAATATATATCTAAGAGAGTAATTCTGGGGAAGAAATATGGAGGATATATTTCGTTGTATGAGTCATGTTTCACGTTATATCATCATTTCATGTATGAGAGATAATATTATATGGGGATGCTACATCCATTACCCATACTATAATGTAAATGGGATAATATGACTTTGAATTTCATCATTGGACACCCCATAACATCTAGAATACATAATTATAATTGGGTTTAACTAATTGATCATACGATGTAAGAACACATCATTTCTTTGTGGTAATATTTATATCATGATAAAATTTTCAGGAAATATATTAAATAATATGTATGTTTACATGGGGTACCACTTTTTATTATAACTAATTGGGATCTAAGGATTACCATGACATTCTATGGAAATATATAGAAATATTTAGATATAGATTTGTCTTCTACTCTGACAAATAATCCTTAGACATATGATCTTGATGGGAGGACTATTCAATCCAAGATGTTATGTTGAAATCCTGTTATATTAATTACAACAATTTTTGAGATAAACAAATTCTTCAAGTCATGGTTTCATAAAATAATTTCATTAACATTATCATTAAAATTGTTCCTAAAAACCAATCAATTGAAAGAATTTTAGAATCTTGATATTCTAGGAGGATGTGTGAAAAATAATGCTAGTGGGACCTTAGATAGATAAGGAAATGGAAGAGAATATTAGATATAACGAACCATACTTTACTTATAGTGTTAATACATAAAAATTGAAGTACACTTATTAAAACATATAACAAAACCATTAATGGACCGTATAGGTATAGTGTCTTTAGAAACTGGGAAACATAAACAACTAGTTCATAAATCATCTACGTTGTCTCCCATTTATTTCATCATATCTAGAGTCCCTTTTTGGCATATCCTACTTAATATTCTTCTTCCTGACCTGGGGAAAAGAAAACATACAAAATGGTGAGCTCAAATGCTTAGTAAGGGTAAACAAAAGATTTATCAATCACATCATATTCATAAGAACATATCATTTTGGAATCATAACCTGCAAAAGGGATCATAATTTCATAACATGAGAAAAATCATAGTAGTGAAATGTAATCCCAATAATCTTAACATAAAACATGAAACTTTGTGGCATACACACATAATCATAGAGAATCACTTCTTAGTAGTCACGACACATTTCCAAGACTATCTTAGCAGACAAATTCCATTTATTAACCGAGTTCACTCCTCGTTCCAATACTATTTCACTGAACTGGATTAACCTTCCATTACAGCCATGTCTATCTCATAAGATATAAATCATTACCCAATGAATTGGAGGTAGATATAGGTCCCACCATCTCATAATGATACCATTCTTATGTGTGACAAAAAATCATAAATCATACATCATTGCATAACCCATGTAATAAAAATGGGATTCTTAAACATCGTGACATCATAAAAAATTAATATAAGATAAAGGAGTTCATAAGAATAATTCCATCAAAACATAATCAAATCAATGTAATAATAGGGATAGAAACAGAACCCTATATTATCTTAGATGGAAAATTCTTTTTATAAAACACTTGAACTCCATTCTTGAGGAAAATATCATTTATACTTCAAAAACATTTTCCCTTCTTAACATGTCATACAATTATAAACTAAAATAAGTTGATTAAAAATAATCTTGAAAAATTGTAAAGGAAGCTTCATGGAAATAATGTTTTAAAAAATCCATTCATGCCGTATAATTTAAAAAAACATTCTTCCCGTACTTTTTCCGGAAAAGTCAAAAAGTACCTCGTACGAAAAATGAAAAAAGATTCCTTTCATATATTTTACTAAAAACTCACTGAAGGGTAAAATTGGATTTAAACAATTGTAGGTGGATGTAAATAATATTACATATTGAGGAAACCTGGATGTGGATGATAAATATTCCCCAGTAAATTCTGAAGTATAAATAATCTCGGATAAAAAAGAGATTGTGAGATTTTCTTTTACCTTAGGTCTGATTTGCTTCGAAAGTGTCCAAAACTCCTATATATTTATTTAAATAATGTCATTTACTTATTCCAGAATCATACTCATTGTTATGATATCATATAAGGTCATATTCTTAGCTTCTTATTAGTAATATTTCATTGCTACTTGTTATTCGGGTGTTTATTAGTTTTTGTTCTTATGCATGTTTTGTCAAATAAATTCTTATTCTTCTCTTTTAGGTTATAGATACCTCATTTACAGAATGGTATTATTGTACCATATATCAGTTTTATTCATTCAATTCATTTATATAATCATTATGCAACGCATATCATGTAGAACGAGTCGCATCACATCATGGAGACGGTATTCCGTACGTACACACGAGTGATGATATCGTTTCCATGATCATGGAATTGTATTGGAGGGTATGTATAATATTTAAGAATCAATAACAATTTAAAATAATCATATATAGTTATTTATTTTCACCATTATACACATCCAAGTAAGGTTGTGGTGGAAAATAGATTACACCACGACGTGGAGACAGCATTCCGTACGTACGCACGCGCGGTGATTTCATTTTCCGTAGGATGGATAGATGGTGAAATAGGGTTGTTTCATACTCATAATAACATATCAGTATGTGAGTGATACTTATGTTATTACTTCATAATGAAACAACTAAATAAGATGAAGTGGAAGAATAAATAAAGTTGAAAGAATCAGTAACAGACATTACCTCTTCTTTGAAGCGCCTCTTTGAGACCTCCTTTTATGGCACTAAAATTGGCCATTGAAGAAGACAAAGACCTCTAGAATGTTTCTAGGGAAGTTTAGAAGATAATTTTGCAGGGGTGGACGAGATTGAAGGCTCAAAGTGGTGTGAGGAAGAGAGGGAGGAGGTTCCTTTTTATAAGAGAGGAGAGGGGCACCTTTGGAAAAACAATATTATTTTATTATAAAGTCATATTCGGTTTTTAGTAGCTCCAGATTGATTTATTTCAAATATAAGGTTGGGATGGGTCGAAATACTCTCATCCAATAGAATTTAGACATGTTTATATTTCTATTTTTCCCTTATCATTTACATTTAACTTTAAGTTAGATAATTTAACTTTTACCGTGTCTTCTTGTTTTCTTACAATATACGGTTAATAAACATACTATAACAAGAAAAACGTACCCCAAATAGTTTATTATTAATATATATAAGCTTAGCTAAGTCATTTTTCCGAACTTTAGATTTTTTTGAATAAAATAACAATTAATAATATAATATTTGTTTTAAAAACAATTTTATGTCAATTTTGACACTATTTGGTAATTGATTTTTGTGAAACTCATAACAGAAAGATTTGTTCACAAAAAGTTAATTAAATCAATACTAACATGTCATATTAACATATAAAATAATTGTATTTCATAAAAAGTCTCAAATTATATTTATTTGGGTATTTATAACATCAGTTATGTGAATAGTTCATTAATAATATAATTACTGCATCATCATTGTGTCATAATTAAAATAAATTATATAAAGTCTAAAAATTACAACTAAAATACCATTATCTAGGAAATAGATTTAGTTTTCTAATTAATATTTATAGTTGAATTTATCTTATGTATAACCCTATATTAAAAACGATTTAGTTATTAAACATGGATTTTAACTATTTTAACCCTTATTTAAATATATTAATAATAAATGTCCTAATCTAATATAAGTGGGCCTAAATGGTCATATTTTATTCCAAAGATTGTTTTTGGTCGAATTACACTTATCCAATAGAATTAGGACATGTGATAAGGTAATAATAATATCATTTTTACCCTTAATTACCCTATTTACTTTTAACCGTGGTAAAAAAAAAGTAAAAAGTAACTATTCAACAAAAATTATTTTCATCTCATTGACGCAAATTTTAGTCCTTGATATTAACCGTGTCTCTAGGATTTTATAAATTCAACTCACAGAAGCGGTAAAATTATGTTTTGTGTGAATTTGGAAATTCTCCTAAAAGGTAGGTAAAAGACGGTGAAAAGTTCAATAAAACTTTTATATATCTAAAATTATTATAAAATGACTCCAATGAATTTAATTAAACTTATATAGGTATTATGTATCTTTTTTTACCTAAAATAAATTTAAATAAAATAAAAAATTATTTAAATAAAAAGTCGGTTTTTAAATAGTAACCCGGTGTTTTCACTATTAATAAAAAATTGAATGTTTTCAGAAAAATACCAAAATTTCACCCTAGGCTAATTTTGATATTCTGAATCCAAAAATGATGCCCATTTTGAAAAATAAAATTTAAAAAATTTCAAAAAGTGGGTATTACTATTCATAACGGCTAGTTTTAATAATATTTTAATAGCATATCGTTGTCTAGTGAAACTCGGTATTGCGTACGATGCAAGCAATCGAGGAAGGTCGCAATTGTGTGTAAAGAAAGCCTAGCTAGTGTTGTGTGTAGTGAAAGATTTCTTTGATTATTTATATAAAAACAAAATATTTCTCATAAAAGTCTCGGGTGTTATATTATACCACCCTTACAATGAATTTCGCCCTCGAAATTCGTCACTTTGTAACAACCCGATGAGGATACCTCTCCCTTATGATATCTTCAAGATCCCATGTAGCTTCTTCTAATTGGTGGTTCCTTCATAAAATTTTCACCAAGCGATTGGTCTTATTCTGTAGGAATTTTTCACTACGATCAATAATCTCTATTGGCTGTTCTTCATAAGAAAGATCTTGCTCCACCGGTACAACTTCTGAGCTGAGTACATGTGAAGTATCATGTATGTACTTTCTCATGAGAGATACATGGAACACATCGTGAACTTGAGAGAGATTCGGTGGATGCGCCAATCGGTATGCTACCTTCCCAACACGATCTAGTATTTCGAAAGGAATGATATATCTAGGGCTCAACTTTCCCTTCTTTACAAATCTCATTTCTCACTTCCAAGTAGTTATTCGTAAGAAAACTTTATCACCCACTTCAAACTCTAGGTCTTTTCTTCGGTTGTCGGCATAAATTTTTTTCGACTCTAAGTAGCTCTAATGTGTTGTTGAATAGATCTGACCTTTTCTGCCATCTCATCAACATGATCAGGTCCTAATAGCTTTCATTACCCAACTTCATCCCAGCAAGTTAGAGTCTTGCATTTCTTTCCATAGAGAGCTTCATTAAGTGACATCTGAATACTGGAATCAAAGATATTATTATACGAAAATTCTACTAAAGATAGGTGTTGATCCCAACAACCCTTGAAATCCATAGAGCATTCTCTCAACATATCTTATAGAGTTTGAATTGTCCTCTCAGACTGACCGCCTGTCTGAGGATGATAAGTAGTGGTGAAACTCATCTCTGAATCCATAGTATGCTAAAGACTTCACCAGAACTTTGTGGTAAACCTCATATCCCGATCAGATATAATAGAAAGTGGTACTCCAATAAATATTACCAATTCCTTCACATATATCATGGAAAGCTGATCTAGAGAGAAATCCTCTCTAATAGTGATGAAGTGTGCTGAATTTTTAAGACGATAAACTATGACCTAGATAGCATTATTTACTTTGGATGTTTTAGTAAGTCCAGTGACAAAGTCCATAGTGATAATTTCCCATTTCCATTCTAGTATGGTTAATGGTTGTAACATCCCCTTAGACTTCTATCTCTCAGCTTTAACTTGCTGACAAACCAATCATCAAGAGACATATTCAGTAACATCTCTTTTCATGTCATCCCACCAGAAGTACTCTTTCAGGTCCCTATACATCTTCGTGCTTCCAGGATGAATAGAGAATGAAGAACTATGATCCTCATCGAGCAACTACTTCTTTAATTCTGGGAGGGGAGGAACACAAACCCGATTCTTGAACTTTATTATCCCATCACAATCATGGTTGAATCCAGGAACATTTCTCAACTTCTTTTGTAAATCTACATCTTCATTATGTGCCTCTTTAATCTTCACATGTATAAATTGTTGAACATTCATTTGAGAAAGATACGAGTTTTCCCCTTCCATTATAATTCCAAGATCCATCATTTGTAAATCCATAAATATTGGATCTTTTGTGATCCTCATCATGGATAAACTGGCATGGTCTTGTCAACTTAATACATCTTCCACCTTGTTTTCATTCCCAGGGTGGTAATGAATTGAGCAGTCGTAATCCTTAATCAGATCCAACCATCTTCTTTGGTGCATATTCAGCTCCTTTTGTGTGAAAATATAATTTAAACGTTTATGATCAGTAAAAATGTCACACCTTTCTCCATAAAGATAATGCCTCCAAATATTTAATGAAAAGAATACCACAGCTAACTCCAAATCATGAGTTAGGTAATTTTTCTCATGGATTTTCAACTGTCATGAGGCATAAGCTATCACCGTATCAGTTTTCATAAGATCACACCCCAGTCCCTTCTTGGATGCATAACTGTTGATCACAAACCTTTCTCCACTGAAATGTAGTGTGAGCACAGGTGCACTGGATAACCTTCTTTTCAACTCCTTGAAATTATCTTCACATTCATCTGTCCAAACAAACTTAACTCTTTTCTGAGTAAACCTGGTGAGTGGATTAGAAAATCATGAAAACTCATTCACAAAAGGTCAATAATATCTAGCCAAACCAAGAAAACTTCAAATCTCAGTTACTGTTGTTGGTCTCGATCATCTTTCGATAACCTCTGCTTTTGTTGGATCCACAGATATCCCCTCTTTTGAGATTATGTGACCCAAAAATGCAACTTTTTGAATACAAAATTCACACTTGTTAAATTTGGCATAAAACTTCTCCTTTCTCAGGGTCTCTAATACAATTCTCAAGTGATATTCATGTTCTTTTTTTCTCTTTGAATAGAAAGGAATATCGTCTTTAAAGACAACCATAAACTGAATAAGATAGTCTCTAAAGACTCTATTCATTAGATCCATGAAGATAGGAGGGGAATTAGTAAGACCAAATGGCATCACTATAAATTCATAGTGTCCATACCTTGTATAGAAAGCCGTTTTTGGTAAATCCTCCTTTTTGACCCTTAATTGATGATACCATGAACGAAGATATATCTTGGAAAAGTATTTATCTCTACATAGTTGGTCAAATAGGTCATCAATTTGTGGGAGAGGATATCTGTTCTTGATAGTGATCTTGTTAAGTTCTCGATAATCAATGCAGAGTCTCATTGATCCATCTTTCTTCTTAACAAATAGAACAGGTGCTCCCCAAGGTGACGCACTATGTAGTATGAATCCCCTATCAGGATTCTCCTAGAGTTGTTTCTTCAATTCTTTCAAATCAATTGTGGCCATTCTATAAGGTGTCTTTGAAATAGGTAAATCACCCGGTATGAGTTCTTTTGAAAACTCAACTTCACGATTTGGTGGAAGACCTGAAAATTCCTCTGGAAAGACACCATCAAATTCCCATACAATGGGAATATTCTTAATCATGAGTTTCTCACCAACCATTTGAGATAAATAACCATCATTTAGTCGAATCAAGACCCATAAGATGGATGGAATTTCCACTAGAAGGTTATGTTAATCCTTGCATCGATAGACGATCATAGATTGATTTGGTATATGAAATGTGACTTCCCTTCTTTGGCAATTTATATGAGATCCATATAAAGAAAGACAATCCATGCCTTGAATAATATCAAATTCCACTATAGGAAGGATCACAAGATTTTCAGGAAGCACTTTCCCACAAACTTCAATCGGAGAAGAATTATAAACTTTTGATGCGACTATTGTGCCATTAGGGGTTGTCACAGCTAACTCAAAATCTAATTGTTGAGGTAATACGAAGATACCCGTAAAAAAATTCTTCAGAAATAATAGAGTGTATGGATACAGAATCAAATAAAAAAAATTTCTACTTTAGAATGGATGGTAAGTGTACCTTTCACCACTTTGTTATCGTACTCCAAATCGCTGATAGAAATTGCATGTTACATTCCTTTGTCTTTATCCATAAGAGTTTGTTGACATCGATCATCATAAAATACCCTTGGATTAGGGCATTGATTGGCATAATTCCCCATTTACTTGCACTTGTAACATTGAAGTGTAGGAGGTTCACTCTATGTAGCCTTTTCTTTATTCGCATCACTAGCCATATCCTTCCCATCATTACGGCATTCAAATTCCCGATGACCTTACTTTCCACATTTAAAACTTTTAATTGTCCCTTTAAGACAACTCCCTCCATGTTTCTTTCCACACTTTGAGCATAAGAGAAAACTCATCTAATTTTTAGTGTGCTCTTTAGATTTTCCTTTGAATTCCATTTTCTTCTTCTTATCAAACGCATATGACTGATGGGTTACTCAAATCTCCATCTCAACCTTGAGAGCACATCGAACAATTTCCTTGTAGCTATTGAAGTCTCTTATGGCTAATTCCCTTATAGATTTGTTTTTAATCCACTAAAGAATCTATTGATCTTACTCTGAGGTTGGATAATAATACCAGAAGCGTACCTTGCAAGTCTTGAAAAATTTTCTTCCTAGGTACCAACAGATTCATCATCCTTTTGCTTTAGTTCAAGAAACTCCTTCTCCATCATTGTTCGAAGAATACGAGGGAAGTACTTATTTAAAAATATGTTCTTGAACTCGTCCCATTCCATGGACTCAATTTCATCCCTTTGCTTCGAATTATTAATAAGATTCCACCATTGATCAGCATTAACTTCCAAATGATATACAGCAAAGATGACTTTATCATGTTCAGAAAATTTAAGAACTGAAAATATATTTTCAGTGGTACTGTTCCATTGTTTAGCCACTAATGGATCAGAGGACCCGCTGAATGAAGGTGGACGCTACCTCATGAAGGATTCAACAGAATGTTGCTCCTTCATTTTCTCATTAGGAAGTCTTGCATGATTCATAGTTTAAGAAATTTGGGTGAGCATGGCTACAAGATTTTTCATTCCAGCTCCCATGCCGTTTGGTTGCTCAGGGGGACTATCAGTGCATTTCTCATCGCATTCCACATTAACACGGTTCCTTCAGGTTCCAGCCATTGACTAAAACCAAGAAGAATAGTGTGAGTAACATTAATTATTATAGGAAAACCACATAATCAAGAATAAAATTTTACACTAAAGGTCTTATCATTGGTTGTTCATGGCAATTTCTAAAACACTAAGATTGTGTTCTATACTTAGACATATCCTTTGGTTTCTTACTAAGGCTTTCAAATCCTATTTTCCAAAGGTTGACTATACCTTTCCTCTGATACCAACTATAACGACCCATACATTACATACATTTTTAATAATACAAAATTGAAGTACACTTATTACAACATATAACAAAACCATGAAAGGACCGTATATGTATAGTGTCTTTAGAAACTGGGAAACATAAACAACTGGTTCATAAATCATCTACATTGTCTCCCATTTATTTCATCATATATAGAGTCCATTTTTGGTATATCATAACTATAATCTTTCTTCCTGACCTGGGGAAAAGAAAACATACAAAAGGGTGAGCTCGAATGCTCGGTAAGGGTAAAAAAAAGAAATATCAATCACATCATATTCATAAGAACATATCTTTTTGGAAATATTAACCTAAAAAATATCATAATTTCATAACATGGGATAAATAATAGTAGTGAAATGTAATCCCAATAATCATAACATAAAACATTAAATGTTGTGGCATACACACATAATCATAGAGAATTATTTCTTAGTAGTCAAGACTCATTGCCAAGACTATCTTAGCGGACAAAGTCCATTTCTGAACCGAGTTCAATCCCCATTTAATTCTTGTTTCACTGAACCAGATTAACCTTCTGTTCTATCCATGTCAATCTCATGAGATATAACTCACTACCCAATGCATTGGAGGGAGATATAGGTCTCACCCATCTCATAATGATACCATTCTTTTGTGTGCCACAAAATCATAAATCATACATCATTGCATAACCCATGTAATAAAAATGAGAGTCTTAAACATCATGACATCATAAAACAATTCATATAAGATATAAAAATTCATAAAAATAATTTCATAACAACATAATCAAATCAATGTAATAATAGGGATAGAAATATAACCCTATATTATCTTAGATGGAAAATAATTTTGATAAAACAATTGAACTCCATTCTTGAGGAACATATCCTTTCTTCCTCAAAAACATTTTACTTTCTTAACATGTCATACAGGTTTAAAATAAACGAAGTTGATTAAAAATAAACTTGAAAACTTGTAAAGGATGCTTCTTGGAAATAATGTTTTAAAAAATCCATTCATGCCGTATAAGTTAAAAAACATTCTTCCCGTACTTCGGCTGGAAAAGTCAAAAATTACCTTGAATGAAAAACGACTAAAGTTTCCTTTCATATATTTTACTAAAAACAAATCGAAGGGTAAAATTGGATTTAAACCATTTTAGGTGGATGGAAATAATATTATATATTTAAGAAACCAGGATGTGGATGATAAATATTCCCCAGTAAATTCCGAAGTATAAACAATCTCGAATAAAAATGAGATTGTGAGATTTTCCCTTACCTTAGGTCCGATTTGCTTCGTAAATGTCTGAACCTCCAGTATAATGATTTCAATAATGTCATTGACTTATTACAGAATCATATTCATTGTTATGACATCATATATGGTCATATTCTTATCTTCTTATTAATAATATTTCATTGCAACTTGTTATTCGGGTGTTTATTACTTTTTGTTCTTATGCGTGTTTTGTCGAATAAATTCTTATACTTATCTTTTATGTTATAGATACCTCATTTCCAGAATGGTATTAGTGTACTATATATCATTTATATTCATTCAATTCATTTATATAATCATTATGCAATTAAGATCATGTAGAACGAGTCGCATCACATCGTGGAGACGGTATTCCGTACGTATGCACGAGCGATGATACCGTTCCCATGATCATAGAATTGTATTTTAGTGTATGTATACTATTTCAGAATCAATACCACTTTACAATAATAATATATACATATTTATTTGCACCATTATACCCATCCAATATGGTGGTGGTGGAAAATAGATTACACCACGTCGTAGAGACGGTATTCTGTATGTACGCACGCGTGGTGATTTCGTTTTCCGTAGGATGGATAGATGGTGAAATAGGGTTGTTTCATACTCATAATAACAAATTGTTATATGAGTGATACTTATGTTATTACTTCATAATGAAAAAAATAACGACGAAGAAGTGGAAGAAGAAATAAAGTTGAAAAAATCGGTAACAGACATTACCTCTTCTTTGAAGCGCCTCTTTGAGGCCTCCTTTTAGGGCACTAAAATTGGTCTTTGAAGAAGTCCAAGACCTCTAGGATGTTTCTAGGGAAGTGGAGAAGAGAATTTGGCAGGGGTTGTCCGAGCATGAAGGCTTAATGTGGTGTGATGAATAGAGGGAGAATGTGCCCTTTTATAAGAGAGGAGAGGGGTACCTTTGGAAAACTCAAAATATTATTTTATTATAAAGTCATATTCAGTTTTTAATAGATACAAATTGATTTATTTTGAAGCTAAGGTGGGTATGGGTCGAAATAATATCATCCAATATAATTTATAATAGTTTATATTTCAATTTTATCCTTATCATTTATATTTAACTTTAAGTTAGATAATTTAATTTTTACCATGTCTTCTTGTTTTCTTACACTGTAAGGTTAATAAACTTACAATAACAAGCCAAAAGAACCCCAAGTTGTTTATTATTAATATATATAACCTTATCTAAGTCGTTTTCCTGAACCTTAGATTTTTATGAATAAAATAACCATTAATAATATAATATTTGTTTTAAAAACTATTTTATGTCAATTTTGACACTATTTGGTAATTGATTTTTGTGAAAATCATAAGAGAACTATTAGTTCAAACAAAGTTAATTAAATCAACGCTAACATGTCATATTAATATATAAAATTATTTTAATTCATAACAAGTCTCAAATTACATTTATTTGGGTATTTATAACATCAATTATGTCAATATTTCATTAATAATATAATTATTAAATCATCATTATGTCATACATAAATTAAATTATTTAAAGTTTAAAAATTAAAAATAAAATACCATTATGTAGGAAATCTTTATATCTTTATAATAAATATTTATAGTCTAATTTATCTTATTTATAACCCTATATTAAAATGATTTAATTTTTGTAATTTCATTTTAACTATTTTAACCCTTCTTTAAATAAATTAATAATAAATGTCCTATTCTAATCCAAGTGGGCCTAAATGGTCATATTTTATTATTAAGGTTGTTTTTGGTCGAATTACACTTATCCAATAGAATTAGGACATTTTTAGGATAATAATAATATCATTTTTACCCTTAATTACCCTATTTACTTTTAACCGTGATAAAAAAAGTATAAAGATACTATTCACCAAAAATTATTTTCATCTCATTGAACCACATTTCTGTCCTTGATATTAACCGTGTATCTCGGATTTTCGAAATTCCACTCACAGAAGCGGTAAAATTATGTTTTTGTGAATTTGGAAATTCTCCTAAGAGGTGGGTAAAAGACCGTGAAAAGTTCAATAAAATTTTTATATATCTAAAATTATTATAAAATGACTCCAATGAATTGCATTGAACTTATATATGTATTATGTATCAATTTTTGACAATAATAAATTTAAATAAAATAAATAATTATTTAAATAAAAAGTCGGTTTAAAAATAGTAACCTAGTAGTTTCACTATTCATCAAAAATTGAAAGTTTTCAAAAAATACCAAAATTTCACCATAGGAAAATTTTGATATTACAAATCAAAAAATGAAGTCCATTTGGAAAAATAAAATTTAAAAAATTTCCAAAAGAGGGTATTACTATTCATAACGGCTAGTTTTAATAATATTTTAATAGAATATCGTTGTCTAGTGAAACTCAGTATTGCGTATGACGCAAGCTATCGAGGAAGGTCACGATTGTGTTTAATGAAAGCCAAGATAGATTTGTGTGTAGTGAAATATTCCGTTGAGGATTTATATAAACACAAAATATTTCTCATAAAAGTCTTGGGTGTTACATTAGATATATTCAACAGCACATTATACCATGTTACAGTCCATAGAAGTGTAATGATGATAATCATTAGAATTATAAGGAATTTTATATTGGTGATAAGGTTATATTATAAATTTCTAAATGGAATAGGTTTTTAGTATTGGAAAATAAAAAAACTAAGACATAGGTATATTGTCCCATTTGAGATTGATAATTGAGTAAGTTCTATAGCTTATCTCTTTGAACTCCCATTAAACTTATCTCAATTTCATTATGTATTCCATGTTTCTATCCTAAGTAAGTACATACTAGATCCTTCACATGTACATAAATTAGAAGTTATACCAATGGTGAATGAATTTCATTACCAAAAAACAAGTATAAATCATGGATCATAGAGATATTGTTCTATGAAACATGACTACTCGATGAGTTAATTTTTTTGAAGAAATTATAAATTGGAGGATGATATATTATAAATCAAGGATGTGATGATTCTGAGATATATTCATTTATTTTTAACATAGTTATTAAAAATCAAAGGTGAGGGTTATTTTATGGGAAGTAAAATGTAACACTCTAGGATTTTATATGGATTTTTTTTGAAATATTGCATGAAGTATTAGATAACTTTCCATGCATGTAACCCAAAGTATATATGAACCATGATATAGTAATCTATTATAAATTCAGTATTAAATTGTAAGGCAAGAATAATAACTACTACCATATAAAAGTAATATATAAATGTTTTTAATAAATAAAATTGATGGCCTAATTCTTATTAACCATGTACTCAACATTCAGGTATGTTATTTTCTACTTTGAAATATTATTTTCTTTAAAAAATTGAAATTATTGAATTTTTTACACACAAATAAATTAACCAATTTCGACAATTTTTGATTTTTTTGGATATAAATATCAGTTTTGAAATCATCATTTCATTATTATGTGCTAGTTTATTTTTAAAAAATATTTATTTTATAGTTTTACAAATGTTTGTAAGAAATATTATATAATTTAATATAAAATAACACTTTATTTTTAATTTCATACTAATGGAACATAATTATAATTTAATTATAATTAATCTAGATAATTATAATAAATTAATTAGTATACTATATTTGGATATAATTGTTTTTAAATAAAAATATTTTTTCCCAAAAACACTATTTTTGTATTCAGTGTGTTTTTATCTTAATTAATAAAATAAATCTATATTTATTAAAGTTTTTATTTAATATATAGATTAAATGTTAAATAATATGTCAAAATATTCATTTTATAGATTTTAAGGGGAAATTATTTTTTGTAAATTATGTTTTATTCGGAACTATTTTTCTAGAATGAGTCTTTGTTATATGTTACAGACTTATTTAAAATTTAGTAAGTTAACATATTGAAATAGAATTAGGTAATATTGATTTTAAAATTATAATAACCAAAATTGAAATAATTGAATATATTTGTAGATATTTTTTCATAGTGAATAGTAAAAAATAATAATATTTATTTGTAACAGTCCTAGTCAAAATGGGTATACTACGGGGCGTGTGTGGCGAGGGGTGTTAAACCAATATATAATGGTTGGATTCACACACAAAACCATCTAATTATTATTATTATAAGATTATCAACATTATATTATCCTAAATTTTATATGTTAATCCATTTTTAACAAAATTTCTAGGAATATGACATTAGATCATTGAAATAATTTACAAACATCCAAGTGTGTTACTCCCCTAACATATAAAAGGTCCCATATTATCCTTCCTTATTCACAAAATTTGAGACTTTTATCTTGTAATTTATATAATTTTTACTCTTAGATAATAATGCCCTTCATTACATGGAATATGGTCACTTCCTATGTCCAATATTTCAAGGACTAAGTTTTAAGACAAAGGAGGTCTCCTAAAAAAGTTATATAGATATATACCAAGATATTTTACATTTTATTTTTCTATTATACTTCCTATGAACTTGTTATACCCATAAAAACATTATGAATCTATAATAATCATTATATTTATCTGTTATTATGGTGATTTAAAAACATTTTCCACCCATTCTTAATCAAATTGGAAATGAAAATATTGGTCATGCCCTTGTGTGGACTAGCACCTCCACGAAGATATTCGATTCATTTTCCACCACCATCAATCATGGTTGGTTGATATTAATTAATTAATATATATATATATATATATATATGTATGATACTTATGTAATAATAAATATTTTAGAATGCGGAACTAATATTTAAGTTTCTTTTATTTGATTCATCAATAATGGTGACATCACCCATGTGTACATATAGACAACCATTTACACAAAGGAAAGTAATTAATTTTCCATCACCGCATTATATAATCAGTTATTATTATTAATATAATGTTATATTTAATATTTATGTCATTATTATTATTTTTTAGATGATGTAATGTTTATATATGGTACACCATGATATTTAATGATATATTTCTCTTTAAATAAATTTAATTTCTTTGATAAATTTCAATAAAATATACACCCAGTATAAAAGAACCCAATTTAGTGAGAAATTATATTCTAGTTGATAAAATTTAAAAGTGAATATGAATTGTTTTTGGAAATTTTTTTAATGAATTTATATAAATCCAATATTTTTATACATAAGTAATAAATTATTAGTACTGCAGATTTTTGAATTATGAATAAATTCCCCCTAAAATTTAATTAAATATAATTTTATGGGAAAATAGTACAATTAATTGGTAAAAATTTTATAAAATTTATTTAAAATAACAAGATTAATTTTTCAAACTATTACATAAAAATTATCCTGGATAGAATTTTTTGATAATTTTTATGAAAATTGATTTCTCATTGAACGGTGAAAAAATATAATTTCAATTCAAAAATTATTTTTTTTCAATCATTTAAGAAGTTATTTGTTATATTAAATAAGGTCTAAAAGTAAATTTAGTTAATTTATATTTTTAAATATCTATTTATGGTCATTGGATATTTTTTATGTTTTATTTTAATATAAAAAATTTTATACTTAAAAAACACTCTTTTTCTAAAAAACTATTTTTCATCACCTTTATCGGGGTTAATTTAAAACTTGATTATACCACTTATGTGTATAGAATATTTAAAATGATATGAAATAATTTTAATTAGGTGGTGAAATTTTTTTTCTTATGCCCCATTTTGTTTTTACTAATTATGAATAGTAACCTTAGTAATTATTTATCAACATAATAAGGGTAAAATGTGTAAAATAGGGCTCAAACCACAAGATATGGTCTCAAAATCATCCTAGTAATTTCCATTATTTAATTATTTTTGTTAAATTAGACAATTGATATCCAAAATTTAAATATATTTACTTTTTGATCCATTTTCTGTTGATAATAGCATATAAATTAGTTTATTTAAAAAAATACCAAAATTTCAGTCTCTTAACTAAAATATCTCTAAACATTTTACAAAAGTAAATTCAGGATATGTTTCATTTTAAATTATTATTTGATTTATTAATTAATTTATTATCAGTGAAATGTATTTTTAATTTATATTAATAAAATAATTAACTTAAATTCTCACTAAAGTCTGACACATTGCTTATGGTGGTTGTATAAAAATCAATGAAATGGTTTTAAAAACACTTAATGTAATATTTTATGGGTTTTTTATGGATCTAGAAAGATTTTATAAAATCATACAACATATTATGGTCATGTTGATGTTTTATAGTAAAATTAAATTACTATATTTATTTCAATAATGATTTTTTTTGGAAAATGTGAAAACTAACCTAAAATATTTTTTATTAAGAAATAATATTTTACTAAATTATATAAGAATAATAAAAAAAAATTTAAGAAAAAGATAATAAATATAAATGGTTGAAAATGTTATACCTTTCTCATTTATTATTTAAGTTTAACTTATAAGTTAAATTATAAACATTTATGTGTGGAAATGTTGTTACTTGAATTTAGGATAAAATTGTTTAATGAAGGGGTTAAAACAAAATATTATGTAAAATAGAACACTAAAACCTATCTAAATGCCATTTGATGATGATATTTGTAGCCGCCAACTCTTTTTACTCAAATTAATGGATCCTTGTAATCATTATTCACAATTATTAATTTATTATTTTTATATCATTTATTTAATCCAAGGTGTGTCATTTCCTTCCCTCATCAAAGGAAAACCTTTCTATATATTCTTTACTCACCCTTGAGCTATCCAAAGTGAACAAAAACTACAAAAAAATTTTCTCAACATACTTATCATTAATGGGGAGCGTCTATAACATTCTAGTATTACTTAATAAGTTATCTAAAGAAGTTCCACTATAAAATAGTTGGTAGAGTTCATTTGAAATAAATTAAACTTTGGGAAAGAGATTTATGCCAAAATATCATTATTTATCAAGAACATTTATGATAATATTTCCAATGATTATATTTTGTCACCTATACATTAATAATCCCATGAAATTTATACTCCTATAGTTATTTCTTGATATTATATGTTTTATTAACATTTTACACTCTTTAATAACTTAAGAGACTAATAGAATGTTTTTAAGGAAAACCGAATATATTTCTCTCTTCGGTTGAAAATCCATTTTTTGAAAAAAAAATAGAATATATTTATTTAATACTTTTTTTTTCTAAATTATTTTTTATTTATGATTTACTATTTGCAAAATTTTTGAGATGAAATCTTCTTGTCATTTTATGTACAAGGTACATTTGACTCTTTACTAAAAAGGTGAACAGAATATTTATTTTAATATATATGGAAGGAATGAAATTATATTCCCTTATGACTTGTTAACAATTTGATGATTAATTTATAATTATCCCTTATTATTTTCGAAGAAAATTATCTCTTTAAAATTTTGTATACTTTTTACATTTATATATGGGATTTAAAACTGAATATCGCAATTTCATTATGACTTGTTATAATGAAATTTCAATGGATTTTTCACATATTTTAACATCATTAAATGCTACTTAATATTTAATAGGGATCTTATAGAGTGATACTATAAAATTTATTTTGTTGGATAGATTATGGGGGCTACTTAATAATGATTTTATGTAACATGCATCATTCCCATGGGTGGTTTATGTTACGATTAAATTTTCATGAAACTAATTTATTTTTCTAGAGTTATGCTATGATGAAAATTTAATGATTTTTTTTAAATCCATGTGTTATATATTGATTTATGTTTTATAATTATACATCGCACATAATTTTTATTTTAGTTATGTGATAGGTGGGGAAAAAATTATATGTATAGCTAATACATTAGGTGACGATCAATATCTTATGATATATTAAGGAATGGAATGGGGTGTATACCAACATTATTTATGGTCTCTATATAATATGTTATACCTATAATAAAACCATTAAAAATGATTTGATATAATAGGGAGTGAACCCAACCCACTATGACAATGATTAAAGCGATCATTAAATAATAAAATGTTTTCTATACATATGTATGTTCAATAAAATTATTTCTTGTACCGATGTTTTATTATCATGGATCATGTTACATGATTCCTTCCTATTTCTTGTATTTTTAACTTGGATGATTTATTCCATAAATCATGACAATGATTTATGATATATAGGTTATGGTTTAAAATATTAATATCATATTTTCAAACCATATTGCTGATGTTATGCATAAGTGATCATTTATATCTTCATTTTTTAACATTATTGAGATTTTTATCTCACCGTTTTTTATATTGTATTTTCCCCGTATTATGAATTAATATTTAAAGTAGTATAAATATAATAAGTGTGTAATATTTTATGATTTTAGTGGGCTATTATATAGATCACTTATGAATAAGTCTTCTATGAATCCATGTTTTCAATGATAATAGGACTAAATTAACCTAGTGTGTAATTTAATGCTAGGGGTTTAATATTAATATAGTAGATGTAATATTTATAAATTTAATGAATTGGTCACTACAGTTGGTATAAGATCAAGGTTTAATTACCATTTGAATCCATGATGAGACAAATTTAGAGAGATTTTAAGGGATAATTTCAAGTATAAGATAAATTATAAAGCCTTTAGAAAGATAGATATTATGTTGTTATCCACTATTATTATTGTTTTCCGTAGTATGGATTTTGGATATAGTCAATGGATAGAACTCAGATGAACTATGTTAATGATGAATGCGATAAATAATGAATTGAAAATTTTTCTAGGAAAGTAAATATAATTGGAGTCCGAATGAAAAATATCATTTCTATGACTACATAAATTTCTCAATCCATGAATCATTATATTATTCCTAATGACCAAAAGAGGGAACAAAATTCTATTTATTCAATTATAAGTTAATGTCCACCTTGTTTTACCCTGTTTTTTGATCCACTAGTTTCTAAGAAATGGATTAGTATAACTAAATGAGAATTTTTTGTTCTCAAATACTAAAAACATGGAAATATTTTTTTCAAGCTTATCATCTAGAAGTGGAATTAGAAAAATTGTGAAATCATAACAAGAACATTATGCAAAAATAATAAATTTAATGCAGAATGTGTTATGTGTTTTCTGTGTTACTTTTTAATATGTAATTTTTCTATATTTATCAGAAGAAAATATAGAAGGAATTACTTGAGATAGTGAATGGGAATAAGGAATCAATTAGAATAGATGTGGAAATATCTACAAAACCATCATGGTACATTTCAATTTTTTCATCCCATTTAAAATTAAGGATGATTAATTCATCAACAACATATTGAAAAGTTTCTAAAGGGTGTTAGAAAAAAGGAACATTAGAATCAAATTTGATACTATTTAATGTGTTCTAATTTTTGAAATAATGATTGGATTTATTCATATATATAACAGTTTGGATAAGAAAAGAATCATGTAATTCACTAGAAACACTAAAATCCATGGGGAGAAGAAGATGAGATTTATAATATTCACAATGTGTTGAAGTAAACATGGAAAAAATTATATAAGGATAATTGGTAAATTTTTTAATAGTATAAAAGAAAGTCATACTGAAATTAAATACCAACGTAATGGGAATGATATGGTGGATAATTATGTGGTTAAATCACCACATAAATCCCTACCCACACTCAAATTAGTCAAACATAAGAAGTATGGAAATTATGATAACCAATGATCAAACCCAATGTTTAAAGATTATAGTCAAGGTTATGAACCTATTAATCATGGATATAATGTGAAGTAATCACCCATTAATGTTTCCATTGTGAGTTATAATATCAATGAGGAAAATGGTATAATTTCCAACCACTCTAGTATTGTTAATATCATAATTAACTCTAGATCTACCCACAATTTTATATCTGTTGAATTTTTTTATGGGTAAATCAATTCCAAATGAATTATCTGTTATTGAATTTGCTGTTAAAATTTCTCACAATAATATGATTTATCCTAAATTAAAAAATTCTTTCTTTAATTATTGTTTGTGGGAATGTTATTATTAAAAATCTTATTATCCTCCCTTTAGTTTAGTTTGATGTAATCACAGGCATGAATTTTCATTATTTACATTATCCCACATCAATTGTAGTGGATGGGAAGTCAAATATTATATTCCTATATATCCATTGATCATTTATCAGTCCGATGAAAAATAAGAACATTCATTATAAATTTCATCTATTATATGAGTCTTTATACCTATTCAAATGGGATGTTTATCTGACATGGTTGGGGATAAATATGACAATGATGATATTACTATTGAATGTGAGTCTATATATGTTTCTATAGAATAATTTCCATGGATTCCTATAAATTGTGATGTTTATATTTCAATATTACTCATACCTAGTGTTTCACCTATTTTAAAGACTCTTTATAGAATGAATTCTATTGAGTTGTAGGAATTGTAGAAATAAATATATATTAATTTTAATAATGTATTCATTTATCAAAGTGTGTCACCTTTGACAATGAATATTTATTTTTTTAATAAGATAGGTGGATCAATGAGACTATACAATGAATTTCAAGATCATAACATGATAAAAATAAAGAATAAGTAACCCTGGTCCAATAATAATATTTCGTTTGATAAATTAAATGGAGCTCAATATTTCTCCAAGATTGATCATAAAAATGGATAACATCACTAGATGGTCAAATGTGAATACATAAAAATGAAATACTACCGTATAAGTTATGGACACAATTAATTTATAGTGATTCCATTTTTTCGTACAAATTCCCCCATTATTATCATTGGTTTATATAATATAGTCTTTATATATTATCTTTATTAGTTTTCTATCCTCTATTTGGATCATATTATTATATATTACAAAATTAAAGAATAACATGATTAACAATTTTTAATTTTACTTAAGACCGTAAGAAAGGATAAGTTTTATATGATATTTAAGAAGTTAAATTCTGGCTACCAAGTGATTCATTTTTGTTTCAAATAATATTAACCAGGGGAATATTGTTTGATCCATCAATGGTGAATATTATTTAGCATTGGCCTTAACAAGTCACTATGATGGAGATTTATAGTTTTCTTGGTTTTATGGATATTATTTATGGTTTGTGGAGAATTTATCACTACTAATTCACTCCCCATGAAATCTTTTATGGCTTTCATATTCCATTCCAAATAATAATGTGGATAAAATTTCAAGGAACTAAAGGGAAGTTATTTCAACACACATCTTCTTACACTAACCTATATTGGAGATGAGGTTCTGATTGGTAATGATTCATTGGAGATATTATTGAGATAAAAGTATGAACTAACCGAATTCATCCCTAAACTGTTCATCCAATCCATCCCACTAGAAGGAATGAGAGGTTTTCCAAATCTTCATTGGTTGAAAAATAATCTCAGGAATCACGAAAAACCACTGGGAACAATTTCTATCAATTAAAGGGAAGAAAGAAAATAAAATTTAAATAGATTAATAAAAAACACCCACTATTAGTGGAAAGAAATTAAAACCACACATACCTCTAAGTGACCCTGTGGGTCCCTACTGACTATTAAACTAACATATCACCATGATGACTAATTCTGATCTATAAGAAATACTAGAAGGTAAATAAAGTTAGACCTATAGTTGTTAGTATTAAAACACTAAATGCATTCCAAAATAACCTATACCCAATGAATTTAATTTAAATAGAATATTAATATATTTCATGTTTGAAATAAAATATACAAACATAGGTTTTCTAGAAATATTTGTTGCATAGTTTTTTTTTTCATGAACCTTTCCATTTAAAAAATGGGTTTCCTTTTTAATTGTAAGAGGCTTTAAAATTGTAGAGGAAATGCTGGGATGTGAGAAAAATGTGGGATTTATTCAATAATGGAAATGGAGTGTAAGAAATTCTCCAAATAATTTTCCACAAACCATTTGAAAGAATACTCATCACTTTTAATGACTAAGTACACCACAAAAGATATAAGGAGTAATGATCATAGAACAAGGGAATTGTAAAACAAAACACATGGGTAACCCACTAAAAAAGGTACTGAAATCATCCTCTATAGAAAAATATATGAATGAGAACATGGGAAAAACTAGGATCTCTGGAGATAATCTTGAACACACTAAAAACTAATTCATCTCATATGCATGCCCAACATGATACCATAAACCCTCACCAAAAGCTCAGTCTTAACCTACCTAGAAAAACTGAGGGGTATAATCCCAAAGTTGATAAAGGTTCATACGAAGGTCCACTACTAGTTCATAACCTAATATAGTGGAGAAATTGTTCATATGAGATCTATTAGTTTTTCAAGGCTACCATGTTTTGTTCAAAAAGGGGTGTTCCCAAAAAAGATAATATACCAATGATACAAAAAAGAAAAAGCCATAACATGAGTCATACAATGTTGCATCAACCCCAAAAATCCCTAGAAATATCCCATATCCTTGAAACCATAAATAGATGAGGGAAGTCCCTAACTAAGGACTATCCCTCCTCTTCATAAACATACAAGCTAAGGGACCCATTCTATGAAGGTTATTCTAAAAAAATATTTAAAAGTTCCAACAGGGACTCACACAACCTTTGAATTTAAAACTATTGAAAAAAGTACCAATAAACACCTACTTAAAAACCAAAATTCCACTTAGGAAACCATTTATTAAACCCAAATTAAAAGGTATCCTACCTCAAACATTCCACTTTATGACAAGGACTGCTCGAATGTTCCTTTTTCTATTTACACACAAATGAAAAATCTTATATATATAAGAAGAAACATATCCCCAATAAATATATTCAGACCTCCATGAGTGAATATATATATATTGGGGAACTAATATATATATATTCCAAATAATGTATATGCATGTAGGCATCCATTAACAATGACAACCCAAAACTACCTAAATGGTGTCCAAATACCTCTATAAAGATACATGAAACATAAGCAATAAAAAACAGCAATTAAAATTATGCCAAAGTGAAGGAAATAATTAACCCATACCTAAAATAGATATAAAACCAACTACCATTTAAGGAAGGGGTAATATTTGACCTCCACCAAGCCCTAGGGACCCTAAAAACAATGAATCAACTAAAATAATCCCCATCATTGGGTTAGTCATTTGTTAGGGGAAGCAAAATTGTAAGTGGTAAATAAGAAAACAAGAAAAAAAAGGAGAAATAGGGGACTAAGAACTCATTGGAGGACATATTATAAGAAAATCATAGTGGAATAAACCCAATAAATGGAGGAGTGGTGAGGCCGATCCTCATTCTAATGATGGTGGTGACGCATAAGGAATGGGAAGGGAGAGGGGGTGTTTCATGGGTGGGATATAGGGGAGGAACACCTTGAGTTTGAATAATAATAATATTTTGAATATTATTAGTAATGATATTAATAATAATTATAATCTTATTCATATGAATTTTTTTTAATTTTAATTTTTTGAAAAAATGCTATGGGAACAACGCACAGTTCGACTTCACCATCTTCTATACTATGCAACAATAATGCACTAACCACTACCTTGGATAAGGACACCCTCATATGATTTCCCCTATGAGGCCACAAATTTCAATCAAACCATTCCACATACCCTTAATGTAACACCACAGGTAAATAAACAATATGACATTTTCATATTTATCCATATTTGTGAATAAAATATTTTTATTACTTTTAAGGGGATGCTATGCTTGATGGCGTACCCAATACGCAACAACGAGTTTCTTGGGAATCTAACATTGCACTCTAATAATAAAATAATATTATTTTAAATAGTAGTTAACGCCTAGCCGTTGTAATGGTGGGAATGAATAGAACTAACTACAAAATGATTATATATGTTTGTTAAATACTTTTACTTTTTACAATAAATGTTAGAGGATTAAACATGCAAATGAATCCAATTTTAAGCGTAAACATTCTAATTTTCATTAAAAGGTTGATTAACCGCCTTTTCATGGAGAACCTCTTTTAAATCCGCTTTTTGACAATTTTATGTGTTATATTTGACAAAATAAAATTCTTATTTAGAATCGGGACATCAAAATTTATTTTGTGTAAATTTTTTTTATTTTTCCGATAAAGTTCATTTTTAATGAATAGTTAAAAATGTTGTATTTTAATTCAAAACCTCTTTTTAATCTAATTTATTTATATGTTTAGATTATCTTTTTAATTGGTTTTAAAGTGAAATTCTAATATATTTTTACCATTTAATCCCATAGTGGTCATTGGAATTAATTTCACTTTGAAATTGGACTTAAACTAGTGTCAAACTTTTGATATATATTGTTGCATAAAAACATGCTATTTGTTCTGATAGCAGGAATTAATTATTAAATTAATTAATGTAGCTTATATGTTTTTAATTTTGTAAAATAAACTTCATTTTTGAATTCGGAATATTAAATATATATTAGGGTGAATTTTTGGTATTTTTCTGAAAAACTTCAATTTTTGATGAATGGTGAAACCACTAAGTGGTAGATTAAAAACTGATTCTTTGTTTAAACGAAACCTTACCACTTATGTGATTGTAATTTTAAAAATACAACATACATGGTTTTAATTAGGATGTAAAATGTGATTCAATGGGATTAAAATAATTTTTTGGTGAATAGTAACTATAATGTTTTATTAATCGCGAATAAAGGTAATAAGTGCAATTTAAAGTAAAGATAATGTTATAATAATATGAAATGAACTTGAAAAATGTAATACACTTATTTGATGAGTCATGGCCGACCAATAAAATCCATGGGTCATCTTGGGGACCCCATGGAGCCACATTGGTAGGAAAATGACATTAATAACTTTTTATTTAAAGTTAAAATTAAAATGTCACAAACATGTGTTGTATTACTAAAAAAAATTTACATGGGGATATACAAGTCATATTTTTGACTATAAATATTCATTAGATAGATAAAACGATTTCCTAAATCATTATATTAATTTATAATTTTTATACATTAAATAAATTAAATAATTTATGACACCATGATGATGCAACGATTACCTCATTTTTAACGATTTAGATAAAATGAAAAGATAATGTAAAATATGAGCCCTAAACTTGTCAAAAACCTATTGTATATGTGGATTTCTAACTATTATCACCCTATCGCCGAAATATATAATTTCTGGACCTTTAAAATCCGAAAATAATTATATAATAATGTTACTTTTCAAGACATTCCAAGAGTGTCCCTCCTCTCCTCTTATAAAAGGCCCCAACCTCTACCACCTTACCCACACCTCTAAAGATTTGGATTGGCCAAAACCTACCCAATTTTTTTCTCTACATCGTTATATTACTCCTAGAAGCCTCACGTTGGGTAGAAGTCTTCCCAAAGAATCCTTTGATCTCAAATAAAAAAGAGTTACCCGATTTAAAGGTAAAGTCTTCCCTAGTGGACTTTTGTTTTATTTTGCTTATCCAACTCCCTAAACTATTTTTATTTATTTATTTTTGTATCAAAACCAGTATATTAAATATACGAGGATGTTTTTATGATGAGTATTAGAGCTAAACTAACACACACCTCCATCTAATGGTTAATGAACATATTGTTTCCATGGATGGAAAATTACTGCCTCACGAAATGATGATTGTTCCATCTTCTCATACCACCTCTAATGGTGGCCATTATAATGTCACAATATTTATTTAAGATATATATTATATTTATTTCCTCTATATGATTCTGTATTTTATATTTAATACATACCTTTATGATTTGCATGTTGTGAAAATGCGATAATTTCAATTGAGGAAATGTGGACTACCGCCTCTCAAGTGATGTGACTCGTTCATGCAATACATGGAACGTATAAAGAATAAAAATGATGAACTTATGTGATATATATGACATATATATTATACTGGAATTATAATATATATATTTATCCCTCTAATCTAGTTTTAATTCCATTAATTTTATAATGAAATTAAAGTAGCGTTCATGCATACGTACGGCTTACCGTCTCCATGAACGGAACATTTCATTTCGTATCTCCAAATGTTATGTACTATAATAAGTACATATATATAATGGATATATATGTCATATATTACATCTAAATTAAGGATATCATTCTGGTATTATAATATATATATCTCTCATTTAGTTTTAATTCCATTAATATGACAAAAAAAATGAATGTAGTGTTCATGCGTACGTACGACCTACCATCTCCATGAATGGTGCATTTCATTTTTATTATCTCCAAATGTTATGTAATAGTATAAAATGAATATATACTGGATATATATGATATTTAAATCATTAATACTATTCTGGAGATGATGTACTTATAACTACATGGAAAATTATTTTCTAACAAGTTCAATTTTTACTCATCTACCGAACATCGACACAAATGTTTGATATGAATTCACATTATTAATAAATTATTATAAAATTATAATATGTGATATGAAATTAATAATAAACATTAAATGAGGTACTTATGAAATTATAAATTGACCAAAGTTTATTATTCAGCATTATAAAGAAACGAACAAGACAAGTCAGACTTGAGGTAAGGGATCCGACCACTTTCTTTCTTTTAAAGTACCATGTTTATGTCATTTCATTTATGATCCATGTTCTTATGTTGGAGGATGTTATTTTATATTAAAAATAATTTAATTTTTATTTTCAAATGATGAGATACCCCCTATTACTCTCGTCAATTCATTTTTAGAATTTTTATGTGGCGCCGTTAGGCTGCCGAATTTTCGTAAGGGATCCTACTTCTCTCTTTCTTTTTAAGTACTCTTTTTTATGTGACTTACTTTATGCTCCTATTTCTTATGTTGGGGGATGTTATTTTATATTACTATTTCTGTAGATTTTGTGTTAATATGATGAGAGACCATATTTTATCTCATCAATCTATTTTTGGATGTTTTATGTGGTTCCGTTAGGCTGCCAAATTTTCATAAGGGGATTTTCATCTCACTTTTTATTCCCGTGATATTCACGCTACATTGGACACTATTTCATTTTTTGTGTTGTATGTACTGCACAATATTTTAATATTTGTATAATATACTCTCATTTATGGGTAGTTAAATCTTCATTGTTTGACCCTTCTTTCATGGGTTTTACGTTTCGAATGTAGCCCAAATCGGCAAGGGAACCTTTCACACTCCTAATTTAAAAAGTCTTATTTTGTTATTTCATTAAATTTACATATTTTTATGTTGTGATATGTTCTTCTAAATCCTTATTGATGTAAATTTTATTTCCAAGTTATGAGATACCATTTTCTCTCTCATCAACTAATTTTATGAATTTTAAAGTGTTGTCGTTTGGCTATCGAATTTTACCAAGGGAACTTCTTAAACCAATTTTTATTTCTTTGGGTTCAACTTGTATTTATTGAATATGTCATCCAATGAATATTTGTGAATGACCTATGGTTGTTTTAAACTTTATATCCACTTATATTGTGTGTATTTATATTTTTCACACATAATTATGAGATTGATTTATCCTTAATTTAATGATACCTTTATTATAAGGGATTTCATCTCATCTTACATTTCTATTGAGAATTCATTGTTCTTATTCACCAATTGACTCTTATATGGTGTATATACTATCCTTGGGAATAATATATCATGAATTCCTTTATTCTCATGAGATTATAACATTCTGATTAAATGTTATTTCTCAATTATTGTATTCAAGTGTCTCTAATTTTGGTAAAAACCCTTTAACTAAAATATCGCTTTAAATGTTATAATGATTTGTTCTTATTAATATCCATGATTTCAAAATGTTTTTAAGGATTTATTTATATGGATATTAATGGTTTAAAATGTTAAAAGTTTCAAGGTGGTATGGGACACTATGATTCAAAAATCTATTTATTAAATTTTGTAAATTGTTTTGAAAATGGTTTTTTTGAATGGATTCATTATTTGAATATCTTAAAATGTTATATTGTTATTGCAATATGGGAATGTTATCTTTCCATTATGATTAAGTTATGTGCTATGATTATGTTTTGGTTCTTGGGAATTTTTTATGAAGACGGGTGGTTCCGTGATAAACTAAGGGTAGGTGAGCCCGATATAGCTCTCAAATGCATTGGGTAACGCAAAGGAGTGGACCAATAAGGTTTCACCGAAGAGATTTAGGGAATATACTATGATGGGTATTCCAAATGTAACCATGAGGGTTACTCCCTACGTAATAATGTTATGAATTCCTCAAGTTACCTTTAGGTCTTATGATTTCTTTGAGATATTCATAAATCTTATGATTTCATGAGGTATTTTAAATTGCTTATGTTTTATGAGTAAAGTATGATTTCATTGATTCTTATGTATACATGGAATAATGTTTTCTTTCCGTATTTTTATAACCCTTACTGAGCTTTATATGCTCATCCCATGTTTTTATGATATGTTTTTCACATGACATAAAGTTGAATAGGGTGAAGGATGGGATCAAGGAAATGGAAGGCTGTCTAAAACAAGGATCTAGACATGACTCTTTTGTTCAAGAGTTATTATTTTTGTGAAAAAAATGAAAGATGATTAGATTTGTCTACTTTTTAACCTTTGAGAATTTATATTTATGTCTTAATTCTCTAATACCCTAAACCTGAAAATATCCTCAATGTGAATTATTCATTTAATTCAATAATAAGTAATGTTTAAGGCCGGGTCCTTATAGTTGGTGTCAGAGGGAGGTTTAGATAAATTTAGAGAATATGGTATTCTCTAAGCATAAGTGACCTTACCATAATGGTTAGGATTTCATAAAGAGTCATAGTTTTTAGATAAAGTGAATGAGTAAGTATATCTTAGTGGTTATATTCCTCATTACTACATGATGATTTTTTTCATATACTCACACTGACATTTTTGGTTTTAGTAAATGGATGGATCTAGCAAGCACCAAAGTGACATTGAGTTTGAAGGAAACTGTGGTGGTTCTCGGATTAAGAGACTGGATGAAATGGGGGATTCAATGAGGAATCTCATGGTTATTTTAAACCAACTATCAAGGAGTCATGATTAACCACTTCAACCTTGGTGATTTCTCTAATGTATCATGTATGAGAGAACGAACTCGACATGGAAGTTCAGGTAATAATAATAAAGGTAACCATTAGGGTTTATATGATCCTTACTATTGAGGTAATTATGGGTTACTGTACGTTATGATGGAATATGAACGGCATGGGATAAAATTGAGGTTAAATTATGTTATGGTTATTTTTGAAGATTTTATCTTGTTTTGGGGAATGTTTTAAAAATTAGATAGTTTTGGAAAAAGGACAACACGCAGACCATGTGACAACCCATCGCGTTGGACAAAGCTGCGGGAGTCGAACCCACAACCAATGTGTGACTGGTATTTATCTCCTACCACTAGACTACGTGGTGTACCTGGTTATTTTGACTTATTATTTTTAGTTAGATGATTTTATGAATCAAGAGTAAGTTGATTTTGGGTTATCTATAGATATGATTAACCTATCTTGGAGGATATGTGATTAGTCCAGTTACTTTTCAATGCGAGACTTTAAGAGAAGTTGATGTTATTTGAAGATAAATGTTAAGATTTATCTTGGAAGACTATGTGATTAAATCCTTCAGATATTTGTATGTTAATCATAGTTTGGTTTAATTTGAATTATTTTATGGAAAAATTGTTTATCGAATGGTCTTCGTTGAACATTGGGTTTTGTTGGACAAATTTTAGAGATTAAGAAAAGATTTTCTTTCTATAAAGGGTTATCCTTTTCTAGATTAGCTGATCATGTTCTAACAATTTTTGTTTTGGTAAGGGTCTAAAGACAGGGGAAATATATAGTTCTCCTTTTTGGATTAGGTGATTCTCTAGAAGTTTATTATAGTACTCTTAATGTGAACAGGTCTTCCTAAATACTCATCATTTGGGGAAATTATGAGTTTGTGTAAGAAATATAGTAAATGTTGAAAGTCAAAATGACAAGTAAGTATATTTCCATAAGATCAAAAATAAATTCCTCAATGAAATGTAACATAAAACAAATAATTTGTCTATTAACTTTTTCTACTGTGTAATCAAATACTGTTTAACCCACCACAAGTTGGTGATTTTCTTGTGGTTAACTTTCTCCTAAACATGTTTTCTATCACTCTCCCTTAGAACATGACCCTTTTCTTTTTTCTTACATATCCATGTTTTCCTACATGGAATCCTAGTATGGGATAACTCGGGTGAACTTTGTACTTATCATTCTCTATTTTAAAGTGATTTTTTATTGACTCTTGTTCTGATGTGGGACATTCAATGATGTTTTCGAGCCCAATTTTAAAATTTCGAGGACGCAATTCCCAAAAGGGGGGAAGGATGTAACACCCCAGGTAAATAAAGAATATTAAATATTTATATTTATCCATATTTGTGAATAAAATATTAATATTACTTTAAAGGGGATGCTATGCTCGATGGCGTACCCAATACGTAACAACGAGTTTCATGGGAATCTAACGTTGAACTCTAATAATAATATAATATTATTATAAATGGTAGTTAACGCCTAGCCGTTGTAATGGCGGGAATGAACCGAACTATTACAAAATTATTATATATGTTTGTCAAATATTTTTACTTTTTATAATAAATGTCAGAAGATTAAAAATGAAAATGAATCCAATTTTAAGCGTAAACATTCTAATATTCATTAAAAGGTTGATTAACCACCTTTTGATGGTGAAACTCTTTTAAATCCACTTTTTTACAATTTAATGTGTTATATTTGACAAAAAAAAATTCTTCTTTAGAATCGGGGCATCAGAATTTACTTTGTGTAAATTTTTGGTATTTTTCCGATATGGTTCATTTTTTAATGAATAGTTAAAAATGTTGTATTTTAATTCAAAACCTCTTTTTAATCTAATTTATTTATATGATTATATTATCTTTTGAATTGGTTTTAAAGTTAATTTTGAATATATTTTTTCCATTTAATCCAATAGTGGTCAATGGAATTAATTTCACTTTGAAATTGGACTTCAACTAGTGTCAAACTTTTGATATATATTGTTTCATAAAAACACGCTATTTGTTATGACAGCGGGAATTAATTATTAAAATAATTAATTCAACTTATATATTTTTAATTTTCTAAAATAGACATCTTTTTTGAATTCAGAATATCAAATATATCTTAGGGTGAATTCTTGGTATTTTTCTGAAAAACTTCAAATTTTGATGAATAGTGAAACCACTAAGTGTTAGTTTAAAAACTGATTTTTCGTTTAAATGAAACATTACCAGTTCTATGATTTGAATTTCTAAAATCTGACATACATGGTTCTCATTATAATTTAAAATGTGGTTCAATGGGATAAAAATATTTTTTTTGGTGAATAGTAACTTTTATGTTTTATTGATCGCGATGAAAGGTAATTAGTGTAATATAAAGTAAATATAATGTTATAATAATATGAAATGACCTTGACACATGTCCTAACCTTATTTTATGAGTCATGGACGACCATGAAAATCCATTGGTCAAATTTGGGACCCCATGGAGCCACTTTGGTAGGAAAATGACATTAATAACTTTTTCTTTAATGCTAAAATTAAAATGTAACAAACATGTGTAGTTTTACTAAAACAATATTTATATGGGGTTATACAAGTCATATTTTTGACTATAAATATTCATTAGAAAGATAAATATATTTTCTATATCATGATAGTTTTTTAATAATTTTTAGACATTAAATAAATTAAATTATTTATGACACCATGATGATGCAGCGATTTCCTCATTATTTAACGATTTAGATAAAATGAAAAGATAATGTAAAATCTAAGCTCAAAAATTGTAAAAAACATATTGGATTTGTGGATTTCGAACTATTATCACCTTATATTTGCAATATATAATTTTGAGACCTTTAAAATCCTAAAAGATTTTTATAATAATGTTACTTTTCAAGACTTTCCAAGAGTGCCCCTCATCTCCTCTTATAAAAGGCCCCCACCTCTCAATCCTTTGGCTCAGCCAACCCCTACCCAATTTGTCTCTCCACATCTCTATATTACTAATATAAGCCTCACATTGCGCAGAAGTCTTCCCAAGGAAGCCTTTGAGCTCTAATCAAAAAGAGTTGCCCGATTTAAAGGAAAAGTCTTTCCCAGTGTTCTTTTGTTTTATTTTGCTTCTCCAACCCCCAAAACTCTTTTTATTTATTTATTTTGTAACAAAAAAATTATATTCAATATAATTGGATGTTGTTATGAGGAGGATTAGAGATACACTAACACACACCGTTGTCTAATGGTTAAAGAACATATTGTTTCCGTGGATGGCAAATTACTACCTCACGAAATGATGATTGTTCTATCTTCTCATACCACCTATCATTGTGGCCATTATGATGGGACTATATTTATTTAATATATATATTATATTTCTTTCCTCTCTATGCTTATTTATTTTATATTTAATACATACCTTTATTCTTTTCATGTTGTGAAAATACTATAATTTCATTTGAGGAAGTGTGGACTACCGCCCCCTCAAGTGATGTGACTCGTTCATGCAATACATGGAATGCATAAAGAATAAAATTGATGAACATATGTGATCTATATAACATATATATTATTCTAGGATTTCAATATATATATATATATATCATCAAGTTTTAATTCCATTAATGTTCAAATGAAATGAAAGTAGCGTTCATGCGTATGTACGGCTTACCGTCTCCATGAACAGTACATTTCATTTCTTATCTCCCAATGTTATGTACTATTATAAGTAAATACATATAATGGATATATTTTTAATATATTACATCTAAATGATGTATATCATTCTTGAATTATAATATATATATCTCTTATTTAGTTTTAATTCCATTAATATGACAAAAAAATGAAAGTAGCGTTCATGCGTACGTACGACCTACCGTCTCCATGAACGGTACATTTCATTTTTATTATCTCCAAATGTTATGTAATAGTATAAAATGAATATATACTCGATATATATGATATTTAAATCATTAATACTATTCTGGAGATGATGTACTTATAACTACATTTAAAATTATTTTCTAACAAGTTCAATTTTTACTCATGTACCGAACAACGAAAAAAACGTTTGATATGAACTCACATTATTAACCAATTATTATACCATTATAATATCAGATATGAATTTAATAATAAAAATTAAAAGAGGCCCTTAAAAAATTATAAATTGACCCAAGTTTATTATTCAGGAATATGATAAAACGAATAAGACAAGTCAGACTTGAGGTAAGGGATCTGACCTCTCTCTTTCTTTTCAAGTACCCTCTTTTATGTCATTTAATTTATACACCATGTTCTTATGTTAGAGGATGTTATTTTATATTAACCATACTTTAATTTTTATTTTCAAATGATGAGATACCCCTATTACTCTCATCAATTCATTTTTATAATTTTTATGTGGCATTGTTAGGCTGCCGAATTTTCGTAAGGGAACCTACCTCTCTCTTTCTTTTTATGTACTCTTTTTTATGCAAATTACATTAAGCTCCTATTTCTTATGTTGGGGGATGTTATATTATATTCTTATTGCTATAAAGTTTATGTTAATATGATGAGAGACCCTATTTTATCTCTTCAATCCATTTTTGGATGTATTATGTGGCGTCGTTAGGCTGCCAAATTTTCATAAGGGGATTTTCATCTCACTTTTTATTCTCGTGAGATTCATGCTTCATTGGACACTATTTAATTTTTTGTGGTGTATGTACTGACCATTATTTTACTATTTGTATAATATAATCTCATTTATGGTTATTTACATCTTCATTGTATGAACCTTCTCTCATGGGGTGTACGTTTCGAAAGTTGCCCAAATCTGTAAGGGAACCGTTCACACTCCTCATTTAAAAAGACTTATTTTGTTATGTCTTTTAATTTACATATTTTTATGTTGGGATATATTCTTATATATCATTATTGATTTAAATTTTATGTCCAAGTTATGAGATACCATTTTATCTCTTATCAACTAATTTTATGTATTTTAAAGTGACGCCGTTAGGCTATCGAATTTTACCAAGGGAACTTCTTAACCCAATTTCGATTTCTTTGGGTTCAACATGTAGTTATTGAATCTGTCATCCTATGAATATGTGTGAATGACCTCCGGTTGTTATACACTTAATATCCACTTATATAGGGTGTATTTATATTTGTCACACATAATTATGAGATTGATTTATCCTTAATTTAAGGATACCTTCTTTATAAGGGATTTCATCTCATCTTACATTTCTATTGAGACTTCATTGTTGTTATGCACCAATTCAATATTAAATGGTGTATATACTACCCTTGGGAATAATATATCATGAATTATTTTATTCTCGTGATATTATAAAGTTATGATTAAATGTTATTCCTCAATTATTGTATTCAAGTGTCTCTAATTTTGGTAAAAATTCTTTAACTAAAATATCGCTTTAAATGTTTTATTGATTTGTTATTATTAATATACATGTTTTCAAAATGGTTTTAAGGATTTATTTATATGCATATTAATGGTTTAAAATGTTAAAAGCTTCAAGGTGGTATATGACACTTTGATTCAAAAATCTCTTTATTAAATGTTTTAAATTGTTTTGAAATTGGTTTTTTTGAATGGATTCATTATTTCAAAATCTTAAAATGTTATATTGTTATTGTAATTTGCGAATATTATCTTTTCTTTATACATAAGTTATGTGCTATGATTATGTTATGGTTCTTGGGAATTGTTTATGAAGATGGGTGGTTCCGTGATAAATAAGGGCGGGTGAGCCAGATATAGCTCTCCAATGCATTGGGTAACGCGAAGGAGTTAAAAGTTAAGGTTTCTCCGAAGAGATTTTGGGAATATACTATGATGGGTATTCCAAATATAACCATCAGGGTTAATCCCTACGTAAGAATGTTATGAATGCCTCATGTTACCTTTTTGTCTTATTATTTCTATGAGTTATTTGTAAATCTTATGATTTCATGAGGTATGATTAATTGCTTATATTTTATGAGTAAAGTATGATTTCATTGATTCTTATGTATACATGGACTAAGTATTTCTTTCCGTATTGTTATAACCCTTACTGAGCTTTTTATGCTCATCCCAAGTTTTTTTGAAATATGTTTCACCGGAAATAAAGTTTAATAGTGTCAAGGATGGGATCAAGGAAATGTCAGGCTGTCTAAAACAAGGAACTAGGCATGACTCTTTTGTTCAAGAGTTTTTATTTTTGTGAAAAAAAGGAAGCTGAGTAGATGTGTCTACTTTGTAAGCTTTAAGATGTAATAGTTATGTCCTAATTCTCTAAAACTCTAAACCTGAAAAGATTCTCAATGTGAATTATTCATTTAATTCAATAATAAGTAATGTTTAAGGCCGGTTCCTTATACTTAACACCTCAAATCCCCACATGACTTCCTGATGAGCACAAAATTGTCTGACAGTTCATGTGAAAGCCTTGAAAAATGGTTCTATCAATTGGAAAACTCCAACTACTTGGGAACTACATAATTACTACGTACCATGATGGATAATCGTGAAGGAGAAAAATGCACCATAAATTTAAATTATGGACCTCCAGATACAAGAACAGAAGAACACACAGGAACAGAATAGATTAAAACAAAAAATAAATAAAAACTACGGTCAGGGTGTAATAATTATCCCCATAAAAAAACCTTCTACCCCTAGATGTTCATCCAAATAAACAAGAAAATAAACTATAACAAAAAACTACATTAGACAAATGGTAACCAAAAACCATGGCGTTACCTTTTAAATCCCCAATACACACCCACTATCTCTAGAAATATGCACTACAATGGGAACCACTTGGAAGAGAAGAGGGTTTTCCTCACTAAAAGAACCCAATAATCACATCAAACATTGATAATCCTAGAACGAGATGACTCTTGGACTACCAACACAATTCATGATGGTGAATTACAACATGATTCAACCCCAACCACAAGGGGAACCAATCAATAAACCCATTTCTAAGTATTGAAGAAAACCATGATTCATCATTTTCACCAGACATAAGAATATCATAAATGAGCACAACATAGAACTAAAACCAATATTAAGAGATACAACCATTCAAGGAGGAATAATGGTCCGAGAATCACTTCAACAACGGAATAAAAATTATAATTACAAGGGAACGAGGCCATCAACACATTTAAAAAAAATAATTAACTTACAAAATTAAGAAGACTACAATTGGGAATCTCAAATTTCCATAACACCCACATCAAAAAAACTCCCATGGTCCCCCACCCCAACAATTTCATGACTACTTGAAAAGTACCACCCTAAGACCTATGAATAGAGCAATAATGCCTTGAATAATACACTGACCCATAGTGAAGAGCTGATATATTTTTACTAAAACTTCTCCTTCTAGTGAGATAGGTTGTAAAACTCATAGGTATGTTCCAAGTGGACAAATCGTCAATATTACTTTGGAGGATTTCAACAACATGGATTTGAATGCCCGAACCAACCTCACTAGAAACACACAAGTATGTAGTGCGAATAACAAGTAATTTGAACTGATAAAAAGAGACTCATTGAGTATATGTTCCTCTGGCACACACCTATATCCAGACGAAATACATTCATATTTGACAAAAAATGCTTGATTTCTAATAGAAACAGAATACTCTCCAGAATCTAACTCATCTAGAAACACCAGATCCATAAGATTCCAAGATAGAACATCCTCATTTGAGTGAAATAACTCTTTAATCTCACAATGAATACCCATAAAAATGAGAGTAACATTTAACTAATACTTTGATTCAATACTATCGTTAAATTGGACTATATCCTTTAAGAAATTAACACAAGTGTTCATAATCTTCTATCCTTGATGAGCATCCAAGAGTTTTACCACTTTACCCACCTTCACCTCCTCCAGCACAAACTTTTTGATAAAATTGTCTATAAAAACATCCTTAAACATCATGATACGAAATGATGATGAGGTTATCACCTTCCACCAACCAAAACCATGTCCGTAATTTTAATTTATGACTACTTTCACCCTCACAACATTAGGAGGGCCCAAGTACTTGAAGAAACCATTGAGCTCCTAAATCTATTCTAAATCCTCTAATAGACCTCGATCACCACCATAAACCAGAAACAATCGAGAAGAGCATGACTCCACCACACCACTAGGAGTTTGGGCCAAGATAAGGACTCTAAATGTCTCATTGAAATCTATTTGGGTCTTTCTGGGTGGCATTTAAATTTAAAAAAGGAATCCTAGCCAAATAACCAAGCACATAACTCAATAAATAAAAAATAAAACATTAAAATGTTTTTTTGGAAATTACATTTTTATCTGAATTCAGAAGTTTCCAAAACCATGTTCCCATTTCAAAATCTAAAACATTCTATGTTCAGGAACCATTTAACTCTAAATACACATTCCATGATTCCCAACACCCTTTGAAATATAATTTAAATATTAAATACCAATTTTAAAATAAATCAAATTTTATAAATTCATTTACAGTTAGAATCATCTTTTTCCAAAATCTATTTTTCTCAAATCACGATACTCTCTAAAAGGCCATACCCAACTAAAAAATCACTTCTACTTAAAATTCCAATCAAACCGGAGAACCATAATGAGGAACTAGTGGCCATAACCAACCCATCCACATGGTTTAGAGGACCACACCCCAAGAATGAAAACTCCCCTCAGACTATCAAAAAATATACAAATGACCTCCACAAGGGTTTCTACTCAATGTAAGAATACCATGAATGACCTAATCACTCCCTTGGTCATCCCCCATCAACAAAAACAAAAACAAAGATGAAAATACTAGACACCACTTAGATACTCTTGGAACATATGGAGTAAGAGTTTAGGGAGACCTTTATGTACCAATCTCTAGCATCCCAATAGCCCTAAACCAGTCTACCAAATTCCCAAAATAATAAAAAGCCTTATATGATACAATTTTATCATGAAATAAAATAATCTAACCGTGAACTGGTCACCAGAGCTAGCATATAACATGGATTGAGAGTTGTTCTATATTCTTGTTGGTTGGAAACTAGTGTAGGACATCATGATATGTAATTGGGAATTATTTCCCCTAGTAAAATATTAGAAAAAACTAAATACAAATTCATTAATAAAAATAACCACAAAAAACACAAATAAATATGATCCACCCATACCTCTGTGTGACTTTATCTGTCACCAACCACTAAACCAACATCGTACCATGGAAAATGAGTCCAATTTGGTAGCAAAATAAATCTAAAAAACATATAGAACAATATGAGTGATTATTGAAACCTAGAATAAATTCACAAACTGTTTGTTAAAAATGAATTTTATTTAAATAGAAAATTCCTCAAATTCATGTTTGAAATACATAATATAAACAAAGGTTTTCCAAAAAATAAATTTATATAAAAAATCATCTTACATTTCAATAAAAAATTGGTTTCCTTTTCAAAAGATGTATAGTTTATTATTTAGCGAGAAATATGCGATGTATAAGAAATTAGGTCTTTATTCAACAAAGAAAAAAAATAAGTGTAAAACATTCTGAAAATAAATTTACATAAAAGAGATGAAAACATACAATTCATTTTTAATAAATAAGTATAACACACATGAAAATAAGAGAAACATTCACAGAACATGGAAATGGAAAATAATATAGATGTGTGTCCATGAAAATAAGTAACCTAAATCACCTACCACATAAAGATATGTTTCAAAGATCAAGAAAAAATATAGGATCTCAGTGCACCTTCTAAAACATTCTATAACATGATTCATCCTATATGTTCTCCAAATATGACTCTATCAACCCACCCAAACTCTTGATCTTACCCTTCATTGCCAAACTGAAAGGAAAAATCGCAATGAAAATCAAGGTCCATTCAAAGGGACAATAAGATGTTCTCAATATGAAATCGTGCAACAAACATTCATTTAAAATCCGATTTCTATGCAGGGTTTCCATTATATTTCTAAATAGTGGTATTTTCAAAAAAAAATCCATGAAACCTAACCCACAAACAAGTATTGTAATGACATGGACATTCCATGTAATAGTTTTTAATTCATTTTAATTATTATGAGTCTGTGAAGATTGATGGCACCTGATTCGGAGGCTGCGAGAGCTTAAAATAGAACTTTTGAATATTCTTTAAGGGACTTTCAATAAAAATGTGGGTGGTAATTTATATCTTTGAACCACTAATTAGAATAAAAATCAAAGGGTGCTATTGAATCTGTAGTGCCAGGACTCACTTAAGGGAATCTTATCATTGACCAGCAAAGATCTGATGAAAATTTTATTTTCCTAGAAAAAAACAACAAAAGATTCTTTTTTGTAACCATTGGACAAATAGAGGTGGGACCATAGAGCAATATTGAATGATTTATTGTCTTAACCCTTAGGTTATATAACTTCACCACTGGGAGAATTTATTGGTTGAGTAACCTCACTGTTGAGAGAATTAGTAGGTTCATTAAATAAACTCAATAATGAACCCCATTAATTGAGTGGTGCATTGTTCCCATCATTACATCTATTTAATCAATGATCAGGCTTGGTTTCTGGGATAGATATGAGAGGATGATCTGAAGATACTTCAATGACTTCCCACTTCGACAAAGAATGGTGATCGAGCGACGGTTGGTGGAGGAATCCATGGACAATGACAAGAACTGATGAACACCTTCTGAAGAAGACCCTACTTCCTTATCTTCATCGCCTTCCAATGGAAACATGGTAGAGGGTTTTATTGTTTACATTAGAGTGTTTTCCTTCTTGAAATGCTTCTTGTGTTATTATGCTAATTCTTAGGGCGTGGGCCAAATGAACAAGGCACACACCCTCCACCGAACTCTTTTATGGTAGCATTCATTGTGGGAAATTGGAAGATATGGTGACAATGTGGAACCAAGGGATAGGAAGCGTAGCATCATAATGAGATTCCCATTGGCGTGGAAGAGAATTATAATGGACCACCATGGATTCCATGTTGTTCAGTGGATGATACGCTGGTACAACAGCGTCGAAGATCGAGGGAGGCGACATCAGGCACCCACCAGCCGTGAAGGAACGGTGGTGCCTGAAGGCGCCATGACAAAAAAAGGAGCTACTGGCTACCACCAGCTTCGTTGACAAGGGGTGGTATGCTACGATAGCAGACCATAAAAGAATTTTGTAGATTTGAGTCTCAGTGGAGGGAAGGCTCATGCCCACATGTCCTTTTTTTTTCAGCCAGTGTAGACTGACCAGGGGTGTGGCGCCATCCAACGCCACTACTAAGCTGGGCGGCGCACTGTGGCGGCCCACCGCAGGGGAGGAATGTGACTTTGATCCATGGTAGAGGGATGACCCGCACCTGTGGGTCCGTAATGGACCAGTCCATGAGGACCATCCAGGAAGGGCGGTGCCAACAGGCACCGCAACTTTGAAGACCCGAACAGCTGAAGCCGTTCACGAGGGGAGAGGGTTGCGCCCAGCTGGGTGGGCCGGGCCAAACCATTTGTCTAGTGGGAGGAGCCCGTGGCCTAGCGGGCTGGACCATAGTAATCCATATCGGGCCGAGCCCTACCCATTTCGAGTAGGGACCATTGGGCCCTGTCAGGTTGGCTGGTACCTGAACCCCTTTTTGCACAGTTACCCTTAAATTGGCGCATCTCCTAAACCAAACATTTGTTTGACGAACCGTCTGCTATAAAAGAACACTTAATGAAGAGTTTTTTCCTTTTACGATGTTGCAAGAGATAATAGATTAATGTTGGAGTTTATCGAGGTTGGATTTTATCAGAATCCAACTGACCCCTCTACTCTAAAATTCCTATAACATACAGACTGGGTGTCTAGTTGATACAACTTCTTTTGCGAAGGAACCCTTATGACATGGACTATCATTGGGTTACTTCTTCAAAGAACATTGTTCCTATTGAAATACGACCAATTTCTTGGGGAGGAATTCTCCCTAGCACACTACATGCAAAACCCTCCGACAGGATATGACATGAAGACTATATGCTTTTGACTCTGTGTGACTCGATGGCCCAATGGGAATCACCTTTGGGTGTCTTTGCAGCCCACAGTGGGAACCGAATCTATGTGACTCGGTAGACCCACGATACTTGACATGAAAAGTACCACAACATGCCATGGTGGAGAGAGACTATGTGTGACCCAGCAGACCCACAGTATGCGATTGGGAGGAGTAACTAAGCAGTTAAAAGTTTGTGGGAATCACCTTTGAGTGACTTGGAAGGCCCACTGTACTAGATAGTGGATGATTTTTCCAGCATCTGAGGTGCTCGATGATGAGACTAATGATGCTTCTGTTACTACCATAGAATATTCCTAGTGTGAGAAGTATTACAATTGTTCTTTGTGATTGAGACCATGCCTTTTTCCCATTGTGGAATTCTGATAGTTCTTCAGAGGTCTCTGGGTCCCCTACTAGGTATTTTTATAGTCACCCTTTCATAGGCATAACCTGCACCTTGTTGTGTCTAGTGAAAACAACATGCATCATTGACAAAGTCTTGAGGATCCATGACTTGATGGTGTACAGAGGTGACTAGTGGACGTGGGGAGCCATAATGATGAGTCGTACCTACCCTTCAGGTAGGATCCTTGGTGGAAAACCTCAGGATATATTTTTTTTTTCTATATTTCCATTTCCGTTGGGCTTGTATTCTTTCCCCTTTAATTTAGTACTTACTTTTACACTTTGTGGTGGGTTTTATCTGTGGTTGTACCATACTCTTTCCATTGTGTATTACTTGTGTGTAGTGTGCCCTATCTGTGTGTGTAAATGTTTTTAGGAAATGCCTTCCCATTTTATAAAAATGCCATTCTGGTGTTAGTTTCCAACCCCAAGCCTATGGAACACTGGCTTGGGGTTGTCACAGCATGGGACCTGAGGGATGGGTCATGAAAAAGTGGTATCAGAGGATGGTCATTTCCACCATAATGACTGTGAGTTTTATGTTTGGTTTTGGGGATATAGTTTTTTGTCTTGCGAGCCCGAATTTCAGATTTTAGGAGTCCCCTATTAGTGTAGCAGCTGACATATCCATACACCATTACCTTGAATTCTTTTTTCTAATCAATACATGATAACATTAGTTTTATAAGAACATCCTTTATTTGAATACATGTTTTCTCACAAAAAAATAAAATTTTAACTATGGTACATCATGATCTATCATAGGATGCCTTTACATGGATGACCATCCAGGATCCCGATACGAGGTCGTGATGATCACCCACCTAGCTACGAGGCGTCCATTCAGGGACCATTTCTTTTGATGGCCTGACTGAGTGGTTCCCTAGTGATACCACCACCCGATTGTTAGAATCAACTTCCAGCGGTTTAGGAAGAGGATGTTTGTAGGCTCAGTTGCCTACATGAGTTTCAGAGACAATGACATCCCAGGTTCAAGGTAGAGACGGATCCTAAGGTCTTTGAGGACTGGATAGAGGCTGTGACACATGTCGTCTGCTTAGTGAAGACATTACCTAACCAGATGGCGATCATAAAAGGAATACTTCTGCATGGCTCAGTAGGGAGATGGTGGAGTTTGACAATCTAGAATCACAATGTAGGGGCCATCACTTGGGTTGATTTCGAGAGGGTTTTGTGGGAAAGATTTTTTCCTATTACATTTCACTTTGTGTGTAGTTAGAAGTTTTCCCCACTACAACACGGTAGTATGATAGTATCCGAGTACTCGAAGAGGTTCAAAAATCATTCCTGCTACTCCATAGATATGGTGTGAGACCTTTTATTCAGGGCATGATCCATCATGAAGGGACTTAGGTGGGGGATCACAAATTTGGTGTTGTCTCTCAGCATCCCTACCCAAGACGGGGTCCTGAAGTGAGCCCTTCTGATGTAGAGCTTATGGGTAGAGTAGGCCCCCACTGTGAGAGTTTCCAGTAGACCCTATTTGGTGGAGTCTTTGACATGAAATAGATAGTAGATGCATGGGCTCAAGTGCACCAAGTCTTTCAGAGGCCAACCCTAGGACCCATGTTCAACAGTTCGAGGCACCCAGGCCCGAGGGAGTCAGATGTGAGGTAGGAGTTTCTTTTCATGCGGTGAGTAGGGACACGTGGTTCATGACTACTTAACCCACCTACAAATGACCAGAAGACGATTGAGGGGCCACCAAGATAGCTGCAATAGTTTGATCAAGGAGGTGTGCAGGGCAGCATAAGTGGCTGGGAGATGGCCGAGGGGAAGGCGGTGGGTGAAGGTTCGAGGTGTTACCCCGACAACCCCCAGGCGGTCCACCCCGTCCTTAGGGAGCATGAAGATAGGGGCATGCTCAGATCCACAAAAGAGAGGATTATGACCATGATGCTCCAGAGATAATTTGAGGTATAATCTGTGTCTATTCCACCATAGTTTCAGTTCATATAGACATAGGTGTGAGTCTCTCTTTCATTTCAACGTCACTCATTCGGAGCTTGGGGATTTTAATAGAGTCGTTGGCTTGATATTTATGTTTAAGTACTCCTACAGGAGAGGATTCGATGATTACATATTTTTGCAGATAGTGAGATCTCACTCTTATAGGTGAGAGTTGAGGAGGGATATCCTAAAAATATCATTGAGGCCTTACAATGCCATCTTGGCTATGGAATAGCTATCCACAGTCCATGATCAGATCGAATGTTTTATGTGCAATGTGTGGTGTATTCACGTGGGTGGGATTAGTTTTTATGTGACCGGTGAGAAGGAATCCTTTAAATCTCAAGATGGACTTTCTCGGGGGAGGGTACATCCAATCACTCATTAGTTGAATATCATCACCATCATTGTAGTGGACGAGTGGAGTCTGATCTATCCAGTAGTGGTGGACTAGTATGCTACTGTCTTCCCTGATGACATTATGGGGAAACCCCCTCTTATAGAAGTATATATTAACATTGACTTGTATCTTGAGAAGACATCAATATATACAAAAGAATACTGGATGGCCCCCATGGATATTCGTGAGCTACTGGTATAGTTGGAAGAATTGTAGAGAAAGGGGTTCGTAGGGCTCTCTATTTCTCCTTGGCCAACCCTAATTTTGTTCGCCATGAATACAGATAAGAGTCTAAGGCATTATGTGGACTATCGGAACCTGAACCAGGTGACCATGAAGAATAAGTATACTCTTCCAAGGATCGATTATCTCTTTAACTATTTTAACAGATCATTGTGGTTTTTATATATAGATTGTAGATTAGGTTATCATCGTATCAGGGTATAGGATGAGGTCATTCTAAAGACATCCTTCAGATGTCGATATAGCCATTTTGAGTTCATGGTGATTCCCTTCGGCCTGACTAATTCTCTAGTAGTGTTAATGGGGATCATGAATAGGATCTTCTAGCCTTACCTCAATCACATTATTGTAGTCTTCATTGACGACATCTTGGTGTACTCGGAGACAGAGGAGGAGCACGCCACACACTTATAGATAGTTATAAATACACTACGAGAGCATCATCATTATGGAAATCTCTCGAAGTTCCAGTTCTATATATGGGAATTCCACTTCCTGAGGAATGTTTTCTCAGAGGCTAGATTTTTATTGGATTTGGAAGTGATAAAGGCAGTGATTTCTTGGGATCCTCCCAGGAGTGTGACTGAGGGGTGGAGTTTCCGAGGAATGTCTGGGTACTACCAGATTATTTTACCTAACTTCTCCAGTGTAGCGGTACCCTTGTCAGATTTAATGAAGAAAGGGAAGAAATTCTTGTGGATGGAGAAGTGCCACCAGAGTTTCCTAGAGATGAGGTGGAGACTGAAAAGTTCCCCCATCTTGTGTCTAGTAGAAGAGAGTGTTGGGTATGTAGTCTACTATAATGCATTAGGGACCAGACTAGGTTGTATCCTGTTGCTGGAGCAGGTTGTGGTCACCTATGGCTCACAACAGTTGAGGCAACATGAGGAGAACTATAATAACCATGACCTAGAGTTAGCAGTAGTGGTCTATGTAATGATTATGTTGTGGAATAGCTTGATGACTGAACGTTTTACTGTTTACATCGATCACAATAGTCTCATGTATATTTTCTCATAGGAGGACCTAAAACTAGGACAATGATTATGTTTGGATTTCCTCTAGGACTATGACTTTGAGATAGTTTAAACTTTTGGAAAGGGGAATATAGTAGTAGAAACACTCAAAAGGAGCACTGGACTACAATTTCTATGTTAGGGGACCAAGAAGCTAGCCACATTGTAGATATCAATTGTGGATAGAGATGGAGCATCTCACCTCTAGTCAATGACTATCACTCCCCCACTTCGTCAGCCAGTTGAGGAGGCTCAGCTTAGGGATGTTGACTGTGAGGCCCTAAATGCTTAGATATCCTAAAGAAAGTCTCTTAATGGTTTTTATAAAGGTGGGGACCATGTCACCCTCTTAAGAGGATGCACCATGGTACCCATGACACTGTGAGTGGAGGTGTTGAAGGAGTCCCACACATCACATATGGAGGTACATCTAGGTATGAAGAAGATATACCAGGACCTCTGGCTCAATATTGGTGTCCATGGATGAATAAATCCATGGGAGAGTTCATTTCATGATGCCTCACTTGTCAGCAAGTGAAGGACGGGCATCAGATTCCAGCAGGCTTATCTCAACCACTTGAGGTGCCGGAATAGAAGTGGGATGGTGTATCCATTGAATTCATTACAGGGATACTACGTACATCTATGGTCCGTGATTCCATATGGGTGATCGTTGACCGAATCACCATGTTGAACCACTTTTTCCCATCTGAGAGAAGGGATCAATAGGGGCATGCGATGTCTTTATGTACAAGAGATTGTACGAATTCAAAAGGTTCCATCGACAATCATCTTAGATCGGAAAGCCCATTTTTCATCCAGCTCGTGCAAGGAATTATAAGTGGTGATTGAGAGTCAACTATTTGTTAGCACCCCTTACACCCTCAGATAGATTGTAAGATGTAGCATATAATATGGAGACTCTATGATAGGCTTCATGCTTGTTTCCTTGATTTTGGCCATTATTGGGAGGACCACCAGCCACTGGTGGAGTTTGCATACAACAACAGTTACCACTCCACTATCAGCATGGATCCATTGGAGGCCCTATATGGGTGACATGATAGATCAACTCTATGCTAGACAGACCCTGGGGTGTAAACACATATGTGTCCATAGTTGGTAAAGAATACCACAGAGAAGGTGCAAAACATCCAGGAGAAGATGAAGGTTGAACAAAGGCGATAGATGTCTTATGATAACATGAGATGGTGAACCTTGGAATTTGATGAGGGTGAAAATGTTTTCCTATGGGTTTCACCACGAAAAGGATTATCGAGGTTTTACCGTGGCGTCAAGATATCTCTGAGGTTAATTCGACTATTCCAGGTCCTCACCAGTGTAATCATTGTGGCATACTATCTAGATATTCCCCCACAGATGCACCAGGTTAATAATGTTTTCCATGCTTCCTAGATAAGGAGGTACATGCATGATCCATCACACATTATTAACTGAGGTGAGCTAGACATTGATGATGGGGCTCCGTTCGTAGAGATCCCTATCAAGATACATGATCGAAAGTAGTGGGTCCTTCGTGGATGGTTGATCCCTATGGTACATGTTCAGTGGTATCCCAGGGACCTCCAGTAGAGCACATGGGAATGAGAGGCTCCCGAAAATCTCAAAATAGAATTTCCAAACGTTTTTAAGGTACATTTAGTAAATGTGTGGGAATCAATTTCTTATCTTTTGAACATGTCCTCAGATTAAAAATCTGAGGGAACAATTGAATACGCAGGGCCATGATTCACTTTAGGGAAGATTAAATTTTACCCGATATAGTTGGATGAAAAAGTTATTTTCATGGAATTTACAAAAAAAAACAATTTTTTTTAAATCGTTGGAAAAACGATAGTGGGACCATAGTGAAACGTCCAACTAATAAATGGATTGACCCTTTGGATGTGTAACCGCTCTTTTGGGAGAATTAGTAGGTTGAGTAACCGCACCATTGGGAGAATTAATAGGTTAATTAATTAAACTCATTAATGAAAACCATCAATTGGGTGGCATGTTGTTCCCATATTTTCTTCTATTTATTCAATGCTTCGTATTGGTTTTTGGGAGAGTGATGAGAGGAAGCTCTGACGAAACACCAGCGACTTCCTTCTCTGATTAAGAACAATGATCGAGCAAAGTTCGTTAAAGGAATCAAAGGACAATGACAAGGCCGACTGACACCTTTAGACACAAAACCTAAGTACTTATCTTCAATGCCTTCCAACAGAATCAAGGTTGTGGGTTTTGTTGTCTGCCTAAGGGTTTCTTCCTTATTGAAATGGTTCTCATGTTATTATTCTAATGCAGAGGGTGCAGTCCAAATGAAAAAGGCCCAGACCCTCTTCCAAAATCTATTATGGTATCATTCTTCATGGGAAACGAGATGATATAATAACTAGGGGAACCAAGGGCTGTATAGAATAGGAATCGTCTAGGGAGGACCGTACACACAGACGAGAATAAAAACAAACCACTTGAGCTTCCCTGGTTTCCCGAAGAAGCTACACCGACATGGCAGTGCTAGCGATTGAGGGAGGCGGATGCCGTCACCTTCTGGCAATGAAGGAACTGTAATTCCTGAAGGCACCATGGCAGAAAAAGGAGAGGCCAGCCAGTACCAGCTGTATTGAAGTGAGGTGGTGTATAGTAGAAACGTTCCACGAAGGAAGGTCATGGGTTCGATCCATGACAGAGGGCAGGCCCATACCCACAGTTCCATTGCGAGCCAATTTCTATAGACATGCAGCTGGGGTATCACCATCCAACACGACTACTAAGCTAGGCAGCAGACTACGTTAGCACGCCGTAGTGGAGGGTCACGACTTTGAGCCATGGTATAGGGTGGTCCCGATTCCGGGGGTCTATAATGGGCCGGTGCATGCAGACCGACTAGGAGGTGTGCTACAAATGGACACTATAGTTTTGAAGACCCTAATGGTCAGAGCCATTCGAGAGGAGAGCGGACCCTCATGCTCAGCCATCAGGCCGAGCACATCCTTTTGGGCTGAGCCGGACCTTTAGTCCAAAAAACCAAGCACGTATCCAGTGGATTGAGCTTGTGGCCTAGCGGTCTAGACCAGGCCCAACAATACCAGGCTGAGCCCAGCCCCCTTTGGGCTTGGTCCAACATGCTGGGGTTGCTTGGTCCGACCGGGTCAGACTGTACTCAAACCCCCTTTTGTCAAGTTATACTTAAACGAGCATATTTCATAAACTAGATGTCTGTGAGATGAATCATCTACGATGCCCAAACACTTATGATGGGGAAATACTTTTGAGATTCTCCATGAGTGATAAGAAAAAGGTGGAGTTTGGACAGGTTGGATTGTTCTAGAATCTAACTAGGATATTGATACTAAAATTCATATAACTTACATGTCGGGTGTAACAACCCGGTTCTTATTTTAGAGGTATGGGCTTCTTCTTTTCCTTTTTCTTTATGTGATTTTGAGAAAATATGAAAAAATGGTTAAAAATCCAAAATTTTGAAACTACACGCCATGTACTTTTTCCACACACCGTGTACTTTGGCCGTGTTGGGATAAGTACACATGGCGTGTAGCCTCGACGACCACAAAGGTTTTAGGAACTGACTACACGCTGTGTAGTGGTCCTTTACACGCCATGTAGTCAGTCGGCAGGTTAAAAAGTAAGGCGGTGGAGTCGTCGCCAGCTGGGCAGCAGTACACGCTGTGTACTCGGGAGTACATGTCGTGTACTCTTGTCGGTAGGTGAACAGTGCCGGTGCCGCCAAATGAACAATTAAATGAAAGAAGTACACATCGTGTACTTAGAAGTACACGTCGTGTACTTAGATGTACACATCGTGTACTTTGTTTTTTCGGCATAAAACAGGAATTAGCCTCCTCATTTGGCAGAGGAGGCATTTGAGCCATTTTGGAGCCAAAGGAGGAGGCCAAACATTTGAAGATCCGCGGGGAGTTTGTCTAGAATCCGATTCGGCTTCGGACGATCTCGTTGGAACCGCACGGGTAAGCCCTTCCTCCTCCTAGTACCGTTATTTCCAATTCTTCTCCCAACGTAAGTTATTTATGTCTGAATGGGGTTTGTTCTTCATCAGATCTTTACCGTTCTTGGGTGTTTTGGGAGCCGGAATTCGGGTATAGTGTTCGTTGGCACATAAGGTAGGTGGCTTGGTGTTTATTTTCCAACTGTTGTGTGTTTTTGTGCGTTTTCGTGCCACAAACCCATGTCGGGGTGTCGTGTGGCTGAGGCCGTTTCTATATTTAATGCCTATAATTGCATAGGTGATTAAATGGTGATAATAAAATGATTTTTGGGACCGTTTCTTGGATCCAGGTCCATCCTGAGGGGTGGGTTCCTCTGTTTAGCCGCTTGGCCAGGATACCCGAGGGTATTCCTTAAAAGTAGTAACTATAGAATTGCCTTGAGAGGAATTGCTTGTTTACTGCATTTTGATATGTTGGGCATGGCCCGATTACCTGTTTAGCCTGAAGGCGTTGTTGTGATTAGCCTGAGCGCGTGACTGTTTTAGCCCGAGGGTTGTCGTTATTCCGCCTGAGGGCAACCTTTCGTGCATGAGGGATTTACCTCTGTGCCTAAGGGTGACACTTCGTAAGCCTGAGAGCGATAATTTATGTTACGCCTGAGGGAAATACCTGCGGGTTGGATTCTGTATGGCCTGAGGGCAAGCCTGAGGGCGTGGTTACTATTTTAGCCTGAGGGCACGGTTCTAGTTGGCCTGAGGGCTTGGTGCTATTGAGCACAAAAATGTTACTAAATTAAAGGAATTAAATGAATAATAAATTGGAAATTTAACTGTTAAGTTAGTTACTTTTGAGTACTGCTTAGTTATTTCATTTACTATTTCACACTTGTTGCATGTTTTACACACAGTTGAGTAGGGGCCTTTGGTGGGTGCCTACTGATATATATTTCTCACACCCTGTTTGGGTCATGATTTTCGGACCAAAAAGATTACGTTGTTGTAGGTGTAGATATGGGAAAGAGTCCCTATACAGGGACTTGACTGTTGCTGAGGAGTAGGGGGGCATTAGACTGAGCCTAGGCTCGCGATTCCGCTTCCAGCTGTTTACTTGTTTTGCTGTACTTTGCTTTTGGTTGTATCACAGTGATGTATAACATGTTCTAGCTGTTTTCTTATAAATTGAACATGTAGAATCATCACTTTTATACTGTTGTCTATATCCACTAATGTAGTTATTTCAGGTGTGTATGTTTACTGCTTCCGCTGTTGTTGTATGTTTATTTTGGAATTCCGCTGCGCTACACTTTGACAAATGAGGGCATAGTTTCCCCACTATCATACCTAGGCCCTCGCTGCTAGTCGACAACCTCTGTCGTTTGAGGAAATGCGCTTGAGGTCACGTGGCGAACCGGGCTCGGGGCACCCGTTGAGTGGCACCCGGGGCAGGGACGTTACAAAGTGGTATCAAAGGCAGTTTCTTTTCTTTGACTTACTATTTAGAGCCGTAGTCAGAGTTAGGATGAACGATAGTTGGTAATAAGTTGTGCCCAGACGTAGCTAACCCGTGTATAGGGAAAAGCTAGTCTACCTCGTACTTTGCATTCTTTCGTCTTGCAATTTTACAGTTGATATTGTTTCACCGTTGGGTCACGCACTTGGATTGTGCTATTTATATTTTATCTGTGGGTTCTATTTAGTTGCAACCTGATGAGATGAGTGTATGTCGTCTCATGCATCATATAGGCACATGCTAGATATCACATGCCATGCATAGTTTCCATGCCCTGTAGGTGCATTATAATTTTCATGTTGTTGTGATATTTGTTGTGCTAGTAAAGCATGCTGTTGTGATAGCTGCTTGATAAATACCTACCTTGTGATATGGTATTATTGTTTGACCTTGTTTAGAGAATGGACGCCACACTTTGGTCTTTGGAGAGTATGGGCCCCCATTGACCGGAATTTGGTGGATCATTGACTGGTTATTGGTTATAACACAAATAAGATGTCAAACTTTGATTCGTGGGGTGTATGGGCCCCCACGGGTCGGAATTTGACACTTATGTGTCGTTTTTAGTATTTACTGGGTTCCAGAGAAGTTTTTGAGGCATACTGTTCAGAAACCCAGTATACACGCCGTGTAGTATTTCAATACACACCATGTTTGTTCTTCTGTTTGGGAAGAAATATGAACTTTTGAGTACACGCTGTGTACCCTGAATACACGCCATGTAGTCTCGTCCCGTGTCACAAACCGTGTGGGCGGCGACACGGGGTAGGGAAAGGGGTTGGGTTGGACACACTGTGTATTTTTGTACACGCCGTGTAGTGTTGACTCAGATTCCGGCCATGTAACTAACAACATGGGTCAGTGAACTCCTAGAAAGAACACACCGTGTAGTGTGACATGGGGACTTGGCCGTGTAACTAACTACAAGGGCCGATGTCACCTCTTTCAGAACACGCCGTGTACCTTTGGGACATGCCGTGTAGTCTTGTCCGAGGACAGACCGTGTGGAGTTAGCCGTGTGGCTGGGAAACGGCGTGGTGGACACGCCGTGTACTGGTGTAACACACCGTGTGTGGTAAAGATGAGTAGTCGGCCGTGCCACAGATGACACAGGCAGTTGGAAAATAACACCGTACACGCCATGTAGATATTATACACGCCATGTAGTTTTGTTGAACGGAAGCCATGTGGCTTAGCCGTGTAGAAGGACCCAGGTAGGGGAAAGGAAGTCATGTACATGCTGTGTAGTCAGTGTACACGTTGTGTAGTCTTGATTTGCAAATTTTGAACCGCCTTCATCCTCTTGTTCCTTGTGGTTCCTTTGTTTCATTCTTAATAATCTTGAATCTGATGAGTTCTTTTGAACTTGTAGAGTCATGCCGCCTAGACGACCGCGAGTTGTTCGCCAAGAGAGCGGCGGCGATTATACTCCGGAGATGGTGGGCCATGGGCTACCAGTTGATCCACCAGCAGAGCCAAATGCAGCACCAGCTATTATACCAGACATAGGTGTGGAGGCACAGTTCCCTGAAGGCTTATTGTGGTCCATGCAGACCTTTCAGGGAGCACCGCAGGCTGCCACATCTATGGCCGAGCTAACATGTATCTTCCAGCAGTAGCATCCGGCTAAGTTTTCAGGGGATGGTAGAGCATAGGCTGCAGAGTCTTGTCTAGGATCGATGCATACTATTTTCGAGCATCTTGAGATGCCTCCAGGTCAGAGGGTCATGCTTGTGACTTACATGCTGCGTGATTCTGCCAAGATGTGGTGAGATTTTACCACCCAGTCAGAGCATCACAGGGACATGGCGTGGGAGGATTTTCGGACAGCCTTCTATGAATTCATCTTTCCCGAGACACTGAGAGCAGATAGAGCTCGAGAGTTCATGAATCTGCAGCAGGGTGCTATGTCAGTGATGGACTACTCTGCTCGTTTTACAGAGCTTCAGCGCTTTGCACCCGTGCTGGTGGGTGATGAGATGTTGAGAGCCAGACGATTTGAGGGTGGTCTTCGTTATGAAATCCGAGCACTGGTGAATGTTTTTTGGTTACCTACTGTACACGTGACTGTGAACCAGGAGTTGATTACAGAGAGGAACCTATGAGAATCTAGTGGTGTGGGCCAAGGTGGTTCGGCACCAGTTACTGGTACTATTTCTGCTGGCAAGAGGAAGAGGCATATGGACTTCTCTCAGGGTTGCAGTACCATCCAGGCAGCTCCTTCAGGTTGCCCGATCAGGTGCTACCAATGTGGTAGAGAGGGGCCCAAGAGGCCGCAGTGTCCACGAGACCTATTGGAGTTCCGATCTTGCGGCACGATGGGTCATCTGCAGTGCTTTTGCAGGGCGTTTCTACTAGTGGCTAGTGAGAGGGGTTCTGTGCAGACTCCACGTGCGGGATCAGGACCAGTGGTTTCTTACTAGTCAGGGAATTGGAATACGTCAGGGCTTGCAGGCAGAGATGGTGGTCGTGGCCGTGGTAGCCAGACATCAGGATCTTAGAGGCAACAGGGCAGGACAGCTCAGGGTAGCCAGGCTGTGTCGCAGGGCCGCGACACTGGTCAGGCATATGCAGTGTAACAGACCCAGCATGAGCAGGATCCCGGACCTTCGACAGTCAGAGGTACTATTCTAGTATCTTTTGTCTTGTCTTCAGTACTTTTTGATACGGATTCTACACATAGTTTTATATCAGTACCCATTGTGGAGAGGCTTGGGCTCGGTGTTTCTACTTCTTTTGCTATCTTGACGTTAGACACTCCGTTGGGGACTAGGACGGTTGGTGTGCGTCAGTGCAAGGAGTACCACCTTGAGGTTGGTGGGTGTCACTTCCATTTGGACCTCTATGTCCCGGAGATGACGATCTATGACGTCATTCTCGCAATGGACAGGTTGGTTCCCTTTCGAGCCATTGTAGACTGCTATCGTCGTAGGGTGCGTTTCACGTCACCAAAGGGCAGGGAGTTTCTATGCAAGGGTGAGTGGGATGTTCAGGCTAGTCGAGATGGACCAGAGCATCATGGGCGAGGTGGAGTCACAGCCCAGATTGCGATATTATATCTGGATGACCAGGGGACTCGTCAGACGGTTTTCCCTCTAGTTGTCAATCGTTTCAAGGATGTCTTCCCGGATGACTTTTCAGGTCTACCACTGGTGCGTGAGGTGGATTTCTCTATCGTTCTTGTGCCAGGAGCAGCACAGGTGTCCATTTCTCCTTATAGGATGTCCATGCCTGAGTTGAAGGAGCTCAAGAGGCTGTTAGAGGAGCTACATGCAAAGAGTTTTATCCAACCCAGTACTTCTCCTTGGGTTTCTCCGGTCCTTTTTGTGAAGATGGAGGATGGTACACTTAGGCTTTTAGTGGATTATCGGAAGCTGAACCAGTTGACGGTTAAGAACTGATATCCCTTGCCGAGGATAGATGATTTGTTTGATCAGCTTCATGGAGCACGAGTGTTCTCGAATATTGAATTGAGATCCGGATATCATCAGTTGCACGTTAGACCATCTGATATACCTCTCACAGCTTTCGGGAGCAGGTATGGTCTATATGAGCATACGGTTATACCATTCGGACTCATGAACGCACCAGCAGTTATCATGGATCTGATGAATCGTGTGTTCCATCTGTATCTTGATTAATTTGTGGTAGTATTCGTGGATGACATCTTGGTGTACTCTCACACTCGACATGACCATACCACCCATATTGAGATTGTATTGAGTACACTGAGAGAGAAACGCCTATATGCTAAGCTTTCGAAGTGCCACTTTTTGATGGACCAGATTCACTTCCTGGGTCATATCATTTCAGAGGCAGGATTTGCAGTGGACCTAGAGAAGGTGAGACCAATAGTTTCCTGGGAGCAGCCCAATAACGTGTTTGAGATACAAAGTTTCTTAGGGCTGGCTGGTTACTACAGACACTTCATACAGGACTTCTCCCACTTAGAAGCACCATTGACAGGTCTGACTAATAAGGGTGTGAAGTTTGTTTGGTCAGAAGCTTGTGAGATAGCTTTTTAGGACCTGAAGGGAAGGCTGGCATCAGCACCGATCCTGATACTCCCAGATCAGATGAAGAACTATACGGTTTACTATGATGCGTCAGGGATTGGGCTGGGAGCCGTTTTGATGCAGGGTGACCGAGTTGTGGCGTACGGGTCTCGGCAATTGAGGCCACATGAGAGGAATTACCCGATGCATGATCTCGAGTTGGCTGCAGTTGTGCATGTGTTGCGCTGTTGGAGACATTACCTGTTGGGAGAGCATTTTGTGGTTTTCACCGACCACAAAATCCTCAAGTATATCTTTACTCAGTGTGACCCAAATCTGAGGTAGAGAAGGTGGGTCAAGTACCTACAGTCCTTCGTTTTTGAGTTGCCTATACACATTGTAAAGGTAATGCAGTAGCCAATGCACTGAGCAGGAAGACTCAGATACAGGCAGTGCAGGAGGCCAGTGGTAAATGGCAATTTATGGCTTTGTTCTCTGAGATGCATCTGAAGGTGCATGGAAGTTAGGGACATAAATATCTTTCCTCGTTAGGTGTGACTTCTACCCTCCTGGACAGAGTGAGGATGAGGCAGCTATCGGTTTCCGAAGGCCTAGTTCTATGGGAGTCGGTGGCAAGTGAGGACCCTCCTTCCGGTTGGACGATAGGCGATGACGAGGTTTTGCGTTTCCATGGATGTGTATGGGTTCCATGGGATATAAGTGAGGAGATGATGAGGGTGTTTCATGCTTCAGCTTGGGAAGTTCATCTCGGGGTTACCAAGATGTACCAAGACTTGAGACGTTAGTACTGGTGGCCAGGTATGAAGAAAGAGATAGCTGGTTTTGTTATGAGGTGTTCAACCTGTCAGTAGGTGAAGGCAGAGCATCAGAGACCAGCTGGGCTGTTACAGCAGTTGCCCATTCCGGAGTGGAAATGGGATGATGTCACGATGGATTTCATGACGGGATTACCAAGGTCATCTTGAGGTAATGACGCTGTATGGGTTGTTATCGACAGACTTACGAAGGTAGCTCACTTCTTGCCAATCAAGGAGACCTTTGGTGTGGACGAGCTCGAAAGGCTGTATATCCGAGAGATCATACGCCTTCATGGGGTCCCTCGTTTTATCGTTTCAGATAGGGATGCCCGCTTCATGTCTCATTTCTGGACGATTTTTCAGAGGGCGCTGGGTACGCACGTGCTTCTGAGCACAACATACCACCCTCAGACAGATGGCCAGTCAGAGCGGATGATACAGGTGCTATAGGACATGTTGCGCGCATGCGTCCTAGACTTTGGGGGCTCTTGGGAGAAGCATATACCCTTAGTCGAGTTTTCTTATAACAATAGTTTTCAGGTAACTATTGAGATGGCACCATACGAGGCTTTATATGGTAGGCAATTCTGATCACCTTTGTGATGGTTAGAGGCAGGTGAGGCAGCTTTACTGGGACCATAGCTCGTGCAGGAGACATCTGAGTAGGTCCAGTTGATTCGGAAGTGGATGGCTACCGCACAGTCTCGTCAGAAGTCTTATGCTGATCGCTGTAGACGACCTTTGGAGTTCGTGGTTGGGGATCAATTTTTCTTGCGTGTTTCACCGAGGCTGGGACACAAACGGATCATGAGACATGGTAAGCTTTCATCGAGGTATGTGGGTCCATTTAAGATTCCGGAGAGTGTCGGGCTGGTTTCCTATCGGTTGTAGTTACCGCAGCAGTACCAAGCCATGCACGACATCTCCCACGTGTCTCAGCTGCGTCACTTCCATTCTGACCCGTCTCACACCTTTCATCCTGAGGGGGTTGAGCTTCAGCAAGATGCGTCCTTTGAGGAGCATCCGATCCGTATCATTGAAAAGAGCACGAATGTCCTCTGAGGCCGGTCAGTTCCTCTCGTACGGGTGCTATGGCAGCATCGCCGAGTGCAGGACGAGACCTGGGGGAGGGAGGCCGATGTACGTGCTCAGTGGCCAGAGCTGTTCTGAGCTTTCTCTTTTCCACCCTCGAAAGGGAAATTCAGGGACGAATTGCTATAAGGGGGGGAGTTTGTAAGAACCTGGTTCTTGTTTTAGAGGTACGGGCTTCTTCTTTTCCTTTTCCTTAAGTTATTTTGTGAAAATATGGAAAAATGGGGGAAAATCCTAAATTTTGAAACTACATGCTGTGTACTTTTCCCACACACAGTGTACTTTGGCCATGTTGGGATAAGTACACAGGGCGTGTATCCTCGCCGACCAAATAGGTTGTAGGAACCGACTACACGTCGTGTAGTGGTACATTACACGCCATGTAGTTAGTCGGTAGGTTAAAAAGTAAGGCAGTGGAGTCACCTCCAGCTAGGCGGCAGCACATGCCGTATACTGAGGAGTACATGTCGTGTACTCTTGTCAGCAGGTGAACAGTGCCGGTGCCACCAAATGAACAGTTTAATGAAAGAAGTACACGCCGTGTACTCAGAAGTACACGCCGTGTAATTTTTTTTCGGCTTAAAACTGGCAGTAGCCTCCTCATTTGGCAGAGGAGGCATTTGAGCCATTTTGGAGCCAAAGGAGGAGGCCAAACCTTTGACGATCCACCAGGAGATCATTTGGAATCCTATTCGGCTTCGGACGATCTCGTTGGAACCGCACGGGTAATCCCTTCCTCCTTTTGGTTCCGTTCTTGCCAATTATTCTCCCAATGTATGTTATTTATGTTTGAATGAGTTTTTTTTCTTCGTCAGATCTACGCTGTTCTTCGTCGTTTCTGGAGCCGACGTTCAGGTATAGTGTTTGGTGGCATATAAGGTAGGTGGATTGGTGTTTATTTTCCAATTGTCGTACGTTTTTGTGTGTTTTCGTTCCACGAACCCATGTTGGGGTGTCGTGTGGCTGAGGTCGTTGCTATATTTAATTCCTAGAATTGCATAGGGGATTAAATGGTGACAATAAAATGATGTTTGGGATCGTTTCATGGATCCAGTCCATCCCGAGGGGTGTGTTCCTCTATTTAGCCGCTTGGCCAGGATACCCGAGGGTATGCCTTAAATGTAGTAACTGTAGAATTTCCTTGAGAGGAATTGCTTTTTTACTGCATTTTGATATGTTGGGAATGACCCAGTTACCTGTTTAACCTGAGGGCATTGTTGTGATTAGCCTAAGGGCGTGAATGTTTTAGCCTGAGGGCTGTCGTTATTCCGCCTGAGGGCAACCTTTCGTGCCTGAGGGCTTGACTTATGTGCCTGAGGGTGACACTTCATAAGCCTGAGGGTGAGAATTTCTATTACGCATGAGGGTAATACCTGGGGGTTGGATTTTGTATGGCCTCAGGGAATGCCTGAGGGAGTGGTTACTATTTTAGCCTGAGGGCTCGGTTCTAGTTGGGCTGAGGGCTTGGTGCTGTTGAGCAAAAAAATGTTACTAAATTAAAGGAATTAAATTAATAATAAAATGAAAATTTAACTATTAAGTTAGTTACTTTTGAGTAATGCTTAGTTATTGAATTTACTATTTCACACTTGTTGCATGTTTTACACACAGTTGAGCACGAGCCTTTGGTGGGTGCCTACTGAGATATATTTCTCACACCCTGTTTGGGTCACACTTTTCAGCCCAAACAGATTACGTTGTTGTTGGTGTAGATAGGGGAAAAAGTCCCTATACAGGTACTTGAATGTTGCTGAGTAGTAGGAGGGCATGAGACCGAGCCTAGGCTCGCGATGCCGCTGCCAGCTGTTTACTTGTTTTGCTGTACATTGCTTTTGGTTGTATCATAGTGATGTATAACATGTTCTGGCTGTTTTCTTAGAATTTGAACATGTAGCATCATCACTTTTATACTGTTGTCTATATCCACTGTTGAAGTTATTTCAGTTGTGTATGTTTACTGCTTCCGTTGTTGTTGTATGTTTATTTTGGTATTCCGCTATGCTACACTTTGAAAAATGAGGTCGTAGTTTCCCCACTATCAGACATGGTCCCTCGCTGCTAGTCGGTAGCCTCTGGTGTTTGGGGAAATGCGCTTGAGGTCACGTGGCGAACCAGGCTTGGGGCACCCGTTGCGTGGCACCCGGGGCCAGCACGTTACATCGGGCATCCGATTAACATTCCGCTTATTGTGATGGAACCTTTATGACATACCCGATCATCAGGTCACTTATTCAAGGGACTTCGTGCTAGTTGAAATATTACTGATGGATTGAGCAGCATTTCTCACAAGCGTACTATGTGCGCAACCCTATGACTGGCTGAGACCTGAAAACTGTTTACTTTCAAATCTCTGTGACTCAATGGACTAGTGGGAAGCACCTATGTGTGACATTGCATGCTCATGGATAGGTGGAGCTCTGTGTGACCCAGCAGACCTATGGTACTCGACATGAGGAGTACCTCAGCCAACTACATTAGGGAGTGGGTCTGTGTGACTTGAAAGACTCATGATACATAATGGGGAGGAGAACCTAAGTAGTTAATGGTAATAGGGAATCACATATGTTTGACATTCCAGGCCCATTGTACTCGATAGAGGAGGAGTTCTCCAGCTGTTGAGGTGTTTAACGATGAGACTGATGACTATAAAGACACTACCCCAGAATATACCTGGTGTGTGATGTATTTTTCTAATGATTTCTGATTGAGATCATGCTTAGTGGGTTTTTCATAGTGGAATTATGAGGGACCATTGGGGGTCTCGGGATCCCTACTATGTATTGTTATACACACCCCTACACGGGCTTCACCGACACATTGTTGTGTCTTGTGCAGAGGACAACCAGCTTTGACTAAGTCTCAAGGAGCAAGGACTAGATGGTTTACAAAGGTGACCTGTAGATATGGTGAGCTTTAGTGATGAGGTGTTCCAACCATTCATCTAGGATCCTTTGAGGATGACCTCAAGAGCTGTTTTCTGGTTTTGATGTATTTCCATTGCAGTTGGGCTTGTATTCTATCATCTTTATTGTTGTACATACTTTTAGACTTTTTGGGGGTTTTTTTGTGGTTTTGACTTTATCCTTCTAATGTGTTTTTTTGTAGTGTTTCATGTATGTGTGTGTACATGTTTTGAGGCAATGCCTTCCCATTTTTGAGAAATTCCTTTCTGGTGCTACTCGTACACCCCAGGCCTTTAAAAGGTGGGCTTGGTTTAGTCATAGAACATACCCTAGGGGATGGGTCATGACAAGTATGATCAATCACACAAGTCACATAAACAGGAACCACCCCTAACAACCCCATGAAATAGCTCCCTTCCTTAAAACTACCAACACATGAGGGAAGTACCAGACCGAAGATGTTGTTTCCACTTCATCAAAAAACAATGTAACAAATCGGAATTTTTTCAATGAAAATTACCTACATATAAATATTTTATATAATATACATCACATAAAATCAACTAGTTAATACTATAAAAAATCTTTAAAGAGGTTGAAATTTCTCACACATGGAGAGAGGATAATAAGACATCTGACTTCTTATCTTCAAAAGCCCCTATTAATAGTCATTTTCATTCCTTTCTTACATGGGGTCCTTTTCTCCCAAGGGCATGATATTTGTTATTAATTATTCTCTTGAGCTGCATTACTTGAGGCCCCTATAAAATTTTATTCACTTATAGTCCTAAAATAGACTATACACTTCCATAAAACTATTATTATTGTTATGGTTATAAATTAATAATGAATGAAATAAGAAGTATTCATATAAATTAAGCAACCTAAATTAATGGAATCGTAACATTACCTTCTGATTAGTAATGTGACCACTATAAACAGTAACCCGACCCATCGAATAGTAACCTCACCTATGAATGTATATATAACATTTGGTATCTTATAAATTAAAATATGATATAATTATATCGTAGTATAAGAAAATATATTTTTGAAATATGACAAAATAAATAAGGGTCTTTTTTTGGAAAAAATTGTTTGTTTTCAATTTTATAAGGAATATCATTATTTAAAAGGAAAATTTCTCATTAAAAAATAAATTCGTAGTTTAAAATTGTTTTATATAATTAATATAAGATATTTTTTGGAGGCCTTAATTAATTTTTTTATGTTTAATAAAATCAGTTATAATTTTAAAATTGGTATTTTTCAAATAAATAATGAATTTAATAAAAAATTATATTTCCCATATATAGACAAATATATTCATAAAATGTATCACATTATTTAAATATTAACATTTAGAAATGTTTAGGGAGATTTTTTTTATTTTTTCTAAAATAGTTGAATTCTTTGTTAATAATGACATGAAATAAATTATGCTATAAGCTAAATTCATGAATTTTTAAGTCATAGATAATGTATGAATTATGTAAATCCATTTATAGAACTCTCATACACCATTTAGTATATTAATTCATAAGAATAAACAATATTCTTTTTCTTGAAAAAAATTATGAACAAGTGAATAAAATAACCAAAAAACACCCCTCTCATCCAATATAAATATTACCCCTCACATCAACTTCTAATCTATAACACCCGAGACATTTATGTAATCATCAAAGGAATCTTTCACTACACACAACACTTTCTTGGCTTTCTTTACACGCAATCACGACCTTCCTCGATACCTTGTGTCGTACGTAATACCGAGTTTCACTAAACAACGATATGCTATTAAAATATTATTAAAACTAGCCGTTATGAATAGTAATAACCACTTTTTGAAATTTTATAAATTTTATTTTTCAAAATGGATATCATTTTTGGATTATGAATATTGAAATTAGCCTCGGGAGAAATTTTGGTATTTTTCTGCAAACTTTAAATTATTGATGAATAGTGAAAGCACTAAGATGTAGTTAAAAAACTGAATTTTTCATAAAACATAATTTTACCACTTCTGTGAGTGGAATCTCAAAAATCTGAGAGACATAGTTGATGTCAGTAAGTAAAATGTGGTTCAATGAGATGAAAATAATTTTTGGTGAATAGTAACTTTTTTACTTTTATTTACCACGGTTAAAAGTAATTTGGGTAATTAAGGGTAAAAATGATTTATTATTACCCTAAAATATGTCCTAATTCTATTGGATAAGTTTAATTCGACCAAAAACAACCTTAGGAATTAAATATGACCATTTAGGCCCACTTGGATTAGATTAGAACATTTATTATTAATTTATTTAAAGAAGGGTTAAAATAGTTAAAATCAGAGTTTAGTAACTAAATAATTTTTAATATAGGGTTATACATAAGATAAATTCGACTATAAATATTAATTAGAAAGATAAAAAGATTTTCGACATAATGGTAGTTTATTTGTAATTTTTAGACATTAAATATTTTAATTTATTTATGACACAAAGATGATGCGGTGATTTTCTTATTAATGAAATATTTACATAATTGATGTTATAAATACCGAAATAATTGTAATTTGAGACTTTTTATGAATTACTCAAATTTTATAGATTAATATGACATGTTATTATTGATTTAAGTAACTTTTTTCGAACTAATAATTCTGTTATGATTTTCAAAAAATTCAATTACTAAATATTGTCAAAATTGACATAAAAAAGTTTTTAAAACAAATATTATATTATTAATTGTTATATTATTTCTAAAAATATAAGGTTCTACCACATGACTTATGTAAAGTTATATATATTAATAATAAACAACTTGGGGTTCGTTTGGCTTGTTATAGTCAGTTTAGTAACCCTATAGTATAAGAACACGAGAGGACACAGTAAAAGTAAAATTATTTAACTTAATGTTAAATATAATTGATAAGGTTAAAATAGTAACCTAAACTTGTATAAATTATATTTTATGGGAAGATTTATACCCATCCCCACCTTAGCTTCGAAATAAATCAATTTGGAGCTATTTAAAAGTGAACTTGACTTTATAATAAAATAATATTTTTAGTTTTTCCAAAGAAGCCCCTCTCCTCCCATATAAAAGGGCACCTCCTCCCCCTCTTCCTCACACCACATTGAGCCTTCAAGCTCGGCCAACCCCTGCCACTTTATCCTATACACTTCCCTAGAGACATCCTAGAGGTCCTGGTCTTCTTCAAAGACCAATTTTAGTGCCCTAAAAGGAGGTCTCAAAGAAGCACTTCAAAGAAGAGGTGATGTCTGTTACCGATTCATTCAACTTTATTTCTTCTTCCACTTATTCTTATTTAATTGTTTCATTATGAAGTAATAACATCAGTATCACTCATATACTGATATGTTATTATAAGTATGAAACAACCCTATTTTACCATCAATCCATCCTACGGAAAACAAAATCACCACGCGTGCGTACGTACAGAATACCGTCTCCACGCCGTGGTGTAATCTATTTTCCATCACCACCTTACTTGGATGGGTATAATGGTGTAAATAATGACTATATATGACTATTGAAAAGTGATATTGATTCTGAAATTTTATACATATGCTCTAATACAATTCAATGATCATGAGAATGATATCCTCGCTCGTGCGTACGTACAGACTACCGTCTCCACGACGCGATGAGATTCATTTCCACGTTAACCATTCATGAATGACTATAAAGTATATATAATAAGTAATCATGAAATATATGACATAATAATACTACTGGATTTATGTATATATATATATTTATGTCATCTACTTAATTCCTCTCAATTCAATAATGAAACGAAAACAACATTCATGCGTACGTACGACCTACTGTCTCTATGAACGGTGTATTTATTTCCATTTATTGATCAATTATATATATGTATATTCTGAATATATATTATATATAAATAATGTTTTACATTCTGTTTTTAAGTAATCATGATGTAAGTAATCATATGAATAATTACAAGTTAAAACACAAACGACAAATGAGACGATTTTACCAAAAACGCTACTTTAACATGAATTTACAAAAGAACGGGTAATATAAAGTCATAAGTGAACCATATATGATATAATAACAATGAATATGATTCTAGAATAAGTCAATAACATTATTTAAATCATTATACAGGAGGTCCGGACACTTATGAAGCAAATGAGACCTAAGGTAAGGGAAATATCACTATCTCATTTTTATCCGAGATTGTTTATACTATGGTATTTACTAGGGTGTATTTTATCATCCACATCCATGTTTCCTAAATATGTAATATTATTTCCATCCACCTGCAATTGTTTAAATCTTATTTTACCCTTCGGTGAGTTTTTAGTAAAAGATATGAAAGGAATCTTTTGATGTTTTTCGTACGAGGTACTTTTTGACTTTTCCGACAAAAGTACGAGAAGAATAATTTTTTAACTTATACGGAATGAATGGATTTTTAAAACATTATTTCCAAGAAGCATACATTACATGTTTTGAAGTCAATTTTTAATCAACTTCCATTAGTTTAGAATTGTAGGACATGTTAAGAAAGGAAAAGTGTTTTTGAAGTAGAAAGGATATTTTCCTCAAGAATGGAGTTCAAGTGTTTTATCAAAATTATTTTCCATCTAAGATAATAAACGGTTCTGTTTCTATCCCTATTATTACATTTATTTGATTATGTTGTGATGGAATTATTTTTTTATGAATTCCTTTATCTTATATGAATTTTTTTATGATGTCACGATGTTTAAAATTCCCATTTTTATTACATGGGTTATGCTATGATATATGGTTTATGATATTGTGGCACACATATGAACGGTATCATTATGAGATGGGTGGGACCTATATCTCCCTCCAATTCATTGGGTAATGATTTTATATCTCATGAAATAGACATGGCTAGAACGACAGGTTAAACCGGTTCAGTGAAACGGGACTGAAATGAGGAGTGAACTCAGTTTAGATTGGGACATTTTCCACTAAGATAGTCTTGGAAATGAGTCTTGACTAATAAGAAATGATTATATATGATTATGTGTGTATGCCACAAAGTTTAATGTTTTATGTTATGATTATTGGGATTACATTTCACTACTATGATTTATCCCATGTTATGAAATTATGATTTCTTTTGCAGGTTAAGATTTCCAAAAGTTATGTTCTTATGTATATGATGTGATTAATATTTCTTTTGTTTACCCTTACTGAGCATTTGAGCTCACCCTTTTGTATGTCTTATTTCCCCAAGTCAGGAATAAGGTTATTAATTAGGATATGCCAAAAAGGGACTCTAGATATGATGAAATAAATGGGAGGCAAAGTAGATGCTTTATGAACCAGTTGTTTATGCTTCCCAGTTTCTAAAGACTCTATACCTATACGGTCCTTTCCTAGTTTTGTTATATTTTTTAATAAGTGTGCTTCAATTCTGAAGTAATAACAATGTATGTAAAGTATGGGTCATTATAGTTGGTATTAGAGGAAAGGTATAGTCAACCTTTGGAAACTAGGATGTGAAAGCCTTAGTAAGAACCTTAAGGATAAGTCTAAGCATAAAACACTATATTAGTGTTTTAGACATGGGAATGAATAACCTAGGATAAGACCTTAAGTGAGAAATTTTATTCTTGATTGTGTGGTTTTCCTATTATAATTAGTGTTGCTCACACTATTCTTCTTGGTTTTTGTCAATGGCTAGAACCCGAAGGAACCATGTTAATACAGAATGCAACGGGAAATGCAATGATTGTCTCCCTAAGAAACCAAACATTATGGGAGATGGAATGAAAAATCTGGTAGCCATGCCCACAAAAATTTCTCAAGCTATGAATCATGCATGACATCCAAACGAGCAATAGAAGGAGCAATATTCTGTTGAATCCTTCATGAGACAGTGTCCACCGTCATTCAGCGGGTCTACTTCTCCATTAGTTGCTGAACAATGTATTAGTACTACTGAAAATATATTTTTAGTTCTTCAATGTTCTGAACATGATAAAGTCATCTTAGCAGTGTATCGTTTGGAAGGTGATGCTGATCAATGGTGGAATCTTCTCAAGAATATGAGGCCAAGAGATGAAATTGAGTCCATGGAATGGGACGAGTTCAAGAACTTATTTTTCAATAAGTACTTCCCTCGTATTCTCTGAACAAAGATGGAGAACGAGTTTCTTGAACTAATGCAAAAGGATGATGATTCTGTTGGTACCTATGATGCAAATTTTACAAGACTTGCAAGGTACGCTTCTGGTATTATTATCCAACCTGAGAGTAAGATCGATCGATTCTTTTGTGGCTTAAAACCAAGTCTTCGAAGGGCATTAGCCATAAGGGACATCAATAGCTACGAGGAAATCATTTGATGTGCTATCAAAGTTGAGATGGATATTGGAGTAACCCATCAGTCATATGGGTTTGATAAGAAGAGGAAAATGGAATTCAAAGGAAAATCTAAAGAGCACACTGAAAAGAAGATGAGCTTTCCCTTATGCTCAAAGTGTGGAAAGAAACATGGAGGGAGTTGTCTTAATAGGAAAAGTAAATATTTCAAATGTAGAAAGGAAGTTCATAGGGCATTTAAATGCCGCAATGATGGGAAGAAGATGTCTAATGATGCAAATAAAGGAAGGGATACATAGAATGAACCTACTACACTTCAATGTTTCAAGTGCAAGGAGATGGGGCATTATGCTAATCAATGCCCAAATCCAAGGGTTGATGATGATGGTCGACGTCAACAAACTCTTAAGGCTAAAGACAATGGAAGGTCACATGCAATTTCTATCAGCGATGTGGAGTACGATAACGATGCGGTGAAAGGTACACTTACCATCCACTCTAAAGTAGAAAATGTTTTATTTGATTCTGGATCCACCCACTCTTTTATTTCTGAAGAATTTTCTAAAGATATCACTGTATTACCTCAACAATTAGATGTTGAGTTAGCTGTGACAACCCCTAATGGCACAACAGTCGCATCAAAAGTTTATAATTCTTCTCCTATTGAAGTTTGTGGGAAAGTACTTCCTGCAAATCTTTTGATCCTTCCTGAAGTGGAATTTGACGTGATTCTTGGCATGGATCGGTTTTATCTACATAGAGCTCATATCAATTGCCAAAGAAGGGAAGTCACATTTCATATTCCAGATCAATCTATGATCTTCTATCAATGAAAGGATGAACATAACCTTCCAGTGGAAATTTCATCCATCTTATGGGTCTTGATTCCACTAAATGAAGGTTATTTATCTCAAATGGTTGGTGGGAAACTCACGATTAAGAATATTCCCATTGTACGAGAGTTTGATGATGTCTTTTCGGAGGAATTACCGGGTCTTCCACCAAATCGTGAAGTTGAGTTTTCAATAGAACTCGTACCGGGTGCTTTGCTTATTTCGAAGACACCTTATATAATGGCCCCAATTGAGTTGTAGGAATTGAATAAGTAACTCTAAGGGAATCTTGATAAGGGGTTCATACGCCCTAGTACGTCACCTTGGGGAGCACATGTTCTATTTGTTAACAAGAAAGATGGATCAATGAGACTATGAATTGATTATCGAGAACTTATGAAGATCACTATCAAGAAAAAATATCATCTCCCATGCATTGATGACTTATTTGACCAACTACGTGGAGCTCAATACTTTTCCAAGATTGATCTTTGTTTAGGGTATCATCAATTAAGGGTCAAAAGGGAGGATATACCAAAGATGGCTTTCCGAACAATGTATGGACACTATGAATTTATAGTGATGGCATTTGGTCTTACTAATGCCCCTGCTATCTTTATGGATATGATGAATAGAGTCTTTAGAGACTATCTTGATCAGTTTGTGGTAGTCTTTATAGACGATATTCTTGTCTATTCAAAGAGCAATGAAGAACATGAAAATCACTTGAGAATTATATTGAAGACCCTGAGAAAGAAGAAGCTTTATGCCAAATTTACCAAGTGTGAATTTTGGATTCAAAAAGATTCATTTTTGGGTCACATAATCTCAAAAGAGGGGATATCTGTGGATCCAGAAAAAATAGAGGTTATCGAAAGATGGTCGACACCAACAACAGTAACTGAGATCCGAAGTTTTCTTGGTTTGGCTGGATATTATCGACATCTTGTGAAAGATCAATCACGATTATCTAATCCACTCACCAATATGACTTGGAAATGAGTTAAGTTTGATTGGACGGAGGAATGCGAAGATAATTTCATGAAGTTGAAAAGAAGGTTATCCAGTGCACCTGTGCTCACACTACCTTGTAGTGGAGAAAGGTTTGTGATCTACAGTGATGAATCCAAGAAGGGATTGTGGTGTGTTCTTATGCAAAATGATATGGTGATAGCTTATGCCTCATGAAAATTGAAAATACATGAGAAAAATTACCCAACTCATGATTTGGAGTTAGTTGCGGTAATCATTCCATTAAATATTTGGAGGCATTATCTTTATGGAGAAATGTGTGACATTTATACTGATCATAAAAGTTTAAAGTATATTTTCACACAAAAGGAGCTGAATATATGCCCAAGAAGATGGTTGGAGCTGATTAAGGATTACGACTACTCAATACATTACCACCCTGGGAAAGAAGACAAGGTGGCAGATTCATTAAGTCGACAAGACCATGCCAGTTTATCCATGATGAGGATCACAAAAGATCCAATATTTATGGATTTACAAAGGATGGATCCTGGAATTATAATGAATGGGGAACAATCATATCTTTCTCAAATGAATGTTCGACCATCTATAAATGTGAAGAATAAAGAGGCACAGAAAGAAGATGTCGTGTTATAAAAGAATGTGAGAAATGTTCCTGAATTAAACCTTGATTGTGATGGAATAATAAAGTTCAGGAATCGGGTTTGTGTTCCTCCCATCCCCAAATTAAAGAAGGAGCTGCTGGATGAGGCTCATAGTTCTTCATTCTACATTCATCCTGGAAGCACAAAGATGTATAGGGACCTGAAAGAGTACTTCTGGTGGGATGGCATGAAAAGATATGTTGCTGAATATGTCTCTCGAAGCTTGGTTTGTCAGCAAGTTAAAGGTGAGAGACAGAAGTCTAAGGGTAAGTAACAACCATTACCCATACCCGAATGGAAATGGGAAAACATCACCATGGACTTTGTCACAGGACTTCCTCAAACATCCAAATGCAATAATTCTATCTGGGTCATAGTTGATCGTCTTATAAAGTCTGCACACTTCATCACTATTAGAGAGAATTTCTCTCTATATCAGCTTGCCAGGATATATGTGAAGGAAGTGGTAAGATTGCATGGAGTACCACTTTATGTTATATCTGATCGGGATCCTAGGTTTACCTCAAAGTTCTAGCGAAGTCTTCAGCATAATCTGGATACAGAGTTGAGTTTCAGCACTGCTTATCATCCTCAGACAGACGGTCAGTCTGAGAAAACAATTCAAACTCTAGAAGATATGTTGAGATCTTCCTCTATGGATTTCAAAGGTGGTTGGGATCAACACCTACCATTGGTGAAATTTTCTTATAATAAAAGCATTCACTCTAGTATTCTGATGGCTCTTTATGAAGCTATCTATGGAAAGAAACGCAGGACTCCAACTTGTTGGGATGAAGTTGGGGAAGGAAAGCTATTAGGACCCAATCTCGTTGATGAAATGGCAGAAAAGGTCAGATCTATTCAACAACACATAAGAGCAGCTCAGAGTCGATAGACAAGTTATGCTGACAACCGAAGAAAAGACCTAGAGTTTGAAGTGGGTGATAAAGTGTTATTACGAATATCTCCCTGGAAGAGGGTCATGAGATTTGGAAAGAAGGGGAAGTTGAGCCCTAGGTATATCGGTCCTTTCGAAATATTGGATCATGTTGGGAAGGTAGCTTACCGATTGGCGCTTCCACCGAATCTCTCTCAAGTTCACGATGTGTTCCATGTATCTCTCCTGAGAAAGTACATACTTGATCCTTCACATGTACTCAACTCAGAAGTTGTACTGCTGGAGCAAGATCTTTCTTATGAAGAACAGCCGATAGAGATTCTGGATCGTAGTGAAAAAGTCCTACAAAACAAGACAACTCTATTGGTGAATGCTTTATGGAGGAACCACCAATTATAAGAATCTACATGGGAGCTTGAGGATACGACGAGGGAGAGGTATCCTCATCTGTTTGTTACAAAGTGATGAATTTCGAGGGCGAAATTCATTTTAAGGGGGGTAGAATGTAACACCTAAAAACTTTTATGTTATCATCAATGGAATCTTTCACTACACACAACACTTTCTTGGCTTGCTTTACACGCAACCGCGACCTCCCTCGATAGCTTGCGTCGTAGGCAATACTGAGTTTCACTAAACAAAGATATGCTATTAATATATTATTAAAACTAGACGTTATGAATAGTAATAACCACATTTTGAAATTTTATAAATTTTATTTTTCAAATTGGACTTCATTTTTGGATTCGGAATATCGAAATTATCCCTAGGTGAAATTTTGGTATTTTTCTGAAAACTTTCTATTTTTGATGAATAGTGAAACCACTAAGTGGTAGTTAAAAAACTGAATTTTTCATTAAACATAATTTTACCACTTCTATGAGTGGAATCTCAAAAATCCAAGTGACACAGTTGATGTCAGTAAGTAAAATGTGGTTCAATGATATTAAAATAATTTTTGGTGAATAGTATCTTTTTACTTTTATTTACCACGGTTAAAAGTAAATAGGGTAATTAAGGGTAAAAATGATATTATTATTACCCTAACACATGTCCTAATTCTATTGGATAAGTTTAATTAGACCAAAAAGAACCTTAGGAATAAAACATGACCATTTAGGCCCACTTGGATTAGATTAGGACATTTATTATTAATTTATTTAAAGAAGGGTTAAAATAGTTAAAATCAATGTTTAAGAAATAAATCATTTTTAATATAGGGTTATACATAAGATAAATTCGACTATAAATATTCATTAGAAAGATAATAAGATTTCCTACAAAATGGTATTTTATTTTTAATTTTTAGACATTAAATAATAAAATTTATTTATGACACAAAGATGATGCAGTAATTATCTTATTAATGAAATATTGACATAATTGATGTTATAAATATCAAAATAAATGTAATTTGTGACTTTTTATGAATTCCACTACTTTTATAGGTTAATATGTCATGATATTATTGATTTATGTAACTTTTTTAGAACTAATAATTCTGTTATGATTTTCAAAAAAATCAATTACTAAATAGTGTCAAAATTGACATAAAATAGTTTTTAAAACAAATATTATATTATTAATTGTTATTTTATTCCTAAAAATATACGGTTCGGAAAAATTACTTAGATAAAGTTATATATATTAATAATAAACAACTTGGGGTTCGTTTGGCTTGTTATAGTAAGATTATTAACCTTATAGTATAAGAACACAAGAAGACACGGTAAAAGTAAAATTATTTAACTTAATGTTAAATCTAAATGATAAGGTTACAATAGGAACCTAAACATGGATAAATTCTATTGGATGAGAGTATTTCGACCCATACTCACCTTATCTTCGAAATAAATCAATTTGGAACTATTTAAAACAGAACTTGACTTTATAATAAAATAATATTTTTAGTATTTCCAAAGGAGCCCCTCTCATCCCTTATAAAAGGGCACCTCCCCCCCCCTCTTCCTCACACCACTTCGAGCCTTCAAGCTTGGCCAACCCCTGCCACTTTCTCCTCTCCACTTCTCTAGAGATATCATAGAGGTCCTGGTCTTCTTCAAAGACCAATTTTAGTGCCCTAAAAGGAGATCTCAAAGAAGCACTTCAAAGAAGAGGTAATGTCTGTTACCGATTCTTTCAACTTTATTTCTTCTTACACTTATTCTTCTTTAGTTGTTTCATTATGAATTAATAACATCAGTATAACTCATATACTGATAAGTTATTATAAGTATGAAACAACCCTATTTTACCATCAATCAATCCTACGGAAAACAAAATCACTGCGCGTGCGTACGTATGGAATACCGTCTCCACTCTGTGGTGTAATATAGGGTCCAAAATCACTTCCTAACTACTACATTAAAAATCATGGTATGGTCCTATATTATATTATGAAAATTAACATATAAATCATATTAGGATCAATTCTAATTCATTCTATCCAATTGTGAATCTAACTAGCTGGTCTCATAATCCAAAATACACACACTACTGAAACAATAATGGAATGCCTAGGTGGTATGAAACCCATCAATCATGAAAACTGACTCACTACATGGGCACTACGCACTCCTGAACTAGACTAACATATCTAGTACATCACATCATTTATTATACATCATATTATAATATTCCCAAGGTTATACAATTTTAATAGTCATTAAATGGAATACCACCAAATATTTCCATCTCGCTTATAAAGTCATTTGTTTGTTTCTCTAACAAATAAATATATCCACTCATTAATTTTAATTCACCATCTTGATCCAATTAAATGACATTATCCAATATAATATATATGATCAGAAGTAAACAATTTTTTCTAATTCTATTTTATTTTAAATATCACACAATTTTCCCTCTTACTAGGGACCCTAAAATCATCTCATTCCAATCCCACTTATAATCCAATAATAAGTAATTAAGTCCAATCTGACTTATAGTACTTTGTCTCTATCCCTTATATACTTTTGGAAATATCTCATGTCTATAATCTGGATGAAACCATCCTCCCCACATCACATTTATTCATAGAGGACTTATCACACACAAAAATATCACCATGACTCAAATCCACCCAAATAAGTGTTTCTATCAACATGTATTAGACATTCAACAATCTCTCCAAACACTAATATCTCTAATAATATTATATCTTCCCAACATTATGAAGGAACAAAAATATGGTAATATTCAACTCATATTGAATTCCAATACCCGAATGGGGTCTCATGTAAGCTCGTATTTAAATTCCCTTAGAGAATTATACACCATGTTATCATAATATAACAAAAGTAAAAGGATGCACCTGCCCAAATTTTAGATGGGATTATACCATCCCGTTTCGATAACCTATGGGCTCTTGGTACCAACTCATTATCCTAGTCCCATGAATTCATGAATTAATGAAAAATCAAGGAAAAAAAGTCATGCGGTTCTATATTAAAAAGAAAATCTATGTAAAACCAAGTGTTATAATCCTTATGAGTATTTACTCATCCTTGGACAATCACAACCATGTGTCATCTACTATTGTACTAACATATGATACCCTATATAAATGCATAACATATAAATAATCAACTTTAATATTAATAATTTATTCATTGAATTTATTTCTAAGATTAATAATCACAAAAAAACTCAGATAGAAACAAAAAATCATCAAAATCATTGAGAAACTGCTTTGTTCATCCTTCTATCTTATCCTCTTACCATGCCAAGTAAAATAACTATAATATATATTTTATTCCATTGTAGTCTTATAGCACTGATACAACGAACTATCCCAGATCATAAAAATTATATGTAAAAGAAGTCATACATGAAAAACGGTACAAGAGATCGATCATACATTAAATCCACCATAAAAGCATCCATGAACAAAAAGTAAAAAAGTGGGGTCTAAAATTTAATGATAGGGGGAAGAGATGAAAAAAGTGGAACCTAACATACACACATTTTCTTGTTAATCAAGAAGGATATACCATAATATTAATGGTTTTCCCATGTTATCCAAAATTGGAGAAAGGGTTCATTAGAATGTGGCCCTAAGTATTATTACATAATTACTCAACCATAGATCTAGTCGTGATATTAATTTGTCTATTATGGTGTGATTCCACCACTTAACCTTTATCAATGGAACTCCCCTTACATGATAGTCCCCTATTAATGGTTAGATAATTCTAGTTTAGCCATGGATCACCCTTATCTTTTAATTTTTTTGAAGGATTTACCTTTATGGAATGACATTTCACATTCACAACATGAAAATTTTACACTAAAATGTTTCATCCATAATCTACAACATGACAGATCCCATTTTAATGATTGAAATTTTGATAAATATGTCACAACATGAAAAGAATTTATCTATGAGAAACCACAATGGAATTTATCAAATTCTATAGACCCCTTATAAAAGTGTCACAATCTTTTGGGAATCAAATCCATCTATGAGGTTACTACGATAATGAGTATTCTATATTGTATATAACCGAAAAAAATCCTCTACACCATGAATCCCAATAGTCATGAGTTGACCTGAGCCGTTCACCACTTCACCATAATTTACAACACACTGGTCACAATATGAACTCTAGCTTATATGATATGAAACCTCATTATACTTGGAATGATCTCATCATCTAACTATCATCATGGTATTAACTTCCACTATAATTGTATAATGAGAATAACATGATTCAATACATATATACAAGAATCAAAATCTAAATTTAATTTAAAATGAAATCCCCATAAATCTACATGTTATTAAATACCCCCCATAGTTTTTATCATCCCCATAAATCTACAGTTTTCCCCAACCATTATTCTTAACAATCTATTATTAAAAAAATATGGAAACACAGTCAATGTTCTATATAAGAATTATAACAATGAATGCATTGTGGAAATCGAATCACAATGGTTGATTATTATACAATTGATGAAATATATTATCATTATCATCACTAATATCTATATGTTTTCAACAATAATTGTATGTCAAAAGGAACCATTGTTCCCCCAATATATTCATCCACATGCTTATAATTTTTACATCAGAAAGGATCTTATCAAAATGTTTGATTCCAAATGTTAGTTTTTTACAACATATGAATATACTAAAAATGATTCCGTTACAATGGTATATCAACATGTTATATATATGTTCCACTTCACAACACCCATCCCCTATAAAAAACCCAGTCGATCTACCTGTATTCGACCTATACCAAAAAGGATTGTTTAGATCCTTTAATTTAAAGTTATATATCCAGGTAATGATTCATTAACCCTCAGAGACATCACTGATCAATAGAAAAAAACACATTGAAGTTCAAACATGAACATAATATTATTTCTATTTTTGGGAATTTAGCCACCCACACTATTTGTAATTCTTTCTGAATAAGAATTAGTGCACCTCTAATAACAATAACTATCAGATAACATCTACTCCATCCCATGGGTAAAAACAATAATCAAACCATCTTATATGATATATGAATATTAATTATAGAATTTACCATATTACTAGATAATTTTATATCTACCTAAAAATAATAAAAATAGATTCATCTCTAACATTCAGCAACCAGTAATACTATATCCATGACCTAATAGTAAGGGTGTTATAAAAACATATCAAATTTAATTCTCTATACACATCAGTCTCCTTGTCACTCCATTCATAATTGAAATTTATTTTCTCTATATTAAATTTCATATCTACTATGGAACATAAATATAAAATGTGACAATGCCTCTAATACTCATTCACCAACATGAACACCAATCAATATCTAATCACAGATAATAAAGAAAATCATCTTCAACAATCACCAAAATTCACTAGAACTAGGGAAACATCCATCAATATCCAATGATGTAATCCCCTCCATATTTCTTCCTTATAACCTCTATAATTATGTATATCTAATAATTTTTACACTCAAAGTGTGTCAAACATACTAATAAATGTTTATCCATCCAAACAACTATCATCCTGAAACCCGATTGAACTGAAAAAATCATAATACTTTGATCCATATTTTATGTATCCTCCAAATACATAGATCCACCTCTCATTCTTTTCATTACCCCATAACATTGTGGAATCATGTATTACATCACATCCATCATTCCTTATCCTCCCAACATCTACTAACTGATATATAGACCAATGGGAATAACACTTAACCAGATCACATTTTTTGTGAGACATTTATATTTCTACAAAATAATCATTTCCAAACTATTATATACTTTTATAATAATAGTGATACTCCAATTTAGACTATAAAGAGTCATTAATATCAATTTATTTCTCTAGTATCTAAACCCAATTGGCGTATGTTCCCATATGACATGATCACACAACTAGAATCTTGAACTCTAGACTTGTATTTTATCAAACCAAGGATCATGTACCAAAATCACTAATCATAATATTATCAGATTAAAATATAATTAAACAAATGCTTACTTTTTGTTTTTCATCCCCACATTCCCTCTGCATCTTGCTTATTCTGTGGAATAACACATGATAATACAACCCTTGGTCATTGTTCCAAAACCATGAGGGTCCATCCATGCTTTTCTAATACTATAACTAAAAATATCGTTACACTATAGAATATGAATTAGTATCCCACTAATCATTACCTCAAACATAAAACCTCTAAACTAAAAGAAATATAAATGAATTATATATCAAAATGAGAAGGTAATATATATTCCCCTCCTCTTCCATAATGGTTTTGTAAATATCTTTAGGGAACCCCATCACTCTTTCAAAAACATATCAATAATAATAATCACATATGAAACCATAGTCATTGAATATAATTCCTAATATGAAATACCATGAGTCATTATTTATCATATGTATAGAGGGACTGTAATAATGTCACTAAAGAGAATTTTACATCATAAACACCATAAATATAATAAGAAAATATCTTATGAGAAAAAACCACTATATAAAAGGTATAATTCAACTAAAATGTTTAATAATAAAACTCTATATAAATGTTTTTTGACTATTTTAAAAAACAATATCTTGGGCATTCATAATATCAATCAAATTCATTTATATGAATTAAATTTAAATCCTCTATTCTCGTAAGGTTTCATGTTGAAAGGAATATTTCTAGAAAGTGAAAAGATAATAAAAACATAAACATTAACTTTAAATTCACACCTCATGATTGAGTAAACATAAAAATCCTAATAAGAAAAATAAATAATATATATAGTATAACACTTGTCACATAGTATTCTAAAAGAAAAGGTGGACGTGAAAAACTAGTCATGTGTTCATAAAAACAATTGAAAATACCTATTTAATATATACCATATACAAAATAGTTGTAAAAAGAATAAAACTCAAATAACAATTTTGAACACCTCAGTCTAAGAGCATTCATTATTATCTCGACTCACACATCACTGAACCTCAAGAATACCTCCCAATATTCCGGATACTATTGATATAGGAAAGGGTATTAATAAACATTAGGAATACTATGTATCAATATCATAATAATGAGATATAATAAATATAACCACATACCAATTTTAGTAGTAACCATAGTATCCATAATCATAAAACACATCCATGCTTTGAAAAATCAAAATTCAGTCATATAATTATATATCAAAATTGATTTCTCACTATGTATATAACACACACACAAAAATATATATATATATATAAACTAAAAAGGCTCTATTTTTATCCCTCAGCCTCATGTGTACCCAAACTCAATTTAGTAACATGATTCCCTAGACCAATCTAATATACAAATGGATATAAATCATACACCTTAGTCATAATGTATTATGATTGTACCAAAGATCCCATACAGGGCATGGGAAATATAATTTAGAAGTGTTTCACCATGTTCCACTAATATTGAACATCCTATATGTCTGTATTAATGAGTTAAATTAATAATAATAAACCAGAAATTCTAAGCTATGTTTCAGGTCTGTATTTTCAAATTAAGAAACCAAAACGGCTAACTATATTAGGTTTAGTATATACTAGAATAATTGCTACTCAAGTATCCAATCATGAAGCAAACTAAAATAGTCTGGATATTTAATAACCTTAAATAATATCCCATACCCAAATATGCAAGGTAAGATGTCTCACTATATCACTATGATTACATTATCACTCATGATAGGTTTTTGCATATAATTTATCTAGAAGGGAAATGATATCCAACAAGATCCAATATACTAAATTATCACTTAATGTATGTTACAAAATATACATCATTAACAATACATTATCACACATGTTAGGGTCTATTATAACACCATCTCACTCATGTTGAGTACAAAATCTATGCTCTTGTCTTTTCACTCATGGTGGGTCTCTACCATTTCATGTATTATATTACGACATGGGGGAACAATATCTCCCAATGTTATCTATTCTAGTACCATGCCACTCAAGATGATTATAATTTGTGAGACAATTACATTCTCACTAAAGTTATGCTTTGACATAATTTCATCATGACTAAAATATCACCAAATATAATGTATTAAATCACATATCGGACTCATCCATGTCACTTAATGCATGGAAAATGATAAAGTGTTATTATTCAAAGTGATTCTATCTTGATAGTATTTTTATTTAGCATACCTACAAAGATAACTCCCACATAAAAACCATAATGGTTTGAGATGGATACTACATTATCATTAACTCAATACCTGGGTGAGAATATCATTAGAGATGGAAGCATATCTTGAACATGTTGCATAATTTTCTTTTCTTCAATAGCTAATAATTTTATGATCGTGTTTGTAAGATCCCTAGTTGTTTTAGTTAAAAATATTTTTTTTGGATTGATTCATTCTAAATTTATCTATTTGGATTAGATCCTATGATGAGTAGTGGGATGGTTGGGTTTTGTTGGGAAAGAAGAGGCATGTAGGATGTGTACTTGCTATAGGCCAATTATAAGATTTTCAATGGTCTAGAAAAGAGTTAACACAATCTGAAATGTTTCTTCCAAAGGAGGGAAAAACCAAGCATTACATGGTGTCTAATTTAATTACACACCATTTAATTTCTTTACTATTTCTTTTTAAAACAAAGACATGAGCATCTATTTTTAAAATAGAATCTCACATATCCTCCCTTTCATGTGTGGAATGCTCCATTGGGGCCTAATGTTAGGCTTTTCACCTTGTTGTTGTTCCAGACACTATTTCATCCACCACCTCTCTTGTTCTAACTGAACTGTTAAGATCTTGATTCATTTTTTACTATTCGTGATTGTTCAGGAAAATGGTTTCACTATATGAGGTATGGCTCACATGGCTTAATTTATTTCTTTTCATTCATTATTAATATTTCTCCCATAATGAGGTGATTCAGGACTTAATACTGGAAAAACACTCTACATACATGCTATGGTAGAAGGTATATAGTTCTCAATTTTCATTTGACGCTTCAGAGAACTATTGGTCATTTTCCCCCATCGTACATTTCGGCACATGCCTGATTTTTATATGTTCATATGTAACAGATGCAGTTGGATAGGTTAGTGATTCCCATAGGTTTTTGAGGTGTGTTGGTGGTTGTTTCCCCCACTAGAGACTACACATGGGGTGCACTTTGACTTTTCTTTGGTTTTGACCATTGATAGACCATCCAAGTGGTGTGTTTTTATGTTTTTCAAGAGTAAAGAAGCTACATTTTAATTTAATGAGGTTAGTTTACTTGCTCAAGATATGTTCTAACTTATTTCCTTATGTTAACTTAATATTCCATGATTATCTTGATAAGAGGATAAAATGGAATTTGATAAATTGGAGGGTATACTCTATAATTTTTTAAATATTGCATATATGGAATTTCGTGACTAATGGGTGGGTATGCACATGTGTTGTGTTTAATGGATAATGGTGATAGATGGGTAGGTATACCAATGTGGATTATTTAAATGAAATTTATTATATGAGTGAGTAGACTCATCTAGTTTGAATTTTTTTTAAATGGAATGAATGCATGATAGTTTAAATAGATTTTATAGAAGGCCCTCCAGGAATCCAGAATGTATTATTGGATTCCTTCGATGAGTATGCATCGTTGTTCTTGAGTCAAAGGGATTAATCATGATTTTCTACCCCTGGATACAACTTGATTAGACTCAAATATGAAATTTCAGTAGATATGATCCTCAGACTCCAACCAGTTCCTAAGTTGAGAATCTATCAAGAAGCTCTTGGGACACGATTTGGATGCCTTAGTATTCAATACAATGGATTTTGACCTTCATGGTCTAAAAATTTTTAGACTATGAGGCCATGGAAATTTTTCTACACATCATAATAAGAAAAGACCATAGAATTTGTGATAATCATTATTATACTGGATGAAAATATTATATATGAATTGTTTGGTTATACGAGATGGTTGTGGGATTTTGGATATGGCTCATTTATACGATAAGGCCATGTGGGTACATAATGGAAGGTTGTGTGGAGATACTGTATAAGTTGTTTACATTTCTTATAGGTTCCTTATTATGAGATGACACTTACTATAGAGAAACGTGAAAGGTTGTTATGTGTTACTATTTGTAGTAGACATATTCCATGGGAATTCACACATACTAATAGTAGGAAAATATGCTACAACATCAGATATATGATGTTGTTTTTTATAAACCAATGCAAAATGAAGCTGCATGAATTTCTTCGCATTAGTTATAATAAAAAATAGCATGAAAATGTTTTATATAGATTTTTAGAGTAGGAATTTGAACAAATACCATATAGAAAACTCTATACAGAATATTTTTTGGCATGAGTTTTTAAAAACCACTAACACTAAAATTAAATTTATAGCTTTTGTATTTAAAAATATGATTATAAAAACTATATAAAAAAATATGGGCTACCAAAACAGTTATTTATAGGATCTTTCAATCAATTATTTCAACCAACGATGACCCCAAAAGTGATACAATGATCCAAAAAAACAATTGGTGTTGAATTTCTATTATTTTCTCTATTTTTGGGCACGGTTATTCATATTTCATTATTCCACTGTCTATGTTATTTTTTCCCTGCAAAAACTATTTTCTAGAATAGAATAAACCTCCTTGTGATTTCATTTTTCTATTCTTGTTTACTGTTAGTATTTAAAAATATTATTTTTAGATCGTTCAATGTTTATTCATTAAAATAATTTGAGGGAGGGACATCTAGATTAAGGATCCATTTTCATTGTTTAACTCTATATTTTGTATATTTTCTTCAATTATGAATTTAAATTACTTTCCTTTTCCCATTATTTGAGATTTTTTAATTATTTTTATGTTGTAATTTATCCATGATGAAATTTATCTTCTTATATAAACATATGGGAAAAAATATTTGTAAAGATGAATAAAATTCATGGCCACTATTAGATATGTGACAATTATAGTGATTATCTACTAATATTATGGATATGTGATATATTCATCTTGATTGGCTAGTCTTTTGAGAGATTCAATGATTTATGATTTTTTCCAAACTATATTGAATGATTCTATTTCTAGTGGTTAGTCTTGATTTATTTGATATATAGATTATACAAGTATTAATATAATATATGGAGTAAAAAATGGTAGGCATGTTCATATAGATATATGAGTATTCTTAATAAAGATCCTAAAAAATAAATTTTCATCGTAAATAATAAATTTTTATTGATAGTGGGATTTCATGATTCTAGATTAATGAATTACAGAATTCATAGTCATTTTTATTGAAACAAATATATATTAAGTCACACAGTTATACTTTTTGTTATTGAAATATTTTAGTATAACTTATTTTATAATATGAGAGAGTTTATATATCCAACGTAACTAATTTGGGTTGGATAGAATAACAATAGTTTTTATGTTTTTCATAATGTCTATAATGATTTAGTGAAACTGGATAATTGTTGGTTATATGTACTAAAGAGTAATACCATGATTACCAATCATATTTATTATTATTTTATATTTTATAATTATCAATATATATATATTTTTACTTTTTTAAATTTTTTAGTATTTTCACATGTTATATTGTGATATCATATCTTGAATTGATTGTAATTGGATAAATATCTGGAGAACCACTAGTGAATAAGAAAAAGGATTCGATGATTTCATTTAATTTGATAAATGATATCTTAAAAAAATATTTTTAAATTTATTTCCATTGGTTATGTTTTTTAATACGAGAAATTTAAACTTTAAATAAATCATGGATCGTCACATTTTTAAGGGTTTTATCCATAATTAAACCCATTGGATATGGAATGGGGAATGAACTAAGAATTCAAAATCTAATGTTAATGACACTATTCATAATGAGGAGGAGAAACATATTAGAGAAATAATTCATTATTTAGAGGTTGAATCAATCAAGTAAAAAAACTGTTGAATGATTGTATAGAGATTCTATGACACCATTATTCCTAGGCTTATGTTAATACAAAAAGATATCAGCACCTTTGATACTAGTTACTTTGAATGTAAGAAGTGGACAGATTGAAAAAAGTTTCACCAACCTAAATGAGAATTTTAAAAGAGCTATATTTAGAAGGAAATATGATTCCACATTCCGATTATGAGGTGAAGAAAATATTATTCCCAATGGTATTAGTGTATAAAAATATGCATGCTTTGCACAAATGATTTTGTGCTATATAGGAATGAATATTAATATATATCATATTTTCAAACATGTGGGACCTTATTCTATTAGATTAATGAGAAAATAAACATAGATTTGTTCTTAGGTACTAACGTCTGCCTCCTGAAAAATCATTTTTATACATTATAATGATATCACCAAAAAATTCATTCATACAATTCCAATAACTCTACTGTGATTTATTCTTAGGTTACAAAATCAAAGATACCACTAAAAGAAATTGGTACCATCCAATAATTCATATCCTAAAGCCTCCATTTCCAAATTAAATGGATGAAAAAAATGAAAAGATTGAATTTAGGTGAGCGCATCTCTTATGGTAATGTACATTAACCCTCTAGTTTACCATAATTTAAGATCCTTGAATTTTTTTTAATTTGGATGTGAATTTATAAATCTATGAATGTGATTGTGTAATAATGTAATGAATCCATATCAAAGCATAATTACCCTATATTGTTTTTGTTCTTTTTTTTAATTTTAATCATTCCCAACATATTTGTATGGTGAAAAAATATGTTAAGATTAGATTAAGAATTTTTGGACTAAAACAGACCTGAAATTATATTTATGTGTATCTTTAACCATTGAGTGATGAATTTAAACTTATATGGGAGAGAGGTTTTAATGTTTTTGATTAATAAAAGAAATAGTATCTTTTTTTACATGTTATGATAATGTTCACTCTATATTACATTCCTACATGAGGAATCATATCTTGATATAGTGTTAAGGGAAAGAAAGAAAGTCTAATTTTTGAAAAAGTGGCTTTATATAAAAATAAGAAAATGGATGAATGAAAATGTACATGGTACATAAATGGTTTTGGTGAATTGATGATCCATATCATAGATTGAAATTTTTATTGAATGATTTACATGAATACAATCTTCCCACATGAGCATTTTCAGTTGAATAATATTAAACCAGGGTGATAAATATTGATTCACCATTTGGAATGAAAAAATGTTATGGTATTCAAAAAATTATCTACTACAAACCATCTACATATTTCAAACTACATTATTAGATATTTTTAGAGATAGAAAATTACATCAAGGTTATGCATGTTGGGAAAAACATATATAGAAGTTTGATATGAACTCAATTAGACATAAAAGGAATGAAAAAATATGGATTTATTGCTATATTGGACTTGATATCAATGGGATTACTTTTGGAGTTATCTCTCGCTATGAAAAGAAATATAACCTACATACATACAGTTTGGAACAAATTAAGAATGATTAAAATGATGAAATTTTTTAACCGTATTCATGGTATAAATCTACCTGGTGGTTATTCATCAATTGTGAATAATTTTGTGACATGGAAGGATTTTAAATTAATAAACAGGAAATCTCATGATTATTATGTATTTATTCCATAACATCTACCAATTACATAGCTTATTATATTTATGACAACTGTTAAAAATACCATCATTAGGCTATATAATTTTTCCAATCCATTTGTAGCAATGTCGTTGAACTAAATCTTCTTGAAGTGTTAGATAATGAATCAACTATTTTTCATTTTCCAATAGAATTGTTTTTCTACCTACATTGTTTGATATAATGGTCCTTATAGGGATTAATTTGGTGTGTGAGATAAGAATATGCAGGCATGCATATTTTTTATGGATGTATCTTTTTGAAAGATATATGAAAAATATAACGGGATATGTTAAAAATCCATATCTACCAAAGGACCGTACTATTCAAAAATATGTATCGGAAGAGGTGATTTAGTTATGTAATGATTATTTGTATTATGTGAAGAATATTGGTCTCCATAAATCATAACATATGATAGTTTATAGTCAAGGTCAAGGGATTTGAGGTTAATGGTAATGTTCATCTAACTTGTGGAAGTGATATAAGAACATTTATTCATTTTGAACAACATAGAAGAGGTTCTATCATATTTATAATCACATATTTTATAATTAATGTAACAATATCCAAAATGAAAGGAAAATTTTCTGATGATTGATCAAAAAAGGAATTTGTTTCAATTTTTTTTTGAAAAATTCATCACAAATATATCTTCATGTGAAAAAATTAAATGTTTGGTCGGGGGACTATCTATTAATGTGATCACATGGTCTAGTTTTGATATTAATCGGTACACATTTTACACAAAAATCTAGATGAAAAGAGTACAATTCAAAATAGTGGTGTAATGGTCATCCCTGAAGCACATCATTTTTTGAGTCTAAAAGGTAAAAACCCAATTTCTCCATCAAGCCCATATTATGGATTTCTTGAAGATGTATGATAAATTTATTATATTAAATTGAAATTCACCTTGTTTAGGTGTAATTGGGATTTAAGTAACAGTTGTGAGAAACATGATGAATGTGGGTTTTAAATGTTTTTTTTTGAAAAGATTTAATTTCAATGAGGAATGGTTTATTATGGTCACACATTCAAAGGAAGTATTTTATGTAATTGATCGATTAAATGATTAGGGGTACATGTTTTTAAAATGTAAATGAATTGATTTGGATGATGAAGATGACGATGAAGTTATTGGATTATATGAGACTCCTTTTTCAGTTAAATGATTTACGGATAACAATGACTATAATGCACACATAGTGCACACTATATGAAAAATATCATACTGAAGGGATATGTTAAAACACTAAATTACATTCATAATAAACTAGGTAGTTATTTACATTATATTTATTTTTGAAAATTAAAAATCTAAATCTATATTATTTATTAAATATTTTAAATTTTATCATATATATTTGATTGTTTATATGATTTTACTGTTAAATTTTGACATTATAAAGTTATGGTTAAAAACATTTTCCTTTAAATACCCATTTATTCATTTTTATATGTTGGTTTATGTTACACATATGAGAACACCCTATCAAACTTGTATATTAAAATTTTTAAATGTTTATATCATTATAGAAGTGTTGATTTTATTTAACAGTTCATTTTGCTTATTTTTTGGGTTAAGAGTAAAAATATCATTATTATTTTTATAAACATACAAATGTGTACCACCTTTTGTAATTACATATTTAGGTTTTTCTATTTTCTAATTACTATATTGTCTAAAAATATTATGGTGCACAATAATTTCAATATATTTACCCTTCACAATGAAATAAATATATTCAGATACATAAGAGCATCTACCGAGGTATTTTTCTTTCTTCATAATATTAAATATCCTATAAGATAATTTTATAATAAAAAAATAATTTACATTACAAAAAATAATTTTAGGACTACTAATATTATTTCAATGGGGGATTCCTCTACTTTAGTAATCGGAAATAGAATTCTCGAGTTGGTAAAAATTACATTACCTGTTTATCAAAACTAAAACATTCTTGTGGTGAAGAGAGATTATGTATTAGTTTTGAAAAAAAAAATAATGCAACCGGCCTAAATGAAAGACAATTTATCAACTATATCAGCATGAAGAACTATTTCAGAATTAGTATTTTATAACATTATTGGATGTCTATTGACAAGGTGAAGAGAGATCAGGTTTAGGATCCGTAAAGGTAAAATAATGAAATTGATTTATTTAATCACATTTTTTTAATCTGAAATCTTTTAAATGACTAATATCTATATTATGAAATTACCGATGACATTTAGTTTTGATGAAACAGAATTGGTTAATAAAAGATTCCTTACATTATCAGTCGTTCAATGAGGGTATTTCCAAACAAAGTTCCAAAAAATTATTTGTTTAGATGGAGAAAAAATTTAAACCCTAGCCTCAGGTATCCATTTTTTTGTGAAGATACATGGAAGAAATTTTGTTCCACCCAAGATGATGAATAATATTCGGTATGATAATTATATGATATTATATTGGAAAATTTCTTATACATGTACCTAATTACTTATTAGTTTACTTCTTATATAACTTGCCTCCATGAAATTCCATCTAGGAATCCAATTGAAGAAGATATACCCTCATACTTTATCAAATGTAGGGAATCATTTATCAATGAAAAAAATGAATGTGGAAATGTTTGAAGCACTAAGTGCTCACACAACAAGTGGTTCTGATGATGTTTATTCTGTTGCTCAATCTCCACCCACACACCCAAAGAAATGGAAAAGAGTGAGAAGAAGAAATAATGAAAAGTTATTAACATTTAAATCTATTGAGTTATCTGAATGAATTATAAGTAAACGATAATTATTTTTCCTTAGTTTTTGTAATTTATAAATTAATAACACTAACATACCATTTTAATTTTTAATTTCTAGATAATCATCTAGAGAAATCGTCATAGGGAACATGCATACCTAATGAGGGGATGGAAATCCTTTCCACTCATTTTTGAAATCTATAACACCGTAGCAACATAAGAATATATGAGGTGAGTGTAATTATTTAATTTTTGTGGTCATAAAAGAACACCTTCAAGAGGCCCAGAAATATGAATAAATAAAATCTCACCTAAAAGATTGTAAATATTCAATGGTGGATCAAATTCATGATGTTGTGACATTGTATATCTTAGAAAAATCTAGGAGATAGTCATAGTTTTTGAAGCTGATCTAGCCGACCCAACCTACCTACTCAGATCCTCCACCTCCTCTCTTGGACACAACCTTATACTGTGTGTTGTATACAAGAGAACCTATTGTAAATGTTGTAGTGTTTGGTGTCGTGCATTTTTTGGGGGATTCAATACATTACCAGCCTGTTTGTATGGGTCATCCAATACTGTCTATACATTATATTATTGGTCATACTAATCTATTTCCATCCCCTAAAATAGTGGTTACCCGAGATGGGAATTGTATTGGTCATTTTTTTACTTTGTCCACCTATTCTTATTCGTCAAATTTCTTACGAGGCATGCATCTTTTTAAATATTAATTGAAATTATTTATAATGGTATCCAAAACATAACTTATATAGGATTATCTAAAATCTAATGAAATGGAACAATGGAAACAAAAGGTCCAAAAACAAAAAAAATATAGGTAATTCTAATAATTGTTATGGGATATAAAGATTATAATATGATTTTTCTACTTTATGAGTTTGATATGTCATCTTACATATGAATAAGAGACTATCGAATGAAAATATTTAGAAAAGATTTCATGGATATATATATTTTTAAAGATCTTAGAATGCCAGTGTTGCATTTGTTTTACATGTTATTGAATCGACATTTCCATTATTTTTAATAACGATTTTTAACAAGAATAACAATATTTAATATTTAATTTGGTTTTACACTTGCTGCTTGTTCCAAATGAAACCACCAGAATTTAATGTTTTATATATCCTTAATTCACTTCAACATCTATTCTATATGTGATGACTAAAAAAAGAGAGGCACATATATGTTAGAGGTTATTAATGAACACTGTTGGGTGATAGGTTTTCCTATTCTAGACGGGTAAGAATAGAAACACAATTATGCACTAATTTTCATTATAACATAATTATATGTGAACTTTTTTAATTTTAGTGGGCATTGGATGTTAGGAATATTTTTCCCTAGAGAAAACACATTATATTGGGGTTTTTCATCATTAAGTGGTTTTCATAGATAATTTTCCACCATATTAGATATGTAAGTTTATTTGTTTTTTTAAAAGATAAATATGTTTAATTCACATTTTTTATATGAAAATTTAGGTCATGGAAAAAATATAACAATGATCACTTGTCAATACTGAAGTCAAATGCAATAAAATATTTGAATGTAAAGGTAATTATTTTTTATATTAGATATTATTTTGATATCTCTACACACACATATTAGTTTACATTATAATGTTAATGTTTTTTTAACTACAATTTCATCATCAATATGGACATGTTGAATTTGGTTATTATGTTATATGATTCATTTATGGGATAATTACAACTGTGGTAAAAATAGTTTATAGTTAGGTTAGTTATGTTAATTATTTATTATATTATATCATAGTATTATATTTTATAATGTTTTATCATTAAATGTAATTGTATATGTTCAATGAATTATTTTTATACAAAAAATATAAACATCCCCATCTTCGATATTTGATTGCGAATTTTTTGTTAAAAGTGATCATTATATAAGTTATTTATATTCTAATGTTTAGGATTAGAATTATATTTTCTTAAAAATAGGTGTTCAAAAATGTATTATTGTTTTTATAATGGGTTGTTTGAAAATAATGTTATCAAATGAATTCATTATCAATAACCTTCAACGAACATGTTCCAAATTTAAATATAGGTTTTTAACTCTACATTATTATACAAAGGAATAGATAATTTTATGAATAACATGAATAATGTATGTTTTTTTATAGTTTTTCTAGTCACTGATAAATGATGTTTGACAGATTTATACAATCTTTCTATTACAGGGATTCTTATTTTATGTGGGGTGTAACATTTATAATTTTTAAATTTTTTAACATCCAGCATTTATTTTCAAAAATACTGATGCCAAATTATTTTAAAAAGAATTATCATTTTAGAGCATCAGTTTAAATAAGAAATCGACATTGAAAACTCTGTGGTTTGCATTTTCAATGTCAGTTTCTTAGAGAAATTGCAGCAACAATTGACAACCAGAGAGTTTTTCAGCATTAGTTTCTTAGATATTCTAATGCTGGAAATGTGAACCATAGTGGTATTGGGCATCAGTTTCCTTGACAAATCGACCCTGAAAATGAATGTTATTCAATTTTGGTAAGCAGGTTTAAAAAAATTACACTATGAACCATTATTTTTACATCACATTTATAGATTTTGGTTAAAAACTAATGTTACAATTGAAAAAAAACTGACATTTAATTTGGTTTTTAAATAGTGTATGTCACTACTTATTTACACCTTTTTTTGCTATTTTGTTATTCTACTGAGAACTATATATATATTTGGGTGAAATCCTACTATAATGGTTATTTTAGGCCATATTTAGGCCTCTTTGGGGACCGAAATAAATTTTATGGTTGCAGGTGATAATAGGGGAAAGATACCTGTCTAGGTTATTGATCATTGCTTTGGAGATTGGAAGCGTGGGACCAAGGTAAGACTTGCGATTCTACATGAACTTTTTAGTCATTTATTCTTTTTGGATAAATTTATTGTGTAATATTTCCATGTACCTATTTTTTAATTTTTCAAGATACATGTATCATCTACATCGTTATATATGAGCCATATTTTGAGATCACTATATATTCTTGTTATTTATCTTCTATCATCTTATTTTAATGGTTCTTCTATCTGTATATTGCAGACATCCACTATGATATAATTTGGTAATGAGGGAATAATCTACCCAATGACTCACAAATTTCATATATAATTGTTGGTATCCTCTATAATTTTTGTGATATTCCACTAAGGTCAGGTATCCAACCGTTCTCATCGAATCCGAGTTTGGAATTTTATAAAGTGGTATCAGAGGTAGTTTCTTTTATTGATTTATTTACAATTTGGAGAAAACTGATAGGAATAATAATTAAATGGAATTTGGAAATGGTCTATTCCCAGGAGTAACAAAACCACATATCGGGAAAATCTAAATTTCATGAATGAAAAATCTATTTTCTTATGTCGATTATTACAGTTGATTTGATTTCACCGTTTGGTGAAACTCTTGATTTATGTTATTGATATTGATATGATTGGGTTCTATTTTTGTTGCAACTAGGTGAGATTAGGGTATTCCATCTCAATAATCATATATGCACTTGTTAGAAATCGCATGTTAAACATTATTCCATGACATTTAGGATTTAAAATCTGATGCATTTTGGTGTGATAGGTATTGTGATAGCTATTCATGCTGTTGTAATAGACACTGTGTAGTGGATACAGGAGAAGAATCATCTTATAACTCTGATGGGGTATGTTCCCTTACGGTATGAAAAAAAAATGGATTTTAAAATTATTTTTTTATGTGAATTTAAAATTTAGGTAATATATAGGCATCAATTTTTGGTTCATGAGGTGTTAAGGGATCTCATGGATCAAAATGAGGTGGTCCATGGGATAAATAATTTGAACAAGTGAATGTTAAATTAAATTTAATGATGCTCAAAATATATACATGAACTAGAATTTATTTCTGAGTGGGACGGAGGCAGAGATTCTAGTTTTGTTTGTTATTATTCATTATACAATCCCAGATTTAAGAATAGGTTGTGAGAAATGACTTGGTTTTTGGAGGGTTTTGGCCTATCCTAAACATTTTTTTGTGGCTTTGATAACATTATTTCTTAAATAATGTGTTTGGAATTGTAGAGGCAAGCCACTATAATATATTCTAGGGGTTCTCTATGAGGGAGGAAATGACCATAGTCTAGATGAGGTAGGCCAGGGGATACTGATTGATCCTCCTTCAATGCCAGCTGGGTACCAGAGGATATTATGAAGAAAGGTTCTAAGGGATAGTTCTGTGAAGGGTCCTTTCACTATATGCATACATTTCAGGTGGGCACTATAGACATCCCCGAATATTGATGAGTAGGCACATGTGTTCTTGTAGTAGTATTCTCCCATGTTTTTTTGGATGTCAGCCCACAAGCTACTGATATGTGCCATGAGACCACACGAGATATCTATGAGCATCTAGAGATGTCTTTTGAGAGGATAATCAAGTTATCCACTTATATTATACATGGTGTAGAAAATGGATGGTGGGATATTCAGAACTAAAAATATGGGATATGATATATGGTTTGGAGTAATTTAAAAGCCCATTTCTACCAATACGTTTACCCCTATATTCTATGGGAAGTGTATGATAGTGAGTTCATGAATCTAGAGTGGGGATTAAAGATAAATTTGGTGTACTTTTCATGATTTTTAGAGTTGTATCATTTTGTGATGATGTACCTTGTTGATGAAATATTAATAGAGAAACACTTTTAAAAAGGTATCTAATATGTTTTGAAATCAACAATAAACATGTTTAGGTTGACCACTATCATTGAAATATATAATTATATACTAAATATTGTGCTGAACATAAGGTATATTGGTGGAGTTGAGAAGGGTAGTACTACTTCACAACCAAACAGATCTAATTATTCAGGTAGGAAGCACTGTCTTGAGGCATCCAATGAGATGATTTCTAGATATGTTGTGAGTACTTTCCACTCAGTGTTTTTCCCCAGTGTGGCAGGTGAGTCCATATGAAAAATAATTTTGATTAAGACCCAGTTGGGTGTTGATATTGTTGTAGTGTGGGTAACATTTTAGAGTTTTGGAAGACCTTCCCTCCACCATTGAGTGGTAGGTGTTCTAATATGACCCTTGGTTTTAGAGAAGGTTCTTCAGCATAATGTCAGTCAGCGAGTTTTATCTATCCACGCCATTTAGGCAGAGAAATAAGTGATCATGGAAGAGTAAGCAAGATTTCACTTACACATAGATATCAGAGTGGCCACACTCAGGGCAATAAGGGTTTTTCACAGGGTCATGGTGAGGGCCAGTTAGTTTTGGTATAACCTACCCAAAATGAGCTGAGTGTTGGACAACCTATGGTGAGAATTACATTCCTAGTAGCCTATACTATTTAATCCTATCTATTTGATACAAGTGAATCTCAGAGATTCATATCTTCACCTGTGGGGAAAATAATTTTCGTTATTGTGCAGTCTTCTGTGGGATTTTTGATGCTAGAAGCACCATTGGGAATCAGAATGGATGATGTGTGCCGGTGCATGGAGTGCCACTTGAGGTCTGTAGGAGTCAATCTATCATAAATATTCATATCCTAGAGATGATAAGGTATGACATCATTCTATGGATGAACTGTTCGGTATCATATTGATCTTCTGTTTATTGGTATCACTGTTGGGAGAATTTCACATGACTATACAGTGTAGTGTTTACACACAAATGTGAATGGGATTTGAAGGGGATCTAATATAGTCCAAATAATTATGGACTATAATGGATTACCAACTAGATTTCTAGTTTGTTTTTGGATTATTAGGGAGTAAGTTAGTTGGTCTTTCCTACAGTGGTTGAGCGCCCTGATGAATTAATTTCGTGAGGATTTTTCTAGGTTACCACCTGATAGAAAGGTGGAGTTATCTATCGATCAAGTGCACGAAGCTACACTAGTATGCATTCCTCCATACAAGATGGATATGAAAAAATTGTAGGATCATAAGAGGCGGAAAGAGGATTTGGGGGAAAAGGGTTTTATTCGACCTAGTACATCCCTGTGTAGTTGTTTGTTCATTTTTGTGAAAAAGGTGGATGGATCTATTGGGATATGCATGGATTATTGGAATTTGAACTAGCAAACTGTTGAAAACTGAAATCCATTTCCATGAATAGATGACTTGTTTGATCAGCAATAGTGATCCCAAGTGTTCTCGAATATTAACCCGAGGTCAATATATCACCAGGTGCATTTTTGACCTAAAAACATACCTCAGGTAGCCTTTTAGAGCTGTTGTGGTCTTTATAAGTATCTTGTTATACCGTTCCATCACATAGACATGCTAATAGTTTTCATGGAATTTAAAAACCGTCTATTACATCCTTTATTGGAATTTTTTTGTTTTTTTTAATGGATGACATCTCAGTGTATTCACAAAATATACATGACCATGCCTAACATCTTCAGATATTTTTGAATACACTAATAAAGCATCAATTATATGAAATGATCATTAAGTGACACCTTTGGATGGATCATATACACTTATTAGTTCACATAATATGAGCGATATGAGTATTAGTTGACTTATAGAATTTGAGAGCTCTTGATTTCAAGGTATAACCCAACAATTGTTTTTGATATGTATAGTTTCATGGGGATAGTTGGTTACTAAAATAATTTCATACATGAATTCTCATTATTAGTAGAACCATTTATATGATTGACGAAGAAGGGTGTGATTTTTTTATAGACAAACACTGAAGAGATAGAACTTCTAGAGATGAATGAAAGTTAAACATTAGAACCAATCCTGATACCCCTGGAGGAGGGTAAGAGTTGCATGATGTACTATAACAAATTATGTATCAGGATTGGAGGAGTGCTGATGTATGGGGGTAGGGTTGTGGAGTTCATGTATTGGATTCTGAGGTGAAATTAGAGGATTTAACCAATGCATGATCTCGAGCTAGATGTAGTTCATCATGCATTGAATTGTTGGAGACATTACTTACTGGGAGAGAGTTTTTTATCGTATGAAGACCATAAAAACCTGATGTAAAATTTTACATAGCATGATAAGAATATGAGGCAGTAGTGTTGGGTGCAATACGTATAATCGGTTGACATAATGATTTCCTACACACAAAGTGAAGGCAATGTTGTGGATGGCACACTGAGCAGGAGGTATCACATACAAGGCAGTGTAGAAGGCCATTAGTGAGTGGCATCATATGGAGTTGTTTCGTGGGATGCATATGGAGGTCCATGATAGTCTGGGAATGACATATCTATAATCATTAGTTATAAACTCTACCATATTGGATAGAGTTAGGATTAGGTAGCAGTCAAATTTAGTGGGCCTAGTCCTATGAGAGTGTATGGAAGGTGATGATCCCCCTCATGGTGGGGACTTAGGTGAGGATGGGATATTCTGTATCCAAGGATGTGTTTGGGTTCTAGGGGATATATGTGAGGATCCAATGGAGTATTTTAAAGCTACATCATGGGATGTTCACCTCGGAGTCACCCATATGTACAATGACTTGCGAAGTCATTTCTAGTATCCAGGTATGAAGTGAAAGGTTGCTAGTTTTATTATGAGGTGTTAGACCAGTCATGAGGTGAAGGAGGAACAATAGGGATAATATAGTGTTTTAAAATAGTTACCTATTCACAAGTAGAAAGGGAATGATGTTGTGGTGTATTTCAAGACATGTTTACTTTAGTTTCCTCAAGGTAATGATGCTATGTGGGTTTTTTTCCCATCAGCTCAAAAGGGTTTCTATTTTCATTCCAATCAAGGAGGCATTAATTATCCATGATCATGTAGGGTTCTATATTTGCGATATAGTATGAATTTAGGTAGTTACACACACTACTAGTTATGATAGGGATGCCTGATTTATGTCATGTTTTTAGGAATATATTTAAAGGGTGTTGGGTATTAAAGTGTTTCTGAGCACAACCTACCAACCTCAGTCTAATGTCTAGTTAGAGGATTTGATACAAGTTATTGATGACATGCTGCGATCATACTTAAAGGTTTTTGGGGGATCTTGTGAGATCGACATTCCCATGGTTGAGTTCACCTAAAATAATATATATCATGTGACGATAAAGATTTTACCTTATAATTCTTTGTATAGTAGGCCATTCAGATCACCCATGTTCGGGCTAGATATAGGTTGGGAAACATCACTAGGACTTTGTCTCATATTGGAGACTTCTGATCAGGTCCAATTTATACAAAAGTGGATAGCTATGACACAGTCCCATAAAGAATCTTACTCTGTTCACCACATATGACCTATAGAGTTTGTGGTTAGGGAACGCATTTTATTTTTGTGTTTCACTATGGTAGGGACACAAACAGATCCCGAGATACAATAATCTTTCTCCATGATCTATTAGTTTGTTCAAGATTCTTGAGAGAGTCATGACGGTTTCCTATCCTTTAATCATAACTCATAAGTACCAGTTCATCCATGACGACATCCATGTATGTCTGATGTGATGCTATCATTTAGAACCACATCATGCTTTTCAACCTAAGGAGGTTGTGATTAGGTTGATGAATCCTTTGAGGATCTAACTATTAATTTCATTGATAGGACCATGGTTATTATTTGAGGCTGGTCAGTTTCTCTAGAATGGGTGCTTTGGAAGGATAAGCATTTATATGATGAGACATGGGAGTGAGAGGTCGAAATATGTGCTCACTGGGAAAAGTTCATTTCATATTAATCTTGAACACCTTGGAGAGGTAAATACAAGAACTATTTTTCAAGGGGGATAATATTGTAAGATATGGGGTTTTTATGAGGTACATATATTTTCTCTCATTATATGTGACTGTTAAATTTCTATTTTTGGATTTGACCATAATCCGGGAGGTAGGCCAATGGGGTTTTACTGGGAAAGAAGAGGTAGAAAGGTGATGCACTAGTTATAGGCCAAATACATTTCACGTAAGGGGGTTACATGCCATGTAATCCAACTACATGACATGTAATTGAATTGACATGACTTATCAGGACTTGAATGGTTTTTCCACAAGAAAGGAAAAAAAGAATTACATATAATGCAATTTCTAAACTATGTTTTTAAAAATAAATACAGGATCCACTATTTTTAAAATAGAAGAACACATCTCCTCCATTTCACATGAAGGTAGCTCCTTTAAGGCCTTAATATAGGTTTTTTACCTCATTACTGACCTAGAATCTGCCTCTTTCATCGTCAATCACATTAGAACCACACCAGTATGAAATTGGTTACTTCTCAAACTTTCCTAAATACCTGTGCAACACCCCGAGATTTTATGAGATATATTATTTTTAATTTCATTGATGTCTTCTATTATACACTACACCATGATTAGCTTATGCTATACGCAACACCATATTAGCTTGCATTATACATAACACTATTCTTGGCTCATGTTACACACAATTTCAAATATGTTCTGTGGAAATTATTCTACACAACATTAAGTATCGATTTTGTTTAATGTATAAATGAAATAAGTCTTTATTATACTATACACAACACGAAACAGAGCTTTCACTACACACATACCCGACTTGGCTTGCATTACATGAAATCAAGAACTTCTTCGATAGCATGTGTAGTACGCAATACCAAGTTTCACTAAACAAGATATTATTATAATATTATTATGAACTAGCTGTTATGAATAGTAATACCCATTTTTTGAAATTTTATAAATTTTATCTTTCAAAATGGACTTCATTTTTGGATTCAGAATATGGAAATTAGCCTAGGGTGAATTTTTGGTATTTTTCTGAAAACTTTCAATTTTTTATGAATAGTAATAACAATGGGTTATTATTTTAAAACCGAATTTTTATTTAAATAATTATTTATTTTATATAAATTAATTTTAGGTCAAAATTGATACCTAATACCTATATAAGTTCAATGTAATTCATTGGAGTTATTATATATTAATATTAGATATATAATTTTTTTTGAACTTTTCACCTTCTTATACCCAACTCCTAGGAGAATTTGAGAATTTATATAAAACTTAATTTTACTACTTCTGTTAGTGGAATTTCAAAAATCCCAGAGACACAGTTAATATCAAGAATAAAAATGTGGTTCAATAGGGGAAAAATAATTTTTGTTGAATAGTAACTTTTTACTTTTATTTACAACGGTCACAAGTAAATACAGTAATTATGGGTAAAAATGATATTATTATTACCCTACTACATGTCCTAATTCCTTTGGATAAGTTTTATTCGACCATAAACAACAATATGAATAAAATATTACCCTTTAGTTCCACTTGGATTAGATTAGGACACTTATTATTAATTTATTTAAAGAAGAGTTAAAATAGTCAAAATCAAAGTATAATAACTAAACAATTTTAATATAGGGTTATACATAAGGTAAATTCGACTATAAATATTCATTAGAAATCAAAAAAGATTTATTACATAATGGTATTTTATTTATAATTTTTGACATTAAATAATTTTATTTAATTATGACACAATGATGATGTAGTAATTACCTAATTAAGGAAATATTAACATAATTGATGTTATAAGAAAACAAATAAAAGTAATTTGAGACATTTTATGAATTAAAAAATATTTAGGTTAATATGACATGTTATTAATGATTCAATAAACTTTGTTAGAATGAATAATGTTGTTATAATTTTCTCAAAAATCAGTTACCGAATAGTATGAAAATTGACATAAAATAGTTTTTAAAACCAATATTATATTATTAATTGTTATTATATTCCTAATAATACTAGGTTCGGGAGAACGACTTAGATAATGTTATATATCTTAATAATTAACCAAATGGGGTTCGTTTGGATTGTTATAGTAAGTTTATTAACTATATAGTGTTCGAAAACAAGAAGACACGGTAAAAGTTAAATTATTTAACATAGAGTGAAATCTAAATGATAAGGTTAAAATAGAAACCTAAACATGTCTAAAACATATTGGTTGAGAGTATTTCGACCCATCCCCACTTTAGCTACTAAATAAATAAATTTTGAGCAATTATAAACCAAATATGTCTTTATTAATAAATAATATTTTATGTTTTTACAAAGCTTCCCCTCTCCTCCCTTATAAGAAGGTCACCATTCCCTCTTCTTTTCACAGCTTTTTGAGCCATGATGCTCGGAAAAACCCTGGAAATTCCTCTTCTAAACCTCTCTAGTTATACCATATATGTTCTTCGCTTCTCAAAAGACCATCTCTAGTTCCTTAAGAAAATTTTAAAGGATGTGCATCGAGGAAGAGGTAATCTCTTCTACTGAATCTTTCATGTTTCTTTCTTATTATACCTCATATTCATTAGTTGTTTCATTATAAAGTAATAACATCAGAATTAATTATATACTGATATGTTATTATAAATATGAAACAACCCTATTTCTCCTTCTATCCATCCTATAGAAAATGAAATCACCGCACGTGCGTACATACGGTATACTGTCTCCACGCCGTGGTGTAATCAGTTTTTCCACCACCACCTTACTTGGATGGGTATAATGGTGTAAAGAATAAATATATATGAATATTATAACATCATACTGATTCTATGATATTATATCATTCACTCCAATTCCATTCAATAAATATTGTAACGATATCATCGCTCGTGCGTACGTACGGATTACTCTCTCCAGGATGCGATTAGATTCATTTTCCATGTTAACAATTCAACAATGATTATAATGTATATATACTAATTAATCATGAAATATATGACATAATAATTCTACTAGATTTATGTATAAATATATATGTATGTTAACTACTTAATTCCATTAAATTCAATAAGGAAACAAAAAACAACGTTCCTGCGTAAGTACGACCTACCTTCTCCATGAACGGTGTATTTCTTTACATTTATCGATATATTATATATATGTATATTCTAAATATATATTAAATATAAATCATGCTTTATATTATGGAATTATGTAGTCGTGATCTAAGTAATAATATTAATAATTACAAGTCAAAACACAGACGATAAATGAAACGATTTTACCCAAAATGCTACTTTAACATGGAATTGGCAAATGAACGGGTAATATAAAGTCATAAGTGAGCCATATATGATATCATAAATATAATTATGGTTCTTTTACAAGTTAATAATATGGTTAAACCCACTATAATGGAGTCTCAAACACATACGGAAGAAATTGGACATAAGGTAAGGGATAATTATTCCAATATCATTCTTATCAGAGACTGTTTATTCGTAAGTATTTATTGGGGTTATTTTTATTCTCAATGTCCATATGTTCTCAAAATGTTTTCATAAAATTATTAATTTTTTTCCATGTATGTTTAAAGTCATTTTTACCAGTTTTTAACTTTTACCATATTTTAAGGAAGGAATCCTTCTTTTGTTTACCATATTAAGTACTTTTTGACATTTCCAGCAAAAGTACGAGAATTTTTTTTAACTTATACAGAATGAATAGATTTTTACGGTTTAATAACGCCTTATTTTCATGAATCTTACTCTACATGATTTAACGACTATTTTAAAAAAAAATCAATTTTTTAAAATTTCATGGCATTTTGTGAATGGAAAATGATTTTGAAGAAGAAAGAATATTTTCCTCAACAATTCATTTCAATTGTTTTATGAAAACCATTTTCCATATAAGATGTTATTATTTCATATGTGTGTGTTTCAGGTATAATTTCTCTATTATTTAAATGGTTTCACTATTCTTATGATGAAATGATACCCATTTTTTTGTATGGATTATGTTATGATGGGATGATGTCTATGAAACCCATTTTATACTTTTGGTAATGATGAATGATTTATGTTCATGTTGTAGCACAAGTAAGAATGATTTTATTATGAGATGGGTGGGACCTATATATCCCTCCAATGCATTGGGTAATGATTTATATCTCATGAGATATACATGGCTGGAATGGTAAGTTAATCCGGTTCAGTGTTACAAGACTAAAATAAGGAGTGATCTCGGTTCAGAAAGGGACTTTGTCCACTAAGATGGTATTGGCCACTATGCCTTGGCTACTATGGAAATCATAACATGTTATTAATTGTTTCCACAATTACATGTTTTATTCTCATTCTATATTATCATGATTAATGTTTCTTTATGATCTATGCCTTACGTACTGCCATGTTTTATGAAATTGCTCTTGATTTTGATGTTTAAATATTATGTTCACGTTTTGAAGTTCAAATGTATATGGTTTGTTTTATTATCTCCATGATTACCCTTACTGAGCATTTCAGATCACCCTTTATATGATTTATTTTCTCTAGGGTATAAAGAAAGGTTTTAGGTAAAAAAAGGAAGATATTTATGGGTGATGTTGAAGATCTTTCACCAAGATTAGAAGATTATATTATGAGTTTCCAAAGACACTAAACTATTATGGACCTTTGGTGTCTGTTTTTATTATGTATTAGAAATCCCACAAAAGTAATGTAATGTATATGTACGTCAAGATTTGGGTATCTACAGTTGCTATTAGAGGAAAGGATTAGTCAACCATTGGAAACTACGATGCGAAAACTTTAGTGAGATCCCTAGAGATATTTCTAAGGTACGTCTAGAGGTGTCCCTAAGGTTAAGTAAAACTATATTTTATAGTCCTAGGATTATGGTAACAATCATAGAATTAAACCTAATATGTTATATATTGAAAGTACTTCCCCTTTATTATGTTGTTTTCCTAGAATGAGTTCTTCCTATCACACTTTTCTTTTTGGGTTTTAGATGATTGTTGGAACCCGAAGAAACCGTGTAGATCAATTTAATGAAAAATGCAATGGTTGTCCTTATGAGCAACCAAATGTTATGTGAAATGGAGTGCAAAATCTTATTTCTATACTTACATAAGATATGAATCATTCTGGACTTCCAAATGAGCAGAGAAGGGAACAATATTCTATTGTGTCTTTCATGAGGCAACGTCCACCTTCTTTCAGTGGGTCTCCTGATCCACTTGTTGTTGAACAATAGATCAGAAGCATTGAAAAGATATTTACCACACTTCGCTGTTTAGAGCATGAAAATGTCATTTTGGCTGTTTACTATTTAGAAGGTGAAGCAGACCAGTGGTGGTCTCTAATTAAGAATACAGGGTCCCAAGATGAAATTGAATCAACGGAATGGGATGAGATCAAGACCTTGTTTATCAATAAGTACTTCCCTCGTATTCTTCAAACAGAGATGGAAAAGGAGTTCCATGAGATTAAGAAAAATGATGATGAATCTGTTGGTATATACAAAGAGAATTTTAAAAGTCTTTCAAGGTATGCCACTGGCATTATCATCCAACCTGAAAGTAAAGTTGATCGATTATTCAGTGTCTTAAAACCCAGTCTTCGAAGGGAATTATATATAAGAGACTTCAGTAGTTATAAAGAAATTGTGCGTTGTTCTATCAGGGTAGAACTGGAAGTTGGTGTTACATATCCATCTCATGGTTTGGACAAAAAATAAAAGATGGAGTTCAAGGAAAAATCACAGAATAATGGTGAACAAAAGATGAATTTTTCTTTTTTCTCAAATTTTGGAATGAAGCATGGTGGATGTTGTATTAAAGGGACTAGTAAATGTTTTAATTTTGGAAAAGAAGGTAATCGAGGAGCTGAGTGTCGAAGAAAGGGAAAAAGGGTGGCTAATTATGTAAATAAAGAAAAGACTATAGAGAACTCACCACCAACACATTAAGGCTTCAAGTGCAAAGAAATGGGGCATTATTCTAATCAATGCCCAAATCCAAGGGTTAATGATGATCAACATGATCAACCTCTTAAGGAAAAGGATAAAGGGAAGTGACATGCGATCACTATTTGTGATGTTGAGTATCATAATGATGTTGTGTAATGATTAAGTGTTTATGTAATGGGATTTCAAAATAGTATCATGGAATCCCATTTATGGTATTGTGGAATTTTGGAATATCTATGTATTGGTTTTCAATAATTATATGGTACAGGTAACCATGAAAAGTGATTTAAATATTTTTGAAAAATAGATGATATGCGCATTATGATTGGATAAGGATAAAATAATATGTTTGATAGTATCCATGAGCCTATGACTAATATAAGGACAAAGTCATTTCATGGTTTGAGTATATAGAAATTTTGGGATTTTGGTATGTGGGGTGAGTTAACTTTTGAAAGCATTCATGTTTTCACTAAGGTTAAATGGGTATACGTTTTTCAAAAGAATACATGATTAAGGTATTCACATGTTTCAAATGTGACCAAGAAGATATATCGTATGATATATGTGGGATAAATTATGTCATTCACATGCTTGGTAAATGAAATTTATAGTAATTGTTTTATTTATACTATGAGCATGGACAGAAGTATTTTGGATAAGCCTAATGATTGGAATGGATTATGTTTGACATAAGTTAGTATTGTTTAAGGATATAACTTTTTCGATATTATTGATGGAATCATATAATAATGTAGTTTTAGAAAAAGGAAAACCTGGAGGATGGGAGACAACTCGTCGCGTCAGACAAGGACGTGGGAATCGAACCCACTACCAAAGTGTGGCATACCTTTATTGCCTACCACTGGCCTACAAGAAGTCCCTTGTTAGTACAAACTAGTTTTTATTATATTAATCAGTATGGTATATGAAGTATAAGTCCATTTTAGGAACCATAAATGATTAATCTCACTATAGATGGACTTATGTATATTTAATAAATTGTGATAAACTTTTTGCGATAGAAATATATGGAATGAACTATCATTCTATCGCATGATCTGCTAACACTTGATTAATGAAAAATTAAACTTCATTTCATTAAGAGATGAAGTGGAAATTCTCAAAGGAACGACCAACGGTGAGATTTTATCAAAATCAAGAAAGTATTTCTTCTAATTTCAATTTCTTCAACATTAGGGAAATGATCTTGAAAACCAAAAATCATGTCCTAGTGCTCTTATATCTGATAAATTAGATGATACCTTAGATTATCAAAAATTTATGGCTTTGTGATTGTTGGATTTTTCATAGCCATGTCCTCTACCACTTTTCATCAGAAGTTGATGGATATATTTCGCTTCCATATCCATATTTTCTCCCATGTTGTTCTATGTGGAAACCTAGTGACGAGTTAATATGGGCGATTGTTCTGATTCTAACTTCCCTTTTTAAAATTATGTTTTAATATTACTTTTTAGGACGTGGGTTTCTTTGAAAGAAACTTTCAAGTAGTAAACCATTTAAAACCCCGACGTATTTCGAGGGAGAAATTCATTTTAAGGGGGGAAGAATGTAACACCCCGAGATTTTATGAGATATATTATTTTTAATTTATTTGATGACTTCTATTATACAGTACACCAATATTAGCTTGTACTATATGCAACACCGTATTAGATTGCAGTATATGAGACACTATTATTGGCTCGTGTTACACACAATTTGAAGTTTGTTTTTTTGGAAATTATTCTACGCAATATTAAGTATATATTTTGTTTAATGTATAAATGAAATAAGTTTTGATTATGTTATACCCTACACTAAACGGAGATTTCACTACACACAACCCTAACCTATCTTGAATTGCACGCAATCAATACCATCTTCGATAGCGTGTGTAGTACGCAATACCAAGTTTCACTAAACATGATATTATTATAATATTATTATGAAGTAGCTGTTATGAATAGTAATACACACTTTTTGAAATATTATAAATTTTATATTTCAAAATGGACTTCACATTTGGATTCGGAATATTTAAATTAGCCTAGGGTGAATTTTTGGTATTTTTTTGAAAACATTCAATTTTTTATGAATAATGAAAACACGAGGTTACTATTTAAAAACTGAATTTTTATTTAAATATTTATTTATCTTATTTACATTTATTTTAGGTCAATATTTATAAATAATCCCTATATTAGTTCAATGTAATTCATTGGAGTCATTTTATAATAATTTTATATATGTAAACAATTTATTGAACTTTTCATCGTCTTTTAACCAACTCCTAGGTGAATTTGAAAATTTACATAAAAAATAATTTTACCGCTTCTATGAGTGTAATTTCGAAGACCCAAGAGACACAGTAAATATCAAGTAGTAAAATGTGGTTAAATAAGATAAAAATAATTAATGGCAAATAGTAAATTTTTATTCTTATTTACCACAGTCAAAAGTAAATAGGGTAATTAAGGGTAAAAATAATAATATTATTACCCTAACACATGTCCTAATTCTATTGGATAAGTGAAATTGGACCAAAATAAACTTTAGGAATAACATATTACAGTTTATGTCCACTTGGATTATATTACGATACTTATTTTTATTTTATTTAAAGAAGAGTTAAAATAGTTAAAATCAACATTTAATAATGAAAACATTTTTAATATAGGGTTATACATAATATAAATTATCCTATAAATATTAATTAGAAATATAAAAGTATTTCCTACAAAACTGTACTTTATGTATAATTTTTAGACATTAAATAATTTAATTTATTTATGACACAATGATGATGATGTAATTACCTTACAACTGAAATATTAACATAATTGATGTTATAAATACCCAAATAAATGTAATTTGAGACTTTTTATGAATTACAATATTTTTCTAGGTTAATATGACATATTAGTAATGATTAAATTAACATTTTTAGAACTAATAATGTTATTATGATTTTTAAAAAAATCAATTACCAAATAGTGTGAAAATTTACATAAAAGAGTTTTTAAAACCAATATTATATTATTAATTGTTATTATATTCCTAAAAATATAAGGATCAGAAAAATGACTTAGATAAGGTTATATATATTAATAATGAACCAAATGGGTTTCGTTTGGATTGTTATAGTAAGTTTATTAACCATATAGTGTAAGAAAACAAGAAGACACGGTAAAAGTTAAATTATATAATATAGAGTTAAATCTAAATGATAAGGTTAAAATAGTAACCTAAACTTGACTAAAACTTATTGGTTGAGAGTATTTTGACCCATACCCACTTTATCTTCAAAATAAATCTATTTGGAACTATTATAAACCGAATATGACTTTATTATAAAATAATATTTTAAGTTTCTCCAAAGGTGCCCCTCTCCTCCCTTATAAAAAGGGCACCCCTTACCTCTTCAATTCACATCCTTTTGAGCATTTAAGCATGGAAAACTCCTGAAATTTCCTCTTTTCAACATATCTAGTTATATCATAGAGTTTCTGGTCTTCTCAAAAGACCATCTCTAGTTCCCAAAGAAGAAGTTTAAAAGAGGTGCATTGAGGAAGCGGTAATCTCTTCTACCAACTCTTTCAAGTTTCTTTATTCTTATACTTCCTCTTCTTTAGTTGTTTCATTATAAAGTAATAACATAAGTATTACTTATATACTGATATGTTATTGTAAATATGAAACAACCCTATTTCACCTTCTATCCATCCTACGGGAAACCAAATCACCGCGCGTGCGTACGTACGGAATACAGTCTCCACATCGTGGTGTAATCAGTTTTTCCACCACCAATTTACTTGTATGGGTATAATGGTGTAAAGAATAACGATATATGATTATTATAAAATCATACTGATTCTACGATATTATATCTTCCACTCCAATTCCATTCAAAAAATATGGGAATGATATAATCGCTCTTGCGTACGTACAGATTACCGTCTCCACAACGTGATGAGATTCATCTTCCATGTTAACAAATCAAGAATGATTATAATGTATATATAATATGTAATCATGAAATATATGACATAATAATGCTACTGTATTTATATATATATATTTATGTCATCTACTTAATTCCATTCAATTCAAAAAGAAACGAAAAACAACATTCATGCGTACGTACGACCCACCTTCTCCATGAACGGTGTATTTCTTTCCACTTATCAATCTATTATATATATGTATATTCTGAATATATATTATATATAAATCATGTTTTATATTAATTAATTAATTAATCACTATCTAGGTAATTATATTAATAATTAAAAGTCAAAACACGGACGATAAACGAAACGATTTCACCCAAAATGCTACTTTAACATGGAATTGACCAATGAATGGATAATAAAAGGTCGTAAGTGAATAATATAGGATATCTTAAATATTATTATGGTTCTGTTAAAAGTTAATACTATGTTTAAATCCACTATACTAGAGTCTCAGACCCATATGGAAGAAATTGGACATAAGGTAAGGGATAATTATTCCAATCTCATTCTTATCTAAGATTGTTTATTTGTATGTATTTACTAGGGTTATGTTTATTATCCATGTCCATATGTTCTCAAATTGTTTTCATAAAATTTTTAAATTTATTCCATGTATGTTTAAATTCATTTTTACCACTTTTATACTTTTACCACTTTATATAGAAGGAATCTTTCTTTTGTTTAACATACGAGGTACTTTCTGACTTTTCAAGCAAAAGTATGAGATTTTTTTAACTTATACAACATGAACAGATTTTTGCTGATTCATAACGCCTTATTTTTATGAAGATTACTCTACAAGATTTAATGGCTATTATCAAAAAAAAATTTAAAAATTTCATGGCATTTTTTTAAAATAAAATGATTTTGAAGAAGAAAGGATATTTTCCTCAAGAATTAATTTCAAGTGTTTTATCAAAACCATTTTCCATATAAGATGGAATTACTTCATATGTGTATGTTTCAAGTATAATTTCTCTATTATTTACATGGTTTCACATTTCTAATGATAAAATGATATCCATTTTTTGTATGGATTCTGTTATGATGGGATGATGTTTATGAAACCCATTTTAAGCTTTTGGTAATGATGGATGATTTATGTTCATGTTGTGGCACAAGTAAGAATGATTTAATTATGAGATGGGTGGGACCTATATCTCCCTCCAATGCATTGGGTAAAGATTTATATCTCATGATATAGACATGGATGGAACGGTAAGATAATAGAGTTCATTGTTACAGGAATGAAACGAGGTGTGAACTCGATTCAGAAAGGGACTTTGTCCACTATGATGGTCTTGGCCGCAATGCATTGGCTACTCTGGAAATCATAACATGTGCTTTATTGTTTCCACAATTAAATGTTTTACTCCCATGCTATTTTATCATGATTTATGTTTCTTTATGATCTATGCCTTATGTACATCCATGTTATGTCATTACTCAAGATTTTGATGTTTCAATATTATGTTCATGTTTTGAAGTTCATATGTATATGGTTTGTTTTATTTTCACCATGCTTACACTTAATATGCATTTGATCTCAGCCTTTATATTCTTCCTTTTCCCTAGGGTATAACGAAAGGTTTTATGTAAGAAAAAAAGGAAGATCTTTATGGGAGATGTTGAAGATATTTAATGAAGATTAGAAGATTATATTCCGAGTTTCCAAAGACACTAAACTATTATGGTACTTTGGTGTCTGTTTTTATTACATATTAGATATTCCACAAAAGTAATTTAATGTCTATGTACATCAATCTTTGGACCTCTACAACTTGTAACAATAGAGGCACAATTAGGATTTTTCATCACATGCCCAAATTTATTTTTCTTCTTCCATTCATTAGATTTCGCCCATGTTAAGGCAAATCCAGACTCAATACTAGATGAGATATCTACTATCGAGCTATTGTAGGTGGCCTATAATTTTATTTTACCTTCTGATTCATTATATAGAAATCACAACTATTTTTCCCAGATAGAAATTTAGCTGTGGGACATGTTCAGATATGTTTATCTAAAAAAATGCAGTCGAACTTATGATGAATTCCTTTAGTTTCCTTGATATTCATTTGTGGGGTTTTCCCCATCTAGATTCCACCCAAGGGGTACACCATACCATTTCATTGGGTTTGACCATTGATAAACCACTAAAATTGTGTGTTTTTTAGTTTTCCATGAGTATGGTATCTCAGTTGTAATTTTAGGTGGTTGGTTTACATGCTTATGAGATTCAATGCTGGTTTTCCTTGTTCTACCACAATTATCCATAATTAACATTATTATATGTCTTAAATGTAATATGTTAAATGAGAGGGTATAGTTGTTGGTTGTTTTTAGATTTCATAAATAAAATTTTGGGAATAATGGGTGGTTTTACCCATGTGATTTATTTAATAGATAACAACAATAAATCAGTTAGTATACCCATGTGGATTGATTTTAATGAAATAGATTATATGAGTTGGTTCGCTCATATAGATTTGAATTGTTTTTTTAATTTGTATGAATGAATGATAATTTAAACAAATTCCAGGGAATTATCTCAATGGATCTAGAATGAAATTGAGGATGCCTTGGATATGTAGGAACCTTGGTTCTTGATTCCATGGGATACCTCAAGCTTCACTACCCCAATGTCCATCTTTCTTGGGATCTTATTTGATATATCAGAACATGTGCTCCTAAGACTCCGACTATTGCCTATACAAAGTTACCATCAATATTATCTTAGGATTCTATGAGGGTAACTAGGTCTTTGAAACCCTGGATCCAACCCTTTGTCGTCCACACTTCATTACATAGAAATACCATGGAAATTGTGCTACACATTCTTATATGGAATGGAAGTGGAAATTCTGATAAAATTTATTACATGAAATGGTCATTGGTTATATGACATGTTTGGTTATAAAGTAAGGTCGGGGTATTTTTGATATGGGTTCTTTATATGGAATGGTCATGTGGGTTGGATATAGATAGATGTATATAGAGGTTGTGTTACATATTTAAATTTACTACTGATACCATGTTTAGAGATACCACATACAACGGGGATCATTAAGAGGTAGTTAGGTCTTACTAGTTATAGTCAACATATTCCATGGGAATTCAAACTTACATTACTAATTACCTACACATGATTAGCTTATTTCATTATGGTTCTTAGAACTATATAAATATTTGGCTAGAAACCTGCTGGGATATTTTTCTTACACCCTATATGGGCCTCCTTTGGGACACTAACAAATTATACTATTACAGGTGATGGTAGGTTAAATTAACATATAACTAGTTGTTGATCATTTCTTTGTAGCATGGGATCATGTGACCAAGATAAGGATTGCTATTATATGAGCACGTTTTGGTTGTTTCATCATTTGGGATACTTGTATTATATTGTATTTTTGTGTACCTATTTTTGGATGTTTTCAAGATACATATATAAACTACATCATTTTATATTTTCCACATTTTGATATTTATATTTATTATTGATATTTATATATTGTAATCTTGTTTACTGCTTCTCATGTAGGTATGTTGTTTACTTCTACTATGATATACTCTCGTAATTAGGGAATAATCTCCCAAATGCATAACCTAGGCCACCACAACATGTCAGAAACCTTTGTATTTTTTGGAGACACACATGAGGATATATAGCCAACAATACTTGGGGAACTTTTGAGTGTAATATGTGTTCGATATGTTACAATTGTAGTTAAAAAAATAACATTACAAACGTCAGGAATTTCCTAAATAAATTATAAGTGCACCCACTATATTTCATAATTTCACCCAGTGTCAGATCATAGATATCCACATGTACTTATCACTCTCATGATGAATCATAAGAATAACATCCCCACCATTCCTTGGTTAAATGGTGTTGATCAAATCCAATTCTTTTTATTGAACCACACCCTAACTCCTCTAAAAAAGGGCCTTCCTGGTAAAACTAATAACAAAAACTTATAAAATTTATTGGTGATTCAATCAATCCATTACCTCAAAAAAACATGGGTTACATTCCACACCCCCCTTTAGAGGTCTCTTATGCAATTAATCTGAAATAAACCCTTCCATCCATTCCATAACTACTCTCAAGGGACTAATCCCACCCGTGACACTCACCAAGTATCTAATCCATCCCAGAATCATGTTTCCCATTAGGTGTTAGACGTATGACCATATCACTGATCACTAATTGAGATAATCCTCTTATACTACCCTAAATATCCCTAAGAACACAACCAATTATATCTATATCATGTTTCAAATTTTGAGATGATCCTATGTTATATTTTAATCATAGTTGGCACATCCCCTGGAAATATAGTTGATAGATAATACTCAAATACCCATTGTCAGATCTCACAATTCTCTAATTCTATAAGGATTAATTCCATTATATTTATTTACATTGGGTACTGTTATTACCTACCAATTTACTCAGTCTAATACCTCCATACATTGATGAAAAATCATAAAAAAGGTATATGGGTTTTCACTAACTGGATCATCTTCCTCGGATACAGAGGATCCATCCTTGCGATTTGAAAACCATCATTATATATTACCATTAAATATAACCCATAAATTTCATATATATATATATATATGCATTAAATATATTGAGATGAATATTTAGTACATTTCAAACAAAAATTTATTACTGAGTACAATCAAAGGTATGTGTTTTCAGAATGATGAATACATAAAAATGGTACATAAAAAATCTAAATTATTTATAATTATATTATTGACAACGAGTACCCTTGTTTGATATATATTATATAAGACCATTATTTATTACTTTGGGATGTGAAATATTAGAATGGGTGAGCTCAGATGCTTGTTATGGGTAAAAATAAAAGATATCAATCAATGATCATTTTTGAGAATAATATATTCATAGTACTACGACAACATGATAATGAAAAACAGTAATTATACAAAATAAATCAATGAAAATTAATAATTTAAAATTGATTGTGTTTTTATCAATGAATTCAAATAATACATATGATATAAGAGTGTGAAATCTTTAATAATCAAACATAATCCACAATATCATATCAATAGACTAAAAAAAAGTTTTCATTTACATTATAATAAAAAATAATTTCCTTTTTTAAAGACCACTGATGATATTATCCTAGTGGATTGGGTTCACTAACCATTCTATAATTCCCTTAGTCAAAGGTGACTCCCAAGACTATCTTATTGGATGAAGTTCAATATTGAACTGGATTCATTCCCCACTCTAGTTCTTCTTCTCTCAAGAGATATTGTTTTTTAAAAAATGCATTATAGTGGCATAAAATTTTTCTCCCACTCATAACACGATGAAAAAATGATGTTTTGTGGTATATGGTCAGAAAATGTTAACCATATCATTAAATATTAATATGTTTAATGGATATGGGTTTCATAAAAATTTTATCATAATAATAATATTCTATATGGGGGATTAAACAATATGGTATCATCAGATCAAATACCTATTAAATCCAAATAAATATCGAGTTATTATTTTTTATTTATGAAAATACCTTAAACATATATCTAGAATATTTATTTAGGAAAATAGACTTTCATTTTAAAATAAATTGTTTAAAATCTAATATTTTCAAAATATTAAGTGAAAAATATCATTGTAAACATCCAATGAAACTTAAAATGAGAGATTAAATGAAAATAATATTCATGATTGTAGAGAAATTGATTCATGTAGGGTGTGTAAAAACATAAATTCCATTCAAATTGTCAATAATAATTTTAAATATCCATGTTTGGAAAATGATAATAAGATTATATAAAACCAATTTTATAAAAATAAAAACATAAATACAAATAAAATAATTTTTTAAAAATTGTAAAAATGTTATTGAAAAAATCATAATGAAAATATAGACATTGAAGGATATATTCCTAACTGAAGAGAAAAATAATGGGTAGTTTTCATTAAAAATATTATATGAATCATTTAAGTAATTAAAAAGTTGAAAAATAAATGAAAAATATGAAATATTTTAAAAATAAACATAAAATATGGAAATGAATTATCCATGGGAGTGATATACCACATATTTTCATTATTGGAATATTTAATCACATAGAATATAGTTTAGAAGAATATTGAAACACAAAATCCTTATCGTTTTGGCGCATTCTGAATCATAACCCTTATTAGTGAAATATCCTGAAATGAAACATTAAACAAAATTATCATAACAATATTTATGATACAAAAAAGTAATGGGGTAGTAGACACACCTCATCAATTAAGATAGGCATTAAACAATAAATATGCATCAATTTAGCAAAATTGAGAAGAAACCCTTACTCTAAATATATTTTTCCATTTTCTAAATGAAAGCTACTTTTATGGGTGAGTGGGAACCTCAAAACATCCATTATAACAAAAACACATACATCATACCAAAATTAAATGGTAGAGAGTATCACTGAACATATCAAAAATATTAAATTCATAAAATTTAAAAATCATCAAACATTATCATCATCGTGGACTATGAGCATACCTCGAGCTATACACCATATGCAGTATTAACCATCAGGATCATCCATACCCCAATGTTGTTAAGGACTCATGAAATATTGTTGAATATACTAAAAAAATATACATACTAAAAAAAGTCTATCTGAAAACTTTTTTATCATTGTGAACTAAAAATCTAGTATTGGAGAACCCCTTACTTTAATAATCCACAACAATACACATCGATCAAGAAAACTACAAATGATTATGACATCAGAAGTGAAAACCAGATTCACTAGACCACGAGAAACATGAAGACTATCTTCAAGGTCACACCTCATGAAACACATAATCCATCTCAAACAATACCATCCAATAACCTCACAAGGAACCCTCACACTAGGGTGACTAGGCTTATAGAATAGTAAAACGATACAAGAGCATTGTTTTTAGAGGGAAGGACTGAAAAAAGAGTGAAAACCTTTGATAAAATCACACACAACATTGTTAGAACCATCAACAAGATACCGAATATAGGTTCATGAATAAGTATAATAATTTCAATACAATACATGTTTTACATATAAGATATTCTAAAATGATAATTATAAATAGTTCATTATCATCACTATTATTGGTGTCAAATTCTTTATTTGTCATGTATTTTTTCATTCAATGATTATGGACCTTGCACATCAGTCATGGATCATTAATATCTAGAGTACTAATAAGGATACTAATATATTATATATTCATTATAAAAATATTTCTATCCGTTATTATAAATATCTGATGAAAAATTAATTACATCAATATGTGGAGATGACAGTACGTAAATACATGGGACTGATGTTGAAATTTTTAGAAGGATGGGAAAAAAATAAAGGTGCATATTAATTATCCCTTCAGCTATTATTATTTTAACATAATTATCATATATAATAATTAAAATTATCCTAATAACCTATTAAGAATGATGGAAGTGGAAAATGAGTCATGCCACTATGCGGAGGTGGTAGTCCATATATTTGTATGAGCGATACTTTCATCTCCAAATTTATTATGATGAAGTGGTAGATGGTTGGTAAGTCATAATAATAATATCCCATTGTATTATTGACAACACATTAATCATGTTTTTAGTAATAAATTTTTTTATATCATGTATAAGGACTAATAAAATTGATCGTGTTTGATTGAGATCTATACAACCACTTTGAGAAACCACATTTGGATTACTCATGAAGCTATGCAATACTAGTCTTAGGAGAATAATAGAATCTATATGTTGATGTTAAGGAATATAGGGATTTTTAGGAGATATTTTCTAATCAATATTTCTTAATTTGAGAAAATATGGGAGGACAAGAGGTTCTCATCTACATGTGATGGGGGTGACACACATAAAATTTACTAAATGATTTCACTGATTTAAGGTAACTATCATGTGAATGTGGATAGAAATAGAAATATATAAGAATAAATTATAGTATAGTGTAGATAAATATTCAATTAATTATAATTTTATTTATTTTTGAAGGCAATACTACCAATATATAATGGTTTTGGACCCCTGGTAAATCCATTTTAACCATAATAGTGGTAAATAAATTGTATTTCTATTAATATTTACTATAAATAAAAAATAATTTTTCTCAATTAAATTAAATTAAATTAAATATTAAAAATATATAATATGAATTAATAAATTTAGTTTATGTCATTGGTAGAATTTACTTTTAATTATGTGTGAAAACTACATTTAAAATCCATTTTTGAAAAACGATTTTTAACATTATAACACAATTTATTTCCATTCCATGCCTTGTAAAAAACATATCATGAATATTGAAGTTTTATTCTGAATATATGATTTATAAATTAACTAATACCAATAATAAATACGTATTAAATTAATTTATTTCCATAAAAGTACATTTCACTTATAAATAAAGGTTCTTTCCTGGAAATGTTTTCTTCTTCTAAAATATTATCTTATACCAAAATATTATACAAGTATGATTATTTTATAAATAATTAATCATTTTCAATTTTTTTAATTTTTTTAATTTATTATCATGTTAAATATGGATTGGTTAATTAACATATTATTAAAGGAAGTCTTTGATACAAAAATCAGTATTTTTTAAAATTCAGTGAGAAATAATTCTTTGTAGAAAAATAAAATAATTACGCCTAAAATAATATTTTCATTACTAGAACAAAAATTATATTAATTTTCTCAAAATAAATACCTAATTTATAAAAAAATTAATATTAATTATCCAATGAATAATATAATAAATCAAAATATGTTGAAAAAAATTTGGTGTAAAATTAATTGTTATAATATTGAGTACATATTAATTATAAATTAATCAATAAATTTTACTTTATATGAACCACTATAATATTTAAATAATGTGTTTATTTTTATTCACACTTCCCAATTTAATCACTAAGTGATAATAGTTTACTATATCACAGTTTGTATTTTTTAAGGGTTATTTCTAAGGTAACATATCTAATAATTCATGTTTTATCTAAAAATAAGTACATATTAATATAGGGTTGTTAAATTATAGAACCTATAAAATTAATTCCACCGTAAAAAATTATTCTCACCAGTTCAAACAAATGAGTATTTCTTTACTTAATCACATCATTAAGTTCCCATGAATCTTCCCCAAATTTAGATTCCCCCCAAAATTATTAACCAGGTGAGTAGTCTTGTTCCATTGAAAATTTTGTCTAGAGGACAAAAATTATTTCATTTTTATTCATATGAAATATCATGATCCAGTGGTATAATTTAGGAGTTAATTACATGTGATTTATTAGTTATGTACCTCCTCTATAGAGAAAAATGGAACACCTCGATACATAAGAGAGGGTAAGTTGGAATGCTATGCGATAATCATTAGTCCATTCATCATCCTAAATCTCAATGAAAACGATATAAAGAGGGAATGTCATTCCTTTATTTTTGAATCTCGTAACCATATTCCATGGAGAAATTCATAGGAAAACGTTCTCATCAACATGAAATTATATATCTCACTGATATTTGTCAGCATAAATATTCTATCGAATGTCACATAACATGGTGTTTTTTAAATGGATAGAGGATTATCTGCCATTTCTTCACCTTCCTGAGGTCCCAAAATATTTGATAATACAACTTCTTCTTAATATTTTAGAGTTTCAATCATTATTTGATAGAGAGATTCATAAGGATCCATATAAATATTTATGCCAAGGTTAATTTTTAGGGCAACATGGGTAGAGTAATCTATTGATCCAAATAATGTTAGAAATATAATAAAATTGATATTAACATATCGTGTTGTGTTTTCATGGTACCCTTTGAATGGAAATATTATTATGTATGAAAAGTTGTTCTGAAACTAAAATATACTTCAAATGTTCTTTGATAAAACTCATAAAACATAATGGAGAACCACATATCCTAATTAGTTATAATATAACATTGTCCCCATGTCACATAAAAACATATTAGTTTAAATTCTAGAATAATGTTTATGAGTGAAACTAGCCATAAAATAAATGAATTGTGGTGCCTTTTTATGATAAACAACTTTTTCCCAAATGTTATTATGACCCTTAGATGTTTTGGGTAGTTTGATAACAAAATCCATGGTGATGTGTTCCCATTTACAGTTTAGTATGGCTATTGGTTGTAACATCCATTAGACTTCTACCACACATCCTTAACTTTATACATACCAATAAAATGCATATATGACCTCTAAATCCCTCTTTATGTTTTCCAACTAGATATATTGTTTACGATATCTCTACCTCTTCATATTTCTAAGATGAATAATGGGTGGTGAGCTGTTGTTTTCTTCTAATGGTAACTTATTTTGGACTAGTTTCAATGGAAAAAATCACAAATCAAAAATATTTTCATTCCTTTACAATCACTGTTGTGTTACAGAATATTTCTCACCTTATATTATAGCTCTATATCCAATTTTTCTCTCTATTATTAATGAAATTAATATATAGTTGATGTCCCACTTGATAATGAAAATATCTCTCCCCTTACTATAATGTTTCAAGGTCCATCCATTGAAAATTCTAGTAATATTGTATCATTTTTTATCCCCATCATCAATAATATTTTATGATCTTTTGGACTATGATCATCAATCAAATTCATCACTTTCCCAATGTGGTAGTGTATTGAGAAGTCATAAACTTTTATTAATTTTAAACATCCTATTTATCACATAATATACTCTTAATAAGTGAATATATACTTAGATATTTTATGATTGATATATATGTGATCTTTTTCTACATATATATAAATCATTTATATCATTAATTCCTTGATTACCAAATGAAAAATACAAATCATGAGTCGGGTAATTTTTACAATGAACCAATAACTGGAATGAGGAATAATCTATCACCATATCATTTTCATAAGTTTAAATCCCAACCATATCATTAATGTTTCATTGTAAATGACAAACACTTCTCTACTGTAGGGAGTATGATAAAAATAGAACTAACATAAGTTCTATTCTATTCCTTCAAATTTTCATCACACTTTTCATTCCAACATAACATACACACATCTAATTTAAATAAGTGAGTTGATTAGATATACAAGATAAATACTTCTTAAAGAATTTATAATATGCGTCCAATCCACAAAAACTATGGATTTTATTCAATGTGGTAGGTATGGTCCAATACTCAATAACATCAACATTTTATGGATGAACTAATATAACATCTCATGATATTACATGAAAAAAATAAAATTTATTTATTAAAAATTCACACATGGTAATTTCATCATATTAATTTTCATTACATATTATGTTTAGTATAATCCTTAACTAAAATTCAATATCATCAAAACTCTAGGAATATATAAAAATATATTTTATAAAGGCTACCCCAAACTAATCATGGTAATAACCAAAACATATATTAATTATTTAAATGGGGATATGGGTGGAATAATATTTAAGATCAAAATGGAATAAATATAAATATATAGATTCCATACCTCAAATAAAAAACTATTATAGTTATTTCATCACTATTTAACCTCAACATAGAGTATCCATATCAAATATTAACGTTCAAATAATACTTATCTTCTCATAATTAATATATAATATCAGAAATATGCAGAAAACGATACTCATTCATGACTTATATCTTGTTAATCACTTAATAATCAAGGTATAACCACACTAATTTATCATTATTCTTATGAAAATATATGTGTGCACCTCAGGGTGATGCAGTTATCCATATGAATCCCTTATACAGTTTATCCTAGATATCCTTATTCATTTTTAACAACTCAATAATAGAGATTCAATATGGAGTCATCGAAGTAAGTGTAGTGTGAGGTGTGAGTTATACTAAAAACAAGACATCACTGTTCATAGGAATACGTGGTAACTATTCTGAAAATACATTATCAAACTCAGGTAAAATAGGTATATCTTTGATGTTAGATTCTACCCAACTATATGAGATAAAAACACACTTTTAATAGGAATATATACCCATTAAAAATATATAATTTCACTTGTAATTTTATATTTATCCACATTCTAATAGTCAACCATTGGTTAGTTCATAATATCAAATATAAGTTCACTTAAACAAAAGTTGAAATGAGATTTATATAGACAAATCCAATCAATTCTCTAAATCACCTGACATTTAGTATGTGGAAAAATAATGTGATATAAAGAATCAAATTATAAAAAACATCAGTTATGTAAGATTCAATTACATGATATGTGATCATTGTACTATAATAATATAATACTTCTATTTCAATATCTACTATTTGATGATATTAATTAAAATTATTTTAGTATTTTCAATATATATGAGTCATACATATAACTATGATCAAATATGGTACTTCTATACTGGAAAATACCTATTACCACCTCAATATTATCACTATATATTAAGACACTTCCTGAAACATAAATGGTGTGCATGAACATGAATCAAGGATAATTAAAGAGGTCAATCATACCATATTGTAAGTCATTTATATGATTTCTTTGTAATTATGCCTTCTTTTCAATCTAGGATGCCATATATTTGACCTAGGTCACCCACCATCATAATCAATTAAAATCATTAATAGAGTATCTTAAATAAAAGATGAATTAATCGAATCATATTACCACATATTTTTATAATAGGTTTATAGTATATATCCATTCACCATGCACCATAATGGCCTCAGAGATATACTCAACCAACTATTTTCATGGATATTACCCATTAATGAATTTTTTTTCCAAACCACGTCAACATCTGTTATCAAAACACAGATTCAAAATCTTAAAGAACCCAAACTCCATTATTTCCCAATAAATAGTTTGTTCTCTAATAAATAGGATTATTCAAAGGCTTTGACTATAATTTTCATTATCCAAGATTCCAAAATATAAAAAGCCTTTCTAAAATTATAATCTATAATGACCAATACATTTAATAACTAAAAAAATAATTTTATATAGCTATTGAAAATATTTCACAATAATAAACTCATAAGTACTGTTGAGATTTAGTTTCATTGGATACATAGATGAAAAACTAGAAAATAAAATATTTATTTAATATCAGATAATTTTATTCATAAAAGGAGTCCTTCATTAAAATAACATACATAAAACCATTCTTCATAACATGGGGATTGAAAATAAATATTTGAGATAAAAGTATTAATAAAGATAAACATAGTAGATATGAATAAATGATAATAAGTGACCATAAGATAAAAATTAGTGCATGAGAACATTATTAGATCTTATAATAATCGTACTTATTTTGTCAAAGACCATTAATAACGAAACATGGTGTAAGGTTTTGTCAAAAAAACTACCTAAGACATATGATTTTGAAATCATTAATAACCATCCAAGAGTAATGATAATATATCATAAAAATAAGACATTTGTTTTTCAAATACGCATAACAATAAAAAACCATTTCATTGGATAAGATTCATTTTAATGTATATCATAATTGATTGGGTTCTTTCCAAATTTGATTATTTATATATTCAATGGGCACTCTGAATACTATTTTATTAAAAAAATAACCTTACAGATATTGGTTTACTCCCCATTATATTCCATATTATCTCATGATAAAACATTCTTTAATGAATTCATCAAAATTCAATGTATTTATGGTCCAACCAATCTTAAAATAAAAACAAAACTTATGTGATCCACTTTATCCTAAAACATTCATCATGTCATCAAATTGAAACCAACAAGAATAAAATGGTTTTCATAAAACTTTAATAAAAAAATTAAATTAATAAACAATTTTGATAAAGAATAAATATTCTGACATTATATAATGTCTCTATTAAACACTAAAAACTCCAATGAAAATTTTTATAGATAAAAATAATTTACAAATATCACAGATAACATTTCTTGAAGGAAATAACCATTAATTTTGAAAAATAATTGAAATATAAAAATGGCCACTACATTAATGAAAATATTTTAAATTAAAATAAAATATAAAACTTCTAATTAATATAAAAATTAGAGTATTCATGACAGTTGAGAATAGAGTTCATGCCAGGTATGTGAAAAAAATTTCTTTTAGATTATTTGTAAGGAGACACAAGTGTATTGTTAAAAAAACATGGATATTTCATTATTTTTTGTGTAGAACGTCAAAAAGGGTTAATAATGACCTAAATAAATTTTCTGAGAGTAGTAAATTACTTTAAAAATATTTGATTTTAAATATTAACATTGAAGATAAGATTTCCAACTTAATAGAAAAATATGGTTGGTATTAAATAAAAAAAGTCTACCAGACTCATGATTACATAAAGAGAGTAGAATTAATGGAAAACATAAAATATATAGAAATAAATTTATGGTAATAAATTAAATAATAATTTTGAGGTATTTATCATATAATTTCATTATCAACGTATTTAATCATAAATAGCCCTGGTAAAATTTTATGTCGTAACATAAACCCTTTATCGTTGTGATATCTTTTGGAATCATAACCATAATGAAATAAATTACATGAATTGAAACATTAAATAACATTTAATTAAAGATATTCATTAAACACAACATAAATTGGGTATTTTATACAACTCAATAAATAATATTATAGTATAACCAAAAAATGTCTCAAGGAAGCACAATTTATAGAAATAACCCTGATGTCTTTGGTAATTTTTCAGATGAATGTAATTCAAATCATGAAAATAATATGGTAATGTAAATCAACAAAATTAAATCACGAATTATATCATAATAAATTATTCACAATTATATACCCCATAAAAGTAGGAAATCTATCCCTAACATCAAAACACATCTCAAATAAGAGAAATTGGGTTGAAAACCTTTCCATACAACTTTTATTATTCAAATGAAATATAATATCTAGTATAAAAAAATAAATTTATTTTATTATTTAAAAGAACCAAAATAAGACCTACTATAAAATAAATTTTTTACTTAGAGAATATTATTACTCATTTATTAATAATCTATCATTATCAACATTTTTGTTGTCAACTGCTTAAATTTTCAGGTATGTTTTCATCCAGTAGTCATGGTTCTTCATCATTGATCATAGATCATTAATATATAAAATATATGTAATGATATATATATATATATATAATTCATTATATAAATATTCATAACTATTTAAATAGTTCTATGGTGAAAAATATATTGCATAACTAGGTGGCCAAGGTTGTTCGAACGTGTGGCACTTCCATTTTTTATGGATATAATCAATGAAACGCAAACATTTATTAAAAACTATAGAATCTTTAACATCCTAAGTAAATAATTAATAAAACCTTTTAATATTTATTAATATTTTTGAATTAAATATTAATTTTCTATTAAAGGGGATTCTATGTTCAATGGCGTAACCGATACGCCACAGCCTATTTATTTGAAATCTTACGTTGCACAAAACGATGAGTTATCGAAAAAATAATATAATAATTTTATTATTTTAAATGGTAGTTAAGAAATGACCATTTTATTTGTTGGAATGAATATAACTAAATAAAATATAATTCCATAAGTTTCATAAAAGTTTTTAAATTTATCTTATAAAATTTAGAGGCTTAAAATGTGATTGAATCAAATTTTAAGTACAAATACACTAATATTCTTTAAAAGGATGATTTACCAACTTTTTATGGTGAACTATTTTAATTATAGTAATTTTTCACTTTTATGTGTTATATTTGACAAATAAACATCTTCTTTAGAGGCAGGACATCAATATTTACTATGGGTAAATTTTTGGTATTTTTCTAACAAAAGTTATTTTCAATGAATAGTGAAATATTCCAAATTTTAATTCAAAACATCCATTTCATCTAATTTATTTATATTGATATATTTTTATTTTATTTAGTTTTAAATAGTAATTGGATTATATTTTTACTATTTAATCCAATGTTTTTCCTTAGAAGAAAATTCACTCTTAAATTAGACATAAACACATGTCAATCTTTTGGTAGTTATTATTTCTTAAAAACATGCCGTTAGGTTTTTACAATGAGAATTATTTTTAAATTAAATAATAAAAATTCTATGATATTAATTTGTTGAAATATAACTCATTTATGAATTTGGAATATCAAATTAAACATTGACTGAATTTTTCGTGTTTTTTTGAAAATCATTGATTTTTAATAAATAGTGAAAAATACTGCTCAGTAGTTAAAACCCAACTTTTTCACTTAAAATATATTTTAAACCTTCTATGAATTGAATTTCAAAATTACTACATATATGGTTTTTATAATTAAGTAAAATTGTGTTCAATAAGATGAAAATTATTTTTAGTGAATAGTAACTTTAGATTTTTTTAACACGATTTATGGTAAATAAGGCAATTCAAGGTAAAAATAATATTATAATAATATAAAATTAACTTAACAATGGGATGATCCTTATCTACATCTGTAATAGTCCACCAAGACAATACTTGGGTTAGACTTTTGGACTTCGAAATCCTTTTGGGTACGATAATGTTATTAATAACTTTTTATTTAATGTATTAATAAAAATTTCATGATCATGTATTTTTTTTTCCAATAAATCTTTAATGTGGGGTTATATATTTGTTATATTTGACTATAAATAGTCATTATAAAGATAAAAATATTACCTATATTATTATATATATTTTTAAATTTTATGACACTAAAAAAATAAGTTTAATTGTGACACCATGGAAATGTAGTAATTGCTTCATTACTAAAGGATTCAAATAAATTATATTATAAATATAAAAAATGATTATTTTGAAACTATTTATTCCATCCAATAATTTTTATTATTATGATGACTTTTTATCATTTAATTAATTATGGTTTCTTGAATAATCATGTTGTTTTAGATTTTTTAAAAAGCCATGATATGAGTAGTATTTAAATTGACATAAATGAGTTTTTAAAACAAATATTATTTTAATAAATGATATAAAAATCCTTAAAATATATGATTCAACAAAACTATATAGATATGGTATAAAATTTTTCAATTAACCAATTGTGGTTCTATTGGAATTTTATAGTTACTATATTGACCTTATCGTGTGAATACACAAGAAGACATGGTAAGAGTCAAATTAGGTAACTAATGGTTAAAGATAAATGATAAGGACAAATTTGAATCCAAAACATATATAAAACCTATTAGATGATAGGATTTAGATTTATTGTCATATTATATTGGAATATAATATGTTTTGGATCTTTTGAAACTGAAATTTAGTTTTTAATAAAATAATTTTTTCAAATATTCCTATAGAGCCCCTCCTCCATTTATAAAAATCCATAAACTATCTCCCATTACTCACACCTCTAAAACCCCTTGTCTCATCCAAAATCCTCCAAAATAAGCTTCAAACATCCGCCTCTTCTACATAGAATCCTTACACGATGCAGTTGTCACTTCATGAAATCATTTTGGTTCAAACCAATGGGAGTTACCCGATTTAATGGTAACATATTTTCTTAGGTTTTTTTCTTTTATTTTTCTTCTCCAATACAATAATCTCTTTTTATTACATTATTTTATATTAATAAAAGTATTATCAGTATTACAGGTTGTTTTTATGATATTTTTTAGAACTACACTTACAAACACCTCTATCTAATGGATATGAACCTACTGTTTTTGTGGATGGTGAACTACTGACTCACGAAACAATGATTGTTCAATTATCTCCTACAACCATTGATGGTAGATATTATGATGGAAACGTATTTATATATGATATATATGATATTTATTTTATCTATATGCTTATTTAATTATCTTTCATACCATACATCTATGCATTTCATGTTGTATATATAGGATGATTTTATTAGAGGTTGTGCGGACTACCGCCCCTCAAAGTGATATGACTCGTTCATACCGTACATGTAATGTATAAAGGGTGGTGTTAATGAACATATGTAACATATACAAAATATCATATTATACTATAATTATAATATGCCTATATATCATTTGTTTCACATTTCATTAAAAATGAAAAAAAGAAATGAATGTAGTTCTCATGCGTACGTACGACTAACCGTCTCCATGAACGGTGCATTTAATTTTCATATATCCAAATTATATGGAATATTCTACAGAAATATATACTAGAAATATATGATTTATATGGTATTTTAATCATAAATAGAGTTCTTTATATAATGGAATTTTGACAACATGGACAACTTGTAATTATAAGAACTAAATATCAACAGAACAACCATTTTTAACATACATGACTAAGTAATATTTATAATGTGGGAATAAGTAATGTAAAAAGAATTATATACATGAAAAATGTTTGGGATAAATTACAAATTAAATTTAGTGTATTATTCAAGAAATTTAAAGAATGAATGAATTAAGTCAGACTAGAGGTAAGGGACTTCATCTCAATCACCTTTCATCGAGGAATATTTTGTTTTATACATGAATTTCATTCATAGAGTGTATAAAAACATTTGAATTTTCATTTCATTCAAAAAGAATCTTTTTCTATAAAGCATTTTACTAAATGTCAAAAGGAACATTTATTTTTAACGTATGCATTGATATCATCCTTTGCACAGCCATGAGTTTTATTTGATCTTTGGATTTCATAACAACACATAATATTTATTAAAGAAAACAAATACCATATATCTTTTAATGTATTTTGGTATTAAAAATGGTTTTACGAACAAATTGATTATTTCAATATTTAGAAATGATATATTGTGATTTAAATGTAGAAATGTAACCTTTACATTAGGCTTGTTTTATGTGTTATGGTTCATGGGAATTGTTTTATGTATATGGGTAGTTCCATGAAAAACCTATGGTGGGTGAGCCTGATATAGCTCTCTAATGCATGGGGTAACTTGACAGAGTTAAACGTTATTGCTTCTCCAAAGAGATTTAAGGAATATACTGTGATGGGTTTTACAAAAGTAACTCCCTATTTAGCTATGAATGCTATGACGTAAGTATTTTATAGATTCCACAAGATACTATTAATATTTAGGTTTTCTATGTGTTATTCATAAATATTATGATTTATTTAGGTATTTTAAAAATATTATGTTATTTTGGACCTATGTTTTTATCTTTATTTTATAAACATTAAAGATATTTTTATGCCCATCCCTAATTTTGAAATGAATGTTCATAGGACTTAAAGATAAATATGGTCATGGATGGGATCAAGGAAATGCCATGATGTATAAAACATGGAACTAGACATAACTTTTTTCCATAGTTTTTATTTTATAAAAAATTGGAGATAGAGTAGAAGTGTCTTTATTGTAATTTTCGAGATGTAATGTAATATTTTTGGGGTTATTTTCTAAAACACTAATCCTAAAAGATCCTCAATGTGAATTAATATTTTAATTAATGATTATGTAATGTTTTAAGGATGGGTCCTTGTAGTTGGTATCAGAGTGTGGTTTAGATAACATTAGGGGTTGGGATATTATAAATTAATATCCATAAATTAATTTCTAGTAAGATTGAAATGATATAGCAATTATAGATTACCATATTGCTTCACCTAAGAAATATCTGTGCTTTGAATGGTTTCCGCAGACAAAAATGGTGGGCATAATGGGAAGATATTAGGAGGAAGACAACCTTATAAATCATAAACCTGATGTAGTTGGAATCAAAACTGTATAGTTTGTTGCAGTGATGGAACTATTGACTCAGTGTATAAATGGTGGTGGTATCCATGCATGTGGTCATCTAGATCAACAATAGAGGAACATGTTAGTAGTGGATCATTTCGTGGGGAAACATCCCCCATCATTCAAAGGATCGTTTGACCCCATGCTAGAAAAATGGTTTATTAATTCACTAGAAAATATTCTTGATGTCATGGGGTGTTCGAAAGATCAAAAGGTTAGTCTCACTATTTACTGTTATGAAGGTTATGTCGATCAATGGTGGTTGATGGTTAAATATATGAGGGATAGTGAGGATATTTATGATCTATGTTGGGATGAATTAAAAGGTATGTTTCTGTAGAAGTATTTTCCTAAGGTATTTCGTCTTAGGATGGAAAAACAATTCCTAGAATCGACGCAGGAGTATGAATCAGTTGTTGCTTAAGAATAAAAACTCACTCAACTGGCAATGTATACTCATAATTTCATAGGAGATATTTATAGTAAAATTAATCATTTTAACTCAATATCAAAGCCAAATAATTCAAGTTATTTTGTTTCTAGTGAGTTCAAATGTTATGAAAAACATGTTCAATGTGCAGAGAAGGTGGAAATAGAGTTTGCTGATGATCGCGTGTTCTTTAAAAAATAACATATTATTAGGATGAGGTGGAATACGAATGGGAAAAACTCTACAAAAAAGATTGATGGTAAGAAACTTAAGTTTATAGTTTTTGAAAATTGTGGTAATAAGAACATGGGGAATATATTTTGAATTCTATTAAGTGCTACATATGTGTTAAAATGGGATATAAGGCCTATAATTTCACTAAAAATGATCAGGGTAATGGTAAGAAAAATCTGCATTACAATCTGTAAAATTTTTTACATGAAATGAAATGGGACATTATGCAAATGAGTGTCCAATACAAAACTCAAATAAGGGAATATAGTCGGACTACACGCAAAAAGGGGTAGTGAAATCCTTTTCCACTAATTCAGCAGATGTTGGTCCATCGAATTAAGTTGTATCAGGTACACTATTTGTTTATTCAGACTATTCCAATGTGTTTCTTGATTCAAGGTATACACAATCTTTCATTTCTAAAAATCATTCAAGTAAATTGGGATTTCCATATCAAGATACGAATCCTGAATTTATTGTAAAAACACCTGGAGGAAATGTTGAGAGAAAAAGAAATTATAAGAACCTTCTTGACCTTGCGCATAGAATGAATCTACCTAAAAACATTATTGTTTCCCTCTAGTAGAGTTTGATGTTATTTTGGCTATGGATTGGCTTTTTGTTTATCATTATAAGATTAACTAAAAAATAATGGCGTTTCTTTTCAGAAATAATTTCAGTTTGCGTACAGGAATGAACACTTACTTTTTATAACATATTAGGAAGCTATGAAACTAGTAAAAGAAGGAAAGGCATGTTTCCATTCAAATACTATTAAAGAAAAAGAAACTGTTTGTATTAATGATGTTCAAGTGTTAAATAAGTATCATGATGTTTTTCATGATGAGTTTCCTGGTGTAACACCTGATCGAGAAGTTGAATTTACTATTTACTTTGTTCCTGACTCTAAGTCAATTTCAATACCCCCATATCTAATGTCTCAAATTGAACTTTTATATTTAATGAATAAATTTCATGGGTTATTAGATAAAGGTTTCATTCGTCCTAGAACATCACCATGGGGTGATCCTGTATTATTTGTTAAAAAGATTTATGGTTCAATGATACTTTTCATTGATTATAGAGCATTGAATAACATCACTATTAACAACAAGTATCCTTTGCCTCATATCAATGATTTGTTTGACCAGCTCTATAGAGCTCAGTACTCTTCGAAGATTGACTTGAGGTAGCGGTACAATCATTTGAAAGTGAAGGAAGCAGACATCCCAAAGACTGTGTTTTGTAATATATAAAACCATTATGAATTGGTGATTAGGTCTCTGGGAAAACCAATACACCTACTGTATTCATGGATCCTATGAGTAGAATTTTTTTAGTTCTAAGATAAGTTTGTGGTTGTGTTCGTTGATGATATTTTAGTTTATTCAGAAAGTAAGGAGGAACATGAATGACATTTAAGAGTAATATTACAATCCTTAAAAGAAAATAAACAGTATGGGAAATTCATTAAGTGTGAGTTTTGGTTACAAAAGATTTCATTCTTTGCTCACATTGTTTTAAAAAATGACATAACAGTTGATCATGCTAAAAAAGGTTGTTGAAGAATGGCCAAGACCCCCAAATATATCTGAGATCTATAGTTTTCATGGTTTAGAAGGTCATTACGAGAGGTTTGTTGAAAATTTTGCATGGTTATCGATCCCACTAACTAAATTAACTCGAAAACATGTTAGGTTCATCTAGAAAAAAAGTGTGATGATGGCTTTCAGGAATTGAAAAGAATATTGGTGAATGCTCAAGTTTTTCAACAGCCTTCCAGGAAGAGTGAGTTTGTTATCTACAGTGATTATTCATTGAAAGGACATGGTTTTGTCATAATTCTGAATGATCTAGTAATTGCTTATTAATCATGTCAATTTAAAGCTAATGACTTAAAGTACAACACACATATTTTGGATTTAACTGCTTTTGTTTTTTCTTTAAAAAATTTGAGTCATCATTTTTAAGGAGTAAAGTGTGAAATATATGCCGATCACAAATGTTTGAAGTATATATTCACCCAGAAATAATTGAACATGAGATAGAGTATATGGCTATAATAAATCAAGGATAATGATTGCACGATTTATTACCATCCTGGAAAGGAAAATAAGGTTCCTGATTCTTTGTGTCAGAAATTTAATGCTATAATAACCATGTTACATTTGGAACAAGATACATTTATTAACGATCTGATGAAATTTGGAATAGAATTTTTTTGTGTAGGATATTCCACAGTTATTTAGGTGGTAGTGAAATCATCCCTATTAGTTCGAATTATGAAATCGCATAAGGAAGACAGTGAGTTTAAAAAAAGGTAGAGTTGGTTTAGAAGGTTATGTTTCTTAATTTTATCATTGATAATGGCTGTGTTTCAAGTTTTTGGAAGCGAATATGTGTGTCATGTGATTTACAGTTTATGAAATAGTTATTATGTGAAGCTCATAGTTGTCTTTTTATAGATCATCCGGGAAGTACTATGATGTACATAAATATAAAGAAGTATTACTGGTGGGATTGAATGAAAAGAGGTATTTCTATTTTTACTGTGAAGTGTTTGACTTGTAAATATGTTAAATTAGATAAATAGTTACCAAAGGGGATACTTCATCCATTACTGGTACCAGAGTGTAAATGGGAAAATGTATCCGTGTGATTCATAGAGGTATTACCAAAAACAGCTTTAGGTAATAACGCAATCTGGGTTGTGGTTGATCGATCAACTAAAGCTGCTCATTTCCTTCCTATTTGAGATACTTTGTCTATAAATAAACGTTCTTTTTTGTATGTTAATGATACATACAGGTTTCATGGAGTTAACCCCTCCCATTGTATTTGATCATGATCCTAGATTTACTTTTTTCATTTGGAAAGGCTTTTAGAATTCATTGTGCACTAAATAAAATTTTAGTACATCTTATCATCCTCAATCCTAGGGGTAGTCAAAACAAACAATTCATACATTGGAGGATATTCTACACGCTTGCTCAATGGATTAAAAGGGATGTTGGAACCAAGATCATTCTTGTTTTGAATTTTTTTATCATAACTGTTTTCATTTTAGTATACATACGGCTGTATTTGAGGCATTGTATGGAAAACATTTTCAAAATATTGCTTTTTTAGGATGAAGTAGGTGCATGGAAACTGATGGGACCAGAATTGGCAGAAGAGATGGAAGAAAAAGGTTAGTTGATTCAAAAGAACATGAGAACATCTTAGAGCAGACAGTAAAGTTATGTGTATAACTGAATGAAGGATATTTATTTCGAGGTAGGTGATCATGTCTTTCTCAATGTTTCTCCATGGAAATGTGTGATTCGTTTTGTTTAGAAGAGAATGTTGAGTCTAATGTTCATTGTAATGTATAAAATCCTAGATAAAGTTAGATCAGTTTTCCATAGAGTGAATTTTCTACCACGTTTATCCAAGGTACACAATGTTTTTCATGTTTCAATTTTGAGTACATTTATGCTGGATCCAAATCATGTTTTGAGTCCAAATAAAGTTCAGTTATAAAGAAATCTGTCTTATAAGGAACACCCATTTCTGATTCTTGATCGCAAAGAGAATGTGTTGCAAAATAATGTAATTATTTAGGTAATGGTTTTGTGGAAAAACCATATGGTTTATGAGGCAATGTAGGAATCTGAATATTCAATGAGGGATAAATACACCCACTTATTTTATAAGTGAATAAAATTGTAGGGATGCAATTCACCATAAAGGGGAAGGATAAAAAATCCAAGGTAAATAAAGAATATAAATTTCTTATATTTATTAATATTTGGGAGTTAAATATTGATTTTTTGTTAAAGGGGTAGATATGTTCAATGGCGTACCTAATACGCAACAACAGGTTTCTCTGGAATCTTACGTTAAACACAACATTGAGTTATACCAAAATATAATATAATAATATTATTATTATTTTAAATAGTGGTTAACGCATAGCCATTGTATTTTTGGGAATGAAAAAACACACTACTATATGATTACAAATGTTTCTTAAATGTTTTTACATTTATCAAATAAAAGATAGATGCTTAAAATGTTAATGAATCCAATTTTAAGTAAAAATATTTTAATATTCTTTAAAAGGATGATTTATTGCCTTTTAATGGAGAACTCTTTTTAAATCTAATTTTATCCCTTTTATATTTTCTATTTGACAAATAAACATCTTATTTAGAATAGGGGCATAAAAATTTACTTTGGGATGTTTTTGGTATTTATCTGATAAAATTCATTTTTAACGAATAGTTAAATATACCGCATTTTAATTCAAAACTGAATTTTCATCTAATTTATTTATATAGATATATTGTTATTTCAATTGTATTTAATGAGTAATTTGATTATATTTTTTCCAAGTAATCTAATGTTTGTTATAAGAGGAAATTTCACTCTTAAATTGAACATAAACTCATGTCGATCTTTTGGTAGATATTATTTCTAAAAAAATGATGTGAGGTTTTGAAAATGAAATATATTTTTAAAGTATTTATTCAAACATCAATGTTTTTAATTTGTTTCAATATATATCAATTTTCAACTCATAACATTAAATTTATCTTAGGGTAATGTTTTGGTATTTTTCTGATAACCTTCAATTTTTGATGAATAGGAAAAAATAATGCTTAGTAGTTTTGAACCCACTTTTTAATTTAAATGAATTTTTAAAACTTATATGAATTGAATTGAAAAAATATGAAATACATGTTTGTAATTAGTTTGTAAAATGTGGTTCAATAATATGAAAATAATATTTGGTGAAAAGTAACTTTTGATTTTTATTTTCCACGGTTAAAGGTAAATAGTGTAATTCAAGGTAAAAATAATATTATAATAATATAAAATTACCTTAACACATGTCCTAACCATATTGAATAAGTAATGGTATACAAATATAATACATGGGTTGGAATTTTGGACTTTGATATTCTTTTGGGTAAGATAATGACATTAATAACTTTTTAATTAATATAATAATAAAAATATCATACACATGAATTGTTTTTCCAAAAAAAAATTTGGGGTTATATAATTTATAATGTAAAATATAGATAGTAATTATAATGTTTAAAATGTTTCCTATATCATGGTATTTTATTTATAATTTTCAGATATTATATAAAAAAATTTAATTATAACACAAGGGTGATGCAATAATTTTCTCATTAATAGTGGTTTTAAATAAATTATATTATAAACATTAAAATAAACATACATTGAAATTTTTTATTCCATACATGAATTTCAGTGATGGGGATGACTTTTTATATTTGAATTAATAATGTTTTTTTGGAAATATATATGTTGTTTTGGATTTTTAAAAACGTCATGACATGAATTGTATTTAAATTGATATAAATGAGTTTTAAAAATAATATTATTTTATTAAATGATATAATAATCGTAAAATTATATGATTCATCCAAATGAAATAGATAAAGTTGAAGTTTTAATTAATTAAGCACATTTGGTTTGATTTTTATTTTATAGTAACTATATTAACCATATTGAGCGAATACACAAGAAGACATTGTAAGAGTCAAATTAGTTAACTAAGGGTTAAATCTAAATGATAAGGTAAAATTTGAAACCAAAACATGTATAAAACCCATTTATGAGATGATTTTTAATAATAGTCTTCTTATATTCGAATATAGTAAATTTAGGACCTTTTGAAACTAATATTTAGTTTATAACCAAATAATATTTTCAAACATTCCTATAGAGACCCTCCTCCCCTTATAAAAATCCATCACCTCTAACCCCTTACTCACACCTTTCAAACCCCTTGTCTCATTCAAAATCTGCCCAAATAATCTCCCAACATCCCTATGTTCCTCCTAGAAGCCTTACCTTAGGTAGAAGGCTCTGCAAAAAATTCTTTTTGTTCATACGAAAGGGAGTTACCTGATTGAAAGGTAATGTCTCCTCTTAGGTTATTTTCTTTTATTTTACTTCTCTAACCCAATAAAATCTTTTTAATCATTTATTTTATAAAAATACTAATATCCACAATATACTACTTATTTTATGAGATGTATTAGAAATACAGTTACACACACCTCCATCTAATGGATATAAAAATACTATTTTGGTGGATGACAAACTACTGCCTCACGAAACGATGATTGTTCAATTTTCTCATACTGCCTCTCATGGTGGCCATTGTGATGGAACTATAATTATATATGATGTTAATGATTTTTATTGTATCTCTATGCTTTTTTAATTATCTTTTAGAACATACATATATTCATTTCATGACTTATATAAACGATAATTTCATTTGAGGGAGTGCGGACTACCTCCCCCTCAATATGATATGACATGTTAATACCAGACATGGAACGTTTAAAGGATGGTGGTAATGAACTGATGAAATGTATATAAAATATGATATTATACTGTAATTACAATAAACCTATTAATTTAAATGAACTTCATTCCTTTAAAAATGAAAAAAATATAAGTAGCATTCATGCCTACATACGGCCTACAGTCTCCATGAATGATGCATTTCATTTTCATATATACAAAATATATGGACTATTATAAATACATATATAATTGATATATATGATTTATATGATATGTAAATCATTAATATCATTATGTATATAATGGAATTTTTACCACATGGACAACATGTAATTATTTATACCAAATATCTACAAAACTATTGTTATTAAATTTATTGATTATGTAATGTTTATAAGGTTGTAATAAGTTCTTTAAAAGGAATAATAGACATGAAAAATGTTATAAACAAATTAGATATTAAATTTAGTTTATTATTCAAGATATTTAATAAATTAATGAGTCAATTCAGACACGAGGTAAGGGACTTCATCCCAATCATCTTTCATTGGGGATATTTTTATTTTACACTACTTTCATTTATAGTGTATAAAAACATTTGAATTTTCATTTCATTAAAATGGAAGATTTATCTTTAGTGCTTTTTACTCAATGAAAAAAGGAATTTGTTTTAACTTAAGTGGTGATAATGACCTTTCTGTCACCGTGAGTATTACTTGATCTTTGGATTCGTTCAGAAGGTGTAGTGTTTTTTTAATGGAAAATAAATACCACAGACCTTTTTACATATTTTGGTATTAAAAATTGTTTTGAGAAATAATTGATTATTTCATTATTTTGAAATGATAAATTGTGATTGAAATGTGGAAAAGTTATATTTCTTTTAGGTTTTTTATGTGGTATGGTTCTTTGGTAATATTTTATGTATACTGGTGGTTCTGTGTTAAACCTATGGAGGGTGAACATGAGATAGCTCTCTAATGAATTGGGTAACATGAAGAAGGTAAACGTTAATGAATACGGTCAAGGATGAGATCAAAAAAAAGTAATTCTATCTGAAACATTGAACTAGACCTGACTATTTCTTTCAAGAGTTTTTATTTTATAAAAAAATGGAAAGTGAGTAGAAGTATATACTTTGTATTTATTGAGATGTAATGTAATAGTTATTGTCTAATTATCTAAATCTCTAAACCTGAAAAGATCCTCAATGTAAATTATTCATTTAATTCAAGATTATGTAATGTTTTATGGATGGGTCCTTATATAGTCATTATTATAAAATAAATATCTTATATAAATATTAAATCAATAAATATGATCAACAATGAATAATGGTGGAGTTAAAAGAGTCGTATCACTATGTGAAGTTGATAGTGCACGCATATGCCTGAGTGATACTTTTATCTACCATTTGATTGAAAAGTAGAGGTAATTGTTTATGAAATGATTTTAATAAAATTTCATTATATTTATTAGATTATATAATTCATGATTTGAGGGGTATAAAAAATGTTTTGTATATGTATAAGAAGAAATAAAATTGAACGTTCAATATTAAGATCTACACATATTATTTTAGACAGTTCATTTATATTAAAACTTATTCCTTAAAGGATTTGACATATTAGAACAAGAAAAGTACAAATATTATGTTCTGAAATCTTGGGTGCTTTTGGATGAGGTAATTTTCTATCAAGGAATTTCATATTGAGTGAATAAGGGAGTAGAAAGAGTGACCTTGTATAAGGGAGGGGAATGAAACTCAGAGAATTTCATAAAATATTTATTTTAATCAAGATTGCATTAATATAAAAGTGGAAAAAATGGATATTAACTAGATTTTATGTTTATACAAGGTTTAAATCTCCTCAAACATTAGTAATATTAAAGGAATGTCTGTGGAAATCCTACCATTATGTCATGGTTTTACCCCATGGTAATATTGTTTAAATATAAACCATAGTAACATAATTTTTTTTTGGTCTATTAACAATAGTAAAATATTAAGCAATTATGATCCTAAAAATGTTATCTATTTTACCATATTATTTTCTATAATTGGTATAATTTTATTTTCTTTTTCTGTAATCCATAAAAAAACCCATTTTCCAAAAATTATTTCTTATGCATAAAACATAATTTAAATCCAATAGTGTCCTTGTAAAACACATAGAATGAATGATAAAAATTTATATTAAATATATAATTTTTAAATTTAGTTAAAATTGTTTAAAAATATTAATTAAAATAATATGTTATGATAAAAAAATCTCTTCATAAAAATTGTTTTCTAGAAAATTGACTTGTTAAGATCAAAGATTAAATTATAGAAAAATAATGTTTATTGATTATTTCAAATTAATTAGTTACATTATTTCTTGTTAATGTTTTATTATGTTTATCTATGTTAAAATTCAAATAATTATGTTATATTTTGATGAAAAAAATGACAATAATTACAGATAATTATACTTTATACGATTCACCGGAAAATAGTTCTTTTTAGAAACATCCTAGAAACTCAAACTAAGATATTATTGACCAGATTACCTGAAAAAAATATTTCTAATTACTAAAAAAATTATAAAAATATATGAGATTAATTATACTAGACATGTGAACTTTTCTAAATGAAATAATTTTTGAAGGAATAATATATTGGAATCATAAAATGATTTTATAGTATAATAATAAAATACTTATTATTAAATACTCAATAAAATTTCATTTAAAATACATTATAATTTTTTTATATAACAGATATTATTATTCATACAATTCAATATAACAGTTATGTTATAGTGATTTTCATTATCATGATTCATATAGACACATGGTTGCATATATTTTTAGCTATCGACTACTTCATTTTTTAATTCAAAATTAATAAAGACAAAATCAGGGGGTATTATACCATCCATTTCTCAACCAAGATCATACCAAAACATTATATTAAATATCAAGACATCATATTCCAAAAATAAACTAAAATTTATCATTCAATTTTTTTTAATTAGTAATAATTTCTAACAAACAAATCAAGAAATATAAAATAATAAAATCCACCAAAATACACTATTAATCATCCTCTCATTATATATTGTATCCATGGAAAATAAAATTCCAATACTATGACTCTGATTACATCATTATATCATATTATCTACAAAAAAACCTTATGGTGCGTTGTGAAAAATAAGAGGAATATAGTGGGAAAAATAATAGAGAGATTCAGATGAAGATCACACCAAAACTAAACAATTTTATTAATAAAGAATCAATAATCACTATAGGGTATAAAAAGGTGGACGGGAGGGGCATATTCAGTTTTGATGTATTTGTATAATATCCTCTTTTCCCATTAAATCATAAAGGGCTGATCTTGAATGGATGTTTTTACTATTAATTTTCATCATGGGATAACGACCCATCATAGTGTGACCCAATTCATTACAACATTGTGTGACATACTTGGGTTTGTCACATCATGAACCAAGAGGTAACAATAGGAAATCACCTTAGCCCCCCTTTATGGTGTGACCCTTCCCACATGCTCTCTGCTACATAGAGTAATCCCTTCGATATTAGTGAAATTATAACATCCCTAAACCCACAGAATCAAATCATGTGATAAAAAAATTATGTATAAATTAATGTTATTGAATATGAAATATGTGGAACATCATTAGAAATTAAAAATATTACTACATCAAAATGAAATATTGGGTCACATGCATAACAATGTATTTATTAGTTTTGGTGTTAATGATAATTACATAAAACTCTCATATGACATTACTCATGCATCAAGTTTATCAATTTTTATACTATACGATATTATCACATTTGATATGAAGAGTTTATTATATTCCTTATAAAACCCATGTATGTGTATCATACATAACATAATTCATTAAAAATGGTAATAATATAAATCAATAGTGATATCACACTTTAATTTATAGTAAGAAAAGTTATTGACAATTGAATATATTCTGTGTGTATAAGATTAAAATAATAATTTGTAATCCTATTAAAAGTACATGAGTATAATATTGTATAAATGATACCCACAAAAACTTCTATAATAAATACTAATATATGGAATTCAATATTTTATAAAAATCATATTAGATTACAATCACGATCTATGTGAAAATAATCCTTGATCAATGAAAACATTAATACAAAGAGAAAACATGAAAAACATTGTATATATATTTGGACATCAATCATTCATCTTGAAATCAACAAATATATGGTGATTATAAGATATCTTATAATTATCTTACATTAGTTCACATCGTCACTTCAATGTGATACCTATAAAAATACAACTACATCACACTCTCTTATTATTTTTACAAATTAGTTAAATCTATTTTTTTCCTAATACATTGTAGGGATATAACATACCAACACAACCTTGGGTTTTAAAGAATCCATTAATCAATAATTCATACATATTACCATGTACCACAAATGAAATTAAATGTTTATTATATTCAACTTTTCATCATCACAACGATGAAGAAAATAATCTTTAATAATTATTCATAATTAACCCATAGAAAGGAAATTAGTACCATTAAAATATCTTCAATTTATAATAATATATCTAGATGAATAGTAAAAATTATATAATAGATATTTTACTTAATTGGATCATAGGAAAAAAATAAATAATATTTGTACAAATGAAAAAATAAATTTAAATGACCATTTAGGAAATTTCATTGAAAATAATTAAAATATATTTTCTTTTGATGATATTGTAAATGGAAATTTCACGAACATTGAGATATAAATTCCCCTAAAAACCAGTAAGGAAACATATAATAGAAAATTAAAATAAATCAATAGTTATGACTATGAGATAATATATTCATTTGTAAAATGATAAAACAATTATCCACTTTATATTTTCAGAATAAAAAATAGGTCCCTTTTCTTGAAATGAAAATATATTGCTTTTAACCATTTTTAAATAAATTAAAATATAATTAAAAAAGTTTTCAAATGGTAAATGATTCGTATAAATTAATATTTCAAAAAACAATTATCTAATGATAGATTTGTGGTAAAAAATTTCTTACCGAAGATTGAAATACGATTATTTTTATCTTAGGAAATTATTTGGTCTTCTTGAGTAACCAATAGAGGAAATTGAAATAGAATCAAATAAAACTATGAAATAACAAGAGTAAAGAATATATATGTGGTTCAATAAATTAAGATTTTATTTTTCCCTATAATGGAACCTTTAACATAAGAAATTCCAAGAATTTGTTAGATTATAACATAATGTCATTACCATTTTGGTACCACTAAAATCCAAATCCATCAAATAAAATAATATGAAACTGATCTTTATATATCATTAATTATAAGAGATTATATATCAATATTTATTTATCGGGTACCGTGTACACCATATAAAATAACTAAAGGTTTATAAAATGAATTATGTCTCATACATTTTAAATTGAGACGAAAAAATACCAAAGAACCATTTTACCATTTTATTTAAATTGTCATGGAATAGAAAAATAAAAAATAATTTCAAATATTATAACAAAATATTCATTCATTATTGATATTTGAGTTTAGTTTATCCTTTTTTGATATAATAATTTTTATATTTTAATCATTTAATTATTAACTCAAGCATGTCGTCGCTATGTTTTGTTCAGATATGGATTGATACATTACATCATGGGAAATACATAAAGGTATAAAACGGTATTATATTTCATCTACATGGAGGATTCTGATTATTAAGGATGCCTATGGAACACTCATGCTGGCCAAAAAATTTGAATCGAGGTGAAATAGATCTTAAAAACCAGAAAATGAATATTTAAGACATGTAAACATTGCCATCATTTAATCAGTACAAGAAATGTAATAATTATATAGTAAGAAGGGGAAATGAAACTATTATTGGTGCAAAAAAACATGTTTCACATTATTTCATTCCATAAATCATCCAAAGAATGTCTTGATAATTATATATTCTATGTCAAAAATAATGAAAAGAATCATCCCCCCATGTTATACATCAGTACTCATTTACTTGATGTGAAATTATAGGTACTTCCAATAAAATGATAATTTGATGATATTCAGTCCTTTAGAGGGACTCTTCAGACCCGAAACAACTGTTTATCACCCATGAATCATAATGAAGCCCAATAATGATGCATTAAAAGACATATCTAGGGAGTTCTATAAATAGGTATCCTAGTTTCTACTTAAAGGGAGATATCAGGAGAATAAAGTCTCGGGGCGAGAATTTTTGCTGCTTCTTGGTCCTCCCTCATAATCATCACCATTTTTCAATATATTTATCTTTCTATCCTCCCCTATTACTCCTTTTTTACTAGGAAAATGGGGTTAATACCTTCACTGTTCAAGATTTATTTATTGAAATAGGGATGAAGACGTTAGATATATTATTTTATTTTTCTTCATTCATTATTTCTACACTATATTTATCCAATCCAAAATGATATATATATTTTCAATAATAAAAATTGGTAAATAAAAATAAAATGAAACATTCTCTTTCTCAACCAATTTTTCTAAACTAGAATAAAACGAACTATTTAATTTATGATGGTTTGAAATGGGTATGAAGAAAAAAATGATTAGTAATTCCCTAAATTAACTAACCATGGAAAAATGGGGATTGATTAATTAATGAGGTGATATGAATATCAATAGATCCACCTCACATCAAATTTTACGCCAACACTAATTAATAGATTAATTGTTAAAATCTAATTTTTCTTGATCGGTGAATCTAAAAAACTGTGACATGTATTGGAATCTGAATTAAAACGGTCAATATACATCACCATTATTTACTTCTTTATTCAAATTACCTTCAAACCTAATTATAATTATTAGCCCATTATTTAATCAATCAATAAAATCACTTTCTTTATATACGGAATTAAACTAGTTCGACATTTTTTGGTTTGACCATGATATGGAAAGATACTATATTTCAATTAATTATTTAGATATTTTTGAGTTTTATAAATTTTGAACTTTATTTAGACCATTAGGGATATAATTTCACCCTCAAAGGTCTCTCAAAACCTGTGTAATTTCCAAGGATTGATTATAATTTGTTTTTAGGGTTAAATTTTTTAATTTTTTTAGTTTATTTAATATAGAATTTTATTAGTATTTTGTACTAAGATTAAAATTTAAAAATAATTAAATGCAAGACTATAACACCCAATTATAAAGAAAAACTAACATTGAAATCAATGCATAATTTTATATAATCCTAAACATAGAAGACAACACAATCATGGATGCTTCAGAACCACATCTAGTTGATGGAGGGAACCTATAATGAGATATAAGTCTATATATGCTAGAAGATTACATGAATCTATCAAATATATTATCCCTACTAAGCCTTTTAGATCCCCATGTCATATAAAATCAGTTTTAGATCAAAATTAAATCATGATGATGGTATAAAAAATGTGAAATTCATAGTTCTAACTATTTATGATCTAATCACATAGATGAGATGATTTTTGAATATCTTTGACACTTTTAAATTTATGAATGTCTCATGTAATATGATAAGGATCTGAATAATAATATTTTCATAGTGAAATAATTCCATATAATAGTCTTATATTTTATAGCAATTTCCATCACCATAAGGGATAATCTAGAATGTAAAATTCTCAATCACTTTTTCCCAACCATTTATTGATGAAAATATGGATAGTAATTTTAAACATAGTGAAATTTGAAGATGAATCCCTCTAATTTGATAGGTAATGTTACAAAGAAATAAATCTTAATATAGAATTCATTATTTCTAATGTTTTATTTTAATAATTCTTTTATAAAGAACATGCTAAGGGAAATGGTGGATTTTAGTATCTATAACTAGAGGATCACAAATAAAATAATCACTAGGGTAGAAATCCAATAAACTGGATAAAATGGATGGAAATAACTTCCAAGATTAAAGTGATGGGATATAATGAATATGTATCCATGTGATAAGTAAAAATGAATGGATGGTGGAATTGATGAAATCATTGATGAACATTATGGACACATTCTTGGGAACAAGAAAAACCCCAATGCACATTTGTTGAAGTAGTAAAGTACACTAACTAAAAGAATGATAAATTTCAAGGATGTTGGCTAATTAAACCCAAAGACAAGTATATCATCATTTAACACCATTATTCCATGAACCCCAATGACCTTAACTCACATGAAAGGTCAACACATTGAAATAGTGGCTGGATATACTGTTGTAATCAATAAGGGTGGCTACCAAAGAATTAATGGCTATTAAAAATATCCATATTGGTTAACAAAATATATAAAGGATTCCACTTGGGATCCTAAAACATCACTCCATAACCTCGAATGCCATGTTGTATTAATTGAAGAGCTTCTAAATGGTGTAACAAGATGAGAAATACTGGGATACCTTGATGTGTTCGCATACTAATATATGATTTTCATTTATATTTGGAGTGTAAAAGTCACTCAAGGTCTTCCTGTACCATTAAATCTATATGAATATAATGATTTTCATCTATAAAATATTGGAGAACAATAAAGGTATACAATAGAAGGGGAATATAAATGAATAATGTTCAGTTAAATGCATCCATTATTAGAGAAACTAGCGAATGTGAAGATCAACTTACAAAAAGGTAATTTTTTTGAACAATTTAATATGTTTCATATTAGTATTCCTTTCAAAGAGGATCTCATAAGAACGATGACCTACATAACATTAATGAAAGTGTTAGAAACTGAATAGATGAATATAGAATATATTGTTACGATTCCAATCATAGTTGTGTGTTTGTAGGTGGAATGAAATGTTGTACCTATGAAGTGATGATATTCTCGCAGTTTCTCAATTCTTATTTTTATTGGTTATAATAATTTGGTGGATAATTATTTTTTTGGTAGTGTGTTTCAATAAATTTAATAATCCACATTAAAAATCCTATGAGGGGGTTCCTAATCCCATAAGAGTCACAAACGATTTGGAGGATTTGATAGTGAATTACCCACAAGGGTTCATCAACAACATGTTTATTAGATTCAATAATTTATACATCCCAATTTATATTTTAGTGATTGATATTGAAGAGTATCAGAATTACCTGGAGTCTATGACGGCCGTTTTTAGCTATGGGGGGGAGCACTATTTGATGTACGAAGATAAGAACTATTTACAAGAGTAATACGGGACCATTAAAGTTTCACTATCCACAACGAAATGAGTAACTATGATTTAAGATAATATATTATTTTAATGAATAAAAAATATCCAATATTTTAGGATATTGTTATGTGTAAAGATGTGAATTAGGTTTCTTCTATAGTTATAGAGGAAACTCTGAATAAAATCACTGATAAGAAGAGAGAGATTCTAAAAGGTAACACTAATGCCTTGGAAAAAGAGACCAACTGCAATAGGTTTTAAAAAGTCTAATAGATATGGATGGATCAATACCTACCATTTATTTCTTGAATATTGTGGAAGAAATTATGGATCATCAAAATGAAAATCAAAAATGTGATTCCATCAGTAAGTTTTGATCAATTTATAGATAGAGGATATGGGATGAACTATATTTCAAACACACAGAAAAGAGTATTTGTAGACCTCATCTACGTAAAAACATTAAAAGCAACCATCACATTATATGAAGATGAGATTGGTAAGGTCAAGATATCAATGTTAAAAAAAATGTTCATATTAGAGGCATCATTATTTTTTAGAGTTTCTTTTAATTTATTTTTCTAGAGATTTACATGCACTCTCAAAAAATAAATTCATATTCCATTTAATAATAAATTTAATTTAATATGTGAATATTTAATTTGTAGGGCTATCAATTCCCTCATAGAAAACAAGAAGCATGAAGTAGTAGAATATCCTGTAGGGTCTATTAATGTAATGTACACCATTCATGGCATGAATCTAATATAATAGACAATGATTACCCATCCAAATTATGAATTATGAGTTGGAATAACCTTCCCAAGAAATTTATATTCTTTACTGAAATGAGGACTAAGCATTTCAATTGAATATTTTTTTACCTTATTCTACACATAGTTTTTATTGAATCATTTAACGACTAATTCATGTCCACCATTGATTCTTTCTTTAATCAACTGAACAATGAGAAAAATGTAGTTAGGTTACCAATAATTCCATGTTTTTTAAATTTCTTTTTTGAAAAGATTGAATTATAAAATGTGACCAAGAATTAGTAATGAAAATCATTTGGATTAATATTTTAGGGAATCTTCATTTCGGGAGAAATGATATTTTATTAAATGAAAATTTTCAAACATCTTAAAGAGATTGGGTATACTGATAATTTTATTAAATTTTTTAGTGTTTGTGATTTCCAATGAGGGGGAGATTAATGAGTGAAATTTATACTTTTTTCTTTTTCAATGTTTCTGTTTTGGAAATCAAAAGAAAGTTCTTAAAATATATTTATTAACATTTCATTTACCAGGTTTTTTTTAAAAAAATTATAAAATATTACCTTTTAACATACCTAGAAATATTTATAAGTTATTTTGAAAATAAACATATAAATATTTATTATGGAAATTGAAATTCGAATGTATCAAAATTTTTAGACCCATATATATATTACAAGAAGTTATATTTTATTTATTTAGATCATACTAAAAACATTCCTGACTATTAGACAGATAATGATATAAATATATTCTTACTTACACTAAGAAAATTATCGTATTAAGAATAAAGAAAATAAGTCTACTTGGAAAACATATGATTATAATCAGAATACATTGATTTATTTATAATTTAAGGAATATCTTTAAAAATATAATTTTGTTAATCAATATTAAATATTATATTCATTTACAATGATATTTCAAGCACAAACTGTGTCGGGGTATTGCAAGAAACATATAAATTTTACCATTACAAGGTTCCCATAAAAATATAGACTTATTGGATGATTTTGGTGAAGATTTATTAATCACTTTTGATAATTTCTCTATGTGAATCGCTCATCATTAGATAGTATAACAAATTAGAGTTTTTTTGTTATAAAGAAAACTAGTCTAGTTGTATCCTTATGATCTTTTTAAATTGTAATCTATCCAATAATTTTTATGGTTGATATATTATAGGGATTGGATGTTGATGAATATGATATAATAGATATAGGGATTATAGAACATTGAATACACACGTAGATATTCATATTGAGGGATTTTGAGGGTAGGAAGATAGAGTAATTTTGAAAATTATGTTGAAGGTCTTCCATATAAGGAATGAAGAAGATTGATGTATGTCAAAATATTAGATTCATTTATTCAAAGTTATTTACTACCATAATCTTATTGTAAAAATGATATTAATTTGTTAATATATCTTATAAGTCATTCTTACTGTTGTTAGAATTTCTATTTCATTTTCTAGAAGTGGAAATTCCACTATGCATATAATAGAAATTGAGTCATCATATTAACCATTTTAATTCATTTTTTATTCATATTACTCTGATTAAGATTATCATATGTGGATTAATCCAATGAAGTGTGATTTCGATACTTACTTTGATATAATAATATTGTTCGTAATTTCAATTTTGGGACATTATTTATCAGTTTGAGTATGAGCCTGATAACATTGCACAAAAGAAAATTTATGTTTTTATGATTATTTTGAAACTATGTTTGTAACTAAAAATCACCCTTCTTATAAGTACATGAATCTAAGATAATTCTTACGATCATACACTAATGCATGTTGTATTCTAAAAAATTCAGGGCATATAATCAAAACTAATTCTACACAAAAAATCAATTTATATTATTTAAGAATCATATGTTTACACTTCGACATTTTACCCACCATGTATTAGTATTTTTAATGCCTTAAATGCTATGAAAAACCTTATTAAGAAATGCTCCATGATGCAATCCTATTTTATCAATTTCATAATTTCATTGAATAGATAACATGATATTTGAAATATTAATTTTAAGGGATATACTTTTCATGATGTAGAGGGATAAGTTTCTTTGTGTTTATTTCAATTTCATTTTCTATGAGATCCAAGTAAATTCCATGATATTATTTTTTATACTTTATTAGTCACCCTACTTTCTAAAAACATAAAAATAAAATAATAATAATAAAAGTGTTGTGTATTTGGTGTATTAAAAAAATAATTCCTAGACCGATGATATTTTCATCGTATGAGGTAAGGTGGTGGATGTGATATTTTTAAGAATGAAATTTAAAATAATGAAATAAAAGATGATTTACTCATTTTTATTACTTTTATATATTCCCAACATTGATATTTTAATAGGGAGAGATAAAATAGGCATGGGATATTTCTATTAGATTTATATTTTGATTTCGTGAATTATGATTTAGAGTGGATCCTCTTTTTTGATCTTTATTTGTTTTACATCATTTAACCACCTACCTATAATCCTCAGAAACATTTGAACCTCAATAAAATCTTTTCATGATAAGTTGTGATTATAACTTTTTTTGTGGTAGATATTCCATATTCTATACATGCCTATAATAATTGACATGATCCTGAGGTTTGTGCTGAATTCTATTAATTTTTTTATCATCTAGATGAATGGAGAAATTAATTTGGGGTAAAGGAGATATGGAATGAAAATTAATAATAAATTTAAAAATAAAAATATTTGAATGAAAATTATTTTCATCTTAAAAAATAGAAATATAATATTACTTGATAGATTTGTTTTCTTTTGAAAACGAGGAATTGATGAATTTTCTATGTTTGATGCTCAAAATTTAATTACTCATTTGAAGAACATATTCTCATGAAATTAATTTCAAGGAATTAATATTTGATATTAAATTTTATTATGTTAATATTCAATTTTTGATTGTAATACAAAATTCATTTGTAGGTGTTTTTTATTTTTTCATTTTTGGTATTGTATTTTGATATTTAAATGAGTTGATTTTGGTGATTTTATTTTTAATTTATTAATTTAAACCTTGTGTTTGTTTCATACAATGATAGATACAATTAATTATAGGTAAATGAGAAAAATAATCCAAATGAACTATATTTTTATTAATGCGTGGAATTATAAAAAGGATATGTGCCTATTGAATACTCAATGTGTCCAAAACTAAAGATCCATCATGATGTGGAGCACCAAACAATTTAAATGAAGAATAAAAAAATTTAAACATTAAAAAACATGTAAACATTTACATATGTAAAATAATTATAGAATTTCAAGTGAAAATAAAATTATTTAGGGTGATTAGAACTTGTTTCATGTCATAAACAAATTCATCACAATGTGACACTTATAAATAAGTCCTATATAATTTTATAGGCTATTTAACATGTTACACTCTGAGATTTATGAATCCTTTCTTGGATAAAGAATAGTATTCTATATGATTAATTTCATGATACCCCATCTTAGGATGTTATTATAAAAGACACCATGATAAGTTTTCATTACATGTAACACTAACATGTATTTTGTTACATGAAAAAATGTTTTTCTATGAAAGAACATTTTATTATTATAAATATTATAATTAGATTGTTACAATAAGAAAATTAATCACAGTAATATAAAAAATAATAACTAATTTTTAAATATTATTTATAATGTTTTTATATAAATAAATCATATTCATAATAAAACATATAATTTTTTAAATGTGTTTATTTGTTTGAAAATAAACTTTTCTCAAGTGGAATTCATTTTTATATACTTCAGTGAAAAATATAAAAATTAATTTTAGACACATTTATAAATTTAATAAAATAAAATTAAAATTTTAATTGAATTTTTATTTTCATGATTATGTTACGTTTAAATTTTTTTATTTATCTGAAAATTGCATTATCGGAAAAATATTGAAAAATTCCAAATTCTAATTGAAATATGATTTTTCATGTAGTTTATTTATATAGTTTAATCATATATTTTTTGAATGTTTTGTTTAATTACATCATTTTTACATAAATTAATCCAATATATGTCATTGGTAGTAATTTAATATTGAAATTGGATATAAATTAAATTCAATCTATGTAACTTTTCTCCCTAAAAAAAATTACCTCGCATCGTTTGTGTGATTGATTTTAAATAAAATCTTGTGACTTATATGAATTTATTTTGAAAAAATATATTTAATTATTTTGAATAATTAGGATAATAATGGACTAATAAGATCTATATTATTTTAAAACCAAAATTATTAGTTAAAACATTTAAAATTAATTAATATGATTAATATATGAACAAGATTACATAATGAAAAAAATAGAGTTCAATGTGTATAAATGACCCAATACATGACCAACACCAAGTGAATTGAAATTTGTAGACTCTTCGAATTGAATTATTTATTTTTATTTGTTATTATGATTCTATTTTATAAAATTAAACTATATAATAATTTATTTAATGAGAATGAAAATAAGACCTTACACTCATTCTAAATTTATAATGCCTATATACATGAAAAAACCACATTAGTTCATCTACACACATTTTTTTTAAATTTAATGTATTTTTTCATAATATTTTCTTATATTTATTTTTAAAGGTGAATTGTTTAGATAAACTTCATAAGGAATTATAAATGTCTTAATTTATTAGTTAGTAATTAAAAAAATGATTGATATTTTATTAAAAATTAAAAATTAACTAAAAATAATATATTAATACAAATTAATTTTTAATATAAAAAAATATAAAATATGGTTTTTCATGGATCAATTTATCTTTTATAATTAACCAATTGACCTTTAAATAGTAAACACATTCATAGCATGATCTAGGTTAAAGTAGTGTTTTTTCGAGATACATGCACATGTTTTAAAAGTTAATTATAACAAATTAGTGATTTATTTTATTATTATATATCATATTAATAATTCAGTCAGTAAATATTTTATAATAATTATTACATAAATTTATTCTTAATTATTAAATAACTTATGTTACAGAATAAGTTACCTTGAATGAAATAGAATGATAAATGTGGGGAAACATATAAATGATGGAATAAAATTAAAAAACGAACTTATTTTTGTTTTTCAATTGTAATGAAGGACCATAATTAACCTTTAATCCATTATGATTCCATTTTTGAGGCACATTATGTAAGAAAAACAACCCAATAGTGTTTACCTTCTGGTATTTACAAGAATGCCACCAATCCTGCTCTATAAAAATTAATTCACTCTTCCCCTTACTCACACCTCTCAAGAGGGGTTGGATCATAGAAACCGAAATGTAATTTTATCCCAAATTCTATCATTTTATCCTACAATACCCTCTTCGGGTATAAATCCCAGTAAGGAATCCATTTGGTGAAAACTAAAATGATTTACTCAAAGAAGAGGTAACATTCTTCAATAAGGTAATTGTTTTTAGTTCCTTCTCGATCCCTAAATTTTTCATATTCCATAATTATATTATCACCTATATATAATCAATATTATAGAATGTCGCCTTTTTACTACATAACATTTCATTACATTTTACAAACAGAGGATCTTTAAAGTCTAGTGTCATGGAAACTAGGAACATAAAACATGATAACAACATAAAAAATTCTTCTAAACCACATTTAAGGATTCATCATAGGTTCTCTTATATACATTTACTACATCTAATATCCTGGAGACAGACATTAATGGAAAGGTTGAGCAGAAGGCCCAGTAAGGGTAAACAAGGGAGTCAATGTACTTGTGATATTAATAAGAACATGAATAAAAACATGAAGTCAAGAGCAATGAAAGAATAGGAATATGATAAAGAAAAGTACATGTAACATAACTTGAATTTGGGGCTACAATATTTCATTTATACATTCATGAACATATCACCAAGGTCCATCCCCAAGGTGTCCTCAAAATTACCTTGGTTATTAACCTAGGTATCGTAAAACTTTCATCTCTAGAGATTAATTCATTACCCAATGATTACGAGCACTATCAGGTCTCACCCTTAATATGTCTTTAATTTCATGCGATCCACAAAGATCATAATAAAAAATTTCATAAATAACCCATATGGAATCAAAGAAATGGGATTGATGTCAAAATCATGACGTTTAAAAAGAGCTAAAAAATAGTATCATTATTTCATTTATAAGCGATGGAAAGGGAGTGAGGGGTATTTGTGTATCAATTATAGAATAAAATATAGCATCTTTATACATTAATGAACACCAATGGGAACCAAATAATTATGGTTATCCACATTAATAAACAATATAAATTCTATAGAGAAAGAGATATTAATTTTGAGACGAAATTTCTACGGCATAGCAACTATATAACATGGTTTCAGAAAACATTTAATAGAGAGGGGACATATGTCACCCACTCAAAAATAAATCATAATACAGTATGGGCATAGAATAATATCATGGTATGGATACTTTAATTACATACCACATGAAAAAATGAAACATGAAAGAAAAGAGAAGACATGATTTCTTTTATGAAAACTTCGGCAGCCTAACAGTGTCATATAATAATTCAGAAAAAAAATTTATGTGATTGGAGAAGGTCTCTCAATAGTTAGACATGAAATAAACATAAATTATAAAATATTATTACACACCCTCAACATAATGAGATGGAAATTATAAGGCACAACATAAAAGAATTCATAACCTCAAAGACGAGGGTGAAAGAATCCATTACCTTGAAGAGTAACTTCGAAAGATTGAAGGTCGTGACCTTGGGAGGGTTTAGGGAACCTTGGGATGACTCCTTGGGAGGTAAAGAGACCATAACTTCATTGTGGAGGATTTGGAAATGAAATGAAGGATGGAATGTCTTGGTATTTATTAGAGAAGTGAGGGGACAAAGCATTAATTGCCAAGGGACACATCATCAGTGGTATTGGAAAGACCATGGGACATACCATGTTATTTTACCATGTTATTTGCCACTTTGGACACCTAATAACTTATATAAATATTCATAAGTCTACCAGAATTATTTCATAGTTATTACATCCATAATTATTTCATTAAACACCCGAAACTCAAAAACTGTATTTTCACTATTCACCAAAAATTCATCTTTCAAAAAAAAATCCAAAAAATTCACCTTAACCAAATATCGATGCTCTATTTTCAAAAATGAACTCCATTTTATTAAAATAATTATCTAAATATTTTTATTTTAATAATTAAATAAAAATCTATTCACTGAAAATTCAAATGTTTCCAAAAAATCACAAAAATTCACCTTAACCAAATATCGGTGCTCTAATTTCAAAAACAAACTCCACTTTATGAAAATAATTTCCTAAATATTTTTAATTTAATTTTTAAATATAAAACACTATTCACCTGAAAAACTAATACATAACCAATAATTTCTAAAACAGTTATTTACCTATTTTATTGAATCACATTACTTAATCAAGGTTCCTAAATTATATTAATACTTTCTTATGTGAGGTTACTTAATACTTTTGATCACATTACTAATCATAAGTACAAAATCTCTATTCATAATTTACTATTTATCAAAAATTATGTTGATCTTATTAGACTAGAAATTGTTTGCTGAACCTAACTGTAGAAGACCATTTTTTGAAACTCATTTCACATTATTAATTATTTAAGGATTACATAAATATTTTTAAAATATCTTTTTCTCAAAAATTTATTATTAATATGCATACTATATTTATCTGGATATTTTAAAATTCACAACAATCACCATAAGAAGAAATCACCATTTTTATTTAAATCAAAGGATTACCAAAGGATGTTACTGTCTCGTTACAGAGCCCCTTATAACAACAGTATAGTACCAAAGAGTAAGGTGTGCTAGAGTGATAGAATATTCGGGCAGCTCGACCAACATTGCCCGAGTTGTGATTTCTATCAGCCTGAACTTCTCACGAAGGCGATTAGGTTCTAGTTTCACACGATGAAGTTATGCTTGGGTTTGGTCCAGAGAAAATCCCAATGGTTCTACCTCCTTTCTGAGTCCCGTCAGATGGGCTTCGATCGGCCCGAGACAACTAGATGGCACCATTGAATCATCATTATATATTAATTAACCCAGATCACTTGTATTTATAGAAAATAATAGGAACATTTAATTTCCAATGGTCATATTGACCAACAGTCATATAACAGTCGAAATCCAATGGTCTTAGTTTAATTATACTTTTTTTATTAAATGAAATAGTTCTGTTGGGTATAAAATAAAATAACCCAAAAAGTTTGGAAACAAAATTTATTCAAAAAATACGGGTCATTACATTCATTCCCCATTAAGAAATTGTGTCCTCACAAATTTAAAATTGGGCATGGAAATTTCATTGAAAGTCCCACATCGGAAAAAGAGTCAGTAAAAATATTACTTTAAAAGAAAGAAAGGTAAGTACAAAAGTCACCTGAGTTAACCCATACTAGGATTTCATGTAGAAAAACATGGATATGGAAGAGAAAACCATGGTGGATGTAAAAATATTACAGTGAGGATTCACATGTGTTGCGAGGGTTCTCTCCTTCGTTGACGACGATGGCTTCCGAGCCTGTCCCACCTCCCTCACCGGGGGAGGGACTTCCGACGTCCTTTGAAGGAGTGCCTTCATCTTTCTCACCTTTCTTGAACCCTGACATTCTTCCGCCTTTTCTCCAGGTTTCTTTTTTCCCTAATGTACCAGATTTTTATAATGGATTTCTGAACCATTCACTCATGACTTCTAATTTCAACGAGGCTTCAGGCCTTCTGTATCTTTCCCTGATTGTGTGTTTCAAGCAGAGGCATCCTTCTGTGGATTCATTCAATAGATGTATATTTGGGTCCTATGGATTACAAGATAAATCTACGGTGGGATTTATTTACTCTAGACACATTCTGATTCGATTTGTATCAGAGGAGGATCTGGTGATGTATTGGTTAAGTTCTCCGTGTAGCTGCAACGGCTATATGTTCTACCTCATCAGATGGCTGTACGATTTACACATGAATCACGACTCCTATATAGCTGGAATTTGGGTTAGTTTCCCAAAACTCCCCTTACCATTTCAAAATTCCATGATTTTGAGAGTGTTAGGAAACCTTCTTGGAAGCTTTCTATGCGTTGATTCTAGAACCAAAGCTCTCTCTCACCGAGTTCAACCCCAGATATGTGTGGAAATATATTTCTACAAAATTTATTCAGAGTTCTTGTGGATTAGAGTGGAGGAAGAGTTTCGTCACAAGCAAACGGTGGTCTATGAGTCATGGTTCGACTTCTTCTATTTCTGTATAAAACCAGGGAACCCTGTGGAAGTCTGCATTTGGGGGAGGAAGGAATTCCATGCTCAAAAGTATGCGAGTTCAGTTGACAATAGCAAGGGGTTGGGTTGTGGTGAGGGTGTGTCTGGCCAGAGTCAATTAGTGGCCCCAATTTGTGTTAAGGAGGTGCAATGTAGGGAAAAGGGGGGCAACCCATTGGTGGATTAGGTACTCAAATTCGTGCACAAGGACCTGAAGGTTCCTGTGCATGATACTTCGAAGCAGGAGGGCTCTGATGTGATGCTGGAAGGGAGTGTAGGAGGGGCTGTGCTATTTGACAATGGAAATTGTCTGGATGTTGAGATAGTTACGAAAACATATGTGGGATCAATGACTCCATTGAAATATTCTTATGAACAGGTAGTGTGTGCAGGAAGTGGTTCTAGTGAAAGAGGTCGATTTCAAATGATTGAAAGAGAGGGAGTGTTATTAGGTGGTAAGGGACAAAAGTAGTAAACATGGGGTGGTCTACCAACACATTCTATCCCAAGAAGGGAGGTTCCAGCTATTAAGCTGGGAAACCTGTTTGAAGGGATGATGACTGATGATCTGGTTCAGGAATTAGATGTAGCTCGGGCTAATGAGCAGGGGGTGTCTAGTGATGAGTCCGGTGTGTTCTCAGTAGATGATACTGCTGATGAACTTCATGGTAGTGGGTCTGCAAGCCCAAGGAGGATAAAAAGCAAGAAGGGGAAAGGGAAAAAGGAGTATTCATACTTACCTCTCCCTATGGAAACATGGTCTGCCAAAAATTCAAAGGACATGATGATTGAAGGTGACTCCAAAACCTTTGCTGGCCATGCTAAGCCCATAGATCATGGTGCTGCACCCCTTCAGCTGTGGGAGGCAGGTGAGGCCCATGAGCAATCCATAGATATGCTTTAACATTCGAATGAAGAGATAATGTAATGTTTTTTGGTGATTAATTCCTCTGATGAAGAAGATTACAAGATGATGGGAATGTTGCTTAATGTAGAAACTAATAAAGATCAGAATTAATGGACTGACAAGCAAGACCTTATATTGATAAGGGGATACAACGAAGGTAAGATTAACTAAGAGGAGTACATGGAAACATGGGACAAGATGGCGTCTGGCCTTGAAGAATTATTAGAGGGTGTTCCAGACACATGGGTATCTTCTATCTCTTGGAATATTTCTAGGGATAATGTTTCTAGCCGGCTCAAATTTCTTTTCAATGGTTCTGTAAATTTTATTGATGCTTGAACTGGTTGGTTTCTAACTTTTACCGTAAATATTTTTTTGAAAATAAAAAAGATACATTACAGAAAAAAGAGAAAACAAAGGGTCATGTTCTGATGGAGAGTGATAGAAAACATGATTAGGGGGAAATTAACAACAAGAAGATCACAAATGTAATATGTGTTAAACTGTCTTTGATTACCCAGTAGGAAACATAAACCAACAACAGTTTCTTATGTTCAGTTTCATAATTTTGAGGAATTAATGTACTAAATAGAATAAAAGAATAAATAAATATACTTACCTTCATGTAAAGTTTCATCCCTTACTATGTTTCCACCAAGACTAATCTTTTCTCCAAACAATGAACATTAAAAAAGACTTGGTCTCATCAAAAGCACAAGAATCATCTTATAGGGAATCACAAATTCCAAAAAAGAATAACTATATTTTCCCATGACTTTAGTCATCAACTAAAACTAAAATGGTTTGTAAGAGATCATATAATCCCCCAAAATGGTAATCCTTTATAAAATGAAATATGACTAATAATCTCCTAAATTCAACAAAAGTACCCAAAGTTCCAGGAAAATCATTCAATACACAATCATCCTTAAAAATCTTCTAAATAATCCAAACTAAGATTGGATCCCAAAACATTGAAGGATTTAATCACATAGTCTTCCACAAAAAATCTTAACATTTACCTCCAAATAACATTGACTACTATTAAAGTCTCATACTAAAGTGTAATTAACCTATTCACATATTTTCTATGCTAGGTTCATAATTTTCTAGAAATAACCCAATTAACCATATGTCTATAATAAATACATAAATTATTCAAAAAACTTCAACCATTCCTCCTCATTTTAAATCCTGTAGTATTTTATTTCTCTTAGGAATATAATACCCCAAAAGTGAAACCATCATCCAAAATAACCTTTATCATTTAATCACAAAATAATTTTCCTATACAAAGGATATCCATTTGATAAAACATAAGTTTCCAAAATCAACTTATTCCTGACCCATAAAAATAGTAGGTGCATTAGTCAGTCTGAAGGGCGTAACATCAAACTCATAATGCCCATATCTTTATTGGAAGGCAGTTTTTGGAATATCTTCATTCTTAACCCTCAATTGATGATAATGATAATTAAGATCAATCTTAGAAAAGAGTTGACTCCCATGAAGTTGGTCAAGTAAGTATTCAATTCTTGGAAGAGAGTGTTTATTCTTCACTATGATCCCATTCAGTTCTCTATAATCAATGCATAGTTGCATCGATCCATCCTTCTTCTACATAAAGGGTACTGGTCCTCCCCAAGGAGACACACTTGGTCGGATAAACCAATTCTCCAAAAGATCTTGGAGATATTTCTTTAATTACTCTAGATCCACATTTTCCATCATATTGGGGGTCTTTGACATCAGATGATATCCAGGTAAGAGTTCAATGGAGAACTCAACCTCCCTTTATGGAGGAGGTCCAGGTAACTCATCAAAAAATATGTCAATGTATTCCTAGATGATGGGGACATTTTCGAAATGAATAAATACTTTGTGAGAAACTTATTTCATTTATAAATCTTTTATCAAAAAGGATTTTATGTCTTAAAACATCATTCTTAGAAAATTACATTTTTCTATAATTCCTTCATAATGATACAAAAAAAACATGTGATTGACCAAAAATATCCCCCAGGAGTGTTGTAACTAGGAGTGCAGCAATACTCGTTGTCATGTACCAGTTCTTGTTCGATTCTAGCTCAAACCGGTGTTTTCGGGTTTTACCCCTTTGTAGATCTATGTCAGAGCCGCCTCTACATGCTCGTATCTAGACATGGATGTATTTTTTTTGATAAACCACTTACTCAATACTCACCAAAATACCAGAAATATTTACTATATTTAAACTTTTCGGTAGGGTTCTTCCTAAATTTTTCATTTCCCAATTTCCATAAATAGAAAAACCACCCTTTGATACCAACTATAACATCCCGCCTTTTTATTACATAACATTTCATAACATTTTACAAACATAGGATCTTTAAAATCTAGTGTCTTTGAAATACAGAACCTAAATCATGAGAACAACATAAAAAATCTTCGAAACAACTTGTAAGGATTCATCATAGGTTCATCCTATATACATTTACTGCATCTCATATACTGGAGACAGACATCAAAGGAAAGGCTGAGCAGAAGGCCCAGTAAGGGTAAACAAGGGAGTCAATGTACTTGTGATATTAATAAGAAGTTGAATAAAAACATGAAGACCTGAGTAATGTAAGAATATGAATATCATAAAGAAAAGTACTTGGAACATAAGTTGAATATGTGGCTACAACATTTTATTTAGACTTTCATGAACATATCATCAAGGTCCATCCCCAAGGTGTCATAAAAATTACCAAGGTTATTCACCAAGGAATCGTAAAACTTATCATCTCTAGAGATTAATACATTACCAAATAAATTGCAGTGCTATCCGAGCGCACCATTAATTTGTTTTTAATTTTATGTGAGTCACATAGATCATAATCAATCATTTCATAAATAACCCAAATGGAGTCAAAGAAATGGGTTTCATGCCAAAATCATGACGTTTAAACAGAACTAAAAAAATAAGACCATTATGTCAATTATAACCCATTGAAAGGGAGTGTGGGTTATGTGTGTGTTAATTAATGAATCAAATATATAAAATTTATACATTTATGAATACATATGGGAATTAAATATTTCTAGGTATCCAAATAAATAAACAAGATAATTTCTTGAGGGGAAGGGATAGAAATTTTGAGACGAAATTTCTGCGGCACAATAGTAATATAACATGGTTTTAGAAAACATTGAAAAGAGAGGGGAACAGGTCACCCACTCATAAATAACTCATAGTATAGTATTGGTACTGAATAAGATCATGGTAAGGATATTTTAATGACATACCACTTGAAAAAGGAAACATAAAGAAATGAGAAGATGCGATTTATTTTACACAAAATTCCCCTACCAAACAGCGTCACATAAAAATTCAGAAAACAAATTGAAGAGAATGAATAAGGTCTCTAATTAATTAGACATGAAATGTAAATAAATGAGAACATAAATAAGAATACCCTCAACATAAAGAGATGGAAATTATAAGACACAACATAAAGGAAGTCATGACTAAAAAGAGGAGGGTGAATGAATCCATTACCTTGAAGACTAACATTGAAAGCATGATGCCTGGGACATTGGGAGGCATGATGCAACCTTGGGAGGACTTCTTGGGAGGTAAAGAGATCATAAAATCCTTGGGGACGATTTTTAAATGAAATTAATGAGGGAATGGCTTGGTATTTTTAGGAGAAGTGAGGGGACAAAGCATTAATTGCCAAGGGACACCTCATCGGTGGTATTGGAAAAAACATGGGCTTTCCCATGGTATTTTCCCATGGTATTGGCCACATGGAACACCTAAAAATGTATATTACTATTCACAATTTTAATAGAATTATTACATAATTATTACCTCCTTAATGATTTCACTAAACACGTGAAACTCAAAAACTGTATTTTCACTATTCACAGAAAATTCAACTTTCTCAGAAAAATCCCAAAAATTCACCTTAACCAAATATAGATGCTCTTATTTCAAAAAGTAAAAAAATTATATGAAAATAATTTTCTAAATATTTCTAATTTAATTTTAAAATAAAAAATCTATTCACTGAGAATTCAACTATTTCAGAAAAATCCCAAAAATTCAAACTAACCGAATATCGATGCTCTGATTTCAAAAATGAACTCCATTTTATGAGAAATATTTTCTAAATATATTTTATTCAATTTTTAAATAAAAAACACTATTAATCCGAAAAACTAATACTTAACCAATAATTTCTGAAACAGTTATTTAGCTATTTTATTGAATCACATTACTTAATCAAGGTGCCTAAATTATATTAATACTTTCATAAGTGAGGGTAATTAATCCATTTGATCACATTACTAATAATAAGTGTAAAATCACTATTCATAATTTACTATTCATAGAAAATTATATTGATCTTATTAGTCTCTAATTTTTTTTACTGAACATAACTTTAGAAGACCATTTTTTGAAAATCATTACAAATTCATAATTATTTAAGGTTTTCATAAATATTTTTAAAATATCATTTTTCTAAAATTCATCAATAATATGCATACTATATTTATCTAGACATTTGAAAATTCAAACAATTCACCCTAAGAAGTAATCACAATTTTTATATAAATCAAAGGATTACACAAGGAAGTTGAGGTCTTATTACAAAGCCCCTTATAACACTATCATAGGACCAAAGATTATGGTGTGCTAGGGTGATAGAATCATGGGGAGGCATAGCCAACGTTTCCCGAGTAGTTATTTCTATCATCTTGAACTTCTCGTGAAGGCAATCACGTTCTAGCTTCACACGATGATGTTTGGCTTGGGTTTGGTTAAGAGCAAAGCACAAAGGTGTTACCTCCTTCTCGAGTTCCGTCAGATGGGCTTCGATCGGCCCGAGACTACTGGATGGGGCCATCAAATCTTATTTCTATATTAATTAATCAAGATAACTTGTATTTATATAAAATAATCACAAAATTCTATTTCCAACGGTCATATTGACCAACGATCATATAACAGTCAAAACTCAACTGACTTATTTTAATTATACTCATTTTATTAAATGAAATAGTTTTTTTAGTATAAAATAAAATAACACAAAAAGTTAGGGAAAAAAATTTATTCTATAAATTTGGGTCGTTAAAAATATACCGGTATGTTGTTATCTTAAGGTTTATACCAATACTCACACACTCATCCCACAAATAGTATACACAATCATCATTCATGTGTATGGATGACTACCACCTCGGGATCCTATGTTATTTTTTCTTCCACTACTACTTATCAGAGTTAGAAGTTATGATGGAATTTATATTTTTATATGATGTATCTTATAATTATTATGAATTTATTCTTTTATTATTATATTATAAGACATATCATAATTATTTTCATTATATATATATATTATTACTTTGTTAGTGGATGTGTGGACTACTGTCTTCTCAATATGATGTGACTCATTCAGAATTTACATGGCATGTATTTAGGATAATTTTATTAAAAATATATGATATATATAAAATTACAATTCTAATGGAATGAATATATATATATATATATATATTCCATTTAAATTATTTATTTCAATATGACATTAAAATGGAAACATCGTTAATGTGCATGTACAAACTACGATCTCTATAAATGGTATTTTTCATTCCAGACATAAATATTTGATTAGTCATTATAAAAATTCATATAATGAATATATATCATATCTGAATCATGATTTTCTTTATTTAAATATTTACAAAATGAAATGATTAAGAGGATAAAAAATCATTGTTGATAATATAAACGAATAAAAAACAGGATATTATCCAAAACATAAAATTAACCTGAAATTATTAATAAAAGGATAACATAATGTCTTAATCAAATAATATATTATATGATATAAAATAATATATTACACTGGTTTATTTATAATAAACTTATATTTATTATATAGTTGGGTTGAATGTTTATGATGAAATTCAATACTAAATGTATGGGAATTTAATCTTCCTTTTTATCTTCATGAAATATATCCAATATTACCCTCCCATTATATTCATGTATATTATATGTTTATATAAGAAATGTGATATGAGGAATTAAATTTATTTTATTATTTCACATGGATCGTGATTCCAAAGCTACTCATGTAGTAATGGTTTTCTCATCTCACATATATTTCCATGAGATTTATGCATTCTTGACCACTCATTTATTTTTTTTGTGGTGTATATACTTCCCATGAATTTATTATATGACTGATATACATAATGTTATGGGTATTTAAATATCAATTTTGATATTTTTCAGTCTGGGGTTTAATGGTTAAAATGATACCATATTAGTAAAGTAATTTTGTGACAATTTTAATTATTAGAGATATATGCCATGTTATGAACCTATATTTTTTAATGAGTTGTATATAAATCCACATTACATATTATATAATGAATATAATTATTTTAAGGATATTTTAATATTCATGAAATTTTATTATTTCATTGGTGTTATGAGTTAATGTAACTAAAGTGGAAATTATTTATTTCATCAATCTCATAATATGTTGGCATTATTTATGTTTATTCATCCATTGTTGAAATATTATAATCTATATCTTAAGGAATACAATGTATGTTATTATCATCTTCATATTCATGTTATATCCATGTGTTGGTATCATTTTTCCACTCATACGTACATAATATAACTAAGAAATTTCTTCTAAAAATATCTTACTTTATTTATATCCAGAGTCAGAAATTGGTGTTATCCAAAAAACTATTTTTCTAAAATGATAAGAAAAATATTTTTTATCATTATTTTAATTCATTTTTATACATTTATTACATTTAATTTAAAATTGGTTTTAAACAGAATTTTCATTTCATTTTCTGATCAAAGAAATTTTATGATCTTTTCACAGTGAAAAAGGAATGTTTAAAATGTAAGTATTTACCTACCATCATATTTGGAGTTTCTAAAAAGAATTCATTTAATTTTTACAATGATAACATTGGTTTAGGAGTAAAAGCTTCACAATATTATGGAAATTCATTATTTATAATGTGGTTTTTTATGGAACATATTTTAAAAAATGATTTTTGTTTAAATTGTGTTTTAAATAAAGTTCATGTTTCATTTATAAGCTTTCAAGGAAAAATATTTTTAAATTGGTTTCAATATTCATCTATATGATTGAAATTATATTTTGAAACAAAAGGTTTTCAACATTTAATTATAATTTGTCAAAATATTTATAGTGATTTTTTATCAAAATTATTTTATGCACTATATATAAGTTTTCAATGAAAAATGTTTTCTTGATGTTTAAAATATTACATTATATGTATCAAAATCTTTTCAAGGAAAAAAGGTTTTAAAAATGAAGTATGTTTTAAGAATATGTTTTTTGAAATAGAAACAGATGCATTCCTCATTAATTGTTTTAAATTAAATTTCAATGAAATCATTATATAAAAAAGATTTTTTTGAATTGGATTTATAAAAGGTATTTTCAAAGAAAATGGTCATTTATATAATATATAATCTAGTGGATCTTTATAAATAAATTTCAAACTATGGTGAAAACATTGAATTTTTTTATTATTTACTAGGGATATGATCCATGTTAATTATTCTTATTCTTTCTTTAAATGGATATGATTTTGATGAAATGTTGTTTTTGAAACCCATTTCTCTTTCATTGGTTGTATTATGTTGCAATCCACCTATTTTCACGATTTATTATTTATGTAAATGATTATAAAACCACACTATTTTCCATAGGATATGATATGATGACATGTTTTTGATACCCTTTTCATTTCATGGGTTCTGATATGATGTTTATTAAACTCATCTATTTTTTATGGGACATGATATGATAAACATTTTAATATATAATGAAACATTTATGTATTATTTTTTATGGGTGGGGCATATATATCCCTCTAATTTAGTGAGTATTTATTTATATCTCATTATATAATGATGGGAAATAGGTTGAAGGTATTCATTCTCAATGGTAAACATGCATGCCCTTGTCCAAAATGGTAAACAGGCATGTCCTAATCCACTGTGGTAAGATGGGGAAGTCTATTACACATTGAGAATATGGGGAAACCTGATCAAATTTGGGAAGGAGGGGAAAACTAATCAATTATAAAAAAACTACGACTATGGATGGTTGGGTGTCACACCCAATAGGTGTCGATGAAATGAAGTTCACAAATATGTTTTAGAATTAATTCTTGATATATATGGAATTATTTTTATGCGTGAAAAAGATTACCTGTTTATAATGTTATGATTTGTCCTAGTTCATGTCCATACGTTTATATAAGGGAATGATTTTATGTCCTTACCTAAATGATTTAAAGTGTTTATATTTATACATGTTCACAATTTTATGAGATGATGTTTTTTCCACATGTTTATGTATTAATCTAATTTTCTTATATAATGACTTAATATCTTATTATTCCATATGAGTTATGTCTTATGAACTACTAATTTTTATTCCATGTCCCTATATCATGATCTTTGATATGTATGATATGATATTGTAATGGTATGATCATGGTTGAATACCCTTATACTCATGTTATGATGACATATCTCCATTGGTAACCCTTAGTGTTCATATGAGCACACATATTTCATTGGATTATTTTCCAAATTACCTTAATAAAGGTTTTAAGTATGAGTGAAAAAAGGGAATGATACTTATGGTTGACGTGGATGATCTCTCACCAAATATGAAAAATGTGTTCAGAGATTCCAAAGACCCTAAATGATTATGATCCTTAGTCATGTACTTTTTTAATTTGATGAGAATTAATGAAACAGTTATGTAATATCCATTCATGTTAAGCCTATGTGTCTATAGTTGGTATCAATGTAATGGATTAGTCAACCTTTGAAAATACGATGAAAAATTTTTAGTCAGATTCCTAAAGATATTTATAAGGATATTTCAAGGGATGTCTCCAAGGATACACATATGTTTTCTTATATGTAAAAGTAGGGGTCATGATTTTGGAATCCAATATGAAATATTTAATGATCATGTGGTTTTCTAAAATGATAAGTGTTTCTCAATCTATGATTTCTAGTCTTATTCAATATTATGAACTACAATGTAATGGGTTAACATTTAATTTTTTAAATGTGTAATATACGTGAATTGTAAAAATATATTTCCTTTGTTGAAAACACAAGAAGATAATAAAGGGCATTGTAAACGTATTGATTATACTAGTGAAGATGAATAGATAACAAATTATGTGTGAATGGTATGGGACGGTCTACTAGTATTGTATATATTAAACATAATACGTTTTATTAGATTGATTATGGGGAACCTTATGATATGATTAGTGTTTCATATTATAGGAATGAGTTATTAATAAATATGATGATGAAGCCTATGTAATGGTTTAATAATTAAAATTTATGATTAAAGTGAATATATACAAAAATTAAATTATTATTTTATATTAATCATGAATTATATGATTTTTTATAATGATTTAAAAGAATATGTTGAATGGTAATAATGAAATAGAAAAGAGATCTAATGGAATGATTATATTTTGATTAGTGGAAGGAAAACATTATTGGGTTCTTGATGATAAGAAAATTCTATTTGGAATGGATAATTATATGATGGATCTGGATAAATTTAGTATCGATGACTACATGAATGATAATGGACTTAGTTAAAACTTAGTTTATGTTATCATAGATTTAGTTTTATAAATTTTCAGATTTATTTAATATATCTATAAAATATTGAATATGGAATCATGAATAATTTCAACTATTTTTTATGGACACTCAAGTTATTTTTATGTTTCCTGAAAATACATGATAATGTTATTTACTGGTTTGGAATGCGACAATAAAGAGGAACTTTATTATATATGGGGGATCAATGTATTGCTAGTCTTGAAGATTTTTTTGTCCTTATTTCTAATTTTCTGGATTTTATGCTTTTTGAAGGGTTATAGTGTTAAAAATAAACCAAAATTTTATTTTAATATTTTGATTATGTTTTTGAGATTAATTTATTATCAAACTGTATGTTTATTTTTGAACCATTGATTTTTTTGTGACCATTCTTTGTGATATTAACTAAAGTCTGATGGAATGAATTATCATTATATTTATGGAAATTATGACGCATTTGTGCTTCAAGAATGCATTTATTTCTTTGAATAAGTGATGATGATAATAAATATCAAGTGCCCAACAATGGGTTAGGTTATGATAATATCATATACGCATATCTTCCAACGAAAAATATTCATCTTTAAGAAATGGGTCTTAAAATAAAATGTTTTACCATAATCATTATTTTTGATGATATCAATAACCTCTTTCATTTTTATTAGGTTTAAATATTTCTTAATATTAAAAATATCCCACCCTATTTCTCTATTACTATCTATAAAACATGATAGTTTGATTTCCCTTTCTTGTCAATGTTTTTAGTCTCAAAATATGTTATGTTTTTTGTGGTAACCTAGTTATTAGTTTCATTGGGTAAAAATTATTGTTCCAATAGTCCAGTTTTGAAAGATTTTTTAGTAATTATTTTTATAATTTAGTTTTTGTAAAGATATGGAATTCCAGTGGAAATTGTTTGGTAAATACATTGTAATTTTATGAGTCCGTGAAAATTGAATGCGCATGATTCCGAGGCCCGGTGTTCCTGGAATCTATTTTTGAAGTTTTGTTCGAGTACATTCAGTAAACATACGAGAGAGTTTTAATAAATTTTGAACCAGTGTAAGGAATTGAAATCTGAGGGCACTGTGGAACTCGAAGCCCTAATATTCTCTAAAGGAGACGTTCACTTCGACATTAGTGAGTCAAGAATAGATGTTTTTTTGGGTTTTCATGAAAAATTTAAAAAAATAAAGTGTGCAACCATTTATTTTATTTGAGCCACAAAGTAAGTGTTGGGTGGTTAAATCATCCTCTTGGAAGTTGTAGGTGGGTCCACCACACCTTATCCTCTCATGAGATGTTATGGTGGTGGGTCCACCCGAACTCAACCTCCCATGTGATGATAATTAATATGGGGACCACTTGGGGCTTTACACCCCTATTAGTGGTAGGAGAGGAAAACCAATCAACCACCTCATTAATGAGGGGGGGGGGGGGGGGGTGGAGAGACTATTGAACTACCCATTAATTAATAGAGCCAATGCATAGTTCATTATTCCATCTTCACCCCATTAATTAAATGGGTCATCTCATTTAATTAAACGCCACAATTTGAATTTTAAACCCAATAATCTAAAATAAACCACAATATTTAATTTTTAGGGGCTAGATTTTCATTTGTTGGAAAAGTAGGATTACAGGATCATTGAGAGAAATCTCCCAACAAAGAATCAATCTCCCAACAATGAATGCCTGCAACGATCTTCCATGAACATCTTCCTCAAACTTCTTCTCCAGACACCTACCGATGTGAAGCGTCTTCCACAATTGTCATGCATATTAGGAAGTGGAGGTGTGTAGTAGACACAACGAGCGTCTTCTATCCACAACATCACCATCGACAACCGATAATCAAAAGGTAGGGGGTTACTTTGACTATTATGCCTTTCTTTTCCTCATATTCATTTGAAAAGTATCGATGAGATGTTTTGGTAAAAAATTGTTGTTCATCATTCTCCTTGGATGAACCAATTGCTATCACATCTAAACACGGAGGGTGTGGGCCAAACTAACATGTCCTGACTCCTTCCGCCGATATTTTGTGATGTTTTTCGGCATGGAGATGAGGCAAAGACGACGAAGGTGGCAACAACAAAGGTTGCGCTACCGACGACCTCCACAAATCGTGCCGCCCCCGCGGCTCACCGATGGTCCTGACCAAACACTGCCAGCCTGAGCTGCGATTAACTAGCCAGCCCGGCCTACCTACTGCCACCTACATGCCCCGCCGGCCTGCCCGAACCCAGCCCACGCCCCGCGCGGCCTACAGCAACAGGCCCATGCCCCGCACGGCCTGACAACTCCCTCCATGGTGCCATACCGGCCTGCCCAGCGCCCTGTCGGCCTGCCCAGCGCCCCGCGCGGCCTGCCCTTGCCCGGACCGGCACCCCACCAGCCTTCCTACACCGCGCGCAGCCTCCCAGCACCTTGTTGGCCTCCAAGGCCATGCCGCCGAGTCGCGCCCCTCACAGCACTGGCCGAACCGGCCCCAACCTCCTGGCCTAGCCTCCCAAGCAGTGACCTTCGGGCCGAACCACCCTAGCTGTCCGCATGGCCATGCCTAGCAGACTGGGCCAAACCATGTGGGCTGACCCACCCAATGGGACCGGTCAGACACAATGGGTCTAACCGGTCAACTTAGTCTGGGTTCATCCAAGTCGATCCGACCAAGTCAGACCGAGCCTAGGCCCATTACTGAACCCTATACTTTCTTTGGCCACATCTTTGGCATCGTATGACCGTTTGACAAACTTTTAGTGGTGCTAGTTTTCTTGGAGCATGAAAATCCCTTTTAGTTTACCCCACTGTAGTTCGAGGTAATGTTGAGATACGGTCTGGTTGGATTGCACACAAATCCAACCGGGTCCCCAAGACTAAAAAGCTTATAACTCACCAAATAGATGTCTGATTGTCGCACAGTTTGTTTCTTTGAGACCCTTATGACGAGGCTGTCCATTGAGATACTTCTATGTGGTACTTTATGAAAATTGGAGTATCGACCTATAGTTCGTGGAGCAGACCCTCTGGGAGACAGGAAAGCAGATTACGGAGACCTAGTAGCCGGATGGGACATGTCGACTGCTTGACTGATTCAACTCGGAGTGATTCGACTAGCCCAGTGGGGGAGTTCCTGGGAGTTGGTAGCAGAACCACAACGGTGGAGAGCCTAGTAGTTGGTGGTTGATCCGTGGTACTCGACAGGAGGAGTACCTCTATAGGCTATTAAGGGGAGCGCCTGATAGTTGGTAGCAGACCCACATTGGGGAGCACCGTTGTGAGAGCACGGAAGACCCACGGTACTCGAAAGGAGGAGTACCTCAGCAGTCCAAGGTTAATGGGAAGTGCCTGGTAGTAGGAGGAAGCCAAATGTACTCGATAGAGGAAGAGTTATCCAGTAGCTATGGTTTTGAAGATGTGAATGAAAATCCTGGTTGAGCTGAGTCAGTAAGTTTTGTATTTACCTCATGATTCAGATGGATTACCTGATAACTTAGGTATATGCATGGGAATATACCTAGGTGAGGTTATTTGTTGTTTACACACTTATGGGTTTGTCCATTTTGGATTTTGATATACCTTGAGGGTCTCGGGGTCTCTACTAAGTATCATTATACTCACCCCTACATGGGTAATTCCCACAAATCGTTGTGTTGGTTGCATATGATGGGAAGTACTGACCATGGCTGAATTTACTAGGACTGTAAGGTACCCCGAGGTAGAGCACATGACGAGATGATACATGGAGGAGACAGACATACTTCGAGTGTTGTGGAGGCTATCTGTACATTCCCTTTAGGTAGGATATCTCGGAGGAATATCCATAAGTTGTTTTACCATTCTTCTATTGTATTTCAGTTTCCTTGTTTTTTACAGTTGGGCTTGTATTTCCGGCCCCTTATACATTTCAACACTCCTTTGGAATAAAGTTTTATTTAATGTTTTTCTTCCATCTTATACTCTATTGTGTGTTTTATAAATTTTTAAGTCAATGTCATTCTAGTTTTAGAGATTTACGCCTTTGGTGCTAGTCACCAGCCCCTGGCCTATAGAAGTAGGGATTGGGGTAGTCACGCCACGAGCCTCTGGGGAGGGGTCTTGAAAAATTGTTATCATAGGGGCCAGTTGTACTATAGAACTTAAGAATCAGATCTTTATTTTCTATGAATAAATTGTGTTATGGGAACTGAGTATGGTTTTTAGTTCAGGGAGTCCAGTGTTGGTGTGGTAGACGACACATTCATACATCATGACCCTAACTTCGGATTTTTAAACTCAGTGCACAAAAAAACTAATTGCGTGTATGATTTCAAATGTTTTCTTTAAGTCAGCTCAACCAGGTCAACTCACCAGGTATAAATATTTTGACTGTGTCTCATCTATTTCATTTAGGATACCACTCCATTGACGACGGACTAGAGACCCAAGATTTTTACCTGTTGATAGCCCACCGATCGATGAGGCCTCAGTGCAAGGCCCTCTTCCAGCGGAGGCACCAACGGTACCACTACCCATTGGGACACTGATGCCACCATCCACAGCAATAGACGATGCATCACGCTTGAGAGTGTTTCACGAGTTCTAGTGCAAAAGGACACCTAGGTTCAAGGGGGAGACCGATCCATAGGATGCTGAGGATTGGATGGAGGTTGTGTTGGGAATATTTGCACTCATTGGGACACCAACAGACTTTATGGTGATCCTTGCTGCGAGTCTCTTTTAGGTACCATAAGGCAGATGTTGTAGCCTAATGATCCATGTCCATGATGAGATGATGCTACAATGGACATACTTATAGAGCCTGTTTCAGGTGGATTTTGTCCCATACACCAAACAAGAAGTGCAGATACATAATATACTGCATCTACTGTAGGGTAGAATGACTGTAGATCAGTACTCAACGAGGTTCACAGACCAGTCACGCTACATCACAAATTTGGTGCAGGACCAATTCTTCAATTCTAGGACCATCGTGCAGGGACTTAGGCAAGAGATCATGGCTTCAATGATCTCCCTTATCATCCGGACACAGGCAGGGGTGTTGGAGAAAGCCCCCTAAGTAGAGAGCTTCCTTGCTGTGCAGTCTCTAGCAGCAAGACCCACCAGTAGTTGACATGCAACAAAGTCTTTTGCAGATAGCAGTAGATAGATGTTACAGTGTTCCAAGAGGACCAGACCTACATGTAGATGACTGCATGACTTAGAATCGGTTGTGTGGGGCACCCAGAGTGGAGACAGATCCAGACATGGTAGGAGCAGACAATGTTACTCATGCGTCGGGCATGGTGACATGGATCGTGACAGTCTAACCCACCTTTCAGATGATCTGCAGACAGTCGAAGGACCGCCCAGGTAGTGATAGAGATTTGATCTTGGTGGTTAGTAATGAGTGGGCAGATGTGGAAGAGGATCTCGCCATGCAGGTGGCGGTGGACGACATTTCGAGGTGTTACCACCACCACCACTAGGAGTTCCACCCCGACCATAGGGAGTAGGTGGACATCAGAGAGCTCATCTCCTGGTAGCTAATGCCTATAATCACAAAACACCGAAGATGATTCGAGGTATGATCTGTGTGTACTCCACCATAGCTACAGTTTTTATAAACACAGGTGCTAGTCACTCTTGCATTTCCACTGTCCCTGTTCAGAGGATAGATATTACAATGGAGCTGTTGGCTTGATCCTTAAATCTAGAGACTCCTACGGGTGCAGAAACGAAGATCATGCACTAGTGACAGCAGTGTGAGCTTACTCTAGGAGGCAAGTGCTTTGGATGAGATATCCTCATAGTGACATCATGGTCTTACGACTTCATCTTGCGTATGGACTGGTTATCTAGAGTCCATTATCAGATTAATTGTTTTAGGAAAAAAGTGAAGTGTTTCCACATGGATGGGACATGGTTCACCTTCACCAGAAATAAGGGAGCCTTTGTAGAACATGACAGAGTTACTTGGATGAGGGTTCAGCCGATCACTCATCAATTGGTGTACCATACCCTCAGAGCAGTTGATGTGGAGAGTTGAGCTATCCTGTAGTAGTGGACCAGTACGCAGATGTTTTCCCTGACAATGTCCCATGTCCACCTCCTCATATATAGGTGGACTTATACATTGAATTGTACCCTGAGACGACACCGATATCTACTCCTACAGATCAGATGGCTCCTGCTGAGCTTTGGGAGCTGCAGGTACAGCTGGAGGACATGTAGGGGAAGGGATTTATCTAGCCCAGTGTATCTCCATGGGCATCCCCGATTCTGTTCGCTATGAAGGTGGATGTGAGCTTGAGGCTTTGAGTCGACTACTGTCGCCTGAACCAGGTGACCAAGAAGAACAAGTACCCACTCCCAATGTTTGCTGACCTCTTTGATCATCTGAATGGAGAACGGTGGTTCAAAAAGAGAGACCTCAGATCATGCTATCACCAACTCATTGTTTGAGATGAGGATGTGCAGAAGACGACTTTCAGATATCGGTACGACCATTACGAGTTCCTGGTTATACCTTTCGGCGTAACCAACACTCAGTAGTGTTCATTGGACTCATGAATAGGATTTTCTTACCTTACATCGATCTCTTTCTCGTAGCCTTCTTCGACGACATACTAATCTACTCGACTACTAAGGAGGAGCAAGCCTACCATTTGCACATAGTACTGGACACACTCCGAGAGCACCAAATTTATGGTATGATCTTGAAGTTCTAGTTCTAGATCTGAGAGGTTCACTTTCTAGGTCATGTCATCTTAGAGGTAGGAGTTGCAGTAGATTCAGCAAAGATTGATGTGGTAGTTTCATGGGTGCCACCTAGGTGTGTGACAGAGGTACTGAGTTTTCTGGGTTTGTCTGGGTAATACTGGAGGTTTGTAGCAGACATATCCTGAGTGGCAGAACCACTATCATCCTTGATAAAGAAGGGGAAACCCTTTGTGTGATCGGAGTGATGCTAGCAGAGCTTTTAGGAGTTATGTCAGAGGCAGACTAGTGCCCCAATCATGAGGATTCCAGAGGAGGGTGTAGGGTATGTAGTTTATTGCGATGCATCCAGGACCATACTTGGATGTGTCATGTTCCAGGAGTGAGTAGTGATCACATATGGTTATTGGCATCTAAGACAACACGAGCAGAACTGTGATATCCATGACCTAGAGTTAGCAGCAGCAGTCTTCGCCTTGAATATGTGGCAGCACTATCTTATGGGAGAACATTTTACCGTATACCATAATCACAAGAGTCTTAGGTATATCTTCACTTATAAACACATGAATCTGAGACAATGGCGTTGGCTTGAGTTCTTCCAGGACTGTGACTTCGAGACAGTTTATACTACTGGGAAGGGGATCATTTTTGCGGATGCGCTAAGTAGGAGATTTGGTATACATCTTCTAGGCGAGGAGACAGAGCAACTTATTGCCTTAGAGATATCCCTTGTGGATAGAGAGGTATATGACTTTCTAGAGTCTCTTATAGTCACTCCCCCACTTCTTCAGTGAGTCAGGGAGGCACATGGTGGAGACGCTGACTGCGAGACGCGATGTTCACATATATCCATAGGGCAGGCACCAGATGGATTTTTTGATGGTGGGGAGCACGCCATTCTGTTTAGAGGATGTACAATTGTACTAGTGTCACTTCAGGAGGAATTGTTGAGGGAGTTCCACACATCTCCTCTAGCAGAACATCCAAGAGTAGTGAATATGTACTCAGACCATTGACGATAACACTGGTGTCTTGGTATGAAGAAGGAAATAGCAGAGTTTTCCACAAGATTCCTCACTTGTCATCATGTGAAGGTAGAGAACCAGGTACTAGCAGGCATAGATCAGCTCTTAGAGGTATCAGAGTGGATGTGGGATGGGATATCCATGGACTTCTTGAAAGGTCTTCCACGAACATGCATGACTCATGACTCAATTTGGGTAATCGTCGACCGACTCACCAAGTCGGCCCACATCAAAATGATCAGAGAGCTAGGTTTAGTAGAGAGATAGGGATGCCTCTATGTGCAGGAGATTGTGTGGCTACATGGAGTACCTTAATCTATTTTTATTGATCATGATGCAAGCTTTACATCCTGGTTATGGAAGGGGTTACTGGAAGCTTTCCGGACACAACTTCGTCTGAGCACCGCCATCCATCCTCAGACAGATTTCCAGACTGGGAGAACAATTCAGACTCTTGAGGAAATGTTTTGTGCTTGTGTCCACAAGTTAAATTGTTACTGGTAGGATCAGATAAATTTTTTGGAGTTTTCCTACAATAATAGATATCACTTTACTATAGGGATGGAACTTTTAGGGGCATTGCATAAGAGACCATGCAGATCACCCTTGTGCTGGACAGACCTATGGGAGTCAGCACTGGTGGGACATGAGATGGTATAGGCTACCACATAAAAGGTGCAGATCATCCAGGAGAGGATGAAGACTGCACAAAGTAGGCATAAGTCGTATGCTGATAGGAGACGGAGGCCTCTGGAGTTCGAGGATGGAGACCACATCATCCTACGGGTCTCACCTCGACGAGGTCTATGGAGATTTGGCCGAGGTGACAAGTTATCTTAGAGATTCATCGGACCTTTTCAGGTCCTCATCAATGTTGGAATGTTGGATTACCTCTTGGCTCTTTGACCTCAATTACACTGGGGGCATGATGTCTTCTACATATCTCAGTTGAGGAGATACGTGGACGACCCATCCCACATCATCGACCATGGAGAGCTGGTGTCGATGATGGGGTGACTTTTACAGAGGTTCCGGTGGAGATTGAGGATTGACATGAGCAGGTCCTACGTGGACGGTCAATACATCTGGTGCGCGTTCGCTGGTAGCACAAGAACCTCCAGGAGAGAACATGGGAGAGGGAGGGTCAGATACGTGCTCAATACCTCCAATTATTCCCATAGTTCAAGTTGTAGCTTATGAGGATGTAATGCCATGAGGTGGGGAGAATTTAAAGACCAAGAATTCACATGGAAAATGATTCCATAAATACATGGAAATTTAATGTGTCCGCAAAAACTGACGGCACATGATTCTGATGCCGGTGTTCCCGGAATCAATTTCTAAAATTTTATTCTGTTAAGTTCAGTAAACATATGAGCCAGTTTTAATTAATTTTGAACCGGTGCTCGAAATTGAAATATGAGGGCAATGTTGAACTCACAACACCGATATTCACTTAAAGGAAAAATTCACTTTGATGGTAGTGAGTCAAAAGAAGAAGTTTTTTTAGGTTTTCTTGAAAAAAATAATAAAATAAAGTGTGCAACCCTTTATTTTTTATGTGATGACAGGTAAGTGTTGGGTGGTTAAAACCTCATCTTGAAAGTTAGAGGTAGGGTCACCACACCTTAACCTCCCATGAGATTTTATGGTGGTGGTGCCCACCTGAACTCAACCTCCCTTGTGATGATAAATGAGATGGGGACCACATGGTGCTTAACACCAATATTAATGGGAGGAGAGAAAAAGCTCTCAACTCCACTCATTAATGAGGGGGGGGGGGAGCCTCTAGACCTCCCCATTAATTAATGGATCCATCATATAGTTTATTATGCCAAATTCACCACATTAATTAAATGTCTCATCTCATTTAATTAAATTCCACAATTTGAATTTTTATCCCAATAATCTAAAAGAAAAGATAATCTTTTATTTGGAGGGGCTAGCTTTTCATTTTTTAGAAAAGGAGGATTATAGGATCATTGGGAGAATGATCCCATTGAAGAGCGCCAACAATGATCTTCCACAGACTTATTCCTTGGAATTCTTCCCTGAACACCTACTGACATGAAGCGTCTTACACAACCGTCGTCCGTATTCGGAAGTGGAGGAGTGTGACAGACGCGATGAGTATCTTCTTTCCATGACATCACCATCAACGACTGATAATAAAAGGTAGGGGGTTTACTTGGAATATTACACCTTCCTTTTCCTCATCTTCATTTGAAAGGAATTGATGTGAAGGTTTGTATGAAATTTTTGTTCATCATTCTCCTTTGATGAACCAATTGCTATCACCTCAAAACGAAGAGGGTGGGGACCAAACAAACATGGTCGGACACCCTCTGTCGATCAGTTGTGATGTTTATTCAGCATAGTGAAGAGGCAATTACGACGAAGGAGGAAATGATAAAGGTTGTGTATCCCGCGGCCGTCGCGAATATCGCCACCCCTGTGACACACCGATGCTCCCGGCTGAACACCATCGGCCCATGCCAGCCCTAGCCACACTGGACCGGTGATCTCGCCCTGCTTGTGGCCATTCGCACGCCCCGCAGTCTTGCTTGTGCCCTGCGCCGCCTCTCGACACCCTACATGTGCCACGCACGGCCTCCCCGACACCCTAATAGCCTCCCGGTGCCCTTTTGGCCTGCCCTGTGCCCCGTGCTGCCTTCCCGTGCCTTGCTCGGCACCACGTCGGCCTACCCGTGCTCTGCGCAGCCTCCCGTTACCCTTTTGACTTCTTGGGCCGAGCCGCCAAGCCTCTCCCCTCGTGGCACTGGCTAAACCGGCCCCGACCTCTGGGCCGAGATGCCTACGTGGTGATCTCCAGGACAAACCACCCCCACTGTCCGGTGGGCCGGGCCCAAAGGTCCGGGTCAAGCCTAGCAGGCTGGCCGGGTTAACCCAGAATGGTTCGGCCTAGTCTGGGATGGGCTGAGTCAGTATGACGGTGTCGGACCGGGCCCATGCCCATTACCGACCCCATTACTTTCTCTAGCCACATATTTGGCACTAGACGATCGTTTGACAAACTGTCAATGACTCTGGTTTTATTGGAGTAGGACAATACCATTGAATATACCAACAGGTGTTCAGGGTAATGTTTAGATATAGTCAAGTTGAATCATACATGAATCCAATAGGGCCCCCGAGACTAAAATATTATAACTCACAAATTGAGTGTCTGATTAATACTTTGTCTGTTGTGTTGAGAACACTATGAAGAGGTAGTCATTTGAGATACTTCAATGTAGGACTTAGTGACAGTTGGAGTTTCGACCTGTAGCTTGTGGAAAGGACCCTCCAGGAGACGAGTGAGAGGAGTACCGAGACCTAGTAGCTGGCTGATACCAGCTGACTGCTTGATCGATTTGACTCGGGGGGATTCAACTAGCCCAATGGAAAGCGCCTGGTAGTTGGCAGTAGACCCAAAGAGGAGTAGTTCCTGGTAGTTCGCGGCAGACCCATGGTACATGACATGAGGAGTACTTCTGTAGGCTATTAGGGGGAGAACTTGATAGTTGGATGCAGACCCATAGTGGGGAGCACCTCTGTGTGAGCACGGCAGACCCACGATACTCGATAGGAGGAGTACCTCAGCAGTCCAAAGAAAGTAGGAAGCACATGGTAGTTGGCGGCATGCCCACTGTAATCTAAAGAGGAAATGTTCTCTAGCAGTCGGGGTTTTGACAATGTGAATAAAAATCCTGGTTGAGCTGAGTCAGTAAATTTTGTATTTACCTCATGACTGAGATGGATTACGTGATAACTTAGGTATATGTATGGGCATATTCCAAAGTGAGGTTATATATGGATTTCAATCTTCTTGGTTTATCATTGTTGGATTTTGAGAGGCCTGAGGGTCTTGGGGTCCCTACTGAGTATTGTTATACTCACCCCTGCATAGGCTATGCCCGCAATTCGTTTTCTTTGTTGCAGATGATGGGCAGTGCTAACCGAGGCTGAGTGGACCCAGACTGGACGGTACCTAGAGTTGGATTACATGACAAGAAGATACATGGAGGAGACTGACGAATGTGGAGTGTTGTAGAGGCTATCTGTATCTACACTTCAGGTAGGATTTCCTAGAGGACGATCCAGCAGCTACTTCAATTATCATCTATTGTATTTCAGTTTCCTTGTACTTTATAGTTGGGCTTGTATTTCCGTCCCCTTTTAATTTTTAGCACTCCTTTTGTATACAATTTTACTTTTTGTTTTGCTTCCAACTTGTACTATGTTGTGTGTGTTATAATTTTTAAAGGCAACGCCTTCCCAGTTTTAGGGATTTATGCATTTGGTGCTAGTTTCTTGTCCCTGTCCTATGGAAGGAGGGCTTGGGGTAGTCATGGCACGTGCCACATGGGATGGGTCGTGACCAGTTTTTATGAATTTATATTTCATGTTTTAATCCACTGACAAGACTTATGAATTTCGAAGGAGAAATTCAATTTAGGGGGAATGGGTCTAATGTAACCCCAAAGGATTTTATGATCCTATTATAGAAAAAAATTTATTTTATTTAATATCGTGAGTTATATGTTAAACCATGTAATTCATTATTTGTGCTCTACAACCAGATATTCTTACGTAACATGCAATAATGACATGGATTGTGTTACAGAAGACATTGTGTTTCAATGAAGCATCATTGTATTATTATAATTATATAAATGATCCTATTTTAAACTTCTTATTAAACATGATAATATGATAATTAATAAATATTAATTAAAATTTTTTATAATATTTTTATAAAAATAAATCATATTAATGATAAAATATATAATTTTTATATGATTGAAAATACTATTATCAAAATTGAACTTATTTTTATTTACTTTGTGATAATTAATAAAGATATTATAGAGAATTTTTAAAATTTAATTAGATAGATAGAAAATAAAATTTTAATTCATATTTTACTACTTATGTTATCGTAAATTCTTGGTATTTTTTTGAAATATTACATTTTTGTATGAATAATAAAAAATATTGAATTTTAATTGAAAAAATATTTTTTATATAATATATTGATAAATTTTTATAATATATTAATTTGAATTTAATTTGTAATTAGATCAATTTCAAATTATTTAATACAATTTTAAATAATGTATACAATTTCAAATTAAAATTAGAAATGAAAACAATTTAATATTTTGAAATTTTCTCAATAAAAACACGATGTCTCACTATGATAGTGGGATTAATATTAAATTATTTTTACCCACACTTCGCAGTTAAATTTAAAAAATGGTTATTATTATTTTTAATTAGAATTATATTTTATGTCTAATAAGAAAAATTATATTTTTTGACTGAGATGATTTTTTAAAACTGTTAAAATTAATTAGTGTTATTATGGTAAGAACTAGATTACTTAATGAATTAATTTATAATATAAGGTGTATTAATGTCCCAATAAATATAAAACTCTCATTAGATAGAAATATTTATTCTCTCACCACATTTCAATCTATGTTTATTTATTATGACACTATTCCATGAAAGTGGCCTATAATATACATTATGTAATAAAAAAGAAAAAATATGCTTCTTTACATTTAATATTTATAATGCCTTGAGATATGGAAGAAATAACATTAGTTTAGTCGTACACATTCTATTTAATGTTGAAGTAGTTTTTTTCATTATATTAAAGTATATTTATTTATTAAAGATGAATTGTATAGATTAGCTTCTTATGGAATTCCAAAAGCCATAAATATTAAGTTAATAATTAACTAACAAAAATGTTGTTTTATTAAAAGTATTAAAATTTAAAAAATTATTATACTTTTAAAAATTGTTTTAGATTTTAATAAATATAAAATATATTATATTCATGTACATATTTATCTTTTATAATTAAAATTTTTAAATATATTTCGTAATAACATTTTTAGGATAGTTTAGTTTAAAGAGGTGTTTTTGGGTGTACATATATTAATTTTAAAATTATCTTCAAATAGACATGAGATTTATTTATTTTAATTTTGATTCAATATTTATAATTATTTTAGTCTATATTTACTAATAAAACTCAATTTCGTTTTTTCATAATGTTATTATTATGTTGGATAAAATCTAGTTACCTTAATAAAAACAAAAATGATAAAAGTGTGGAAACATAGTAGTAATCAAAAAAATATATAAAAATGTTCATATTATTGTGTTTTGGAGATATAAATATACCATAATTCCTCAATAAAAAATTATTTTTACATTTTTAATAACATTTGGTTAGGGATATATCCCAATAGTGTTTGTATTTTTGTATTTACAAGAGTTCCGCCCCTCCTCCTCTACAAAAAGTAATTTATGATTCCTATAAATCACACATATCAAGCCATTTGGATAAATAAATTCTTCATTAAGGAGCTCCAGAATTCCCTCCTTTAATTATATGTACATATATTTTTTTTAAAAATATATCCAAGGAAGCCCTAGGTGGAAATCCAATGGAGTTACTGAAAGGTGATGTATTATTCAACAAGAACCTTGTTTTTATTTCTCTATCCACCCCATCACTTAATATTATCATATGTTTATGTTATATAATAAGTATCCAAAAACATACATATATGTTGTTATTTTAATGGTTATACCAACTACCATTCACACATCCTTCAAATTGGAAACGCAATCATCATTCATGTGTACGAGATACTACCACCTCGTGATCTAATGTCATCTGTTCCTACATTACCACAGATATGGGTTTGAAATAATGATGTATATTTATATTATATTTTATATATTATATTTATTTTTTATTTAGTATTATGGGAATATTATTAAAAACATGGCTTTATTATTTCCATTTTTTGTAAATACAGTGACTTTGTTTTTGGATGTGTGGGATACCGCCCTCTCCGAGCGATGTGATTCATTCAATCATTACATTAAATCAATTAATGATGCGTTTAATAAACATATATGATATATATTAATTAATTATTCTAATTAAATGATAATATACTTAATATATTTCATTTATAGCCTTTTTTTAATACGACAACAAAATAGAAACATTGTTCATGCGTACTAATGTAAATACCGTTTCAATTAATGGTAATTTTCATTTTATATTTGTATATTTTATAGATTATTAAAAATATTTGTGAAAATATTATATATTATATTAAATCATGCTTTTCATTTATGAAAAAAATTATAAATTTTCTACGTTATTGGATCAAGAAAATCAAATGAAAACACATATGAAACATAAAGAGGATATTACCCAAAACACAATATTAACAGGAAATAATTAAAAAAGGATAATATAATGACATAAAACATAAAATATTGAATTGTATATATGAATATATTTACTTTTAAGATGTATAATATTATTATTTTTATTATACATGATGTTTGAATGTGCATCAATAAAGGAAATACTTAATGTAGGGGAATTTCATCTCACTATCTTATATTATTGAGATATATGCCATATTCACAAACCATTTTTTGTGGTTTATATAATTGTATAGAAACATTTATATCATTAATTACCTTTACAACATTATTTTATCTATTTCAATTCATGTTATTCTTTGATGGGGATCATTATTCCAATTATACTCTGGTATTAAGTGTTCTCTCTTCTCAGTTTTATTTCTATGAGATTTATTCCTTGTTCACAACTTATTTATTTTGTGTGGTGTATATACATCCCAATAATGTATTATATTATTATTATAAATAAATTTATGTATTTTTACATATCCATTTTATTATAATTCACTCATGGGTAATATGATTTAAAAGTTACCAAATAAGTTATGTAATTTTGTCTCTATTTAACTTTCTTAAGATAAATGCTTTCTTATGCAAATATGTTTTTATATGAGTTGTTTATAATGAAAATTGAAATTTTATATCAGGAATATATTTATTTTCATTATATATTATGCTTAGTGTAATTTTATTCTATCATGGGTATTATCATTATATGTTACCAAAGTGCTAACTATTTATTACTACAATCTCATCATTTTTCATGACTATTTATGATTATATTGCCTCTGACGAACAATTATGAATCATCTCTCATGAACATTTATTATTTTTACCCTACATCTATCCACAATATCTATATTTATTGTAACCATTTTACCAATTTTTGACACATATGATAATTTAGAAAGTGTTTTTAATAAAATTAGACATTATCTCTCACTTCAAAAGTAAAATTATGTTATTTACAAAACTATGTTTTTTAAAACGTTTTCAAAAAATTATTTAATCTCATTTTAATACTCATTTATACACATGATTAAAATTTTTAATGAAATTTCGTTTTCAATGGAATCTAGTTTACACTTTTTTAATCAAGGAACTTTTATTAACTTTTCTCAATGTAAAAGGAATGTTCAGTATGTAAGGATTTATTGATTTTTATGACTGTAATTTCATTGAATATTCCTTTAGAAGATTAAATCATTAATTATTAACAAAAATTGTTTTTCTAAATAAGTTTGAAATTAATTTATATTTAAAAAAAATAAAAAAGTTTTCAAAATTTATATTTTTAAAATGTAGTTGAAATTATTTTCAAGCTTCTATTATAATTTTTTAGGGAAAATATTTTCAAAATTATTTCAATATTACATCTATTTTTCAAAATAAATAATATAATAAATTTTTTTAATTGTTTTTTATGATTTTTTAATAAGATTTTAAATTATTTATAATAATTTTTTTTCAAAATTTTTTAATATTTATTTATATTTTTTTTTCAAATAAAATGTTTTTTATGATATTTTCAAGCTTTCTGTATAAGATTCAAATATTTTTTCAAAGGAAAAGGTTTTCAACATTATTTTAAAAAAAATTAATTTCACATAATGTGAAATGTATAATTTCCTCATGAACTATTATAAATAAAATGTAAATGAATTATTTATATATAAAGGATTTCTGAACTAGGTTTATAAAGGGTATTTTCAATAAAAATGTCAATTTACTTATGATATACTCTAAGTGGTGTTTCCTAAACCATCTTTATCTTAGATGAAATATTCTGATAATTTTTATGATTTAATAGGGATATGATCCACAAAAACCATTCTAGTTTTTTTTCAGAATGGTTAGGATTTTGATGACATGTTGTTTTTGAAACCCATTTCTCTTCCACGAGCTATATACATTTTAAACAATATTTATTTAGTAGGTTATGAATTGATGAAATGATTATGAAGAATTTTTTTTCAACATGTTATGTTTTGATGATATGTTCATGATACCCATTTCATTTCATGTGTTACACTATGATTTTGATGACACCTATATATTTTTATTTCCCATGATATGATTTATGTTTTATTAAAATGTAACACATCTATTTATAATTTTATTGCATGATAGGTGGGACTAATATCTTCGAACAATTAATTTGGTAAATTATTATATAACATGAGACAATTATGGGAAAAAAGTTGATAGGCTTGATCCCTAATGGGACACATATGCGTCCTGATCCAAATTTGGAAATATGTGTACACTGAACCTCTAAGGGGAGATGGATAAGATGATACACTATGGGAAAATGTTGATACCTGATCTACTATGGGAGAATGGGGAAAACATATCCCTTACATGGAAAATATTGCAACTGAGGATAATGGTGTGTCATGCCCGGTAGGTGTAGCCCCAAAATGTTCCCTAATAATTTTTTTGAAATGAGCCCTGACTTCTAGGGAATTATTTTTATTCATGAATGTGAGTTCATGTTCAAAATTTTATGTTCTGACGTGGTTTCATGTCCATATATTTATTTTAGGGACATATTTATTGTACTTAACTAATGTAGAGAATGTTTTTCTATTTAAACATTTTCACAATGTTATAAGCTATTTTTTATGCCACAAGTCAATATATTTTAAAAATATTATTATGTTCTGGTTTATGCTATTTTACATCCTTATTATTTAGGTATTATGAAATTCTAATTTTTATTCCATGACTCTTTAATAAGATCATTGAATATTGGTAATTATCATAGAGTGTTATGATCATGTTCTCATACCCTTATGATAATGATTTGCTGACATATCTTCTTTGATTACCCTTATGAGAATCTAAACACTCCCCTTACTTATGATTCATTTCCCCAGATTATAAAGTAAGGTATTAAGTAGGATTCTTAAAACGGGGAGATCTTTATTAGTGAATTGAAAGATAATTCACAAAATTAGAATATTGTGTTCCCAATTTCCATTGACACTGTACTATTATGATCCTCAGGAATGTATTTTTTAATGAGACAAAGATTGAAAGAAATTGTGTAATATCTATGTATATAAAACTTATGTCTATATTTAATAATTGATGAAAATATATTTTCTTGAACATTACATATCATGAATCATTTACATAGAATTAATGTATCTAGAAAGCAAAAAAAACGTTCCGTTGACTGGATTTAGTACCATATAGTTACTATTTGGAACCCTAGACAATCATTAATCACCCGAAACTCATAAAGGACCACATTAAAGATAAATTAATTCCAAAAATATCCTTGAGTATTTATATAAATAGGGTTTTATGCTACTGCTTCTAATGAGGGATATGGAAATAATTAGAGCGAGAAGCTTCACTAATGATGGTTACTAACCAATATTTTTACCTATTTTCCAGTAATTTTTTATTTTATTATTCTCATTCCCTCCTACTCTAACACCACTTGGACGACGGGATAATACCCACCCAATTCTAGAAATTTGTAGTCGAATGGGATATATGACATCTATTCTATTGCCTTATTTTTAGTAATGTGTTGGATTGTCAAAAATTTTACCCAATTCTGATGATATTATGTTTGTATAATCAAGATCATAGGTTATGAAAACTGAAAAGAAATTATTAAATTCAAAACTGGTTTCCCAAAACTAGGCAAAATAATTGGTGTATATAGGGTATCCTGCTTTAAAAATCGAATCATGGAAAAACGATTTCCCAATCCCGACGGTTACCTTACTATTAGAAAAGGGGTATATCCACATTTAGAAGTGGATAACAGATAATTTGACACACCAAATAATGAATCTGACACTAATAAGGTATTAATAATTTAGTTTTCCAAATCCAATTGCACAAGAACCCTGAAACTACAAAACCATGACAAGGCTTTAAATCCGATTAAAAAAACTGAATAGCTTCATGTTAGTTTATTGCATTCATTAAACTATCTTAAAAAATGTTTTAATTCATTATACTTTATTTTATAATTTATTTAAACCGTTTTCCTTAAAAACATAAAAAATAATTCATCATCTCATAGTTTTTACCATTATCATTTTGCATACTATATTTTTATTAATTATGTAGAGACATTTGAGTTTATAAAATAATTTATTTTCATTATCCTTATAAGGAAATAAAAAATTATTCATGGGATTTTAAATGAGCTAACTTCTCAATAGGAATCATATATATCTTATAAGTGAAAGTAAGTTCGTCATATAATACATGTCTCAAAGAAACAATATTGAGATTAATAATTGTTTAAAATACCATATAATTAATGCATGAATTAATATTTGATTTGATTTTGTGTCCAAATTATAAAACCATATAATCTATGTATAAAATATAATATAATATAATAAGTGGTCATTTTATAGAGCATTTTCTTAGAATATAATCAAATGAGTAGAATTATAACCCAATGAATTGAATTTAAGGTACGAAACCCCTAAGATCAAGTCTTGTCATTATAGATATGTAATTAAACTCATTTTAAAAAATATATATTAATTATATACATTTATAATTACCTATCTTGTTTTATTTATATATTATTATACTATTTTTTCATTTATTTCAATAAGATATGTAATTAATTTATTAGGTAAGTCCACATCAGATTTTATAATGATATTCAGTTCATAATTGTAAAATGAGTATGGTTGGTTCAGCAAGATAAAAGGGATAATTATAAAATAATATTTAACATAATAATAATGATATAATTATAATTTTAGTACATGAAAAATAATTATTTATTAATCTATGAAAAAAAGTTAGGAAAACCAAGCAACATCATCTCATGAGTCTATAGTCCAAAAATAAAGACATGCAACATTTTTACTTTTTGATTGATGGAAAATAAATTAATTCAATAAAATATTACGATTAAAAGAAATCCTCAATTTATAATCAAAAATTAATTTCATTAAAACCATTCCCATTACCGGCCATGTAATGTGGTTTTTAAAAAATGATGTACATCACTACATGGAGATGATTGCCCACAAATTTTTCATTGATGATGATTATATGTCTAAATATTAAAATTAAATGTAGATAAATGATATATTTTATTTAAAAATTAATTATTATGTAATGAATTAACATATATACATAAAATAAATTATAATAAGAACCCATTAATAGAATGTATGAGTAACAAATTCCTAAGTTATTGGGATTGTTGTCTAGATATATGGTTGTATGTTGGTTTTTTCCATTTGTTGGAAATAAATATATATAAGGTTATTAAATTAAAAAAATATCATATATTCAGATCATATAATTTGTCATAATTATATATTATTTGTTGAGATTTAATTTAATGGTCTAGAAATATACTTAAAATGAAAACTAATTTTAGGATGTCTAACTAGTCTTGGAAGAACCACCTTTGGATTTCTCTTTAAAGACCCTAGAGATAAATATTTAAGAAGATAAGATCCTAAAGAATGTTTTTTAAGATGATGAAAAATGTTTTTAGGTTCTGATTATGATATGTAACTCAAGATGTGTCAAGAACACAATACAGGTAGTGTCCTTTTATACAAGTAGAGAGAAGGGAACTTGGATTTACTTAATGTATTAAAATTATTTAAATTAATTTTACGTTCATGAGGTACCAAAACGATACATTTTGAATAAATGAATTTTATGTTCATGAGGTACCAAAACAATACATTTTGAATCTATGATTAGTAATTTAAAAAAAACCTTATTAAATAAAATTTATAAATGTTAATGTGATGTTTTAACACTTATGTCTTACTTTAAAAAAATATTTACAATTTTAAAAAATATCATGATAATATTGATTTTTAGTCTTTAAGGGAAGTTAATTCATTATATACAATGAAATGTAACCCATAATTGTAGAATATGTGATATTAAAGACCATATCCCATTCACATGGATTATTATTATTTTTTATAAATAATGAACAATTTTTAAAAATATTCTTTTATATAATATAAAATTAAAGTCATTTTCCAAAATATTAAAACAACATGATTAAAAAAAATCAATATTTTGATTTTTTTAAATTAGAATATTTTAATACTAAAAAAATAAATTATAAACAACTATGTAATTATTGTAATGTAGTAAATTTTTAAAAAAAGGTTACGTTTGATGTTTTAAAAATCATTTACAAGATATTTCTACTACTTTTACATACACTGTTCCAACATTGCACAAAATTATCGGGCAATTATATTATTTATAAATAAAAAACACCATGATTAATAAAATTTCTCTATATTCAATATAAAATTTTATATATAGTAATAATTTTGTATCCCAATGACAAAACAGTATAGTTATTAAAACAGATAATGTGAAATTATTGAATTTTCCATTACTTATGATAATCTAATCATAAATGTCAAAGACAAATCACACCAAATTTTATTATTTTACAATATATTATGGTAGTGGTTAAATAAAACAAATAAAATAAACTATAGTAATGTATATGGATGATTTGGAAGCCCGATTTCATAGTTTTAATTGTGTTATACACATTTTACCCATACCATGGGGACAATGTTTTTACCAACAATACTATTTTAAATGACCAAAAAATAAACATAAACACTTTATTTTTTTATACATTCATATTCTTAATATTTAAGGAATTTTATCAAATCCCATTCCATTAAGAGTCATAAATTACATTTAAAATCAACCCACTGAACGTGGAGAAAACGTATTTTTTGAAAAATGAATTTCAATGTATAAAAATGTTTTTATATCTAAAATAGGCACAATACAGTTTACAACTAAATTAATTAAATAATTTTTAATCAAATGGAAGTAAATAAATATTAAATCTTTCATAAAAAATTATCGTTTTTATATCATTAATTTAACATATAATTTTGTAAAATATTTTTTACTTTTTTACTATTCACAAGAAAATTAATTTTGTTAGAAAAATCAATAATTTCTAGATTTTGATATGTTTGATATTATTATTTTAAAAAAATACATTATTTAAAATTTAAATTTTCTAAAATAGGTTGAAAATAAATATAATATTTTCTCATGTATGAAAAATATAGATTTTTACGGAAATGTATCTTCGAAGCATAAAATGATGCTACTAAAAATGGAGTAATTTTTCATAATAATTAATGAGAAATTTTTATTTTGTATAAAAATTATATATATATATATATATATCTTTATAATTATGTTACTCTTGTTAATTCTTACGAATTCATTGACTTGGTTATAATAGTAAAATTTAAATATTATATTTAATAAGAATTAAAGCTCGATGTTCTTTATCCTATTTATTATAAAACATATTATTCTACTATAATTTTTGTGTATTACAATGTACCACCAATTAAATAAATTGTATCCTCAAAATTTTATCACGATCCGGGTAAAAAATCATTTTATATATGAAATTACATTTATTGAAAACTCACAACATAAAAAGGGTTCATAAAATATCCTTTCAAATAGAGAGAATGTGAAAAATTGATTTATTTTGGAATAAAGTAAAATTGGGTTACCAAATAGGATAATATTATTGATTTTTTAAAAATGGACATGGAGTAGAAAATATAAATTCAAATAATGATAGAGGGTGACAGATAATTTAATCATGGAAAAAATAATGGAACCAATATCATGAATTAAAAAGATATAAACATTATATTCATTAAAAATAAATGATTGTTTAATGATAAATTTTTTAATTTATTAGTGATTACTTTATTATGTAAAAAATTAAAATTATAAAATATAAAAAATTGATTTGATTCCAATCCATAAATGAAATAGCATCCATTGGTTGGGCTTTTTAACAAGTTTCCACCTCTATTTCAACCCATACACCAATCGATGAATATCCAAGATGAAAATATCTTATGACTAAAGTATCAAATTATAATATATTCTAGGATATATTCATGGATAAGAATATTTCCCGCCCATTTTTACTAAATCAATAATGGTTAGAACAAGGTAAAATGGTTCCCAAAATATATAAACCATTATATAATGAAATAATATTTTAATGTCCCCAATTTCCAAATTAACACCAATGTTTTACCTTAGATATTTAAATAAATAAACGTAACTATATCTAAATTTTCCTAAATTAAATCAATATTAATAATGATTTAACCTCAAATTTTTTTCACATACCTTTAATCTTACATCCCAAAAAATTTAATTATATTCTTTAGAAATAATATTTCATGTTAAACACACCATATAAATATAATTCATCCCAATAAAATGCATCCCTACATGTCATTAATTACCATAAAATACCATCACCTAAGACCACAAGAGGGGTGTATATAACATTTAACATATGATCAATACAAAATCCATATTTTCTAAAAGGAAATAATATTTGACATCATACAAGATACACCACATCAAGTCAAAACGAACAACTACACATTATTATTTAAATGATTTCATTATTACACTTCCATAAGGGTAGAGAGTATAATTGAAATTCACAATTTTTTGAAAATATCAGTTACACATGTATATATAATGAATTATATTGTAAATAATTAAAAATAATTATAAAAAAAAACCATTTTGAAAAGAGAATGAAATATTTTTCAGGAATACTAATTAAATGTGAATATGTATTTCGTATAATAATAAATTAAAAATACCCATTTTGACTAAATTAAATATAATTTTTACCATTTATCTAAGGTGTTATCGACACATGATATCAAAAAATGAAATTTTACACTTAAAAGAAATTGTTTTGAGGGATTTTTGGCTCTTGTTATTGAAAACTTGTTATAGAACTAAAATTTTTATTTTTTCTAAATTTTATGGGAATAAATAATCTCAATTTTTTAAATCATAATGTCAAAATTTTCATAGTGATTATTTTTGGTATTCTTATGATAAGTGTTATTTTTTTATGAATAGGGGAGAATACTACATTTTAATTGAAATCTAGATTATCATAAAAAAAATATATAATGGTAAATTATATATTAAATTGGTTATAAAGAAAGTTATTTCATCCAAACATTTGTTATTACAATTTTTGAAATTATATTCATTTTTTATTGAAATGATTTATAAAATCCTTTCAATCTTTTGAATATTTTTTCATTAAAAATTCTCTTTCTCATCACATCTAGGGGATTACATTTAAAGTAATTTTAGCCACTTATCTAATTTTAATTTTGAGAAACATATTACATATTTTGAATAATAATGGAAAAATTAAGTAAATATTATAATTTTCTTTTTGGAAAATATGATCAGTGAACCTAGTTATTTTATCACCACGAGTAAAAGTAAATTGTGAAATTAACGACAAAGAAATATTCTAAATATTATTCAGTTACATTTACACTTGTACCAATTTTATTTGATGAGTATTTTTCATCTTAAATCATGTATGGGTTAAATATAGGTTCTTTTAGGGCCACATTTATGAATTTTAAGATCCTTATAGTATTTTATTTTATGAAAAGTCAAACATTCCACAATAATGTTTTTAATCAGTATAAAATTTTAATATGTAGTAATAAAAAATATATATTAGACCATAAATATTTTTTAGAAGTAAAAAATATATATATTAATCATGGTAATTTTTTTTATATTTTTTGAATGAAATATCTACTCTGATTTCTTTAATAATAATGATGCAGTAATTAATTTTTTAATGAAAATATATCATAAAAGGTATTAAATTTTTTTATGAAATATAATTCTGTATAATTAATTGTATAATAGAATTTTATAGACTAATTTGACACGTTATTTATGTATTATAATTTTTTGGATCGAATTTATCTTATTTTATCAAAATTTTCAAAATTCACAGTAATTGATAGTGTCAAAATTTACATTAACGATATTTTTAAATATATAATATTTTAATTAATGGTATAGTATATACAAAAATAATAAAAATATCATCCAATGTATTGGGAAATTGTTTAATAATGCATTCATGATTTATTTCTAGTTTTTTTTAATTTTATTGTAACTATATTATCCCTTACAAAATAAAAGTCCATGTTTTCACAATAAGAGTCAAAGGGGATTAAATAATGGTTACAACCTATATAATTATATATATTTATGTTAATGTTTAGTAAAAACATATCTTAACTTTTTTATGTATTAATTTCAAATATATATATATTATATTATTAATTAATAGGTTCAGTGTCATTTCCAATTCAAATTTAATTTCTTTTAATTTAATATTTTATCAAATTACAAGAGCTTCCACCCACTCTCCATAAATGGAGACATATTTTTCATTTATCATTACACATAAATAAATTGGATCATAAAATAACTATCAAAATACCATCATATAATGCATATCCATGTTCTAGAGGTATTGTTTTTGGAATTACACCATCATTAATGTTCTTAAGGTGTTAAAAAAGTTATTTTTCGAAGAAGATATATCATTTTTAGTCAAGTTATTTTGTTTTATTTATTATTATACCTACCACGTACCATATTAAATTACCAATATCAGTCATAAATTTCATCAAATGTAAAAATAATTAATCGTTCATGTGTATGGGGTTCTCTTGCCTTGCTAACAAATATATTTTGTTTGGCATCACAGTATCCCAATAGTGGTTATAATGATGGTATTAATGTTTATATATGTTATTAATGAAACATTCATCATTTTATAAATATAATATATATTATTTAAATTCTTACATTTCTATGCATCTAAAAATGATAACATCCAGCGTGCATAGGTGTGAATTATCACATCTATAAAGAGATGCGATTTTTTTCAAAATAAAATCATGTTGATGATATATATAAGTATATTTTAAAAAATAAAATCATATTAATTATTTTATTATCATTCTATAATGATAAAAATATACTAAATTTTATTCTCTAGTGATAAATGAGAATTGGAAATATTATTCATGCTTACATATGACCCAACCTCACCATGCCTGTAACATAGTTCATTTTTCATAACCATCATTAATTGATGTATTTATAATTATAATTGAATAATTATTATTATTATGTAATGAATATTTTTATGGATGAGAATTAATATTGACTATTATTACTATAAACATCCTCCTAATTTCATTTTGGACTCAATTACCGAATTTCATCAACACATCCAACGTGAACTTACGTAGTTGGGTAATTAATATAAAATGGTAATAACTTATATAAAAGGATTAGTAAACATTAAAAATGTTTTAATGAAACTAAATAATTAATTAATGTTTATTATTTAGGGATATAATGAATGTACGTGATGTTTTACAATATATTAGATGTTTTAAAATTTTATTTTTTAATTTTCTCAAAAAGGTTTTCAAATAGGGAACTTTTATAAGGTTTTATGTAAAAGGAAAACTTTTAAAAACCACAATTCAATTTTTCTCCTTCAAATATTATACAAATGTAAAAATAATACTTTTTTAACATACACATCATGAATGTTATTTCACAATATCCTGATTCTTTAAAGATAAAATGTTTTCATTATAATTTTTCATAGTTTTATTCAAATAAAATGGCTTAAATATTATGTGAATGGTTTTTAGATTCTAAAAGTTATTTTCAAATGAAAATGGTAATTTGATTTCAGAAAGATTATTATATAATGGTTTAAATTTGTTTCAATGGGACTTATTCATGATTTTGTCATTGGAAATTATTTACATTTGGTACACCTGGATTTTCCAAGTGAGCCTGTTATGGATTATATGAATGGTTGGTCCCTATTATAGCTCATGTGTGAGCCTGATATAGATTATAATAATGGTTGATTCCCATTATAGATAATGATAAAAGAGTGATCCCAATATAGATTATACAAAGGGTGGGACCCATTGTGACTCTCCAATGCATTGGGTACTCAATATGATGAAGCTGACCATATAGTTATTGTATTTGTAATTGTTATATAAGGGGTTTATGTTGATGATTTCCCAATCGACCTATATGTGATTTTACAAGTTTGATAATATGTTTTTATAGAAATCATTTTATTTTAATAATATAATACATTTAACTTTTAAACATAGGATATGAGTTATATTTCAGGTAAAATGGTATGTTTTTATGAATTTTTTTATGGTTTTTCACGAGGTCAATTTTCTTTAAATTTATATCCCTTACTAATATTTCTATAAACACCCATAGTTTTCAAATATTTTCTATAAAGTTTAAAGATGGTCAATGGAATGGATGAGGTTAATATGAAATTCAAGAATATTTTTCCTGAAAATAAATCTAAAACATTTAAAATGTTTTCTATAGGGGATAAAATAGATACTGATTGAAATACACCACATTGTTTTATATATTTTTGATATGTATGAGATATGAAAAAATTATATAAAACAATAACCTCAAATGATCATAAAATGTATGAGAATGAATTATTGACATAAAACTCAAGACAATATAATGTTTTCTAGAGGGGTATTTCTAGTTGTAATTATAAGATGATTTAGATAAAATTAGGGGTTAGGTAAATGTTAATATATACCCATAATTTATTTTTAATTTATGGATGTATTATAAAATTTCAAGATTAGAATGTTTCTTCCTTTAGGATATGTCTATTTAGAATGGGTTTCTATATTGAAAAAAGGGAAGCTATGTTATGGAGGCATCAATAAGAAAAAACTCATGGAATATAGGTAGAAGGATGAATATTTGGTGGCAGCATAAGAAGTAAATTTTAGATGGGTTTCCAAGTAAGTACCCAAATTTATTTAGTATATTTATATTAAAGTTAATAAATTTTAAATTGATTAAATCGAATTTTAGGAAGAGTATTTTCTTTATAATAATTTAAAAGTTAGGACAACATTGTTTTTTAGGTAAACACTATTGGGATATAGTTTTCTAAATATTATGTTCTATGAGAATATAATAGTAAGAAATGATAAATATGGATGGAAATAGAAAAGAATACAACTAAAAATCCATGAGGTATGAATAAAAAAACTTAAAAGTGTGGAAAAAACATTTTTGGGAATTTATGTATGTTTCTGGAATGTGTTATGTGTGTGTTATGTTTTGTCATTGGGTTCATGACTAAAAATAAAAGTATTCCTTAAAAAATGAGATAAAAAATATTCATTAAATATTATGATGATACAACTGAAATTATTTTGACTGTTATACTAACATGTGCACTATGATTCTTACTCATTGGGAGAATCATCAACATCACATGAAAAAGGGGTAGAAAAATAATTATATATTACTAAAAATGATATTAAAAAATATATTGAATAGATTAAAACTCAAGGTATCTAATTATTTTTCGAAGTATGATCATAAGTTTAAATTTTTAGGAACCCCTCTTTAAATTCTTCTTGAAACAAAAATAAATTCTAAGGCATTTATCATGTTTCAAAAAATGTATCAGGTGCTTGCAACACATAATTTTATGAAATAAAAAATGTAATTTGAGGGATACTAAATTGAATTTTTATGAAAACAATTTCATATGTATTGGTAGAATTTATTGTTTTTATGATATTTTATTTTGAGGTAATTTTGGTGTATTAAAATTTTAGAATATGTTTTTTTATTTTAAAATGATATGGTGATTTTGTGGTAACTGATATTTTTGAAGATGTTCACTATTATGGAAAATCTATATGATTTATTCAAACAGAATAGTATTATATTTTATTGAGTGAGGGTGGTTGAATTGAATTTTGGAAGGATATATTATTTGATTTTGGATTATGGTGTTTCTAATTATTTATAATAAAATAATATCATATATTAGAGATTATGTGATATAGGAAATTACATTTTTGGCATGATATATTATGAGTGGTTGATATTATATGGAGATAAATGTAAATATTTACCTTGGAATATTATGTCATCAAATATATATTTTTGGTTTCAATAACATTCTACAATATTTTTAAAGAATTATATATATATATATTTTTTGAATTATCTTTGTGAAATTTTGGTAGCACTATTTAATTTCATAAATTAAAACTAACATTTGTTTCTTTCGATGTTTTATTTATTTTTTGAATTATCTTATCTTTTCTTAGTATTATTTAGATTTTTTAATTCATAATTATTTGAAGAAAATATTTATTTCATATTGGAAATTTATTTATTGTTAGAAGATGATTCTAGTGATTCATGTAAAAAAATTCACACCCGTCATTTATTGAAAAGTTTAGTTTGTTGTGGAAATTGATTAAAGGATGAATAAATATTTTTCAATTATGTAAACATTTTTAAGTTCTTATTTCAGATTTCAATGTAATTTCTCAACTATTGGAAAAATATCTTGAATGAATAGTGTTATCAATATACGTTTCCTATCATGAAATCAATGGATTTTTATACGATCAAAAATTTACGAATTTTATTATCAACATCCCCGTGAACATGTTCTCTACCACTATTCATCAGAACACTATATAAATTTTTATCTTCTATTTCTATTTTTTCCTACATGGAACCCTGTAAGTTGTTATCCCAGGCGACGTTCATAATTTCATATATCTCTTTTAGATGGAAGTTTTGTTGACCATTATTAAAATATGGGATTTCAAAAAATTTATTATTAAAATCAGATGGTTAATTACCAATACATCAATAAATTTATAGGTAAAATATTAATTTTTGGGTGGGATATAACCTATGATGTTTTTAAAAAGAAATACTAGCTTTCATAGTGTACAATATATGTCATATTAACATTAAACAAACAGCTAAATATTATTATTTATATTTTACCATTATAACATAGCCATTTGAATAGAGGGTTTGAATAAGACATAATTAATTATGAAAATATAATTTAAAACACACATAAATATATATATATATGTATATATATATATTGATTTCTTTTGTGACCAATTAATTATAAAAAAAAACCATTTTGAAAAAAATAAAATATTTTTGTGAAATAGTATTTAAATGTGAACATCTGTATTTTATAACAATAATTAAACAAATTACAATAATTTTATTATATTTAATATAAATTTTAACATTAATCTTATGTTTTTTCATTATATAATATTAAAATAAATCCAATTTTATCCATAATACTATTATTTTTCTAATGGAATTTCTATCAAATGTTGATTGAAAACGTATTTTAAAGTAATATTTGACACCTTTATAAATTATATTTTTAATAAATAATATTAATTTTTAAAATATTATTTTCCAAAAATAATTTTTTAAATTTGTGGTATTTTTTTCCGAGAATCTGCATTTTTTCAACAACGAAAAATATAGCAATTAATTTAAAATATACTTTTCATTTAAAAAAAATTATAATGATAAATTTTTTTTTAAAATTGGGTATAAAGGTAAAATAGATAAACTATAAAAATAATTAATAAAATTTAGTTAAATGAAATAATTTTCATATTTCATTTCATTATAAAATCATTTCAAACTTTGGATTATTTTCAATTTAAAAACATGCTTTCTTATCCCATCTATTGGGATAATTTTAAATTAATTTTTATTCACTTATGTGTTATAAATTTTGTAAAATTGATACCATATTTCTAATTATAATGTCTTAATTTATAAAATAGAATCATTTATTTTTGAAATATATGAATTTTAATGTTAGTAATTTTGACACCACAATTAAGGTTAAATTATGCAATTTAATGTAAAAATAAAATTATAAATATTATCCAATTACTATAAAAATAATCCCAATTTTATTTTATTAGTTATTTATTCTTAATTCATCAATTGTTTTAATTAATGAAATATATTATCCACTTCTATAACATTAAACCACTTGTAGTATGTAAATTTTATAAAAAGTCAATCTTGTCAAATTAATGTTTTTACAAGTATAAAACTTTTTATATGTTTTTATCCAAATTTATATTAAACCATAATAATAATTTATAAATTTAAAATATTTATCATCATCAAGGCATTTTTTTTAACTTTTAACTTTTATATATAAAACTAAATGATATCAAAAAAATGATGGTGAAATTATTTTACTAATTAAAATATTATATAAATTATATTAAAAATACTTTAATAAGCATAATTTTATATAATTATTTATATTAAAAAATATTATAGATTAAATTTACATTTTACTAATGTATAATAATATTGTTTTTGAAGCTGACTAGTTGTATTGATATTATGAAATGTTAATGTAGTAAATAGTGTCAAATTTGGAAATAATGATATTTTTAAAAATAAAATAATTTATTAAATGATATTGAATTTATAATAATATAAAATTTGTCAATGATATTCGGATAAGATTGAAAATTTTATCCACGATCCATTAATGGGTCTGTTGGAATATTATAGTAACTATATTACCCCTTAAATAGTAAAAGTCCAAGTTGTTACAGTAAGTGTTATGGTGTTTAAATAACATTTAAATCCAATTGACCTATATGAATGTCCAATTAAATCAAACTGGAAAATATTAACCATTCTAGTGTTGTTATGTAGGGATGGGAACCACACATAGTGGTCATTAGGTGATAAGGAAAAAAGATTCTATGATGAAGAAGTGACTTTTTTAATCACCTGTATTTGTTTTGTTTATTCATGCACATACCAAGAATACATCTTAGACTTAGGAAAAAAAATAATAAATCCATTTTCATCTATATACTTATTTGTTATTGTGTAATTGGCTCGACCTATATGAATTTCCAATTAAATCAAACTGGAAAATATTAACCATTCGTCTGTATGTCGGACTACTCTCTCGCGAATCGATATAATTTATTTTCAATATCCGTCTCTCAGGAGAAATTATAAATATAGAATTAATATATATATATATATATATATGGTATCAATGAAATCTTTATCATTCTGAAAACAATATATATAATTTATATAATTTCCCTTCCATGTACAGAAAAATGATAACATTGTTTGTCTGTATGTGTGAATTTCCATCTCCATAAATCTTTGCGATTCATTTTACACAACCACATCACATGAATGATATATATAAATTTATTTATAAAATTAATATGATATTAAGGTTATTAGGAAAAATTTTATTTCTAACATTATACATACCTTCTTCCATAATGATCGTTGAAAAATGGAAACGTTACTAATGAGAATTTATGATTTGCTGTCTCCATGATTGTAACATATTTGATATAACGACCCTACACATTTCTTAAAATACTATTACATCATTTTAAATATAAAAAACATAATAGTATTACACATATAGGATCCAAAGGTTTAGTGTCTTGGTAAAACTAGGACCATACACTACAATTACAACATCAAGCATAAACATTTATTTAATTTATTTTCCCCTAGCTTCTCATTGGCAGTTGTCCTATCCTTAAAACATGATGCCACATGATGATATAAATCAAAAGTGGGGAGATAAAGTCCTAGTAATAGTATATATAAGAAGAATACAGGATGGGGTGAGCATAATCATGACATAGGAAAAAGATCAAAAACATGAGAGGAGCATAAATAAAAGACTTGAAATGTGGAAATGCATAAAAATAAAACAAAATGACTTAGTGGAAATCTACCAAATTTTTTTTTGAACCAAGATATAATCATTTTCACACATCATTTCACATTTACTCATGAGATTAATTACTTTACACCATGCATTGGAGCGCTGTATAATTCTGAGTGCACCCATCACATTTAAACATTCGTATTGTGCTATATAATTCCGGGTGCACCCGTCACATCATAACATTATCATTTATCATGCATGAAAAATGAAAATTTAGAATAGATGAATATAAATAACCCATGAAATTTAATGGGTTCCATATCCTACAAACACATTCAAAAACATTGGGCTCCAAAAAGAAAGAGGGAATAACATACTTGATACAAGAACCACAAATCTTGAATAAATAGTAAAATGTGTGTTCTTAAATGAAGAGTTCTTTTGGAAAAAAATTTGATTGAAATAAAAAACAAAGGTAAACATTTATATCCCATAAAACAAAAGACAATGATGAAAAAATGATTTTTTAGGAGTAACTATAACAAAAAATGGAGTGAAGGATGGAGAACCCGAAGGACGAAATTTGGGTTTGAGAATTTCCCATTACCTTGTATCTGAATACCATCATCACTTTAATTTCCTGTATGAAAACATTATATTCATTAATTAGAAATCCAGAACCATGTGTACATTAATATTCTTAATTACGGTTTTATTATGTGATTTTATGTGCCTTTGGATGAGGTATAGAGTTAAAAACATTGTTTGAGAATTCTTGTTTTTATGGTTTTCTTGAGTGGTTCACTTATATTCTTAAATGGATGTTTGGGTAGAACATAAGTAAACATACAAAACTTTTATTTAATTTTATTATTGATGTTACAGGAGATTAAATGATCTTATGATGAATTATATTAGATCCATGTGGATGTATCATTAGATAAGAATTAAATGATGATTGTTTGGGTTAATTTGAACGATTTTTCGATCATAATGAACTTATTTTATTTTATCACTTGAAATATGGTCATATGTTACTTCCAGAAGATTAAATAGAATATAATACAAATTAAATGTTTTATTTCAACCATAATAATGGTTTAATGACTATATCAGAAGCTAGAAATGGAAGAATAAAACTCGTCGTTCTTGAAGGTGATAAATTAACACCTCACGAACAATGTTCTCCTTAATAAAATACAAGTAAGAGGAAAAGGGGGTTGGATGATATAATGTACTATTTAAATCATAAAAATCCATAACATGTATAATACTGGAGATAAAATAACATTTGGATGAATATTGATGGGGAGAGATCAAGAAATAAACATGATCTTTAAAGGAAATTAAAGGAGATGAGGGAGATAAATTACCTCTTAAATCTTCCGCTTGAAATCCTCTTTAAGAAAGGTAGGATTGTTCTTTGGATGAGACCAGAAACCAATAAAAGTAGGAGAGGGTATGGGGAGATTGTTTGGAATGAGTTTAGAGATTGATTGGAGCTTGAGAGGTGTGAGGAAATGTGGGTGTGAAGGGTTGTTTTTATATTGGAGGGGAGAGGGGTTTCCTTAACATAAAACTCATTAGTTTATTAATTTCCCCTAAGACAAGGAATAGTGATTCTTCAATGACCATGAATAGTAGTTTTATCATGGTATCCTGATCCAAGTGGGATTACATCAGTAGAACATCACACATGACTCTATAATTAGCTTATTTAGCTTCATTTGTAGATTATGGTATTTCACTATTCATTAAAAATTCAGGTATCCCAGAAAAATCTGAAAAATTTAACCCTACCATTTTTCAATATGTAGAATTCAAAAATGAATTAATTTTTTCCAAAATAATTTTCTAAATATCAGTAATTTAATATATAATTGATATCATAATTTATTAAAAAAACATGATTTAATGTTAAAATAGATTTTATAGGGCATTCAAAAATTATGTATGGTCATATAAAATTACATAAAAACAATAAGAAATTGATTTGATAATTAATGAACACATTTTAAGACAAATAAATTTTATTTTAAAATAAATAATTAATTACAATTAATTATTTATGACTTACAAAATACCTAAATTCTTACTAAGGTCAAATTGTCACTTTCTAAGATGTCTAAATTTTATTTAATAATTCATGTGTAAGGTTAATCTTATGTTGGATGATTTACTATTCATAAGGTTCATATTAATATTTATAAGGGTATGTTAATATTCATAAGGGTAGGTTACTATTCACCAAAAATTATGTTTGTTTTATTATACTCCAAAAAATAACTTGAACTCAGCCATTTATGTCATATTTTCAAAATTCCCAATACAAAAGTGAAAAACTTATGTTTAGAGGTCACTTAGAACTTAGTAGTTCATTATGTTGTGTTTTCATGTAATTTCATGACATAATTATAATAAGGGAATTTCCATTGAAAAACATTGGGTCGTTACATTCTTCCCCCCTTAAGAAATTTCAAACCTAAAATTTCACTTTAAACAAACAAGTGAGGGTACATCTCCTTCATCACCAACTCCGGTTCCCAAGTAGCTTCTTCAACTTATCGTTCCTCCACAACACTTTGAAAAGGTGGGTTGTCTTGTTGTGTAGTACATTGTCTATCTGATCCAGAATCACTAATTGTTGTTCCTCAAAAGAGAGATCATCTTCCACCTATACCACCTCTACGTTTAGTACATGTGAGGGGTCCAGTATGTACTTTTTCAGGAGTGATACGTGAAACACATCATGAACTTGAGCCATACTCGGTGGAAGTGCAAGTCCATAGGCTGTGGCTCTTATGCGGTCAGGTATCTTAAAGGGTACAATGAACCTTGGACTTAGCTTCCCTTTCCTCCCAAATCACATGACTCTCTTCCGTAGAGATATTTGTAGGAAGACATTATCTCCAACGTTGAACTCAAAGTCCCTTCGACGGTTGTCAACATAGCTCTTTTGCCGACTCTGAGAGTCTTTGATGTGTTTCTAGATGACTTGAACCTTCTCTGTCATCTCTTTCACAAGATCAGGTCCATGTAGCTTTCTTTCTACAACTTCATACCAACAGGTTGGAGTTCTACATCGCTTTCCATACATAGCATTCTGAATAATCGAGTGGAAGATATTATTGTATGTGAACTGAACCTATTGTATATTCTGATCCCATCCACCATTGAATTATAGAGATCAGGCTCTAAGAATATCTTCAAGAGTCTAAATAGTCCTTTCAAACTGGCCATCAGTTTCGGGGTGATAGGACATGCTGAAATTTAATTCAGTACTCAAAACATGTTGAATAATTCTCCAGAATTTAGATGTGAACCTTGGATAACGGTCATAGACAATCGAGAGTGGAACTCAATGAATACTCACCACTTCCTTTACATATATCTTTGCAAGATGTTCAAGTGGGAGATATTCCTGAATAGAGATAAAATGGGAAGTCTTGGTGAGTCGGTCAACCAAAACCCATATCACATTATTACCCTTTGACGTCTTTGGGAGACCCGTGACAAAGTCCATAGTAACAGTTTCCCATTTCAACATTGGTATAGGCAATGGTTACATCATACCTTTGTACTTTTGTCTCATAGCTTTATCTTGCTGACATTCCATGAACCTTGCTATATATTCTGCAATCTCCTCTTCAGGTTATCCTAACAGAAGTGTTCTCGGAGATCACGGTACATCTTGGTACTCCGGGGATGGATAGATAATATTGAGATATGTGGATTGTCTAATAGCTCTATCATTATCCCATGTGGTGAAGTCACACAAAGCTGTGTTCCAAACGGAATCACACCATCATCATCGATATGGAACTCTTGGAGCATCCCTTCAATTACTGTATTCACCCTCTTTTGTATCTCCACATCATCCCTTTGTGCATCTTTAATCTTTTCATGGATGGATGGTTGCGCAATCATTTTGTCAACATTGGATATATCCCCTACCTTTATGTTTTCCAAATCCATCCTTTTCACATCTAAGAATTTAGGGTCTTTCTCAATCCGTAACATGGATATAGTAGTGGGTTATTTTCTGCTTAGAGTATCAGTTACCTTGTTCCCCTTTCCCGGATGGTACTGAATAGAGAAATAATAATTCTTGATTAGCTCTAACCATCTCCATTGATGCATGTTGATCTCCTTTTGTATGAATATATACTTTAGGCTCTTGTGGTCAGTGTATAGGTCACACTTCTCCCCATAAAGGTAGTTCCGCCAGATTTTCAAGGCAAAAATCATGGCTACTAGCTCTAGATCATGCGTCGGGTAGTTATACTCATTGATCGTCAACTTTCGCGAGAAATAGGCCAACACATTATCATTTTGCATGATTACACAACCCAATCCTTTCATTGAAGCAAAATAAATCTCTTCTTTTCAGTAGTTTGAGTACAGGGGAAATGATCAAACTTCTCTTTAGCTCCATGAAGCTTCCCTCACATTCTTCCGTCTAGACTTACTTTACCCATTTCCGTGTTAACATAGTTATAGGGCTTGACAATCATGAAATGTTTCTCACAAACATCGGTAGTACCCGGATAATCCAAGAAAACTATGGATTTCTCTGACACTAGTGGGCCTGGGCCATTCCTCAATTGCCTTTTTCTTTGAAGGATTCACAGAAATTCCCTCAGTTGCGATCACATGTCTCAAGATTGTGTCTTTCTTCATACAAAACTCACACTTGGTGAACGTGGAATACAACTTCTCCTATCTTATTGTCACCAAACAAGTCTTATATGTTCTTCATATTCCTCCTTGATCTTGGAGTAGATGATAATATCATCAACAAACACTACTACAAATTTGTCGAGGTAATGTCTAAATACTCTATTCATCAAATCCATGAATATTTCAGGGGAATTAGTAATTACGAACGACATCACTAAAAACTCATAGTGTACATACCGTGTACAGACGGAAGTCATTTGAATATCTTCCTTCTTAACTTTTACCGAATGATATCCAGATTGAAGATCCACCTTTGAGAAGTATTGAGCTCCTCTTAACAGGTCGAACAGGTCATCAATCCAAGGGATATGATACTTTTTCTTTGTGGTGATCTTGTTGAGTTCCCGATAATCGATACATAGCCACATTGTTTCATCATTCTTCTTCACAAATAGCATTGGTGCACCCCATGGTATACACTAGGGCATATAAACCCTTTTTCCAGATGATCATGCAGCTACTTCTTCAACTCCTCTTGTTTAATAAGATCCATCCTATAGGGAAACTTCGATATAGGAGTAGCTCTGGGTATGAGTTCAATTGGGAAGTCTACCTCATGACTAGGGTGAATTCTGGGTAACTCTTCGGGAAATACATCATTATATTCCATCACAATGAGCATTTCCTCAAGGTTGTCACATTCCTTCCACTCAACCATTTGGGAGAGGTATTCATCTTCATAGGGAATAAACACCCAAACCATTGAAGGATTTTTCATATGATATTCATGATCTTCCTTGAATTTGTAGAGGAGCATGGGATGGAACAAAATATGAAAAGATATTTACTTTTCCCAATAGTTGATATGTGCTCTATATAACGAGAGCCAATCCATTACCAATATAGCATCAAATCCACCAAGGGAATTATTACGATATTTTCCAAATAAAATTATTCCCCATTCACCTACAGGAGAAGTGTAAAAAACATGGGTTACAATGATTTCACTACATGGTGTTTTTATAGATATCACTACATCGAGGTTTTGGGGCTTCGATCATATAGTTCTAGAAAAATTGCATGATATAAATGAATGCGTAGAACCAGAATCAAAAATACATTTTCCATTCTTGAGTAAATAGGATGTGTACCTTGTATGACTTCATTATCTTGATCCACTTTCGCATAAGTGATGGCATAATCCTTCTCTAGTTCCTTTGGCTTTGCTGGCTTCTGATGCTGATTACCCTTGAGAACTCGAGGTTTAGTACGCAGGCTTTCATAGTTCCCCAGCACCATAAAGTTGTAGCATTGAACCATGAGTGGTTCACTCCTTTCATCAGAAACATTATCCTTCCTTTTAATTTCTTTTTTACACTCATGAGCATGATGTCCTTCTTTCCCACACATGAAGCATTTCCCTGTCCCGTTGAGGCAGTTCCCTTGGTGCAACATTCCACATTTTTGTCATGTGGGTCATTGAGTATTCTTCCCACATTTATCATTAGATCCACCGGCATGAAACTAAATCTTTAATTTATTATCACCATGGTCGTGGGACAATTATCTAAACTCCATCTCCATTTTGAGATCACACTGAACAACTTTTCCATAACTCACAAAGTCTTTAATTGAATGATCATTTGGAAGTTGTGTTTTTAATCCACTAGATAATATATCAATTTTTCTATAATTATTTATAACAAAACCTGAAGCATACCTTGCAAGCCTTGTGAAATTCTCTTAGTAGGTTGTGACTGATTCTACTTCTTTTTTCATGAGCTCTATGAATTCTCTCTCCATATTCATGTGAAGAGTTCATGGGAAATACTTGTTATGAAACAGAATATTAAATTCTTCCCATTCAATATATTCAATTTCCTCTCTTGGCTTAGTGTTCCTAATCAAATCCCATCATTGATCAGCTTCTCTATCTAAAAGATAAATGGCTAAGGTCACCTTCTCTATCTAAGAATAATGAAGAATAGAAAAAATCTTCTCCATGGAGTCGACCCACTGTTCCACAGCTAGTGGATCAGAAGATCCATTAAATATCGATGGTTGTTGATGTACAAAACATTCAATTGCTAGTTTCCCCCTCTTTGGTGAAGGACGATGTTCCCCATTATTATGGTTATTGTTTATAACCTTATATAATTTGGTAAGAATCACCATGATGTTCTGAACTCCACCTCCATAATAATTGGACATGTCATTTGGGAAATCGTTTCATTGGCCATTGCACAAGTTGTTGGCCTGATTTTTCCTAGTTCCCACCATTTTCTATAATAGAAAAGGTGAGAACAAATCCTAAGTCAACAATTTGTGAATAAATAACTTATTTATTTGAAGAATTTATACTCGAAGCATAACATATGGGATCCGTATGTATATACTCTTTTGTTCATAATTGTACATAGTCTCATTCTAGTGGTTTTCTCTTGGGTTCACTAATCCTAATTCTCATATTAACTAATCCTCCCTCTAATACTAACTATAGAGACCCTTCCCATTCTGTACATTAATATTACACAATTTTAAAGATAAAGAACATAAAAGTATTACAAATAGAGGATCCAAAAATTTAGTGTCTTGGGAAAACATGGATCGTACCCAACAATTACAACATCGAGCATAAACATTTATTTAATTTCTTCTTCTCTAGATTCTCATTGGCACATGTCCTCTCCTTAGTACATGTAGCCACCTGATGATATATATATATAGGGGTGAGATAAAATCCCAGTAAGAGGATAGGTAAGAAGAATATAAAATGGGGTGAGAATAATCATGACATAGGCAAAAGATCATGACCATGAGGGTGCATAAATAAAATATTTGAAATGTGGAAATTCATAAAAAAGAAACATCATGTCTTAGTTGTTAACTACCCCACATATTTTTTAACCAAAATAGATTCTTGTTCACACATCAAATCACATTTACTCATGAGATTAATCACATTACCCAATGCATTGGAGAACATTATAATTCCGGGCACACCCGTCTCATTTAATCAATCATATTGCACTATATAATTCTGGGTGCACCCATCCTATCAGAACATTATCATTTATCATGACTGCTGCAATGAACATATATAATAAATGAACATAACTAACCCCTGGAAATAAATGGGTTCCATCTCATAAGAACACATTAATAAACATTGGTCTCCCAAAAGAAATAGGGAATAACATATGTGATACAAGAACCGTAAATCATGAATGAGAAGTAAAATGTGTATTCTTGAAAGAATAGTTATTTAGGAAAAAAATTTATTTTACATAAACAGTAGTGTTAAACATGTATATCCAGGAAATGGAAATAAAATAATGAAAAAAAATGAATTTTTAGGAGTAACCATATCAAAAATTGAGTGAAAGAGGGAGGACTAAAATGACAAAATTTGGGTTCAAGAATTTCCTATTACCCTGTATCCGAATGATTCTTTCACTTTAATGTCATGCATAATGAATAATATTCATTCATTAGAAATCAATAACATTGTGTACATTAATATGGTTAATTATTGTTTTATTAAGTAATTTTATGTTACTTTTTATGTGTTATAGAGTTTAAAAATATTGTTCGTGAATGTTTGTTTTTATGGTTTTCTTGAGTGCTTCACTTGTATTCTTAAATTGAAGTTCGGGTAGGAAATGGGTAAACATAAAAAAATGATATTTCATGTTATTAATGATATTAAGGGATTTTGAATATTCTTATAATGAATTATATTATATCCATGTGGATGTATCATTAGATAAGAATTAAATGATGAATTTTTGGGTTATTTTGAGTGATTTTTCGATCATAATGAACTTGTTTTATTTTATCTCTAGAAAAACGGTCATAAGTAACTTCCATTACATTAAATAGAAGATAATAGATATAAGGTTTTCTGTTTCAACCATAAAAATTGTTTCCAGATCCAGATATGAAGGAAGAAATAGGAGAAGAAAACTCGTCATTCTCGAAGGTGATAGATTAACCCCTCACGAACAATGTTCTCTTTAATATAACAAAAGGAAGAGGAAAAGGGGACAGGATGATATAATTTCCCATTTTCATCAGACAAATATAGTACATGTATAATACTAGAGTTAAAATACCATTTGGATGAATTTATATTTGGAGAGATCAAGAAATGAACATGAATATGAAAGGAAATTAAAGGAGAAGAGGGAGAGAAATTACATCTTAAATCTTCCTCTTGGAATCCTCCTTAAATAATCTATGATTGGTCTTTTGATGAGAACATAAACTCTTGAATTTGGGAGAGGGGCTAGGTAGTATGTTTGTTCAGGGTTTAGAGAAGGCTAGGATCTTGAGAGTTGTGAGGAAATGAGGGTGTGAAGGGTGGTTTTTATAGTGGAGGGGAGATGGTTTTCTTTAATATAAAATTCATTAGTTTATTAATTTCCCCTAAGTCAAGGAATTGTAAATATTAAATGACCAAGAATAGTAATTTTATCATGTGATCCCGGACCAAGTGGGATTACATGAGCATAATATCAAACATGACTATATAATCAACTTATTTAGCTTATTTTGTAAATTATGGTATTTCACTATTCATCAAAATTTCAAGTATCCCAAAAAAATCCAAAAGATTTACCACTACCATTTTTCGAAGTGTAGAATCGTAAAATGCTGTCCATTTTTCAAAAATAATTTTCTATGTTTTATTAATTTAATATTTAATTAAATTCATAATTTACTTGAAAAACAGTTTTTAAAATTAAAACTGATTTTATAGTGCTTTCAAAAATTACGTAGGGTCTTATAAAATTATCTACAAGCTATAAGAAATTGATTTGATAATTAATGAAAACATTTTAAGAAAAAATACATTTTTTAAATTAATTAATTATTTACAATTAATTATTTATGACTTACAAAATGCCAAAACGTTTACTAATGTCAAATTGCCACATTCTATGATGTCTAAATTGTATTTAAATATCCATGGGTAAGGTTACTCGTATATTGGATGATTTTACTATTCATAAGGGTAATATTACTATTAATAAGTGTATGTTAGTATTCATAAGATTAGGTTACTATTAATAATTTTTTTTATTTGACTCAAAAAAAACATCTTGAACAAAACCGTGTATGTCAGATTTTCAAAATTCCCAATAAAGAAGTGAAAAACTTATGTTTAGAGGTCATTTATCACTTATTTGTTCATTATTTTGTGTTTTCATGTGATTTTATGACATAATTATATGAAGGGACTTTCCATTGAAAAACATTGGGTCGTAACAGTTCATTTTTCCTAACCATATTAATGGATGTAATTAAATGTTCAATTTATGTATAATAATGAATATTATTTCATGAATATTATTATATTGTTGAGTTAAAAATGACCATTTTGACTATATACATCATTCCAAAGTCTTTTTGGACTCAATTATCATATCTCATTAATATGTCTGACGAGAACATAAATAATTAAGTCATTGTTATAAAATGGTTACAAGTGTTATAAAAGGATAAATAATAATTAAAATATTTATAATGGTCGTAAATAATTATCTAATTTTTATCATTTATAAAGATAAGTAATGTACATTATGATTTAGACTCATGGTAGGGGTCCCTTTAAAAAAATCCATGTTATACCAATCTATTTCAAAAATATTTATCTTATATTTCTATGTTCATAAAATGGATTTATATAAACAAACTGTTATTTGTAAAATTTGTTTCACATTTATTAATATATATGAATTTGATATTATTTTTCAATTAAAGGGGTTATTTTTTTGATAGTGTTCTTGACACATTACAATGTTTTTCTCCGAAATCATCTTTTGGACACAAGATTATAATATGATGAAAATTTATACATTATTAATATTATTATATTAAAAGGTATTTATCACCTATCCTTTATAATAGTGATAATGAAAATAACTAACTATTTCATGTTTAAACATGTTTATTAAATATTTTATCTTTATTTTTAAAAATTTAATAGTTTAAAATAATAAGAAATAAAATTTTAAACATAAAATACACTAATAATTAATAAAATCTAGTTCTACCACCTTTTGGTTGTGAATCCTTTTTAAAACCAATTTTTTAAATTTCATATGTTATATATGACCACATAATATTCTTATTTTGAATAGGGACACAAAAAATCACTATATTGAGTTTTTGGTATTTTCAAATTAAATAATATTTTTAATGAATAGATAAAAAATTATGCATTTTAATTCAGAACTGCCATTTTATCTAATTTAACTATATATTTATATTATCTCTTTAACTGGTTTTAACTTATAATTAAATTTTCTATCATCTATTCCACCATTTTTCATTGGAATAAATTTTACATTGAAATTAGATATAAAAACATTTTCAGTCATTTGATGGTTTTTAATTTAAAAAAACCTATTTTCTCATTTTAACAATGAAGAATAATTTTAAATTAATTATTATAATACCATTGATTTAATTGTGAAAAGTGTATTTAATAGTTGTAATCCTATTTTCCGAAATATATAAATTGGTACTTATTATTTGTTTTTAATATTAGGAATAATATCTTTAGTAATTATTTTAATTACCACGGTTAAGGGTAAATCAGGAAATTAATCGTAAAAATTATATAATAATAATATAAAACTACTATTACACATGTACTAATTTTACTGGATGAGTGTATCTTGACAATTACCATCCTTGGGTCTATTTTAGGACTACTTGGTGCCACATAGTTGTGATTACGACACTTATAAAAATTGTATTTTAAATGAAGGACAATATGTCATAATCACGACTCTCATAAATAAAATAATTTTAATATGGGGCAATAAATTTGATAAATTAGACTATAAATTGTAACTAGAAATATAAAATGAATACTTGAATAATTGTAATTTAATTATATTATTTAAGAAGTAAATAACTAAATTAAATTATGACACAATGATGATGTAGAATTTTTTTAATTAATGAAAAATTGAAATAAATGATATTTAAATAATAAAATAAATATTATATGTCATATTTTATGTCATCCACTAATTTTGTGAAAAATTTTGACATGTTATTTCTTATTTAAAAAATCTTGATCAAACTTATTTTGAAGTTCTAATATTTTAAAAATTCTACTAATGAATACTCTCAAAATTGACAATATTTGTATTGAAAAAATATAAAATATTTTATTGAATGATATTAAATTCATAAAAAACAGTAATTTGACCAAAATGTATGGATATGTCCAAATATTTCATAAATGAAATTTTTATGCATCTTTTCACCTATTATGGTAATTATATTAAACAACAAAGTGTATATAATCTAATCTAAGGTTACGATTAAAAAAGGTAAAATAAGGGCTAAACAAAAAAGACATGGATTCAAAAAATTCTAAACCTAGTTAATTTTAATTGGATGATGGGGATTTGACCCAAATTCGTCTTATATTCTAAAAAATTATTTTCTGACCATTTGGAACATAAATTTAATTTATATTAATTTAATATTTTATGAGTTTCCTTGGGTCCCCACTGCTCTCCTATAAAACCAAACCCACTCTTTCCTAATACTCTAACTTAAAAAGACTTCTGATTTTTCGCAGATATACCCAATACCCTTCCTAAAATCATTCCCATTGTTTTCAAGGCCTTATTTTTGTTACAAAACCATTATTAGAGGTGATTAGGAGTTATTCAATGACGATTAATCGATGAAGAGTTAATAGTTTTATGTGATTATGTTTAGTTTTTTTGTCCACATCCTTTAAATCATATACTTATAAGATTACATAATAAATCCAGTATCCTAAATATATTTATTCTTTATTATTTTAATATCATCACCCAAATCCATATCCAATTTCATCAAATAGGAAATGAACAATTCGTTAGTTTGTATAGAGGACTACCGCCTCACAAACTGGTATAATTAATTTTTCATATACTATCTATAAAGATTGGTTATAATTAAGGAATAAATGTTTATATATATTATATTAATAAAATATCTATCATTTAAAAAAATAATATTTCTATTATTTTCTTAACATCAATGCACTTAAAAAGAATAACGTCATCTGTGTGTACGTGTTAACTATTACCTCCACGAAAGGATGTGAATTATTTTAATTCACTACATCACATGTATGATATATATAAGTATATTTAAATAAATATTATTATGTTAATAATATTATTATCATTTCATAAATTTAAAATAATAATTACCTTATTTCCACAATGTTTAATGAAAAATGGAAATGTTACTCATCCGTACGTACGACCTATTGTCTCCATGATTATTATATTGTTCATTTTTCATACCATAAATAAATAGTTTGATTTAAATATTATTATTTATTTATAAAATTTATTATTATTTCATGAATGATACTGTGGAGATGATGGAATGATGACATTGTGGACTATTGAAATCATGCCATGTTTTTATTTGACCAATGTACTGAATATCAACAAAAAATCTGATTTGAACATAAAAATTTATGTATTTTTAGTAAATAGTAATAAGTGCTATAAAAGGAATAAGGAACATGGAAAATATTCTCATTAAATTGTAAATTTAAAAAATATTATTATTTTGGAATATAAATATAGTACGTGATGATTTAGACTCAATATAAGGGACATGGTCTCAATATTCCTTAATTGAGTCATATTTTGAAAATATATACCACTTACATTAATATGGTATATATTCAAGACATTGGAATTTTAACTTCATTGATTTTTTTTAAGAAGGATACATTTTTTTACAAATCATTTTAATAGTTTAATAAAGTAATGCATTTTAAATATGCGGAGACAATGAACTTTCTGCCACTATGACATTTATTTGGGACATGGATTCCTAAACAAGACACGATGTTTTTAAGAGATATGTAAATAAAAATATCCACATTTAGTTATTTTGGTTTTTGAAAATGTTTTTATGAATGGATTAATGTTATTAATATATTGAAAAGATATCTTATTATTGTAATGTGGAAATGTTATTTTTCCATTATAATTGATCAGGTGTAATTATTATGTTATTGTCATTGGGAATTGTATCTATATATGAGAGTTTCTATAATAAAACAATGACATATGATCCTGTGATATCTCTCTAATGCATTTGGTAATGATCAATGTTAAATGATAAGGTTTATTATAAGATATTTATGGAATATACTATAACGGGTAGTCGAAATGTGACCATGAAGGTTACTACCTATGTAGCTATGAAGGATACAATGTAAGTATGACTTGGATTATACAAGATAACATTACGATTTATAATTAATATGTTGTTTTCAAGATTCATATGTCTTCATGGGTTGATAATTATTCCTAGAATAACATTTTTCTTCTTTATTTTATATCCATTAATGAGATATTTATCCTCATATTATATTTTAATTTTTTTTCACAAGGAGTAAGGAAGGGTACGTGAAATAAAGAATTCAAGAAAACTTTTATGAAGCATTGGAAATCAAATTTACATTTAAAATTTTATATTGTGGATGAAATAGATATTTTTATAGTTATATACACATTTTATAAAATTGAGTTATCTTGCAGTAAATAGGTACAAGTTATCTAAAACTATAAACGTAAGAAGATCATCGATGTGAATTAAGGTCATAATATATAATTATCTAAAGATTATGTAACGTTTTAGGATTGGAGATGTATAGTAGGTATCATAAGTCAATTTAGATAACATTATCGGTTAAGATACTAGTAATAGGATATCCATAAATTGTTTTTACATTATGGTCAATGTGGAATGATATATATATATATATATATATACATTTTATAGATTAACAAGTTTCTATTTATAAGATATGACTTTTTAAAATGGGTTTCTAAAGAGGAAACATAGGAGTTTTACTGGGAAGACCTCAGGAGGGAAACAAATTTCAAATTTGAAACCTACAATTTTAAGAATTTAGGATGAATTGTTTTATGTAGTGATGTCGTAGATGAATCGGGGTAACAATGGTGGTGTTATCCATGAGCGAGATCAATAAGATCAAACAGAGATGATCATATCAGAAGTGGAAAATTTTGGTACACCATTAAATCCATTAACTTGATCATCTAACAATGTGCCAGTTGAAGAGTGGGTTAAAGCACTAGAAACGTTTTTTTGATGTCATGGGGTGTTCAGGAAATGTTACATTTTTTATTTCCATTTACCAATTTAAGGTGAATCCAATCATTGTTAGTCAATAGTTATGTATATCAGGATAGTAAGGGGATTGTGGCTCTTCATTGGGATGAATTCAAAGTATGTTGGCTATGAAATATATTCCTATGTTGGTTTGACTTATGATGGAAATAAATTTTTAGTATTGAGGAATGAGGATGACTCAGTGGCTACATACGGAGAAAACCTGCATGGAAATGAAAAGTATGATCCAAATTTTATTTTGGATATTGGTAAGAAAATCAATCATTTTTTACATTGGATTAAATCTAATATATCAAAGGGAATTGGATTCTAATTAGTTCAAAAGTTATGAAAAACTTGTTCATTGTGTAGAGGAGGTGGAAGAAATAGTTTTTTGATGATCAGGTGATATTTGAAAAACATCAGAATAAGTGGGTAAGGATACTGAAAAAAGGGAACAATTCATTAAAATATAATGATTTCCTGAAAATGAAGTTTCAATTTTGTGAGAATTATTGTTAAAAGAAAACTAGAGAAGGAATTTTATGTTTGTGGAAGTCCTTATGATGTGGTTAAATGAGGAATAAGGATCATGAATAAACTAAAAAGGTAATGGTAAGAGATCATATGATATACGGTTAGTGGAATGTTCTAAATATAAATAGATGGGTAATTATGAAAAAGAGTGTCTGATAATGAATTTGAATGATTGATGGCATCAAAACTATAAATAGAAGGCTGTGGTGAAATCCTTTTCCACTACTTCAACAGATATTGGGACATCAATTGAAGTGGTATCACGGTCATTATTTGAATATTCATATTATAACATTGTGTTTTTTGATTCAAGGTCTACAAATTATGTCATTTCAATGAAATTTTCTAGTAAATTGGGAATTCAAACTTAAAAAATTAATACTAAACCTATGGTAAAACAACCGGGGAAATAAATTATAAAAATATTCAAGTCCATATATGTGGAAAATATCTACTTGAAAAACTGATTTTTCTTCATCTAGTTGAGTTTGATGTTATTATGGGTATGAATTAGCTTTATGTTTAAAATGATAAAAATTAATTTATTTCAAAATAAGTTTATTTTTAGAATGAATTTCAGTTTCTGTACTAGAAAATACCCTTAACATTGATAACATATTAGGAAGCTGAGAAATAATTAAATAATGGGAATGAATGGTACCTTTCACATATTTTTGAGAATGAAGGACCTTTTCAGATTAACTATGTGAAATTGGTAAATGAGTATTATGATTTATTTCTTGATTTTTCAAAGTATTATACCGGATTGTGAATTAGAATTTATTTTTTATTTAGTTTTTGATTCCAAGACAATTCTAGAATCCCATTATCAAATGACTCAAAGTGAACTATTAGTGTTAATGAAATAATTGTAGGATTAATTAGATAATTATTTCATTTCATCATGAACATAAACTTTGGGGTCTCCTTCCTTGTTTTTCAAAAATAAATATGGTTTAATGAGGTTTTTCTTGGATTATAGATACTTTAGTAACATCACTATTAATGAAAAGTTGTATCTTTGTCATATCAATCATTTGTTTGACTATCTCAAGAGAGAAAAATATATTTTGAAGGGTTCCATGAAGTTGGGGAACCATTAGTTTATAGTATAGTTTATAGAAATTCATAGGATCACATTTTGTATAGGATATTACCATTATGAATATGTAGTTATGTTGTTTGCGTTAACTGATGCACCAATGGTCTTCATGGATCTTGTGTATAGAAAATTATGTGAGTTCATGGATTAGATTTTTGTTTTGTTTATTGAAGAAATTTTAATATATTATAAAAGTAAAGAGGAGTATTAAGGTTATTTTAGTGTTTTATTTCAAACCATAAAAAAAAACTATACTGGAAGTTCCAAAACTGTGGTTTTCTATTTCCAACAAATTCATTCCAGGGTCACATTGCTTGTGAAGATGACATAACTAATTATATTGCAAAAATAACTGATTTTAATGAATTTCCATGACCCAAAAATACAAATTAGATTCATATATTTCATGTTTTTGAATGTTATTACCATTTATGTTTTGAAATTTTTTCAATTTTATCTACGCTTGTGACTAGGATAACTATAAATGTTGTTAAGTTAATCTGTGAAAAGTAATACGATGAATTTATTTCAGGAATTAAGATGAAAATTTTTTAATTATATAATTTTGGAACTACCCTTTAAAAATGGTGAATTTTTATATGAATGCTTCATTGAATGTAAATGCTTGTTTCTTAATAAAAAAATGGTCATGTAATTTCTTATTCTTCATGTTAGTTGAAAAGTCTTGAGTTAAATTACAATACAGATGATTTTTAATTAGATGCTGTTTTTTTCTTAGAAAATTTGGAGGCATCTACTATATGGTGCAAAATTTTTAATATATACCGACCACACAATTTTTATGTGTATATTCACAAAAAATTATTTGAACATGAGATAGAGAAGATGGTTTTATCGAATCAAGGATTATGATTTCATGTTTCATTACCATCATAGAAATGAAATCAATGTAGAACGTGCTTTGTTTTAGAAAAATAATGATACAATAACCATGCTAGATTTTTAAAGTGACCCTTTGATTAATTATTTATTATTATCAGCCTAGATGTTATGGTGCCATAAAATTATCTATTTTTTTGGATTCAGTTCAATCAACTCAATTATACAGAATTATGAAGACATATAAAGAAGACAGTGAATTGAAAAAAAGGTAGAATTGGTTCAAAATGGAAGGTTTATTTAAGTTAAACATTATAATGTTTTTTTAGAATTCTAAAGATATTATTTTTGCCTTATGATTCATAGTTGATGAAATATTTGTTATTTTTGTCTTAGAGTTATTTTTTCACATTAAATCCTTCCAGTACTATGATGTTCAGAGATGTTAGAGAATATTTTTGGTGGGATTGAATGAAAAATGAGATTGCTGACTTTATTGTGAAGGGATTGATAAATAAATAGGAGAAAGCAGAGAAGAAGTTTCTGAAAGAGATTATTCAGCTATTCCAGTACTAGAGTTGAAATACGAAAATATATCCATGGATTTTATAGTGAGATTCAGAAATACATCTCTAGGAAACAATGCAATTTATGTTATTAATGAATGATAGACTATATCATAACCTTATCTTCCTATTCTAGATACATAAATTCTAGAAAAACATTATTGGTTGTATCTAAAATATAAATTCTATTTATATGGGGTTACACTTTCCATTGTATCTGATCATTATCACATGTTAACTTTTAACATTTAGAAATGCATTCAGATGTCATTGGGAATTAAAAAAATCAGTATTAAATTCATTCATAGTATGATAGGTTGACAGAATGAATAATTCAGACAATGTAGGATATGCTACGTGTTTGACCAATGGATTACTAGGGAATTTGGGATGAAAATAATTATTTAATTATTTTTTTTATAATAATAGTTTTCATTTTCATATACAGATGGAACCCTTTAAGTAATTATAATCAATGTGATTTCGATCTCATGATTATTTGGATGAAGAATTTGAAATGATGTTTATGGGTCTAGAATTAGTAGAATATATGGTAAAAAAGGTTCAGTCAATTCAAAAAAATAAGGATAGCTTAAAGGAGTTTGAAAAGTTATAAGAACAACCAAAGGATGGTTGTTCCATTTGATATTGGTGATCATGTCTTTCTAAACGTATATCCCTAGAATAGTGTAATGCGTTTTGGTAAGAAAAGGAATATGCATCCTCAATCCATTTGAAGTTGTTAAATCATAGAGAAAGTTGAATCAATTGAACTCTGAGTGGGTTTTTCTTTGATTTTATCCTATGTACATAATTTTTTAATGTTTTAATGTTATGAACACATATTCTATGTTTATTTAATATTTTTAGTCCATAAGTTTGTCAGTTAGAAGATAATGTCTTTCATGGAGGATATGTAATCCCAATTCATGACTATAGTAAGAATGTGTTACTAAATATGTTTATTCATTAAGTAAAAGTGTTATGAAAAAACAATATAGTTGAATAGGAAACATTGGAATCTAAAAATGTTATAATGTAGAAATAACACCACTTATTTGATAAGTAAATAATATTAAACCGACACAATTTCTAAAAGTGAAAAAATGTGTAACATCCCAGGTATTTATAGAATTATATTTTTATATATATTAATATTTATTAATTAGATAGTAAATTTCATTAGAGGGTATTTATTTCTCATTTCATACTCAACGTGTAATAATGAGGACATTCTGAAATCTTATGTTTCACAAAATATTAATATAAACCAAATGACAATACATTTTTTATATTAGTATTTTAAATAGTTTTTATATCCCAGCGATTGTATTAGAAGGATTGCATGAAACTAACAATATTATGTTTACACATGTTTATTAAATGTTTTTTTCTTCTATTAAATTTTAGAGGCTTAATGAGAATAAATAAAACTTTATACATAAAATACTCTATTATTTTGAAATGATAGTTATACCTCATTTTGATGGTGAACCTTTTAAAATGATGTGTTTATCTATTTTGTATGTTCTATTTGAAAAAATTAACTTCTTCTATTGAATCTGGTCATCAAATTTCTTATTGTCTTGTTTATTGGTCTTTTTCTGATAAAATTCATATTTAATGAATATTGAAAAAATACTGTTATTTAATTCCAAACTTCCTTTTTGTTTAATTTAATTATATAATTAGAATATATTTTTAATTCTTTTTTAATTATTATTAATTAATGTTTTTATCATTTAATCAAATTTTAGTCAGCGGATGTAATTATAAAATGAACTTATTTATAAACACATGTCAATATTTTTATTGTTTTTACTTTTAAAAAACCTATTTTATCTTTTTGACATCTGGGATTAAATTTAAATTAATTAATGATTTTTTTTTGAATTTTAAAAAATATATTTCATAATTTTAATCATAATATCAAAATTATCTAAATATGTCCTTTTTATTTTTTGGACATTATCAAGAATTGCTTTAGTAATTAATTTAATTACCATAGTTAAGGGTAAGTCATGTAATTAATGATAAAAAATATTATAATAATATAAAACTACACTTAAAGATGTCTTAATTTAGTTGGATGAGTGTATCCTATCAATTAGAATCCTTTGGTCAATTTTAGGACCAAATGGAGTTTGATGGATGCGATTGTGACACTTAAACCCCAATTTTTTAAATGAAGACCAAGACGTCCTTATCATGTCTATCATAAGTAGAAAAATATTGATCTGGGGATATAAAAGTGATATTTTAGAAAGTAAATGTTAATTATAAATATATAATGATTACCTACATCTTGGTAATTTATTTTTAATTTTGATAATATGTATAAATAAATATAACTGTGACACTAAGGTGATGTTGTAATTTATTAATTAATGAAATAATCAATTAATTGTTATTATAAATATCGAAAGAAATATTATATGGCAAAAATTTTTTAAAACATGAACATTATAACCAATTTTGACATGTTATAGATGATTTAAAAGAAGTTATTAAGAAATTTTCTTTTTATTATGATATTTTTATAAGTCAACTAATGAAAAGTCCCAAAATTTACACTATAGGTATTATAAAATATAAAATATTTTATTAAATGATATTAAATAAATAAAAAATAAAATATTCATTAGAATAGTTATTTTATTTCAAGATATCTCCTAAATTGATTATTTTGTTTCTTTTGACAGGTTATGGAAATTCTATTAACCCACAAAGTTTAGATAACATAATATCACGATATGATTAAAATGTTTAAAATAAGGGTTAATCAAAAAAAGATAAGGAATAAAAAATATATTAAAAACATTTTGAATTTTAATTTTATGATTTTGATCAAACACAAAATAAAATTATCTTAGAAATAAATCATTTTGGAACCATTTTGGTTCGAAATTTAATTTATATTAATTTAATATTTTAAGAGTTTCCAAGGGTTCCCCTCCCCTCTCACATAAAAATATATCCACTCATATATTATACTCAAAATTCTGAAGAATTATTGATCAGTAAAGATCTTACCAAACCCCTTCATAAAATCCATCTCAACATTCTTGAAGACTTAGGTTTTTTAGAATACACTTCTTTGGGATGTTACAATGTTCTTTAATGGTCATCAACTGAAGAAGAGGCATCATTTATTAAGTATTTCTATTCAATTTCTTCTAAAAACTTCTCTAAATATTTTCCATATAATATGAAACAATAAATATAGTATCCTCAATATTTTTAGATGTTATTATGTTAATATAATAACCTAAATCCATATCCAATTTTATCAAATGTTAAATAATTATTTTATTCACGTGTTTGGAGGACTAACGCCTCACAAACTAATACAGTTACCATCTATCATGAGTATTTATAATGGTAGAATCAATATTTATATAGTATTTCTTGAATTATTAATCAATTTAAATGAATAATATTTAAATTATGTTGTTACCATCCATACACATAAAAAGGATAATTTCGTTTTGGCGTACTGGTGAAATATCACCTATATGAAGTGATATGAAACATTTTTATTCACCACATCACATGTATGATATATAAAATTTTATTTAAATAATTATTATTTTAATAATATTATTATTATTCTATTGTGTAAAAATAATTATTACCTTATTTCAATAATGATCAAGGAAATATAGAAACAGTAACCATGTGTATGTACAACCAATGGGATCAATGATTATAATGTTTACCATTTTTCATTCAATAAATGAATGATTTCATTTAAAAATTATAATTGATGTATAAAATTTATTATTAGGTCATTAGTTTTATTCTACATATGGTGAAATTATGACCACATAGACTATCAATATCAAGCCATGTTTATTTTTGACTCAAGTACTGAATATGGAGAAAATGAATGATATGAACTTAACTAATTATTTAATTTTAGTAATAGTGTAATAAGTGATATAAAATGAAAAAAACATTGAAAAGGGATCTCAAGAAAGTAAAAATTAACCTATTATTATTTTTCTATAATATATCTATTTTACACGATGATTCAGAATTAATGTAAAGGACTTAGTCTCAATATCATTTAATTGAGGCCTATTTTGATAATAAACACCACCTCCTTTTATACAGTGTATATTCATGCCATTATACATTTGATTTCATTAAATGGTTTTCAATATGAATGTTTTTTATACAATTCATTTCACTAAATAAAAAAAAGTAATGTTTTTTTGCATATGTGGTTACAATGAACTTTCTTCCTTTGTGCCCATTATTTGGTATTTGGATTCCTCTGTAGGCCATAATATTTTTAAAAAGAAATTTAAATTAAAATTTTCGATTTTTAGGTATTTTGGTATTTAAAATTGTATCTATAATGGATTTATTTTATCTATGTCAAGAAATGGTACCCTTTAATTAAAATGTGGGAATGTTATTTTTTCATTATGATTATTAGTGTGTTTTGATTATGTCATGGTTCGTGAGAATTGTTTATGTATATGGGTGGTTGCATGATTAAATGAGGGTATTTGATCATATTATAGATCTCCAATGCATTGGATAATGAGATGTAGTTAAATGATATGGTTTCCCTTATGAGATTTAAAGAATATACTCAAATATTAATTCAAAACATAACCATGAAGGTTACTACCTATGTAGCTGTGAACGTGACAATTTAATTATGATATGGATTCTAAAAGATAACTTTATGATTTATGTTTTCAATGATGTTTTTAGGGTATTTATGTTTTTAGGTGTTTATAAATATTCATATAGTAACATTTTCATTCCTTATTTTATATCCCTTACTGAGAATTTTTCACTCATCCCATTTTTTTAAAATGCTCTCATAGGGTATAAGGATGGGTAAGGGAAAGGAAGAGTTTAGGAAGATATTTAACATATATATGTAAATTTTTTTTACCATTAAATGATTTATATTCTAAATGAAATGGTAAATGTTCTAGTTGTATCCACTATGTTTAAATATGAGATGTTTTGTAAAATAAATTTCTTATTTCTCTAAAATTATAAACCCAAAAAAGATCCTCGATGTAAATTAAAGTCAAATTATTAACTTATCCCTAGATTATGAAATGTTTTAAGGGTGGGGAATTATAATTTAACATACAATATACATGGAAATTGATATTTTAGAAATTAAATTTTACAATTTCTCTTAAATGTTAGTATAACTGGATATATTTTGAGGTCTTTTTATAAATTACATTAATTTAAAATAATATTTTAATGTTTCTCATCCAACTAATTTTGAAAAAGTCAAAAATAAATTTTTGATTCATATTCAACATGAAAAAAATTTCTCATTTTCATTAATATTTATTTATTTATTTATTTCATTATTTGTTGACATTTTATTTTTTAAAAAAATCATTTCAATATTAAATGTGTTGGTTTGTATATTTTAAAAAACATATTTTCCATGAAATGTTCACTTTGATATCTAAATTAGTTTTAAAGATGGGTATATTTTTTATATGGGTTTTATTCATGATATGGTAATTAGACATTATTTAAGTTGACTGCATCTAGTTATAACTAATTGATCCCTTTATAAATTATATAAATGGTTGAGCTCTATTACAGCTCACAGGTAAGAAAAAATATGAAAAGGGTTCATCCCCACTATATATCATAAAAAATGGGTGAAACTAGTTTTTAGTATATAAAGGGTTATCCCTATTGATGCTCTCCAGTTAATTGTGTTCTCTACAGATATAATTCAACCACATGGTTATTCTCCTTGTAAGGGTTCTATAGGGGTTTTATAGTGATGATATCACAATGTAACTATATGACTTTAATATGTTTAATAATTAGTTTTCATAAAATGTATTGATTTTAAAGAGTTAATACAATGATATTTTAGAAAATTTTAATTCTTCATATTTTATTATAAATGTATATGTTTTTAGGGAAAATTTTTTTATGGATTTTTACTTGTCTAACTATTTTATTTATTTTATGTACCTTACTTACATTTTCATGATTATCCATAATTCTAAAATAAATCACAGGGTTAATGGATGTGTAAGGTAATGGAAGAGGTAAAATTGAAATTAATGATTATTTTTCATAAAAATGAATAATGTTTTATTTTAAATGCTTTATATAGAGTAAAAAATGGATAAAGATCGAAATCTCAAAATTTTTATTTTATGTCTCTGATATGCATGAGGTTTTTACTGAATTTATAAAACTATAAACTAAAAATATCCTCAAAATACTGAGAATAAAATATTTTCATAAAACTTACATTTATTTAGTTATTTAATTCCTTGTCATTACAATCATCCTTTAATGTATAAACACATGACACTATATGTAAGTCCTATGTTACACTCTAAAAAAACATTGAAATATCTAATTTTATCTAAACCTCCTTGGATAAGATCTATTGAATAGATGAATAAACACTACGTAATTGGGTGATAGAAACATAATAAGTACATTTATAACATTGATGTCAATATAAATGACCAATACCTAAATACATGAAATATTTTTATAAGGAACTTGCCTTAATAAATAACATAATATTGAATTAAATAAATAATTCACATTTTGTACCTTTTCAGGTTTTGTGTTTTAGAGAATTAGACCATAACTATTACATTACATCTCAAAAATTACAAAGAAGACAATTCTACTAAGTTTCCATTTTTTGAGAAAAATAAAAGCTCTTGAAAAAAAAGAGTAATGTCTAGTTCCATGTTTTAGACCACATGACTTTTCCTTGATCCCATCCTTGACCCTATTCATCTTTATGTCCTGTAAAAAACATTACAAAACATTGGATGACATAAAAATCTGAGAAAGGGTAATAAAATAATGAATGATATCATTATTCAATCAAAACATATAACTATTAACATACCTCATAAAATCATAAGATTTATGAATTACACAAAGAAACATAAATCTTAATTGTAGCTTATGGAATCCATTACTTACTCATGCTATATCATTCACAACTACATAGGGAGTTACATTTGGAATACCCATAACTGTATAGTCCCGAAATATCTATGGGGAAACATTAATGTCTATCTCTGTCACATTACCCAATGCATTGGAGGGTTTTCTGGGTCTCACCCACAATAGGTTTTTCAAGAAACCACCGGTATACACAATACAATTCCCAAGAACCATAACTCATAAAATAAGCAGAAAGGAAAGATAAATTTTCAACATTTCAATCAAAATATATCATTTTCATATATTGAAATAATAAATGCTTACTCAAAATCACTTTAAATATCAAAATACATAAAAAAGGTATATGGTATTTATTTTCCTTTAAAAAACTTATTTTTATGGAATGCAAAGATCAAATAATACTCACGGTGGTAGAAAGGTTGATATCATCACGTAAGTTTAAAATAAACATTCTTTTTTTACTTTTAGTAAAATGATTCATAAAAAAAGATTCCCTTTGAATGAAATTAAAATTCAAATGTTTTTATACATTGTATAAAATAAACTCATGTACAAATAAAAATATGCCTTAATGAAAGGTGATTGAGATGATGTCCCCTACCTCGTGTGTAACTTGACTCATTCATTCTTTAAATCTCATGAATAATAAAATAAATTTAATTTATAATTGTTTCAAGACCATATTATTTTCTATTATTCCATTTACATCAGTTATTACTATGTTATAAATATTACGTAATCATTTATGTTTATAACTTTTGTTTTGTCGATATTTAGTACTTATAATTACAAGTAGTCAATTTGGTCATTAGTATATTATATTAGAATGATATTCGTGATTTAAATATCACATAAATCATATATTTCAACTATTTTTGTATTTATAATAGTTCATATCATTTGGATATATGAAAATTAAATCCACCGTTCATGGAGACGATAAGCCGTAACTAGTCATGAACGCTACTTTTGTTTCATTTTTTATTTTTTAAGGGAATGTAAACCAAATGATACATAGATATATTATAATTTCTGTATAATATCATATTTTACAGAATAATTCCAAACGATACATAAGTATATTATGATTCTAGTATAATATTTGTTACATAAGTTTATTAACCCCATCCTTTATATTTCCATGAATGGTATGAATGAGTCATATCACTTTGAGGGGGAAATAGTCAGTATTTCCTCAAATGAAATTATAGTACATAGAAAACATGAAAAGATGATGGGTATGTTCTAAAAGATAATTTCAAAAGAATTGAGATAACATAAATATCATAAATATAATATATATTTATAGTTCCATCATAATGGCCACCAAGAGATGTAGTAGAATATAATTGAACTATCATTGTTTTGTGAAGTAGTAGTTTGTTGTCCACTGAAACAGTATGTTTATATCCATTAGATGGAGGTGTGGGTATGTGTAGTTCGAATCATTCTAAAAAAACTAGTATATTTATCATACTGGTGTTGTTATAAAAGAAAATAATAAAAAGAGTTTAGGGGGTTGGAGAAGTAAAATAAAAGAAAAGAACTTAAGAGAAAATGTTACCATTAAATCAGGTAACTCCCTTTGGTTTAACCCAAAAGGATTTAATGAAGTAGATTTTTCTTGGGGTAATTATTATAAGTGGAATAGATTGATTTTAGATATTATTTGGGTAGATATTGGATGATCCAAGGGGCCTTTGTGGTGTGAGTAATGGGTTAGAGGAGCAGACATTTTATAAGTGGTACGAGGGGCTATTTAGGAAAGTTTGAAATTATTATTTTATTATAAACAAAATTTATGGTTTAAAAGGTTCTAATATTATTATGTACAAATATAATATGACTATTATTATAAATACTCTCAAATAATATGTTTATGACATGTTTTGGTTTCATATTTAACCCTATCATTTAACTTTAACACTTGGTTTACTAATTTGACTATTACCATGTCTTCCTGTGTCTACACTCTATAAGGTTAATATAGTTACTATAAAATTTCAATAGAACCAAAAGTTGTTCATTAATTATATTTTAAACAATATCTAAATAATTTGTTTGAATTGTATATTTTTAGGATTGTTATATCATTTAATACAATAATATTTGTTTTAAAAACTCATTTATGTCAATTTCAATGCTATTCATATCTTAACTTTTTAAAAAATCCATAAAAATAGATTATTTCAAGAAACCAATCTAAATTAAAATATAAATAGTTATCCCAATCTATAATATTCATGTATGGAATTAAATCTTTCAAAATTAATGTATTTTAATATTTATAATACCATTTATTTGAATCCATTATTATTGAAGCAATTACTGCATCACTATTGTGTCATAATTAAAATTATATATTTAATTTCAAAAAAATTATAAATAAAATACCATTATGTAGGAAATGGTTTTAAAATTCTAATTACTATTTATAGTTTAAGATATTAATTACATAACTGCATGTTAAAATTGTATTGGAAAAATAATACATGTTTATGATATTTTAATTTTTACATTAAAAAAATGTTATTAATGTGATTATCTTACACAAAAGGATTTAAAAGGACATTTGACTAATCCAAATATTTTCATGGTCGGCCTTTACACATCCGATAAGTTTCGGACTAGTGTTATCGTAATTTAATATTATTATAAAATTATTTTTACCTTGAATCACCCTATTTACCTTTAACCGTGATAAATAAAAATCCAAAGATACTATTTTGAAAAAAAATTCATATTATTGAACCGCATATTATTTAATTATTAAAAAAATTTATGTTGGATTTTTCAAAATCATTTCACAGATCTAATAAAATTTCATTTAAATAAAAAAGTTTATTTTTATCTACTAAACAATATTTTTCACTATACAAAAAAAATTTAAGGTTTTCAGAAAAATACCAAAAATTACCCCTAAGATAAATTTGATATTCTGAATTCAAGAATGATTTATATTTTAAAAAATTAAAAACATAGAAGTTTTATTAATTAATTTAAAATTAATTCTTTTTGTCAAGACAAGAAAGCAAATTTTAAAGAAATAATATCTACTAAAAGGTTAACATGTGTTTATGTTCAATTTACGTGTGAAATTTCTTCCAATTAAAAAATTGGATTAAATGGTAAAAATATAATCCAATTATTCTTAAAAAAAAGTTAAATTGAAGATAATATATATAATTAAATTAGATAAAATGGCAGTTTTGATTTAAAATGTGGTATATTTCACTATTCATTAAAAATGAATTTAATCAGAAAAATACCCAAAATTTACCCAAAGTAAAATTTAGTGTCATGCTTCTAAAAAATAATTTTATTTGTCAAATAGAACACATAAAAGTGATAAAAACTAGATTTAAAAAAGGTTCTCCATCAAAAGGAGGTAAATCCACCTTTTAAAGAATATTAGAGTATTTGTACTTAAAATTGGATTCATTCCCATTTTAAGCCTCTAATTATTATTGTATAAATGTAAAAACATTTAATAAACATGTGTAATAATATTATAGTTGGTTCTTTGCATTCCCACTAATAAAAAAACAATGCATTAACTTCCATTTTAAATGATAATATTATTTTATTATTTTTTTGGTATAACTCAACGTTCTACGCAGCATATGATTTCAAAGAAACCTGTTGTTGCATATTGGGTACTCCATCAAACATAAAAAAACCTTAAAAAATATTATTTAATACAAACAAATTAATAAATATAAAAAATTTATATTATTTATTTACCTGGGATGTTACATCTTTCCCCCTTTTTGGAATTACATCCCTCCAATTCTGTTCGCTTATCAAATAAGCGGGGGTATTATATGAAAATTCATCAAAAGAAATATTTTGGTCAAAACATTCCTGGTAATCCCATGAGAAATAATGTAGCATATACTCCAATGTATGAATTGTTCGTTCTGACTGCACATCCGATTGAGGATGAAAAGTTTTACTAAAATTAATTCTATAACCAATGAATTCTGAAGGCCTTTAAAAAAGATAGAATTAAACCCGATATCATGATCAGATACAATGGATATAGGAACTCTATGCAACCTGACTATCTCTTTAATAACAACAGATAATTTTTATCTAGAAACAAAGTATCTCAAATAGGAAGGAAATGAGAAGAGTTAGTCAATCGGTCAATAATAACCTAGATTTTATTATTACCTCAATATTTCTTTCATAATCCCACAACAAAGTTGATGGATATATTTTTTCCATTTCCAATCATTCACTGGTAAAGGCAGAATCACCCCCTTTGGTAACATCGGCTCTACATTAATCTATCGATAAGTCAAAAACCTCACCGTAAAATCTTCAATATATCTTCTCATTCCATCCCCCTAGTAATACTCTCAATGATCTCTATACATCTTAGTACTTCCAGGTAGAACTAAAAATAGAGAACTATTAACTTCACATAATAACTATTTATTCATCTCTGAATCACAAATAACTCATAATCTCTTCTTAAACATCCAACCAAATTAATTACAAATGTTTACATTAGTAAAATTACACTTCTGAACCAACTATACCTTTTTCTTTCAACTCACTACATTATTTCTTTGCTTGCATAATTTTGTTTGATAGATATGGGTTCACTAACAACTAAAACAAAACAGAGGAATCCCCAACACCAAAAAAATCTATTTTAATGTTCATCAGATCATTAATTAAATTTTTTTGTTCTAAACATAACATTGTTAATGTAGATTTACTTTTCCGACATAAAACATTGACATCTATATTTTCCTTTACTGGATGGTAATGGATAGGGAAATCATAATACATGATTAATTATACACATATCCTCTTTCTATTGTTCAATTCATTCTCACATAATATATACTTCACAATTTTTTGTTCATTATATATTTCAAATATTACTCCATACAAATGATGCCTCTAAAATTTTAAATCCCAAAAACCCATAACGAATTCCAAATCATGTGTAGGGTAATTTAACTCATGATGTTTCTACTGAAGTGAAGTCTAAGAAATTACCTAATCATTTTTTTCATTAGGGCACAACTATGTTTTTGATGAATAATCACTATATATGACAAGCTAACCATTTTTGGAAGGATGTACGAAAATTGGAGAATTCACCAATCTTATTTAAAATTCATGAAAACAATCATCACATTCTTTTGTCCAGATGAAATTAACACATTTTTTAGTTAATTTAGTTAGTGGTCTGGATAACCGTGAAACATTTTCATCAAACCTCTGGTAGTAACCTACCAAACCATGAAAACAATGGATCTAGGTTATATTTTTTGGTCATGGCCATTCTTCAAAAACATATGTTTTAGCCAGACCAATAGTTATGCCTTTTTTTAAATAAATGTGACCAATGAAGGAAATATTTTGTAACCAAAACTCACACTTTCAAAATTTCCCATAAATTTTGTTATATTTAAGAATTTTCACAACAATAATTAAATGAGTTTCATGTTCCTCTTTAAATTATGAATAAACCAAAATATCATCAAATTCAAAACCACAAACTTATTGAAGAACTCACAGAAAATTATATTCATAATATCAACGAATACAATAGATGGATTAGTTAACCCAAAAGGCACCACCAAAAATTCATAATGGACATAACTAGTACAACATGTGGTCTTCAGAATTTATGATTCATTTACATTCAACTATTGTTACTCTGACCTCAAGCCAATTTTTGAAAAATACTAAGCTCCCTGGAACTGATCAAAAAATCATCAATATTATGTAAATGATACTTTTTCTTGATAGTGATGTAATTTCATGCTCTATAATCAATATAATGTCTCATTGAACCATCTTTCATTTCAACAAATAGGATTGTATATCCCCATTGTGATGTTCTAGGTTGAATGAAACAATTATCTATTAACTCCTACAATTGATTCATTAACTCTAAAAGTTCAATATGAGCCATTGGATAAAGGGATTTTGCAGTTGTATTTGCATTAGGAACTAAGTCAACATGAAATTAAACTCCCCGGTTAGGAATTATAGTAAGAAAATCATCAAATGAAACATCAAGATACTCATTTACCACTGACACATCATTAATCTGAATAGTTCTTCATTTTTCAACAATATATGCAAGGTAACATTCATTTCCAACTTTTACTAGGTTCTCAGCTTTCTAATACTTTATCAGAAGTAATGGTTAATTATTTTAAACCAACTAAAAGTATTTCTAAAAGTAAACCACTTTATCTTGGCAGTCAGTCTTAGCATTATAAACAGAAAGTCAATCCATACCTAAAATAATATCAAACACAACTAGAGGAAAAACAATAAGGTTTTCTGGTAGATTCTTTCCGCACACAAGGATAAGAACATTCATATAATTTCCTTTTGACTCAAAATTTCATAATGTATCTTTACCATATCTTCAAGATTCATATATTGAGATGGAATTCCCAATTTACTTGAATAATTCCTAGAAATAAATGGATGTGTAGACCCTGAATCAAACATCACATTGGAAAAATCAGAATAAACAAAGTGTACCTGATACAACATTATTCAATGGACCAAAAACTATTAAAGTATTTGCGATGGATTTCACCACCACTTTCTACTTTTAGTCCATCTTGTTTCCCTTAGTTGAGTTTTTCATTGGAAAATCATTTTTATAATGACCCATTTCATTGCAGTTAAATTTTTTACTAATTTAAAATTAGATTTTTTCTTACCATTACCCTGGTCTTTTTCAGTGAAATTATGAGCCTTGTGTCCCATTTTACCACATCAGTATCGAACACCATAATTCAAAATACATTACCTAATGTTCATTTTTCCACAATTTTCACAAACTATAAAATTATGTATCTTACCATTAAATTTTTTAAGTGTTGTTCACTTTATTCTGCCACCTCTACCTCTTAATCTATTGTTTTTTAAAGAATATATGATCATCAGTAAACTCTATTTCAAACTTCTCTGCACATAAAAAAAGTTTTATATAAATTTTTAACTCACAATAAGTTGAATCCCTTCGATACATTGGCTTTATTTCGGAGTAAAAATGATTGATTTTATTATCAGCAGCTCTTATGAAATTTGGAGAAAACCTTTCCAGTCGAGTGAATTTTTTTAATAAGAAGACACATAGTTATCCTCCTGCCTGAATTCTAGGAATTTGTTTACATCATAAGATGAACAAACTTAGGAAAATATTTCTCAGGAAACATACCTTTTAATTCCTCCCAATCATGATCATCAATCTCCTCACAATCCCATATATTTTTAACCATGTACCACCACTGATCGGCTTCACCTTCAAAACTGTTAATAGTGAGACTAAACATTTTATGTTTTGAACACCCCATGACATAAAAAATATTTTCTAGTTCTTTAATCCACCCTCATGTATGCACGTGGTAGGATGATGCTCTGAATGACTAGGGATGTTGTCGCATGAAATGATCCACTACTAACTCTATGGTTGATTTATATGATCTTAGGCATGGATACAACCACCATTTATATCATGAGTCAACTATTCCATAACTGAAAAAAAAATTCAGTTTGGATTCCAACCATCTTAGGTTGCTGATTTGGGTGATTGCTTCTTCTTGATGTCGTCCCATTATAGATCCCATATTTCCTATACGGAAAACCATTCTAAACATATAAATATATTAGGCAAAGAAACATTGTAATATGTAAATTCTATATCATTTCAATACTACCATAAATTAATTTATGTATATTAATTTAATAATATCCTAACTCTTAAAGATCTCTAAACTGACATCTGATACCAACTATAAGGACCCAACCATTATACATTACATAATCTTGAATTAAATGAATAATTCACATTGAGGATCTTTTCATCAATAGATATTGATAGAATTAGGCCATAACTATTTCATTACATCTAAAAAATTAAAAATTAGACACTTCTACTCAGTTTCTATATTATTAATAAAATAAAAAAAATTAGAAAAATGGTCACGTTTAGTTCTATGTTTTAGACACCTTGACTTTTACTTGATCTCATCCATGACCATATTCATCTTTAAGTCATGTAAAAAACATTTCAAAACATAGGATGAGCATAAAAATAATATTATGGATTATAATATAAATAAAAAATCAGTACTCTATCAAAACATAAGCATATAAACATACCTCAAGAAATCATAAGATTTATGAATAACATATAGAAAAACTAAATCGTAATGGTAACTTGTGGAATCCATAACATACATATGTTGTAGCTTTCGCAACTAAATAAGGAGTTACATTTTGAATAACCATAACGGTATATACCATAAATCACATAGGAGAATCATTTATGTTTACCTCCATCATGTTACAAAATGCATTGGAGAGCTATATCGGGCTCACCTAGCCTAGTTTTATCATGGAACCACCCATACACATAAATCAATGCACATGAACCATAACGCATAATACATGCATAAAGGAAAGATAACAATGAGAAATATCAAACAAAATATATCATTACTATATATTGAAATACTTAATTCATTCTAAAAACAATTTTCAATACCAAATTACCTAAAAAAGGTATATGGTATTTATTTTCCTTATAAAAACACTACAACATGTTAAGGAAACCAAATATCAAATAAAACTCATGGAAGTAGAATGGTCTTTATCACTAAATACATTAAAAAGAAATGTTTGTTTTTTTTATTTTGTAAAATGATTCATGGAAAAAGATTACAGTTGTATTAAATGAAAATTTAAATGTTTTTATACACAATATAAAACAAGTTCTTGTACAAATCAAAATATGCATCAATAAAAGGTGATTGAGATGAAGTCACTTACCTTGTGTCTGACATGACACGTTCATTCATTAAATATCATAATTAATAAACTAAAGTTAATTTCTATTTTATTCAGATCCTTTTTATTTATTATTATTTCTTTTACATCATTTATTACCACATTATAAACAATACGTAATCATTTAAATTAATAAAAGTGGTTTGGTTGATATTTTGTACTTATAATTACATGTTGTCCATGTGGTAAAAATTCCATTATATACAGAATGAAATTCTTAATTTAGATATCATTAAATTATATTTATCAAGTATATATGTATTTAAAATTGTCCATATCATTTGGATATATGAACAATAAATGCATAGTTTCTGGAGATGGTAATTCGTACATACGCATGAACACTACTTTCAATTATTTTTTCCATTTTTAATGGAATGAAAACAAAATGATACAATTTTATATTATAATTCTACTATAATATAATATTTTATATATGTTACATAATTTAATTAACACCAGGTTTTATACATTCAATTTATTGTATGAAGGAGTCATACCACTTTGAGGGGGTGGTAGTTTGCACTTCCTCAAATGAAATTATTATATATATAAAACAAGAAAAGAATAATGTTATGTTCTAAAAGAGAATTAAATAATCGTATATACAAAATAAATATCATAAATATCATATATAATTATAGTTCCATCATAATAGACTCCATGTGAGGTAGTAGGAGATAATTGAACAATCATGTTTTCGTGAGTCAATAGTTCACCTTCCATAGAAACAGTAAGTTTGTATCCATTAAATGGAAGTGTGTGTACGTGTTGTATAAATTATTCTCATAAAAAAACCTAGTATATTCATGACACTAGTTTTATTATACAATAATTTAAAAAAAAGTGTTTAGGGGGTTGGAGAAGTAAAATAAATGAAAAGAACTTAAAAAAAGATGTTACCTTTATATCGGGTAACTCCCATTGGATTGAACCAAAAGTATTTGTTGAGGTTCCTTATGCATATGGTAAGGCTTCTGGGTGGAATATAGGGATTTTGGGATTTTAGTTGGGTAGAGTTTGGATGATCCGAGGGGCTTGATAGGTGTATGTAAGGGGTTAGAGTTGATGGCTTTTTATAAGAGGGGGGAGGGGATCTTTTGAAATGTTTGAAAATATTATTTTATTATAAACTTCATTTCGGTTTCAAAATTACCCAAACATATTAAATTTCAATATAATATGACTATTATTCTAAATCCTCTCAACCAATAGGTTTTAAAAAAATTTCATTTTCAAATTTAACATTATCATTTAGCTTTATCCCTTAGTTTACTAATTCGAGTCTTACCATGTCTTCTTGTGTATTCAATCTATAAGATTAATATACTTATTAAAAAATTCCAATCAAACCACAAGTTGATAATTAATGAAATTTTAAACCTTATCTATATAATATGTCCGAGTCATAGTTTTTGAGGATTATTATATCATTTAGTAAATTAATATTGGTTTTACAAACTCAATTTTGTCAATATAAATATTGTTCATATGACGACATTTAAAAAAAATTCAAACCTGCTTGATTGTTTAGAAAAACTATAATTACTTCAAAGATAACTAGTCATTCTATTGTGGATGGAAAAAAATATATCAAAATAATTTGATTTTAATATTTATATTATCATTTATTTGAATCCTTTATTAATGAGGCAATTACTACATCACCATTGTGTCATAATTAAATTTATTTATTTAATATATATAATTTATAAATAAAAATACCTTGTTGTAGGATATATATTTATATTTTTAATAACATTTTATAGTTTAACATATCAACTAAATAACCCCACATCAATTTTTTTTTTGAAAAACTATACATGTTTATGATATTTATATTTTTACCTTAAATAAAGAGTTATTCATGTCATTATCTTACCCAAAAGGATTTAAAAAGCCAAAATTATAACCCAAGGATAGTCTTGGGTGGCCATTACTCATCCAATATGGTTATGACAAATTTTAAGTCAATTTTATATTATTATAATATTAATTATACCTTGAATTACTCTTTTTACCTTTAACATCGGTAAATCAAAATCCAAAGTTACTATTCACAAAAAAATTATTTTCATTATATTGAACCACATTTCACATATCGAAGACAACAATGTATATCTAATATTTGAAACTAAATTCACAGAAGTGGTTAAAATTTAATTTAAATAAATGTTGGTTTTTTAATACTAATTTTTATTTTTCTATATTCATAAAAAATTAAAGGTTTTAAAAAAAATACAAACAATTCACCCCAAGATAAATTAGATATTCTAAATTCAAAAATGTCTTATACTTTTCGTTATTAAAAAAATATAATTTTCATTAATTAATTTAAAATTAATTCTCATTGTCCAAACCAGAAAGCGTGTTTTTATGAAATAATAACTACCAATGGATTTTCATTTGTTTATGTCAAAATTAAGAGTGGAATTTATTCCAATGAACAAAACTGGATTAAATAGTAAAAAATATAATCCATTTAAACTTTAAAACCAATTAAAAGAACAATTTATCGATATAAATTAATTAGATTAAAAGGTAGTTTTAAATAAAAATTTAATATATTGTATTATTCATTAAAAATATGTTTTATCCAAAAGGTTTATACCCAACGTAAATTTTGATTTCCCACATTTATATAATAAATATATTTGTCAAATAGAACATATAATTGTGAAAAAATCAGGATTTAAATAGGTTTTCCCATCAAAAGGTAGTAAATTGCCAATTTGAAAAATATTAGAGTATTTCTACTTAATATTGTATTCACATTCATTTTAATCCTCTAACTTTTATTGGATAAATGTATAAAAATTTATGAAACCTGTGTAATAATATTATTGTTAGTTGTATTCATTCCCTCCAATAAAATAGCTATGAATAAACTACCATTTAAAATAATAATAATATTATATAATTTTTCTGTATAACTCAATGTTGTGTGCAATGTAAGATTTCAAAGAAACATGTTCTTGTGTATCAGGTTCGCCATCGAACATAGAATCCAATTTAACAAAAAAATAACATTAAATTCACAAATATTAATAAACATATAAATGTAATACTCTTTCTTTACCTGGGATGTTACAATTATAATATTGAAAATAAATGTTTGAAAACTTACATACCGAGTGACTTTTTAGGTTTAGAGTTTTAGATAATAATGTTGAAATTTTACGTGACATCACGCATAACATTATGGGTGAATATATTTTCAATGATAACTATATTTTTAATATAGATATTATTTATTATTTATCTCCCACATGATTCCCTTCAACTGAAATCACACATAACATCGTTATTTAGATCCTGGGGAAAAGAAATATAAGAGAGGTTCACCCAAATTCATTGCAATAGAAAACATTGGTCTTTAAAATTGAATATCTTCCCTAAGAATTAGTTAAGGGTATGCGAATGAGTAAATATTTAAAATAATAATAATATAAGAAAAATGTACCCATCTAAACCTAGAACATATTTATTAAGAAATGGAATATAAACATTATCATTTTATAGAGTCATATAAGTTTAAAATCCTGATCCATATGAAAATAATCACTGATCAATGTAAAAATTCAAAAATATTGAATGTATTGAAGAAAAGTGTAGGTTTCGTCGACATTAAATCTTTTATCTGGGATTTTCCAAAAATATGAAAATTTTGGAGTAATCTAAAATATATTACTTCACCAATTCATAGAAATACCTATCAAAAGTTATCATTATGACTCTATATATGGTGTAACTTATATAAATTATTATTATTACATTTACTAGTGCATTTGAATGATATGAAAAACCAAATCCTATATGGAGTATAAATAAAACAGTCTTTAATCACAAATATATATCTATAATTACTATAGAATGATCAATAATTTTATAATCTTTAACATTTCAACATAAAAACAATAAAAAGAATCATAATAAATTTTTATATTATTATCCCAAAAAAGGAATCATTTTCAATGAAAATATATTAAAAAAATATATTGGCGTCCAATGAATTAATATATATGATATTTTTGGAAAAATATCCCCATTGAATCATTGAAAAATAATAAAGGATGTTTCTATAGATGGGAAATAAATTTAAATGAATATCTAATATGTTTCAATGGAAAAAATTATTTTATTTTAGAAATATTTAAAATGAATTTCAATGAATACTAATAAAAATATTATCATTAAAGGCAACCAAGAACACTTGTAATGAATAAATCAATGTAAATATTAGTTATGATGATGGTAAAATCCTATTATTTTGAAAATGTTAAAATAATGATCCCTTTTAGTCCTCTTATAAAAACCAAATGTAATATATTTGAAAACAGAAATAAAATAATATTGAAACAATTATAAATAAACAAAAATATTGTAAGAATTGAGTTTAAAAAATTATTTATTGATTTATAATAACACTCTTAAATATATTATTAAATTTCATATATATGGAAGAGAATGATTCCAAATGAATTGATATAAATCATGTTAGTTTATTATTTAAAAATTTATTTTTTTCTCCTAAACTTTGAAATAGATAAAAATTAAATGAATTAATATAATCCTTAAAAATAAATAGAGGATAATAAGAGGGATATATTCCCAGATGTTATTAACAAATAGTTTCTGTGAATGGAAAATTTCACATTAACAATCCTCAAATGGAATGTGATTATAACATAAATCCATTACTTCATTGATAACATTAAAATCAAAATACATCAAAAACATGATTATTAAATGGAAACATATATATTATTAATTGAAATAACCAGTATGTAATTATTATTTAATTGTTAATTAAGCACAAAATATAAAATACAAGATGTTGAATAACCTTAATTAGGTCACCATGTATGGAAATTGAGATGATAAAATTACATACTAATTTTCTAAAATTTGAATCAATATCTCATGAATGAGTTAACATTAAAAACATTAAATATAAATATCCAAGAGTCATTAATGATATAATATCTCAAAAACTTACATATACACTGTAAAAAATTTAGTAGGTGCAAAATATGATACATCGACTAGTGAACCAATATTGACACGAATAATCCCTACAAAAATGATATCACATAATTGGGAATTAATAATTGAGGAGATTATATGTTATATTAATAAAAATATATAGGAAATTATATATAAAACATAATACAAAAAGTTATAATTTCACAATTAATAATGAAACAATATAGTATATAATGAAGAAATATAACCCATTATGAAATACATGAGTTAAGAATCTGCATATCTAATATCCCAACATGATACATATATCTTTTAAAACCTTTATAGTAAAAATATATTAATTAATATATTTTTAATAACCTTTTATAGGTTTAAAATATCATCGTTAAATCATATATTTCAATTATTTAAAAATCCTATTTAATTACTTAGTCAGTTAATTCCACATAAACTGTTTAGAGGAAGATTAGTTTATATTTCCAGAAGTCATTCATAGGTTTTTTTGTGGTAAAATTGGTCAATATTATATCATAACAATAATATTATTTAAATAATTATAATTTTTATACATTAAATAAGATTTTAGAGTCATGTATGAATATAAATTTTAAAAAAATAAATTACAACATGCAGTAGTAGTTTGCACGTACACTGGTTTAATGTTTTTAATATTTTTAATAAAAAATTAAAGAATAATGTTATTATTTTATTGATAAGTTATCATGTTATATAACTCAAAATAATCATTAAATATGTTAGCAAGAATTTTCATTTGAGGTGATTCTTTGAAAACAAATTACATCACTACATTGTGGTGCATATCTATACATATACATGTGTGATGATTTTTTTAATGATAGGAATGTTATAATGATGAATGATTTTTTTTCATAATCATGATTATGTAATTTATAACACACACACACACACACAGAGATATATATATATATATATTAAATATATGAAAATAACTATCACTGAATGATAGATATGGGATGAAATTTTTTTCAGTTCATGTGGTAGTTGTTCACATGTAGACACAAATGATGGGTTTGTTTTCCATTTCATGAAGAAAGAGAGGAAAACGATTAAGATATTATCAAAAACACATATAACTATAGGTAAAATATTTTTTATATATTTATATAGTGAGGATAAAATTTTGTATTGTAGAACAAGAAGTAAACCGAAAATGAGTAATTAACTTGATTAATTCTTCTTTAAAGACCCTCTAATACATATCTCCATAATGACCATATGGATGATCTTTTCAGAACCTCAAAACATCTACGTTGTTTAAAAGTAAGTCTCAAATTAGTTTCTATTAGTTTTGGTTGATCTATATGGATTAATAAGTGTGTTGATGGGAGGAGAGTTAATGGGATTTTATAAGAGAGGGGAGGGTCACCCTTGTAATTACATAATGTTTTAAACTAATATAAATAACTTTTATTGTTATGGTTGTAAAATTTATATATTTAAAATATATGATGTATATTTCCTGATAAAATTATTTAAAAAATTAAGATTATTTAATCTGAGTTTTTACCCCTCATCTCTATGTTTTAACCATGCTTTAACATTTTTGATGATTACTTGGATAACAATAATTGATTAAATTTTTAGCGGTAAATAATGTTTACTATATATTCAATGATGATCCATATATGTAAAATGGTATATATTATTTAACATACCACATTATATTTGATTATTAAAATATTTTTATGAATTTTAATGAAATTAATAATATCTTATTAATTATAAAATACCATCAATGTCATTTTATAAACTATTCACAAAATTTGAATTTAAATGAATATCAAGATAATAGAGTAATTATGTTTTTTAGATATAAATTATAATATATATCTATGTAAAAAATAATTTTAACACTATAATTTGGAAACCAAAATTTACTTTTGATTGTTTTAAAATCATTTAGTTTATTTTTGAACACCTTGTAAAGACATAATTTTTTTGTAACATACACATTTAGGGAAATTATTTAAACACAGGAAATTAAAAATAAATTACAAATATAAAATAAATTTATTCATCATTAAAATAAAAAGATATAATATTTATAAATTTTTTATCCCTATCTAAAAATATTTTTTATATTATAAGAAATGAAGACTCATTTTTGAATTTTGGTTGACATAAAATAAAATAATGGTTCTTATAAATTGAAAATGGTTGAAAATATCCTATTTTTTAATACATGATTGTATTTTATGAATTAAACAAATCAAATGAAATATACTCACCTATATTGATGATATTTTATCTATATATAATTGATTTAAACTTGTTCTACCCGTTTTACCTGTAATATCGTTTAAACGTTCTTCCAAAGGATGTTATTAATTATGAAAATAAACAAACCAGAACTTTTTACCAGATTCAGAAATGATAATTCCAAATATTGGATACATTTTATCAACTGATATATCAATATTATTGGGAAATTAATTTTCAAATATTCCTAAAAAACATGAACAAATGGGTTACCTAAGAAATGAACATTTAAGTATTAAAATGTTTTTATATTACAATTATAATTTATTTTTTAATAAAATAGACATTGATTCGATTAATTTTAATCAAAATGAAATAGTGAATTTTTAAAACAATTTCAAAAAAAATTTAACTTTTAACTAGTGGATTGGAAAATAATATTTTCAATGGAGTCTGTATTTTATTCATTATTCACTAACGAAAATGTATTTTTAGAAAAATATAAAAATTTCACAATAAAATAATTTTTTTATATTTATTTAATAAATTATATTATATTCATGAAATTAAATTTCAACATGTAGTATAATTTAATTACAATTTTTTCTAATAAAATGAAATTAAAATTATTTTGGAAGGAACACCATTTTCTAGAGCATAAAATGAATTTAAAAAAATGAGTGATTATTTCCTATAAAATTATACATAAATTTTATATTGAGTATGAAATTAATATATTTATATATATATACATAAAACACACCTAATTTGATGCACAATATGTAATTTGATGATTATATTATAATGATTTTATATAAATAATAATATTTCGAGTGTATTAATGCTTAGAGTTATTTGTTTTCTATGTTATCAAACATATCATTCTTTTAAAATTATAGGGTATATTAGGGGAACACCATTATCCATTAGAAATAAATATAAAATGACATTTAATTTAGGCTATATCTTCTTTCATTTTTGTAGTGGCCTTCTCCTACCATGACATAACCATCACACTTAACATTTGACACCACTTGATGGCTAGGATTCATTGAATTACACAATGGTAATGGTGTGACACATATTTCACATATAAATATTTCATGGGAATTCATAAATGTACCCAAGACCCATATATATTTGTAACCTTCACAAAATGACACCCTCACATCAATATATGACCATATATTAAGGACTTTCCCTTATCAGAATGTCCTATATTAACCACAACACCCTAACATAAATTGATCATGGTGTGACTGAAAATTATCATGCCATCACTATGCCATAAAAACCCACTATAAACTGATCATGGTGTGACTGAATATTATTATGAACTACTCATTCAATGCTTCCAATAGAATAAAATTCTCATGTCATTGAAGGATAAGCAGTGAATGAATATATAAATTTCTCATAATGGTGAAAGTAAAATTTTCCCATTAATTTATTATGAATGACTACCTCACATGATCGCAATAAGATTTTTAGTGGATGTTAAACACTATTATGAAATGAAACATGAGAATGAGATATTTAATGGTTCTAAATTATAATGGTTATTATATTTCTGGCCATAAACTGCCAATTCACAATAGATCAAAGAAGTTTTCAAAACAATCCATCATTAGGTAATGAAAATATAAATCATTATTAGGGGGTTCACTAAAGGAAAATATATTTTTAATTTATATTTATTTAATATAAACAATTATTTATAAATAATTTTTTTCATTTTTTGGAGGGAATAAGATACTTTTTTTCATTGAGGACCATTTGTGGAAAATTTTGATAATTTTTATATAAAATTTAATATTCTATCTATCCATCTACATGCTTTGATTATTTTTAAATTTTATTATTACAAATTACAAAACAACATTTAGGAATAGTTTTATTTAAATTTATATGTGTTTTAGGGGAGAGGTGTGTTGAAATAGATTTTGTTTAATTATTTTATTGGTAGTTGTCTTCATTTTTTATTTTTTTATGTATTTATAATAAATTAAAATGAAAAACAATGAGATTAACATAATTATAAAGTACGTCCTTTTCTTGTACTGTTTGTTATGAATCAATATTAATTGAATAATCTATAACTCAAATGATTATTGATGTCTGTTCAATTATTTGATTTATATTTTGAATATAATTATAATTCCCGAGAAAATTAAAACCAATGCTCTATGAATTATCGGATAAAAATATTTCAACCATAAGATACTTCTCAACCATTATCTCATCTTCATAATATTCTTACATTTTTATGTATTTTTGGAAATAAATTCAAAAATTAGCTTCTAATGAAATATTTAAAAAACATTTGAAGTTTATTGTTTAAAAATTATTTTGTATTACATTTTTATAATCTCCATTTTTAATAAAAATCAATTTAAAATAGGTTATTACAATAATGCTTTGAGAAATAAATGGAAAAAAATTCATAGAGGATGTAATAAGTTCTTATTAAAAAGAGTTTTAGGTTATAGTAACATTTATGGAAGGATACAACATCAAGGAATTTAGAACACATAAGAGTAAAGATCAGTTTATGGATGTGTACGATTTTATTTATAAATTAAACTTATATTTTCAAATTTATTTTTCACTAGATATATAATTTCTATCAAATTAATTCCTTTATATTTTCTTCTAGGATAAAATGACCACTGTGGGTAGTTATAGAAGACAATATTTCTTTATTTGTCTCTTTTAATTCTATTATAATAAACCCTTTAATATAACATATCATTTTTATTTACAACCATATTAGTTTTACAAATTATTTTGGAGCCTATTATATATATGATGAATAAAGGGATGGAGATAAGGATATATAATTTCTCCTAGTTTATAGAGAATACATTAATGAGGATTTATAGTAAAAATATAATTTCTCATTTTCTATTTTATGTTATTTTTTCTATAAGATATACATGAGAAAAATCATACAATTTATAATAAATATAAAGGTTTTTTTGAATAAAATGATGAATACTTGATGGATTATGTGTTTAATAAAGTGATAATTGACCTTCCCTGATTGGATAGTAAAATCACTTTTCAAATAAATCAATTTTTTATTGAATATAAAATCACAATAGAGGTGATATTACTTATTCAAAATATAGGCAATTAATATATTTCTATGCTCTCAACTAACTTCTTATTGGTACTGGACTTTTAAATACAATTTTATACTAAAAATATTTATGAATATCACATAGATAAGATCATATTTTCTATAAATAGTTCTCAAATAGTCATTAAATATATCATAATTGGAATTTCCATTCTATTCTCCACATATAATTATATAATCAATTTCTATAGTTGAAAATTGCGATGTTTCATCCTAATTAAACAATAAGGGTTATGTTTATATATTTTGACAATATATTTAATATTAAATCAATAATACATATCTTTTAGGGAGGATGAGTTGTTTTGGAAGACATGCATAGTTAAATAATTCTATATAATATTTTTCATCAATCAATTAACAATTATAAAAGACCAAAAAATATTATCCAATGTATAAAAGCATCGTGTTCTCCTAGATGAAGTGGTATTTGAATAAAAAGTCATAAAGAGTTGGTAATAAATATATTCATTTAATAATTATGGATTCCATAATCATTTGATGTTTTTAGATATTTCTAGAAGTTAGAAATGTATTCATCCACTCACACAATTTAGGGGTAATATAATCCTTTACTCATATGAGGAGTATATAATATAATACTAAAGTTTTTTTTACATTGGTGATCACATGAGAGCCTAGTTAGTGGTATCTATCTATAATGAAATTAACCCTGGAAATTAAAGTGGGTTGTGTTAAGATATTATATACCTAATGAATTGTAGTTTCATATTTATATATTATCATTAAGTATTATTCAACCTTCCAAAAAATAATTATTATTATAAAATTTTTTATTTATTGTTTAAAAAAATTAATAAAACCCTAAAACTATTATCTTGTTTCATTCATTTAAAAATTAGTGTGAAAAAATAAAATAAATAAAAATGAATGGAATGATAGTTAGATGAATTCCAATAAACATTGAGACCTAACCTAAGTGGATTAAATAAAAAATTATTTATTTCTAGAAATTGAAATGATATTTTAGACATTCTATAATTATTTCATATATTGTATTAGGTAGGAGATGTGTGCGATGGAGGATTTTCTGAAAGTAATGTTTCTAGTGATTTTTATAGTAATGTTCATTTGTATATCTCTTGGATGGGTATCCATATATTGTAGATAACATTATGAACAAAATTTATTGAGGTATGAATTCATTATAATTTTAGTCAAACAATGTATAGGTTTACCTATTTGTGATAAAGAAGGATTTTGAGTATCTTCGGGATTTAGTTATGTTGAAATGGGTTATGTGGTGTATATATTTCGTGAATAATAATTTCCATCAGAAATCTATAGGTAGGCCATCTAAATCATAATTATTAAGGGAGGTTAATGTTACTATTATATTAGGGTTCTTTTAGGGGTGTGATAAAACATTAATTGTAAATAAATTTTGTTGCGGAAAACCCCCAATTTTAATAGTATATAATATATAAATTATTGTTTCAAAAAATTTATTAAAATACTCTAATAATCTTATACAAGAGTGACATGAATAGTATCATCTTACCCACTCCACCATTCAGTAATGTTAATTCCATATATATTATTCATTGATAGATTCAAGTTTTATTGCTCATTCTTAATCATTATAAATATGGGTAAATATTTGTGTCAATCTTGGATTCATTACTATTTTCATGGATTTTGATTCCAAATCAATAAATTAGTGGATTATGATAACATACAAATTTTTATGATCATTATTTATTCATTTGATACTTCTTGTCACGTATGGGCCTATGAATATAAGAATAGAGGTCCATATACATTTATATTGGTTTACCAGATATGTAAGGTAACATGTCATTCTTGAGGGATATAGGGTGTATATGGATGACCTTTAATGTCCAATAGTTCTGTTTACTACTTTCTTTAGATTGGCATATGGAATTTATGTATAGTGAGTAGTCCATATTGTGATATAATGTTAAATCATGTAAATTATTTCAATGAAATTAATTGAATGTCGCATTAATATTTTACTAATAACATTATTATATTTATCCATTGATATTATATTGCTTAAAATACCTTGATAAATTCAATAGAGTACTCGTTAATGATGGGATTATCATTATATATGATTTCAGGATAGAGGATTCCATGATATCAAGATTTGGTGCTATTTAAATCTAGATGGATTATATTATATTTTTAAAAGGGGGGTGAGCTATCAAAATATTATTATAATAGATTGGTGTATGTTTGAAATTTGTTTATTGAAACAGAAATACTAGTTATATTTTTATAACCAAAATAATTTGAATGGGAAAATTAAAATTATACTCTATGATAATATTTATTATATATGACTTGTGATAATATTTTCAGAAAAAAATATATGACTATGGTTTGATATATCATCTAAGTAATATTTGACAACACATTTTAGAGAATTATTTAAAAATGGTATATAATGTTATTCGATACGATAAAAATTTTCAGGTTGTATTTTTGAAATTGGAATGGAATTAAATCCCTCTGCACAAGAAAAAATGATATGGGGTGGAATATTATGACATGAATTCATTAATTCTGGGAATAGAATGAATATAAATTACCATTAACCTAGTTACTTTTTATGAATAAAATTGTATTCCCGTTAAGTCGTGACATTAGTTATGGAATGAAATGTTATTTTCATCCACCCTTATTATTACTTATGGATTGAAAAGTTAATCCCATTCACCATTGAATATGCAAATAATATAGGTTTCTATCCAAAGTTAAGATGAATAATATTTATGGAATGTGAATGTATGCTAAATTACCCATTGATATAATATTCTATATGGAAACTATTCTACATAAAAGATTGTTTATGTGGGTATGAAAATTTTTATTGATTTCTAACTATGTTTTTTACCTTTTGATATTATGGTGGGAAAAAATTATAATATATAATTTCATTTAATAATTATGTTTAGGTTGGTGGAGAATATTCCAAACCCTAATATCACATGAGATATGTTTATCCTCATTGAGGCATAGACCTAAAAAAGTATTTTTACTCAACTAGTGTCTGGTTTGACACGTAATCATCATCAATGATTTATTTAGAAACAAAGGAAAGTGATGTTACAAACAAAAAATGGAAAAGTCCTAAGGAGCTTGGAAGTAGTGAAACTGGATGGCATCCCCTCTTATCATATTTACACGCTCAGGATTCATGGTATTCAATTTATAGGATCATGACACACCAGAACATGGAACCCCAAGAGAAGCCCAATAATCGGCCACCTTATTGCCATCATGCCACGTGTGCCTCAAACAAGTGCTATTGCAATAAATAATGTGACACTAACTAACAGTGTAAATAATGGACCATGGGGTGAGACTAAGACATTTTAATGAGTTGTGGAGGACCAGGGAATCAGTTTTAGCCTCAAAAATTTCAATACCCCCTTGCCAATAGAGATTGAGTCCATAAAGAAAGGCACGAGCCTCTGACTGAAGGGAGGTGCCCATGCCAATGTAAGATGTGAACATGGGGATACTGACCCCGGATGTCGCGTACAACCCCTCCACCACACATGTTGTCATCTATACAAGAACCATCGATATTATGCTTCATCACTGAGGTTGGTGGCTGCTAATAGACCCACTGAGGCCTCAAGGTAGGAGTCAAATAACTATCGACTATATGCAGAATTTGAAGGGAAGGGGCATCCCTCAGTGATCAAGAAACCTGACCAGGTCGAGAAAGAGACTATGAGTTCCATCGATGATAGCCCTCCCTAAGTAGCAACTTCCCTAATATCTAACCTTATTATATTCGTTCTAACGACACCAATAACCTGTGTGTATAATTGAGGTCCTATCCAGCCTTCCCACACCATTGGAGCCTAAACAATGAAACTAGAAGACAAGGAAAGGGGAAGATGATGAGGATGGGGAGGAGAAAGATGTGAAAAGGTCCAAGAAAGGATTTACATCCCATTCCCATTCCCCCTAAACAAAAAGATGGTATCCCTCTCCTCTTAGTGGTTGATACAACGGGTTCACCAGGATACCATAGGGTTATAACAATTCTAAATATTTTCATTCATGACCAGTACTTTCTTACTGATCCTCCAGGTGAGATAATTTAATTTCATGGTAATTCGCTTGAGCTATAGAAATCCGTACTATTCATCATCATATAGCTGTGGGAAGAGAACATAGTGGAAATCCTTGGTTGAAAAGAACCTCGAGCTGGACGGGGAGAAGATGCACCTGTTAGGCTCTGATGAGACATCCATAAGGTGATGCATGCCTTTCTGGTCATTATAAAATACCACCCCAATAAATTCTGGAAATCTTCTTGCTTCTGTGAACGAAATATCATGAAATGGACAGCCAGGGAAACCTAGAAATATGTCGACCCAGTTCTCCTACCAAAAGGGAACGTTCCCTTCGCCGATGATCCAACAGATATGATGTTGCATAGCCAGAAAGAGAGGCGGAAACATTTGATATAAAATGAGATAAGTGACCTTAATATGATGTCAAACTACACACATTATAGCTACATATGGTCTTCCCCCAAATAGTGTGACACTCATTAATCTCCCAACCAAACACGGATTGCATACAGGTCAGAGTATCTGCCATATTCTAGACATTGATCTTGCCTTCTAGCGTAGGCTTCGCCATCTTCCTCCAGGAAACCCAAATGTATATCTCTTCGAGATGAGCATCCCAAATAAATTGAGCAAGAACCATGAAAATATTCAATATGACACCCTTTGAAACATTAATAGAGTAGAGTCCATGAATAGTAGTGGTGAGAAGAACACTATTTACTAAGGCCATTCGACCCCCAAATGGATGGTCTCTATTTTCCCTATTAGGGACTTTTTTAGTGATCATTGTAATCAAGTGGTTAATGTCATGAATAAAAATCCTGCTTGAAGAGATTGATGCACCCAAATAAATGATTTGAATGATCCAAATCTGCACATCTAGGAAGAAATAATGATATGAATCCTCCTTTGAGGGGTTTTTTTGAAATGAAAAAACTAGTTTTTGATTTATTAATGACATGCCAACTCCAATGACAGTATTCTTCCAGGTCCGCAATAAGGCCACGAATGGACCTCCTGTAATCATTCAAAATGATCAAAGTATCATTGGAAAAAATAAGGTGGGAGATAGATGGATTTGTCCACATTAATATATAGGACATCAACACTTTATTGTTCTTTTTAAGGTTAAGCAAGAGACAAAGGATCTGTTGAGTGGGAATAAAAAGGGTAGGGGAGAGTGGGTCACCATGTCGTAAACCCAAGAGGGCTTGAAGAAACCGAGAACTTTATAATGAAGTGGACTGCTAGCCAGGGGGAACTAAAGCAGTCGAAAAAGAGATCAACCACCCAGGTAGAGAAACCCATACCTGATAACACTTTGTTGATAATGCTCTATTCACCTTAGTGAGTGTGAATAAATTATTGTCAAAGATGATGCTAAAGGTGAAGGCATAATTTTCAATGGGTGAGCTAGATGAATTTTTAGTGTGAGAGAACAGACCATTTGGTGACTCAAACCCAATTTATAATAATTTACATCATTTTAATCATTGTTATAAAATCATACATTACCACCCATTAAGGTAATCATTTTTTGTATGACACATTTGTCATTTTAACAGGTTATCGTTTATTTACATGAAAGGGTATGTCACATTTTTTCTTATCACATGTATATAATATCTTATTCTTGATGTTTATTATTAATTATTATTTTATATTTAGATTATTTTTATTTATAAATATTTTATATAGATACAATAGTCTCCCCACATAACTGATATACCCACACCACTAGTTTTAAGTTTCTTATATGTATGGTGATAAACATTAATTCATGAAATAACTAAGCATAACAATTCTCTAGTTGACTAGGATCTAGATGTTATGTGCATACCTCGATCACTAAGAGTTAGAGATATGATTTGGAAGAATATTAATCACCTGAATCGAACCAATGATTTTACATTTATTTATTAATTTTCTTTAGGGAATGAGTTTATGATATTTTACATCTAATTTTATTGAATCGTATTTGGTTCCAGGTAGTGTTGTTTTTGATCAGGGGATATTATTGTCATTAAGGTTTTTATGTTTTTACTAATGTCTATCATAATTCACGAGAACTAATGTCTATATTTTCACCCTTATTTTGATGATTAGCTCAAGAAGACCATTTACATACATGACGATATACATCGAGATTATATTGTAATCTTTTTGGGGATATATGGTAAACTATATCATAGTTATTAAATTCCCCCACAAAAAATATCATTATGCTACAATAATTGCTCTATTTTATGGAATTTACAACCAACCTTTTTTTCCTCACTGTGAAAGAAATATAATACTAAGTCAACATTTATTTGACCTAGCATACTATTAGAGATCACTATATAGAAAAAGAAAAGCCCTAAGGGAATGATAATCAAATTTTTTTATAAAATAAATATTTCTATAATAGGTAATAATTATAATAATTTATTTATTTTCATATGATACATCATATTAATCATTAATTGAGTGCTCAATAGAAACAAAATGAAGGGTTTTCATGATTAATTAGACCATTCATGATTTCATTGAATATTAAAAAAATATATTATTGGTTTTACTTTTATCCAAAGTAATCCCTAATGAAAAATTTATTCCATGTTTTATAGCTATGCAATTATGTACTTGTTTATACTCAGGTTATTTGATGTGATGACAAATAGTTAAATGTTTATGGTTCATTTAGGGATCAACAAGTCACAATTTCCAATAAGGGTGATAATTTAATTAGAGGGAATATTATTTCTTGTGTTTTGGTGTAATGTTAAATTGTATAATAATATAGTGAGATTTATGAATTTGAAGCTTATATTTAAACCTAACATCACATGTTTTTCTCTATGGGAAAATATTTATGCTACTCAGTGATGGGAATCCTAGGTGTGTGGTGTTTGTAATGAGGTGCATTATTATATGATTTTCTATTTTTGTTTATTTTCATAATTTTTATTAAAAAAATATATGTTTATATGATTATACACGTTTGGTGATTAAATGGGAAGTAAAAAAAGAAGAAGATGGTGGAAATATGAGTTGAAGGTTTCAGTGTAGTGATGGAATGAAAACATTAGTACATAAAAATAGAATTTTGATGTATTTTTGTAAATCCATTATAACACTACTAGTATCCTACTATAAATTTTTTTGCAGTTTTTTTTCACCAAAAAAATATTATGGAATATTTTATAATTTTAATATATAAAACAAAATTCAAAATATAATAATTCATTTTTAATTCTATTTATAATTATCATATTTTATAAAAATTCTATACCAACTCCCCTAAGATCAAATAATTTTTTTATTATGTATTTATCACTAAGGGTGTAAAAATTATATGGTTCAATTATAGTATGGTTTGGGAGAAACAATTATACTATTATATACAATAATAATAGACGTTCAATCTAGACTAGAATCTAAATGTCATATTCTGTTATAAATAATGTATCTAAAAGGACATTTTATACTTCTAGTGGTAGTGGGATATCTTTATTAGCAATATTGAGTTTTCGATTACTAGAAATGTTTTACAATATTAATATTTTTAATGAATATCTCATCGATTTTCATAAACTTTTGTGGTTGAACCCAACTTTTTCCTCATATTAACTTATAATTTATATTTTGATGAACACAGGGGTAGAGTTAGGGATTATAATAAATGTAGCTAAATAAAAATCACATTAAATAAAACGATATTCTAAATTCTAAATTTGATAATTGGGCACACAATATTGTTTTTTGAATAGTTATAGTCTAATTAATCTTTCATGGTAATACACATGGATATTATTGATATACATTCCATGAAATTTGTCTTGTTGAATTTTCTTATGATGATTATATCGTGTATATGGATTTCTATGTCAATTATTCATTTATAATTTTACCTTTTCATGATTCCTTGATTGAAAACACTTTCATTAATTCTTTATGAATGATTTTCTTGTTACATAGTTATATTTAATATATATAATCAATTTTTACAAATTTTTAAAGATAATTCTACTCTTAATAGGGCCCTTGGTACAGTTTTGTAATATGTGAACCTATTTATATGTTTTCATTAGTAATTATTTAAAATTAATCTATTTTAGGAGAATTTATATATTTTGCATTGTATTATGTAATTTTTGAGTTACTAAAAATTATTACTAATACTTTTATTCCTTTTAGTTTTTCCTTCATATATAGAGATATTATTACATTTTATGGGGGTAAAACTACATTTTTATATTGAAACATTACTTGGATATTTTTCTTCGATGTTCTTTTATTGGGGTTTTTATATATTAAATCCTATGAAAAAATATTAAAATATTTTTATATTTTTTACTTTATCTTGTAAATAGGTTTCTATTTATGTATTTTTATATTTAGTTTCTATATTTTACTCTATACTAAATAGGAATATGATTTTGGTCTCAATTTTTTTGGTCCTGGATTATTATGTGTTTATCAAAATAGAAAAGTGATATATATATATATATATTTGTGTGTTATATATATTCTACACGAGAAGATATTTTTTTCATAAATGATGATGGAGACGATAAATATATAAGATTATTTATTCAAATATAATTATATAGTCCTCCCAATGAAAGAGTTCCCTTCAATATAAAGATTAAGGTTAAAGATATATATGTGATTCCTTCCAAATTGCATAGAGTGGAATAGTTATGATGAAAATTTATATATATATATAAACTACCACTTATATTCGACGAGACATGAATAAAATCCATGATAATATGTTTTTGGTGATGGATAGGTGTAAAAACATAAGTTATGAGAATATATTGAAAAAGGATTGGCTGATTACAATAATTGGAAATTATTCATGATAAAGAGGATGAATTGATTCAGTATTCTATACTTTAATAGATGAAATTTTTAATTATTTATTTCATAAAATCATACATTATATTACTTGATTGTATTATTTTCATACTGTGAGAATAAAAATCAATAGTCATCCATCTATTTTAAATGTGGAATTATCATTCTCAAATAGAGAATGGTCAATGACATATAATTGAGCAAAAAAATTATAACATAACTAAGGTAATGAAATGGTAACAATTAGTCAAATATATATATTTTTATATTAATTACATTACTATTTAGTGCATATATTATCTAATTGTGTTGTTATTTTAATAAAGATGAATATATTTTATTGCATATTAAAATTTAATTAAATGTATTTAATAAATTAATTTAGAAAAGTAATTTAACTAAATTTATTACATGAAAAAAAATATAAATATTTGAATAATTTGGGAATAATTTAAAAATGATTTCAATACATGGGTAATGATGAATTTTTTCTTTTGTAAATCTATTTTTTATTATATTAAATGATGTTTTGTTTGAATTTTATTTTTTATTATTGAGAATGATTTACATATTTATGAAAAATGTAAAGATGTTATGAGAAGATCTGTGTGATTATAACATGCTTAACTGAGTTGTGTAACAAAAATAAGTGATATCATAGAGTCATTGGAAAACAAATTCTGATACACAGGATTGAATGGCCTTAATCATTAATTCTATAGAGTAATACTCTAAATAAATAAGATAAATCATAATAAATTATTTAATGGTTATATTAGATAATATTCATTTGGTTTTATGTAAAACAATCTAATCACACTTAAAGTATGTATCCATAGAACATACAAACATATAGAACCTCATATGAGATTGGAACCCCAAATACAATTTTATAAGATATAATGTTTCAAATTTTCATATTAATGATGTTCCCAAATATACATTATCTAAAAACATGGGGGTTACAAGAAAATTTTATGTAAAATAATTTTTTGAAGATTCAATAGTTTTGGAAGATTAAAATATGAATCATAATTTTTTTTCTTGTTTTTTAATACTCATAAAAAATTTACATAAATATATATAATTATTTTTAATTATAGTTTTTCAAAAGTGATTTCATGAAATATATTCAATTGTATATGTGATCATCCAAGGAATTTATACTGATAAAGTAGATGTTTTCTCAAATTCACATCATGTCAAAACACAATGGAAACTATATAAATCACCTAAAAATATAGAGAATGTTAATAAAGAGTATTCATGATCATGAGGCTTCTATTAAAAATCAATTTGGTAAAAATATATTCAAATGATATTATCTTATTTTAAAAGTTATTTTGATAAATATATTTGAATTTATGAACACAACCAATAGATAATAATGAAAATTGAATCTAAATATTTTTCAGATTTAATGGAGTGAAGAAAAAAATACTATTATATAATTTTTAAGAGTAATTATTTGAATGAAAACAAAAAATATTACAATATATAAATACCTTTTACTCAATAAATTCTATTAGAAAACATTACACATGAATGACTATAATTGTTTAAGTTCAACACAAATAATTACATCAACTTTAATGCTTTTTTTCCACACCCAATAGTAGTGTCAGTAATCTCCTTTTTTTATTTTAACTATAATGTCAGTATTGGAATTTTAATATATTTTTCATTAATTTCTCTCCATTATCCTAGTTTTTACTAAATTATTCTACAAAATCTCTCAAAAAACACTTTTTTAATAGTGTATCTCACATACAGATTGGTCATGGAGGGAGGGAAGTAATGGTGTTCCAGAATCCCAAAAAATCATTTCATAATTTGAAAAATATTTTTATATATGTTTGTGTGTTTTAATGTATGGTTGGGTTATTGTATTCCATATCAAGATATTATCAGTAATTATGTTCTATCCTCAAAAAATAATCCTTCCATCCATTTTCTCATAATTTTACGCGTTTAATAGATTTAGGATTGGTCTATTAGTGAAAAGACATATTATGGAGTTGACATTAAAACAATTTAACATAACCAATTGATATGTGATGATAATTTTTTAATGTTATATAATATATGACGTGATGAGTATAAGAGAAATATAATGTGCACTAATCCTCACTACCTATGTATATGATGTTCTATATTGTATGTTTGGATGAGTTTGAAAATTAATTAAAAAAATATTATTGGAAATAAATTTACCCATGTGTCCAACCCAAGACCCACTTCACTCCAAATACATTGTGTGTTTCATTATTACCTTATTTAATATTTATTAATTTAAACCACAAAAATCCGTTAAATTTTTATATTTTCTTTATATATTAAAATATAATAATATAATAATGTTAAAATAGATAGTGGGTAATAGAAAACATAAACCCTGATAGATGATATTGTATATACATTGTTCTATACTAAGTAAATATTAATTCTATTTTTACATCCCCTTTAATAGAAATGTCATTTTTTAATATTTTTGGGAATCCATCTACATCATTTAATATATTTTGACATTTTATAAATACTTATAATATATTTTCATAAATAAAAATTAAAAAATATTTCATCTATATATGATTTAATCAAATATTATTATTTATTATATATGGACTAAATACTCCCATGTTTAAGAATATGTATTTTATAATGACATTATCCCATTTCTAAGAGCGGAATGAGAGCATGATGGAGGGAAGGAACCAAATAGAAACGTTATTCAAGTACCATAATGAAATAAATGGATATGAGTTTGAGTATTTCAAGTAAAAATAAATGGAGGAAGATATTTCTCCATTTATTTTTCTAAACTAATAACATTATTGGTATTATAATAATCTACTTTAAGATCTAATACCAAATAAGTATATCACATTTTTAGTGTATATTCCCTAGGTAGACATGCTAGCATATATTATTATAGGAGATTAATAATATGTGGAAATATTTTAGAATATTTTTTCTTGAATTGAAATGTATTTTTATCTCCTCATATTAAATAATATAGAATCATAAACAATATATCATTCTCAATATTTTGGATAAAATACACTACTCAAGTGATGATAATTAGATAATGAAAGATAGAGTTTTAAAAACTACCTCCACTGGAGAAAATTAAATTCATGGAGTCACTAATTAAGAAAGACGAGTTAATAGAGGATCCAATATAAGATATTTTCTTATAATTTTATTCATTACAATAAAATTTTATTAATGATGAAATTAAAAATAAATCAGTCAATTTTTACTGTAAAAATATTCTAGAAACACTCATAAAGATATAAATTAATAGAAAAGTGGAAAATGTATGTATTGAAGAAAATATATTGATCCCTAAAAATAATAAATATTTAATTAATGTATTATATGGACAGAATATTTCCTTACGTACCTTCCAAAGTCATAGAGGACTATATTAAATCGATTAAGGGAATGGATAATTTATATTTAAATTCATATTATTTAAAAATAATTAAATTTTATATTTTGGTTGAATACACTTATAATGAATCATTTGTTGATTGAATAATATATAAAAACTTCTTATTAAAACAATTATCCATATAAGTAGTTTTAAAAACAGTAGTTTGATTGAATATACCATCTCCCTTACCATTCAGGTTGAATTTACAAGGCAATGTGATATACATATACAAAACTAATCATCCATAACAATGAAACTAAAATAAATTTATGCAAATAAGGATTAATTTATTATATTATTTTTATAATTTAAAAATCCAAACGAACAACAAATGTTACATAACATTTTAATTTTTCAATCTTGGAGAAAAATTAACTATGTCCCACTTTATGGTTCAAGTAATGTTTTTTTTCATTTTCATTTTTTTCATTCAATAAATAAATTAATTATTGTTTTTTATTTTGTATGTTATACAAATCTATATTAATGAAAAGAATCAATGAAAAATATTACAAAATAAAATTCATGTTTTATTTATCAATTTTTTTATTTTTTATTTATTTTTTTTATTTTCACTTCAAGGTTAGGTAGTAAAATTATCATATGGTGGAGTTTGAACATGTTTTATGAATTTTTTGTCTTTTAATTATTTAATAAATTTTATATTATGAACTATAAATAATAATTTTTTATTATTTAGTTGATTTTTAGAGGTTTTAATTGATTTTATATCATTCATGTTTTTTAATGATTATTTATACAGTTGTTTTCCTATAATTTATTTTCCAATTTATCATTACATTAACCAAAATTTAAAATAAATTTACATGAATTACTAACATAAATAATTTCTATATCCATTGAGTTATTTAATTCCATTTTAAAATATTCTTTTTAAAACAATCACAATTATAAGGAAAAATTTTAACGTGTGTGAAAACTAAAAATCATATTATTTCTATTTGAGTAAATGATGTTCTTAATATGTTTTTAATAATATTTAGGCATATAGTTCGATTACCACATTTTCCTTGAGAAACATAACGTTGACCTCATCCTCTACTAATTCCACATATAACCATGAATATATTTATAGGCATATTATTTATTAGAATACCACAATCCATTATATATGTTCAACCTTTTTATATGGTCATGAATATTTTATGATTGATCATAGGGGAATGAAATTTCATATGTGGTTTCTAATAAAAATTATTATATTTTTTTATCTGAGAGGAATGTATTATATTTAATTTATTATGGAGGATATTATAGCATGAGTCATTATCGACCATCCCAATTCATTATTCTCATTACATTCTCCAAAAAATAAAATAATAAAAAAGAAATGTAGACAAGATTGAATTATTCATTACGATATATTTAGGTCCCATAAAACCAATGAAAAATTATTGTTTATGAATTATCATTCCTTTATTGAATTCACACCCAATCTCACCTTCCTAAAAAGGGAAAAATGAAAGAAATCAAGAAGAATACAAATGAAATATATCTTCCAATTTATTTTACTCGTTATCATTGTCAATAAAAATGATTGGGCTGTTAAATTTTTTAAGAAAAAATTGTCATTCATTTTTCAGCATTTGAAAAATATATTAACTAATTAGATATGATTATTATTTATTATTATATCATAATATTTAATTATTTTTAACATATACCAGATGAAAAAAAATTAAATTGAGAAATATATTGTAATTAATACATGTATTATATTTGGATTAAGATAATTTTATATTTTTTCACAGATATGGTATTATTTATATTTTTTTGCATAACTCCATATTAAATTTTTCTAGAGTGAGTGTAACATGAATTTAAATGATAGGTTGGTTTCAATTGCATCATGGATTCATTATATTGTTATAATTATATTAATTGATATCCTAGAGAAATATATATAAATTTCATTCATAAATGTGACAAAATGAGTTAAATAATGAAAATTATGATGGTAGATTATAACATTGTTTATTTTTTCAAGGATTTGACATGAATAAATGGGTTTTTATAATGTGAAAAAATATATGTGTGGCGGAGGGATAAAGCATGTATTTTCACTTATTTTTATTTATAATTAAAATAAAATATTCTAATAAATTTCATTAACATGAAAAATATAATAATTTTTTTAATGCTGGAATAATTTAGAATTAATTTTCATATTGATTAAATAAATATTATTTATTTATTTTTTAAATTAGTGTTAATTTACATGTAAAATATTTTATTATTATGATGGCATATTTGGATCATTATATGTGTTTTGACTTGTTCAATGACAAATGTGAATGACATTTGAGGTATAATGTGTCATTAAAATGGGATTTGTCACAATGTGTATATATATTGCAGAACTATGTGAGAATCATCAACTGAAAATTTAGGGAATATAAGATTATAATCAAATGATATGTTGTAGTCAAAGAAAAAATTTCTTCAGCTACTAGATGTTTTAGAATCATTTCCATGGAGGTGGTGTTATGTTAGATTCATTTTACCTCACATTAAGTTATCCTAAACATTGTGACTAAATTGCTTTTTTAATTCAATAAGTTCAAGAGATATTAAATATAGAAACATTGCTTTTGATGATATCGGGAAATTAATGATTATGAAGGATTATTTCTATATTTTGGATGACAGATGAAACCGATGAATGAAAGCATATTTTATAGATGATAAATTAAATAGGGTTTAAAAGATGAAACACATGATAACTTATAGAATAATCAAGAGTATTGATAAATTGGGAAAGGATTCATAAATGACACATAAGGTTTTATGTAAATAGTTTACTATTTAATTTAATTTTTAAAATATTATATAATTGGATAATTCCATCCTATATTTATCATAATAGATTCTTTCAACAAATTCAAATTAGAAGGGATCTCTTCCAATGAAGAAGTTGATTGGTCACATGCACACTAGATCAAAACACCGTGAAACATGTGCTAATCTGTTCAAAATCTATTTGAATATTAATTGTGATTAATTGGTTACAAGAAATTTATCTACACATGAGGAATAATTATAAAAAAATTAAATGCATATTTTCTTGTCCAAATGTATATTTTTGTATCTTTATTTCATTATATTCATTAAAACATGAGTGAAGATGGAATGTAACAACTAATTATCATAATTATTTGATGAATGGAAGAAAAAAAATAATGTGAATATATTGTTGAAGTAAAAAAATAGAAAATCCGATAATCTATCTACAAGGATCGACCATGTAATGACCTGTACATTCTTATATGAAAACAATTTGTGAATGATGAATTTACTTAATCAGGATTGTTTTTTTAATAAATGCATTCACTAATTTAATTAATATATACCGTTATAAAATTTTACCAGTTAGACTTCAATTTATATTCTTATCAATTTATAATATATCCTTTGTATATTAGTCATTATGAATAATGTGTTAAGGGTTATGAGGGTCTTTAATTGACACCGATAAAAAAATTTATCACCCCAATATGTTGGATCATAACCTATGAATCCCATATAACATATATTTTTAGGGAGATGGATTCAATGTGATTTTCATTTGACAAAGATAAATAATAGCTTCGACTAATGAATCATGAGAAAAACTATTTATTATATATGTGTTCCCTTATCGATATGATGACCAAAATATGTTCACCAAACCAGCATATGATAACATAACCATTTGAAACATTACCCTTTTTTGTATAATGTTTTAATAGAGGGATATGTATATATACCTGAGTGACATGAATTTGAAAATTTTATGTTTAATGAAATAATGGTTATATGTATACTTTTAAATACTTAAACTAAATATTATTATAAAATTAGTTAATTAAAATTATATTCTGATGTTAAGAAATAAAAAATTAATTATTCAAAATATATAGAATCTATGAAGATAATATTTTTAATGAATTCAAGAAGTTATGAAATATATTTAATTTTTATAAATAAAACTAAATATTTTGTATCCATATCTCTATCAAAATTGCTCTCATTGTGTTCCTAGTTTATAATGAATCTCCTCAAATTATATTGGATGTTCCCTCTCAGGGAATTGGAATTCTATCCTCTACATTATTATGTAATAACATTATTTGAATTATTCTATTCAATTTCCAACTGATATTATTGTAATGAGTTATTGCATATACATTTTTACATCCTTATTAAATAAAATTAATTATATACTTTATATAAATCAAATTAATGCGTCATAAAAATATTTATTACACATGTGATGATTTCTGAATTATCTGTTGATTTTCCATGAGTTACATTTACATAGAGAATAAAAATTTCCATGTCCTCTAAAGGGTTCACACATAGATGATTATATATTTCATTTATTATTGTGATATAAAAATTAAACCCATAATACGTATCCATGGGATTAAAAGTGATGAATGGTTTAATTATGTTGGTTGATCTATGTGGTTCAATAATGAATGTTCAGGATTTGATAGAGATAGGTGGGAAAAATATTACACAGCATGACATCACATTAAGTAATTTTTTAGCATCAAGGTATAAAATATATTCTGAAAAAGAGGTTATCCTAATCACACAATGTAATTATATCACATTTGTAAAACATTACTTTTTATTATGATATCATATCTTATTTCATTTCCTCATTCCAACATTTCATTGATGTTTTCATCTGATAACATGATTTTATGTTCATGTTTTTGATTTTCACTACATTTATCTCATGTTTCCATGTCCCTTAACTCAAATTTATCACTTTTCTCATGTTATGGTTTGATTGTTCCCTTAAAATAAATTTTGTATCACCCCTATCAAATGTACATTCCTAGGTTATGTTGGCCAGTTTTAGGGGAGGGATGGACTTTTAAGAGAATGTAATGGAGTTTTAAAGAATTATATTTTTTCCTTTGTTGATGTTATTATATTATTTATTTTATTATAATGATAAAGAATGTGTTTTAGTTTTTTGGAGTAATATTTTGTGTATTTTTAGGTAATAAATCTAGGAATAAATATATTAAAAGATATGATTAGTAATTGATTCCATATAATATGATTCTAGTTATTTTTAAGTTATTATCAATATAAAACCCCCAATAAAGTCATATTTTTATCTATAAACACAATAAAACATATCTATCATTTTTTGATCATTATATGAAGTGTATTTCAAGAAACAAAATATTTTTCTAGATACATCAAGTGAATGTTTCTCATAAATAGTTGTTCCTTGGGGAATTAACCTCAAAAGGTCGGAGTGGGTATTAACTCATTCATGACCAATTAAACATAGAAAATCCATGCTTCCCCTAGAATAAAGCAACTAGGGAGTTTGATCTATTATATTTACAGTATCATTAAAAACTGTTAGGGAGGGATAAAACATGATAAATAAAACATATGCTACAAAATATACCATGTATAAATTATATTAACTCCATGGAATTATTTAGATAAGGTTTTTTGTTTGTTATTTATGAGATTATCAGTGAATTTTAAGATCCCAGATCATGATGGTCATGAGTATTCGACTATCGGTAGTCAAAATATTTAATTTATGGTGTTTTATGTGTTTTGGTGGTCAGTGGTAACCTGAGTAAGGTTTATGGAGAATAAAACATCTTATAGGGTGAATGACTGCACGTTTCATCCTTTTTCACAGTAAATAAATCATTTATTTCATAAATTTGTCATATAGGGTATATCCCTAATGTGATATGTTTATTTGGTATAATCCTTTGATTTATTACTTAAATTGGACATTACATTAAGGTAACCATGAGTTTTGAGGTTTAAACATGGGGCTAATCACATAAAATCCTCTAGTAGTCGAAAAATATAAAAGATAAGGGAAGGGTGGCTGAGGCCATTTGGCTATAGGCTTAGTATTCACACATCTACAAGTATGATTAGGGTTCCAAGGTGGGTTCTCCCTTATTAATGGTGCTAATAAAGTTTCATTGGATGTGTTTTAATCCTATAGTTATAGATATCAATCATCATCTATCCGTTATTTATTTATATCACCGTTTTAGATTCTATATCAACGGGATATCATATACCATATTTTCATGCAATTTTATTATTATTTTTGTTTCACCTAATCCACTCTAAATCAATTAATGATGATGTAATAATTAGTCCTCCTATGAACAAGGTAGGTGATATGTAACAGTTTTCATTAATGTTTGATCATTTATAAAATGTTTTGTTGTTCCTCATGTTAGATTCTCTATATATTGAAAACTAAATGTAAAATTAATTTAAATAAATTGTTAGAACCATGAATTGATTATATATAACACCCAGTTATTTCATATTATGTTATGTATATAAAATGTACCCACCACTTCTCATGTGTGGATAGAAATTCCCATTAACAATAGACTGTTCTTATGTAAATAAATTACACTGATTTGGGATGAGATCACCGTGTAAGTACTGATATTACTTGAATTGATTTAGGAATATTTTTGTTTAATGATCATGATAAAATCTATATTTTTATATTTTACTACATGGTCCTTATTTAATTATGATGTATTCTTATGTCTATTATTTTATTATGGATCTAAACCACATTTATAGACATGTTAAGTTTCACATTTTCATGGAATGTTAAATTGACTAGAATGAAATGTGAATAGTATGATTGTGCATCATTCCCTTTTAAGAGAACATAAATACAATTTATATGTTAGAAAATTGACAAGGGTTAATTTTGATAGTGGGTATTAGGTTTGTGAAGGATCTTAATGATCTAGGGGTTATGTATTGGTTTTATACAATTATTCTTACTGATACGGAATGAAAAATGATATAGTGATTTTTATTCTTTAATATGACACAAAAATATAGTAATAGGATTTAGTGATAATTGTATATATGATATCACGTTCCATAGATTATTGGGATTGGGATCTTTTTCTGGATGTGTTGGCTAATGAAGACGAATGTTTAGGGAAATATCCAACAAATGTTGTTTTGTCTATTATTCCATAATTTGGTTGGATGTTGTTGATGAGTAACAACATTTAGAATGCTCTTTGGATGAGGTGGGTGAAGGATATGTTTTACACGAGTCATTTAAAGGAAAAACCAACATGATTACATTACCTATGGTCCATTGGAATTTTTCTTTTTCAATCAAAATAAAGGTCGATAGGTAATAACATCACATGTAATTGGGTGTTCCAAAAATGAAAATTGTACATGGAGAATCACAAGGATCTTGAGTGAATTTTTCAATTTGGAATTATAATGGTGATAGTACCATGACAAAGAATCATCTAAATAATGGTTAGAGTTATAGTTGAGATCTCCAAAGGATGATAAAATAACTAGATGATGATCAAATCACATATCAGGATAGATTGTCTTGGGTATTCTCTTTCTTGATGTTTCAGTTCTAGATATGATTGTTGGATCGAGGATTAGTGGCTTTTGTACCATATGATTAGTGAGATTATTAGAGGCACATTGGATGATAGGAAATATAATGTGGATATTTTAGTTGATAATTTATTACCTATGTAGATTAGTTTTTTTATACTCTCCAAGGTTCATTAATGATTATATGTTATAATGTGGTGATATTGTCAGATATCAGTTGATGACGGAAGTGAGTATTGGAATAATGATTGATAAAACCTTATTATTCTAATGAGGGTTAGGTATTTTAAGTTTGGGAGTGACTTAAGGGAGGATCTCGGTTAATAATAGGGCTTGAAGGGTGAATGGTTGCAATCTGTAACCATTGACACTACACATATTTAATTCATTTTGTAAATGGGATAGACGGGGGGACATACACCCTCTATAATGTTTTTTACAACCTAAACCATCATTTTATCCCATAAATGGGCTCTATTGGTAGGTTCCATGGATTTTTTGGCATAAATAAGTGGGTTACCCCATAAATGTGTCCATCTAAGAATACAATATTATAGAAAAATAAAGGAGGGATAATAGGCCATTTTTATAGAGGTGTAGCACACACCATTATTCCCCATGATTAGGGTCCAAAGGTGAGTTTTTCGTCATTATTCGTCTGAATCAAATGCTATATAATGCATTGGAGGCCGAATGGTGAGTATTGAAATCCTATTATTTTTTTATTCATTAATATCTCTGTCTTGGATTCAATATATGTGCAAGCTCAAAGACCCTATTTTATGGGTATTTATCTATATCATATATTTTATTTAACATTGAACGAATTAATCCCTGATGATGGATGAGTAAATCCTTCTAACAATAAGGTAGGAGGTCCATATTTCATTCCATAAACGTTTAACCATTTTTATAATGTTTCATTGTGTTATGTATCATATTATCCATGTGTTACATCATAAATATTTAATTCATTTAAATAAAATTTTATCAGAATGAAATGATTGTCCTTGTGAGAAAATTCTATAATTAGATGTATTTTTACCATAATGTGATCCACACATTTTTGTTTTTATACAAATCCCTTTTACATTACTCCATTCTTATGTAATTAAATTTACCCTATGGGAATATGATATTCCCACCTGATTTTCCATATAGATTGAATGGATTTGAGAATTGTGTAGTTAAATGAATATGATGAATTCTATTTTGGAATGGAATGCTCCTTGGATTTCTTTTGTAATCAATTATTCATAGGGTCGTGATTTTATTTGGTAGTTAATAAAAAATTAGTATTGTGTTATGTTTCCCTTATCACTAAGATATTTAATTAAGTTAAACGAACTACTAATATTATGAAAATGTATATTACACACCTTATAACTACTTAAAATATTATTAAATACATTTTTATTTGAAAATTGTAATGTATATTTTTTATGGCCAATGATTAGTTATTTATGTTTATTTCACTATACACTAAATTTTTTGGGTGTCTCTTATATTATGAAATAGAATTCCATAAACGGAAAAATAATGAACACTTAAATGATTTAATTCTAATTGGTTATCCAGTGTTGGAAATGGTTCCCATCACTATTTTTTTATAATAATTAGACATGATGATCTTCATTATTATTAAAACCTAGTATAAATCGTTTTCATTATGAATATTTATTGAAATATTGTACATGGTTCCCTATATCAATACATATTGAATACATGGGATGGACCACTATACCATTACATAGGTAATTGTTCTCCATTGTTCCCTATATAATTACTTCTAATTGATTAGGTTGAAAATGGAGGTCATTTTTGGCATTATTATTTTTAAATTTAATTAAATGGTTGGGAAGGGATCCCTATATCATTACCATTATTTTTTATATGAATCCCACTCCACCATGGATTAGATATTTTAATTCATTACCATAAATATATAAAACCCATTATATTTATCATTTTATAAAAAATATTGGTCTAATTATATGGGTACTCACATTAACTCATATATATTTTTATGTTTATATATATATATATATATAATTTAAATTTTCCAAAGGTATTTTGGCTAATGCAAAAGCATGTAGATATGGAATGTCATACTCTTGTAACCCTACCCAACTAGGATATATATTTTTATACGCATTCTTACTTTTGATATAGCTATCCATTTCAATATTTTATAATATATAGATGTATTTTCAATCCTAAAAATATGTTTTGGCCAACTATTTTTTGCTCACTCCATGATTAGTTTATTAATTAGCACCTGGACAGATCAATTAACTCCATGTTAGGAATGATTTATGATTCATGGATGTTGTATCTTATTGACTAGGAAATTTCATGGGATTAAAGGATGAAAATGTGATTGGGCTACCTCTAAGAGATGCGGTTCTTTAATTTGTATATTTTTTTACATTCTAGAACTGTAGAATGTTTTATGTCATACATATTGACTTTATTGTACTTATAAAGTGTAATATTCATTCATGGGTTGATTATTTTTAATCAAATTAGTTATTTTTTTATTATTTCTAAAAAAAATTCAGTACTATATTCCACTACTTTGCATATATTTATTCATAATATATTTTATTACTTAACTAGAGGGTATAATCACTCCACTATACCAATTTGTGATAGTTATTGCAAGTAAGTAGCCTTTGACACATGGGAAGTCATGCATGAGGCCTTATCTCTTTTATTCAAGTTATTATTCATAGAAAGAACTAGATCGAGGCATGAAATCAATAATCTATGACTCAATTTTATATGATTATTATTTTACAAATTCTCATCCATACAATTCTATTTACATTATTTAATGGATTAAAATAGGATGAGCTCAGTCAAAAACCAATGTTATGGAATATTTAAATATATCCCATAATATATTCTCAATATGATATGAATAGGAGTAGATAACATCCAGAATATAATTTCCCATTTATTAGACATTCTAAAAAAATACAAAAATTGAAGAATACCAACATCTCAATAAGAAATATCACTTTGTAACTAAGGCCAGAACGCGAGAAGGACCTCTAAAATTTATTTGATATTTTGATCCATTAATCAAATAATAATGGATATACACTAATTAAAATATTTTATATATCCTTCTATACTTTGAGAAAGTGAAGATAATGTTAGTTTTTGGTCATATAGAGTAGAATTTAATCAATGGATGATAGTGATAAAAAACATGAATCCCGAGGATGATATTGATTTGATGGAGTGAAAATTATTCTAGAAAATGATTTTTTGATAAATAATACCCTAAAATTTATTGTGAAATAAGTAGAGGGGTTCCATTGGCATCAATAAAAATTAATCCAAATAATTGTGAAATAAAAGGTGAACATTACAATACATACACAATATTTTTCTAGAATTTTCAGTCAACTCTAAAGTAGATTTGAACAATTGATAATTTTAATAATGTAAAATATATGTAATAAGTTGGTGACTAGAGTTTTTGAAATCAATGAGGTAATTTCATGATGTTACCAACATGTCACAATGGTGTTCAGTAACTCACATAGGTCTCACGGGTCTAGACCTAGGAAGAAGAAAATGGAGTTTAATTCATGAATATATATAGAGAAATGTCATTCTCACATGAAATTATAACAGCCCAGTTGTCAAAAGTATTGTAATAAAAATTCCTGAAATTTTGTGAAGGGAATAAGGATATGCTTTAGGAGTGGGAAAACATATCACATAACAAGTGAATTTGGATTGGAGAACCCCACCAATGTGATGGAAGAAATAAATAATCTAGTAACCCTTATCTTATTGTATAATGTTTCAACTATAAGGGATAGGAGACTATGAATAAAATGAACTATGCCAATGGTTGTTGACAATTAATGATGCCAACAACCACCAATACATAGAGTGTAAGGGAAATATTGTTCAATCACAACTATAAATGTTGATACTGAAGATTATGTGATGATAGGATCACTCGTTATTAGTTAATGGATAATTAAAATAATATTTTATTCTATTTCAATGCATTATTTCATATGAAAAAAATTTAGTATAATGAATCAAACACCACCTAAACATTTGGAAGTTGAAAAATTATTTAAAAGATAATTCACGAATTAATTTAATCCTTGGTATATAAATCTTTCCATATAATTTTTATTGGATAAATTTACCACCTAACCATATGACACACAATTTGTTAGAATTTGAAGATATATGGGGTAAGAAATAGAGATCATTTTATAAAGACAACTTAAATTGATGATAGATAGAAATCATCATCCACATTACAAACACACCTATGATTATATATATTTACAAGGAGTAGTTGGAATCCCATTTTGAATCATTATATCATCGTTATATATTATTTCCTTATAAGACATTGTATTAGGTCCGAATGATTGAGATAAATGAAAATATCATCCTTGATGACATGGCCATTATAATTGAATATTAAAATGAGTTTCCCAATGAATTTATTATAATTACACCAAACATTGATGTTGATATCTCAATCATGATTGTACCTAGAGACTTTCCAAAATCAAACACTCTATTAAAAATTTACACTATTTAACATGGTGTGAAAAAGAAGAAACAATAAGAGAATTTGGATGAAGGGTTTACATGGCCAGTTACTTCACCCTTGGGTGTTCTTGTTCTCCTTTTCAAAGAAGAAGGGTACTTTAATACACATTTTAAATTATTATCATGTCCCTAAAAATCATTATAAAGAATATGTATTCTCTACTTTGAAGTGATGCCTTATTTAATAAATTATTTTGAGACTAGTATTGACAATGGAGGATCATTGGAAAGTATATTATCAATTAATGATGAAGAATAAAGAAATATCTAAGACATAGTTTTGTAAAAGGTATGACCCTTATGAATTCATAGTGAATCTATTTGAACTAACTAATTATCATGACATATTAATGGACTTATTGAACATCTTCTTGAGTGATTACCTATCATGACCCCTCCCTCTAAAGATACCCCTCCTGGGCTTGAAATGATGAAAGGGTGATAATAATCCTTATGTTCTACCCCTAATAGGCCATGGGTTAGAGACTAGAACAATGGGAATACAAATCTCATAATTTAGGAAGAATTGCCCTTTATAAATTAACAAGATCAAGAGAGAAGATGAATCATCCAGAACAATTCTAGGAAAAATTATAAAATAAATCCAAAAAATCCTATAATTCATGTATAATAGAATTATTGATACATATAAAAGTCTCTAAATGAATTCCAAAAATAATAAAAGCTATGACAACAACATAGAAAAGGCTCTGAAGGCTACAATTAGAAACGTCCATCCCGGTCCACAAAGTCCTCCTGAAAAGTTGAAAATAGTTTTTATATACGTAAGCAAATCATAAAAATATACTCAGTAGGAAAACTAAAGAGTCTCATACAAATGTGGGAGAAGCATAATCATGAAACCATGAGAAAAAAAGAACCAACAATCACATAACAAGGTAAAATAGTCATTTATCACTCATCAAGGCATGCTTACTATGTTATTAAATTCATGTAAATTAATATAGAAAAAACAATGACAGTTTGGTTACCCTAAACCACATTCCCACTACTTATCAGATCTAATAATCAAACATTAAATGTCTTTTAGCTCCCACATCTTCTGAATAAACTGCATCACAACCCACCCGGACACACTTAGGCCTTATATCCAGTCTGGAAATGCAATGACCCAAAAATTTCAAGGAATGTTTTTAAATACATTGGAATTTTACGAGTCTGTGGTTTCAAAAACACCTGATTCCAAGGCCTGGTGTGCCCGGAATCAATTTCTGATGTTTTCTTCGGGTATGTTCAATAAACATACGTGCGAGTTTTTCTATCTTTTGAATCGGTGTTAGGAATTGAAATCTGATGTCACCATTGAACTCACAGCACAGATATTCTCTTAAAGAGACCTATACTGTAGCTGCGTTTGCTCGAGAGGAGATGTTAATTTTTGGGTATTTATAATAGGTTAAATAAAATTGTTGTAGACAGTTCAATATATTTTTGGTGGTTATTTTCCTAAAAGGGGAAGTTAGAGGTTGATCCCACACCCACATAACCTCCCATGACAGGATAATGTGTGGTGGGGAACACACAAGCACCTAACACTTTAACTTTACATTAACTCCCCATTAACTCCCCTTCATTAGATTTTGACAACACCTCTCATTTATTATGGTGGATCCTCTCCACCTCCCACCAATTGATTATTCCAAACCATCCAATTAATGACTTAATTAATTAATTGGAACCTCTCCATTGAATAAATTTGAATTTATTGGGTACTCTATTAAAATTGGGTAGATTTTATAATATTTTCTTGGAAAATATTTCGGTGGAGAAACCTAAGGAGAATTAGAAGAAGGTGTTCCTCTATCGACGAAGATCCCCATTCTTCAACGAATAATATCTTCGATGATGAACGTGATATCACCAATGATGCTTCTTCTTCAGACGCACCCCGATGTTAATGAAATCGACATTCTTTTTCCACGACGCCCGACCTATGCGACACTTGTCTTTTGCGACTCATTGACGCACTCCACTCTTGAAATCGAGGTAGGGATTTGTACATTTTTACGTGAATATTTTTTACTCCATTCTTCGTTGAATTTCGGGATTGTCTTCGACCTTATTTTATCACCTAATGCGGAGGGTGCGAGCCAAACAAACATAGCCCGATGACCCTCCGATGGTTGTTGACTATTTTGGTGGCGAAAATCAGAGGAAATGGAGACTGGAGGAAGCGGCGGCCATGTGACGGCTGTGTAGAGAAGAACCTAGACCCCCATCAGCGGGCCACTCGGCCGAAGAAGAACTGATCGGCAAAAGCCGGTCGGGCCGATGAAACTGCGGCGCCACGAGGGTGCCACGCTGCAGAAGAACCGCAGGCCGCAGTCCGTGGGACCCTCAGCCATAGAAGAACTGGCCCACCATAGCCGGCCGGATAGGGAGACTGTGACGCCACAAGGGGCACTGTGCTATGGAGGACAGCGGCCCACTCTCCGCGGGCTGCTTCGGTGGCGAACATGACGACCGCCTACTGTAAGGGTTAAAGGTCACGGCGCCGTATGCAGAGGAAAATGGCCTGACCAAGTGGGCCGCTCGTGATGGGATGACCGACCGGCTTCGGGCGTCCGGATAGGAGGGCGGCACCACTGTTTCAGAAAACCGGGGGCCGCTCCACCCAGTCCGCGTGGCTAGCTGGACGAGCCACGCCCAGTCGGGCCGGGCGACACGCCACAGGGTCGGGCCGACATACCATTCGGGTCGGAACTGTCGAACCTAGTTGGGCCGACCCGCCAGCCCACTGGGCTTGACTGTCCGGGCCTGTTTCACTAAAACATGAATAACATTAAGACTGCACGTTCGATCGATGCGCTGTCTGCGGCACTAGGACCCTCACGACGAAGAATTCATTTTTCAATACTCTATGTGAGTCTTGTAAAAATTTGGAAAATGGACATGTTTGGAATGAGTTTACTTCCATCAGGTCCCCTGGCACGTTAACGCCAATAACTCTCAGACCGAGCGTCCGATTGACGCAACATCTATCACGTTGGGTTTCTTATGACAAGACAAAACTTCTGGATTCATCAACTCTGGAAATCATGATAGTTTATGTATCGATATATGACTCAATTATCAGACCCTATTAGAATCAAGCATGCTGTTTTCGGGAACCCTAGAGCTGGCTGCGACGACAGCAACGAGACTGGACTAAATCTTTCGTGGGTTCAACAACAATGAGACTAGACTGAATCATCAGTGGGTTCGACAACAACGAGACTGGACTGAATTCTCTATTGGTTTGATAGAAATGAGACTGGAATGATTCCTCCCTGGGTTCTATATCAATGAGACTATACTCAATCATCTGTGGGTTCAACTGCAACGAGACTGGACTGATTCCTTCGTGGGTTCGACAGCAACAAGACTGGACTGAATCCTCCATGGGTTCGATAGCAACGATACTAGACTCAATCCTTTGTGGGTTCGACCGCAACGAGACTGGACGGAATCCTTCGTGGGTTCCACATCAATGAGACTAGACTGAATCCTCTGTGGGTTTGACAACAACGACATACTGTTGTTTTAAGTTTCTATAGATATCTGTCATTCGACAGTAAAGGATGATTCAATGGCTACAACTAATGATCTCTTACTCTCTTTATTTTATGTATACCTGTGTGAGCTGAGTCTTGACATTCAATCATTAACACCTATGTGATTGAATTATTTCTTGGGTGGACTGGGTTGTTCTTGGGCTCGAGAGTTGGAGCCAAACTGAGATTGATAACTTAGGTATATGTATAGTTATATACCTAAGTAGGGTTTGTTGATACTTCGTGGTTGTATATTTATTATGTGGATTATCCTTCGTGGATTCTGGGAGACCTGCAGGGGTATCGAGTTCCCTACTATGTATCATATACTCACCCCTACACAGTTAATGCACGCACAACATTGTGTTCGATGCAGATGACAGACAAAACTAGTCAAGGTGGAGACTTGTGGAGAAGGGTGGTACCTAGAGGTGGACCACTCAGTGATACGTACACGAAGCGGATGGATGGACCTGTGTTTCTATGGAGGACATCTGTACCCACCCTTCAGATGGGATTTCCAGAGGATGACTCATTGGTTTCTTCTTTATATTACAACAGTTTTACTAGCTTGTCATTTGTACTGTACTTACTGTTGGGCATGTATTTCAGGCCCGTTTCCTTTCAGCACTTACTTTTGTATTCAATATTACTCAGTGTTTACTCTAGTTGCATACTCTATTGTGTTTGTTTAATTTTACAATGGAAATTCCTTCTCTTTTATCGGGAATTATGCCATTGGTGCTAGTCTCCAGCCCATGGCCAATAGAAGGCGGGCTTGGAGTAGTCACGGCACGGGCCCCAAGGACGGTTTGTGACTCACATCATGGGAAAGTAAATCTCATCACATATATGCTACAGGCACCTAGGCCACAACAACATCACATCTCACCCAAATACTAGAAGGCCACAATGAACAAGACATCCCAATGACACATAGGAAATAATTACACATATCATCTCAAAACACCAGGGAATGTAAAAAACACATCATCTTGAAGGACCCTTGGAATGAACAACTTGCCCACACTCACCTATGCATAACAACCCAAAGCATGCCTAAAGAATCATAGGCATTGACTACCTTGAAGAGGGATTAGGTAATATCATTTGGCCTTCCTTCCATCCCCCCATTGGGATGTTTGGCAATAAATTACTCTCCTGTGATTATGGGGGTTTTCGAGACATAGTGGTCCACTAGGGTGGGCTGTTTAATGAAATCACAAGGAAAAAACTTACATACATTTAAACATATAACACACAAGCCCACCGTATGGTTTTATAATAGGGACCAAAAATAAAAAAACATCACACAATCACCACCACATATAAATGCTTAGAAACATATAATCAAGGAACAATAAAAAATTCATTTTCAATCATTAAACCATAATCTAGAGTTTCTATTTTATTGAAAATTTACACTTCAACATTCACATAATTTTTTAAATCATCATTCATTAGGGAAACCATTTCAGTAATAAGAACATATTATTTCACATTTCTAACATACGTGTTTATAATTAATCAATTGCAAGATAATCAATACAACCCATTATCAATTTCCTCATTGAACATGCCTATTGGAAATTACTAACCTACAACATCAAATCCATAAAAAGATGGGTTGTTGTAATAGAACCAACCACATATTATAAGAACAACAACATAGCAGTAGAAAAAAATCCATAAGTCTCATTATATATAAAATATACATTTATCTACATAACAAATTTCGAAAAATACCAAAGAATCTCATGTTAACAACATATTGGTTCATAAATACTACAAAATATTGTCATTATTTCATTATCATTACACATTCATCATTATATCCCAAAATAGTTATTCCAATTTTGTATCACACTTTCCATTGTGCTATAATTAATTCACCCAATACAAAACCCCCATAAAGTATCACTCCCAATAAACCCATTAATATTTAAATGTAACCCCACATCATCACCAATTTATTGCAACATCCCCCTTTTGGATCATTATTGTACACCCACACCATGGCCATCATTATAGGCCCACTGTTCCATCAAAAAATCACATCCCCACTTCACAACCACATATAATCTTGTTTTCCTATACACATCACAACAATACAGCCACACCAAACATCAATACCATATAGACCTACCACAACCATTCCACGCCCCATATCATTTTTCACATCACAACACCTTTTCACATTTAAAAGGAAGGGAACATATTAAATTTCACATCCTTTTTTAAATGTGTTGTCATAGAAACCATGTTACCCTGGGGAATCCATTTATTTTAGCAAAATATATGTGGTTACCTGATTTCATGAATTAATTTAATGATAAGAAGACAAATATTCGACCATATAAATAATGTTCATAACCAAGTACCCCCAAAAACCAAAATTTTATGTTGGAATGTATCCCATAAAAAATTACAATTACAACCAGAAACGTTAACAAAGAGATCCTACATAACTCTATATATATCTCTTATAAAATGATTTTAAGCTGGTTTGATTGATTTTGATTAATTTGGATTCTACTATACACACCTTGGAAGAATTTGTAGACCCACCCCTCATGATACAAAATATAGAGAGATGAAGGGAAACCTAATTTGACGGAAGATGATCGATGCCTCCTAGTTGCACAAGTGCAGGTGCACATGCATCAGGAAGAAAACTTCGGGAACACTATCATAATTCTACAGCAGCTTACTTGATTATGAATATAATATAGGTTTGGGGAGTCTAGTAATAATAGAGGAAAAGAAGGAAAACACGGGTGTAAGATAACATGGCCTTCAGATGACCTATAAAGAGCATCCATTTCGATATGTTTTTAATTTTCGGTTGATGGTAGATCTAGTTAAGATAGGCACATTGACTAATTCAAGGTCTCATGATTTTTATAAAAGTCAATGATATGATTTATGGGATTTGAATTGGTCTTAAATATCCTAAAATTACACTTTATTTTATTTATTATGTCAAATGAAATTTTATAAGGGTGAAATTGTATGAATCTAGAAAAACTAGAAAAAGTGGGAAATTTGAATAACTATTTGAAATTAATAACAATAAGTTAAGGAACCATTGGAGAGTCCCTACTACGATGCACCATTTATGAGACACTAGAGTGGGGAACCGCTCGGCGAGTTACTATTGTGTGAGATACCACTTGGAGAGTCACCATTAGGTGAGATAAAATTGGACAACTCGCTATTGGGTGATCTAAAATTCAGATATCATAGTCGAGTGAGCTACCAATCGGCAAGTCACCATTAGGTGAGATACTATTCAATGAGTTAACAATAAGACTCACCAATCATAACTCACTATTCACGACTCACCACAACTAGCTAATAGTGAGAGTTGGTGGTATAAGGCAACATCATGAGTTACCGTTACAACATACAATTGGCGAGTCACCAGTCCTAACTCACCATTATGAAAAATAAAATTTTAGAAAAAATATCAAACGAGTCACCATGACCTCTAAAAACACATCAGACACAAGATTTTTCAATAGCAATAGACTGGAGAGGTATTTTACATAACATCCAATACCTATTTAATATTTATCACCCTAGAGAATTTAAAACCAAACCTAGAAGGGAAAAATGCATCTAAAAATTGCTATAGTGATATTCCTATATTGAATTTTATTACACATGAAATAATGTCAATAACTAGATCTATTTCCCCAAACTCATATAACATCATTATAGTTATCCTTGATCATAAGAAAAAGGGAACAACACCCTCCAGGGCACCATTCCCACCAACACTTGAAATAGGGGAAATGTTCATCCATAACAACTGAAAAAAAAAACTAGAAGGAATGAGAATGGTTTTATACCTATCCATGACATACCTCTCATGATTCATGATATATTCGGAACACAATAGTTTCAAGGGAAAGCTGTATAAACCATTCTAATACATTAAAAAAAATATCCAAGGGGAGATACCTATCAAATATAACAAGGCTACATAGATAGGTATAATACATCCCATATGAAATTAATACCAATAAAACAACCATAAGAACTCCACATAATGGATTGAATTAAATTACATCTCATTCACATAATTGTAAACTCATTACATCAATGGATTCAATTAGACATGCCATTTCATGAATATCTAAACATAAATTATCTTTATCTGGTAATCCCAAAAAAACTTGTTACATAAAAAACATATCATACATTACAAATAATTTCATTGAAAACCCTTGTATTAATAAAAAACCTGTAGGCTAAGAAAGTCATTTTGAGTCAAAGCTTAAATTCACAATCCCTTTTTGAAATGGTATTTATCAAAAATATATTTTGTGAAATCCCTTTCAACAATTTTATTAAAATTAATATTTCTCAAACATGTATCCCAATACATTCGTCTATTTATCTCAAACATGGTATTTTTCTTTTTCTGCATAAAATCATGAGCATAAAATTTATTAGCCATACATTCGTCTTTCCAAATGTAGAGTATGATCAATAATTCAAGACTCCAATGTTGGTTAGATATTCCATGTGTTCATTCTCTGAACATATTTTTGTCGATCCATACATTTATTGTTCAGTGTAGGGTTGATATTCCATATACAAATAAATCAATTATAGGGTTCATTCTATATGATACACTCACCAACATTGGCTATGAATAGTGGTTCTGAAAAATGGGAACCCCTTAACATCAGACAACATTGAATTTTTTTGGGCCCTTTACAATCATATTTATCCTTGTTCCAACAATACATAATTTTTTTAAATCTCTTGATCAATTATATGATTATATATCAAATAAAAAATACTTCTACATATCGTAGTATCTTGGATTAATATAATCCTTATTATAAGGGGATCCTATTGCTAAAATTGAAATCCCAAATCGTGAATAATTTATCTACTATCCAAAACAATCTTTCAGCCTTTGATATAAAAAGATAAAATTAATATAAACTTATACAATTTCTATATCCATAGGTTTCATGAAATTTTGACATCTATAGAACTTATAGAAAAATAAATACTATAGGATTTCAAATTTTTTCCCTATATAATTTAAAAACTACTTCTAAAACTTTGATGATTTATTAAAGTATCTAAAATTCCATTTTGAACATACACATAAACTAATGATGTTTAGATAATCTTTCTATCTATTCAAAAATATAATTCTTCCATGAATCCATTCAATATATATTGATATATCATCATAATAATGAACTGAATTTATGATGAGAGCTGTACTATCACTTGAAAAACATGTAGAAGTTTCTGTGAATCTTTGCACCATCAAAACAAATGAATTGTCTTTCGACATAGACAAATGAAATAAATAAAATATTTTGATATTTCCAATTTAATAAAATCTATAAGAATCCAATAACTATTTATTTATAGATAAAATAAATACTGAATCTAAAACACTTAACAAATTTATTAGATAAAGTTGTTTGATTGGTGGATGTAATTATAATAACGAAATCAAAATGGGATTGGAAAGGATCCACTCTACTTCCATTAGGTGAGATACTATTCAGCGAGTCACACATGGGTGAGATACCAATTGGAAAGTCACAAATGGATGAGCTACCATTTTAAGAGTCACTTTTAGGTGATCTACCAGTCTATAAGTGATCATTGGATCAGCTACTGTTTGGCAAGTAACCATTGAGACTCACCACTTTTGACTCACCATTTCTGGCTCACCACTGTGAGATACTATTTTGAGACACTTGTGCGAGGAATAGTTAGGATTTTTTGTCTCAACCTATCGATGGAGAGTCGCTATTCCTAACTCACCATTAATAAAATTGTATATTTGGAATTCCCTTGAAATGTGTCACAATGAACTACCAAAATAGTTTAACCACTTGATTATCAATAATGAATGGCCCAGAGTGTTCTGAGTAATTACATAACTTAATAAAATTTGTAGTAGTATTTATAAAAGATATTTCAATCTACTCCAAAAAATGTTACACGATAAGGAATATTTTAATACTATAATAATCACAATAGAAAGAAATTTTTTTATTAGGAGTACTATAATTATGAGTTTTAAATGGATAAATTATCACTATTGGTGAATATTTTATCAATCAATGTAATATTTGTGGATCCATTGAATATGGAAAACATTGAAAGATGAACCTGACTAGAATTTACAATTTTGATTAATAAGTTTCTTGTAAATACATAAAATTATTATTACCTTTTGAAAAGAATCTCATGATTTTCAATTACATTAATCAAGATAACATGGAATATAGTGAAGCTGATCTAAAATGATGAATGTGAGGTGATATATAAATAGTTAAAAAGAGGATAATAAGTATGCTTATTCTCACATTAACCAACCATATAGATTCATTTGTTCTCTATTGTAATGTATCCAAAAATTCTTGTGTTCTAAACTCATGTATGATGAAAAATTAATAACCTTTTCCTCCAACTAATTTATGATCCATGATTAGAAGTACCCAACACATGATATTGAATTGAATTTAGTAATCTTCCAATTGATAATTTATGAAATTATCTCTATGCAGAAAAATGTATCATATACCTAGATTATAAATCCTCAATTATATATTCACAGAAATTAATTTCAATATGTGACCATGAAGGAGGTTATATATGATCTTGGATTATGATTTTCAATCCATTAAAATCTAGGGATAATTTATAATGTGGAATATTTGATGTGTTGAAAAGACTTGGAATCTCTCCCTTTGATGAGGATGGAAAGAGATCAAGTATTATTGGTCATGAAATTGATAGAAATTGGAATCCTAAAAACAGTTTCATCTATCCATTCCCAAATAACATCCTAACCTCCTATTATGATGTTGATCAAGGTGGCCCAAAAGAATTAGGAGGGGATATAGGGAAAAAAATTAAATATTTTATTGTTTTGATGTACTGAAGATATATTTTAATTTTTTGTAAGAAAGATATATGTCCTATTAAAAATAAAAATTAAGGTGAAATTATGGATGATACAAATATCTCATCCTTTTCTTTTAATACAAGATCCACTAGGATAAAAAAAATATTTGTAGAGAAACATTTTTTAGATAACACATTATGGGATATTGTGGTATTTTTATTTTTACTCTGGCTATGCCAACACACCAAGTATGAATTAATAATGTCTCAATGTATAATGAAACAATTTAATATACTAAATTTTGAATGGTAAATATGGTTCCATTAATCTCATTATATGTCTTCATATGACATATAATGGAAATTACTATGTCTTGGTCATAGTCCATTGACACAAAAATCAGGTACACTTCATTTATATGAAGGAATATTTATTTTATGACCAACGTGAAATGATATTTATAATATAATTAATTCTAATTACCAATGTATTAATATACATGTTATCATATAGAGATTGGAGAATCCCATTGAGGTTTTGGAGAAGATAAACTATTGGGTAAATATTTAATTTTAATTAATCCTTATCACATTTAAATGGATTATTAGTCAATGATAACCATTATAATTTTATATTATATACTAATATCATGTTCAATGGACCTTAAGGATATTGGGATGAAAACCTTCCACTACTGTAGTTCTTATATAAAATTTCTTTCTATTATATCATTTAAGGGGGACATTATGGTTCTCTAGGGGAAGAGGTGCATGAATCCAACTTTATAGGATTCTGTTAATGATAAGAGGTTTTTGGGACTTAGTCTTATCCATGATAGGACAATGAAGGTTCACAAAATTAAATATCATACTAAATAAGAGAATTGTTAGTAGAAAATCTATCTGCACATTCATCAACAAGACCTGCAATTTGATGTCGGAAACATGGGGTTTTTTTATATATCATGGTTGATGAACTTCATGAGGATTTTCAAGAGGGTAATTTTTAGTCCAGTATATATCAGCCACTTTTATAACTTTTATCGCATAAAATATCTAGCCTATTAGCTATCACATCCAACAAACATTCCACAAGTACATGATCTGTACCATGTATCCCTCATAATGAAGTACATACTTGACCCCTCACATGTACTGAATCCATTGGTGTAAAACAAGCAGAATTGCCTTTCATAATAGGATAATCCATTGGGGATCATAAACTGTAGAGATAATGTTTTATTGGAAAATAAATATCTAGTTCAACATTTAGGGGATGAACTATAAGATTCAATATGTAGCATGGGAACCAGAATATATGATAACATATATTTACCCTCGTCTATTTTAGTGTTTGGAATAATATTTTTCGTGAGAATTTTTGTAGGTGTGGGTGGGATGTATCATCTTGAAATTTTATAAATGAAATTTTTTTCTAAATAAATTAATTCCTTATTTTGTAATGCATTTATAAAAAACTCAAGCATAAATTTTATTATTTAAGACCATTAATGAATATAAACTATAATATTTTTAATACAACTAAGAATTGTAACCATTAAAAATATATCCATTTTATTGTGAATATTAATATTAGTATATTAAGGGTTATGACAAATTTTATTTAACAGTGATGTAGGAAATGATAGTCCTTAGATGTTTCATAATAAAAATTGAATACTATTTATTGGAGCTTATAGGGGACATGGAATAAGTGGGGGTTGACCTTAAATAAGACAAATATAAGATTCAACAAGTGTTTCATGAGGAAAACTACTTATAAGAAAGGATTAAGCTTATCGAGATCATATCCAAAACCATGTTCATAAAACCACCCCAAAACAAAAACATAATCAAACAACAACCCTTGGTGATTATGATGGTATAATAAAGAGTAATGTATATAGACGCTAATAATATTAATTTTTACCTTTTTAGAATTAAAAAATAATCATACTTAAAATTTTTATTACTACGTTAGAAATTATAATTTTTTGAGTTTGATAAAAATAGGATGTTAAAAATAAAAAATCCATGCTGTGTTCTTAGAAATGTATAGTCTATAATAAGAGACTGTTATTGATAATATCATTAATGTTTGAAATAAATGTTATTTTAATAATATATTACTTTTAAATAATATTTATTTAAATATAATTTAAAAATGTTATTTAAACTAATGATATTTTTAATATCGTTAGACATTTTTTGTATCCTAGCTATTAGTATTTTTCAATAAATAAGGATTTTATTTCCATGTTAGAATATATATATATATATATAATTATTTTTGTAAATTAATGATTATTTTTGGAATAAGTATATCAAAATAGTCCAATGGTTGATTTATAATATTTTTCTATTATTGAATAATTCTTGGGTGGCAATTAAATAATATATTTATTATGACATTATAATAAACCAAAAATGATTTAGAAAAATCTATTAAATAAATAAATGACAATATATATTTTTACCCACTAAAATATAAGTTATTAAATTTGATTGATTAATTTTATAAATCCATGTTTAATCTTCAAAAATTAATATATATTCTATTCTATTTTTTAAATTCAATTATTTATTATTAGGAATCACTTCCACATCACAATTCATTTTATTTTAATATTTATGGTTTTTAATCATTAATTATTGATAAGAAATAATTTTTAAAATATCTGTGGGAATAAATAATAATAATGTTTTTGATTTGAATATTTAAATATATAGAGTCAAAAATGTATCATTAAAAATTAATAAGGAATTGACCTATCTTTTTCTATACATACCGATCAAAACACCCACTACTCATCACTAAATATTATTTATCCTTAATTTAATCCAATTACCACTTTCTAAATCCCACCAATGTTGTTCCCATGCTCTATAGATGCTTCTCCATTAATTTTAAAAGCACACAGTCAAGAAAAACCAATTCTCTCGTCCTCCAGTTTATTTTATAACATTATTTGTATTGTGCAATTTTATTTTTAATTTTTTATAATAGAATGTTTTTTACAAAAACATTATACATTAATAATTATTTACATATAATTAGATATTATCTTTCACTCTCATTAAACACTACTATGGATTTTTATTTAAACCCATTTTACTACTGAAATGAGCATGTGATTTTCTGTTGCAAGATTTTATATAGTGATTACCCATCCCCATATCCACCCAAGTGAATTCAACTAGATTTAACTATACTTATATTATTTTTTACTTAGATATATAACAAAAACCAAGAAATATAATATTAATGGTGATGTAAATAAATATTATATTATACGACATAGGTGGAACACCAATGATTGTACCTGAGATGAATTTGATAGGTATGCCCATAATTATATATCCCTCCAATGAATTTGGAAAAATAATTATATCAAAGGATACCATATATGGTAAATGAGATGTTACCCTATCGAAACCTATTATAATTTATTTTTATTTGGTGCTGACTAATGCTAATGATGTCATGTTTTACGTTGTTTCCATAGTCCTATGAATCTATGATGTTACTGCCTTATATCATGCATTGATGTTCAAGTGTATGATTCTCACCTATTTTATATCACCTTGATATTAATATTAAATCACATTTTTTACATTAATCATGTTTTTCATTAATTTTTCCCATACATGGAATTATAATTCACCCCTTTCAAATGTTTTTCCCCAGATAATCACATGATTTTTTAGAAGACTGATTAATTTTTAGGTTCATGGTATGGAGTTTTAATAATTTTGTTGTATCCCTATTTAACTTTACAATGTTATGTATATAAATAACTAATAAAACAAGGATTTTCTTTGGAATTCAGTGTATTATTATGATTATATTTATGAAATAAATCAAGGAATAATGTTTTTAAATGATATTAATCATTATACATCTGATCCAACTATTAATATTTAAAACCATACCCATGTATGCAGATAATTTATGAAGTTAATTATTAGATAATAAAAAACATCAAATATTTCATTCTAATGTATTTATTCTTTAACTGATATTAGAGTATGGGTTTCCCTATTTTTTAGTTTAATGTAATTTTATTTTGGAAAAATTGAAACATTTGTTAAATTTATCTAATGTATCATATTTCCATTCATTAACTACACCATACCCCCATAACACTACATGATTGATGTGAAGATAACTTGATGTGTGGTTTTGGGGGTATATTTGTGTAAAAATATCGAAAGACAATATTTATTTATTTTTTAAATCTTATATAACAGGGTTGTGGTTTTATTAAATATTGGTGCATTGTTTATCAATTATTATATGAAAATAATCATTGTTTTTTGTCATTAACTTTAGAAAATTTCATTCCTACCCTTTTCAAGAAATACCGATTATATGATGGTGTTTGGTTGGTTCAGGATATAATATATAAAATAATGGATTAGGAAATAGAACAGATTCTCACACTCAATTGATAACTAATTTTCATTATTTAGTAAGGAAGAAGTTTATAAATTGAGTCTCAAATATATCTCTAATGTAAAAAAATATTCAAAATAAAATTTTGTTATTGTTAAAAATATATTATGGGATTATTTACCAAATGAGTTTTCAAAAATAGAAATGTATTATCAAAAAACCATGTAGTTAGTCATATAATTTATTAGGGTTGTGAATGGTGTATTCGGGTTCTAATTAGGTTCACTAAAATGAAAGTATCTAAAAATTTCCTTTTTATATTTAGATTTATGTCAATGATAGTAAAGAATTCATGTATTTATAGATTATTTATATGTTAGAAAATTTTTAATCGATGAGTTTATATTATACATTTTAGTATAAGGGTTGTGTGAGTAGATCAATTACATTGTAAAGGGTTCATGGATTTTTCATCCAAAAAGCATCTATAACAATGAAGAATGATATGAGGGATCAATAGTTTTCATACATACACTAATATACAGACATTTTTTGATTTTTGTGTTACTATAAGACACACCTTACATCACTATAAAATAGTTGGATGACTACATGTTGCTAGAATGTGAAACTAATAAATGATTAGTGTTTTGTGTGACTAAAAAGTCAAATTGATTGTAAACTCTTCTTTCTTATATATAAATATAATATAGAAAAGTAATTTTTTTCCCATTTAAATTTGATTTATGGAAAAATTATTGAAAATGAGTGTTCATTGTTTTTATACATTCCATTTTGTTGGTTCTGTTATTATGTATTAATATTTAGTTAGAATAAATAATGTGGCGATTTTGTGTTGCATTGAGCCACCCAAATGTAGATACACTATGATTGGTAGATTATATGTTCGATTTAACCTAATATGTGTTAATTTATAGTGTATTAAATAACCATTTTCGAGTGAGTTATCTTCAGATCAAAATATTATTCCTCATCAATACTCCCCAGAAGTGATATCAAAGATCTGGTTTAAGTCTCAGGGTTTATTATAGTATAATAATGTATCTTAATTTATTCCATGTGTTCATATTATATTAATAAGAAATTATTATTTAAAGAATTAGTATTTTTATATTAAGGTAAGGTATATATTGAAAAGTATTATAGGATTGACTATTGTTTCAAATGTATAAAGATATATTATTTTATCATAAAAAAGTATACAGATGTTATATTGACTGGATAAAACTAGATAATAGGGAAGAGGTATAATTTTAATGGATGGATTGTTAGGTGAAATGTTTGATTAAGATGTATTTTTTAAGGAATGATTCCATCATCATCTAAGTAATGATATGTAAAATTAGGGTAGGTTTGTATTTGAAATACTTGCTTGAGAAATGTTATGGGTTGAATATGAGTTTCATGATTTAGAGGTTTCCTTTTTATTTTTTATTCATTTAAGAATATTAGTCGACCATATAATTTATTTAATCATAATCCAGATCCATCAAGAGTATTTGAAAAAAAACATGGGTGAATATCATTATGTTTAATTTTTTTATCACAACCAGCGAGTTCATATTTAATGATAACTATTATTAGTAGGTCATGTTAGAAATCTATTTTAGTGTTTTATGATGTTACAAATGTATTACTATAATAAATTCTAATTTTATGGTATGATCAAGAGAGTAATGATAATCAATGAATGCAAATATAATAGGATAGTTTCCCATGGTGAAGATAAGTTAGATGAATGTGATGGTTAACTGCATTTATATGAGCATCAGTAAATCTACCAGACTAGGCCCCAAACACTAGATCTATGGGAAAATGTTGAATCAAAATAGGGATATTAAGAATCACATTTTAAACAGGGGAATATTATATTACTGATGATTACGTTCCACAAATATGATGAAAAGGAAGGGGAACTATCTATAAATTATTAATAATTTTGTGAAATCTGGAGAAATCGATTTAGGATTATTTTATCATTTTATTGAAATTACAAGGTTAATTTTAAATTATATTCCCCTATGATTTAATAAGTTTCACATCGAATATGAAATGGATCTTGATGTCATATGAATGTGAAATTATTATCCACTGATGTAAAATTGGAGTAATATGATTATCTTAAAATCACATCATATCATAGAGTTTTTAAAAATCCAACCACTTTTTGATAACAGAAATAATAATGTCACATCAAATAATTTTTGAATATGTTGGGAAATTTACTGAAAAATCCTCTAAACGAGATATGGAATTTGATGATATTACTATGTATTTTCTAGGAATGATAGAATGTTCAGTTATGGCCAAAATACAATCATTAATTTGTCTAAAATTGGGAAATTGTTGACTTTCCCATCTCAGTGATAAAAATATAATGTATATAGTGGATATGATTGCAAAAAATATTTATCACACTAATATGGTATGTTGTTAATGTTTCATACCATGTATTTCATAGAAGGATGATTTAATTGAATTTTGATAATCACTATCGAATAAAATTATAAATTGTTCATTAAATTGTATTGGGTCCAAGTTTAGTGATATATCATAGGGGATCCATGAACTCTATCATATTTATTGATGATGAAATAAGATCATTGTTGATTTATTTAATGAAATAAAAATAAAATAACTATCATGTATCTATTCTTTTGAAATCCATTGCTAAAATTGAATTCTGAGAAAATATTAATTTTACAAGGTACAATTACAAATGTGTGTATATTGTAAGAGACTATAAAACTATAGAGAGAAGAAAATAATTAAAATAAAGATTATTATACCTATGAAAACTTACAAATATTACATATTTGTGGGGATAAATAGTAGAATAATTAAGAATTATTGTTTTTGAGTTTTCAATCCAAAATTTATATTGAATTGTTGGGTGAAGAATGTAATTTCATTGTTTACGTAGTGAAACATGCCTATCAAAAATTGTAGATAATGAGATCTTTATGTAGTGGTGGTCTGATAAACTATTATAAAATTTTAACATGAATGATTCTTGATGAATATATTATATATAAATAAATTTTAATGAGTGGGATAAGATCATTTATAATTTCTATGTATGTTTCTTTATGGGTAATGGACACCAATTCATTAGATTTCATATTTAGAATAAAGACAATTTTAGAATAGTCCGAGCAAGAAATATTCTTTTTAATGAGTGGGTCTTGGTAAAATACCACAACCTAGTAGTTGTAAATGGAGAGAAAATGGATTCAAAAATACGTGTTATAATTTATATGGAATGATTTTAGAGAGGTATATTTCATTGAATGCTATATGTATAGTGAAAAGTTGTCTGAAAATAAAACCATAATACGAGTTTCTTGGATTAACAAGGATTATAGAAGTGTGAGTTTCATATTTAGAAGATAGTACTTTAGAAAATAAAAAATAAAAAGTTAAAATAACCTATATACCATAAGTATTGGTCTATTTATTATGGTCTTACAAATATACAAGGCCAATAAATATGATATACTTGGACTTACACTACATACTTTTAATGGATGGGGGAGAATATGAATACCAATAAAAATTGGTTATGTTCAACGAAATTAGAAAATATGAGTTTTATATGTAATTTTAATTATATTAACTATGTTATAATTATACCTAATAGATAATAACATTAACATAAGGAAATAAAGAACATAAAAAGTTTATTTTTGTTTAAATAAGTTGCCTAATTTAAGTGAAACGTGAATTTGATAACATTTAATAGATTATAATATAATGAATTAGTAGATTTATTTGATAGTTTTTAATCTATAGTTAATCATAAAAAACATTAGAAATACGTATGTGTGGTTACTTTCAATGATTATATACATTGATTAAATGTATGCAATGACGATATTCATTCTTAGTGATTTTGAGGTAGATTTTTTTGGATGAACCGAAACAGTTTTGTAAAAATATGAATAATAAAATTTATATTAAATATTAAATGTATTCTATACATCTTGAATCATGAACCATGTTAAGAAACATGATGTTTTATGAGTTTATTACTAATAGTGATTTCATTTGAAGAATCATAAATCATTTTTTATATTGGATGGTGGGGAATGATGATTGTTTTATAATATTGATCTATTATATTCATGTCATGGAAATATTTAGTACTGATATTAAATGTACATGGAGGATTTAATGTACATTTTCAGAATGTTTTGAAGAGAAATATCTTTGGAAAACCGTGAAAAATAATTGAATTGGGATGTAAAGTAAATCGAGAGGGGTAATTATAGTGTTTTTGAGGAGGAATACATCAGTTTTTTCATCATGTAGTTTTTAATAACCAATAGTAAGGAATATTCAAATCATATGGTTATACATTTGAAAGAATCATGGGGAAAGCACCATTACACAAGGATGAATAATTCCCAAATAAAGTTCTGTTTAATTTAGTAGTCAAATGTTTGATTTTTTCTATATTATAAACTATCCGATATATTTCTAATTCCATGGGAGTTAATTTAAAATAAATATACATTCCAGGGAATGTATCCTTGGAATCCATTATGTTCATTATCAAATATATATCAATGTAATAGAAAACAAATATTTATTCTTCCCATTGTTTTAATCAATGAAATAGTGGAATGGCATGGGATTGTATTGTATATTCTATTTCACATAATAATTAATAGAATAGAGTGATTTAAAAAGTATACGAAATTAAAATTAAATAATTTGTTATATTAGGAGTATAAAATAAGAATATAGAAAGATAGAATTTAAATAATATTATATATATTGAGGTAACAATAATAAAATATCACTAAGGAACGTTAGCCGAAAAAAAGTTATGAAGAATAAATTTTTCCCAATAATGAAGAACATAGAAGAGTACTAGATTCAATATGGGATTCAATTGGCAATGTAAAATATGATCTAAATGATATATTATTTTATTAAAAACATATACAGGATTTGTTTAATCCCATGGATAATTCTACAAGTTCCGTACCTACTGAACCTCAATCCGAAATAGAAAATAGAGCATACATGATGCTTATAAATTATGTAATGATCATAAGGGGTTATTTGAATATAGAATATTCTTTGTAAAAAATTTAATAATAGATTACATGTATATATTTATAAACATTCCTACATGATTTGATTTTATCTACTAAAATCACTTTATGATAAAATTTTTATTTTTTCAATTTTGTTATCAATGAATATCCATTGTTGTGATTAAATAATGAAAAGATAAATAAATTATTTGAAGTATATTTCAACAAAATATTAACTGGTAATTTTAGTGAAAAATATTTTCAAATATACCAAAATTTCTATTTATAAAAAAAATTACTTTATTTTATGATTTTAAATAAAAATGTATATAATTTTTTTTTAATATGTTGTTTTTACAAATAACATGAGTTTTATGAAATTATCAGTATATAATTAGGATTTAGGAATTGGTGAAAAAATTTAATAATAATAAATCCCTATTTTTTTGAGAATTTTAAATTTTAGAATTTTTACTATTAATTCATACACACATTTGTAATTTTATGTATTTATTTTAATTTTATAAAAAATGATTTTAATAATTTCTATATTAATTATTATAAAAATATTTTTATATCTTTTTAAAAGGTGAATAAAAAAAGTTCATTAAAAATTAGAAACATATGACTTAATTTATATAATATGGTTTATTTTATTATCCTACATAAAGAATAAATTACCTTTGTAAAAACAAGTAATTGTAGTGAATACTAAACTAGTAAAAATGACTATCCATAGAGATAAGGGGACTAAAATATATAAATAATTACTCTAGTTCAGTTGATGAGATATCAATTTATATTTACTCTTATCCACTCCAATATTTTTAAATTTTGGATACTTTTTAATTGAGAGTGACATCCCAATATTTTTTTGGGTTTCAAAAAAGTGTCAGACCATTTAATTTATTAAAGGGAATATTCTCTACTGACATATCCTCACAGAAAACGATATAATTTTATCACAAAAAAATAAAAAAAATTTCATCCACACTCATATATGTTATGAATGTTCTAAGCTATTCAAAATTCTACCTCTCAATGGTCTAATCCAATTCCCATAGATGATAATCAAAGAAGTTTTGTGAAAGTTTCTAACTTATATATGTTATTCTATTTTTTCATGTTCTATTGGTATTAATAAAATTTACTTTTACCATGTTATAGTGAAAAAATATGTATCATTTTTATACATGTATTTTATTAAAAAAATTATTAACCACCCTCCACTTTTTCATTAATAATGAAGAAAACTTGAATCATGCATTTTGGAAACTACTACCTCTATAATGCAACCAGATTCATTTTACATCACCACCATATATGTATAGTAATAATATGTAATTTATTAGATAATTATTACATTATGGTATATTTCATAATCTAAAATTACAATTCATATAACTCATATTGCCCATTCTAGGGAAAATGAAATCGAAAAACATTGATGCATATTGATTAGTACAACCATGGGATGATGGATTTAAAATTTTTATTTTATCACTAACCTAAATGGATGTTCATGATAATTTTTTTATTATTTTTATTATAAAATTATGGATCTTGTATAAATAACTAGGGATTCTATTAATGATATTGTCTAAAAATAAGTATCTCAAATTCAATCATCTTAAACAATAGAAATGAAATAAAATTATTAATTCAAATAATATGTTATATTAATATAAAATACTTATTATTATAAATCATTCCAAATTCTGATAAATCACACTTATAGAGAAAAATTTATATCATTACTCTTCTTTCATTACTATAATAGAATTAAATCACATCATAATCATGAATAATCAGAATATATTTATAAATGGGTCGGTTTGACAACTTGCATGAAAAATTATATTAAAGTATATCATTAATGATTGTGAAAAAATAGTCAATAATAAAATATGATAATAATATGTAATTTGTCATTTTATTTTCTATAAAAGGTATAGAAATATACAATTAGTAAATTAATAAAAAACCTTTCTTTTGTTAAAAATCACTGAAAAATGTTCTCTATTGATTTCTAATTCAATTTAAAGACAAACTTACCAATGGAAGGAAATTTGAATAGTAAAAATAATTCAAATTCATAAATTATAATAATATTGATGAAATTTTAATGATATAATTTTGAAGAACAATTAATTCTGGAATTCCTCTTCAAAATAAATCACTTTCTACGAAATCACCAAATTCCCACATTTCAACAAACCATCATTGTTGTGGGTTTTCAAGAACAATTTTACAAAAAATACAAAATAAATTTCACAAAAAATGATCGTTTTCATACTAATAATTCATATTCTAAATATTGGGGTCTATAGTGATTCCACCAACCACATGTTTTGAGAATAAAATGAAGAAAGACATGAAGAACATCCAGGAAACCTAGGTAAATATCCACAAACACACCTTTGATCACATACCCTATCATTATACAAACTAAATCTAATTGAATTTGTCATAAAATAAATTTCATGTACCGTGAACATGAATTTATCTAAGAATCCAAGATATAGTGAGAAGATTATCTAATAATCGCATCTAGAATGATAAATAAATGAAGCCTTGCCACAGAAATCAAGATTCAAATCAGTAAGGGAAGACTTCAGATTGCCTCCAAGAAAATAGGAGAACCTTTATTAACCTTTTTCAATGGATTAAATTGATTTAGGTACACATATAAGTAAAATATAGTGTGTTATAAGGTAAAAAGTGTGTGATCCTCAATTTGAAGTCTAACTTTTAACATGTGCATGATTAATCACACTATTAGGAAAACCATGTGTAAACAAGGAATTAACCACTACCTCAAGTGATTAACCACATAATGGTTCATTTCATGGTTTTAAAATTATTTTCCATTAATTAAAAATCCATCTTTACAACATAGAAAGGATTATCATAGGCTTCAACACTGTTTTAAAAAACTATGTGTTGACCATGCCCCTTCCCCTTAGCCCTTATCTTATTGTGCATGGTTTATTTTTGGTATTTGAAAAATTTTCCAACCCATGCACTAATGAATAAGCTACAAAAAATCCCCAAAATAACTTCTATAATTCTCTAAACTCTCACTAACATAACCCCATCAATTTATATGCTTAAGATACATAAAATAAGTGTAAATTACCTCAATCTGAGGGTTCTATAGTCATCCTGATAAAAGAGATGTCATATTGTATGATACAAATATATATATTTTGTCAGTTCATGATATATATGATCATATATTTAATACACTTATGATTTATGTCACTTTGGAACTGTATATGCTTATAATAATAGTTAGGAATTGGTGTGATTTCATTTTCTATGCTATAAAACATATGAAACTATCCTATAAGGGCAATCAAAATAATATTTTTGAGAATTTTGGTAGCATCTACAGTTATTATGAAACATATATGATAAGAAATTAATTTTCATTAATTTATTGAGGTATATGATACACCATGATATGCATACACAACACAGACCACTAGCATAACTTTCTTTACATGCAATACTGTGTTTATAAGAAACATAATTTTATTATTATACTATTTCAATGACACATTTATTACCTTTACATTCAAATAGAATAAGTTAACATGATTTGATGAATTATGAAATTATGTTTGACACATAAATCATAGGCATATTAATTATAAACTAATCTATAACCCTTGTCAAAATAAAAACATTTGTTTTTATGAAAACATTTTTATATGCACAATAGCCAATTTTATAAAAATGAATAAAATAATAAATCTTGTGGAATTATAATAATGAAATAGATATATAAAATAAAAATAAAACATTTAATATTTATATTATGTGTTTTAATTAGATGATATGACAACACATCCAATTTTAAATACAAAATAATTTTTCTTAAAAAAACAATTTTTCCTTCTTTGGATGGAGCACTTGTTTTAAATATTGTTTTGATACTTGTATAAATTATTTTTAGAAAATAAAATGATAAATTTAAATACAATTATCTGAATATACATTGGTTTATTTTTTGGTATTTGTTTCCAAGATTCATTATTTGATGAATAGTGAAAAAAATACTGTATTGTAATTGAAAATCAATTTGTCTTCTAATTTAATTATATATTTAGTATATATATTTGGATGTTTTACATTATAAATAGAAAAATAATTTATCATTTTATCCAATAAAGGTCACTTTAAGAAATATAACATTAAACTTGGATAAAAAACATTTCAATTTTTTAGTTGTTTTTTCTTTAAAGCATATTTTCCTTTTACATAAACGAGATTATTTTTAAATTAAATTTAGTATATTATATGTTTTTAATTATGAAAAATAGATTTCATATTTGGAATCATAGTGTTCAAAATAATTATATAGGTCCATTTCATTTTTTACCATTATAAATAGTAATTTTTGTAATTTTTGTTACAATAGTGATGTGGAAATGAGTATTTAAAGTCAGCAATAATGTGATATTGACTATATAATGACACAAAAACATGACCATGCTTTATTTTCTGATGTTAATTAAAACTTTAACATAGAAGTATATAAAATGAAAATTGTTATGGAAACATGTCTATGTAAATTACCTGGAGATTATTAAAATCCAAGAGAGTGACAAAATGCCAAACTCCTAATTTTAAAAAATATAATATATTAAATAAATGGTTAAATATAATATGTTATTGACAATATATTGTTCAAAATATAATAATTTTACATATTATATATAATTTTTTTTATTTTTTACTTATCAAAATAATATTCATATATAATAAGAATATAATTAAGTAGTAATTGTTAAATTAATGAAACAATAATTTAAATGTTATTTATAATATTAAATGAAATATAATATTAATTAATTAGTGAGATACAAGAATTTTTTATTAGAATATGACATGTTAGGGGTGTATTCAATAAATTTTTTAAAGTTATATTTTTGTATTTATTTTCTTAAAGTGAATGTATTGAGTAGTGTCAAAATTGACACCTATGATATTTTATGGAAATAATAGTTTATTTAATTATTTAAAAAATATATATTAAATAAGGAAAATATGATTAGATATAGTCTAAAATATAATAAATTTTCCATTTTTATTCTTACTAAAACATTATATGCAATAATTTATTACTCTTAATATAGAACAATTTGATATCTTATTTAAAATTAATATAAGGAAACTAAGGGTTAAAAAAGTATAGAGTTTCAAATAATATCAAATTTTTATAAAGTATATAAGATAATGTAATGACGACCTTATATATTATTATCTTCTAATACATGACATTTTTCATGTACTTTTACAGAGATTTATTCTGTTATAATTTAATATTTTGAGAAATTCCAAAAGTTCAGGTCGCCTATTTAATAAAGGGGATCATCCTAATATCTTTTATTCGCAATAAAAATCCAAGTTAGTATAATCATACACTGTTCAAATATTCTACCAACATTCCTCCTTTTATCCGAGAATACTTACATTGTAAATAATGAAAACCAGTGGAGTCTTTTTGATAAAATCAAAAGGAGATACCCAAAGAAGAGGCATCGCTCATCAACAAATGCTATTTTTTATTTCATCCATAAACCCTTCAATTATTATTATTACCTGATTATATAAAGCCCTATTATCCTCTATACAATGATATTTGTTTAATTGTAACTGTTATTTCAACCTTAACACTCACGCCTATATAATGGGTAACGATCATAATATTTTTATTTATGGTGATCTACTGACTCATGAAATGATGTTGTTCGTTTTTTCCTTTACCACTTCTCATGGTTGTGAATTATGATTGAAACTCTATTTTATTTTTTATATTTGATATTAATGATATATAATTTTTTTTCTACTTTTTATATAATACATATCTTCAGGCATTTCATTTTGTTAGAATAAACTAACTTCATTTATGGACTTGAGGAATACCACTTCCTAAAAGAATTGTTATTCATTACCAAATTAAAGGAAATGTATTAAGGATGTGTTTAGTGAAAATATATGATATATAAGACATAATAATTATATAGAAATGATAATATATATACATATGTCTTATTCACAAAATTTCATTCAGTAAAAAATGAAATAAAAGCTTCATTCATGCGTACGTACGACCTACCATTTCCATGAACATTGTATTTTATTTTCAATTTCTATGTTTTATATAATACCAAATATAATTATATAATGAGTTTATATAAATTTTTATTATCATTATTTTAATTATGAATATAATTTATTCATTATTTATGTTTGAGGTCTAAGAATAACAAGCCAAAATATGTATGAGAAGAGAAGAGGTTATTACTAAAAACATTACAATAATAATGAATTTTTAATAAGATGGTAATAAAAAGTCATAAGTAAATCATATATATAATTATATATATTAATATGGTTCTTCATTATATTTATAATAAATTTTTATTTATTATATTGGTTCTTATCATGAGTATGACTATAGAAGAAATATAACATAGTGTATTTATGTGTTTCTTTAATTTATGTGGGACACAAGCCTTATACACTACTTATTTCTTCTATGTGGTGTATTTACAACACATGAATGTATTTTATGATTATTATATACAAAATATTTGTATTTTCAGATCTATATAATTTCATTTCATTAATGGGGGCATATGATTCTAGTGATTATAAATTAATGATTATTTAATTCATGTTCTAATCAATATTTGGGATTTTTTCATTTTAAGTATCTATTAGATAATATTTATCTTTTATATTCATATTTTATAAAAAATGTTCCAAACAATGTTTCTGTTATTCTACTATGGATGTTTCAAGTCATATTTCCCAAAAAAATCACTACATTGTATAAATGGAATTAATTTATCATTTTCCTAATGAGTCACATTGTGACTTCACAAGAAAAAGTACAAAAGGAATTTTTTTAACTTATACAACATGAATGGAATTTTCCTTCATCATGATTTCATAATGCATGGATGTTTCCTTTACTATATTCGATGCTTATTTTCAACAAAAACTTTTTTGTTCAAAAGTTATCATTATTTTGACAAAACAAAATTTTTCAAAGTGGAAGGGATATCATCTCAGGAATTTTTTAAAACTAATACCTAAAAATTATTTTCCAACTAAAAAATATAATATATTAGTTAGTTTTTACAAGGGATATGATTTAATTATTCAATTATTATTCTTTATAATAATTGTTTATAATTATAATTGAATGATATTTATGAAACCCATTTATTTCTATGTGTTGTAATATATTTCAATGATTCAAATGATACCGATTTCATTCCATGGGTTTTGATATAAGGAATGATTTTTGTTCTTATAGAAAACATATCTATAGTTTTTTTATGTGATGTGTGGGACCCATACCTCCTTCTAATAAATTGTGTAAATTGTTTTTCCTCCTGCGATAATTATGGAAACAAGTTAACAAGATAAATCCACTATATCAAATAGGTAAACCAAATACATTAAGAGAATACAGGGAAACCTAATGAACTATGGGAAAATGGGGAAACCCAATACCTTACAAGGAAAGGACAGTGACTAGGGATGGTGGTGTGTCCCACCCAGTAGGTATAGTTCCCATGATGTTACCTCTTTGTATGGATGGTACCTTGACTTATAGGTAATGATATTAGAAGTTTATGTGTTCTCCAAAAATTACAAGTTGTATGTTATTATTCATCATTGACAGATCATGTACTATTATTATCTTGAAATAAATGTCTTATGAACATGTGTTATTTATTCTGTGACTCATGTATATGATATTTGATTTGAATGATAATTCTCTCATACACATATGTTCGTGATTACGCTTATGTATCTCCCTTGATTACAATTACTGAGAATTTGATCTCACACCTTCTTATGTTTCCATTATCTTGGTTTTGAATAATGTTTTTATGTATGAGAAAAAAAGGGATTACTTTTATGAGACATGTTGAAAATCATTCAACATATTAGAAGATTAGTATCAATGTATTCAATGGAATTAGACTATTTTCATCCTCATGCATGTGTTTTTTGTTATGTAATGAATATTTATCCTAAAATAGGTAATATACATGTATGAAAATCCTATTTCATTATATTTTTTATTAGATCAATGGTTTATTAAAACATTGGAATGTATGATGAGAAGCATTAGTGAGGTCCTTATACTTATTTGTATTATTTTTTTTAGTTATATATCTAACGAGAAGTCAATATATATTTTATAATCCGATAATTTTTGTGTAAATAATGAATAAAATAGGATTAAACCTAAGGTTTTATATATCGAATTTAATTTATCATGATGATGATTTTATGTAACACCCCATGATTTCATAGTAAGTTATTTTCTTTAATGTAATTTAATAGCTTTCACTACACACTTCAATGAGTTCGAGCATACCATGTCTTATGAAACTAGCCCTTCATAAAGAGGATATGAATAATATTAAATTAATTTTGAATTTTATATACACCATATAATTTTATAATGCATATTATTTGTTTCGTAGATATAATATAAGAAAAAATTTAGTTTTTTCAGATAAAAGACTTCTTTTTCAAAAAAACAATTTCCACCTTGTAATGGAAAAACCTTTTAAAAACAATATTTGACACTTTTATATAATAAATTTAATGAAATTAAAAACTTCTTTATAATCAAGATAGAAAAAAATTGGATAACTTTTCGATACTTTTCTGATAACATTCATATTTTAACGAATGGTGAAAAATACTAAATTTAAATTGAAAAAAACTTTTTTTTAAAAACAATTTATAGTTTTAAAATATTAATTTGAATGGTATTTAAGTATAATAATTTTTTTTTATAATTTAATACAATTTAGGTCATTATAAGTAATTTCACTTTTAATTTTAACATAAACACAGTTCAATATTTTGTTAGTTTTTACTATTTAAAACCCGCTTTTGGGTTTTGGCTAAAGGAATTAATTTTAAATTAATGAATTCTAAATATAGGTTTTTAATTTGGTAAAATATAATACATTTTAAATTTTGAAAATCAAAATTATCTTAGAATGTTATTTTGTTATTTTTCTTAAAACATTCAATTTTTTATGAATAGTTAAAACACTGCGTTGTTGTTTAAAAATCATATTTTTTAAAATAATTATTTATTTTAATTATTTTAATTCAATATAGATACATAATACCTATATTAGTTCAATGTGATTCATTGGTGTCGTTTTTATAATAAAATTAAATGTATAATATTTTATTGAACATTTTACAATCTTTTAACCACATTCATGGAGCATTTGCAAATTTGCATAAAATATAATTTTACCAATAATGTGTGTTAAATTGAGAAACTTCGCGAGACCCAGTTGAAATCAGTATGTAAATTGTGGTTCAATTAGATAAAAATAATTTTTTATGAATAGTAACTTTTGTCTTTTATTTACTAGAGTTAAAAGTAAAAAGGTTAATTATGGGTAAAAATTATATCGTAATTACCATTAAACATGTTATAATTCTATTGGATAAGTGTAATTCTAACAAAAACATCATTATAAATAAAATACCACCCCCTTTGGTCTACTTTGATTAGATTGGGACATTTATTATTATTTTATTTAAAGAAGCTTTAAAAGAGTTAAATTCAATGTTTAATAACAAACCATTTTTAATATAGGGATACAAAATATATAAACTCTACTATAAATATTCCTTATAAATCTAAAAATATTTTGGACATAGAAGTATTTTATTTATAATTTTCAGACATTAAATAATTTAATTTATTTATGACAATATGATGATGAAGTAATTATTTTATTAATGAAAGATGAAAATAATTGATATTATAAAGATCCAAATAAATGTAATTTGAGATGTTTTATGAATTTAAATAATTTTTCAGGTTAATATTAATTTTTAGGGTTGATTAAATAATTATTTTTCGAAGTAATCATGTTGTTATGGTTTTCACAAAAAGCAAATACTAAATAGTGTCATAATAGACATAATTGACTTAAAAAAACTATATTATTAATTGATATATTAATCATAAAAATATAAGGTTCATCCAAAGGACTTATATAAGGTTATATATATTAATAATGAACCACTTGGGGTTTTATTGGCTTGTTATAGTATGTTTATTAACCAAATAATTTAAAAATACAAAGAGACATGATAAATGTCAAACTATTTAATGAAGAGTTAAATCTAAAAGATAAGGTTAATATGGTAACCTAAACCTATATAAAACATATTGGATGAGGGGTTTCGTCCCATCCCCACACTATCCTTGGAAAAAAATCATTTTTTAGCCATTATCCAATGAAAATGATTTTGTGATAAAATAATATTTCATGATTTTCTTAAAGTGACCCTCACCTCATTTATTAAAGGGTACTTCCCCTTATCTTAATTTCACACCTCCAAAGCCATTTTTATTGGCCAAACCTAGCCCAAATATCCTCCCAACGTACCTAAAATAAAACTAGAGTCCTTAAATTGATCATAAATCCAACCTATGGATCCCTTTTGGTCATCTCAAAAAGAAACACCTGATGAAGAGGAAATAATTTCACCACCCTCTTTAATGTTATTTTCTTCTTCCACTACCTCTTTCATTGTTGCTCCATAATAGAATAATAAATACATTAACTTATAAAAAATATGTTGTTATTATAAATATTTTACAACCATATTCATTATTTTATACTTCCTACAAATATCAAAGTCAGCATACGTGCGTATGTACAACTTACTGTCTTCACATCGTGGTGTAGTTTGTTATTAAAACATTTCATTATTTGGATGGATATAATAAGGAGTATGACTGATTTAAATAATAAATATAACATTTTATTGATTATTTATATATGATATAACATCCAATTACATACGATTTCGCTATCAATATAATGATATTGTCGCTCGTGCGTACGTACAGATTACCACTCCACGAACATGATGATATTCATTCCCTATCGTAATCATTCAAGAATAATTTTTATTATATCATAAAAAATAATTTTTATGTACATAATATAATTATGTGTATGAATAAAATACATCCTATCCATAACTAACATGACTTATGTAACAAATCATGTAAAGTAAAATGAATCAGTTAACACAAAAAATGATGATAGTGCTGAAATATTATTAACAGAGAAATATTAGAGGATCATATATGAAATCATATTTATGTATATGGTTCATGTAAAATTTAATAACAATTTTTTAACTATTATACATGAGGTTAACATACCATCGACTAAGGAAAGGCACACGATATGGGTTAATTATACAATATCTTTGCTTATCTGAGGTTGTTAATCTATACGTATCTACTGGGACCTCTTTATTATGCACATCCATGTTTTCTAAAAAATGGAATTCAAATTTTTTTACTATTTACTATACTATGGGTTAATTTCATTTATACCCTAATTTGAACATATAGGTTTTGAAATAAATCTTTCTGTCATTTTCCAAACAATGTACATTTTGACCTTTTCCACAAAATTAAGGTATGAATGTTTTTTAACTTATACGGAGGGTGCGGTTATTTTCTGCCATTATAACTCTGTTGAATCTTCCAATACAATAAACTAAATATATATTCAAAATAAATGTTTTCTTTTATAACTTTAAGACTTTTATAGGATTTCAAAATAGAAAGTGATATTTATTTCAAATGGTTCTCATTTTATCTAGGTCAACATACTTTGATGGATTTTAAACCTGTTTTAAGTTGATTTATTATGATACGAATCATTCATATTGTATTGAAGGTTTGGTGATATTCTTGATTGTGGATGTGTTATTTTTATTCCACTCATGGTTTATGGGTAAAGTATTTTCGTTTTGTATGAGAGTTTTAATACGATTGTTTATATTATGTTTAAACCTTTTCATACGATGAATGCATTGGACTTAGTAAGTGATTAGTGGAGCCTGCTATGGCCCTTAGATGCACAGTTAGGTCTCATGAGACAAACTAGTGTCTTTACAAAAGGCCTTTACAAAATCCTATTTTTAGATTATTCATAAGGCCTTGACTCTGTGTTTATGAAGTCTGACATTATGCATTCTATCATTATGAAATTGACTATTGATATTTCATGTGATTATTCGACGAATATAATATCAGAGTTAATATGTAAATGGAATTATTTGATTTATATAGGCTATATTATGAAGACGTATATGTTTAAAAGTCTTAGGTTTTAGTCATATAAATATCCTTAAATTTTTATTCTTATTAATGTATGTTTTCGCTATATTGTTATCCTTACTGATCATATGAGCTCACCACTCTCTATGTTTTATTTTTCTCATGATGTGATGAAATATATTAAGACTAACCTATAGGGATAGTCTAAGGGATAGACTAAGGGATATGAATGTGGTCAATGAATACAATTTTTTTTGTTTTTCATTTTATAATGTAGTGTAAAACTTATGAATGTATCTAGTACATCTAAGGCCGCTAAACTGATATGTCTTTTATAATCTGATCATTTATGATCTTACTAATGTTATTTAATAATTTACCAACTTTGGGTACATAGGGTTGAGGTGTTACAATAGGTATTAGATAATGTTTATTAGTAATGGTGGAATTTATATTTCGAAAAACTCTTATTAGAGAACATTACCCTAAGATAGGCTTTGATAATTAGAATAGAAGAACTTCATAGAATTTTGGTAATGTAGATATTTTGTGAGTTCTCGAAGATATGCATCCTATCTGGATAAGTGCTAGGAGAGGTGGCTCTAGGACAGATCTACCTAGGGGTAAAACTTGAAAACACCACATAAATCTAGACTCGAATGGGAACTGCTGCCCGACATTGATCATTGTAGTACTCTTGGATACAACACTCACAAGGGATATTCTTAGGATAATTTAAATTTTATTCAAAATATTATTTGAATGATTTAAACATAAGATGAGAATAAATAAACTTGGTTCAGTCTAAGGTATTTTAGATTAAAAAATAACGTGTTATGATATTTTATAAATGATTTTATGACTAACACTATGATTTCTTGTCTTAGTAAATTGATGAATTCCAAGGAAGTTATAATAACATTGAACAAGATGTACTCGGTGGGAACGGTGGTGAAAATAAGAAATGAAATAGAATGTCAAAAGCTGTAAAACATATCTTGTTCATGCTAAACCAGTGTTCCAAAAATTTGATCAACAATATATATATTAAACAACTCATACACTCAACAAAGAAGAGAATTCTAGTGAATGATATGAGATCCAGCAGTGAAGACCATGGAGAAAAGAAATATCAATTTCAATCATGCATTTAATGTGGAAGGGGACACATAGGATAGTGTCTCAATGGAAAAAGAAATGATTTATTTGTGGGAAAGAAGTACATAAAGTAAATAATTTCCAAGAAACAATGATGTGTAATTTGGAAGAAATTAAAATTGATATGTAGAATCTATTTACATTCAATTGACCTAAATGTAGGAGAGTTTGGAATTACCTGAATGAATGTATTATTCTATATGAAAACCTCTTAGTTAAGGAAGAACCTATATGGAAATAAATAGATGGAATATTATTTAATTGTATTAGTGCTCTTGGTTGATGGGATAACATTGGAATACTTTTATATTGTTTGTGTAAACCTATATTTTGTTTTATGAAAATTCTATTTGAAGAAGAATTATATTTTCTTTTGTGGATATTGTTATAAAGAACTATTTGGGTTTATTTGATCCTTGAATTTGAGGCAATTATATGTTATTAATTTTTGGTATGAAAATGTGAGGAATGAGATATAATTTGTGGTTAAATTATGTAATGGTTATTTTGAGGAATTTATTTCATTTTGGAAATGTTAAAAAATATAGTTTTTGATAATGTACAACACACAAACCGTGTGACATCTCATCGCGTCGTACACTGGTGTGGGAATGAAACCCATAACCAGAGTGTGATTGGGATTTATCACCTACCACTAGGCAACATTAGTCCTGGTTAGTGTGACTAATTATTTTTAGTTAAATAATTTTACTGATCAATATTAATTTGATTTGAGAGCTTATGTCTTATCGAATATATTTCATTATTATTAGAAAATGATTTGGTGATTAATTGATAATGGTTATTTTGGAAGGCATTCGATCTGTTGGGAACAATGTGCCTAAGGAAAATAGAATAATATGGGATTCCAATTGAGGAGTAATGGTGGATTTTTCTCTGTGTTTTTATTGTGTATTTATCGATATTGGGATATTTATTGAAATGATTAACCTATATTAGATAATATGTGATTAGGTTTATTACTTTAAAGTATATCACTTTAATAGTAGTTGATGTTATTTGGAGATATAATTTAATGTGGAAGAGTACATAATCAAATTCTTCTATGTTTTGGGTTTTAAAATTAGTTTGGATTATATTGAATGACTTTAAGGACAATTGTTTTTTGAAGGGTATTTATTGAACTTTTGGTATTGTTGGTTTATGTTTAGAAATTAATATTAGTACTTCATTCACTAAATGATTTTCTTTTTTGGGGATATTATGATCTTGTACTAACTATTTTGGTTTTGTTTAATCTTTAATGATAAGGGAAATATATAGTTTGACCTTTTTAGATTATGTTATTCTCGAGAAGTTTATTCCTGCGCTGTAGGTGTGACCAAGACACCTTGAATACTCATCATTTGGGAAAAAATATTAGTTATTTGTAGAAACTTATTAACAGATGAAACTATATGTAAAAATTAAGTATATATATTTATGTTATTATTCAATATTATAAATATAATCCTCAACATTATGAAATTGAACTTAAAACAAAAAAATGTTTTCCGTTTACTTTCCCTATTGGGAAACTAATGACGGTTTATCAAATCATAATTTTGTGGTTTTTATATTTTTAAAATTTTCTTTAAAAATGTTTTCAATCACTCTCCATAAATACTTGTCACATACTTTATCTTCCATATCCATGTTTTCCTATATGGTATTGTAGAATGGGTTATCTCATGTGACCATTGTACTTCTTTTAATATCATTTAAAGTAATAGTTTTATTGACTATTATTCTGATGTGTATCTTTCAATGATTTTCTCATGCCCAGTTTTAAAATTTCTTAGATGAAATTTCCAAAAGAGGGATAATTTATCACCCCATGATTTGATAGATGGTTATTTTGTTTAAGGTAATTCAATATCTTGGGTTACACACAACACAGAGTTCACATGCACCCTGACTTACTAAACTAGCCATTCAAAAGTGGTTATCAATATTATTAACTAAACTTTTAATTTTATATACCCTATAAAATTTTAGAATCCATATCATGTGTTTATTATAAATAATATAATAAAAAATTCATTTTTTTCAGAAAAAAAAAGTTTTTTTAAAAAATACATTTTTACATCCTTTTAATGGATAACCCTTTTTAAAAGAAATATTTTACACTTTTATATATTCAATTTAATGAATTAAATAATTATTTAGAATCATGAAATAAATTTTTTTATTGGATAAATTTTTGGTACTTTTCGGATAACATTAATATTTTGATGAATAGTGAAAAATACTAAATTTTAATTGAAAACAACTTTTTTAATCGAAATAATTTATACTGTTAAATTATGTACATGAATGGTTTTTATGAATAATATGATTACATTTTTATCATTTAAAATGATTTAGGTCATTATAAGTCATTTCACATTTAAATTTGACATAAACACAAGTCAATCATTTTATAGTTTTTATTTCTTAAAAACCCCTTTTTGGATTTGACACCAAGAAATTAATTTTAAATTAATTAATGAAACTAATGTCATTTGAATTTGGTAAATTTTAATTCATTTTTGAATTTATAATATTTCAATTTTCTGAGGGTGAATTTTTGAAAATTTTCTGTAATCTTTCAATTTTTGATGAATACTGAAAAACACTACGTTATTGTTTTAAAACCGACTTCTTTTTTAAATAATTATTTATATTATTTATTTTAAGTCAATATAGGTTCATAATACCTATATTAGTTCAATTTGATTCATTGGAGTCATTTTTATAAACAAATTAAATGTATAGTTTTTTTTGAAATTATTATTGTGTTCCACCCACCTTCTAGGAGCATTTTCAAATTTGTATAAAACTCAATTTTACAAATTCGGTGAGTTTAATTTCAAAAATTTGAGAGACAGGATGAACATCAGTAAGTAAAATTTGGTTCAATAAGATGAAATTTTATTTTGGTGAATAATAACTTTTGACTTTTATTTACCACGGTTAAAAGTAAATAGGGTAATTAAGGGTAAAAATGGTATCATAATTACAATACAACATGTCTTAATTATATTGGATAAGTTTAATGATACCAAAAATATCATTAAAAATAAAATATGATCCCCTTTGGTCTGTATGAATTTGATTAGGACATTTATTATTATTTTATTTAATGAATTGTTAAAATATTTAAATTCAATGTTTAATACCAAAACCATTATTACTATTGGGTTAGACACAATATAAATTTGACGATAAATATTCATTAGAAATATATGAATATTTCTGACATAATGGTATTTTATTTTTAATTTTTATACATTAAACAATTTAATTTATTTATGACACAATGATGATGAAGTAATTACCTTATTAATGAATGATTAAAATAATTCCTATTATAAATATCCGAGTAAATGTAAATTGAGAATTTTATTGAATTACAATAATTATCTAAGTTAATATGACATGTTAGGGTTTATTAAATAATTTTTTTAATTAATCATTCTGTTGTGATTTTCACAAAAACAAAATTATAAATATTGTCAGAATTGTCATAATTGAGTTTTTAAAACAAATACTATATTATTAATTGATATAATATTCCTAAAAATATATGGTTTGACCAGAGCACATAGATACAGTTATATATAATATGAATAAACCACCTGGGGTTTTGTTGGTTTGTTATAGTATAAGGCCCCAGCCTTAAACCTTACTTAATATTGAATTAAATGAGTAATTCACATTGAGGATATTTTCAAGTTTAGAGTTTTAGAGAATTAGGACATAACTATTACATCTCAAAAGATTAAAAAGTACTCACTTCTACTAAAATTTCCATAAAATAAAAACTCTTAAAATGAAACATGTCTAGTTCCATGTCTTATATAGCGTGACATTCCCTTGATCCCATCCTTGACCTTATTCCAATTTAAGTCATGTGAAAAACATTTCAAAAAAACTTGGGGTGAGCATAAAAAGCTCAGTAAGGGATACACAAAAAATAAAAACTGTTACTTTTTCAAACATCAAGTAAACCATGTATACTCTATCAAAGTAATACCTTCACCTTCATGAAGTAGTAAAAACTCTTCACTAAATAAATTATCATTACTTACCTTTTTGTAACCAAAGGATTGCCATAAAACCCATATAAAGAACACATAACATATATAATGGTAACTTGGGACATAAACATACTTAAGTGGAATAACCATACGGTCGACTTCCACACATATCACTTAATGGAATAGCCATACGGCCAATTTCCATACATATTTAATGGAATAGACATACAGCCGACTTCCATACCCAATTCATTGGAGGTTATAACGTAACCACCCGTCCTGGTATTCACGGCACCACAAGTCATATGGTTTATAACGTAACCACCCATTAAAATGTCCATGTACCAATATAAAATCATAAAACATAAAACCAATATAAAGGAATGACAACATTTCCGCATTTCAATCACAATATATCATTTAAATATATTGACATAATAGAATCATTTATCAAAACCATTTTCAATACCAAAATACATAAAAGAGTATATGGTATTTATTTTATTTTAAAAACATTACGTCTTGTTGAGGAAGCCAGAGATCAAACAATACTCGCGGCGGCGGAAAAGGTCGTTGTCACCGCGTACGTAAAAAGAAACATTCCTTTTTGTCGTTTAGTAAAACGCTTCATAGAAAAAAAGATTTCTTTTGAATAAACGTAAAAGTCAAAGGGGTTTATACACCGTAAAAAAGAAGGTTGTGTATAAAACAAAATATGTCTCAATGAATGGAGATTGAGACAAAGACCCTTACAAAGACGGTATCCTTGTTTAAGGATAAATCAATTGCATAATTATGTGTGACAAAAGAATACACCAAATATAAGAGGATATTATGTGTAAAACAATAAGAGATTATTAACAAATATTCATAGAACAACATATTCAAGGAGTACAAGTTTATCCCAAAGAATCAAATTTGGGTTAAGAAGTTCCCTTGCAAAAATTTGACAGCCTAACGGCATCACTTCAAAATTCAGAAAAAGTGTTGATGAGAGATAAAAAATGGTATCTCATCACTTGTAAATAAAATTTACATCAATAAGGATATATTAGAACATATCCCAACATAACAATATGTGAATTAAAAGACCCAATAAAATAAGTCTTTTAAAAAGAGAAGGGTTAAAGGTTCCCTTGCCGACTTGGGTATCATTCGAAACATACACCCCATGAAAGAAGGAAAATACATCATTGATGTAAATAATCATAAATGAAAGTATATTACACAAGAGTATAATAATGGTAAGTACATACACCACTCAAATGAAATTGTGGCAAATGTAGCATAAATCTCATGGGAATGAAAGTGAGATGAAAAATCCCTTACGAAAACTCGGTAGCCTAGCGGCGCCACTTAAAACATTCAAAATGGATTGATGAGATCAAATAGAGTATCTCATCATATTACAATAAAATTTACCAAAAGAGGAATATAAAAGAACAACCCCATCATAACAAAGAGGAGCTTAAAAGATGTGACAAAAAGGAGAGTACTTAAAAAGAAAGAGAGAGGTTAGATCTCTTACGAAAATTCGGCAGCCTAACGGCGCCCCCCAAAACATCCAAAATGGATTGATGAGAGAGAATAGGTTCTCTCATCATATGAACAATAAAAATGACAGCAAGAGTAATATAAAATAACATCCCAATAACAAGAAAGATTAGTTTTAAAAGGAATGGTATAAAAGAGTGTACTTAAAAAGAAAGAGCGGAGTAATATCCCTTACCTCGGGTCCGACTTGACTCGATCATTATTTAATCTACTAAATAATAAACTTGAGTTAATTTCTACTTACTTAATAACCTTTTTCAAGTTCATTATTCCTTTTATATCACTTATTACCATGTCATAAACATTATGTAATCATTTAAGTTAATAATATTTGTTTTGCCGATATTTGGTTCTTAAGTTGAAAGTGGACTTCTTACAATTACATGTTATTCGTGTGGCCAATTGTTTATTATATCCAGAATTGTATTCATTATGTAGATATCATATATTTCATATATATCCTGTAAATGCATGCATTTATAACATTACAAAATCATTTAGAGGTAAGAAATGAAATGCACCGTTCATGGAGACGGTAAGCCGTACGTACGCAGGAACGCTACTTTCATTTCTATTTCGTATTTTATAGAATGGATTCATAATTATATAAAGGTATATTATAATTCCAGTATAATATCATATATAATATCATAGTTCCATCCTTTATATGTCCCACATATGGTATTTAACGAATCAAATCACTTTGAGGGGGCGGTAGTCCGCACTTCCTTAAATGAAGATATCGCGTTTACCCATATTGGAAACCATAAAGGTATGCCCAAAATGAAAAAAAACAGAAGCTTAAGGAAAACATAAACATATTATATATCATATATAAAAATAGTTACATAATAATATCCAACTTTTATGGTGTTAAAGGAATGTTGAACAATCATCGTTTCGGGAGGCATAAATTCACCATCCACGGAAACAGTATGTTCTTTAACCATTAGATGAAGGTGTGTGTAAGTGTAGCTCGAATCCTTCTTATAAAAACATCCTAGTATATTTAATATACTGGAGTTGTTACAAAAGAAATAAATAAAAAGAGTTTAGTGGTTTGGAGAAGCAAAATAAAACAAATGAACATGAGAGAATGAATTACCTTTAAAAGTGTAACTCCTTTTGATTTGAGCCTAAAGGCTTCCTTTGAAAGGATTATGCCCAAAGGGAATCCTCTAAGATGAGGAGAGGGATGTGGAGAGAGTAAATGGGCAGGGGTTGGCCGATCCAAAGTCTTAAGGAGTGTGGGTAAGGTGGTAGAGGTGGGGGCCATTTATAAGAGGAGAGGAGGGGCACTTTTGGAAAGTAAGAAATATTACGTTATTTAAAAATGTGTTTCGGTTTTAAAACGTCCCACATTGATATAATTCGTGGATAAGGTTATAAGGCTTCTAAATGCACTCATCCAAATTGTTTTGGCCATGTGTAGGTTGTACATTTTACATTATCTTTCCATTTTATTTAAATCGTTAAATAATGAGGTCATCGCTGCATCATCATGATGTCATAAATAATTTAATTTATTTAATGTCTAAAAATTGTAAAAAAAAATTACTATGATGTAGGAAATATTTTTATATTTCCAATGACTATTTATAATAAAAAATCTGACTTGTATAACCCCATGTAAAATTTTTTTTAGTAAAACATTTCACGTTTGTCTCATTTTTACTTTAACTTTAAATAAAAAGATATTTATGTCATTTTCCATCCAATGTGGCTCCATGGGGTCCCCAAGTTGACCCATGGCTTGTCTTGGTCGGCCATGACACATACAATGAGGTTAGTACATGTGTCAAGTTCATTTCATATTATTAAAACATTATTTTTACCTTAAACTATACTAATTATCTCTAATCGCGATTAAAAACTTAATAAGTTACTATTCACCAAAAAATTATTTTTATCCCATTGAACCACATTTTACTTCTTAATGAAAACCATTTATGTCGGATTTTTGAAAATAAAAACACAATGATGACAAAATTTCATTTAAACGGAAAATCAGTTTTTATAAATACCACTTAGTGGTTTCACTATTCATCAAAAATTGAAGTTTTTCAGAAAAATACCAAAAATTCACCCTAAGCTATATTTGATATTACGAATTCAAAAATGAAGTCTATTTTACAAAATTCAAAACATATAAGTCACATTAATTAATTTAATAATTAATTCCTACTGTCAGAGAAAATAGCGTGTTTTTATGAAACAATAAGTATCAAAAGATTTACACTAGTTTAAGTCGGATTTCAAAGTGAAATAAATTCCAACGAACACTATTGGATTTAATGGTAAAAATATCTTCTAATATCACTTTAAAACCAATTCAAATGATAATTTAATAATATAAATAAATTAGATTAAAAAGAGGTTTTGAATTAAAATACAACATTTTACACAATTCATTAAAAAATGAACTTTATCGGAAAAATACCAAAAATTTTCACAAAGTAAAATTTGATATCCCGATTCTAAAGAAGAGTTTTATTTGGTCAAAAAGAATGTATAAGAGTGATCAAAACTATATTTAATGACAGTTCTCCATCAAAAGGCGATAAGTGAAACTTTAGTGAAAATTAGGGTATAAAAGCCTAAAATTGAATTCTTTCCGTATTTTAAGCCTTTGGATAAATGTAAAAACATTTAAAAAACATATATAAACATATTTTAGTTATTTCTATCCATTCATGCCAATACAACAGCTACATGTTAACTACCATTTAAAATAATATTATTTCATTATTAGAGTGCAAAGTAAGATTCCCAAGAAACTCGTTGTTGCATGTTGGGTATGCCATTGAGCATAGCGTCCCCTTTAAAGTCATATTAATATTTCATTCACAAATATGGATAAAAATAAAAATGTCATATTCTTTTTTTACCTGGGGTGTTACATCCTTCCCCCCTTTTGGAATGTGCGTCCTCGCAATTTTAAAATTGGGCTTGGAAATATCCTTGAAAGTTCCACATCGGAACAAGAGTCGGTAAAACAATCACTTTAAAATAAAGAAAGATAAGTACAAAGGTCACCCGAGTTAACCCATAATAGGATTCCATGTAGGAAAATATGGACATGGAAGAAAAAGAAAAGGGTCATGTTCTGATGGAGAGTGATAGAAAACATGTTTAGGAGAAAGTTTACCATGAGAAAATCACAAACTTGTGATGGGTTAAACTATATTCGATTTCCCAATAGGAAAAGTTAATAGACAACATTTTTGTTTTAAGTTTCTTTTTGTTGAGGAATTTATTCATAGGGAAACATAATCACTTATCATGTTGACTTTCAACTTTTATTAGATTCCATACACAAACTCATATTCTCTCCAAAAGTCGAGTATTTAGTAAGACTTGTTCACATTAAGAGTACTATAATCAACTTCTAGAAAATTACCTAACCCAAAAAAGATAACTATATACTTCCCATGTCTTTAGACTTTAACCAAAACCAAAACCCAAAAGATTAGTACAAGATCAGATAACCCAGAAAAGGATAACCCATTAGAAAGAAAATCTATTCTTAATCTCCAAAATTTGTCCAACAAAACCCAAAGTTCAACGAGGACCATCCGATAAACAATTTGTCCATAAAATTGCTTCAAAGTAAACCAAACTAAGGTTAAAACCCAAATATTTTAAGGATTTAGTCACATAGTCTTCCAAGTTAAATCGTAACATTTATCTCCAAGTAACATCAGTTGCTCCTAAAGTCTCGTATTGAAAAGTAATTAACCTAATCACATATCCTCCATGATAGGTTAATCATTTTCATAAATAACCCAAAATCAACTTACTCATAATTCATAAAATCATATATCTAGAAAGAATCAGTCAAACTAACCAGGGACTTCACGTAGTCCAGTGGTAGGTGATAAATACCAGTCGCACTTTAGTTGTGGGTTCGATTCCCGCGGCTTTGTCCGACGCGACGGGTTGTCACACGGTCTGCGTGTTGTCCTTTTTCTGAAACTATATAATTCTTAAAACATTCCCCAAAATGAGATAAAATCTTCAAAAATAATCATAACATATTTTAACCTCAAGTTTATCTCATGCCTTTCATTTTCCATCATATCATATAATAACCCATATTTACCTCAAAAGTAAGGATCATATAAACTCTAATGGTTACCTTTATAATTATTACCTGAACTTCCACATCGATTGGTCATCTCATACATGATGCATCACAGAACATACCAAGGTTCAATTGTTTGATCATGACTCCTTAATAGTTGGTTTAGAACAACCATGAGTTTCCTAATTGAATCCCCCATTTTATCTTGTATCTTAATCAGATAACCACCACAGTTTTCCTTCAAACCTATTGTCTCTTTGGTTCCTGCTAGATCCATCCATTCACTAAAAACAGAAATGTCAGTGTGAGTATATCAAAAAAACCATCATGTACTAATGAAGAAGATAAACAATAAGATATTCTTACTCATTCACTTTATCTAAAACTAGGACTCTGTCTGAAATCCTTACTATTATGGTAATGTCACTTATGCTTAAAGAATACCCTAACCTCTAATGTTATCTAAACCGACCTTTGATACCAACTATAAGGCCCCAGCCTTAAACCGTACTTAATATTTAATTAAATGAGTAATTCACATTGAGGATATTTTCAGGTTTTGAGTTTAAGAGAATTATGACATAACTATTACATCTCAAAATATTACAAAGTACTCACTTCTACTAAAATTTCCATAAAATAAAAACTCTTAAAATGAAACATGTCTAATTCCATGTCATATATAGCATGACATTCCCCTGATCCCATCCTTGACCTTATTCCACTTTAAGTCCTGTGAAAAAACTTTCAAAAAAAACTTGGGGTGAGCATAAAAAGCTCAGTAAGGGATACACAAAGAATAAAAACTGTTACTTTTTCAAACATCAAGTAAACCATGTATACTCTATCAAAGTAATACCTTCACCATCATGAAGTACTAAAAACTCTTCACTGAATAAAGTATCATTACTTACCTTTTTGTAACCAAAGTATTACCATAAAACCCATATAAAGAACACATAACATATATAAAGGTAACTTGGGACATAAACATACTTAAGTGGAATAACCATATAGTCGACTTCCACACATATCACTTAATGGAATAGCCATACGTCCAATTTCCATACATACTTAATGGAATAGCCATACGGCCGACTTCCATACCCAATGCATTGGAGGTTATAACGTAACCACCCGTCATGGTATTCACAGCACCACCCGTCATATGGTTTATAACGTAACCACCCGTTAAAATGTCCAAGTACCAATATAAAATCATAAAACATAAAACCAATATAAAGGAATGATAACATTTCTGCATTTCAATCACAATATATCATTTAAATATATTGACATAATAGAATCATTTATCAAAACCATTTTCAATACCAAAATACATAAAAGAGTATATGGTATTTATTTTATTTTAAAAACATTACAACTTGTTGAGGAAGCCAAAGATCAAATAATACTCACGGCGGCGGAAAAGGTCGTTGCCACCGTGTACATAAAAAGAAACATTCCTTTTTGTCGTTTAGTAAAACGCTTCATAGAAAAAAAGATTCCTTTTGAATAAACGTAAAAGTCAAAGGGGTTTATACACCGTATAAAAGAAGGTTGTGTATAAAACAAAATATGTCTCAATGAATGGAGATTGAGACGAAGACCCTTACAAAGATGGTATCATTGGTTTAAGGATAAATCAATTGCATAATTATGTGTGACAAAAGAATACACCAAATATAAGAGGATATTATGTGTAAAATAGTAAGAGGTTATTAACACATATTCATAGAACAACATATTCAAGGAGTAAAAGTTTATCCCAAAGAATCAAATTTGGGTTAAGAAGTTCCCTTGCCAAAATTTGACAGCCTAACAACGTCACTTAAAAATTCAGAAAAAGTGTTGATGAGAGATAAAAAAGGGTATCTCATCACTTGGAAATAAAATTTACATCAATAAGGATATATGATAACATATCCCAACATAAAAATATGTGAATTAAAAGACCCAACAAAATATGTCTTTTAAAAAGAGGAGGGTGAAAGGTTCCCTTGCCGACTTGGGTATCTTTCGAAACAAACACCCCATGAAAGAAGGACAATACATCATTGATGTAAATACTCATAAACGAAAGTATATTACACAAGAGTATAATAATGGGAAGTACATACACCACTAAAAGGAAATTGTGGCAAATGTATCATAAATCTCACGAGAATGAAAGTGAGATGAAAAATCCCTTACGAAAACTCGGTACCCTAACGACGCCACTTAAAACTTTCAAAATGGATTGATGAGATCAAATAGAGTATCTCATCATATTACAATAAAATGTACAGAAAGAGGAATATAAAAGAACATCCCCCATCATAACAAAGAGGAGCTTAAAAGAAGTGACAAAAAGGATAGTACTTAAAAAGAAAGAGAGAGGTTAGATCTCTTACGAAAATTCGGCAGCCTAACGGCGCCACCCAAAACTTCCAAAATGGATTGATGAGAGAGAATAGGTTATCTAATCATATGAACAATAAAAATTACAGTAAGAGTAATATAAAATAACATCACAATAACAAGAAAGATGAGTTTTAAAAGGAATGGCATAAAAGAGTGTACTTACAAAGAAAGAGAGGAGTAAGATCTCTTACCTCGGGTCCGACTTGACTCGATCGTTCTTTAATCTCCTGAATAATAAAATTGAGTTAATTTCTACTTCCTTAAGAACCATTTTCAAGTTCATTATTCCTTTTATATCACATATTACCATGTCATAAACATTATGTAATCATTTAAGTTAATAATATTTGTTTTGCCGATATTTGGTTCTTAAGTCGAAAGTGGACTTCTTACAATTACAAGTTGTTCGTGTGGAAAATGTTTATTATATCCAGAATTTTATTCATGATGTATATATCATATTTTTCATATATATCCAGTACATGCATGCATTTATAACATTACATAATCATTTAGAGGTAAGAAATGAAATGCACCGTTCATGGAGACGGTAAGCCGTACGTACGCATGAACGCTACTTTCATTTCTATTTCATATTTTATAGAATGGAATAATAATGATATAAAGGTTTATTATAATTACAGTATAATATCATATATAATATCATAGTTCCATCTTTTATACATCCCACGTATGGTATTTAACGAATCAAATCACTTTGAGGGGGCGGTAGTCCGCACTTCCTTAAATGAAGATATCACGTTTACCCATAATTGAAACCATAAAGGTATGCCCAAAATGAAAAAAAAACAGAAGCTTAAGGAAAAAATAAACATATTATATATCATATATAAAAATAGTTACATAATAATATCCACCTTTTATGGTGTTAAAGTAATGTTGAACAATCATCGTTTCGGGAGGCATAAATTCACCATCCACGGAAACAGTATGTTCTTTAACCATTAGATGAAGGTGTGTGTAAGTGTAGCTCTAATCCTTCTTATAAAAACATCCTAGTATATTTAATATACTTGAGTTGTTACAAAAGAAATAAATAAAAAGAGTTTAGTGGTTTGGAGAAGAAAAATAAAACAAATGACCATGAGAGAATGAATTACCTTTAAAAGTGTAACTCATTTTGATTTGAGCCTAAAGGCTTCCTTTGAAAGGATTATGCCCAAATGGAATCCTCTAGGATGAGGAGAGGGATGTGGAGAGAGTAAATGGGCAGGGGTTGGCCGAGCCAAAGTCTTGAGGAGTGTGGGTAAGGTGGTAGAGGTGGGGGCCATTTATAAGAGGAGAGGAGGGGCACTTTTGGAAAGTAAGAAATATTACGGTATTTAAAAATGTGTTTCGGTTTTAAAAGGTCCCACATTGATATAATTCGTGGATAAGGTTATAAGGCTTCGAAATCCACTCATCCAATTGGTTTTGGCCGTGTGTAGGTTGTACATTTTACATTATCTTTCCATTTTATTTAAATCGTTAAATAATGAGGTCATCGCTGCATCATCATGATGTCATAAATAATTTAATTTATTTAATGTCTAAAAATTGTAAAAAAAATTACTATGATGTAGGAAATATTTTTAGATTTCCAATGACTATTTATAATAAAAAATCTGACTTGTATAACCCCATGTAAATTTTTTTTTAGTAAAACATTTCACGTTTGTCTCATTTTTACTTTAACTTTAAATAAAAAGATATTTATGTCATTTTCCATCCAATGTGGCTCCATGGGGTCCCCAAGTTGACCCATGGCTTGTCTTGGTCAGCCATGACACATCCAATGAGGTTAGGACATGTGTCAAGTTCATTTCATATTATTAAAACATTATTTTTACCTTAAACTATACTAATTATCTCTAATCGCGATTAAAAACTTAATAAGTTACTATTCACCAAAAAATTATTTTTATCCCATTGAACCACATTTTACTTCTTAATGAAAACCATGTATGTAGGATTTTTGAAAATCAAAAAACAATGATGACAAAATTTCATTTAAACAGAAAATTAGTTTTTATAAATACCACTTAGTGGTTTCACTATTCATCAAAAATTGAAGTTTTTCAGAAAAATACCAAAAATTCACCCTAAGATATATTTGATATTACGAATTCAAAAATGAAGTCTATTTTAAAAAATTCAAAACATATAAGCCACATTAATTAATTTAATAATTAATTCCCGCTGTCAGAGAAAATAGCGTGTTTTTATGAAACAATAAGTATCAAAAGATTTACACTAGTTTAAGTCTGATTTCAAAGTGAAATTAGTTCCAACGTCCACTATTGGATTTAATGGTAAAAATAATTTCTAATTTCACTTTAAAACAAATTCAAATGATAATCTAATCATATAAATAAATTAGATTAAAAATAGGTTTTCAATTAAAATACAACATTTTACACTATTCATTAAAAAATGAACTTTATCGGAAAAATACCAAAATTTCTCACAAAGTAAAATTTGATATCCCGATTCTAAAGAAGAGTTTTATTTGGTCCAAAAGAATGTATAAGAGTGATCAAAACTATATTTAATGACAGTTCTCCATCAAAAGGCAATAAGTGAACCTTTAGTGAAAATTAGGGTATAAAAGCCTAAAATTGAATTCTTTCCGTATTTTAAGCCTTTGGATAAATGTAAAAACATTTAAAAAACATATATAAACATATTTTAGTTATTTCTATCCATTAATGCCAATACAACAGCTACATGTTAACTACCATTTAAAATAATATTATTTTATTATTAGAGTGCAAAGTAAGATTCCCAAGAAAACCGTTGTTGCGTGTTGGGTATGCCATTGAGCATAGCACCCCCTTTAAAGTCATATTAATATTTCATTCACAAATATGGAGAAAAATAAAAATGTCATATTCTTTTTTTACCTGGGGTGTTACATCCTTCCCCCCTTTTGGAAAGTGCGTCCTCGCAATTTTAAAATTGGGCTTGGAAATATCCTTGAAAGTCCCACATTGGAACAAGAGTCGGTAAAACAATCACTATAAAATAAAGAAAGATAAGTACAAAGGTCACCCGAGTTAACCCATAATAGGATTCCATGTAGGAAAACATGGACATGGAAGAAAAACCAAAGGGTCATGTTCTAATGGAGAGTGATAGAAAACATGTTTAGGAGAAAGTTAACCATGAGAAAATCACAAACCTGTGATGGGTTAAACGGTATTCGATTCCCCAGTAGGAAAAGTTAATAGACAACATTTTTGTTTTTAGATACTTTTTGTTGAAGAATTTATTCATAAGGAAACATAATCACTTATCATGTTGACTTTCAAATTTTATTAGATTCCATACAGAAACTCATATTCTCTCCAAAAGGCGAGTATTTAGTAAGACTTGTTCACATTAAGAGTACTATAATCAACTTCTAGAGAATTACCTAACCCAAAAAAGATAACTATATACTTCCCATGTATTTAGACATTAACCAAAACCAAAACCCAAAAGATTAGTACAAGATCAGATAACCCAGAAAAGGATAACCCATTAGAAAGAAAATCTATTCTTAATCTCCAAAATTTGTCCAACAAAACCCAAAGTTCAACGAGGACCATCAGATAAACAATTTGTCCATAAAATTCTTTCAAAGTAAACCAAACTAAGGTTAAAACCCAAATATTTGAAGGATTTAGTCACATAGTCTTCCAAGTTAAATCGTAACATTTATCTCCAAGCAACATCAGTTGCTCCTAAAGTCTCATATTGAAAAGTAATTAAACTAATCACATATCCTCCATGATAGGTTAATCATTTTTATAAATAACCCAAAATCAACTTACTCATAATTCATAAAATCATATATCTAGAAAGAATCAGTCAAACTAACCAGGGACTTCACGTAGTCCAGTGGTAGGCGATAAATACCAGTCGCACTTTAGTTGTGGGTTCGATTCCCGCAGCTTTGTCCAACGCGACGGGTTGTCACACGGTCTGCGTGTTGTCCTTTTTCTAAAACTATATAATTCTTAAAACATTCCCAAAAATGAGATAAAATCTTCAAAAATAATCATAACATATTTTAACCTCAAGTTTATCTCATGCCTTTAATTTTCCATCATATCATATAATAACCCATATTTACCTCAAAAGTAAGGATCATATAAACTCTAATGGTTACCTTTATAATTATTACCTGAACTTCCACATCGATTGGTCATCTCATACATGATGCATCACAGAACATACCAAGGTTCAATTGTTTGATCAAGACTCCTTAATAGTTGGTTTAGAACAACCATGAGTTTACTCATTGAATCCCCCATTTTATCTTGTATCTTAATCAGAGAACCACCACAGTTTTCCTTCAAACCTATTGTCTCTTTGGTTCCTGCTAGATCCATCCATTCACTAAAAACAGAAATGTCAGTGTGAGTATATCAAAAAAACCATCATGTACTAATGAGGAAGATAAACAATAAGATATTCTTACTCATTCACTTTATCTAAAACTAGGACTCTGTCTGAAATCCTAACCATTATGGTAATGTCACTTATGCTTAAAGAATACCCTAACCTCTAAAGTTATCTAAACCGTCATTTGATACCAACTATAAGGCCCCAGCCTTAAACCGTACTTAATATTGAATTAAATGAGTAATTCACATTGAGGATCTTTTCAGGTTTTGAGTTTTAGAGAATTAGGACATAACTATTACATCTCAAAATATTACAAAGTACTCACTTCTACTAAAATTTCCATAAAATAAAAACTCTTAAAATGAAACATGTCTAATTCCATGTCTTATATAGCGTGACATTCCACTGATCCCATCCTTGACCTTATTCCACTTTAAGTCCTGTGAAAAACCTTTCAAAAAAACTTGGGGTGAGCATAAAAAGCTTAGTAAGGGATACACAAAGAATAAAAACTGTTACTTTTTCAAACATCAAGTAAACCATGTATACTCTATCAAAGTAATACCTTCACCATCATGAAGTACTAAAAACTCTTCACTGAATAAAGTATCATTACTTAACTTTTTGTAACCAAAGTATTACCATAAAACCCATATAAAGAACACATAACATATATAAAGGTAACTTGGGACATAAACATACTTAAGTGGAATAACCATACGGTCGACTTCCACACATATCACTTAATGGAATAGCCATACGTCCAATTTCCATACATACTTAATGGAATAGCCATACGGTCGACTTCCATACCCAATGCATTGGAGGTTATAACGTAACCACCCGTCCTGGTATTCATGGCACCACCCGTCATATGGTTTATAACGTAACCACCCGTTAAAATGTCCAAGTACCAATATAAAACCATAAAACATAAAACCAATATAAAGGAATGATAACATTTCCGCATTTCAATCACAATATATCATTTAGATATATTGACATAATAGAATCATTTATCAAAACCATTTTCAATACCAAAATACATAAAAGAGTATATGGTATTTATTTTATTTTAAAAACATTACAGCTTGTTGAGGAAGCCAAAGATCAAATAATACTCGCGATGGCGGAAAAGGTCGTTGCCACCGTGTACGTAAAAAGAAACATTCCTTTTTGTCGTTTAGTAAAACGCTTCATAGAAAAAAAGATTCCTTTTAATAAACGTAAAAGTCAATGGGGTTTATACACCGTATAAAATAAGGTTGTTTATAAAACAAAATATGTCTCAATGAATGGAGATTGAGACGAAGACCCTTACAAAGATGGTATCCTTGGTTTAAGGATAAATCAATTGCATAATTATGTGTGACAAAAGAATACACCAAATATAAGAGGATATTATGTGTAAAACAGTAAGAGGTTATTAACCCATATTCATAGAAAAACATATTCAAGGAGTACAAGTTTATCCCAAAGAATCAAATTTGGGTTAAGAAGTTCCCTTGCCAAAATTTGACAGCCTAACAGCGTCACTTAAAATTTCAGAAAAAGAGTTGATGAGAGATAAAAAAGGGTATCTCATCACTTGGAAATAAAATTTACATCAATAAGGATATATGATAACATATCCCAACATTACAATATGTGAATTAAAAGACCCAACAAAATATGTCTTTTAAAAAGAGGAGGGTGAAAGGTTCCCTTGCCAACTTGGGTATCTTTCGAAACATACACCCCATGAAAGAAGGACAATACATAATTGATGTAAATACTCATAAACGAAAGTATATTACACAAGAGTATAATAATGGGAAGTACATACACCACTACAAGTAAATTGTGGCAAATGTAGCATAAATCTCACGAGAATGAAAGTGAGATGAAAAATCCCTTACGAAAACTCGGTAGCCTAACGACGCCACTTAAAACTTTCAAAATGGATTGATGAGATGAAATAGAGTATCTCTACATATTACAATAAAATGTACAGAAAGCGGAATATAAAAGAACATCCCCCATCATAACAAAGAGGAGCTTAAAAGAAGTGACAAAAAGGATAGTACTTTAAAAGAAAGAGAGAGGTTAGATCTCTTACGAAAATTCGGCAGCCTAACGGCGCCACCCAAAACTTCCAAAATGGATTGATGAGAGAGAATAGGTTCTCTAATCACATGAACAATAAAAATTACAGTAATAGTAATATAAAATAACATCCCAATAACAATAAATATGAGTTTTAAAAGGAATGGCATAAAAGAGTGTACTTACAAAGAAAGAGAGGAGTAAGATCCCTTACCTCGGGTCCGACATGACTCGATCGTTCTTTAATATCCTGAATAATAAAATTGAGTTAATTTCTACTTCCTTGAGAACCATTTTCAAGTTCATTATTCCTTTTATATCACATATTACCATGTCATAAACATTATGTAATCATTTAAGTTAATAATATTTGTTTTGCCGATATTTGGTTCTTAAGTCGAAAGTGGACTTCTTACAATTACAAGTTGTTCGTGTGGCCAAATGTTTATTATTTCCAGAATTGTATTCATGATGTATATATCATATATGTCATATATATCCAGTACATGCATGCATTTATAACATTACATAATCATTTAGAGGTAAGAAATGATATGCACCGTTCATGGAGACGGTAAGCCGTACGTACGCATGAACGCTACTTTCATTTCTATTTCATATTTTATAGAATGGAATCATAATGATATAAAGGTATATTATAATTACAGTATTATATCATATATAATATCATAATTCCATCCTTTATACGTCCCATGTATGGTATTTAACGAATCAAATCACTTTGAGGGGGCGGTAGTCTGCACTTCCTTAAATGAAGATATCACGTTTACCCATAATGGAAACCATAAAGGTATGCCCAAAATGAAAAAAAACAGAAGCTTAAGGAAAACATAAACATATTATATATCATATATAAAAATAGTTACATCATAATAGCCACCTTTGAAGGTGTTAAAGGAATGTTGAACAATCATCGTTTCGGGAGGCATAAATTCACCATCCACGGAAACAGTATATTCTTTAACTATTAGATGAAGGTGTGTGTAAGTGTAGCTCGAATACTTCTTATAAAAACATCCTAGTATATTTAGTATACTGTAGTTGTTACAAAAGAAATAAATAAAAAGAGTTTAGTGGTTTGGAGATTCAAAATAAAACAAATGAACATGAGAGAATGAATTACCTTTAAAAGTGTAACTCCTTTTGATTTGAGCCTAAAGGCTTCCTTTGAAAGGATTCTGCCCAAAGGGAATCCTCTAGTATGAGGAGAGGGATGTGGAGAGAGTAAATGGGCAGGGGTTGGCCGAGCCAAAGTCTTGAAGAGTGTGGGTAAGGTGGTAGAGGTGGGGGCCTTTTATAAGAGGAGAGGAGGGGCACTTTTGGAAAGTAAGAAATATTACGTTATTTGAAAATGTGTTTCGGTTTTAAAAGTTCCGACATTGATATAATTCGTGGATAAGGTTATAAGGCTTTGAAATCCACTCATCCAATTTGTTTTGGCCGTGTGTAGGTTGTACATTTTACATTATCTTTCCATTTTATTTAAATCGTTAAATAATGAGGTCATCGCTGCATCATCATGGTGTCATAAATAATTTAATTTATTTAATGTCTAAAAATTGTTAAAAAAATTACTATGATGTAGGAAATATTTTTAGATTTTAAATGAATATTTATAATAAAAAATCTGACTTGTATAACCCCATGTAAAAATTGATTTAGTAAAACATTTCACATTTGTCTCATTTTTACTTTAATTTAAATAAAAAGATATTTATGTCATTTTCCAACCAAAGTGGCTCCATGGGGTCCCCAAGTTGACCCATGGCTTGTATTGGTTGGCCATGACACATCCAATGAGGTTAGTACATGTGTCAAGTTCATTTCATATTATCAAAACATTATTTTTACCTTAAACTATACTAATTACCTCTAATCGTGATTAAAAACTTAATAAGATACTATCACCAAAAAATTATTTTTATCCCATTGAACCACATTTTACTTCTTAATGACAACCATGTATGTCGGATTTTTGAAAATCAAAACACAATGATGGAAAAATTTCATTTAAACGGAAAATCAGTTTTTATAAGTACCACTTAGTGGTTTCACTATTCATCAAAAATTGAAGTTTTTCAGAAAAATACCAAAAATTCACCCTAAGCTATATTTGATATTATGAATTCAAAAATGAAGTCTATTTTACAAAATTAAAAACATATAAGTCACATTAATTAATTTGATAATTAATTCCCGCTGTCAGAGCAAATAGCGTGTATTTATGAAACAATAAGTATCAAAAGATTGACACTAGTTTAAGTCCGATTTCAAAGTGAAATTAATTCCAACGACCACTAATGGATTTAATAGTAAAAATATTTTCTAATTTCACTTTAAAAACAATATAATTTATAAACTAATCATATAAATAAATTAGATTAAAAAGAGGTTTTGTATTAAAATACAACATTTTACACTATTCATTAAAAAATGAACTTTATCGGAAAAATACCAAAAATTTACACAAAGTAAAATTTGATGTCCCGATTCTAAAGAAGAGTTTTATTTGGTCCAAAAGAATGTATAAGAGTGATCAAAACTATATTTAATGATAGTTCTCCATCAAAAGGCTATAAGTGAACCTTTAGTGAAAATTAGGGTATAAAAGCCTAAAATTGAATTCTTTCCATATTTTAAGCCTTTGGATAAATGTAAAAACATTTAAAAAACATATATAATCATATTTTAGTTATTTCTATCCATTCCTGCCAATAAAACGGCTACATGTTAACTACCATTTAAAATAATATTATTTTATTATTAGAGTGCAACGTAAGATTCCCAAGAAACTCGTTGTTGCATGTTGGGTACGCCATTGAGCATAGCATCCCCTTTAAAGTCATATTAATATTTCATTCACAAATATGGATAAAAATAAAAATTTCATATTCTTTATTTACCTGGGGTGTTACATATAGTATGTTAATTAACCATATATTATAAAAATACAAAGAGAGAGAAAATGTCAAACTATTTATCTAAGAGTTAAATATAAAAGATAAGGTTAATATGGAGACATAAACAAATCTAAAACCTATTTGTCAGGATTTTGTCAACCCATACCCACCTTTTCCTGAAAATAAATCATTTTGGGGCCATTAGAAATCGAAAATGATTTTATTATAAAATAATATTTGATGCTTTTCCTAAAGTTACCCCCACATATCCTATAAATGGGTACTTCCCCTTATATTAATCTATCAACTCCCAATCCATTTGGCTTGGCCCACCCCTAACCAAAATATCATCCCAACTTCCATCACAGCATCCAAGATTCCTTACGTTGATTAGATGTCCAACCAATGGGGAAATTCTGATCAACACAAAAGGAAACACCCAAAGAAGAGGTAATAATTTCACCAAACTCTTTCAAGTAGTTTTCTTCTTCCACATTTCATTCATTTTTGTTCCATAACAAAATAATAAATCTAGTGCCTTCTACAAACAATGATTTTATTATAAATATGGGAAAACCATATTCGTTATTCTATCAATCCTATAAATGACAATGTCGTCATACGTGCGTGCATACGACTAACCGTTTCCAAGTCGTGGTGTAGTTTGTTATTCAAAAGCTTCATTATTTGGATGGGTATAATAATCAGTATAATTGAAGTAAATAATAAATATAACATGTTATTTATACTGTATATATGATATACTATCCAATTAAATATGATTTCACCATATATATAATGATTTTGTTGCTTGTGCATACGTACAGATTACCGTTTCCACGAACGTGATGAGATTCATTCCCCATCATAATCATTCAAGTATAATTTTAATTTTATTATTAAAAATAGTTTTTATAAACATAATATAATTGTTTACATGAATCAAATACATATTATCCAAAATAAAACATAGATAACGTAACCAATCATATAAAGGCAAACGAATCAGTTAACACCTGAAATGACGATAATAGAGAATTATTAATAAATAATCAATATTAGAAGATAATATATAATATCATATTTATGTATACGGTTTTTGTAACATTTAATTAAAATTTTATAACAATTATACAAGATTTTAACATACCATCTAAAAAGAAAAAGTACTAGGTAATGTTTAATTCTTCAATCTCTTTACTTTTCCAAGGGTGATAAAATGTATGTGTCTACTAAGACTTCTTTATCATCCACATCTCTATTTTCATTGAAATAAAATTAAATTTTTTATTATTTACTTGAGTTTGGGTTAAATTCATTTATACCCTTATATTATCATATATGTTTTGAAATTAATCTTTCATTCATTTTCCAAACGATGTACTTTATGACCTTTTTGAAAAAATTAAGATAATAATGTTAATTTAACTTTTAAGGTGGGTGCAGCTATTTACTGGAATTATAACATCGTCGAAGCTTCCCATACAAGCTTATAATAATATTTTCAAAATAAATGTTTTCTTTTATAACTATGTGACTTTTAAATGATTTGAAAATAGAAATAGGTATTTATTTCAAATCGTTCTCATTTCATATATGTCAGCATCCTTTGATGGATTTTAATTTTGTTTGAAGTAGATTAATTTTGATACAAATCATTCATAATGTATTAAAGGTAATGTGATATTCTTGTCTAGGGATTTGATATTTTTATACCATTCATGGTTTATGGTTTAAGTATTGACATTTTTTATAATTGTTAAATATGAATTTTTATGTTATGTTTAAAACTTTATATATGGGGAATGTGATAGACTGAGTATGTGAGGGGTGGAGCTCACTACAGCTCCTTGATGCATCGGTAGGTATCATGAGACAAACTAATGTCCTGGAACAAGGCATTGACAAAATCTTATTTGTAATCTTGGAACAGGGCCATGATTATGTGGTTATGACGTCTGGTATTACGCATTCCAACTTTATGAAATTGGCTATTGATACTGCATGTGGTTATTCAGCTAGTAGAATATCCATGTGAATAAGTAAATGGAATTATTTGATATATATTGGCCATATTATGTAGAATTTTATTTTTAAAAGTCTTATGTTTTAGTCTTGTAAATTTTCTTAAATATTTATGCTTATTTATGAATGTTTTTGCAATAATGTTATCTTACTGAGAACCTGAGGACACCACTTTCTATGTTTTATTTTTCTCAGGGTGCGACGATGTATATTATGAATGACCTGTAAGGATAGTCTAAGGGATAGTCTAAGGGATATGAATATGGTCAATGAATACAATTTTTTGTTGTTTTTAATTTTATAATGTAATGTAAAACATATGAATGTATCTAGGACATCTAAGGACACTAATTTGATCTGTCTTTCAGGATTTCATCCTTTATGATCAGGACGATGTTATGTAATAATTTACTAGCTTTGGGTAACTAGTTTTGGGGTGTTACCGTAGGTATTATATAATGTTTAGTACTAACCGTGGAAGTTAGATTTAGAAAAAATATTATTATAGAACATTAACCTATGATCTACTTTGATAATTAGTATAGAAAAACATCCTAGATTTTTGGACTGAGTAAGTGACAGGTGGATCCCGCTATAGGTCCTAGATGAATCGGTTTGTATCATTAGACAAACTGGTGTCTTGGGACAAGGAATTGAAAAAATATTATATGTAATCATGGCACAAGGCCTTGACTATGTGGTTTTGATATCTGTAATTATGAATTCCATTATTACAAAATTGGCTATTGATATTGCATGTGATTATTCGTCTCGTAGAATATCCATGTGAATAAAGAGATGGAATTATTTAATTTATATTGGACATATTATATTGAAGTTTATTTTTAAAAGGCTTATGTTTTATTCTAATAAATTTCATTAAATGTTTATGCTTATTTATGAATGTTTTAGCTATATTGTTATCCTTACTGAGCATTTGAGATCACCCTTTTCTATGTTTTATTTTTTCAAAGATGTGAAGAAGTATATTATGACTAAACTACAGGGATAGTGCATGGGGTATTATAAGGGATATGATTGTGTTAAATGGAGACAATGTTGGTGTTGTTTTTCATTTTATAATGTAATGTATATCGTATGAATGTATCTAGAACATCGAAGGCTACAAAACTGATCGGTCATTCGATATTTGATACATTGTGATCATGCCAATGTTATGTAATAATTCCCCAAATATGAGTAACTAGGGTATATGTGTTACATTTTATCAAAGGCTGATTATTATTTTTCACATTATTTGATTTTGGTTTTACTCAATGGATGGAAACTGAATGAACGATGTTAATGATAATACAAAAGAAAATCCAATTATTACCCCAGAGTAACTAAATGTCATATATATGGAATGAAGAAACTCATTTCTATGACCGTTGAACCTTATGAACCCACCAATCATGTAGGACGTCAAAATGATCGATTGAGGGAACAGAAAAATTTAATATACAATTTAATTTAATTTCCAACATATTATTTCGAAATGACTGATCCACTAGTTTAATTCAAATGGATATATATAATTGAAAATGTATATTTCTTTGTAAATTGTTCTGAAGATGAAAAATTTATATTGGTGACATATTTTATGGAAGGTAAAATAAATTAGTGGTGGAAAAGATTCAATAATATGGGGAACCAATATAAAAATTACATCATGGTTTAAGATGTGTTCAAGAAAATATTTATTAGTAAGTAATTCACATATATTCTTGTGAAAAAATGGGATTTTGATGTTTCCCATCTATCTCAAGGTCATGATCAGAAAATTATGATAGAATTAATATAAAACTCTAGAAAATTTGTAGTTTAGAAGCTTAGATTTAATTTATTCTCATTGTCTAGAAAGGAACACAGAGGAAATTTCATTAAGGGGAATGATAAATATTTTATGTGTGAGAAAAAACAATATTTAGAATTTTGACTTCCTATCTAAATGGAATATAGATAAATCTCCAAATATTTATCCCCCTTGATTCAGTTTCTCATTTTCAAAGAGTTTGGTGATTATGAAAACAAGTTCCCCAATACAAAGAAAAATTAGGATTAGATGCCACATAACCCACTTAGGAAAAAGGGAAAATGTTATTCTTATACCGTTATAATGGAAGAAGTTAACCATGAAAATTAGGAAATACATTTCCTCCACCACTATGTGGGGGAATTTATTGTTTTATTTAGAATGAATAAATCCCTATAAAAATATTTTTGGACATCCATATGTGGAATTTCATGCGATTATATACATAGTTACTAGGATAGTGAAATCATATATCTTAGTGGTACAAGTATGAACCAAATCATACAATGAAAATGTTTTTGTATAAGAAAATATCTTATTTAATGATCAAAGAAGCATGTGTTCAATCAATATAGTTTCATGGAAATTCATGTTATTAATATATTTCATGATTGTATAGGATTATGTTCTTCAATCAATTATTAATAGAGATATAATGTTATTTACGGATAAATTCAATATTAAGTGGGTTTAATTTTAAAACATGGATTTTAATATTTTGTAAGGTTGATTGGGGAAACCATTAATCAAATTTTTTACTCCTAATGTTATAAAATGATTTAGAGATTAATGTTTCAAATTTATAATATTGGATAACATTTGAAAATAATTTTTATGTGATGATAAATAGTGATAGAAGGAATTTATTATCATCCCATTATGTGCCTAATGAACCAGTAGTTATTAAGGTGCAATAATTTCAACCACATTTATTAGAGTAATATCTGAAGTGCAATTTTATAAAGTCACAACTAATGGAAAAGATTTTGAATACATAATAGAACAAAATATTGTAAATATAACTTCATGTAAAAATTCTCATACGTTGTGAAATGTATATTGAAAAAAAATTATCATAGAACTATAAATTTAGATGAATCAAATTGTTCCCTAGATTATTAATAATGTATCATTCTATGATGACCGAATTTATAATATCCATTTACTCTTTCACTCTACATCAAAACATAATAGTTTGAATTCACTTCCATGTCTATGTATTCATATTCCTCTAATCCTAGTTATGCATTTTTATTTTCCTTTAGAATTACCTCTGTTTAATAAGATGTTTATTGACCCTTTTAATGATGCGTATTTTACATAATGATATTATAAAAAATCCATATATTATTTTCTAGGTGAATTTTATAATTTAAAATATAATTTTGTTTTACAATTTTTCAATTTTATTGGAATTGTAGAATATCTATGGGGAGTTCAACAAAACCTATCTTGAGTTCATGATATGTTCAATGTTTGTCATTTGAGGATGCACATACCTGATCCATTATATGTACTAAACTCTACGGTCGAAATACATGAGCCATATTCTTCTATGGAAAACACACCAATATAAATTTTGGATCATAGAGATAAAAATATAAAAAGGCCTCCCATCAGGTTAATGTTTTTTTTATGAAATCCACCAATTTCCAGAAATGGTATAATAACAAATCCAATTTTAAATATAAAACTACAATTTTCATAAAAATATATTTTTAAACCTTTTGATAGAGAACAATTATAAATAATTTTATTGATACTATTATAAAATTTAGTTAACACAATAAACATTTTATTTTAATTATTTTTATGAAATTTACATTTTTTAATTATTTGTATTTTTTGAAATGATTTTTAATTTGATGAAATGTGAAAAAATATTGTATTTTAATTAATAAGTAATTTTCACATGATTTATTTATATTTATAGATTCTAGATTTGAATAGTTTTATATTATAGTAATATAAATAATTTATCATTCAATACAATTATGGTCATTAGCATAAATTTCACACTGAAACTAGATATAAAAAAATTTCAATGTTTTGGATGTTTTTACATTAAAAAACAATTTTCTCATTCCACCATTGATATTATTTTTAAATTAATTTTACAAAATCATGATATTAGAATGATGAAAATTATATTTCATAATTATAATAATAATTTTTAAATTTAGAAAATATTTCCCTTTTTATTTTTTGGACTATATGAATAGTAACTATTGGTACTATTATTACCATGGTAAAGGGATAATTTGCTAATTTAAGTCAATGATAATGTTATACAGACAATATAATGACCAAAACAGTTTACCAAAACATTTTTTCTGAATTACATTCCAACTATAACAAATAATTATAGAAATTCACTACTTTAATGGACACATGTCCATGAAAATGACATGGATGTTATTAAAGTCAAAGAGAGTGAATAAATGTAACACTACGACTTCTAAAAATTATAAATTATTAATTTAGTTTAAAAAATGTTAAATGATAGAATATATATTATTATTAAAGATAAAATATTTATCTAAATTACATAAATTTATTTTTTATTTTTAGAAAAAAAATTATAATCACAAATATTTAAAAAATGATGATGGAGTAATTTTTCAACAAAATGAATCATTTAGTTAAATGATTTTAGGAATATTTAATGAAATATAATTTCACTTAATATATGTGATATATGAATTTTATAGTGCAATATTATAATTTATTAGTGTATGTGATGAATTTTTTCTCAGTTATCTTTATGTATTAGGTTATTTAATGTCAAAGTAATGAATACTATCAAAATTGAGACATATGATATTTTATGCAAATATTTGTTTTCAATTATATAAAAATATAAAAAATATTAAATAAGGACAAGAGGTTGAGATATGGTCTGAACTATATTAAATTGGATATATATGATTTTATTAACACTTGATATATAAAAATTACATTCCATTAATATTGATAAATATATTACCTGAGAAAAAATTTAAGTAGTTTAACTAACAGTTAAAGAAAATACAAAGTATGAAATAATAAGAAAACATGCATAAAATATATTTGTTTATGGGATTAAAAACATATTACAATTTATATTATACTAAATTTAATTTTTATGTATTTTTAATTATATATAATTTTATTATAGTTCAGTATTTTTTGAAATTCCAATGTGACCCTCCCCTCTCTTATAAAAGAGAACATTTTATTCCCATTTACTCAAAAGTTACAGCATATTTATTTTATAAAAACTCCATCCATGTACTTTCCAAATGTTACTAACTTCATAATATAATCCCTAATTTGTATATAAATCTACACAATGGAGTCCATTTGTGGAATTTAAAAGAAGGTACCCAAAGAAGAGGCAATGTTTATCAACAAAAGATATTATTTTAATTATTCATTGAACCAAATAAATTATTATCATTACATTATTATATGAAATCCTATATATCCAAATTATAATGATATGTTGTTATTATAATGTTATAACCTATCCTTATACACACTTTAATCTGATGGGTAATGATCTTTCCATTTATGAGTACAGAGAACTACCGCCTCATGAAATGATGTTGTTCATCTACCCCTTACCACTTCTCATGGTTGGAAACTATGATGTAAAATATATTTATATATGTTATATATGTAATATATGATTTATTTATTATTATTATATTATTATTGAAAATATAACACTATGAATTCAATTTTTTATATATATGAATACATCGTTTGTGGATGTGTGGATTGTCTCCTCATCAAAGAGATGTGATTCATTAACACTTTACATGTAATCTATTATGGGCAATTTTTGTGAAAAAATAAAATATATATGACCTAATAATTATATTATAATTATTAGTATATTCATAATTTAATTTTTTCTATCATTAAGAATTCGAATTTAAGTTTTGTTCATTCACACATAAGACCTACCATCTCTATGAATAGTGTATTTCATTTACTATATCCATATTTTATAGATAACAATAATTACATATATAATTACTATATATGATATTTGTATCTTTAATATGTTTCTAGAAATAATGAAATAAATATTTATGTATGAATATTGAGGTATAAATTTAAAATCAATTTTGAGAAACAATGTAGTTTTTAACTGAAACATAACATAAACCTAGAATTGTTAATAAGTGTGAGGTAAAAAAGTTATAAGTAAAAAATATATTTTATTTTATATATGGATATGGTATTTTATGGATTTATACTAAACTATTATTAATTATAAAATATATTTTCACGCGTATGATGATATTCATGATATAATGCTAGTGATAAATGTCACACTTTTTTTGGATGGGATAAATTCCCTGTACACAACATAGTTATTACACATGATGTATATACATCCCATGAATGTATTTTATTATTATTTTAGATAATATTGTGGTATTTTAATACCACTATAATAAAATATTATTCATGGGTAATATGATTCTATAGATTATATAATGATGATTACTTATTTGATAATCACATAAATATTTGATATTGTATATTTTTATGTCCATGTTAATTAATATTTATCTTCCACATCCATTATCTCTAAAAAAATTCAAATATGTATTTAATTTTATAATATTTATTTAAATTTCATTTTTAACTATTTTTGGCTTTTTAATAAATTTTTTAATGGAATATGTTTGTCATTTTTCAAATGTGGTCCCTTTGGAATATCTTTTGTAAAATGTAATTTTTTTGAACTTATATAGAATTAACTGGGTATTACAATGTCATGATACATTCATTAATTGAATTATCCATTAAAATATTATACTATAATTTTCCAAGATAATTTTTCTTTCAAAATTGCACCTCATATTAAAGAATGAAAATATCTTTAAATAAGAAAGGATATTTTAATCATGTATTGTTTTCATGTGATACATAAAAATTGAATTCAATATAAGATAACATTAATTGATCTTAATTATGATTTAATAAGGATAAGCTTCAATTTTACCCTTATAATTCCTTTAATAATTGTTTCTGTTTATCATGGAATAATATTCCTGAAACCCATTTCTTTTATATATGTTATATAATGAGGGAATGATGTTTATGAAACCAACTTCATAATATGTGTTAGGATATAATGATTTATTTATGACATTATGGATCATATATGTAACTTTTTTCTTTAGATGATAGGTGGGAATGATACATCCCTCAAATTCATTGGGTAAATATTTCTGTCTCATGACATAATGATGTAAACATGTCGATGGGATTCATCCATAATGATATATGGGGACACCGAATACACAATGGGATGATGGGGAATCCTGATCCAGTTAAGAAGAAGCGGAATCCTGATCCATTACAGTGAATTTTCTAATATTGGGGATAGTGGTATTTCACGCCCATTATGAGCAGTGTGCATGAATTTCATTATTAAATTTTGGAAAAGCAGCTTGATATATAGGGAATTATATTATATGTTTATGTGGCTTTTACAAATTCGATGGTTTATTCCATTATTATACATTCATGGATCATGTTCAATGTTTAACATATATTATGTATTACAAACATCCATTATTTAATCCATGAATCTTATATAAGATATTTTAAATGTAGGGTATGATTATATAATGTATTTCTAATGATCTCATGCAATTATATTCCTGATTACTCTTATTGATCTCCCTTGCATACCCTTACTGAGAATATGATATCAGTTTTTATGTTTCATTTACCATGTTATGAAGAAAGGTATTATGTAGAAGTACTAATGTGGAAGATATTTAAGGGATATGTAGAATATCGTTGACAATATTAGAATTTTATTCTCTATGATTCTAATAGAATAAAACATTTATTTTCATCGGGAATGAGTTTATGAAATGTAATGAATATTCATATCACAATATATTATATTCATATAATAGAAGCTGAGGTTATTATAATTTATTTCATTAAAATATAATAAATGACATAGGACATGAGTTTATATATTCGAGTCAGTGTATCATATCAGTGATGGATTTTAAATCTCATTTAATTGAGTATCATTAGTTTACAACATTATTGAAAATTTACAAAATTTCTCGTGTTTAGTATTTGTAACACGCACTATGAAAATAAATTCAGTTTAACATTATAATTTTAAGATGCATTCTTTTCAAAGAATAAATTCATCATTTTTTGTCTAATAGGAATATACTTGGTTACATAACATAATTTTATTCCAAATAATATAATACTTTTGGGAGAAGATATCAATTTAATCAAAAGAGGCATTTTAATGATTCTCACTAGATTCTCGATGGATAGGCCACCTAGATTCGGGGAAAATATTCTTCCCCATATTGGGGTGTAACTCAAATGTATGATCATTTTAGCGAAGATAATAGGAAATGTCCATATATTTGTGATAATATATGGAAGGTCACTCTTACAGGTAGATGAGGTATATTCTACATGGTTTCAAATGTTTTCAAAGTCATGATATAGTCCTGATGAATTCTTTGATATTGGAATATTAGTGCGATATATTAAATAACTACATTATAAAATCTATATGAATATCAACCATTTCGGGCACAATATAATTCATTGTTCTCACGGTCAGCAGAGGTAGTATTTTAGAGCCCATCAAGGTATTTTGGGGTTTTTTGGATAGGGAAGAGGTTTAGAATCATGCAAACTCCATTCCAACGAGTAGTCTCATACTAACCGTAACAAGGGATATATAACTCATTGTGGTAAAATCATGATAAAATTTAATATTAATTCATTTTTATTTGATAAAGTTTTATAAAATTCATTTTATTCTCTTGATATATAGGTATTATTGGGTCAAACACTTTGTAAAAATTAAGAGTTAAGAAATCTATATTTCTTATTAGGTTGAATGATTATGGGATTAATTGATTTTTATAGTATTAAATAATCATTATATGTTGTATGAATTTTCAAAATATCATCTTGATCAATATACATATTTGTTATTTGATCCATATAATTGGTTGGTTTACTCAGTAATGATCACATGTTGACTGTTATGAAAAGATATTGTTGTTTTCGTATATATAGGGCGAAAATAATTCCATTTACCATGAATCACAATGTAGGAAATATATTATTTAATTTAATAGTATTAGTTAGTGATGAATTCATCTTACTCTTATATTTTTGATCTTGATGATAAGATTAATCCCAATTCTTTCATTCCAACTGTAGTTGATATATTCTAGGATGTATACATTAGGACATCCCTAGGATTCAATGTGATCAGGGGATGTGTTTATAATCCATATTATTGAAGGTATGTTGCCCATATCAATTCCAACTTAAATTATTTATTATAAAACATGTAATCATATGACATCTGGGTTTTGAGGATATTGAGGCGAGTGTTTCATTTATTAGGGCATGTCACCTTGGGTGCTCTTGAAAATTTTCTGAGAAGGTATTATATGAATTAACAAAATGATTCAAATTTAATATTTCAATCTATGTAATTATAATGAAATAATATCCTCATCTTCCAATAAATGATATGTTTGAGAAGATGATGAGATCAAATATTTTCTCTATGATCAACATGAGGTCCAATCTAAAAAATTTATTGGTGATGCCTTTGATTATTTATTTTAATAGACCCAAGAGAAGGTATGACTTATGTGATTATTTAATTGATCTATTTATATTAAATAACAATAAATAATTAAGTAAATAATAGAGTAATTGGTTCTTTTATAGATATTTATACTTTATTTTAGTGCTCAGTGTTGAAAAAATTGTCTTACACTCCATTTCCAGTGAGGACCAAGGTCAGTATTTGAAAAATATTCTAAGTAAAATAAGAGGTCATTAAGATATTTTCAATATTATGATGAATAATTTATTGATCAATTTTTAATTAATGTTATGGTACCTGATGTTAAACTATTATATGAGAATCTTCTTGGATTTGAATAGGAGGATGAAAAATATGATTTTCTTTACCACATGTGAGTCTCGTAATGAAGAGACCATGTATTGTGATGAATTAATGATTGGTTTGGGGGATATTATAATTTATAGGGAGTTAGTTTTCTATGATTCATTGTTATTGAGGTTATATGTGGTGAATTATCCATTACAATTGTTTCGCACGGAATCCGGGGATGACCTCCTGGACGGGAGATTCAAACGTTCCGATCGGTTTCTAACAGGTTTGTTCGTAGAACCAGAAACATCCAATGATTCCACATCCGTTTGGACCTACATTCCAAAGGCATGCGCTCATTATCTTGTGGACTAATGAGGCTTATGAATTTGCCTTGGTCGAGAGGATGGGAGGTCGGACTCATCACACCTTTTTTAGGGGAATTATTGTCTACTCCGGGAATCTCTTTATAGATTTAAGTTATGTTAGTGAATCCTTATTACATTACCAATTATAAAATGTGCTTTCCTTTAGTTTTAACAATCAATGATTAAATATGCAAGAAATTTAGAGAATCTTTAATATGTATTCGAGGTTCTTCATTAATAGAGAATCATCTATATCTGTTTAGAGATTCTTGGTCAATGGTATCCTTCAAAACATTTATATAAAAGTCTCTTGGTCATTATGATGACCAGGCTGGTTTCAAAGCCACTCAGTGGGGCACTTGAAGTTTATCGTCATTCAGAAGGACAGAGATTATTTCAAAGTTGGGATCGAACCCATAAATGGGCTACCTACATATCCTTTGTTTTGGAAAAGGAATCAGAACCCACGTAGTTCGAGAAATGGAGTATGATGTTTATGATTGATGGCTCAAAGATGAATGTCATAATTAGTTTTACAATCTAAGCTCACGTGAGTCATGCTCGGTGTGAGAAACAAGAGGTATTGGTAAAATTTAGGCAATTATGCCTTGAAAGATACAATCATAAGAATTTGTTTGGGGCTTATGTATGGATAACTGCCCAGATAGATGAAGGTTTAGGATTTACTTTTAGGGAGAAAATCCATGAACATGGTCGATAAAGTTATATTTGCTTCATGGAGATTTGAATATTCTAATCTTGGGGCTTACTACTAAGGAGGATGCCCAAGTTAGGAGGGGACTTATGATTGGGTTTTACTCTTAAAAAGGAAAACCAAATCAAAGGTAAATTATGACTGGTTAAGATAAATTTAAGGGAACTTGGGGCTTACTCCTGAAAAGGAAGCCCAAGGTTATGACTGAGTCTTATTCCTGAAAAAGGAGACTCAGGTTAGGAGACTTGGGGCTTATTCTTTAAAAGGAAGCCCAAGGTTATGACTGAGTCTTTATTCCTGAAAAAGGAGACTCAGGTTAGGAGACTTGGGGCTTATTCTTTAAAGGGAAGCCCAAGGTTATGACTGAGTCTTATTCCTGAAAAAGGAGACCCAAGTTAGGAGACTTGGGGCTTATTCTTTAAAAGGAAGCCCAAGGTTATGACTGAGTCTTTATTCCTGAAAAAGGAGACCCAGGTTAGGAGACTTGGGGCTTATTCTTTAAAAGGAAGCCCAAGGTTATGACTGAGTCTTTATTCCTGAAAAAGGAGACCCAGGTTAGGGATTAAGGTTTGGGGCTTATTCTTAAGAAAGATGCCCAAGATTAAAGGACTTGATTGGGGCTTACTCCTGAGGAAGATGCCCAGATTAAAGGTTTTATAACTGGGGATTATTCCTGGAATGGAGACCCAGGTTTTGATTCTCTCATTTTAAAGGATGAGGTTGAATGAATGAAATCTCCGTATTTTAGTGACATAAGGATATTTAAATCACTAGACTTTGAGAGAGATTCCACAGAATTCCTTTCAGATAAGAAATTCAAATCAAGAAATCATGCCATAAATGGCTTTGAAGAGTGTCTTGAAGATTGAATCTTGAAAAGAAAAGGTGAAATGACTTAAGAGGGGTAAAAATGGGCAAGATGGGCGCCCAAAAATGATAGGGGCGCGCAAGTCTAGAAAGGTGCGGAAGTCTTCCGTGGGCGCGCAAGTGTTGGTCGCGCAGGTATACCAGCGTGACACATAGTGTACTTGCGCGATTTTCAACCGGCAATGAAATACTTGAGAGACTCTTTTTTAAACCCTTTAGAATGTTCTCGAAGTTTTTCCAGAAAAGGGACGCGCAAGTTATATTGAAGGAAATAAGTCGGCGCGCAATTGTTTGATAAGTTTCAACACTTAGGCCTTCCTTCTTCTCTTTAGATCTTCCGTTCTAGGTAAGAAATTACCTTAGAAGTGTTCTGGAAGCTTTGAGAAGAGACTTGGGCGTCGGGAGCTTCAATCCGAGTTTCTGAAAAAAGATCCTCCAGAATGGGGGGCCCACAGGGTCTATTTACAGGCAAAAGAAGACCCTGGGCGGTTACCGGGTGGTTACCGGGCGGTTATCACTTAGGTCGCGCAAGTCACTTGCACGACCATAAGGCGTCACGCAAGTACTTGCACGACCACTAGGCGGCGCACAAGTGTACTTGCACGACCATGAGGGAACTTGCGCGGCCCATGGGAAATGTTCTCCTTGTTCATCCCTTTGTCGATTTTGGATGTTTTTTTCAAAGGATGAATCACTTTTTGCTCACATATTCCCCTTTTCCGATCTTTAGATTCTCTGACGAAAGGAGCGTCAACAAAAGTCCCCCCTCAGAGTTGGATCCGGAAAGAAATGAGGATTTGACTCTGAGGAAATTGAATCCATTCAAAGGAAAAAGGGGGCGCGCAAGTCTTCAGGGCACAGAAGGCAGCACGCAAGTGTGCTGGAACTTGTCTTTTATTCAGAGTTCCTTTGGCATTTGTGGGCAGTTTAAAGTCATGCATGCCGGACATAAAGGGGCTAATGTTTAAGGTCGAAATAGCTTTGACTGAAATGGATTAGAATTGACTCAATTCCTTGATAACTCATCTGAAAACATACTACCACACTCAAGTATGGGGGAAAACATGTAAACTATGGCTTAAGAATATTTGAATCTGAGGAATGATATGAAAAAGTGCTAAAAGGCATTAGAAGAAGTAGTTTCCAAGAATGAAGTTACTATTATTTAACAAAACCCGTTAGGGGGTTGAAATATGCAGGGCCACCTATGGGCATTGGCTGCATGGTCAAATAAATAGCATCTTTCGGCTGACAAGTCTGTTATGTGGACTGTTTATGCAAGGCCACCTATGGGCACGTGCTGCATAGTCAGGAAAAAGAACTCCCAGAAATTTACTTTCTTAATGATAAAAGCCAGTGAAAGTTTATAGAGATTCAAATTTTCTAAAGTATAGAGTTTGTTGTATGGAAAGAGGTACTTGAATATGGAGAAGATATTTCCGAACAAGAATATCGAAGAACTGGATGAATATCACTCCTACGAAGGTCTGACCCAAATGTAGGGAAGAAGATTAAACCGTAGACTTGAATACATTCAGATCATGAAAAAGGATATGGGACAAATATGTTAAGGATGGCTATTTTTTGCGGATCCTTACATACTTTCGTTTAAGACAAATAATGACAAAAGAGGCATTATTCCCAAGAATGAAGTTACCATTATTTAAAAAACCCGTTAGGGGGTTGAAATATGCAGGGCCACCTAAGGGCATTGGCTGCATGGTCAAATAAATAACATCTTTTAGCTGATAAGTCTGTTATGTGGACTGTTTATGCAAGGCCACCTATGGGCACATGCTGCATAGTCAGGCAAAAGAATTCTCAGAAGTTTGACATTTTTGTGATTAGAAGTCATGAAAAGGGTTATGAAGATCTAAAAATATTTAAGGTTAGGAATATAACACATAAATATGGGTATTGTCCAATGTATATAGAGATACATAGGTCAATGAAAACCATAATCATGTTGTGGCTGGGTCCTGAATTGATATTTGGACTTCACTACGTATCTCATAAGAATGAGAATCAAGCCATACGTAGTTCTTGAAATGCAGTTTAACGTCGTGCCAGACGAAAGTATGAGTGATCTTAGTTTACGGTCATAGAATTCGGACCATAATAATGAATACACAGTGTGTATTTTCATGAGGACTTTTCAGCCAAGGGACTGAAAGTGAAATTTGGGGCCAGTCCCAAAAGACTTGGGACTGGATTGGAGGGATACTCGAATGTTCCTACGTATCCCATAAGGATGGGAATCAAGTCCACGTAGTTCTAGAACTACCCTTTGTACAAATTTGGTTCGTACATGTGAAGGTTGAAAGGGGACTTTAGTGCAATGATGGTTTAACCTGAGATAAAAAGTTTAGGCATTACCATGTATGCACGTAGTCTTTTGAAAATGAAACATGATTTAAAAAATCAATGTCAATAATGGTTCCTTATCAAATGAGGAAATCAAAGAATATTGTAGTTTATTGTCGTACCGGACAAAAGTGTTGTATAGTTTAACGTCATATAACAAGGACGAAAGTGAATCAATGTAAAGATATTGATTCCAGGGGCGGTTTCACAAATCAACATCATATGAGGTTGTGGTGAACCGATGTGAAGAGATTGTTTTTGGGCTTGAACCTTGGGAAGTTGCCTACATACCCAGCCTGGAGGGCAAGGATCAAAGTCCGTGTAGTTCAATTAAAGAATGAATTAATGATCAAATTGTTTTTGGGGACAATGATCTAATAGAAAAATGTTGTTGGGACTTACACATGGTTAGTGGCCCAAAGGGAGTGTTATGGTTGATGTTCACTCTAAACTCACGTGAGTCATACTCGGTGTGAGAAACAAGAGGTAATAACAACCTTAACGATGCACAGTTTAATGTCATGTAGGACATAAAAAAGGGACTATGAAGTTTAAAGTCTTGCAGTTAGGACTATTGGTGCTGCACAGTTTAGTGTCATGTAGCAGGGACAAAATAACAGTTTAATGTCATGTAGGACATATCAAGGACTTTCTGCACAGTTTAGCGTCATGTAGTTAGGATGATTGGGATAATACAGTTTAACGTCATATTGGACGAACGTGCGAATAGTTTAAGGTCATATTCATGGACCGTGGATGGTGCGGTTTAATGTCATACTGGACCTTTGATGATTATATAGTTTAACGTCTTTCCGGACGTGAGGGACTTTTATACAGTTTAGCGTCATGTAGTTAGGACGTCACATTTTAACGTCTTGCTGGACATAAGGGATTTGTAAATAGTTTATGGTCATATACATGGACCAGGGATGATGCAGTTTAAGGTAATGCTGGACGGTTTAGGGACCTTTTTCACAGTTTAATGTCATATGGGACGAAGTTGCAGTTTAAAGTCATACTGGACCATTGCTGTATAGTTTAACGTCATATAGCAAGGACGAACTGGTGTTGTATAGTTTAAAGTCATGTAGCTAGGACTAAGGTGAACCAATAGGAGGATATCAGTTCTGGGGACTTTTTACAGTTTATAGTCATGCTGGACGTTGGAAGTGCCACACAGTTTAATGTCATGTTGCTAGGACACAATATAGTTTAATGTCATCTCGGACAAAATATAGGATCTTCTGTACAGTTTAATGTCATGTAGATAGGACATAATAACAGTTTAATGTCATGTAGGACAATATATAGTTTAATGACATCTCGGACATTGAAGGTGACACAGTTTAACGTCATGTTGGACGAAGTTGCAGTTTAAGGTCATACTGGACAATTGCTGTATGAACCAATTGTAAGAGTCTTGGTTCTGGGAACAATATTTTGTGTTTATACAAAATACTTCTTCAGAAATCTGGCATTAGTTGGAGTCGTGATGTGTTCTCCATCCATTGAGATCAGAGAATACGCTCCATTGGAGTAGACCGTATGTATTGAATAAGGTCCTTCCCATTTTGGTTCAAGCTTCGGAGGCTTCTTTCCTGGTATCATTGGTGCTCTGAGAACCAATACCAATTCTCCCTGAATGAATGAACGAAGACGAACTTTTTTGTTAAAAGCTCGTGCTATCCGATTCTGATAGATTTCCAAGTTGTGTAAAGTGCACAATCTTTTCTCATCTAACTATTCCAATTCATTCAACCGCTATTGGGATTGCTCATCTGTTGATAACTGATCACAAATGGCTATTCTGAGTGAGGAAAATTGAACTTCAATTGGCAAGACTGCTTCTGTTCCATATACCGATGAATATAGAGTAGACCGCGTTGCATTGCGAGTGGTAGTCCGATAAGCCCATAAAGCATGAAAGAGTTTATCAGGCCATGACCTCTTATATTTATCCACCATCTTTTGCAGTATATTTGAAAGAGTCTTGTTGAAGGCCTCTATCTGGCCATTAGCCACTGCATGATATCGAGATGAATGGTTGGACTTAATGTTTTATTCTTGATACAATTTCTTTACCTCAGAAGAACAGAAGTTGGTGCCGTTGTCCGTCAATATGGTATGAGGGACACCAAATCTAGTAATGATGTTAGACTTGATGAATCTAACAATGCATTTAGAACTGACTTCTTTGAGAGGTACGACCTCTGCCCATTTGGAAAAGAAATCAGTAGCAGTAAGAATGTACTTAAACTGCTTGGCCGTAGCTGAAGGGTAAGGTCCCACCACATCTATTCCCCATGTGGAAAATGGCCATTAATATTTAGCTGTATGAAGCAACTCTGGAGGTTGATGAATGAAGTTGGCATATACTTGGCATGAATGACACTTCTTTGTGAAATTAACACAATCTTGTATCATTGAAGGCCAGAAGTATCCAAGCCTTCGAATTTGATCAGACAGTCTATGTCTAGACTGGTGGGCACCACAGACTCCTGCATGCACTTCTTTTATGACAACAATTGTCTCTTCACCATCAATACATCTGAAGAGAACTCCATCAAAACCACGTTTGTAGAGATGTTTCTCGAGGTGGTTTAGATCATCATAAAGAGTAAAATTGACCACATGTCGCCGAATTTGTTCTTTCTCGGCCCTATCAGGTGGAAGTGTTCCATTTTGAAGGTATTCCTTGATAGATGACATCCATCCTGTAGTATGACCATATGGTTCAGGAATGGGACTAATTTCATTAATTTCCTCTGTTCTGACTTGAACATAAGGTGAAATTGCACGACGGTGGGAAATACAGATGGTTGTCTCGTCCCGATTTGGATCTGCTAAAGCTGTGGCTATATTAGCCAGTGCATCAGCTTGAGCATTTTGTGATCTTGGGACATAAGAAAATTTCGGTTCTGAAGGGAATTCCGACATTAACTCTCTGACGTAATCATACAAAGGGATTAATTCTTCTTTTCTGATGGCATAATCCCCATTGACTTGTTTGATTACCAGGTCTGAATCACCTTTCACCTTTAAGTGATTCACTTGTGCTTAAAGTGCTAACTCCAAGCCTTTAATGAGAGCTTGGTATTCAGCTTCATTATTGGTACCACCTTCCCACAACAAAAAGGAATAAGGTAACACTGCCTTATCTGGAGAAATGAGCACATTTCCTAAACCAACTTTATTGAATTTAGGATTTTCCATTTTCTTCCCTGTTGGACTTCTAGAAGCACCATCAAAATACATTTCCCATGTTTGAGGACTCTCTTGAATAGAGAAAACTTCCTCATCAGGGAGTTCGATATCTGAATACGTGTCTTCCACTGAAGGATGTTCAGCCAGGAAATCAGCCAGAGCTTGGCCCTTAATTTCCTTTTGAGACACATACTGGATGTCGAACTGCTGTAGAATAACCGCCCACCTTGGTGATGAAACGCCGAATATAGGCTAAGTGTCCTTGAAGTCCTCTTAATTCATTCAAATTCTGAGGAGGTGACATACCAAGGATTGATTTGGTCTTCTCCGGATTGACTTCAATACCACGATGGCGTACAACAAAGCCGAGGAATTTTCCTGAGGTTACCCCAAAAGCACATTTTAAGGGGTTCATCTTCAAATTGTGTTGTCAAAGCTTGTGGAATACGACTTCCAAATCATCCAAGTGATCAAAACGTTGTTTGGATTTAACCACCAAATCATCTACATAGCATTCAACAAATTTCCCTAGAAAGGGTTTGAAGATACGATGCATGGCGCGTTGATATGTTGCACCTGCATTCTTTAAACCAAAGGGCATCACCCGGTAACAAAACACACCTTGAGGAGCTCTGAAGGCTGTATATTCCTCATCTTCTGGGGCCATTCGGATCTGATTATATCCAGAATATCCATCCATGAAAGAAAGTACTTCATAGCCAGCTGTCGCATCAATTAAGAGTTCTGTAATCGGAACTGGGAAATCATCTTTAGGACAATACCGATTAACATCTCTGAAATCGATGTAAACCCTAATTTGTCCATTCTTCTTCTTTACAGGGACAATATTAGACAACCACTTGGGATATTGAAATTCTCTGAAAAAGTTAGCTTTTGTAAGCTTATCCACTTCAGCCTCGATTTTGGAAGCATAGGTTGGGTGTGTTCTTCTCGCGGCTTGCTTGATTCCTCGATGTTCTTTTGGCAAACCCAAATGATGGGTGGCAACATCAGGATCAAGGCCAGGAATCTCTGTATAATTACAAGCAAAAATATCTTTATTTTGCTTTAGAAAAGAAATATACATCTCTTTCTCTTCAAGGGTCATGGCCGCACTAATTAAATTGGGGCGTGGATCTTTCACTGTACCCAAATTTACTTCTCTGAGTTCATCCACAGTGGTAGAGATACCCTCTTCAAATGCTGGAGGAGCATCTCTAAGATCTTCCTCTTCCTCTTCATCATGTGTTATTTCTTCCATTTCTACTTGCAAAGTAGATGAAAAAACGAAATTCTCATGATCATAAGAGATGTCAAAATTTTCACATTTTGAAGAAGAAGCTTCCATTTCCAACCCTATTGATGATAAAGGGTCTTCTTTGGGAAATAAATAGGAGATGATGGATTGAGAATCGACATCAATATTCACCTCTGGTGTTGCTATAACTTCTTCAGGCCTGATTAGCGAAGTATAGACTTTTTGGATTTCAGCAGAAGAAATGAAAACGTCACCACTTATGCTTTCATCACTGCTTGGTAAGTTACCAATTTCTCCCATGTTGTCTGGCTCGATTGCCATAATTGACATTATGGATCTTTCCATAAGAGTATTTTGATTTGGGCCTATTTTGTCAATTTTACTAATAGGTAACACATAATCTGTACTCACATGTGAAAATGGATTTATTGGAATTTTTTCCAAACCATATGGAGCATTAACTTTGGTAATTTCCTTCATTGTAGATTTTTCTCTTCCCTTCATGTGAAAAATTCCGCCTCAATGTATTGAGACTCACATGTCTTGAACGGGGCCTTATCACCATACAATGTCCCAACTTGACCATCAAAACAGTATTTGAGACATTGATGGTATGATGACGGAATAGCTGCATGCTGATGTAGCCAGGGTCTTCCAAGCAAGATATTGAAAGCTGAGTCTTGATCAACAATCATGAAATCCGAATTGGAAACAAGATCTCCAAACTGACTTCTGAGCGTAACTTCTCCCAGTGGTTCTTGTTCATTTTTATCATATCCTTGCAACATCATGGTAGAAGGAGATAAATCAGATTCCGTGAGGCCCAATCGACAAAGTTTGCGAATGGGCATGAGGTTGACTCCTGAACCATTATCAATGAAAGCTCTTCGAACATCTATACCATTGACTTTGCCAGATAAGTACAAAGGTTCCATGTGCCCATGCACAACATCATCTTCATCATTATCAGTAAATGATATCACTGCATGGCATTCTGCAGGATTATTCTCTATGTGATAGATTTCAGCTGCAGCAATTTCAGCTTCAAACTCCTGAGGACTTGACAAAGCTTCGATGAGTGCTTCCCGAAGATCTCTTGATAGATTCAAAGCATCCAAAATTGATAACTTGGCTGGTACTTGGGCCAAGTGTTTCAATATATCATACTTTTGATCTAGAGGTCTGCGTTTCCCAATAGGAATATGCGGTTTAGCAGGTACCTTGGAAGTAGATTCTTTGGAAGCTGATGCATCTTGTATTGAAGTTGGCAACATCCTTGGTTTTGGAAAATTAGACTGATTAGATCCATTTACTTGCTGAGATAAAGAAGATGGAACTTTTAATCGGTCTTCCAAAATAACTGTGCCGAAACTGAGTTGGCCATTGGCAAAAGAACTTGCTTGTTCTTTTTGAGCTCGCTGAAGGGCTCTGCCACGAGTTTCTGCTGCATACACAGTGCTAGCAGGGGTAAAATTAGAGTAGTGTCTTCGGAAAGATCCATGTCTTCCCCTATATCCTGGACCTCTAGAACTTCCTCGGGTTCCCTTATTTGATACAGGGAATTTAGGCTCATCAAGACTGGAATATGAATCTGTTAATTGAATCATATTAACAGAACCAAAGATTAACTCTTCGTCTGATAAAGACTCTGCCTGGTTAGCCTATTTAGGTTGTGCCGTTTGGTGGGATGGTGCTCGTGGCTTTGAAGTAGATGGCATGAAATCTGCCAGAGTCAAAGACAATTTAGGCTTTGATACATACTCATCTTCTCCTGATTCCTCTTTCTTCTTTAAATTGCGCTGCCCTTTTGAGGATTTGTCTTTTGATGGAGGATTTACTGCAGCTTTTATAGGAGACACAATTGGCTTCTTCAATTGTGTTCGCAAAATGGAATGAGTCCGATTGATTGTCTTTCTAACCATCCAATCATCATATTATTTCGCAGTTTTGCTTTTGACTTCCTGCCACTCACCTCCTTCCTCTGGATCTGTAGCGGTAATACACGCTACATGAGCTGAAGAACCCTTCAATTTGACTTGTCCCAAGTTGACCATCTTTTTAAGGAGGTTTTTAAAGACAAAACACTCCTGGATGGGATGCCCTAACATTTGATGAAAGGGACAATAATTGGGATGGTCTTCATCTCCTTCCTTGTTTGGCCTCTTTGGCACTGGTAATTGAACCAAATTATTTTCCAGAGCTGAAATGAAGTAACCATGAACTTTCTCACTTCGGAAAGAGTATGTTTTACTCTTCATATCCTCAAATTGTTTTCGTCGTTGATCTTTTTGATCATTTGGACGAATCAGCCTTTGTTGTTGGCGTTCAGGAGGTGGAGCCCTTCGAGAAGATGAAGGTTTTGAAGTAGAAATAGGTACAGGTGCCTGTTTAAGCATAACTATAGCAGTTTCTTCTTTACCCATTCTTCTTCCTAGAGATGATGGAATTACACGAGATTTAACCTTAGCCTGTATAAGGGAATCTTGAATCTGTTGAGCGATTGAAGTAAGGTCTCGAAACCCTCCTGTGTATTTCACAGGGATCAATGGCGTGCGTAATTCGTCACGCAAATTTTCCACACAGATTGGCAACAATTTCTCCTAAGGGAGTGCTAAACTCAAGGAATACGTTAATCCCTTCCAACGAGCAATGAAATCAGAGACTCTTTCATTCTCCCTTTGCTTGCAGTTTGTAAGATCGAAAACTGTCGTTTTTGGAAATGTTGAGCTAAACTGAAGAAGGAATTTTTGACGAAGATCCTCCCATCCGATGACTGACCGGGATTGCAAGCTTGTATACCAGACAAAAGCTGGTCCTTGCATGGTTCGCACGAAGCATCTGAGTTTCACTGCTTCTTGCTGCTCTGGAGTTCCCATCATAGGATCACAAAAAGACACGTAATGCGTAAAATGTTGTTTAGGGTCACCTGATCCATTTAAAGTTGGGAAAATAGGGTTTCCAAAACTGGATGGAGGAGAAATTGAATCTACCCATTCAGGGTAAACTTTCTTTTCAGGTTGAACTTGCGCACGTTTCCCTTCCATAGTTTCTAACCGAGTTGTTAATGACTCAATATTAGTTATTCAATTTTTAGAAACGTCAGGTTGAACTTGGTTTTGGGTAGGTACAATGAATGTAGCTTGGACAAACGTGGTGGTTGGTGCTGCAACTGATGGTAGTGCTGCCAACCGTTGTTGCGTTTGACCCGTAGGATTAGACTTCTGTGGGTGTACTGATAAAGGAGGATATTCCTGATCCATCTCATTAGTTAAAACAAATTCTTTCGGCTGTCTGACTTCAGAATTCTTAAGAATAAGACTACTCTGAAGCAGTTCTGCATTCAACCTTCTTAATTCCTTCATTTATTCCTCCTGTTGTGCAAACCTTTGCTCTAATGAGAGCGATTGACCTCCTTCAGAGGAAGGGTGAGAAGTAACCTGATTCTTTCCTTTTCCCTTATTGGATCCTTTTCGGAGAGGGGGAAGTGGGTTACTTGAAGGAATACCCAGATTTTGGGTAAGCTTTTGATTACGTGTGCGCACACCTTCTTTATTTAGGTCTGTGTGCGCAACTTCTTGAGCAGGAACCTCTTCATCTGATCCCTCTGATTGAGCCTCATCTGGTGAATCAGCAGCAACGACATTAATGAAATTAATGGATGCATATTGCATGGAATCCTTTCTATCAGCATTTCTGTGATATTGTCTTCTTCCATGTCCATGATGAGACATGACATTCCGTTGACTTGATCCCTCAGGAACTTCTTGGAGAACCGTCATTTGGAGAGAATCTCCTGATAGCTTGGCTCTTCGTTCCTCTTGAGGCTTATTCCCTAATCGAGAGAATACTGACCTTCTCTGAGGGAGGGATTAAAGATTTGAAAAATTCCACAGTCCAGTGGACTGGGGATGTTCCTGCTGCTTCTGCTCAACTCCTCGAATCCCATTTGTTGGTTCTGAGTGTTGGGTTAGAGAAGTCCCCAGTCTGGTAAGCTGGGGTGTCTCTTGACATGTTATGTCTGAGATCTTCTTAAAATCTCTCTTGATCTTGCGAAGCTTAGTTAGGAAATTAGCTGGATGCATTAACCTGTATCCACTTTTATCACCTGGTTCAACAGACCGTTGGATGATTTCTGAAACTTCTGTCATTTGACGACGTGTTTGATCCAAACGAAAGGCTTGTGCAATATTCTCGCCTGCTTGATGTAGGAGCAATTCAACAACCTGATCTCTATATACTTGATTTTGAGAGGAAGTAGTTGAAGCTTGTTTTTGAGCAAGCTTTTGATTATGAACAAAGCCCATTGACTGTGGTCGGCCATGGGCAATAACATTGCATGAGACCATTTTCAGCGGGCTTTGCTGACTGGAAAGCACTGTGAAATGTAGTGCTCCGTGAACACCCCATCCTCTGATATGAACATCAGATGGAGCATTGGCAATTAACTGACGCAATTTTCTTAGTGCGCCAAGGCATGAACGTTGAAGGGTTCTCTGTTTCTTTTCAGCCTTCGGATACCGAGAGACTGACAGAGATGCCAAATCAATCTGGCATTGTAACCCTTCTATTATCTTAAGATGATTTTCATATTCATCATAAGATAATACCTTCTTCTTTAATTGACAAAGAGTTTTCCATATGTTGAGACGAATATCATGGATTCCATCATCCGTCAACATTTTTGGAATGTCGTACTGGGAGTCAGCCAAAGGCCAAAACATGACTGGTACTTCACCTTTTTCCAGTTTTTTCCTCATGTTTAGAATATCCTCTTTATCATTAAATGAAGATTCTTCTACCTGTTTGGACAAGAGTTGGTGTTTCCTTGTTGCTTCATCGGATTCAACAAGATTGGTAGAGAAATCACTATTCATGCTGGAAGATGAATGACCCAGGGATGGTTCGGAGAATAACCTGAACCCCAGGCTGTCTTCTGATGGAGAAAGAGTTTCACCTGCCGATAGTAAAGCATCAGACATGACTGGTTTTACGTTTGCAAGTGCCTTGAGATAGGAGGGCTTTCTCGTCACTACATTGCCTTCTGAAGAATTTTCGAGACAACGTGAATCACTACTGCGGAGAGGACTTTCGCAGCGAATTTCATCACCATGAGGAGGACCGTCATGATCGGTTACAACAAAAGATGAAATCTCTTGCTCCTTGGTCTTCTGACCACACAGAGGGTTCCTGTGGCTTTCATCTGAAGAAGAAACTTCAAGATCGACCGAATTTTCATGAAGAAAGTCTTCATGAGGAAGTTTCTATTGAAGACCTTTAGAATTAATGTTCCCATTATTGGGAACTGAGGGAGTAGATTCTTGAATTCCGACAGATAAATTTCTGAGGGCTTCAAGAACTCCAGCATCGAGAAAGGCCTTGTTGCAGATTGGCCGTTGATCTCCTGACTGTGCTGGGTGGATCTTTTTCATAGATGCCATCATACTCGCTTTAGAAACCACATGATGATGAAAGTGATTTCTCTGAGCAGGTGTATGTGCCTGATCAGGAAAGTTGGTCAGGTTAGGCTGATGATCTCTACTCAAATCAGGTGTATGTGCCTGACTTGGTTGTCCGTATGATATGGGGGAGTATGCCCCATAACCCTCTTGGACTGGAACAGATGTGTGTGTCTGCTCCGGAGTGAATCGTTGATGTGTCACTCCATTGCTAGGGATAGATTTATGTGTCTGTCCCTGAGATGATGCTGAAGCTGTTATGATATCCTGGCAAGCATCCAGAATATGAGCAGGAATTTGCTTCTGCTCTTTCACCATTGACAAAATATGTTTGGTGACTTCATCCACCGGAACGAGGATATATGTCCATTCCGGGCTTGGAGTAGGTGTATGTGCCTGCTCTTGTCCTCCTTTTCCTGTCAGTGAATCCTGACAGTACTCAAGTGTGGAGGAAGAGAGTTGAGTCTGCCTCTTGTTTGTCGTCGGGACTTTCAGACTGACTTCTCTGGGTGCTACCAAGCGAGACTGTTGGTAGGCCTGATTAGTATTAGCAGGTGTATGTGCCTGCTGATTACACTTCGCCAAACGCGGTTGACGAGATCCATCATATGTAGTCAGACGAGCCTACTGACTAACTGGTGATGTATAAGCAGGTGTATGTTCCTGCCTATGGTACTCCGCCAAAATTGCCTGGCGGGATAGGCTTGATGCTGTCAGACGAGTCTGATGGATAGCGGAATTAAAATGAACAGGTGTGTATGCCTGCTCGTTGTTTGCCACCAAGTTAGGTTGGTGGACTTCTCCGGAGATGGAATGGATGACAACCTGCTTATTATTAACCGGATTCCGTCTCTGGCGGTTCATCTTGTCTGCTCGGGTTTGAGGAACCTGAGCTGAATACCTGGAGTCGGTACCCTCATCACGTTGAGGGCGCACTACCACACGAGTCTGGCGGCGATTGTTGATGGGAGCCCTCGAGAAGGACTCCTGTCTTTTTGAATTAAGGTCCTGCGGGACCTGCTCATTCACTTCCTCAGAGTAAGGGAGTGAATGGAAATTGCGTTCCGGGGATAACGACCCGAAATGGTTGGAGACGGTAGTCAGCACCGCCTGCTTCTTGATTGCTGGCCGCCGTTGTCCGGATGACCAGGTAGAGTTGTTAACTTGGAGGGCTTGACGAGCGGCCTCCAGAGTTGGGATAGTACCGTTATGACGGTACTCCTTAACCAGTGCATTAGAAACCCAGCATTGAAGACGCTGAGTTGGTGATTTCATCCTCAGAGCGGATGACGTTCCAGCAGGAGTAGCAGCATTGGTTTTCACAGCAGCAGACCTCACAGTAGAGGTGTTCACAGCAGCAGTATTCACAGGGGTGAATTTAGGAAAAGCCATTTTGCAGAAGATCTTGAGAAAAGACTGCCTGTTCCATATAACAGACATAATCATGATGAATCCGGCCACTGCATCTTTTGGAGGAACACATGTCAATGATTGCTTTGTTGGCCCAAGGGGCTTAACAAATAAGAAGAACATCACTTTAACTTGGTTAAGGATTCACGTCGGGTTCACCATTTTTGTTTCGCACAGAATACAGGGATGACCTCCTGGACGGGAGATTCAAACGTTCCGATCGGTTTCTAATGGGTTTGTTCATAGAACCAGAAACATCCAATGATTCCACATCCGTTTGGACCTACTTTCCAAAGGCAGGCGCTCATTAGCTTGTGGACTAATGAGGCTTAGGAATTTGCATTGGTCAAGAGGATGGGAGGTCGGACTCATCACACCTTTTTGAGGGGAATTATTGTCTACTCCGGGACTCTCTTTATAGATTTAAGTTATGTTCGTGAATCCTTATACATTACCAAGTATAAAATGTGCTTTCCTTTAGTTTTAACAATCAATGATTAAATATGCAAGAAATTTAGAGAATCTTTTATATGTATTCGAGGTTCTTCATCAATAGAGAGTCATCTATATATGTTTAGAGATTCTTGGTCAATGGTATCCTTCAAAACATTTATATAAAAGTCTCTTGGTCATTATGATGACCAGGCTGGTTTCAAAGCCACTCAGTGGGGCACTTGAAGTTTATCGTCATTCAGAAGGACATAGATTATTTCAAAGTTGGGATTGAACCCATAAATGGGCTACCTACGTATCCTTTGTTTTGGAAAAGGAATCAGAACCCACGTAGTTCGAGAAATGGAGTATGATGTTTATGATTGATGGATCAAAGATGAATGTCATAATTACTTTTACACTCTAAGCTCACGTGAGTCATGCTCGGTGTGAGAAACAAGAGGTATTAGTAAAATTTAGACAATTATGCCCTGAAAGATACAATCATAAGAATTTGTTTGGGGCTTATGTATGGATGACTTCCCAGATAGATGAAGGTTTAGGATTTACTTTTTGGGAGAAAATCCATGAACATGGTCCATAAAGTTATATGTGCTTCATGGAGATTTGAATATTCTAATCTTGGGGCTTACTCCTAAGGAGGATGCCCAAGTAAGGAGGGGACTTATGATTGGGTTTTACTCCTAAAAAGGAAACCCAAATCGAAGGTAAATTATGACTGGTTAAGAGAAATTTAAGGGAACTTGGGGATTACTCCTGAAAAGGAAGCCCAAGGTTATGACTGAGTCTTATTCCTGAAAAAGGAGACTCAGGTTAGGAGACTAGGGGCTTATTCTTTAAAAGGAAGCCCAAGGTTATGACTGAGTCTTTATTCCTGAAAAAGGAGACTCAGGTTAGGAGACTTGGGGCTTATTCTATAAAGGGAAGCCCAAGGTTATGACTGAGTCTTATTCCTGAAAAAGGAGACCCAGGTTAGGAGACTTGGGGCTTATTCTTTAAAAGGAAGCCCAAGGTTATGACTGAGTCTTTATTCCTGAAAAAGGAGCCCCAGGTTAGGAGACTTGGGGCTTATTCTTTAAAAGGAAGCCCAAGGTTATGACTGAGTCTTTATTCCTGAAAAAGGAGACCCAGGTTTGGGATTAAGGTTTGGGGCTTATTCTTAAGAAAGATGCCCAAGATTAAAGGACTTGATTGGGGCTTACTCCTGAGGAAGATGCCCAGATTAAAGGTTTTATAACTGGGGATTATTCCTAAAAAGGAGACCCAGGATAAGATTCTCTCATTTTAAAGGATGAGGTTGAATGAATGAACTCTCCGTATTTTAGTGACATAAGGATATTTAAATCACTAGACTTTGAGAGAGATTCCACAGAATTCCTTTCAGATAAGAAAGTCAAATCAAGAAATCATGCCATAAATGGCTTTGAAGAGTGTCTTGAAGACTGAATCTTGAAAAGAAAAGGTGAAATGACATAAGAGGGGTAAAAATTGGCAAGATGGGCACCCAAAAAAGATAGGGGCGCGCAAGTCTAGCAAGGCGCGCAAGTCTTCCGTGGGCGCGCAAGTGTTGGTCGCACAGGTATACCTGCGCGACACATAGTGTACTTCCACGATTTTCAACCAGCAATGAAATACTTGAGCGACTCTATTTTAAACCCTTTATAATGTTCTCGAGGTTCTTCCAGAAAAGGGACACGCAAGTTATATTGAAGGAAATAAGTCGGCACGCAAGTGTTTGATAAGTTTCAACACTTAGGACTTCCCTCTTCTCTTTAGATCTTCCGTTCTAGGTAAGAAATTAGCTTAGAAGTGTTCCGGAAGCTTTGAGAAGAGACTTGGGCGTCGGGAGATTCAATCCAAGTTTCTGAAAAAAGATCCTCCAGAATGGGGGGCCCACAGGGTCTATTTATAGGCAAAAGAAGACCCTGGGCGGTTACCGGGCGGTTACTCGGCGGTTATCACTTAGGTCGCGCAAGTCACTTGCACAACCATAAGGCGTCGTGCAAGTACTTGCACGACCACTAGGCGGGGCGCAAGTGTACTTGCGCGACCATGAGGGAACTTGCGCGACCCATGGGAAATGTTCTCCTTGTTCATCCCTTTGTCGATTTTTGATGTTTTTTTCAAAGGATGAATCACTTTATGCTCACATATTCCCCTTTTCCGATCTTTAGATTCTGTGACGAAAGGAGCGTCCACAACAATATTTCCAGTACTCTATGGTCGGACATGATTTGATATTTTGGTAGAAGTTTCTTCCAGATGGTAGCTTCATCAAATATATAGTTTACACAAGATTCAGGTAATTTTTAATCATTTTGAAATGAACTATTTATAGAGGATGTTTTATTATTTTCTTTAGTTATATAATATTATAATGGAATATTTCAATTGGAAGGGGAACTTTTTTGTTGATTCATTGAGTAGGGACCCTCAATATCCTGTATTGTATGAGGATTAAATGAGTGTAAAATGAAGAAAATATTTATTAATATACACCATAAATTATATAATTATTTAGGAAGAACCCATTATAATCATGTAGCATCACATACATATCCCTTTGGATACATTTTTAATATAAATAAGATTTTAATTTACATGGTTTTAATGGTATATGGATACAACGTCTCCCAAATTTCATCAAATATAACCATCCACCTCCACATATTATACCAATAATTTTTTTATCATTTTAGAGAGGATATTTACAATATAATTAACATATCACTATTTTTGTATTCACATTTTTGGAAATACTTGTTTTCTATTTTATTTTTAAAATCTTAAATTTTATCAACCATTAATTATTTTCCCTCCATCTAATCAACCATTTTGAATTATTCAAACATGAGTCTTTTTGTAACCCTCTATTATATTACAAACCATAATAAAATGTTATATAAATTAATTAATCAAATATTATAATGTATTTCCAGGATCATTAAGTAATGTATTAGTTTTTCTTATTCAATAGAATATCATAATAAAAAAATAAATTAATTAGAACCAACATTAGTATAGTGAAATCACGTAGTTATAATTATGATAGATTACATTTAAAGGATGTAGTCTTGAGATTACATGAAATAAATCTAACATAAATCATCAATTTAAAATTAATACAAGGATGATATATTGATTATTGTATTTTAACTTTAAAAGAGTTATATGAAATTCAAAATGTACATGATGTTATAAATTAGGGAGAAATAATTTTTTAACAAAATAAGATTTTTTATGTTTATTAGGTTATAATATTTTTAGGAAATATCTACATCAATTTGTTCAAATTTCTTATTAATATTATAATTTTGTTAACCGTGTAAAAATATTTTCATTCTTCTGTTTTTTAATATATTTGAATTTATTATCATTTTTATCCAAGACATGCGTAGGTTTTACATATATGTAAATATGAAAAAGTAAAAATTAGAAGATGTTGGATAAATTATAAAACAAGTAACTATTTTATAACTTTTATATGTAATTTTAAATTCCACATATTAATTCAAATTTGGGTTTGATTCTCAATATTTTTAATATAATTCAATGAATTTTTTGAGAAATACTCTGTATTATCTGATCCTCCGCCTAAAATTATATATTATTTGTATATAAGTGCATATATATTTATACCCCTCAATGTTATGTTCATGTTTAATTTATATTAATAATATATTTATGTTTTTATTTTTTTTATTCTTTTCCTAAACAAAAATAAACATTATCTAGATATATATGTTGTAAATATGAATCTCGATAATAATATTTATATGGGCTTTTTAGATCCTCAAAATAAAAATATATGTTGCAAGTAAACTCCACCAAATAAATATTTTTCAAAAAAATTAACTTTGATTTAATTTCTCTTTTTATTTATGATAAACATAAGATATTGAATGTTTATAATAATTTGTAATAATTGTATAATTATAATAAGTGTTTAGTTCCATGTTGATGTAAATTATCTATTAAATTATTAAAAAATGTTAAATTGATCCATGGATATGGATATAATGAAATATGTTGCTATGAATAATGATTATTTATGGGGTCTATAACATATTTTCAAGAGTATTATTTCCTAACATAAAATCTATTGTACAACTAAAAAGTTGGTTGAGAATTTACTTTTTATATGAGGACTCATTTTTTATTTCATGCATTATTTCGACCCAAGGTGACTCGTTTTAAAAAAAATGGTCTGATTGGTGAAAAGAATTTGTCTATTATTATAGAGACTTCACATCACCATTATTTTTTTGGAATGATCTCAATCGTTATCCTTTTGGGGAAATTTGATAAACCCCTTGGGGAGTAGTTAATTTATCCCTTTTTGCATTACGAATAAGGTTCCATAGTCGAATGGTCATGGCGGGTGATTACATGGGGTTAAGTATTTGTGCAATCGATTTTCATAGGATATGAATTCATTGGATGGGAACTAGCATTTTATTTGTGGATTTAGAAACACCTAATGACCCTAGTATCCATGATTTATGGGGCTAATTTCTAATGGTTGGTGCTCATTGGATGACGATTTGGCCAACGACACCTAAGGGCTATATTTATTGAGAGGATGAGGGGTTGGGCTCATCACACCATTTTGGGGCGAATTGTTCCCTATTATTGGATGCACTTATAGATTTAATTCATTTTTATATGTTCGTGAATCCTAGGTTCATTCCCAAGGAGTGTATCCAGAGGCTTCTCTTGGTTTGTAGGATCATCATATATATACATGGATTTTATGATAAAGATGAAATGCAGAATTAAGACATTAAATAAGGCATTTTGGAGTTTATCAGCTTTTAGGAGGGATGAATGGTGGTTTGATGTTGGGATTTGACCCATAATATGAGCTTCCTATATATCCTCAGGAGCGGAATCATAGCCTATAGAGTTTACTTATCCTGGGGATTGGACCTTGGGTGAGGCCCATTTGATGGCGGTTTATTGGGGTGGACCCTTTTGGAAGGCAACCCCTTTGATCTCGAGCCTTTAAAATGGCATCATTTATATCCTGGTTTGAATAGGAATCTGAGTTCTTTTAGTTAGGGATAGTTTGGGGCTTATTCATGGAAGATACCCATTTAAGGGGGACATGTCTTGGTGAACCCTTTTTTAAGGGAAACCATTTTGATCTCGAGCTGTCAATAAGGTGTGTTATATATCATGGTTTTCAAAGGAACCAGAGTTCTCATATTTCATGATGGGTTGGGGCTTAATCATGGAAGCTGCAAATTTGAGGGGGACATGACTGGGTGAACCCATTAAAAATGGAACCCCTTTTCAGCTCTATCCTTCAAGGAGGCATCCAATGTAGCATGGTTTGAATAAAAATCCTAGCTATCGTGGTTCAGGATGGGTTGATTGAGTGTATGATATAATCATCACAAATCTATAATCCCACATAGTCATTATCAGTGTGAGATACAAGAAGATGTGAAATATTCAACAAACCCCACCTCTTTTATCGTATTGATGTAAGAGGCATGTTCTACGATGGAAGAAGCTGATGCAATGGGGGGAAATGAAAATGAGCGATGGACATTTCATTGTGGGATGATATTGTAGGTAATACATCACAGATCTTGGATGGTTATGGACTTCCCTCCGCAAGAGTGCCACATAATTTTCTCGAGGATGGGGGGAATGTCACATATCTTTAGAAGGAGATGCTATCATGATTCCTTTGATCATACACTATTCTTCATTAAATGAAAATGAAAGTGATCACCCTTAATCCCTATATGGGGAGTCTCACGTGAGCCTCATAGGAATAAAATATAGGTTACCATAGTAATGTAGACATATGGACATCTCATGTGTCAGAATCATTGTGAGGATAGCCTTCGTGACTCCAGTTACCATGTGTATACATACTCAAAGGGGTGTGCTGATGCACCCAATGATATGATCTTATGGTTTCAATGGATTTGGAGAAAGTTTTGGCCTAATGCAGGTGGACTGGTTTGAGGAGGAGCTGGGAGTTCTAGAAAGTATTGGGGGTGAGATTTGAGTAGGAGGGAAAGACAGCTATAGAAGCCCCATTTTTCGTATTGTTTTCTCACATAGTATGGGGGGATCCCTACATACCATAGTGATATATAGGTAGGGTTCATCGCCAAACTGAAGTAGTATGCAGGCTTTTGTATGGATCACCTCATACCGAAGTGGTACATGGTCAGGGATGTGGTCTACCTTGCCGCTTCGGGTTCTATCTATGTACGATGTAATAGGTGGCGCATGGTTTAATCCACATTCCATTGTGCTATGTGGTGGGAGATATTGAAGGTGGGTCCTAGAACCTATTTTTTATGAGGAATAAATCCTCTATGAATTTATGATTCATGGTGATGCCAATTACTTTCAAGGTTTACCAATTATTATTATGTTTCCCCATTTTATGGTTCGTGGTTGGTTATACCTTCAAAAATGTGATTTGCAGTTTGAACATTATCGATGATTCGAAACCGAAGTCATAATCCTCTCTAAAATTGTTCATCCATCCTCAAGGGTCTCTTACATTAATTTTTCATCCATTCCTCTCTTATTCCACAAATGATCCTTTTATAGAACATTTGGGAAATCATATCTGTGGGAGTGTGACACCATTTATGGAGGACCTTGAAAATATATCTCAACATGATGAGACTCAGTCTACCATGGTTTGTAGAGGATGAGGATCATGGTTCTCAGTTCATGACACCCTACCTTCTTTCTTCATTCATGAACAACTATGTTCGTAGGAAATTATTCAGATGGAATCCATGAGCATGATTTCTCCCACAACGTGGTTTGTGACTTCTTTGGGATTTCAGTAATTTTCTAGTAGGACAACCCCTTGTGGGTTGTTCCGCGTTGCTATGGTCCATGGTTCATGCATTCTATGAACCTTTCTCGATGATGGTACATGGGTCAGTAAAAACTCTTGAAAAAAATTTATTTCATCAATTTTGTTCCCATGTTTGCAATTCAATTTACATCAACATTCCTTTCTATACCTATAGGAATGTTTGATTCATTATTCAATGTTCTTATGGGAGTATTTACAAACTTTTCAATATTTTACGCATCTTACAAATTCCCCCAATTAGAATGGGGTATTATTGGAATGAAGTGAAATATATTCCAATGTAGAAACATTCTTGAAATGAAGTGGTTTGCGGTACATCATATAGGTCATCCTAGGGAGAACCACACCTATTTACCGGGGCACAAGGAATTTTTCTTTTACCGTGTCTCATGGTGAAATGTTATATAGGCCTACCATTGGTTTTCACTTTGTCTGTGTAACACATACTTTATCAATATATAGTCAAAAACCACCATGTACGAGCTGAAAACTGAACTCTTCATAATTACTTCTACCCAGTAACCAAATTTTGGGTTTTGAAAACTACTTTGTGGATTTTAAAAATAAATTCCAATCTTTTTCGTAGAAGAATACAATGTGATCTACATATTTTTCACAAAGAACCTATATCAGTGAATGAAACATTAAGTCTTATTAAACCAAACCGAGTCTCTTAATTATAATTATTTTAATATCATCTTGAGGAGGGCTCGGTACACAATTTCTTCCATCCACAAACCCCTCTATATATTGGCCGATGCTTTTTTGGTCTGTTCCTTGTCTGTATATCGCATATCATGACTATATGCGGTATATAGCTTCAACAGATAGTTTTACTACGTAGGAAATGGATTCTTTGTACCGTGTAATACACGATAAAGAGTTTCTTCATATCTTTTCAAGGAACAGTGCACATAGCCCCATGTGGACAGTATTTTAAGCACCTTGTCCATTTTAATGTCCTTTATCCAACAATTTTCTCATTGGACTAACTTTTGGTTGGATTCTGTATCTTTCTGTGTATGCTACAATGACTCTTATACAAACCATGAAGAAAACAACCAAGAAGAGTGTATCCATTATTGAGGACACGAAAGAAAATATTGAACCATACATTGTTCCTCAAAACAACTTACTATAATATCTCCTTATTCTAGAGCTTCAATCTTACCCATTTTCCATGCAGTTTCTACATTATTCGCTTTGTCGTGCTGATGATGTTCTGTTGCCATTAGCTAACATTTCAATCAATTCATTACACTAGACTTGCACCAAGAGAATAATTGATCCAATATTGATCAACATTGTTAATCATATCATTTTCCATTCAAGAGAAATAGTTCATACTGGATGTCTCGGTGTGGACTCAGATAAATTACAATTAGAATAATACTTCCTTGAGACTTGTCACTGGGAAGTACCCATCTATTATAAAAAATTCCCAAGAAAACCCGAATGGTGGTTGGAGAACCCAATGGGACATCCATGATTTAAGATAGTTCTATAATTTATAGGACTAGGCATTCTTGGTACATCCTATCTATATAGAGTCCCCCAAACAGTTGCAATCAGTGTACTTATACCTAGAAACTTGGGTCACCCAGTTTGCAGCATTCACTATGGGATAAATTTTCCCTAATCAAATGATCAACTCATTTCCACTTACCAATACCTTCCATTTTTCATTGGGAGAGGAGGGAATAAGATAATGGGACATCCTCCATCTTGGAGGACTCCCTATTTTTAGAAACATGTATTGATAATTTCATCTAGCCCTTACTACATGGTTTGATACTAACCATGTGTCTATATTAACAACGATGATACTGGTCATTACAGAGAGGATGTTTGATCACCCCATCTATAATTGATCTCTTATCCCATTTGATGATTGTATGGGGTCATTTCTTTAGGTTAATGGGCCAAAGAAAAAATCCCATTGAATTTTTAATCATTCAACTCATCAGTCTTGACAAATCCTGGGGTCATATTTCTCCACCCTCGAAGAAGGTCGATATACTCCCTCAGAATATGAGATTCAACTAGATGTGTCACCTGATATTATATTATTCAGTTTCTATTACATGTTTCTATGTTAATGTATCTTTCCATACCATGATGCATATATCAGGGTCACAGTTTTCATTTTAATGTGGTGACCACACAAGGAAAGGGTCATCCAACTAATCTAGCCATTCCTACTCTTCCCCAACTTTATGAATAGTTGGTTATGGATACCAGAAGGTAAACCTCCACATCCTATAAACATAGCATTTCAATTTATATATCGGTTGATAGCATAACACTTCCCTTGATATAAATATGGATACATTGTAAGGGTTCCCCACTCTGAAATTGAACATGCCCTTCCAAACTTCACAGTGGTTCATCAAATGACATAAAGAGTTAGTGAAGTGTTCATGCTACTAAACGATGATTCTCACATCTCATTTTCACAATACCCTACCCCTCATGGGTCACTAATGGGTGAAGGGGATGGTTAATCATAGGACCGCTTATACATTATTCCACATTGAGACGAGATTATAAATATTCTCATAGATAGATTGGACAATTCTTATCCATGCCTACCTTAATGGTTCACTAGGAAATTTGGTTTCCTTCAACAGATTCTTCTACTTCATTTGATTCAATTAAGTGGAAAATTTCATCCCATAATTAATCACTAGTTATTTCTTATAATGATATGGGAAGTTTCTTTTATTGAGGTTATCATTCCTAATTCGATTATATCAACATTTATATCAGGGGAATATACCAAAATATCGGTGGAATGTTACCCTGATAGGGTTCTGGGAAGGCCATTTTGATGGGCCCAAAATCCATTATTCATACTTTTCCCAACCTTGATCCCAACCGTCATTCCATCTATACCACATCCTATGGTAACTATGACAACTATGCCTTCTATTCCTGACCCTATAGTGATAAGATGTTTGATCAATCCTCATATGTGTCTGGAATGGGATTTACATAGGTATCTTTTCTCGATAGGGAGTGATTCAGACTACTCCCATCCTGTGGATACCGTTCATGGATTTAATGAGGCCAGTCCCAATAGACTGTCAAGAGATATCCCATAAGTCACGCTCATTCCTCTAGGTCTGGCTCTAGGGGTCGAACCATCGATGGGGAGGAAGATCCATGCTTCAGGGAAAACATATCTTAGGTCCCTTAACACTTCCATTATTAATATAATTTTCTATAAAACCATTTCAATGGGGTTGGAAAAATGCCATAGTGCTGGAAAGTGGAATCGATCAGTGCGAATTTATGCTTCGTGTCAGTTATGTGTCCTTACTGTGGAAACCCCTCTGGTTAATTTCACAGAAGAATCAAACAACATTCAGTGATTTTTTTCTATATTGGGTTCATGCGGCAATGATTACCAAAATATTCACTTTTTTAAAAACCATATTTTTATATCATGTAATTATCTTCTTGTTGTAAAGGAAAATTTATTATATTCAATTATTCGGATTATCACGGAATGACCACCCAAGAAATATTTGAGGAAATCGATCATCTGACGATTGAGGGGGGGGGGAAGATAATGACTGGGAGGTTTCCCAAATAGAAGATTTTCAAAAATATGTGGATCGAGTGGAATGGTTGAATTATCAACTAGAATCCTCGGGTACTAATTATTAATCTATCAAGATGAAAGGGAAGGATTGTAATGCTGTTATAGAATGTGTACGCTCAATGATCGGAGATGAGGCAGAAGAGAAATCTAACTTAAATCAGACCTTTGATGGCCCATTATAACCACTTGCCATATTTTTGGAATGGTTCATCCAAGCATTACTATAACTTACCTAAATCATGATGTACTCATTTATTTTTGATATTATGGAGAAGCTGGGGATGTTTCTCAAATCTTCTGTTGAACAAAATAAAACTAATTTTCCATTCAATACATCTTCTTTCTCTTTCCCCCTATAATTTCAATTAATAATAATTAACCATATATACATTATTTTGATCATTTATTAATCTTAAACCATGAATCGAAACCATAAAATTAAAATAATTGAATTAGGCTGTAATTTCATCTTGAGCCATGGGATACAGTGAGAGTAGTCTAACTCTTTCAAATTTCATATGAATGTCCTCACAAATTTTTTTCCTTTTCCATTATTACCCTAATTTATCTCCTAATACAATTTGATACATGATTAGATGGTACAACGTGACTTTTTTTGCCTACCTTTTTAGATTTTCATAATAATAAACATTATGTCTCTTTTGAGTATTTGATAGATAAACATGTTTTTTATTTAATGATATATAGTATATGTTTAATGAGCTGGTACTCGACATTTTTCAGTGGGTTCCCTTTGTATTTTTTCACATTGGTGAGTATTGTGTCATTTACATTGGAGATTTATATTCTTACCAATAATACTTATTGCTGATGACTTAAGTCTAACATCATTGAACACTGTTATTGGGGTAGGGGACCCAATTTTGGATTCATCATCTTGGAATGTCCTAATAATCCTTGACATGAATTGATGTTTTTTCATGACCGTAAATTTGTAAATTTTGGATGTATATGAGGCTTGGGAGTCATTTTGGGAATACAGAGGTTGGAGAGGTCTCTAATAGGGATGAATTTTCCATATGATAATAGATTTTTTTAGGCCACATATGCAGATCCACTGGGGGAATGATGTGCATAGTCAAAAAAAATGTATATGAAGGACACTGAACTTAAATTTATGATTGCCTGGTAGATTTATTATACTATGTATTTTTTTGAGGTTGGGTACCACAATGGGTTTCCACCCTACATGATGATGTCTAAAATTTTTTGGGGTATTTGTATCAGATTTGAATGGGAAACTACTCCCACATTAATTATACATCATATAGGGAGAGTGGGAGAATGGTTCAACATGATTTCATCCACCAGGAAATGTTAAACATATTATGGGAGGTCATTTTACATGAACAAAGGGAGAATAAGTAATTGATTAGTTCAATTAGAAATTATTTACATCTTTAGAAATTTGAAATGGGAAAATTATGTAAACCATAATCCTGGAGATTTACAAATCAGTGGAGTGAGATGGGACATAAATTTCAGGTGGGCATATGAAAATTGGAAAGGAATCTTCTGTGGAAGAATTTACCATTAGTTGATGGCCGTTTTGTAGGAGACATATGTTGAGCCACCGGTTCATGATGTGAACAGTCATACAAAGGATTTCATAGAATAATGTCCTTCCATCTTTGAGGACATGAATGAATAGAGAGATTGGATCCTTTCTAGACACGTCGTATGGATTATGAAAGGGGGCCACCTAAACATGAAATGGAGAATTTATATGGATGGAAATTATCAGGAAAACCATAAAAAAGTAGGGGCATCTGTTTTTCATATGTAGATCAAAATCACATATATGGATGGGGAATCATTATTTTACATAATCCTTGAGAGGTAAGAGGTGAATTGGGCTAGGTTGTTATGATATTTGTAGGACGGCAGTAGGAAAGAAAATGTAAACCACAACATGGAGGTTTTTTGAATCAAGAGGGATGTCATGAGTCATGGGAGCCATTATGAATACTAAGGTTGGATAGGACTCTCTTGAGGATGAATTTTCATTTTTTTATAGAAATATTTTAGGCGACATATGCTGAGTCATGGGGGAATGCTGTGCATAGTCGAAAAAAGTTGTCCGAAGGACACTAGCCTTCCATCTCTGATGTCCATGGATGACTATAGAGATTCAAGATTACTCAAGGCATAGATTTTTATGGATGGCATGAGTGTATTTAGTTACATTAGAGACATTCAGAAAATGATTCACTCAAGGGATTATGTAATCCCCTATATAGAGCTTCAATATATGTAGGGTGAGGCATTTGTCATATATTTAGATTACCCTACATTTTAGCATTGTAAGTCTAGGACCCGGGGTTCCATATAGGGAAGGGAACTATATCATTCCATTTATGGTCATGCTTCTTAGTCCAAAAATCTATATTTATTTTCCATTATGTCATGGTGGATCACCTATAGAGTTCCTTATGCTCATGTGAGCTAGGATCGGTGTGAGAAACCATGGATTATAAGGGTTTCAGGTCACCACATAAAAATGACAAAACCTATAATGAGGAGAACTTATGCTTAAATAAATTAAGTGTAGTTGATATTCATGCAACAAGGATTAACCCCACACAATTTATCATCATGTGGGGTAGATGTAGGGTAATCTTGAAAAGAATGTAGGGAAATATGACCACCCATAAGCATCCATGTAGAAAGGACATGTTCAGTGAGTCTGTGCATTGATTTAATTCATTCGTAGAAAAAGGGATTATTTCAATACCTTCTATGATAGAATCTAGATCATAGAATTTGGGTCAACCACAAATCATTTTAAGGGGAATCCACATTACAAAGGATTCACAATGAATATTCCTTGAGGATATTTTTTCATACATGGTAAGGAAGGGCATTTTTTAAGGTGGCTAAGCTATGATAAGAATCTATGTATCTCTATTGTGTGGTGTAGTTTAATGTCATGCAACTAGGACCCTTATGTCCGTACAGTATATCATTTTGTGGTAAGGATGTTGGATGAGCCATTCACCATCGTTTTGTGGAGACAAATTTTCACAATGACCATAAATAGATTTATGTTAATCATGGTTGGGATATTATGGTATTCAGTAGACATGAGTGATGATAGATGGTGTAAATTAAAGTCATGGGGGCCCTTGGATAAAGAGTAATGACATAATGATTAGAAGCCATTCGGTCTAAAAAGGTAGGAAAGAAACCTCTTGGGGAAACAATTTCCTTGAATTGATTGCAGTTTTTTAGGAAACATATACAAAGCCATCGAGGAATTATTTTCATAGTCAAATAATGGTTTTTGAAGGACATTGGCCTTCCATCCCTGATGGCCACGAACATTTTTGGAGATCAATGATTTCCCAGAGTATGTGATTTGAATAATAGAAAATATGTCCCTAGGAATGTATGAAATATCTAAACAGGGATAATTCGTGAACTAATGATGAATTTACATAAATCTAACTCTTATGTTGGGGGAAATATGATATTTTGACTCATTATGAGTGTCAAAATTGAAACCTATAAATTCTTCTGTGTCCTTAAATTTTTTTTGTAAGAAATTTTGGGCATATTTTGGATCTCGTAACGCTTGGAATCAGGTCACACATGATTTTGGAGGATCCTTTTAGTTTAAACTAATGCGATTTCGATCTTTTATAGATTCCCATGTGCATGTATGACCTATAAATAAATGAAGGGGCCTTCTTTGGGCTACTGTACAAAGATAGGGGTTTTAGAATCACTACATATACTTCAAGGACATGAATCAATCCCCACATAGATCTAAATGTTCCCTACAAAGTCCTGGTACACTTGTAGGGAAATGAGAGGGAATTTTTTCTATAAGTTGTGGATTGGAACGAATGATAACTCCATGAATCACTTTGTATCCTGCAAAGGTAGGAATCAATTCTAAATAGTTCTAAATGTCCTCTGTACTAATCTGACTCGAATATAAGAGTAGGGTCATTTTAATTTCATCCGCTACAGGTGTCGAGTATATCATATTATTCTATGGTTTTTTATGTGTTGTGACCCTTACCACCGATCCAATGATCATTTGATTTATACACGATGTGATAAATAAAGAGTGACAAGGATTTTACTCATATTATGGGGTGATATATGATATAATAGTTTCATTTTTTTATGGTGGTTGGACCAAGATCGAGTGTCGAGGCGTCATTACCTATCCAACTGTTTAATGGGAATCATTCCATACATAGTTCCTTGGGAACATTGTAGTTTAACATCATGGGGTAGGAATAGACTCAATACAATTTAATTTCATGTTCTTTGGAAAATTTTAACCATCTAGTTTGTCATTGTGTGATTAGGATGATTTATTCAATGTAGTTTAACTACTTGAAACTAAGATGCTTCTCCTCTTTTTTGCGACGTGTTTATTTAGAATCCTTGCATTGGTGGGAGCTTTGAGTTGTTTTCCATCCATTTATATCAAAGAATATGTTCAATTGGAACAGAAATTATGTATGAAGTATGGTCCCTCCCAGTTTGTCTCCTGATTTAGGGGTTTCTTCCAAAGTATCATTATGGTTCTAAGGACCAACAACATCTCCCAACCAATAAAATAACAATGTTTAACTTTTTTGTTGAAGGTTCATGCGATCTGATTTTGGTAGACTTTCAAATGGTGAAAATTTTTGCAGCATTTTCTCATCTTTATTATCCAAATCATCATTAGATTTTTGGGTTTTACCGTCTATAGAATGTTGATCAGAAACAGAAATGCGAAATGATGGAAATGGTACATTGGTGTTAAAAATCACCTTTTTCCCATCTACTGTTGAGTACTGGGAGGCAGTGTAGGTCATGGTACGATAAGCCAATAAATCATAAAGGAACTTGTATTGCCATGATTTCTTATCCTTTTCCAATATATTATAGAGTATGTTGGATAGTGTCCTTTTAAAATCAACTAATTTTCTATTGGATGTGCATTGTAGTGGAAAAAATGGTTGGGTTTGATTCCATACTATTCATAAAAATTTTCTAACTCAGTAGAGAAGAAGTTGGTTCAATTGTAAATCTGTATTGTATTATTGACACCAAATACGAAAATCATGTTGGGTTTCACAAAGATAACAATTTTTTCCCCGACCTCTTTAAGGGGTATGGATTATCCCCATTTAGAGAAGATGTCAGTTGCTCTGAGAATGAACTATAATTGTCTGGCTAAGGCGGGTAGATTTTGTCCCAAAACATCTATCCTCAATATGAGAAATGGACAGGAGTACATGGCTGTGTGAAGTAGCTCCAGTTTTTGGTGAATACAATTGGCATGAATGTGGTAGGAATATCACTTCCTGGTGAATATGGAAAAATCATGTATCATAGTTGGCCAATTGTATCTCATCCATCAGATTTGATGGGAGGTATTTGCTTCTGAATGGAGTGCTCCACAAGATCTAATGGTCACTTCTTTCACGATGGCAGAAGACACTTCTTCATAGATGAACCTATGAAGGACCCCCCATCAGGATCTTGTTTGTATAAAACCATTTCATGGTTTTTGTAATTGTACAAGACAATATTGACTACCCACCTTGGGATATGTTACTTTCCACCCCAATCTAGCAAGAGTTCCCCCCTCGAGAGGCAATTTGAAATGGGAGTACTATAGTTGGTGGGGTGACCATAAGGCTCAGAAATGAGGCTAATATCTTCAATTACCACTGAATTTCTCTGAATGAACTGGGGGACCATCCAATGGTGGGAAATACTGATGACTGATTCATCCAGTTCTAGATTATCCATGGTTCAAGCTGAAGTTTTCCAATGGATCGGCTAGAGCATTTTGTTACTATGGGACATAATTTAGCATTGGTTCAGAAGGGAACTCCACCATCATTTCTCAAAAATGTTTAATAAAATGTAACAAAACTTATTTCTTAATTGAATATTCATTTTTGAACTGCTTGATGACACGAATCAAATAACCTTTTAACTTTAGGCATACGTCTCATGCAAGAAATGCCATCTCCATGCCTACAATGAGGGCCTAATATTCTTCTTCGTTATTTGTACACCCCTATGCACATCAGAAGGAGCAAGGCATGACAACCTCTTCTAGTTATATTATTTGGATACCCAACCGTACATTTTTGATCTTGGGATCCCCCATCCATTTCTCTATTGAGATTATTGATGCATCAATAAGGTGCATTTTCAATGCTTGGGGGCCTTCTTGGATGTATAATAATTCACTATAAAAAAATAATTATCTAATGGGTTCATTTCTACTGAGGGGTGATCTGATAATAATTTTTATAATGTATGAACTATTATGGATTTTTGGGGAATCTATAATATGTAAAACTATTATAGGATGACTACCCACTGTGATTGGTATGTAGTTAACATTTGTCGGCAGAGGATATACTTGAGCGGGTTACAACGAATGACCAGATGGACCTCATGGTGATGCAGGTGATGAAGGAGTTTCTGAACCACAAATATTAGGTTTATGTATTTTGATTCAATTCTTGAATATCGAGTCTCTCCATCAATCATTGTTTGGAAGTGGTAGTAGTGACATTTCTCTCTACCAGCATCATTTTTCGGGACGACGAAAGTGCGTATGAATTATTCAAAGGAGGCTACAATCAAAAATAGTAGTATCCCCTTAACTGGTGGAACCATCACCAATAGTGTAAAGATATATCTTATAATATTGTCAAATGCTTCTTAAAAATCATTATCCCACTCAAATGAGACCCCATTATTTATTAACCTTGTAAAAGGAAAACATTTACCAGAAACGTTGTATATAAAGTATTAAATGAAGTCCACATTCCCCTAAATTCCCTTCAATTCGGTGTGGTTGCAAGGTGGGGATAAATCAAGGATTTCATTATTCTTAGCAGGGTTGACTTTGATGCTGCGATGACATACAACGAAGATGAGGAATTTCCTAGAGGTAAATCCTAAAAAATTATTTCAAGGATTCATATTCAAATTGTGTTGTTGTATTTTAATGAAAAATCATTCCATGATCAATCAGGTGGTTGGAGTTCTGTCGGGATTTAACCACCAGATCATCGAGGTAGAACTCTATGAAAATTACCCAGAAGGGATTGAAAGTGCGATGCATGGTGTGCTGAAATGTAGCACCATCATTTTTCAAACCAAATGGAATCACCTTATTACAGAACACACCATGAGGTCACTCTAAGAAATAGATTATTCATCTCCATATGCAATTCAATTCTAGTTGTATCCAAAATAACCACCAATGAAAAATAATACCTCATATCTGGAAATCACATCGATCAACAATTATATGATCTGGACTGATAAATCATCTCTTAGGAATTTGTGATTGAGGCCCATAAAGTTAATGTAGAATCTACTTTTATCATTGTTTTTTACAAGGAATTTATTTTTTAGCTAGATCACATATTATACATCCCTAATGATTTTATCTTTGTTTATTTTTTCATCTTTATCCTCTATTTTGGTAGCATGTGTCAGGTGGGTCCTTGTGGCAACCTTCTTGTAGCCACAAATGGTATTCTAATAGACCCAAAAGATGAGTGTAGACCTCAGGATTGAGGCCATCAATTTATATGAAATTATAGGAAAAATCAACTCAATTATTATTTAGGAAGGAGTTATATTTGTGTTTTTCCTTGAAAGGCATAGCCACACTAATTAGAGTGGGTCGCGGGTCATCTTCGTCACCCAGGTTTATGTCTATAGGTTCATTTATTGTTGTGGATAAACCTACATCGAATGAGGGAGGGGAATCATTGAGGTCACCTTCTTCATTATCTTCATCATATTTTTCCACTTCTAATAGAGAGAGGATTCTCAAGATGATATATTTGGAATTGGGAGAGAAACAATAACTCTGATTGATTGAAACTGAAACAACTCTTTTTTCCTTGACTATCCATTTGGAATTCCTGAGAAAGGATTTAATTTCCTTGCATTATTTTAGTAATAGGATGGCATCAAATGCCTCATTAAGTAAGATGGAATCTATATGTGTTCCCGAGGATGGGATGAGAGCATCATTATATGGGACTTCCCAATCATTATAGCAGACACCATTCATTTTAGTGTATTTGGAATTTGAAACTATAACCTAAATCTAGCCGACGGCTGAGTCCATATTTAAGATTGAAAATATGTACTCAAACTGGTTTCTAGGTAATGTGTACTCATCCCCATGATGTTTGATGGAATCGACATTATCCATTTCCAATCCATCTAGGGTGGTACTTCAATCAACGATGTCAGCCAATGACTAATTCTCTAGCAGTTCATAGAACCCATTCATCGATGTAATGTGACTCACTTTATTTTAATGGGGATTTATTAGAGTAAAATTTCATATTGTTCAAATTATCACAATATTTGATGCATTAATGGTATGAAGATATAATCACAGCATCCTGATGCAACCATGGCCTTTTGAACATGATGTTTAATGCCATACATTTCTACACTACCAGAAACTCAAAATAAGTCATGAGGACACCATGCCATGTTTTAATCATGATTCTTACCATTTGAATCTTCTCGATTTTGTCATATACTACTATATTTGTGGTGAAAAGTGATAGATTTTCCCCATTTTAGCCTAACATACAATGTCTTCTCATCAAGAAGAGGTTGACTCTATATCCATTGTCGATGAATATTATTTGGAGATCAATTCAATTTACCTCAACAATCAAATATAAGGTTTTTATGTTCCCTTAAATGATGGTGTCCTCATCCTAATTTGTTAAGGATATGGAATCATGGAATTCTTCAGGATTGGTCTCATTCTGATATACAATAATAGCTACTACTTCGGCCTTGAATTCTTAGGGACATAGTAAGGCTTATATGAGTTCCTTCCTAAGGTCTGCAGATAGACTCATGGTATCTAGGATCAATTTCTTGGTCGGTACAGATGCTAGGTTCTTTAGAATATCATATTTAATCTCAAATGGTCAATGATTCCTAGATTTGGGATTCTAATTAATGGTTTATTTAGGGGATTGAGCTTTGGACATAGAAGGTGTGGCCTTTATGATCGTAGCTGACGGTGATGATGTCCTTCTCGAGTTTGGTGGAATTAGTCTGCATGTATACCATCGGCGATTAGACATTTGATCTTCCTCTGATGGATACTCCAAGATTATTGGCCTCATATTTCATCTGGTGGGGAAAGAGAAACATTATTGTTCTTATTGTGTCTACATGATAGTTCTTCTATGAGATTTCACTACAATAACATTTTGAGTTATGGCATGGCTAAGAATTTGAATCTGGCCAAAATCAATCTTTATTGGAAACCTTCAGCCTGTGTGCCCTATTCCTCTAGATCTCTATTTGGACGTGGGGAATTTGGGTTTATGGACATGGTCTCTATTAGATAAGGGGTCTATCATGTGAATGGCATTTACAGATCGAAAGATAAATTCTTAATCTAAAAATTATTATGTCTAATTGTATTCTTATAATGGTGTCGTTTTCAAGGTGATTCCCATTGTCCCATTTGGAGGGGTTGTACCAATTTCCCTATATGGTGGGCTGGTGCTCAATGTTCCATTGGGTGGGGTAGTGCTCATCTTCCCTTTGGGAAGGGTGGTGTCTATTCTTTCAAGTCTGTTGTTTTAAAGTCTGAAAGTGTCATGACTGGCTTCAACATTGGTGTAGGCTAGTCATCATTCTCCTAAATTCTACCCTTCTGGACCTCAGATAACCACAAGGATGAAAATGATGGCTATGTATCATCATGAGCCATTATGGGCATGTTTGGCTTCTTCAACTGTGCATGGAGGATTCCATGAGCTCAGTGGACTGTTTTTCGAATAATCTAACTATCATTTTTGCACCTTTTTGCGTTGTTTGTATGCCATTATTGTTCATCTATCCGGTCAAATGTGGAAACATACACAACATGTGCTGGTGGCAGACCCAAATTTACATTTTTGGAATCTACCATATTTTGTAGGAGATCCTTGATGATGAAGCAGTCTTGTATGGTGTGCCATAGTATCAGGTTATAGGGACAATAATTTGGATGGTCATCGAGACAAACTTCATCAGCTCACATTGGATCTGGTAGCTAGATCAAGTGGGAATTCATGGAGGATATGGATTATTTATACGATATTTCATCTCATAACGAGTAGAATTTTTTTCTTCATTCCCCAAACGGATTTCTTATATCACCATTTCAGAAATCTTACCATGGTGGGGGTGGATGTTGGTGGCTAGGGAGTCATGCATGGTTTGGTGGAGGCCTCCCAACTAGAGAAGGGGTCGTGGGTGGCTTATGTGTGATAGAAGCTATATCAAAATTTCCTATTACTTTTCCAGGGGATCATAGGGCCACCTGGGACTTCAGATTTGTCCATTGTAAAGAGTCTAATATCCTTTGGGAAATGGTGGAAAATTTTTGGAACCTACTTGTGTACTTTATTAGGATGAGTGGTGTCCATAATTTATCATATATATTACAGATTCATATATCGATAATTTCATCCTAGTGGAGTCGTTGGTTAAGGATGTATGGAACACCCTTCCATATAGAAATGAAGTATTAAACTCTATCATTCTCTTGAAACATTTAGTTGGTGAGATCACGTACCATTTTCTTTGGCAATGTCAAACTGATCACAAAGATAAACTATCACCCGAGGTCCTCTTAACCTATGATTTTGTTTGATGTAAAGCTATTATACCATAGTAATACTGAACCTTGTAGAGTTTTCATGAAGAACCTATGTTCTGTTTCATTTTTATTCTCTTGGGTGACCATCATGGTGTCATAGTAAGAGGTATAGTGAATTAGTTTTTGTTCTTGGTCCCCTAAACCATTGGATAGAAAAAATACTAAATTCCTAAAGCTTATAGGTGGAAGAACATTGTTCATCTAATCAGGTTAATGTTTTCACTCTGGTTGTAGCAGTGCGTATCTCCAATCCGTAGCTATTAGTTGGGCTATCAATTGCTCGATATTTTTCATGGGGCCTTGATGTTGATATTACCGTGCTTGAGCTTGGGTGGGTGTAGTAGGGGAAATGATTGATGTATCAGAATTGCTAGTATTTTGGGATGATATCCAACTAGGGGTATCTTTTATGGGTTTACATGAATGTATTCTGGCTTCTTTCCCAGTGGACGGAAGACTTGATGTCCTTCAGGGGTATGATTCAAGTAGGGTTATGGTCCAGGTGCCAGATTAGACCTGCATCTGAGCAAATATCATTAATCGGGATGAGTGCATGTGGTTGGGGCACTAGTTATGGGAACACCTATTGATGTTTTTCTAAATGAAAACATATGAAAAGATATCTCCCTCAATGCTTCTTGACATTGATTCTCTTATGATCTTTCACTTTTTCCTCATACTTAGATATTCTTTCCTCAACCCTAAGGGAGAAATTCTTAATGGGAGGTGGAGGAGGGTCATTAATGATAATGGATTTATTAGTCACATTTTTGGTTATATTTGATGGAGGAATTAATGGGTTTTCTAAGGGTTCACCCAATGTTAGGGTAGCTCTCTGAATCCAAGTATGCACAACCTTGACCTTGGTTAAGACATCCTCTAAGAATGAACCATCTTCTATTACATTCACTCCATTTGTATCATTTATCATGAGACCCATTGGGATGATGTTCACAATGTTCACTAATGCATACCGCATTGGGGGTGGCATACTAGATACCAAATGGTAGGAGAGTATTTTGTGCCCTTTGTTGGAAATTCTCCTCCCATTCTATAGTATCCATTGTATTTTGTGGAAATTATTGACTAGGATGATACCTAATCATACCTCATGATATAACTTCATCTCAAAGGGTATGAATCAGGAGATAGGGTGGAATGGGTGGCCTTTCTGTTTATCTTTCGTCCCTAATAGGAGAATACAAACATCCACTATTCGGGATCTTGAGGTAAAAATTCCCACAGCCCTATGGGATTGGGTTGCTCCTGTTCTTCTGTTGATTTACTACAGCCTGGATTTGTTGGTCTTACATAGGCATTTTGAGTTAAAAATCCTAATATCCCTTCGGTATGGGTTTGCTACAATATATCCATGGTAGCCACTGATATTTTCTCCCATTTTATTTAACACACACCCACGTGGGTGTGAACAATATATGGAAATAGAACCTTGTGTGATTTATTGGATTTCAAAGACATGAGTAGTAATTGCTGGTTAGTTTCCCTTATGTGGGAAGGATGTTGGACGTTCTTAGTATCCAGGATCAAAATATTTTTGATGTCTTGATCTCGTTGGGCCTGGTGCTTTTGGGACTTATTCTATGTTACATTTTTTTGGGTAATCAATCTTTCCTGAGTATGGATTTATTTTTATTTCTTCTTTTGTTTTATGAAATTTGAAGATGTCATTTCCAATGAGATTTACTAGAAGGGACGTGTGGTGAAGTTTAGAGCACCAAAATCTCCCAATCCTTGAATATGAACTCTTGATAGGGTGTGTAACTCCCCAAGCTCCGGTGGTATGCTTCTCTTGGAATAATAGAACAACTTGCATTGTACACAACTCTATGTTCTTGCACACCATGACCAATCAAGCAATCCATTTAAAAAATATTTATGAATAGTAAAACCCACCTTTTGAAATTCATGAAATTATAATTTTCATAATGGTTTTCATATTTGGATTTATAATCTCAAAATTATCTAATATTGATTTTTTTTATTTTTCGGAAAACCTTCAATTTTTGATGAATAGTTCAAAACACTACATTATTGTTTAAAATCGAATTTTTATTTAAATAATTACTTTTTATTTAAATTTATATTAAAGAACAAATAAAAAAAAAATTCTTATATTGGTCCAATTTAATTAATTACAGTCATTTTATAGTAATATTATATATATAAATTTTTATTGAACTTTTTAACGTCTTTTACCCACATTATAGGCATATTTTCAAATTTTCTTAAAACACAATTTTACAGCTTCAGGGAATTTAATTTAATAAATATAAGACACATAGTTTCCATATGTAAGTAAAATGTGGTTCAATATGATGAAAATAAATTTTGGCGAATTATAACTTTTGAATTTTATTTACCACATATAAAAGTAAATATTGTAATTAAATGTAAAAAAATATTATACTAATATAAAAGTATGTCAAAACATGTCCTATTCTATTGGATAAGTGTTTTCTGACCAAAACCAACCTTAGTAAAAAATATGATCCATTTTGATCCACTTGGGAAAGACTAGTACATTTATTGTATTTTATTTAATGAATAGAAAAAAGTATTAAATTCAAAATTTAATAGCTAAACAATTTCAATATAGGGTAAGAAATAAGATTAATACAACTGTAAATATTAATTAAGAAAATAAAATGATTTTATACATAGTGATATTTTCTTTAAAATTTTTAGACACTATGTAATTAAATTTATTTATGACACAATGATAATGCAGTAATTACCTTATTAAAAACAGATTAAAATCAATGATATTTATAATATTAAAATAAATGTAAATTTAATCTTTTTGTTCACTAAATGAATTAACTATGTGAATATGGAAGTTTAGGGTCGAATAAATATAATTTTTTCTATGTAAAATTGTTGTTGTGACTTTATCAAAAATCAATCACTAAAAAGTTTCAAAATTAAAATAAATTAGTTTTTAAAATAAAAACTATTTTAAAAAATGACATAAATCTTTTAAAATTCTATAGTTCAGAAAAATAACATTTATAGTGATAAAAATTATATTAATTTTCTAATTTTGGTTCTCTATGAATTTTATAGCCCTCATATTAACAATGTCGTATAAACATACATGAAGATATAGTAAAAGATAATCTATTTAACTAATTGTAAAATCTAAAAGATAAGGTTAATAAGATGACCTAAACATGTCCAAAAAATATTTTTTCGATAGTAATTAGAACAATATTCATCTCTCCCTCTATATAAATAAATTCTGCACTATTATAAACCAAAATTAGTTTTATTATAAAATAATATTTCAAGGTTTTTCCTAAAGTGTCCATCACCCCTCTTTAAAAAGGGAACCTCCCTTTCTTTTTAATTAATGCCAAGAAAGCCATTTTCTTTGCCAAAACCATACAAAATCAATTCCTAAATACCCTAAATTCATCATGGGGGTCTTGCATTGAGAAAAACTCAAATCTATGAATCTCTTTTGTCTAAATCAAAAAGAAAACATCCAAAGAATATGTGATTATTTTAAATCCTCATTAAATGTTTGTTTCTTCCCATACATCATCTTTCTAAATTGTTTCCAAAAAAAGTAATAAATCCCGTATCATATATATAATTATATTTTAGTATTATCATGATAAAATTATATTCATTATTTTATACATTTATCAATTAATAATATCACTATGTGTGTGTACGTATGGCTTACCATCTCTACACCATGGTATAATTTGTTATTAGACATTACATTATTTGGATGGATAATTCTATGAGTATAATAGGAATAAGTAAATAATATTAAATTATTATCATTATTTATAAGTAATATACCATCCTGTTCCATATCATTTAATCATGGAAGGAACAATATTGTCGCTCGGGCGTACGTACGACATACCGTATCCACGACACGATGAGATTCATTCTCCGTGTAAAACATCCATGAGTCATTATATAATATATATATATATATATATATATTCTTAAAAATTATGAAATATATGAAAGAATAAGTCTACTAGTATTATATATACACATTTATTTAATTATATTTCATTCACATACTTCCATTCAATATGATAAGGGAACAAAAACAGTGTTCTGGCATATGTACGACCCACCCTCTCTAAGAACTATGTATTAAAATTTATATATATCTCTTTTATTTATATTTAAAATATTAATATATATGATATATAAATCATATTATACATTTTTTAAGTATGTAAATCATGATCTAGATAATATGATCAATAATAACAAGTCAAAACACTTATGATAAACAAAACGATATTACCCTAAATGTTTCATTAACATTGAAAATTTAATAAATGGGTAATATAATGTCATAAAATAATCATATATGACATCATAAATATTATTATTATTAGTATACAAGTTAAAAATATGTTTAAAACATTATAAAGGAGTTTCAAACACGTACGGAGAGTGTCATATCTAAGGTAAGGGTTAAATCCTCAATCTCATTATTATAAGAGATTGTTTATTTGTATATATTTATTGCGAAATATTTTTAATCCATGCCCATTTATTATAAAAATGATTTCAAATGGAATATTTTATGGTTTTATGGAAGGGTATCTTTAACTAGATCATCATTTTAAATGTTTTAATGATTTATTTTTCTAAATAATTTAATTAATATATATTTTTTGAAAATGATTTTATGAATTTAATTATATAGACATGATTGTTTTAAAATGATAATTCATTTAAAAAATTTAAAATTTTAATGGGACACTTTGATTCAAAAATATATATTTAATGAATTCCTTTATAAATCTTAAGACTTGTAAATGATTTTAGGAAAAATTATATTTTTCAAAATATGTTTTGCTGATCATTTTCAATTATACAACATCCTTTACTGTATATTATTTTTGATTGAGGTTGATTTAGTATGATGAAATATTCTATATTTAATTTAACGATTATTTATATTTTTGACTATGGATGTGCTCTTTTTATAAAACTCATGGATTAAGGTTTATGTATTGACATTTATCATGCTAGTTTTAATATGAATGTTTATGTTTTGTTTTAGCCTTTTCATATAAAGAATAAATGGGACTTAGTATGTGACGTGTGGGGCCTACTATAGCCTCTCAATGCATTGGTAAGTATCAAGAGATTGACTCATGTCTTGGAACGAGTCCTTGTCAAAACTTATATTATTGGTCTCGGCACAAGTCCTTGACATTATTGTTAAGATGTAAGGCATTATGCATTCGATTTTTATGAGATTAGCTATTAATATTACATGTGATTAGTTTATTAGTAGAATATCCATGTGATAAATTAAATCAAATAATTTGATTTATCTTTTATATATTATGCTGATCTTATTATTAAATGGATTGTGTTTCTATCTTATACCTTTCCAAAAATGTTTATGATTATTTTTGATATCTTAGGCTATTTTGTTTATCCATACTAAGAAACTGAGCTCACCAATTTCTTATGTTTTATTTTCCAAGGATGACAAGAAGTTTATTATGATTGATATGCAGGGTTATACTAGTTGAATAGTGGTGTTATCAAATGATTATCTACGAAATATTTTTTGTTAGATACCATAATGTAAATTACTTTTATATAATTTATTTTTCAAGATTGCAAAAGTGATAGGCTCATGAATGGATTACTTGTAATAATGAAATTGTATTAAAATAATTAACCATATTCATGCCTCTAGGGTCTGGGTGTTACAGTTGGTATTAATGAAATTTTAACAATAACCATGGAAATATTTTTAGAAAAATAAAATTAGGGGTCATATCCCTAATATTGAATTTGAGGATATGTATTGAAAAATATTATAGAATATTTAAATAGAGATTATGTTGGTATTAAAATAAATAAACCCCACTCTAGATAATAAAAGTGAATATAGTTCTGGAACAGATGTAACTAGGGGTTAAAACTCTGAAAAGGTGTTCCATGTTTGACTCGGGGTATCCTGGTACATGACAACAGGTCGTTCTGCACACATAGTTTGACACTCCAAGGGGATATGCTTATGCTAATTCTGATTTTCTTCATAAATCATTATTAAGGATTTATGAGTATATATACCCTCAATGGAACCATATTTATGATTATGGATGACATATGCATAAAATTTTCAGTTTATGTTAAGTATTTTATTTGTATGGATTTATTCATTATGATTTATAACATAATCTAGTGTATGCCATTGTTTTGAAATGGGGCTTGTTGGAAAAAATGGAAATTATTATTAATTCTAATAATCCATGTAGCTATTTACATCCTATGAATGATAATTATAGTGGAGATGGTGACACATCTGGTATTTAATAGATTATAACCATTTCGGGACTATTGACTGATGTTACGAATAAATACCTTACCCATATAGAGCATCCTAATCCACAACATGCAAGATCAATGATAGAAAACATCATGAGAATAAATCCTCCAATATTATATGGGAATACTAATACGTTTGTTTCTAAGCGGTGAATATGTTCCATGGAGAAAAAATTCTTACTTTGGGGAGTAACAAGACACAAAAAGTTGTTATGGTTGTCTATCGGATTTCAGGACATGCAGATCAATGGTAGTCATTGATTCAAAACACAAAGGAGGATGAAGAATTTAGAAATATTTAATGGAGTGAGTCTAAAGATATTTTCTTATAGACATCATATTCAACACATGATGTAAGATTTATATATTCTTTCAGGGGTTAAAACCATTTCGCCAATGGGAATTGGTCTCACAATCTTTCGCATCATACTAATAAATAGTCTCATGTGTTATCTAGAGATAAAATCTATTCTCTATGTCTTATGACATTATAGTAAAGTAATAGAGGAAGAGAATTTTGTTGAAAGATATATATTAAATGAAAAATGGAAAGATAGATTTTTTCTTTTGGGATAAATGTCGGAAGAAACACCCTAGTACCTGCCTAAATGAAATGTGAGTTTGTTACAAATGTGAATAAAAATATCACCAATCATGTGATTATAAGGGAATGAAAGAAGATTTGAAATGTTATAATAGGAATTATATGGGACATTATTCAAACTATTTTCTAAAAATACAAGAAAATATATCTCTGATGAATAAAAAGGATCAAGTTCAATCTTTTGTTGTTACTATAGTCTAAGTGGATTAAATAATGTATTGGGTTTTTGGATTCAAGAACTATATTATGGTTATAAGAATAATGGGATGTAAATAAGGACTTTAATAAATTAATTTTTGGATTTCATTATGTTTTTAATATGATGAAGGTCATCATATATTCATTATGTGACAATAAGTGAAAAATTACGTTTTTTGGGGATTCTGGTGTTAATATTGAATTTGGAAATTTAAAGAACTTTTAGATATTTATTAGACATATGTATTTTGGAAAACTCTAATTGCTGGAATTGATTAATTTTAACATTTTATAGTATTTTATATGAATATTAAATTTTTTAAGATTTTTTTGGAATGTTATAATACTATAGTTATAGAAATTGGATGATCGAAAGGTTGGGTGATAACCCCTCACGTCGGACAAAGCTATAGGAATCGAACCCCCAACAAAAGTGTGAAATGACATTATCACCTACCACTATCCTAAATAAAGACACTGGTTGTTATTAAATAGTTTTGAACATTTAAATGGTATATATTTATATTGGGTACCTTATACGATTGAGATAAATAGAATATTTTTGAGTATTATATTTTGAAGAGAAATATAAGTTTTTTTGTAGGAATTATTGAAATGATGAATCTCTACATGTAAATAAAGTATGAATCATTGTATTATTAGTCTATTATAAAACACTAGGAAAACGATCAAAAAACCAGAAATGTTTTCCTACTTATTTATTTTGTGATGAATCAAATCGTCTTTTAGATCATAGAAGATTTATTGAGAACTAGTTGTTCACATTTTTCTAAAAAATATTCCCTATACATCAGAACATGATGGTTCATTGTCTATTCCATATCCATGTTTTCTTACATGGTACCCTAATATGGGTTATTTCAGGTAACCATTATACATACCTTTCATTAATTTTAAATAGTGTCCTCGTAACCACCCAAACATTTACTAATGAAAATTCATCTTGAACTCAATAAATTCATTATTTGTAAGATGGTTATATAAGCCATATTAACATATTTGGTTTTATGTTTATTGATTTCAAAATACTGTTATGAATTGTTTCCATGGTTTATATAGCTATTGACCAGCGATCAGATGATTAATATAAATATATGGCTTTAACAAATCCAATTCACTCAGAAAAAGGAAGTTATGGAATCATCCAGTAGAATTGTTATGTAAGAAGCCCATTTTTCTGAACAAGGTAATAGGTGTTGCCACTGGGCTTCTCTCTTGACCATGACCAGGACAAGAATCAACATGTTACTCTCAAATGGATCCTACTATGGGAGATGTGGAAGCTGGTATAGATTACCACCATAGTGATGTTATCTGTGCTACCCCAAGAGTCGGTCACCATCGCACACCTTTCCCTCAGGTCATATGATGTTTTTATAAGGTGTTATGTAACAAAACCCTAGAACTATGATTATGTGTATTATTTTTGTATAGAATAATGAATATACATTCATTTTATTATTGTTAACATGTATATATTCTTCAAAGAAAAATTGTATTTTAAGTTAATATTCATTTAAGAAATTGGTTATGATTAATTAATTAATTTTTTTAGTTAAATAATATTTTAATAAAATATTATTACTAAATTAATTTTTATTAAAAATAAATTATCGTATAGTTTATTTGAAAGAGTTGTGATTTTTATTAAGGTGTGAAAGTAGTTTTTATCAAAACCCGTGAATTTTAAATAAATGTTGATTGTTATTTTTAACATAAAAAAATCACGTATTTATAAATTTATTTAGATAAAATTAATATTATTTTTGGAATTAGTACATCGAAATATTTCAACAGTAAATTTCTCACAATTTTTTGATACAGTCAAATTTTTGGGGGAAAATTAAATATTGTTTGATTATATAAAATGTTTAATGAAAAACTAATGACCCAATATTAATGTAATTAAAAAATATAAATGGGGTTTTATTCCAATATATGTTTTAACATAAAAATAATATTATTTGACTTTTTTTTAATTTTAGAATGCCTTAGTGGACCCTCCAGGACATATAAAACATTTTTTCTCTTCAAATTGATATTCCTCACACTATGACTGACATCCACATAAGAAAGCATAATATTTTATGAATTTTTTAATTGGACATATAAAATAATCTTTTCCACTCCCCTATGGAAATATCCAAGGGCTGGATTGTGGTTTGGATTAGTTTAATGTGTTGTGTCCAAATCAAAAATAATAATGAATTTCTTCTCTTTTCCTATATAAACCAACCCAATATACCACTTCCTCATCAGTCAAAACCATTGATGCATGACAAACTCTTACCTCCAATCTCATGAATTTACCCAATACTTCCCAAAGCTCCTAGTAATCCTCTCTCAAGCCTCTCCCAAGCCTTTTAGATCACACATCCATGTAAGGAATTTCTTCCTATCTCATTTTTATCTATGTTTCTTTATATTTTTATACCATTGTATTTTCAATTAAAAATATATTTTGTATGATTTAAATCCTCCCAAATACTAGTTTCCATATGTTAGATGATTTATATTCCCCTTTATCTTCAATTTATTTCCTCTCATGTACACCCTTTACCACAACAAAATTCCATAATGGATTTCATTCTTTTTCATTTTTTTCCAACTTTTTTTATGTTGTAATTCCCCTTCTAATTTCAATTAATTTTTTTTATGATTCTGCACCTCTCCCATACATACCTATTTATTTTTGAATGATGAGATACTTATTTCTCTCTTATTAATGCCTCCCATTTAGACCCATTACCATGACGAAATTCGATAAGGAATTTATCTCTCCTCATTTACATTCAAGAAATTATTTTGTTTTATGAATATAAATTCCATTACTAATGTTGGGACATGTATTTACATGACCCCATTTCTTTAAATTTTATGTTAATATGATGATAAACCCCTTTCTGTCTCATCAACCATTTTTATGAATTCTTATGTCATGTCCTTATGCTGCTGAAATTGCATCGCGAGTTTCAAAGCCAAATCCATTGTGTAGTGAAAACAATTCCAATTTTTCTATCATGGGTTTTCACCTTTATATACATTTACTTATTCAATATGGAGTTTCATGTATGATTTAAACATTCCTTTATCATGGAATAAATGATTATTTTTAATGAATACATGTTATATGGGCCTTGTGGAACACATATGCAGGAAATAAAATGATTAAGGAGGTTGTGCACTAATAGCACTCAAATGCATTGGGTGATGATTAATATCATTATACATCAAGTAAAATGATGTTTTCATAGTGATAATTCATGTTCAATGATGGTTTACTCATGGTCCATGTGCAATGAGACTTGGCTCATGATAATATCATGTTAAATGGTGTTTCCACATTTCCATTTTATGACAATCATGTTATATTGTGCCTTTTTGTTAATTTTTCTCTTATGCTCTATTGAAATGTCTATTTCCGGACATGTATGGTATTATTTATGTAATTTTTTGTTTACTCCCTTACTGGACATTATAACTCACCCTTTTCTTATGCATGTCCTCTGGTTATTCCATGCAATTCTATGTACGAAGGAATGTGAGTGGCCATGTAAAACATGTTTTTAATAAAGATGTTGTGTTTTATGTTCAAGGTTTATATGTAATGTTACTATTCCCCAAATACAATAGAACTCTAAATCTTCTATGTTGTATCAAGTGATGATTTTATGTAATAAATTATGTTTATGTGTAAAAAAAGAGCAGTGTTGGTATAGTTGGTATTAGAGAAAATGTTTATTTATTTAGGGTATTAGGATTAGAAAACCCAAGTGAAAGATGTATGGATGAGGCTATGTATAATAGTAAATCACAAAATATTGTTGAGAATTGAGTAAGTGATTTATCATAAAATTAATTCTCTATATGGATATGAGTAGGTAGAGGCAGCTCTGGCACTGATGTATCTAGGGGTAAAACCCAAAAACACCACATTGAGCTAGACTCGACTGGGAACTGGTGCATGACAACGGGCCTTTCTGCACACTTGGTTATGAAAATCCTGGGGGATAGGCTTTGGTAAATTCATTACCTTTGCATGGACCATTATGAAGGGAATTAGAAATTCCCCAAAGAATATATGTTAGGAAGTTGGTCATGAATAACATAGATTGAAGATTATAAATTTATATGTTAAGGAGATTAATATAATTTAAATCTTAATCCTATAATGTCTATGGATTACCCTTCACGTGTTGATATGTTTAAGATACCTACCCCTAATTTTCCTTTTATTGTAGTAAATGGCTAGAAATATGAGGAATATGGCTAACAACTGATATGAGGGGAAACATGATGAGTGTCCCAACATGATTCCCAATCAAATGGTGGTCATGTAAGACATATCATGACTAAGCCAAACCAGCTATAAAAAATGTCATTTTACAATGGAAACTTTTTTGAATTCCCATGGAAATCAAGGAAGAGGAAGATGACATCTCATGAAAGTCTATCTGATAATGTTGATAATGAGTGGAAGACCTAAGTTATTTTTTGCAAAAAGTGTGAAATGACGCACCAAGGGAAATGTCAGAAAGGGTTTATGAGATATTTAATGCGCGCAATAGAAGGGAACAAGGTATCAAATTTCAATGAATGAATGGATAATGTGATGGATGGAATAAAAGTTCCACTTAAGTAATATTACACAGTTATATGCTATAAATGTAGAGAATTCAGACATTACCCAATAAAATGATATATTGCAACGACTAAGATGCATGACGAGCATCAACAACCACCATGATCAAAGGATAATTAGAATTATTATGCTAAGATGGATAATAGTGAATTAATAACATGTAACCACTACATTATAGTTGAGTATGTCATATTGTATTTCAATGCATGTCTTATTAGTATACCTCCAATATTTTCTTTGAACATTGAGTCTACATCAAAATTCATATTAAATCATTAAGAAAGGAAACATATTATTTTTCTTGTATCAAATTTGGATGACTGTGGGAATATTCTTTTTGAAACTTTTATAAGTGTACTATTGATGAAATTTGAGGAATAAAGAAAAAGTCATTTTCTATGCGTCATGAAGTTGAATGTTCATGAGAAAAACTATCCAACATAAGATCTTGTGTTTACTATAGTGACGCTCTCATTAAATGTTTGGTGGAATTAACTCCTTGGGGAGATGTGTGAAATATACACAGACAAAAAAAGCCTCAAGAATGTATTTACATAGAAAGAGTGGAGTATATACCATTAAAGATGGTTAGAGCTGATCGAAGACTAGGACTGCTCAATACATTACAACCCTGAAAATGTGAACAAATTGAAGGATGCTCTAATTAGAAATGGCCCATCAATTTTATCATTGATGAGATTGAAAATAGATCCAATCTTCTAAGAATTGATGTATATATACATGGGAATCAAAATTGATAGAATATCATCAATACATTCACAAATGATTTCTCAACCGTCACTTTTGCAATGGTTAAAGGATGATAAAAATGTGATGTGGTAATTCAGAAGAGAAAAGTAACTATTAGAAATGATAAATCAATGGAGTTCAATGTTAATAAAGAAGGAATTGTGATATTTGTGACAAGAAAATTTGTTCCAAAAAATATGGAGTTAAAGAATGATCATTTGGATGAGGAACAAAGTTCAAATTTCTCCATTGGCCATGGAAATAAAAATATGTATCGATATATCTAAGAGCTTTATTGGTTTGATAAAATGAATAAGGTGATATCTGAGTATACACCAATATGACTAGTATGTTAGTATGTGAAGGATGAGGGGAAGAAGTCAAAGGGGATGATTCCACCATTACCCATACAATAATGAAAAGTCAAGAACATCTCCATGGACTTTATCACTAGAATTCTGAAGACATCCAAAAGAAAACAATTCTAGTTGTGCAGTTACAGATCGTCTTATAAAGACTATACACTTCATTGTAATTCGTGTTTATTTCTCTTTGGATAAACTGGCCGAGAAATATATCATAAATTTGGTAATGTTGCATGGAGTACCACTATCTATTTTATCAAATTGAGATCCATGATTCACTTCTATGTTATGGGAGAGTCTTTGGATACTATGAATATTGATCTGAACATTAGTACAACTAATCATCCTCAAACTAATGGAAAATTTTAGCGAAAAATCTAAATCCTTGAGGACATGTTGAGAGCATTCTCAATGGACTTAAAAGTAGGATGGGATCAACATCTTCTTCTATTTGAATTTTTTACAACAATAGTTTCCACTCATGCTTCCAAATGGATCCTTATGAATCCCTTCATGGAAAGAGGCATAAAACACTGGTATGTTGGGATGAAGATGGGGAGTTAAAACTACTAGGTTCAAAAATGGTCAAATAAATGGTGGATAAGTTAAAAGTTATCTAATAGCACATTAAATCTACTCAGAGTAAACAAAAGATCTGGGCTAATAATTGTCTACGAGACCTAGAGTTTGTTGTTAGAGACATGGTATTCCTCTACATATCACCCTGGAAGATAGTAATGAGATTTTTGATGAATGCAATTCGTATTCAAAGGTATATTGGCCCTTTTGAGATCCTTGATCACATTAGAGGAGTGGAATATCTACTAGAACACCCACTAACCGTATCTCAAGTACAAGATGTATTCCATGTTTCACTCTTGATAAGTACAAACCTAACACATCACATGTACTCAATCCATATGTGGCACAATTGGATAATTAACTCTCCTATGAAGAGAAATAGGTCATGATCCTAGATCGTAGGAAAAAATTTCTTCAAAATACAACAATGCCTCTCATCAAGGTGTTGTAGTGAAACCAAATGTTTGATGAATAAATGGGGGAATCAAAGTATGTGATGAATTAGAGTTACCTGCATCTGTTTTAGTGAAGGAAAAGGATATCAATAGGGATACATTTTTAAATGTGGGAAGATTGTAATGAACCAAACTTTTATTAATTAAAATTGATCATAATTTGATTAAATGAATTAATTGTAAGATGGTTGTATAAGACATATTAACTTCTTTGGTTTTATGTTTTTGTATTTCAAAATACTATTCTGAATTTTTACTATTAATAATATAGCTTCAGAACAGTAATAAAATTATTAATATAAATATGGAGCTTTAATAAATCCTATTTACTCAGACAGAGGAAGTGATGGCTTCATCAATCAGAATTTCCCTATGTTAAGCTCATTTTTCATATTTCTAAAAGTAGGTGGTGCCACTATGATTCAATATTGACTAAGCCCAAGCAGATATTCAACACATTAAGCTCGAAAGGAACCGCCTGTGAGAGAAGTAGAAGTTGATTAGGGTTACAACCAGAGTGATGTTATCCAAGCCACCCCAAGAGTTTGTCACCATCACACACCTTACCCTGATGTCTTATGTGGGTGTTATAATGGGTTATGAAACAAGACACCAGGACTATGATTATGTATATTATTTTCATAGAGAATAAATAATATACATTCATTTTATTATTGTTACTTGTAAATAGATTTTCAAGCATATATAGTATTTTTTTTATATTCAACTAAGAAATCTATTTTGATGAATTTATTGATTTTTTAGTTAAATAATAATTTTTAAAACTCTTTTTACTAAATTATTTTTTATTAAATAAAAATGATCTTATAATTTTTATGGATACAACATTGATTTTTATTATGGTTTGAAAGCTGTTTTTTGTCCAAACAGATGAATTTTTTATAAATGTCCATATTTATTTTAAAATTAAAATTTCAATTATTTATGAAATTATTTATATAAAATTAATATAATTTTTGGAATCTAGACGTCAAAATTATCCAACATTGATTTTTTCATAATTTTCTTAGATAGTCACATTTTTGTGTAAAGAATTAAATACCGTTTAATAATATAATATGTTTAATGACATCCTAATGAACCAATAGTGATATAATAAAGTAATATAAAATGAATTTTAGGTAAATATGTGTTTTCCATTGAAATATTGTGATTTTAGATATGTTTGATTAATTTTATGGTGCCTTAGTGGACCCTTCAAGACTGATTAAACATTTTAACATTTTAAATTGATTTTCATGGGAGTGTAACTCACCTCCACATAATAAAGCCAAATATATTAAGATTTTCGTCAATTTTCCATAAAAATTAATGTTTTTCTCCAAATATTCATAATGAAAGTGCAAAAATAATGGTCTCGTTTGTGGTTTTGACTAGTTTAATGTGTGGTGTCTAAAACATAAATAATAATGATTTCCCACTATTTTCCTATAAAGCCCACCCAATCTCCCTCATCATATTCACTACTAGACTTTGGAGATCGACTAACCTCTTTATTCCTATCTCTATAATCCTCACATGGTTCCTCAAGATACAATGTTTTCTCTATCAATCCTCTCCCAAGCCTTGTGGATCACACTTCTAAGTAACGGATATCATCCTCTCCCATTTCATTCCAAGATTCATTATGTTTCTATACCATTTTATATTCAACTTAAAATAATGGGGTATAACTTCAAACCACCCTCATACTTACCTCTTTATTTTTTATTGATGATAAACCCCTTTATCTCTCATTAATTCTTCCAATGTATACATGTTACTATGCCTATATTTTATAAGATATTTCTTTCTTTCTCATTTTTTGTCCAACTTTCATTATACTGATATGCCCCATTTAATTTCAATTAATAATGTTGCGATATTATTTTTCAACTTTACAATAATGACCTCCTTATGTTTTAATGATAAGATACCTCTTTCTCTATAATTAATTCCTCCCATGTACACCTGTTACCATACTGAAATTTCATAATGAATTTATCCTTCCTCATTTACATACATGCAATTCATTTGTATTATGAATTTTTATTAAATTACATATGTGGTTACATGTATATATATGACCCCCTTACTGTCCATATCATGTAAATATGATTAGGATACCATTTATATCTCATCATCCATATTTATGAATTCTTATGTCATGTCATTAGGCTTCTGACTTTGCCCCTCGATTTCCCATGCCAATGTCATTGTGTAGTGAGTACCTTACCCATTTCACTATCCAAGGTATTCACCTTTATTCCATATTAAATATTGATTATATTGTTTCATTAAATAATTCCACTTTCCATTATTAAATACTAAATGATGATGTTTAATGAATTTATTTTCTATGATCCATGTGACACTCTAATGCATGACTTAAAATGATTAAGAAGGGTGCACCCTGATAGCAGTCCAATGCGTTGGGTAAAGAACAGTATCTTGATATGACTTGTGAAATGAGATTTTTCCATTATAATTCATGTGTAATTATTTTTTACTCATGATACATGTGTATTAATCCTTGGATCATGTTTTTATCATGTTAAATATTATTGCCACATTTCTATGTTATGTTAATCACGCTATGTCATTATATTATGTCAATGTTTCTGTTATGCTCCATTGATATGCCTATTGACTAACATGTACTGTATTTATCGTGTTATGCATTTTTTAGTCCCTTACTAATAATTATAGGTCACCATTTTCTTATTCATGTCCTCATTTTATCCCATGAAATGTGATGTATGAAGGAATGTGTGTGACCGTGTAAAAGATATTTTTAATAACGATGTTGTGTTTTATGTTCTATGTTGTTATGTAATGTTTCTAAACCCCAAAGACACTAGAACTCTTGATATTATAGGTTGTATCAAGTGAATTGTTTATGTAATAAATTATTTTTATGTGTGAAATAAATAGAAGGGTTCTTCTAGGCCTCATTAATTAAATTTTCGATGTGGGGTTTCTACTATGATATTTTGAAATGTCAAACCCCTAGTTTTCAATCTCAATTTTAAACTAAGTGGAAAAAATTTATTTGAGGAGGGGATAGTTTAACACCCCAATCTTCTATTCTACGCTTTTATATGAATAATACAATAGCTTTCAATAGATGAAGCTCTGAGTTCTATCACATTCCGACCAATCATACTGTCCTTTTAAAAAGAAGTAATGAATATTAATACCAACTTTTTGAGATATAAAAAATGTTATTTTTCTAAATGGACTTTAATTTTGGATATGGAATATCAATATTATTTTATAGTGAATTTCTGATCTTCTTTTGAAAACATTTAGTTTTTTATGATGAGTGAAAACAATATTTTATTATTTTAAACCAACTTTTAATTTAAATAAATTTTTAAAATTCAAAATATATTTATAGTGAAAAGTGATACATAAAACCTATATTAGTCAAATTTAATTCATTGGAATCATTTTATAATAATATGATATATATATAATTTTATTGAATGTTTTAGTATCTCTTACCCACCTTCTATGCACATTTGTGAAATTTCATAAAACATAATTTTACCTCTTATGTGAATCAAATTGAAAAAATATGATAGACACAGTTGGCATTAGTATGAATAATTTTGTTCAATAGGATGAAAATACATTTTTGTGAATAGTACTTTTGAAATTTATTTTCTACGGTTAAAAGTAAATATTGTATTTAAAGGAAAAAATATTATATTAATATAAATTTACAACAATGCATGTTCTAATTCTATTTGATAAGTGTTTTCCAAAAAAATCAACAATAAGAAAAAAATATGATCCATTTTTATCAACATGGGTTAAACTATGACATTTATTGTATTTTATTTAAAGAACATTTAAAAGTTTTAAATTAAAAATTTAATAAATAGTCCATTTTAATATCCAGACATATATAATATAAATTAGATTATAAATATTCTTTGTAAATTTAAAATGATTTCAAACATCATAGTTTTTTATTTATAAAATTTAGACATTAAATTGTTAAATTTACTCATTACACAACGATGATGCAGTAATTACCTTACTAACGAAGGATTAAATTAAATGATATTATATATATTAAAATAAATTTAAATTGAATGTTTTTATTCCATATAATAATTTTTTAAGTTAACATCATATATTAAAGTTCATTAAATGTATTTTTTTCCAAAGTAATAATGTTGAAATGACTTTAACTGAAACCAATTACAAAATAGTGTCAAAATTAACATAAATGTGTTTTAAAACAAGTACTATTTCATAAAGTTCTATAAAAATACAAAAAATATATTGTTTAGAAAAATTAAAATTATGGTATTAAAATGTTCAAAAAATATCCACTTTATGTTCTCTTGGAATTTAATAGTAAATATATTAACCATGTAGTATAAAAATACAACAAGACATGGTAAAATTTTAACTATTTAACTAAGGGTTAAATTTAAAAGACAAGGTTAATATAGTAACACAAATATTTATAAAACCTATTGGACGAAAGGATTTCCTCAAATATTTATATTATCCTCTAAATAAATCAATTTTTATATATAATAAACCCAAAATATTTTTATAATAAAAAACTATTTAATGATATTTTATAAAGTGCCACTCACCTCTCTTATAAAACGAATCATACCATTATTTTCAATTTAAATCTCCTTATATATTTGGATCATCCAACCCTGTCCAAATTTCCTTTAAAATACATTCAACTAATCCTAGAGGCCTTAATTTATGCAGAAATCCATCATAAAGAGAAATTTCTTCAAATCAAAAGGAAACACCTAAATAATATATAATTATTTTATCCACTCATTCAATTTCTTTCATCTTATACATATTCATTCTATATTGATTCCATAAAAAAGTAACAAATATAGTATCATAAATATAATGAGTTGTTAATATAATAATGGTAAAAATTTATTCATTATTTTAAACAACATATGAATCATAATATCATTGTGTGTGTGTACATACGACTTACCGTCAGCACACTATGGTGTAAATTGTTATTCCAAATTACATTATTTGGATCAGTATAATGATTAGAATAATAGACATAAGTAATTAATATTACAATATTGTGATTATTTTTAATTAATAAACCCTCTAGTTCAATATCATTTAATCACTAAAGGAACAATAGTGTCGCTAAAGCGTTAGTACGACCCAGCGTCTCCATGAAACAATAAGATACACTATCAACTTTAAATATCCAAGAATGATTATAAAGATTATATATTATTCATAACTATGAAATATATGACATTATAAGACTACTGGAATGATATCTTCACATGTATGTACATATATGTCATTCACTTACATCCATCCAATGCGATAAGAAAACAAAAGCATCGTTCATGCATACGTACGGCCTATCATCTCCACAGATGATGTATTTAATTTTAAATATCGTTTTGTTATAAATATTTATATTATGAATGTATATGAATTATATATCATATTATATATTTTTTAAGTAAGTAAATCATTATCTATGTAATACGATAAGGAATTAAAAGTTAAAACACTTACAATAAACAAATAGATATTACCCAAAATGTTTCATTAAGCTCTAATTATTAATAAATGGGTAATATAAATTCATTAACTAATCATATATGATATCAAAAAAATTATTATGATTCTTATATAACTAAATAATACGTTTAAAATTATTATACATGAGTTTCAGACACGTACAGAGAGTATCATATCAAAGGTAAGGTTTAATTCCATAATATCATTATTATCCGATATTGTTTACGTGTAATTATTTATTAGGAAAAACATATCATCCATGTCCAAGATTCATAAATTTATTTCAATGTTATTATTATATGGTTTTATGGATTGTTCTCTTTAACTTGATCATCATTCTAAATTTTTAATTAAATATTTTTCGAAATAATTTTAATTAATGTACATGTTTGAAAAAATGATACAAATGATTTATTTATATGGACATGATGGTTTTAAAATGGTAATTCCTTTAAAAAAAATTAATGTGGTATACGATAATTTTATTCATAACTATCTTTTTAATGAATTCTATTAGAAAATTTTTTATTTTTAAATGATTTCATGAAAATGGATATTTCTCCCAAAGAGTTTTACTGTTCATTTTCAAATATGTCAACATCCTTTAGTAGATATTATTTGTGATTTAGTTTAAAATATTATAATAATAAAATTTATATTTTATTGAATGATTTTTGATATGTTTAACTATGGACGTGCAATTTTTATACCATTCATGGTTGATTATTAATGTATTGATATTTCATATGCTATTTTTAATAGGAATGTTTATGTGATGTTTCTCCATTTTAATATGAGGAATTCATTGGGCTTTTTAAATGAATGGAGGGGCATTCTATAACCTTTCAATGCCTTTGTAGGTTCAATTAGATAAACTAGTTTCATAGAACAAGGCCTTGGTAAAATTTATATTTACAGTCTGGGTACGAGGCCTTGACATTGGGGTTAAAATATAACGTAATATGTATTCTATCATTATGATATTAGCTATTGATATTACATTGGACTATTCAATTAATAGAATATCCATGTGAATAATTAAACGAAATAATTGGATTTATCTCTACTGAATTATGCTAAAGTATGTGGTTAAATTGATTCTGTTAATATCTTATTCCTTTCCTTAAAAGTTTATGATCATTTTTGATATCCTATGCTATATAGTATATCCTTACATAGAATTTCACCTCACCTCTTTCTAATGGATTATTTTATAAGGATGCCAAAAAGTGTATTATGTTTGATATGTAGTGTTAATCTCATGGAATAATGGTGTTATCAAAGGATTATGTATGTCGTATTTTAAGTTAGAACTCCCAATTTAATGTTCATATATGTAATCTATTTTCCAAGCCTGTAAGACCGATCATTCCTTCGAGACATTATTCATTGTAATCATGCCAATTTATTAATATAATTAACTAGCTTTGGGCTTCTATAGTTAGATAATTACAGGGCGTTTCTTATGAGGAAACTCAACTTGTGTAGTGTGTGGAGACAATCCTATTCATGGTTTTTTATTTTAATTTATGATAGTGGTCATCCTACAGATGGGGGGGTTTCATGTTGATTTGATGGTATAACTATCCTAACATTTTGAAATGGTATGTATACAATTAATAGGGGATGAACATTTGTTTTATCTGGCTAATAATGTTCTATATATTTAAAAAACTTTTATGCGAACATTCCTCAGTCCACTCCCATGCTATTTCAAAGTGATATGTGGTTGTTTTAAAATACATCCCATGTATATTATCCTTATGTAGTTGTCTTCTCAAAAGAAACACAATCTTTTGTTGTTCTTCTGGGGAATCCTCTACTTAGTATTCCCACATTTATTGCTTCTCAATGACAACACTCTTAGTAGTAGAGCTGGTAGGATCCTCATTGTTTTTTCAGTGGCATGCGGGTGGATCAAAGGATGAGTGTGGCCCTAGACCATCCTCTAGTGGAGAAAGTATATCACTCTTCATTTACAGTGCTTTATACATGCCTGAATCCATTTTTCCAAGTGCCTCAGGGTAGGAGGGCATTCACACATTTTTTACAGCAATAGGAGGTCCTTTTTGGTGGTGTGAATTCTGATTTCAGGATGGATCGTCATAATAGACACTACGGTGGTGGGGGGTACCGTTGTAACTAGATGCCCATATGTGTGGGGTTTTATTATTGCGTATACCCTAGGGAAGACTGTACGGGTAGGATATAGTAGGGGTAATACCTTCCTGTTATTGATGTCCCTGAGGGGAGGACCATCTCAATGATTACAATGATTATGAGGACTATTATCAGAACATTATAACTATTTGTAGGGAGAATTTTTGTAGTGTACTCTTGAAGGACGGCCAATAAGAGGTACGAAAACGAGGGGAGAACTATCTCATTTCGTTATGAGATACATATCTATAGTGTATACCCTAGAAATGACAATCATGGTGGAAGATAGAAATTGGAAGAACATTATGTTTCTTGATCATCAGTTCTAGTGGAGGGCTACCATAACACACATCTGAAGAGAGGCTCTCATGGTTGATCATTCATGCCCCATTGATTAAGACCCCATGGGTGCTTTATATGGAGGAAGGTCAAAGATGGTTTCATAAATATTGCAGGGAGAGACTTTAAAACTGAAACTTCCACATCCATAATTTTATAATGGAGAAATATGGTCTTGATCATTTACTGATATATGCTCATGGGTATCAGGAAGTCTAACTTCCAATAGAGTAGGATCATATATATACTCTTCATCTTTTAGTTTCCATGGGAATATTTTATTTTTTTGTACACTATTATGGGGAATCGGGTCCATCTGTTGTACATAATGGCTATCATATTTGGGTCCCTGTTTTTTTGATTCATGTGATGCAACAGGGATACGCCGACGAATATCTAGACTTTTGGTAAGGATGTATGCCTTCCCTGGAGTGGCCACCATGTTGGATTGGCATCCCCCAACTATTGTGTGCATTTGTTCCCGATCCAGTTGTCTTTCTATTGCAGGATATTGCCATCGACCCTCCTAGACCAGAGTGTGGATGCATCACTACTCTAGAGTGAGTAACCCATTTGGCAATTAAGTCATTATGCTTAAGGAAACCGGGTCATGGGTGTGGTTCCACACTTTTTCAGCTGATTAAATTGCATTTAGTAACATTTGGATGATATGGTTTGGAATCGACATCTTATCATCCATAATTTCGTGGATTTTATGTGATGCATCGATGGAATGAATGGTTATGGAGGTCCATTCCAATGTCAGACCAAGATTTTGTTCAGGCTCCAGTCCTCAGTAGGTTTCTAGTTGATATAAAACATTCTCCTATATAGGAAAGAGGAATAAGTTTTTTTTAGGTTTTCATCCTTGGTTACCAACTTATTTGACCTGTGGGATTCGTATTTACAATAAGGAATTTTTACCTTGTTTCTTTTAAATATATTTCTCTCATAGTCATTGTATGCATTATAAGGAATTTGAATATGTTGTAATTTAATTTCATCCCTATTTGGATGGTAGACATGACATGAATCAGTATGTTTTTAAGACAATATGTAGCATGTTGTTTCCCTTTTTGGATGATGGGATTCTTGTGCATCAGATAATATAAACATCTTCTTGTAATTGACCACTCTTTCTGGATGGCCGGACCTGTGAGCACTAGCCAGAAAGTGTGTGTGCTCTAATTGTGCAACCATATTTATGTTTTGGGTTTGAGTATATGGGGTTGAGTTTTGTGTCTTTCTATTGAATGCCTCTACATTTGTACGGTGGAGTTCTTCCTTAGTGATTGGGGTGACAACCTATTCCTGGTTTTTTCTCTTCCTTCCTCAGGGGTCAGCTCGAGGGGAATGTATCATCTAGACTTCAGCAGGTGTCGTAAATAGAATATCCTCCTTAGAGTTAGGATACTTGGTCACCCGATGTTCGAGGTAATTCTATCTAGGAAAGGAATGTGATTAGGACCCTTATGTATCTGAGATGAATTCATCAACATTAACTTCATATTCCTCTCTAATATAGGGAGGAAGTTGTTGTCATGCTCTAGGGAGAGCCTCCTATAAGGGTTCATGACAACCACATAGGCCTCCATGTGCATGGGATCCGACCATGGAAGAGAAGTCAACTGGCAATCCTTTACAGATTGAAGGGATTGTTTTATAACCTCCACTATAGGTAGAGTACCAATTTGTTAGTAATTTTTTTATCATCATGTTGGATTCCTATTGTATAAACCCTATGATGGTGAGGGGGTTATGCTCTACATTGGGGCCCTGGCCACCTGCGAGAGTTTTAGGGCATGTGTCATCATTGGTTGATGGGGTGTCATTTGGATAGAATGTTTCTTTGTGGGAAGCTACAATATGTATATATATATATATATATATATATATATTTGTGTGTGTGTGTGTGTGTCATATATATAGGCAAAAAACACCATCAAGGTAGAGTCTCTTGAACATATGAACGTTTTATTATTCGGATAGGCCACCTTCCCACTTTTGTGAGAAAAGGGGCTTGAGGGTAGGGGGTAGAACAACCACCTGGGTTGAGGTTTCTCGTTGGATTCACCTTTTTTTCATTCTGATGTAGAATGTTTTGGGGAAAACAAAATTATTTGACAGGTGACAAGAATATTTCTAGTATTGTAGAGACATCTAGGTGTTCATTCTTATTTTTGCTCGATCCATATCGTTATCATTTAGGGGGTATTAGATTGAACCCATGGGGACTGGAAAATTAATCCCTTATTTCATTACGAAGGAGGTACCACAGTAGAATCGTCCTAATGGGAATTTGAATGGGGCTATGTAATTGTGAAATAATTTCTCATAGGATATGAATTCTTATGAAGGTCTCTAACATGATTATTCTTGGAGCTAGAAACACCCAAGAAAACTAGTATCCAAGAATAAATGACCTATATGAAAAGGCTTGAAATTGTTGGATGAAGATTTGGCCAAGGACACTTAAGAAATCCATTGGTCAAGAATTATGGGAGGTCAGGATCATCACACCATTTTGGTGGGGGTATTATTTCATATTCTAGGACTCTCCTATAGATTTATGAAGTGTTCACATGTTCACGAATCATCGGTTCCTTCCCAAAGAGTTTGTCCATGGGGTACCCCTAGTTTAAAGGATCATCATTGATCTACATGGATTTTATGCTACCAAGGATATAGTGACTTAAGCTGCGCAATAAAGAGATTTGGAGTTTATCATCATCCCGACGGATTGGAAGGTGGTTTGATGCAGGGAATGTAGACATTCGATCAGCTTCCTATATATCCTTGGGAGAGGAATCAGATCCCACGTAGTTCAGTTTGGTAAGGGATACAACTTTGGAAGAGTCCCACTTGTTTGGGGAATAATTTTGTTAACTCTTTTGGTGGGGAATCCCAGTTGACCTTGTTCATTTAAGAAGGAATCCTACATATCTTGGTTTAAAGAAGAATCAATGTTTGTGTAGTTCAGGATTGTTTGTGTCTTACATATGGAAGCTTCCCATTTTATGGGGACAAGAATAGGTGAACCCATTTGTAAGGGAACATCTTTTGAGCTTGGTCCATCAAGTAGGCATCTTATTTGTCCTGGTTTTAACATCAATCAATGTTCGTGTAGTTCATGATGGGTTGAAGCTTATACATTGAAGCTTCCCATTTGAGGGGACTCGACTCGATGAAACCTTTGCTAATCGAATCCCTTTTAAGTATGGTCCTTCAAACAGGAATCCTGTATATCCAGGGTTGAACATGAAATAGAGTTGTCATAGTTCATTGTGGGTTGGGGGTTATGCATGTAATCTTACCATTTGAGGGGTCATGAATGGGTGAACCCTTTTGGAATGGTACCCCATTAGAGATCAGGCCTTCCAGATGGCATCATATGTATCCTGGTTTGAATAAGAATCACATTGCTCAATGTTCATAATGTTTTGAGGCATATTCAGGGATGTTTCTTATTTTAGTGGGATATGACTGGATGAACCCTTTCAGATGGTCACCCTATTTGTGCTCGGCCCTTCAAAAAGGCATCCAACATATCATGGTTTGAACAGGAATAAGATTTCTCAAGGTTTAGGATGTTTTGGATGTGTGGATGTTGTAATCATCACATATTTCTAGGGACATGTGTGTTATGATCAGTGTTAGAATCCAAAGTATGGGAAATATTCAATAAAGTTGGCCCCGTTTTCCATGGATGGAAGGGGTCGAACCTACAACAGAAGAATCTAAGGGGATGATGTGTGGGGGTATGAAGCGATGAACTTTTTAATGTTGGATGATAGTGGAGGTCATGCAGCTAGCCTCTGGTATTGTTAGGGACTTACCTTAGTGGGAGTGCCACATAATTCTCTCAAGGAAAGGGGTGGAATGTTTCCTCTCGTCAGAAGGATAAGAGATCATGATTCTTTGGACTGATCCGCGTTCCTCATAAAATAGAAGAGAAAGTGATCAACCACAATCCCTACAACAATGAGGTTTACAACAACATCCCAAGGCTTGAATCTAGGTTACTTGGAGAATTTATAGTTACATACATCTCAGGAGTCTAAACCGATATAGAGAAAACCTCCATGACTACACTTACCAAGGGTATGTCGAATTAAAGGGGCGCACTAATGCACCCGATGACCGAATCATATGAGTCTGGTGGCATTGGAGGAGGCGTTGTCCTGATGCTGGTGGAATGGTTCACAAATAAGTTGTGGAGGACTAGATGGTAATGGAGGGGATTTATTGGAGATGGAAGGAAAGACACCCAAAGACGCCCCATTTAATGTGTTGTTTTCCACACAGGATGGGGGGAACCCTCCATACCATAGTGTTATACCGGTAGGGGTCAATCACATACCAATCTAGTCTGTAGTCTTGGGTATAGACAACAACTTACAAAAGTGGTATGCAGTCCTAGATGAGGTTTGGCATGCCGTTTGATGTTGCATCTGGGTACTCATGCAGTTTGTAGTGCTGGGTTCAATCCACATAGGGATCTTCTATGTGGAGTTCTACATTGAAAGAAGGAGCTGGAACAATTGGTTCCCTGAGAGTCCATCCACGAAGAATTTTTTATTTGTGATGACACCTATTAGGTTCATAATTTACCAATTATTATTTAGTTCCTTATTTTTATTGTTCCCAGATGGTTATAACTACAAAAACATGATTCAAGTGTTCCACATTGTCAATGACCCCAAACCAATGTAACAATCCTCTCAGTTTTCTTTCATCCAACCTCTAGGGTCTCCTCCATGCTTTATTCATCTGTCTCTATCTATTTCTCCCTATGCTCATTTTATTGAGAATTTGGAAAATCATGTCTATAGGCATGTAAAACTAATTGTGAAAGCCCATAATGATATGGCTAAACCCATAGAAGACACAGTCAACTAGGGTTTTTGGAGGATGTGGTTCATGGTTTATAATTCATAGAACCCTTCCAACATGGTTCCTCTACGAACTATTGAGTTCATTGGACGGTATGCAGATGCCATCCCTACACTTGATTTAGACCACGATGCGGTTCGCGACTTCCTAGGATTGTCGACCATCACCCTGCATAGCATCTCCTAGTAGTTCCTTCCGTGTTACTATTGTGTGTGGTTCATGCATTCCATGATCCATTTGCAAGGATGGTAAATGAGTCTCTTAAAACTCATGAAAAATTAAATTTCATCAAGTTTCATGCCAATTATGAAATTTATTTTTCATCCACATTCCTTGAAGGACCTGTAAGAATGTTTTCTTCCTTCCACATAACGCTTGAGTGAGTATATACTTCTATTTTCAATGTTTTCAGAACTATACACACATTTTATAGGCAACAAAAATCTATTATACCGATTTATTTTCATTATTTTCATGTATTTTATTGGAAATGATTTTCAAATTTGGTGGGTTTTTTAAAATTTACATATGAATTAGAATGAAATATTAATTTTTTTCTTATCCATTGTTAATTTTAATAGTTTCCAAAAATATTTTATTAATTTAATTTATATTATATTAAATATACAAAAATATTCTAGGAATCATAATTCCTAAGGTAATTTCCATAGACAAATGATATATTTTATAAAAATTTATTTTTTTCATTAAATAATAATCAATTCCCATTTCTGTTTTCTATATTATGTCATTTTCTATTAATTTATTTTGTTTATTTTAATGAAAATATATTTTATCATATTATTATAGTTGGATTATAGATGTGTAATTATGATCGAACAATCAATGAGTTTAATAATTATATGTAATATTGTTTATTTTGGTAATCTATAGTTATTATGTTGATGGACTGATTTAACGAATCAATCCTTCTTTTCCTACAATTAGATGGTTAAATCCTTAAAAAAATTACCACAATAATAAATTGGATTCGAAAACAAAAATAATGTGTGTTACTATAACGGTGAGATATCCAAGGGAAAATATTCATAGATAATATTAATTTAATGTTATTGATAATTCAATATATGATTCATTTCCATTTTTTATCAGGCTAAAATGTCATATAGAATATTATAAATGAAAAAGTATTTCATCATTCATTGGTCATATATTTATAAGAATGATGATGTAGAGAATGATATGTATTTGGCAGATGAAATTATAATAGTATACACAATATGTGTAATAATTATAAGAAAAATTATTTTATCATGAATCAATCCCAGTAAAAATGTATATCTAATAATATACTCATGTTTTTTTTAAAATTTTCCTGAAATACTTGAAATATAAAATAAATGAGATCTAATGTAGTTCATCATAACTGACTAATTACAAACTAAATATTTATATTAATGGTGAGGGATCTTATCAAATCAATTATTTTATGTTGATATATGGGGAACTATTTATAAGGTTGAATATTGGGGGATATGTTTTCATGACACTATAATTGATGTTTTTTCTATATTGGTCCATTAATTTCCTATAATTTTTATGTTAAAAAATCTGTACGAATGGATGTGTGTTGAGATTTCCATGAATACAGATATTAATAACAATAATTATTCCCATGATCTACAATATAAGGTGTTTCCCCTTGTATTGGATGATATTGGTTTAGAGTCGTCATATATTAAAAATTTGGTTGTTTCTATAACCATAAGTGCACTACTATACATGGTTACTGAGCAGTGGTAGTTAAAATAATTCTATGTTGTTCAATGATACCATTGATATATTAAATATTGGCATTCCGTTTTTAATCATTGGTAATGGATTTCAGGGTAACATAGTTCCTATTTTCCATATCTCTTGTGGGGGAATTCGACAGGTATTTAATCTATAAGTGCATTTAAGAGAGAAATTTTTCCATAAATAATATTAAAAAACAATGATTAGTGATTTCAAATACAATTCAATACCACAAGTAGTCATGGAATATACTTTTATTCTTGTTCATTTATTTGTTATAAGTATTCAAATACACCAACAACATTCCACTAAAAGTAGACTATGTATTCACCCTTCAATGGATGTTAACATTATTTTAATAAACCATTAAATTGATTACATATTATTTTATATAACGATAATGATGGTATCCATCATATTTACATGGAATCTAAGATAAATTGGTCTTCCATTCTTGTGATAATGAGATGCACCTCGATCACTACATTAATGTCCCAAGGTATTTTCACTAATATGGAAATGGAATTCGTCTATATAATATCATGTTATAATTCAATAAATTCCGAAATAATTCATTCTAAAAATTGAAAATCAAGTAATTTTGGATGTTTTCTCCCTATAAATCCCCATATATATCATCACCTTACTAATTATGGTATAGTTTAACAGATTCCATGAAAATATGTTTTCCTACCATATTGAGAAAAAAACATAAATGTCAATTTAACAAAAAAAAATATATTTATGAGAATATAATTTGGAATAACATTCAAGAAAACTTTGAAGAATATTTGAACATTTCAATCGATCATGCTATTATTTCCATGATTAGTAAACATAGGAAATAAACATTTTATTCAATAATGTCATCATTCAAAAAGTTGAATTATTTTCCTAAAACCTGTTGTATATTTTTTGTAAGGCATGTGCTGATTATCTAATTAAATATATTAATTACATATTATATGATTTTGAAAATCACTATAAAATTATTACAAGACTTCATGGGTGGCCGCATAATTTTTTTTCCTTTACTATGATCCATAAATGAAATAATGATTTTTATTTTGTTTAGATGGTAAAAATAAAATATTAATGATTTATGAATGTGTGGTATATAGTTAAAATGGAAATAATAATAGATTTAGATCCTAATTTATTTAAATAATGTGGTGAAAGAATTTACTATGAAACAAAGAATTAAAAAATTTTCCAAATAAAATTAAAATATATATGGAATGGAATTAAAATTGAAAATAATCATAATAAATAAATAGCACATCATTTAGATGTATTACACAATAATAAATTTATTATGAAACATTCTTAATTTTTATATTACCCATTAATGTTTAAATGATGGTATTTCACATAATTTGTGGGATATTTTGATTCATATTTACAAATATCTATATTATATCTTTATGATGTATAAATTAAATTCATTGAGAATGTATATATATATATATATATATTTAATGATTCATGATCTCACATTGAAATTTATATTTCATGATCAATAAATGGGTTACTATTTTCTCATACTATTTTTGTGCATGTAAGTCGTGGGATTCTAATATATTATATCTTAGTTTCCAGGGAAACAATAAAACAATCCAGATCATTTTATGTATGAATACAAATTAAATATAAAAAATAAAATAAAAGAAGTTTAATTTTCACAAAATAATTACATTTTTGAATCCAATATGTAAATCATATCATATGTTTCATTTTTTATTGTTTAAATATATTTTATTTTTGACAGAATAAGAGGAAAATACTAATTTTACAAATATGGTAACATTTTTTAAATTATAATTATATAATAATTTCACATAATATCGAGAAATATTTTCATTGAAAAATTAAATATATAAATCAATATAATTAATAAAAAATATAATTCTAAATGTATTAATTAATATGTTACATAATGGAAATCTAGGAAAGTTTTTTGTCAAAATGATAATCATTCTCATTCATTTCTATTAATGTAGTATTTACATGGTTAATTATGGTTCAATTTTTGTTAGAGAGAATACTATTTTTTCCATGATTAAATGTAATACAATTAAATTATTTGGAAATGTTCTTTACTATTTATTATTCATTTTAAAAAAATTTATTCATAAAAACTACATTAAAAAAACAGTTTTCATTACGTTAGGTTAACTTGTGTTAAAATTAATTTTTAGAATTTTTATCACTTTAATAATGAAAAATTTATTCCCCATTTTTAATCAAATTAAATACTATTAGTTATTAAGGACAATATTTGTTTCATAATCAATAATAAAAATAATTGAAATTTTCTTCAATGATCATGGTTAAAAAAGGATTGGAGGGGGCTGTTAAACTAAGAGGTAAATGTATAAATGACACTTAGACATTTCTAAAAATATATTTTGGATTTTAATTATATGATAAAATTTTACTATTATATAATTTGAAAATTTATATCAACATTCACATGATAGAAAAATACATTATTTTAATCATGTCATCTTATTCAAATCTTTTCCATTCTTGTACTTATAAAAGGTAACCACTTATCATTTATTCTTCACACATATTGAGATAATTATCTTGACCAATTATGTACAAACTATCTTCCCAAGAATCCTCATTAATACACTGAATATCTAGTATCAATAACGGACCAACCATTAAGGTTTAACGATAAAATGAAATTTAGTTTTCTGGAAAAGAAGTATAAATTTTAATAGATTTTTTCTCATTTTATTTTCTCTTCAACCTCAATAAAAAATTATATGATGAAAAATTCAATTACATAATTATAATATTTATAATTATATTTTATTATTCTAAGGATTCAATCTATATTCATCTCTGTTCCATCAAATAGAAAATTAAATTATTGGTCTGGAATATATACGACCTTCCACCTCGACATAGTGATGTGGTTTTTTAACCATTAATTTACTTGAATTATTATATAGATAGAACTAGTTAATATATATGATATTAAAATATAATTATTTTTTAATAAATATATTATATCTTTGATACTCTAAACCTTTCACTAGATAAAAGACAATAACATCACTCGTGTGTTGGCATGGACTACCACTCCCACTATGTGAGGTCAATCATCTTTCAGGTACATAGATTAATGATAATTATAAATATGTATATAATGAATCTATAGGATATTTATATAATGGTAAAATTTATGTGGATGTTGGAACCGTGAGAAATATGGTAGTTTCAAAAGCACAAAAAATAAATGTATATGATAAATAAGATAGTAGACAAATAGAAATGATGATTTTAATAAATAATTATAAATAAATTTGTCTTAAAATGATATAATATGATAATATTTGAAATTAAAACTATGTATGGTTTGCTATTAGATAATTATATTTTGTAATTTATAATAAATGGAACTAAATTAACATACAATGATAATCAGACATATTGTTATATTTTATTTAATCTCATCCACATTTAACATTGTTTATGTTTAAATTTACATTTTGGAAGTATTGGATATTATTATATCAGATAAAATAAATTTATATTTCATTAGTTTTTATTGAAATTTAATTTTTCCTTTTATTTTCCCTCTTACTATGTTCTCAAATTTTGAAAGGAATTTTTTTATAGGAAACCAATATTGGTTTTCTATTCTGAAAGAAATATATTCATGTATGTATATATTTTAATTAAAATATCTTATGAATGGTTATAGTATTATAAAATGTTTTTTTGAACTCATATTTATTCATGTTTTAATTTATATAAAATGGTTTAAAATGTATATGTTTTTTCTTTTTTTAAAATGGTGTACTCTTCAAAGAAGCTAGGAATGAAATCATTGTTCAAATGTGTTCCACCTAATAAAATTTTTAAATCATCATGGATTCATTTAACTATTAAGAACAAAATATAAGACTAATTTATAGCATTTAAATAAAATAAAATTTATTATTTTATTTCATCAAATATTAATATTATATTCAAGATCGTATCTATTTTAACAAGAATACTATACTATTTGATCCCTAATGATGAGATTGTCTCTGTGTAGTCCCAATGTAATAATGTAACCACCTTTTTGGGATAATATTATGTCATTTATATATATGGAATTATTGAAATATTAAAATAATACATTTTAAATATACTTAATGAAACATATATTAGAGGTCATAGTACTATGATTTCCTCTACGGGGAATGTTTATATATTTGATAATATCATAATTTGATAATAAATTAAATATGATGAGGTGTTACAAGAAATAAAATCTATATTGGGATACAAGGATGTTGATGTGTTTATGGAATAAATGAATTTAGGGGTAGAATATTTAAATAGGGAATATTATGTATTAACTCGATATGCATTGGTCGATGACATGTGGAAAAAGACACACGTGGAAAGACAATGTTGGGGGATATTATTTAGTTTATTCACATGACCTTTAAAAACCATTATAAAATATTATAAAATATTTTTATGATTTAATGATATACTATATGATAAAATGGTTATGATTTCAATAATATATATGTATGAAATTTTAATGTATTTTATGCTTTTCACATGTTCTGGAATTATGAATAATGATTTATAAAGTAATAATGTAATTTTTATTTGAATTTGTATAGATATAGTTCATAGTTTAATAAATGTAAACAATATGAATTTACTTAATCTTTGTTGGGATCTATCTATTTTTATGAAAATGATGTTAGAGTTAGTGTTGTAACTAGAGATAAATAAATTATTACTATTTTAGGGAAGTTAACTTATGATATTACCAATAAATTTTGTTGAATGGAGCTTCATACTGATCAAAAAAAGGGTGTAAAAATTTTATAACCTTTACTACAACAACAACAACAATAATTTATTAAAACCATGAATCCATCATAATATCAGTTTGGGATATATTTCACGAAAAGTATTTTTATTGCATTGGTATGTAATTATATAGGGAATGATATATTTTTGTGTTATCATATCATAAGGGATGAAGTTTAACGTTCATCATTAATTCAAAACACTACAGATGTTGTGGTAAAATAGAGTATTGTGTTGAAGTATATTAAGGAAATTTTCTCGAATAACATTTATCTCATTAACATTGAGTGGATATAGAGAGTTAGTTTGTATGTTTAAAAAAAGGATTTAGAAATTATTATTATCTACTGATCAAATTATACAAAGGATTCAAGGAATGATGTGTAATATGTATGTAATAAAAAATTAATATGGACCATCAAATTTATGGGATATCTCAAATACATCAACAATAACTAGTCTGTAAAATATTATTATCATATGATGATATTGATTATTGTGGTATCAAAAATATGAAATATTTTTCTATGTATTATAACTTCAATAGAATACAAGCGAACAATAGGAAGGATTGGATCTTTATGAAGAAATAATTGTATATAGGGAAGAAAAGACAGCGAGAATTTCAAATATGTTATACTTGTCGAATAAAATACACTAGAACATTCTTTAATGGAATAGGGTATTACTAAATTGTGGAGAGAAATTCGATAATGCTAAAAAATTAAGGATAAGGGAGAATCTATCAAATTATAGGGACTTAACTATGTAATCATTGGGAACTATGACATCTAAATCACTAAACATCAATGGAAAACACCACTAAAGATGAAAGGTTTTGTAACATCTCATGTCTGGGACCAAATGGAATATCCAATAGAATATAAAAATTTTCATTTAGGGGATGGTTGGTTTTAAAATACTGGAATAATTATAAGGTTACTAGTGTTTTAACATAATTAAATACTGTTAATAGAAATTGTTTTTTCTGGACATATTGGGGGATTAAGAAGACACTAAAGGCATCATGGATGACTAGGGAACGGAAAAATAGTTAATATGAGTTTTACACATTGGATAAAACATTCACACGTATGATAATGGATTCATGGGGTGCAGACTAATGGATTCACAATGTGCATGCTCTAGGTACTTACCCAAGTAATAAATTGTTTGAATCTTTTACACATCACGAAACTGTTACAAAATTTAAAAATATTACATTCTTTATATTATTTGGGAATCCTTTTTAAAAATTAAAACAATGGTTTGGTACATCATTTACTTCTTGAGTAGGAAAGCACCTACACTACAACGCCTCCTATCCTCCCTTAAGGTCTTATGTATCTCATCTATTTGGTATCCAAATATCTTTCCATGGGAACAAATATATGAAAATATTTATAATATTTACTCTTATTCCTTATGTTTTTTTATTATACCTCGATATTCAGTGTTATGTTGGACCTTGATAATAATATATATTATTAGGGAATGTGTCTATTTCATCTGAATTATCTCTATTTGGATCATGTTAATATCTGATAATAGATGTTTATAGAGTCCTAAATGTTACATTGGTGGTCTATATAAATTCCCACATGTTTCATAGATTTATAATATTTCCCTTTGATGCCTTTAAAAATTTGTATTTTTTTTATATAGAAATTAATTATTGGAACATAATGAATGATTCCATTTAATTATCATCATTGGTGGTTTCTCTCTTATACATGGACCAACAATTAAGTAGTTTCCTTAAAATTCCTTTTTAATTAATATTTTTTTTATAAAGAATAAAAATTTCCTGGTATACTATATTATAAAATAGTAATATATTGATTTATTTGAATTTAGTAGGATGTGACACTCTAATATATTATTCCCAAGGGACTAATCCATATCCTAATTGGTTGTTTCGTATTTCATACGTATCAAAATAATCTAATTAATTATAGTTGAGTTAATGTTTGAATGGAATATCATATAACCATTTCATATATGGTGTTTACTATTTCTGAAAAGTTCACCTAGCCCCTAAAACATTTTGTCTTACTTAATCCCTCTTTCTAGGTGGAATGATATTGGAATGGAATTTCTCGTGGAGTTATTGATTATCACTAATTGAATTGTGATGAATGAAATGATTTTGTAAATTCACCTTGTAATTATATTTCAAATGAATAATTTGAATGACCCTCCTTTTATACTTGAGCTGATATGGAATGTTCTTTATCATTTCCACTCATGTATTTGAACATAAATGATTAAATAAATGCCATATTCCTATAGAAATACATGGGTTACCAAGTAGGTATAACATATACAGGTTGATGGGTTATTTGAGACTATAGTACCCCTCTGTGATTCTTGGTTACCCAGTGGAGTACCATAGATTAGCTTGGATGGGGTATGCATATGTGATATTCCACAAGATACATAGGATTCCCTAGTGGTATAACCTTGATGGGATTAGTGGGTTATATCCTTATTCCACACATTAAGAATCATTGTATTCCGAACATGGTTTTCGTATAGTGGACCCATTGTTTGTTTAATGTTTTGTATTGTTGAGTGATATTATGATACCCATGTAGGAATTCCTCGGATGGGATCATGGAATGTTTGATATTATTCTACCAATGAGTGATATCTATTTCCTAATCGGTCTACCTTGGATGATAATAGTTGGAAATGTTTTGATACCATTGAACTACTGATACTCATTGCCCTGGGTTATTCTTTTATACCACACTGAGAGTGAAACATGGGATTCCTCTTAATGAATGTACATGGATATTGTCATATATTGATGGGTAAATATAGTGATCATGGTTCCAAACATGGGATTCCCCTTTAAATATTTCATTGGATAAAAAATATACCATTTGATTACGGACTTTAAATCATATTTTTATCGATGTAAGGAATGATAGTTAATGGAATTTGAGGACGTGCCAGCCAATATAAAGAATATTCTTGGGTTTAGTCCATGTTTGTGTTCCGCCTATGTGATGTCACTAATTTGTCCCCATGAACCTCCACATGTATATATATATATATTGATTTGTATACACACACACACATTATATCTCTACATGTTGACTATGGTTTGAAATATTATGTCTTAGGATGAAGCAGGAATGGTCATCCTGGAATCCCTAAGGAACCTAAGTTGACATTTTTACATTTTTTTAATTTATTTAATTAAGTATCATACATGAATATTGATATATTTTATATTCAAGGATGGGATAGATTTATAAACTATTAACGGTGGCCAACTATGTATATCTCCAAACCTATTTAGGCTTACATTTCACTATGGTACCCAAATAGACCTCATGAATATATGTCTATGTCTTTGGGATTAGGCTTGTGCTATTACTCTAATACATGGAGATGGGTGTTAGAATCACTTCCTTGAGTCAGATATTAGTATACACATTTAGACATTAGGGATTTTGTTCCTTTTCATTATATCAATACTATAATATATTGCACCAAAAAATATTTTTTTTACTGATTTAGTTATGTGGCCTCGTCTAAAAATGAATTCATAGTTGTATGATATGAATAATACATTCATATCATTTTATTATTATCTTCGTCTACAATTTCATTTATTTATGATGATTCCTCTAATAATTTAATCTTTTATTGTCTATAATAGCACTATGAAACTATGACCATGATGGTATAGTCTCCCCACAGTACCATCATTAGTCCATAACTACTAGTTGGTAGCCTCTGGCATATGAGGATGTGTTGTTGAGGACATATGACCGACGAAGTCGAGGAAGGGTTTTAATTTCTCCCAGGTCGATACATTACATTGTAGTATCATAGAATTTTATTTTCCAGTATCATAGTTTTTTGGATAGTAAACACGAGAAAAAGAATTTTTTTGACTCTTTGTAAATAGTCACGTCTTTGAGTGATCATCCAACACATGGGGAAAAGGAAGAATTGATAGGGATTAGAAATTTTTTTGTACTATTTGTTATTACAGTTGATTTTTTATTTCACCTTGAGTGATTGTTATATCATTTTCTTATTTTCTGATTTATTATATTTATATTATTTACCCTTAGCTTGGTCTAATAAGTCTGTATAATTACATGAATTATTATAGAAACATATAAATTCACATTCCAATCATAAGCCATGTCATATAGACTAATTAATATATATACCTTGCTTTATTGTTCCCTTTATTACATAATATATTTTCTTGTGTATTTGTCTTCAGTTTGTTCTTATTTATCTTGTTTAGCCATTTTTTCATCATTTTTCAAAATTTTGGAAAATTTACCTTCAAATATATCATCATAATCAACCTAATAATTGATTTATAATATATAATGACAGTGGAATTCTAATTGACTAACTGAATGTGACATTTTTGATTATTTAACCAATGGATTCATTGGACTAATAATATTATTTATGATTAATGATGTCCCAATATTTAATATCTAATGATTATGGGTTCATTATATATTGAAAAAGAGTAACCTATATAACCAAAAAATCATTTGAGATATGATTATACCTAGATACCATTTTCTAAATGTAAAAAATACAACTCTAAAAACATAAATAGATATTTATTATATGTCTTATGTTTGGAATGACACATTTAGGTCATCCTTTTATTTTTATAACTCCATGAGGAAAGAAATAATAGAGTTTAAAAATAATAATTTTTTAAAATGTAAGTGTTTCATTTTTTTAATGTAGAATGGAATGTGGGAAACCACTTTGGCCACATATAATTTAGATTTTATGCCTTAGTAATTAACCCATGGGGGTATGTTTTGTTATATAGGGATGGTTATTAAATTTTCTTGTAGGGTCTTATATTGGTACACATGTAGATTAATAGTGGTATCATAAATGACCACTCACCACATTAATTTATTATAAATAGGTTATCTTATTTTTTTAGGTATATGAGATCTTAGTTAATTAAAATGACAACATCAACCAAAAAGGTTTTTACCTCTGTTGATTGGAATTGATTTTTTTTAAAAACTAGTTGTGAAAATTTCCATGGGTATATAAGATAGATTAAATGAATTATTGGATGAATTTATTAATTTTGATATGGTTAAAGTTAAATAATTATTTATTGAAAGGACGTTTGATATAACATGTCTGTGAGCCTAATGAAGCTAGTTAAATAATGTGATAATTACATTTTTTCATATTACCGGTAAATGATATTTAAATTAATTCATTAAATGTTTATATATAAAATATTAATCAATGAATGGTCTTAAATAAAGACCAAAATGCGGTATTTTAGCTTTAGCACTATTGTACATGTAGTTTTAACATTATTTGAGCATACATTAATTCGATAATATGAATGTTTCCCATAGGCTCTATTTAACATATATGACATGAATTAGGGATTATTAAACTTTTTAGCCATGACCCATGGGTAGGATTATTCATTATTATTTATGAAGGGGTATCCTTTTCTAGGTTGTTCCCTTATAATATTAAATTATTATTAACATCCATGATGATCTTTCTAAATTGTTTTAATATTTGGGTTTAGTTTTTCTTGTGTAAAAGTACTAGTTATAAAACAACACCTTCCTATTAATGGGTATCATTTGATAAGTTGATTCTTGTTTTGGGAGAGATTATTAAGAAATAATAATCTTAAACCTCCATAGTGAGTTTCGTGATCCCTCTTTATATTCATTAGTTAAGGATGACTCGAGAGGTCATAAGCATGTCTTACGGTTGGAAGAGAAAATATAAATCTAAGATAGATCTTTGTATGAGCATTCAGATTCTGGGATGCATAGAGCTGATAATACTAAGGATAATATCATGGATGTTCTATTTTTCTTGTGAAATCTTAGGGTAGTATGCATTGATTCATGTGGTTACTAACTTGGTCCATAAATTTTACAAAGGACCATATGATTTCAATGATTATTGTTAAAGATTGAGTTGTTATGATATGTTACAGTGTCATTTCCAATGTAGAGTGTCCTAATAGATGGAGGAAATTAAACTCATTCAATTTCTTGTGGTGATGTTTTAAAAATGATTATGTTTCTTGACATGGTAGTTTGTTGGATTTATCATTTACTCCAGATGCAGGGACACATGTGGATGTAACTGAAGGGGATTGTCACATGTATATCTAGATTAAATTATTCCAATTTCATTTTTTATGTTTATAGTCTATATCTCCTTTCAATATAATGCTTGATAAATAATATAAGTCGACCTCCATGACACATAATGAGTGGTTGAAGTAGTGTGTTCCATTGGATGGGTCACCTACATCAGTAAAACCATTTATTAGGACACTCTTATGGTGTTGAGAATCACATAAATACAAATAAAATTTATATTCCCTGAAGACAGAACAAACCTAAGGAATTCCATTTCAAGATAGTCAATAATATTTTTTAATTTTCATAAAGATGGTATGTTTTGTAGTGTTGATTCACTTATAAGGAATTATAATGATAATGTGGTAGGCTGTGTATGAAAAATTTGGTAAACACCATTTTTCTATGATGAAACCTAATGGTTATACCTGAATAATATTGTGATTCATTCGTAGTGAGGGCCTCATCGTCGGTTAGTGATGATGTGTTAGAATATGTAGCATAGATCCTATAAATTTGTTTACCATCGGTGGTTTGACTATCATTTCCATTGGTAAATTTTATTATGGTTAGCTCCAAACTATACCAATCACATAATTTTGATGAATTATGAGTGTCTCAAAGAAATTTTTAAATTGTTTAAATTTTCTTACTCTACCATTGGATTATAGATGATCATGACCCCAATAGTAAATTCCACTGGGTATATTGGGTGGGTTTTGGTTATACACCATGCTAAAGAAGGAACAAAAATGTATTGGGGATTGATAAATAATATCCCTAGGAGTTTTGATTTTATTTCGTGGTATGTTTATTTGGATGATTTTTTCTGAATATTACATGGGTCCCCAATTAGTAATTCAATGGGCAGAATCACGGGCACCATCCATCTTTTTTACTTGGATTCCATTGGGAACATTCTTTGTTCTGCTGTGTGTAAGTCACTCCTATATACCGATTTCTGACATTTAAATTATTGAAAATGGAATAACATGGATTTACTAATTTTTCTCTATTCAATGATTTCTAGGTTACCCCATACATGAATTCTTACATGGTTTATTAAATTAAAGGGTGGAAATACTAGGTTTTCGAATTAGGTATAAGACCATGTTTTTTATAGGCATGACGAAAGAAGTTGAAATTGTGGATCGAGATGTCATCAGAAGAAGGTTACATTCCTAATTTACCATGATCATTGTGAAAATTATTTTCCTTATGAAATGGAATCATTTTTTATATGCCGAATATTTTAGAAAATAATTATTTATATTAGTCATTTGAAAGTGGATCAAAATGTATCCTTTAATAAAAAAAATTGTTACTAAGGAACCTGTTATATAATATAGTAAGGATGAGGTCGGACCGCACGAACACGGCTGACCGTCCTCCCCCTTCGATGTTTTTTTTAGTTGTGGATTGAACGAAGACGGCACGGTGCAACAGCACCGCACGGAATCAGGAAGGAACATGTCGATGAAGCGTGGCGCCATCACGTCGCGCCGTTGAGGCCGAACAAAACTATTGTTGGAGTCGGGGCCGCAGAGGGGATTCGAAGACTCCAAAGTTCATTTATTGATTTTCGGATTAACGGGTGATGAAAGAAAATGTGGCAATGGTGATTAAATGTTTCCGTAGTGAAGTGCGGGACCCGAGATGACCACTGGCGAAAATGGTGAGTAAAACGGACCACCGAAGTGCGTCCAGTGGTCCGCGGAAAGCAGCGGTGGCGTGCCGCCGGAGGAGACCGCCGCGGCTGAGCCGCGGCGGACCGAAACGGGTAATCCGTTCCGGGTTTAGGGTGGAGGCGCTGCTTAATTGCTTCACCGTTACAGTCAACCAGGGGGACAGCCCCCCCCCCCACCTCTTCGCTGGCCGCACGGGCGCCGGGCGAGCGCTAGGCCATCCGGCTGCCCAGGCAGGGCTGGGTCGTGACGGGTCGCGCCGGTTGGGCCGGGATGCACCCACCGGGCTGGGCCGTGCCCTAAGGGGCCTGTCCCGGACGTTGTTCAGGTCGACTCGATTCGAGCTGACCAGGGGGGGGGGGGTCGGGCTGGGTCGGACCATGCCAGAACCCCCTACTTTCGGACAATTCCGTTCAAACTCCCATAACATGGGCTATAAACCTCCGATCGATGCACCATTAGTTGAGTAAGGATCCTTGGATCGAGATGGTCATTTCGGTATATTACACTCAATGTTTCGAAGAACTTTGTGTACATCGTGGTTGGTTCTAACCCAGAACCAACAGGGCCCTCGGAGCGGAAACACTTATAACTTGAGCTGAAGACATCTGATTGAAGTGTCTTCGAATTAGTTGGATTCCCCATGATGAGACATAACTGTTGGCATACTTCGGATGAGGTTTGGACGCAGTTGGATATTTTCCGGGTTGGATTGAACCCGAAATCCAACTGGGCCCCTCGAACGGAAGAGCTGATAACTTTCAGACCAGACGTCCGTTTGACGAACCGTCAGCGGCATTGGTGATCATGTTGACAAACGGTCCCTATGAGTATACCCTATGAGAGTTCGAGGTACAGTTGAGATACGACCGGGTTAGTTCGCACACGAAACCAGCCGGGCCCTTAGGACGAAAAGGCCAATAACTCACAGATCGAGCATCTGATTGACGCGACATCTGTTGTGTTTAGACCCCTATGTGGAGGTGGTACATTGAGATGCTTCTTATTGAAACATTGTGATACATGGAGTATCGGCTTGTAGCTCATGGACCGGACCCTCCCGGAGATGAGCGTTTGGAGTACGGAGACCATGTAGCCAGTTGAGACCTGACGACTGCTTGACCGACTCGACTTGGAATGAGTTGACTAGCCCAGTGGATGGAGTGCCTAGTATTTGGCGACAGAACCAGGGCAGAAGGAGTGCCCGGTAGTTGTTCGCAGACCCATGGTACTCGACAAGAGGATTTCCTCTGTAGGATATTAGGGGGAGCACCCGGTATTAGGCGACAGACCCACAGCAGACGGAGCGCCCAGTAGTTGGCCACAGACCCACAGTACTCGACAAGTGGATTACCTCAGCAGTCATAGGTTCATGAGCAGTACCTCAGAGTCGTGATATGATCACAGTACTCATCAGAGACGGAGCTCTTCTTGAGTTACAGTTTAGATAATGAAAATCTAGGATTGAGTTGAGTCTATGACCTTTGTGTTTACCTCATGATTGAAATGGGTCACTTGATAACTTAGGCATATGTATGGGCATATTCCTAGGTATTGGTTATCCATTGATTTCATAACCTTTGGGTTTCCTCTTGATTGAGATGGGTTACATGATAACATAGGTATAAGTATGGGCTTATACCTAAGTAAGGTTTATCTATTGAGATCCTTCTTTGTGGTTATCCTTGTACGATTTAGTGAGACCTTGAGGGTCTCGGGGTCCCTAATGAGTATCGTATACTCACCCCTACACATGCTATGCCCGCACCTCATTATGTTGGATGCAGAAGATAGGCAGCGCTGATAGAGGCCGAGCGTTCGAGGACTGAATGGTACCCAGAGGTGGACCTCACGACGACTCAGTATCCGATGGTGGACATCACGATGAGACAATACTCGGAAGAGGTTGATGGGCAAGAGCATTGTGGAGGCTATCTGTACCTACGCTTCAGGTAGGATCCGCGGTGGATGATCACAGAGGTGTGCTATCTTTACCTACCCATCAGGTCAAATCCGAGGTGGACAACCCAGGAGCTGCTTCTTTCTTCCAACTGCTTGTCTTTTCTGTTGTACATTCGTTCAGTTGTAGCTGTACTTTCAGTTGGGTTTGTATTCTGGCCCATTTACTTTTCAGCACTTTCTTTTGTACATAGTGTATTACTTCCTCTTGTACTCTGTAGTGTATTGTTTACTTTTTATAAAGTCAATGTCTTCCCAGTTATCAGGATTTGTGCCTTTGGTGCTATTCTCCAGCCCCAAGCCTATGGAATGCGGGCTTGGGGTAGTCACGGCATGGGCCCCAATGACGGGTCATGACAAATTGGTATCAGAGGAGTCGGTTCTACCGTAGGAATTGTAACTTTGATATTCCTTTTCTATGAAGAAAAAATGATGAGGGTACCGAGTGTGGTTTTCAATTCATGGATTCTAGTGTTGGTGTAGGTGGCCGACGTATCCATACACTAGGACCCTGACAACTGATTTCTGACATTGTGCCTGAAAACACTGATTGCGTGTGTGTTTTCAAGGGTTTCCCCTTAAAATAGCTCAAACCAGGTCTGCTCACCAGGTATAAATCGTTTGATCGTGTCACATTTGTTTCTTTCAAGATGCCTCCCTATGGACGACCAGCTAGAGCCCCGAGAGTGGTATGTACTGACAGCCCGTCGAGTGATGATTCCTCAGTATAGGGCCTTATCCTTGTTGAGGCACCATCGGAGGCACCAGCGGTACTACCACCTATTGGGACACCGATGCCACCATCCCCGGCAGTAGAGATTGAACGTCTCTTGATCGCACTGCATGAGTTGCAGCGCCAGATGCCACCTAGGTTCTGGGAGAGATAGACCCACAGGAGGCTGAGGATTGGCTAGAGGCTATTGTGAGAGTTTTTAGGATAGTGGGTAATCCAACAAACTTCATGGTGGTCCTTGCTGCTAGCCTCCTTCAGGCAGCAGCAGGCATATGGGGGAGCCTGATGCTCTAGATGCACGACGATGCATCACTTCTCTGGGTAGACTTCGAGTGCCTGTTCCGGGCAGAGTTTGTACCATCCACCCTTCGATTGGTGCAGATCCAGGAGATTATTCATCTGCAGCAGGGCAGCATGAGTGTAGATCAGTACTCAGCGAGGTTCACAGACCTCTCGCGGAACTCTACCGACATGGTAAGAGACCCGTTCTTCAGGGCCTGAACCTTTGAGCAGCGGCTCAGGTGATAGATTAGAGATTCTGTTGTTTTTCATAGCATTCTGACGCAGACAGGGGTGTTGGATCGAGCCCTCTTATTGGAGAGTTTCCTTGCTGACCAATCTCCAACAGAAGAACCCTCTACTAGTCGACATGTAGCAGAGTCTTCTGCGGCTGGCAATAGACAGTTGACACAGAGTTCCAAAAGGACCAGAGCCACCGGTGGCTGACTACACGACTCAGGTTCTGTTGTGCGGGCAAACCGGGGTGGAGTCAGAGCCAGTCGTGCCAAGAGTGGGAAGTGTTACTCTTGCGGTGGGCTTGGTCACATGGCATGTTACTTTCCGACCCGTCATACAGATGATCAGAAGATAGATGAAGAACCCCTTAGATAGAAGAAAAGGTTCGATTGAGGAAGACCACAATGAGAAGAAGACCAAGGCAGGGGAGCTGTCCATGCAGCTGGAGGTGGACGACGCTTCAAGGTGTTGCCACCACCACCACCAGAAGGTCCACCCCGACCGCAGGGAACATGTGGACATGGGAGAGCTCAACATTAGGCAATATAAGCATGTGACTATGTAGCTCCAGAAGCTAGCGGACAAGAGCGGTACTAGTTCCTGAAATGGGACCATTGATCTTGGTGCTTCTAGTTTCCTTGTTGTCATTGTTGTGTGTCTTTGTACTTAGAGCTACAGTAATAAAAGACACATGTCCTTGTGAATTTTTCTTCCTTTCTTTCTATGTACTGAGATGTCATAGTTAAAACTATTGACTTGACCCTCACTTTCGAGATTCCTACTGGAGGAGACCTAGTTACGTCACGTTGATGCCGATAGTTTGACTCGACCCTTAGAGTCGAGAGTGATGGTTGGATCTCTTGGTAGTAACGTCGAGGCCTTACGACGTCGTACATGGCATGGATGCATCATTCATGTTCGGATTGACAGTATTAGTCAAAGAACGTGGTTCATCAAGGGGATGAGACTATATTTCAATTATAGGAAAAAAAAGAAATCATAGCATCTCTTGCAGTACCAGAGATAGTCCAGGCCATGATGAAGAAGGTGAAGATCATCCAGGAGTGGATGAAGACTGCACAGAGCAGGCAGAAATCATATGTTGATAGGAGACATGATGACTGGAATTTGAGGATGGCAGCCAAGTTTTCTTACGGGTCTCACCTCGATGAGGTCTATGGAAATGTGGTTGAGGCAGAAAGTAATCTCCGAGGTTCAGCATAGCTTTTCAGGTCCTCAACAGGGTAGGCGAGGTGGCTTACCAGGTGCACGATGACTTCCATGTATCTCAACTGAGGAGATACAGGCTTGAACCGACGAATATCATCGGCCATGGGGAGCTGTCCATTAGTGATGGGGTGACTTTTGTGGGGTTCTAGTAGAGGATGAGGATCGATAGGATCGAGTCCTATGAGGACGGTCGATTCCTCTTGCGTGCTTTTGTTGGCAGCACGGGAACCTCCAGGAGAGCACATGGGAGCGGAAGGCTCAGATTCATGCTCAGTACCACTTTTGTATCCCTAGTTTGTGTTAATGTTTTACGGGGACGTAAATCCCTGAGGTGAGAGTAATGTATAGACCCATAAATTTCAAGGAAATTTTTTTCTCTATTTCATTGGGATTTTACAAGAACACAGTTTCTAACGGTACCTGATTCTGAGGCCCGGTGAGCCCGGAATCAATTTCCGATGTTTATCTCGGGTACGTTCAGTTAAGGAACGATCGAGTTTTTCTAATATTTTAACCGGTGCTCGGAATCGAAATCAGAGGGCACCGATGAAACCGAAACGCCGGTAATTTCTAAGGAACACCTTTTCTGGAGTTGCGTTTGCTCGGGTGTGGTTATTAAAATAATGGGTTATGTAATGAATAAAAAAATTGGTTCAACCAATTTTATTTTTATTTCTATGTAGTTAAAACCTAACCATGGTGGTTGGAGTGGGACCCACAATATCCTACTCCACTAGGTAGGATATTAGTGGGGTGGGGCCCACCCGAGCCCCACCTATTACACTTCCCCAAACCCCCCCCCCCCATTTAATTTGTAACTCACCTTCAACCCCCCATAAATGAAAAGTAAACTCATTAATTTATTAACATATTCAATGTAATTAATTCGGGAATTCATTTCAAATTTCAAATTTAAATTTGGATTGTGTGTGTTAATTAAATAAGACAGGGTCTTATTTCTTTAAGGATTCTTTTTGTTGTGTGAGAAAGATTGGAGAGGAATTTCTCACACTTGGAATCACCATCTTCCTCCTTGAAGAATGCGAAGAATGCACCGTTGCCGACGAAGAACGCCGACCTCCGATGAAGAACGCCGAATCCTCGAAGATCGACTACGCGACGCCGTGTACCGCGATGCCAAAGATTATCTTCTCCATGATGCCGTCATCCGTGACATTGGCTTTTGCAACGTCGACTTCCATGATTCCATTGTTCCGCAACGATCCTCGTTCAACGACTTCTTCCATGTAGGGGTTATTTATTTGTTCTTGAATTCTTTTCCCTTCATCGACTTCTATTTGGGCTGCCTGTTATCGTAATAATGGGAGGAGGTCAGACCGCATGAACACGGCCGACCCTCCTCCCCCTTCGATGGTTCTTTAGTTGCGGCTCGAATGAAGGCAGCACGGTGCAACAACACCACGTGGAATCAGGAAATAACACGGCGAAACTATGCGGTGTCGTTGCACTGCACCGTTGAGGCCGAACGAAACCGTGGTCGGAGTCGGAGCCGCAAAGGCAATTCGAAGACTCTATAGTTTGTTTTTTGACGTGTGGATCGACGGGTGATGATGGAATTGGTCACAATGGTTATATGATGATTCCTAAATGAATTACGGGACCTGAGATGACCACTAGCGAAGACGGTGGGTGAAACGGACCACCGGAGCACATCCGGTGGTTCGCAGAAGGCGGATGCGGGGCGCCGCCGGAGGAGTCTGCCACGGCTGAGCCACGACGGACCGAAACATATAAGCCATTCCAGGAATAGGGGAGAGGCACAGCTTATTTGACGTGTCGTTACGGTCAATCGGGGTGGACAACACCCCCCCCCCCTCCCCTCTTCGCTGGCCGCACGGGCGCCGCGCCAGCGACAGGCCAACCGGCCGCCTAGGCTGGGCCGCACCGGCTAGGCCGGGCCGCACTGGTTAGTTTGGACCGTGCCCTAATGGGATGGACCCGGACACAGTTCGGGTCGCCCGGTTCTGGCCGACCCGGGGGGGGGGGGGGGTTTCGGGCCGGGTCGGACCGGGCCCGAACCCCTTACTTTCGGACAGTTCCGTTCAAATGCCCATAACATGGGTTACGGACCTCCGATCGATGCACCTTCAGTTGCGTAGGGATACTTGTATCGAGAAGGCCGTTTAGGTATATTAAACTCAAGGTTTCGGAGAACTTTGGGTATGGCCGGGTTGGATCGAACCCGAATCAAACCGGGCCCTCGGAGCGAAAATGCTTATAACTTGAGCTCCGGACGTCCGATTGACGTGCCACCAACTTTTTTGGATTCTTCTTGATAAGACGGAACTTTTAGAATACTTCTCTTGAAGTTTAGATGCAGTTGGATAGTGTCCGGGTTTGATTGAACCCGAAATCCAACCGGGCCCCCAGAACGGAAAAGCTGAAAACTTTCAGACCGGACGTCCGTTTGACAAACCATCAGCGGCATTGCTGATAACATTGAGAAATGGTCCTATGATTATACCCTATGAGAGCTTGGGGTATAGTTGAGATACGACCAGGTTGGTTCGCACACGAAACCAACCGGGCCCCTAGGATAAAAATGCTAAAAACTCACAGACTGGACGTCTGATTGAGGCACCGTCTATTGCGTTAAGACCCCTATGAAGAGGTGGTCCTTTGAGATACTTCTTCTTGGAACATTGTGATACTTGTAGTATCGACCTGTAGCTCGTGGATCGGACCCTCCCGGACACGAGCGTATGGAGTCTGGAGACCATGTAGCCGGCTGGGACCTGACGACTACTTGACTGACTCGACTTGGAGTGAGTCGACTAGCCTAGTGGATGGACCGCCTGATATTTGGTGACAGACCCATGGTGGACGGAGAACCTGGTAGTTGGCCGCAAAACCACGGTACTCGACAGGAGGATCTCCTCTGTAGGCTATTAGGGGGAGCACCCAGTATTTGGCGACATACCCACAGCGGAAAGAACGCCCGGTAGTTGGTCTCCGAGCCGCGGTACTCAACAGGAGGAGTACCACAGCAGTCTTAGGTTAGTGAGAAGTATCTCAGAGTCATGACAGGATCACAGTACTCGTCAAAGATGGAGCTCTTTAGCAGTTACAGTTTCGATAATGAAAATCTTTGTTTAATCTGAGTCCATGACCTTTGTTTTTACCTCATGATTAAAATGGGTCACTTGATAACATAGCATATACCTAGGTAGTGGATATCTATTTATTTCATAACCTTTGTGTTTCCTCTAGATTGAGATGGGTTACTTGATAACTTAGGTATAAGTATGGGATTATACCTAAGTAAGGGTTATCTTTTGAGATCCTTCTTTGTGGTTATCCTTGTTGGATTTAGTGAGACCTTTAGGGTCTCAGGGTCCCTACTGAGTATTGTATACTCACCCCTGCATGGGCTGTGCTTGCTTCTCGTTGTGATGGTTGCAGATGATGGGAAGCACTGACGGAGGCCGAGTGTTCGAGGATTGGTCGGTACCCGGAGGTGGACCTCACGATGATTCAGTATCCAGTGGAGGACTTCACGACGAGACAATACTCGGATGAGGTTGACGGGCGAGAACGTTGTGGAGGCTATCTGTACCTACCCTTCAGGTAGGATCCGTGGTGGAAGATCCAGGAGCTGTGCTATCTATACCTACCTTTCTGGTAGGATCCGAGGTGGATGACCTAGGAGTAGCTTCTTTCTTCCAGCTACATGTGTTTTCTGTTGTACTTTCGTTTAGTTGTAGCTGTACTTTCAGTTGGGTTTGTATTCTGGACAATTTACTTTTCAGCAGTTTCTTTTCTACTTAGTGTATTACTTCCGCTTGTACTCTGTGGTGTTTTGTTTACTTTTTATAAAGGCAATGCCTTCCTAGTTATTGGGATTTATGCATTTGGTGCTAGTCACTAGCCCCTGGCATATGGAAGGCAGGCTTGGGGTAGTCATGGCACGAGCCCCGAGGATAGGTCGTGACAGTGGTGAGTACCGTACACATTGTCTGGGTCATTTACAAAAATGTATCGTGACAAGGTTGTTTGAGGTCGATAGGGAAATTTCTATTAAACCAAATTGGGTACTACCATGGGAGCATTATTTGAACAAAATGGTAATGTTTAAATAAGATATTTCGATGGTGTAATTACCATGGGTATGATTCGGTCATTAAATACTACAACCAATGTTAGAATTATCTATTGGTTGGATGATTATGATGATGATGATGACATCATGTCTCCAGTTCTATGGGCTTTGGAAATTATCATCTTGATGTAATATTTAAAATGCATGCATTGAATCATGTTTTAATACCTTATGTAAAAAAGAGATAAAATGATATCCATAGGTGTTTGGTGAATTTGGATATGCAATGAAACCATTTAAATATGTCTTCATGATATATGTAGGATAGATAATGTTTCATTAGTATTTTTAAAATGTTTATAGGGATGATAACATTTAATGGTGGGGATTTCTTAAAATACATAATATTGGAAAAAAGTAGAATTATTGATGGAATTTATTATTTTTAATTTATTGGATGGGTAGTTTTAAATATCCGAAATCATTTTGTAGTATTTAGGGTTTTAACATCGTCAAATAGTGATCTTAGACATAATTTTTCTTTCAGTAGAAGTCCCATGGTTTTAGGAAAATATTGGAGGATGATTGAATTGAGATGCAACAAAAAAAGCTAATGTGATTTTTACACATCATGTAAAACAGTAACATTTTTTGTAATATTTTCATATTTATCATCCCCATGGATTCAAAAAGTGAAATATTGGGTAATAAACTCAAGGAATACATGACATGTATCTATTAGACGAGTTAAAAAAAGTTCATGATTTTTAACACATTCATGCTCAGTAATATGTGGGAAGACTTTTAAAATAAATTGATATAAGGGTTAGGCCTCTAATTTTACTCACACAATGGAAGGAAACCATTGTACAATACTTCCTCTCTTATACTAGGTTCTTATGAAAATTTTCCCTCCATTGTATGAATAATTATATGTTTGTCTTATTAGATGTGTATCGATAATCTCTCAACTCCATTTCATTTACTTCATCGATTGCCTCACATTGTTCATTATTGTTTTGGTGAAAGCTAATACACTATACATCCACGTATTTTTTCTATTAATTTCGATTTATATCAATTTAGACCTGGATAAGGTTGATAATGGATGATCATATCATCCAAATTATGAGTTTTTGGTCTATATCATTTCTCTCATGTTTCCTGGTTTTATAATTTACATAATTATTCTACAAACCTGTATTTTTATATGATGCCTCTAAAAATGTGAATCTCATGATGAATATTATAATGTTTGGATGTAAATATATACTTTCCATTAAATATTAATCATTGGAGTTGGATAAAAACAACATGGAAACCCCTTATTATTTTGAATATAATTACTAAAAAATTTATATTTTTTTCTAAATAAACTAAATTTTGGGGCTGTGTCCAATTATGAAATGTAAGTTGGTTGATTAATTTGAATGTGGAAGGATATGACACTCCACTCTATTTTATTCTTGTAACCAAATCACACACTTTGTAGTTGTGTCCTGTTTTTTAATTTTATTATGATCATGATGAATTATAGTGGAATGGAAATTACAATATCCTATCTAATCACCTTTGCATGTAGTGTCTTTAGAGTTTATGAATAGATCACCTAGAAATTAGTAGTTATACTTCCACATTTCTTCTCTTGTTATGTGTAATGATATTAGAATGGAATTTCCCATTACCTTCTCAATTATTATTTATCAAATTATGTTTAATAGAATGAATAACTAAATGGCCCATGTTTGTATATTGTAAATAATTAATGTTCATGACTCTATTTGTACACAGAAGTTAATATGGAATTTTTTTAACATGAAACTCTTTTATTGGAATGAAAATTCTTAAAATAATGTCATACATTCAATGAATAACATGGATTAACATGTTGTAATTACATGGTTGGGGTCATGGGATCTTTAAAACTATAGTACCCCTAAGTAATACTAGCTCCCATAGTGGAATAAATTGTATGATAATGCATTTAGTATTATTATGTGCTCAGATAGAAGTGATACTTAGTTCCCTAGTGGTATACCTTTAAAGTTCTATGTGGGTAATACCCTTATACATCATCATTAGTGATATGAGGTCCCAAAAAAAAATCCATTGATAGAATAATATGATTAATGATGTTTTTTACACTTAAGAGAAAATAGTATTCTTATACCAGAATTCATGTTATGTGATCATGGGCTGTTGTTGAGTATTCTATCCATTAGTGATACAAGGTCCCCAAGTGGTTTACCTTGAACGATGTTGTTGAGACATTTTTTGTACCCTTCCTAGTGCAATAATCAGTATCTTATTTGGTGTTCTAGGGAAAATTTCAACATGTCAGGACATTATACCATACTATGAAGGATAATAAGGTTTCATCTTTAATGATCGCATTTGAAAAAATCTTATCGCGATGTATAATTATGGTGCTTCTAGTGAGATACATGAGATTAATTTTTAAGGATAACCATGGATATCTCTAAGAATAATTTTGATTGATGAACTTAATTCCAACTTCTAAATTATTTAATGAATGATGGATTTTGGATTTGTGGATGTGTCCTCTATGATAGAGAAAATGTTTGGGTTTGCGGTATATTTTTTAATCCTTTATGATGGACCGATTATGTCTCCATGTTTATTCACATGGAAACATATATATACACTTATATTTCTATTCACAAACATTATATCTATATAGTTTTAATGTTGATCCTAATATTTTGTCATAGGACAAAGCAGGTTTGGCTGGTCAAGTGTTCCATATGAACACAATAATTGTTTTTTATGTTTATTTATTTGCATCTTTTTCATTCATACATGCAAAATATTGTATTTTATATACATTAAAAATATATGTTTAGAAACTTTTTTTGGGGGAATACATTGTATATATCAGACATTATTATGGCTTCCATTTCACTATGGTACCCAAATAAACCTCATGATTACATGAATAATATCCTTGGATTATGCTTATGCTCTTTGGATTTTACCTATATACGGGATTAAGGGGAACACAATGAAACCAAAGCTCATGATTCTCATTGAATTATTCATTTGGTCTTTTTTCTATTTAATTATACATGTAATTAATTATATTTCACTTTAATATTTTTTTATGTATCCTCATTGAGACATACATTTATTTTTTTTTGTTTTTGGAAGTGGATGTTCATATTAGTATATTAATATCTTATAGAAATATTTCCATTATTTTTACTTCATCCTATATTGGTTTCTTGTTTTGTTATGTTCTATAATAATTTTTTACTCTAATCATGTGTTTATAGTATCCCAATAATACATCATATAATCCTTTCTACTATTTGGATACTTCTGGCATATGGGGAGGTGCACTGGAGGCCATGGGATTGACCGTATCATGACACTATCTTAGTGTCTAGATGGTTGGGACTGTATAGTGGTAGAACGGAAATAATGCACAATTAATACTGATGAATTTGATTTTCCTAGTGATGTGGTTGTTTGTACATAGATCAAAAACTGAAATTTATATTATTCACTATTTGATTCTAGATCCACATAGTCATTTGTTTTTCAGTTCTACAGGAAATTAAATATATATTTTTAAAATACTAAGAATGGTGTTATAAATTAAGAAAGAAAGAAAAAAATATTTTTACAAAAAATATATTTTCCTGGAACCCCATTATATTTTGTGCATATACCTTATTCAAAAATTCTATTATTATACCATTTATAGAAATTAATATATTCTTTATAATTGATTAGATTTCAATGAATAATGAAAAAATATTTCCCCAGAAGGAGTTGATTATTTGTGATTAATATGTAGAATTCGATTTATTTATAATATAGATATAATCATGTAAATAATTTTTAGAACCATCCATAATATGAATCTTTAAGGAGATTATTGGAGAAGAAGAGTTGATATAACCTATGAATGGGAATGGTAACCCTATGATAGTGTTTGTACGTATTATGAAATAACAAATTTATATGTATCTTGATGATATTCCAAGAAACCAAAATGTGTGTGATGTTGAGTTTTCAACAGAACTCGTCCTTGATGAAAAAATGAGACTATGACTCCTTACAGAAAATCCATAGTGGATATTGTGGAGTTAGAAAAAAACTGTAGAAGTTGTGTGATGGGGGCGACATATACCAAAGTGTTTCACCTCTGGGATATCTTGTAATATTTTTGAAAAAATTTGACAAGTCTATGATTTTGTACAATTAATATACAGAAATTTATACCATTAAAATGACAAAAAGAAGTACTCTATCTTGTACTAATGGAATGTTTTATGTGCTCAAATTGTCTAAATATTTTTCAAATATTTATCTTTATTTTCCTTGTCATAAATTGCAATCAAGTGATAAATATATTTCAAATAATTCATTTCAATGAGGTTTTTAAATTATGTGTTTGTTGAAAATTCCCTTATATTAGTTCATGAATCCTCTATTTTTATAGATATTATAAATAGATTATTCAAGGTATATGATTTTATTTTTATGGTTGAATTTATTAATTATATCATGGTATACGCTAAATGTTAGGAAAATACTTGTATCTATTCATGAATAATTGTCTAGAATCTAAGTGAAAACGAGTTATATGTGAAATTTATCTAATTTGAATATTTGATTCAGTAAGTTCCTATTAATTTATTTAATATCTATAAATATGGAATAATAACCAATCAATGATATAAAAATGATGTAAAATAATTCCATACCCAAAATAATATAATGGTGGTCTATTTTGTTCATTGGATTAATAGGATACTATAATAATTGTTTATATTTTTTTCAAAATTATTAAACAAGATAACCATGTTCACATTAAGAGGAGTTAAGTTATTAGAATGTAAAATTTTCTTATTATGAATCATGGTAGTTATAGAACATTTAATATAACTATATAACATAGGATATTTAGTTTTGACTCATAATTTCTCTATGATGATATGGAAACATTATCATTATGGTGGAATATTTGTGACACATATATTGATATAAAGAACATGAAATGAATGTTTTAATGGAATATATCAATATGGAGAATATGAATTGATAGATATACTCATAGATTATGATTTATCATTGCAAGACCATTATAAGAATGACACTAACATACCTGATGCATTGAGTAGGAATAATCCTGGTGTTCTGACTAAGATGAGGATTCTTAAGGTTTCATCATTGTTGGACATTATAATTTTCGATATGTGAATTATTTATGAAGGGAAAAAATAAATCCCTTTACTAATTATTACTAATATACCCTTGTTAGATATGATAAAAAAATTTCAAATAAATTATAAGTGTTAAAAAAATGTACTTAAACCAATTAGTAAACAAAAAATATTAAATTTTTATTATAAATATTGTTTACTATATTTTGGAAATCGGTTATGTTTTCTATTTATCCATAAGAGTAAGGGAGAATTATTAGTTGAATCCCAAAATTCGAATTTCTATATTATTTAAAGAATCATAAAAATAAAATAGTATTGAAGTGAAATTTATATCTAGGATAAAATAAAATGGGAATACATTGAATAAAAACCAGGATAACTGATTCTGGAATAGGTAAATGATAATATTCAACATCCAAAAGTTGACATGAACCCTCCACCTATTCATATGAAAAAGTAGGGTGATGTTACTCTAGACTCTATAGCTAGATTTTTAAATACCATGTTAATGAATTAATCTATATGGTTTTTATTGACAATATTAAGAAATAAATATTATTTCTAATAATAAATAAAAATATATTAAGAATACTTTTTGATACTAAAAATAATAATGTTTTGAAAATTCATAGAATAATTATTTCTATTGTATCTAGTCACGATAAATAGTTTGCATCAAAATTTTGGATGAGTCCTCCCTAGTCTCTTTAAACTAATATTTTTTGGTTCCCCATATATCAACCTCATGTTGATGGTTTGTATTTATAGATTATTTATAAATTTAATGACATATTGAGAATGTTCACATTTGAACTTCCTGGTATTTGGTATTAGTATTTACCCTTGGTGGAATTCAAATATTATAAAAAATTTATTCATGAAATCGAATGGAACCATAAAATATATTTTATGGTAAGAGTGATCATATTCCAACATGTTTGGATTATGTTAGAGCAAGGAATATTGTACCCTCATATCGCACAGTCGGGAAAAAACAGAACTATTCATAACCATATTGAGGAATATCAAACAAGGAAAAATAAATATGAGGTCAATCGAAAGAATGATATATAATTTCAAATAGATGATCATATTTTATTAAATGTGTCCAAAATTAATGGAATTATATGGATTGTAAATAAATATAAACTATGTCTTGGGTAGTTAATTCTATTTTAAATTCTTGAAATAATTAGAGATCTATCTTACCATTTAAAAATTCCACAAGGAATTTCAGAATTTCAGGTAGTTTTTTATATATGTATATTGATAATATAGCTGATCTAAAAACATGTGGGCCATATATGAGGAAATATAAATATAATATTATTTATCGAATAATTAATATCAAAAATATATTTCAGACATAAGAGAGAAATTATTGAGGAATCATATGACTCACCTGATAATGGTACTTTGGAGAAACAAAAAGATAGAAGGGGATGTGAGAACCTGATGAAGTGATGATGACGAAATAACCACATTTGTTGATGACGATACATTATATAAATTCCGAGGAAGAAATTGTTTATGGAGAGAATAATATAGCACCTAATTTCATATATAGTAAGATTTTATATTTTTGAGGAACAATAATGCAATAAACATAGTTCTAATCAGGAATATTATTTATATACAATGTATTAAATTTTTTAAAATTTTCTTTATTAAATTATTTTCATGTTTTACTATGTTATATAAAAATTATATTTGATTTGATTTATGATATATAACCGAACGTGTCTATTGTTGGGTCAATCCTAGAAAATAACTATTTTCAATTAACTATAAAAATTATGTAATTATAATGATATAAAATAAAATGGAATACAATAAATTTATTTCTAAAAAATATATTTTTCATATATAATATAAATAAAATTAAATATAATAATGAAAATGGAAATACATCCTCCAAATTTTGGAAATATATTTATTGTTTTTGTCAATTTAAATTTTATTTTTTCATCCATTCCTCTAAATCACGTATTTACATGGTTTATTTCAGGTTTGTATATTTTTAAGGTATAATTAGTGTTATTTTATTCAACATAATAAAATTATTATTTTTTGGATCGACATCATACATTATTTTTATTTTTAAAAAAGTATGTATAAGATTATGATTTTTCTAAAAATAGTTATCATTGGGTGTTATAAAATTATATTAAAATTATGTTTTTTGACATTAAAATTTTACTATTTTTAAATGTTTTTTATATTTTAAATAATCATAAATTATATTTTTTAATTTTTTAAAATTTATATTGTATTATAATTATTAGTAAAAAAGTAATTTTTTAACATGGTTAGGTTTAATTTGTGTTTTCCAGCAATAAATAAAAAATAATGGAATAAATGGAACATAAGAATGTATAAAAAAACATTGGTTGGATTTTACACCATTAACTAATAATATTTAAAAAAAAATCAATATGGATTTAATTGAATAAGTGATATCGTCATATTATTAATATATTTAGTCAATTCCATGTGTGTCTATTGCAAAAAAATGATGGAACCACTTAATCTATAATAATCATACCTATTAAGACTTGTTTATTATCCTTGAACTATCTTTATGACATCCCAAAACATGTAAATATATCATATTGGATTTTTTAGTCAAATTACTTTTTTAGAGGTCTTGTGGTGTAAGCCAATGGTTTCTTTCCAAAAAATAGTTATAACTTTTAACTATGTTTTTTTCATTTTATTTACTCTTATACCACCTTAAATTCATCAATATCCTTGATAATATATTTAAACTTGTAGATGAAATATAATTAAATTGTAATATATTTGTGAAAAAAACCCACATTCAACTATTTTACATCATATGAAATATGAAATAATCTCTCACGTGTATATATGGATTTTGTTTCCTCATAATGGTGTAATTATTTTTCCATCACATCATTAATTTCATGTGTGTAAATTTGAAAATAATTAATATGTATGAAATTTGTGACACAATAATTATTATATAAAGAAAATATATCATTTTTATTCTTACCATACAAATTTTTAATAATTGATTATGTTACAATTGGGTATGTGAATATTATCTCGTCCATGAAGTGATGTGATTCATTTTTCTTGTATTCAATTTATTAAGAACTATATTATTTATATAATGAATATATATTATATTTAAAAAATGATTAATATTATGGATTAGATGGAACATTGGGAAAGCTGAAAGTACTAAAACTATTAAAATGAATCTTACAATAAAAATGAAATTGTAAGCACTCAGAAATGATAATTTTAATAATTAATTATGAAAAAAATTCAAAAAATTTGTATGGATCATTTATTACAATATATTTATGTATATTATTATGGTATATAATTATCACAAATTTAAATTTATTATATAGTTGGCAAAAATCCCTTATAATGAAAATTTAGACCATAGGTAAGGTTTTATTTCCTAATATCGTCCTTATTAAGGATTTTCTTGCTTATATTTCTGTTGGTGAAATTATTTTACCATTCTATAATAAATCACAATTATGATATTTTCATCCCTTTATTTATGAAAATAATATTTTCCCTTTAATTTTCGTATCTCTATGAGCTCAAAAGTTAAGAGGAATGTTTTAAAAACAGATTATGTGACTATTAATGGGATTGATTCAAAAATATAATTATGTGACTTTAATTAACATATTTATAGTAAATTTTTAATCTTCATTGTTGTTAATAAATTAAATAATGTTTTATTAGTCTATGTTTTAGATGTTTTTTAATTCTATTATTTTACATATACATTACTACTTTGAGTATTGATTTTATAGTCTATTTATTACATATTTAATAAGTATTATTTCATCATATATGGATATAAAATAGTATATATATAATTGATTTTTCTATGATTTTTCTAAATATGAAATCAATTTTATATTACAAATTATGATTGTGTGCTTCATCTAAATTTCGGGATGAATATTTCAAGGATCTAAATGGTAATAAAAAGGGTAAGAAAAGACATCATACACATTCTACTCATAGTAGTAATACTAAATTTTGATTATATCCCCTTACAATACAATGATTCTCATAATGATATAATCTACTGGTGATTCTATTACCATTAATATGTAAATTATAATGACCACTCTTATTCAACCTATTATTTTAATGGAATTATGGGATGACATTCATTATCCTTCTATCCCTCTTAATTATCAACACATAGTATCTAATATATATAGTCTTTTTTCTCCATACATGTAATAACTATCTACATTTTCACAATATTATATATAAGTTACTCATCATGTTTTCATCCCTCAATTAGTTATGCATCCATCATCAACTGTATATTGTAGTTAGATAAATAATATACCATCATACACTATAGTGGAAACATCCAGTACTCCTTATGAGATAGTTGTCCATGGGAATTTAGATCCCCATTCTTATTGTTACATTTTAATATATCATTTAAGTAAATGAAATATATATTACTAATTATGTTATTGTTCATGAGTATATGGATCTTTTAATAGATGGAATTTTCAAACTCTTATGCATGGCTCTCAAATATAACACAACAAGATTACATGTGACAGTAATGGTTTTATATGTATAACAGGAAATAATGTGAAAGAATTCAGTATCATTTTGATGACATGTGAGATACATTGTGATAATATTTTTTTCTTCAAGGGGTACCATGGAAATAAGCTATATAGAAAACATACTACATGAGTTGAGATATGGGTAAAAAATATTTACAATCCATTTATATAATAATATAAAACATTATTTCAATATATATATATATATTACAATGGTAATTTGATATAAAATCCTCAACTGAGTGAATATAATAATCAATTTCGATAATGGATTTTGTATTAATGTGATGGACATACAAGTGTAAATTGTGTACTTGTTCTAAACAAATTATTATTAATGATCATGAAGGTAGAAAAATATTTTATGATTTATTTCACATCCTTTATATTAGTATATGATGAAACATTTGAAATAAAATGATTTTTTGGATATAAGTAATTTTATATGCCTTCATTTTTTATTTGAAAATTTATTTTTATGTGTGATTTTCATTTTTTTTCTATTAATATATAAAACTACCAATTTATCAAAATTTTATAAGATAAATTAGATATATATAAATGAATAAAAAGATGCGTGATATAAGATTATACATTTAGAATAATTTCTCTTCCAAATTAGTTGTCATTGATAATTCGATCATTAATTTTTTTTCTTTTATTAGATTGTCATTATTCTACAATATGATAATAAAATGTATTATTATATGTAGAGGAATAATTTTAAACATATATCTTATAATTAAACAATAAATTAAATTTAATGTAAACAATTTTTCCAGTAAATTATATTTAACAACTGGGAAATTATAAAGCAACCTAAATAAGAAATATCATCAAATTAAAATTGGGATTAAAATAATTTAAAAATCTATAATAAAAATTAAGTGAAAATATTAAAAATAAAAAAAAAATAAATTAAAAAATATATATGAAATAATTTAGGGAAAGTGTTACATTAATGTATTAGTACCTTACGATAAAGGGAAACATGATGCCAAAAAATATAGTTCATTATGGCGATACCAATGTTTTGAATTTTATAATTTCATAATTTAATAATAGTAATTATTTATTTTTTATTTCTGGCTTCATGAAAAATGTACTCTAATTCAATTGGTTATATTATATTTCTCTACTATTGTTCTCTTTTTTATTTTAAACATCATTTGATATTCTTTAATGGTTAAATACTATATTAAATTTTTTGTATTTAAAATTTTAACTTCTAATTTTTATGGCTTGATTATTGGTTTAATATATTTTCCGGCCATAATATTCTTATCTTATCGACATATATATATTTTTTATGGAATTTGTTTTATTAATTCTAATCAGCTACTAAAATGACTTTTTTAAATAATATGGGAATGTATTTCCATATGTTTACTAATTCACTTGAAATTTATGATTTTTTAAAATAGAAATTATAATTGAATTTTTTAATAAATATAACTTCTTAACCATAATTCAACTCATAATATCATTTTTGGACAAAAATTAAACTTATTTACTTTTTAGGATCATTATTTTATAGAGTTTTGGAGAATTGTGTCATAAATATTACAAAATAATCATATGAAATATATATTGGAAACCTTATATTTGTAACCATTTTTTAAAAAATATAAATATTTAAAAAGTAAACATGACTTCTATAATATCCTTTGTCTTTATTAAAAGATAATTCAAAATGTAGTACATAAGAATGCACATAATACATCCCATAATATTTTGATGGATAGTGTCTTTGGGAATTAGTTACATTTCATAAAAATTTAAAATTGGAAAACAACACCTTTTGGAAAACATATTTAATATGTATGCTCAAAAAACAACATGTGATATCCTAGGGACATACATAAGAAATGGGTGAGTTATTATGCCCAGTATGAAAATAAAAAAGTCATAATGTAATACATGTTATGAAATTTGAATATCGTTGGGCAATAAAGGGACATATAATAATAAACATGAGACATGAGACATGAAATAACATTATAATCAAAAAGGAATGTGGGAAGTGTGGAAATAATATAAAACACTACATCATAAAACTTGGTCAACGATCTCATCCAAGATGTCATGATGGAAAAAACTACCAAAAATCAAGTTCACTCTCGATCCCAAAATGACATCTTGTATGAAAAAAATACCCAAGGAATTATTAGGTAATAAAATTTATGGTTCACCCATCACATTTATTTTATTCTAATTATTAATTATTATACATATATCATACAATATAGATTAATTAATCATCATATTCAATTCCATGATCAAGGTGTGTAGAATACATGAATTTATTACCCATGACAAAGAAGAATAACTTAATAATAGGGAACACTATTGATTGGAAATTGGTATGGTATTAACTACACAATTGTTTTGGCCATGAAATATAATGGAGGAATTTATGAAACATAACAAACTCTAATAAAAATTCTTAAAATGGTTTGAAGAGAGAGTGTAAGAACAAAGTTTATTTTTGAGTTATGGATCGTGAGTGTCTATCTTTTCTCTTTTTAATTTATTTTGTATTGCCAAATGTGGATGCTCGTTAAGTTCATGGGAGGCTCTAGGTTTTATAGGGCTTTTTAGAATCCCATAAATCATTGTTTGGGGGTGTTTTGGGCCCTCCTCATAGTTAGTAGAAATCATTTTGGGTATACTGTATGATTTATTAAGATATTAAATGTGAGGAAGATGGGTACCACTACCCACATGGTTAAAGAGTAGCATATGATATGTCTAAATGTTTGGAGATACCTTGAAAGAGGATCGGCACACAATTACTGAATGATTAGTAAAGTATGTGGGGAAACTATGTGAGTGACCCCACTCTCTTGAAATGATCATGCGAAATGAAACACATATAAAAAACCATGCACTTAAACCATGAAACCTAGTTTTTTTGTAAAATGTTCCTCTTTACCTGTTGTGTTTTAATCACAAAAATCATTTATTATTTTAATCATTAAACAGTAGAAGTGGGTCTCTCTTGAGCTCATTGAGGAGCTATCCTAGTGATGGAGCCTATTCCTCTATTTGACCTCTAATTCAAGTGTCTTATATCTCAACTAATCCATATTAGGAAGGTCTCACTTCCTTTTTATACATTAATTGACTCTTATAGTTTTCAATTTCACAATTTCTATTTAAGATCACATTCCATATTATTGCATTCTTCATCTGTTGTTCATATTTCTCATTAACCTGGTTGAATCTGAGCTTGATACTGAAGGATCTATCTTGAACAAGCATAAGGTAATATGTCTCATGCCTTTTGTTAAATATCAAGTTGTTTATATATGTTGGAGTGTCGTGAATCCATTTATGGGGTGTTTCCTTATCTTATAACTGAACCATATTGTTTCCTATTATTTATTAGTTAATTTAATAGGTGTCTCAATGCATGAAAAATGTTTTATAACTTTATTAAAGTCCAACCCATGTGTGTTTTCATTTGGATGACCTTATTATGGTCATTTTTTCGAGGATTCTTAGGCAGGAAGCCATTGTTTCCATTTTATAGGTTATTAATAATTTATTGAGATTATTAATGGAATTAAAAGGCTGTAAAATTTTAATTTAATTGGTTTAGTGTATGGGAAGGATGATGTTCCCCTTATCTTGAGTATACCATTTATTGATTAAGGATGTAAGTATTTGATTAATTATTGTTTTTATCTTACCACATGAGTAGAATAAAGATAAATCCATGTAATAGTTTAATTTACATGTAAATATTGTTATGATAAATCTTTCAATGTTAGTAAATGAAAAGATTTTTTTGAGATCGGTCCATGATTGAAACACATTTTGGGGGTTATTTATATTAGATGTTTTTATTTTGACCATAACATGTCTAATGAAAAAATAAAATATTTTTTAATGAATAAATAGATAATATCCCTAGATAAAAGGCCTTGGTCCAAAAGCAACAAGAATGCTCATTTGAAGAAATTTGAAAATTAAAATAATAGAAAAAAGTATTTTTAGTAATGTTGTACAATATAAAATTATTTTTTGAATCCCATTTCTATAAAACATGGTCATTATGGAATTTAGATTTCTTACTGAATAGAGAGTAAAGTCGGGCTTTCCAGAAAACATGTTTTTTACTATATTATTTATAAATGACAATAAAAATGATACAAAATACATGAATATATCATGAATAATTATAGGAGAGGAAAAATCATGAATTTTCATGAGATCTGGGATATAGGATTTCTTCAGAGCGAGAATATACATATGAAATCTTGAAATGAAATGAGATAGTTTTAATAATCATTGATCACATGGTTACTTGGGATCATACTCTCCATGAAATAAAATGAAATTAGATGAATCTTATAACATCACGAAAATATTGAGATTCATGATATGTCATGTAAATTGGATTTAAATTATCCTTAAAATGAATTTACGCGCATAACAAAACAAGAGTATAAAATTAGGAAAATCGAGACAAAATAATGTTACCGATTAGATAAATTTTGTAACATAATCCCCAGGAAATAATTTTGTTATAATGGATATATAAATATAAATATATATCAACATAATAATAATTTATAACATCCATTGGATGTATATAATGCACAAAAAAGGAATGCATGTATAATAAAGAATGTATCTCATGGAAATAAAAAGTGAGATGAAATCCCCTTACCATGTGAGTTGAATCTCATATTACTCATTTAAAAATCATGAATAATACATATAAATTTATTATTCATCTATATATGAATAATATAATTACATATAATATCAAATATTGTTTTATTAGGAATTTATATTACATATTTGTAAAAAATTATATATTAATTTTCAATTTTAGTAATATTCTCTTTGTTCTTCTCTTGTGTTTGACTTGTTATATCATTTTCCCTTATAATTCTATCATGTTTTATAGAATAAATAAATTTTATAAATACACTTTATATTAATTATATATTTATTATAATAATATATCGTGCATTAATGAATGAAAATACACCGTTCATGGGGATGCTATGTCGTACGTAAGAGTGAACAATATTTCTATTTACTTGTCACATTGAATGAAAAAAAGTAAAACCCACAAACACACACACATATATATCATCATTAATGTATCTTCATGATATAATATATATCAAATATATTCACAAAAACCCATCCTTCATAAATTCCATTTTGTGTATGAACAAATCACCTCGCTTTGATGGGATGAAAGTCTACACATTATCAAATGAAATTATTGCATTTAAACCAAATAGAAGTTAAATAGTAGGTGTTGTAAAAATTACTATTGACTCATAAATACATATTAAAATTTATATGTTAAATATATAAACATATTTTCCATCACAATTACCACCCTGAGATGTTGTAATGGAAAAACGAAAAATCATCATTTTCTATGGTCGTATTTCTCCATACACATAAAAAAATTTGTTCGTTACCCATTAGATGGAGGTGTGTATATTTTTTGTTCAAATAATAGAATAAAAAATTCATATTATATTTAATATAATGTTATTATAATATAATTTAAAAATAATATTGGAGGGTGGACAATGAGAACACAATAATAGAGCTAGAGAGAAGGCATTGCCTATAAATCTGGTAACTTCTTTTGGTTTCCGCTAAAAGGATAACATGGATAGATTTATGCACTAGAATAAGATTCGAGGAATAATTTAGGGATGTATTAATTTTTATTGGGAATATTTTTTAAAATCCTATGTTGGTTTAGATGTGTGAAAACGAGGGAGTGGTTGATTCCTTTTATAGGGATGAGAATGAACTCACTTGGTATTTTTGAAAAAAAAAGTTATATATACCCATGTTATAAGCAAAAAAACATCCTACCAAAAAAATAAAATGAATTATTTATGGTTAATTGTTGAATAATTGAATGCCAATGGGATTTTGATATAATTATATGTTTTTTTGGGTCATAAATCGATTTTCATATTTATTTTATTTAATTAGTGACTAGTGAAATAATTTTAAATTATGTAATTAATATATTTTCATAAATTCGTTAATACTATTAGTCTTCTCAAATATATCATTTGGTTATATGTTATTATTTTATATAGTCATATTTTAAAAATATATTATTATTTTTCAATCCTTAGCCTTTTGTTTCACACAATCCATCGAGGAATGTCATTGTGGCATGTAATAAAATCTAAACTCAATGTTTCGTATAGTGAAATCTAATTTTTATGTTTCATACTATGCATGATTAACTATGGTTTGCATATAATGAAATCCAAACATATATATTTAATATATAATAAAATATCATCAGAGTTAGATGATGAGGAAAATATAATAAATGTTAAATTAATTCGAAAAAAATTATTCTGAAATTCTCATGGTGTTACATTATACCCCCATTAAAAGTGAATTCACCCCAGACATTCTTATAGTTAACAAATGGATTAATAAATGATAGCTTCATTCAAATAAACCCACATCATCAAAAAGGATTCTAGAATATCCCTTAAAAAGGGAATGTTAGAACCATAACAATTACCCAATGTAACATATATCCAGTTTGACACATAGGATTATATAGGTTGGGATTAAATATAGGGAATGGATGAATATAGTAAATATTTATATGGATTTACTGTCATAATCAATAAAAACATTTGTATGTTTTAATAAATGTTGATGGACCAAATATCATAAATTTTTGGTGATTTATAAGGCCATAAATTCAACAAAAATTAAGGTATTTTGACTACATTTTTTATCATTATCATTTATTTGACTAATTAATTAATTGACCAAGAATATATTGAACTACAAATAATTCATATATTTCTATATACAAAATTTTATTATTTGGTTGTGATTTTAGAAATTTCAAATTAATCTATTATATAAACAAATGGATGTCCAAAATTTAGCATTGATATCCACATAAGTAAAATATACTTGTAGCAGTTGTAAGGCCCATAAAAGAAATAAAATTACAACTACTTATCTATAAATATTATGAAAAATACATTTCTTTTATTCATTAATCTATAGACATAAATTGTATCCGTACCATTTAATCATTAATAATTATTCAATTAAAAAATTATACATTAACCAGGACAGCATGTAGGCCAATGGTAAGCATAAAACCATTATTTTTCTTCAGTCCATGGTTAATTTCATGTGAAATTTTTCAATTGGATTGGTGGTCATCAAACATACATTAATTAATTTTTGAAACCACACTAAAATATTTTCCAAAATATTCCTAGATCCTTAAAATATGTTCAATAACTATGTAGCCTTGTAACAGTGGTTTTCAATACTACATCAATATATATATATATATACTTTTTATGAGGTTTAACATAAACCTTTCCTAAATGGTTAATCTTATAATAATTATAAATAATTAAAATAAAAATAATTATAATAAATGTCAAGAAATCTGGTTAACCGTATCTCCCATATATTACAAAGTAGATATTGGGTGTCATATTCAAATCGTGATAATACCCTCATGGTAAATTCTCTTGGAAAATGTTAACATCCTAAATTACAATAAATACATTTGGAGAATATGTTGGTTTAATTAGTCCATTGATTGGTTGATATATTACAGAAATCCAATAAGTTTTAGAAATCACTCATGATAACATGAACTACTTGACAATATTTCTTCAATTACATCCAATGTAATCTGTACCATAGAATTTACATATTCATATCCCAGATATCTTAATCCAAAATATAATATCTTAAAAAGAGTAACATATTAAGGGTATCTTTCCATTAGTTTTTTATTACCATGGACATCACCATACAACAATATCACTTTTCTATTCCATCATAACCATTCAATGTGGTCCTATAAATTTATAGTGAAAAAATAAGCTGAATATTAATTATATAATTTACCATTACATTGACACTTTTATTGAATCCAATATCATAAAAAATGTTCTTATTAGTCTTCACCCTTATTCCCCTAACATGGAAACCTCATCCTATTATACAATAACTCATTCCTTTTACATTTCACCTCCAGTCTCATCAACTTCATCAATGTGACCATTACCCATAAGACCATGCTGAATATCATTATAAACCTTCCCCATGGGACATTGAGATGCAGAATGATAATTTAAACCAAAATTAAATAACATAATCATAGAGGATATTTTATTTGGGCCAATATTATCATCCATTCCATTAACCAACTCTTCAACTTTTATATACATTCACATGCTTTGTGTCCTTCTCTAAAATAAAAAAATACTCTAGTTCCTTAAAGACATTCACACAGGTGATTCTTTACATAGTATTGAATCAAATGAAACTGAATATTTTTTCTTCCATGGTCTCCATTACTTGTGTCTAAGTGAACTTCTTATTTCTATTCTGTTGTGAGTCGCAGAGTTGGATATGGTACAAATTGTTAATCATGTTTCATGAAATCTAATTTGGCACAATCACATTTTATTGAACACAACTACTCATCGCACCTTACGTATCATCAGTAAGTTATCCATTACAATCATCATTAATCCATTTCATTAAAATTCCTACAATTTACTATGACCAAAAGAATAGTGTGAGAAATAATTATCATACCAGAAAACCACATTGTCATGAAAAGAAATAAATATAAGATTCTAAATCACGACAACCTTCTTAATCTATGAAACCAAAGGTTAAACATAGGATATTCATAGAAAACATATATTTTAAATACTTCATGATGGATCATTAAGAGTGTGTGATTTCCCAATGCATATCCAATGAGTGTGTCAAAACATGTGTGTTGTAAGGGTCATTGTCATGTACCAGATTATTTGATTTCCTGACTAGAACATCTTTTCAGAGTTGTTATGATTGGGTACATCTGTTCTAGAACCACATCCATTATTAGTATCTATACATGGATGTATTTATAGGAAACCACTCACTATATCCTCTACAAAAATTCCAAGATATTTTCATATTCTCTTACATATCCCTATACTTTTCTGTAGGCATGTCCTTAGGATTATCACTATGGTTTTATCATCATATATTACACTGATTAACTATAACACTACTATGATACTAACACTATAATCCACCTATATTCATACATTACCATTAGTTAAATTTTTTATATTATGTAAAACATTACACAAACAGATTCCCAAAGAATGTACTAGTCCAGTGCCTTTAAAAACATGGCAAAATAAACTCTAATATAATTTGAGTAAAATTATATCCCCATGGGTTCTTAATTCCTATAACCCTTCTTATAAACATCAAAAATAATAAATATCTTCGTAACATGGGGAAGGAAACCTAAAAAGTTGTGAGATCATAAGATCTGTAAGGGAAAACAAGGTAGATATGTAAGCAGAATCATGAGTATAAAGGTATGAGAACATTATCAAGAAAATAGAAGATCATACCAGACATATCAATGATCATAAACATCAATCACAGAAAAATGTGTGGATGTTCATAAGGCATGAATCATAAGGAAAAAATGAACATAAGCCTTGAAATCATAATATATGAATAAAACATGCAATTTTGCAAGACACATAAGAATATATAAATATTTCCAAAATTTTCAACGAATTTTTCATAATAGTGTCTTAGTGGACAATGTCCATTAATAAACTAGGTCCACATCGTATTCCAACCCAGTATTACAAAACCATGTTCAATATTGTTCCTTCCCTATAATAAATAACTGAGTTCATATCTCATTCTATCAATGTCTATCTCATGATATATATTTTTTACCTAATGAAATAGAGGGAGATATATGTCCCGCACATATCATAATGAAATCATACATACATAATCCACAAAATAATAAACAATCATATCATAACCCAGGAAATGAAATGGGTATCATACTCATGTGTACATACCAGAATCTGTGAAAAAATAAACAGTTTTTATAATAACATCATAATAATCATAACCAATCAAAGAAAAAATGGATTTCTAAACAAAATAACTTATGAAAGGGAAATGGGGTTCATAAAGGAATTAAAATTAATCATAACACAATCAACTAAATGATATGAATGGAACAATTAGATAATTTCCTAGAGGTTCTTGATTAACACCAACATATTTTTCCATTAATGGGAAATAATTTTAAAATATCATTAAAAACATTTCTAATAAAAATATACATTATTAATTGAATAAAAATTCAATTCATAAAATCATATGATTGTAATTTTCATAGAAAAAACATTAAAACTTTTAAATATTACATGAAATAATATTTTAAAATTTTTTCCATGAACACTTTTAAAATAACCTTCAAATAATTTTCAAAACCCTTTTCTTTGACAACACATTGATAACAAATCATGAAATCAGGATTTTTTTTGAAATTGTTTTTAATAAAAACATTATAATAATGTTTGAATTTTTTTTTGAATACAATTTAATTGATAATAAATTTATAACATATTAATATGACTTGAATACATTTTAAAGCCAATTATCATTAAAGAATATAGTTGAAGCTTAAAAATACTATTAAAAAATATTTCTTTGAAAAAATTAACAAGAATTTTGAAAACATTTTGAAGAATAATTCCCAAGAAAAAAAAATTTAAAACCATTTCATTAAAATTATCCTTCTAAAAAAGAAGATAAATCTTCAGTGAAATAATGGTGGGTAAATCCATAAAGGTCGTATGAGGTGAAAAGAACATTTATTGTTCATTGTAAAAAGGTATGAACATTCCTTGTACAGAAAGAGATTGGAAGAATCCATTGAAGAAAATAAAAAAATAAAAAGGGTTAAAATTTAATTTAATTATTATAGGATAATAGTACAATATTATTTTAATAATCTTTCTAGAAAACATAGTTTTGAAGAAATATTGATTTTAGATCACATAAAGGGTAATGTATGGCTTTATAAAAAACACATTTCTAACAATATAATGTACCAAAGAGTAGAAAAATTGTAACAAATATATGAATATATTATTAATAACCTGAAGAAAAAAGTAGAAAAAAAATTAATTGGAATATGGTTTAGAATATATCATCAAAGGAAGCATAAACATAATCAATAATGGAAAGTGATGATATTGTTTCGATACACACATATCACCTGGTAACATGGCATCAAACTCTCCATGTAAGAAAAGGAAATTACATGAAGTTTATATTATAATTTAAAAATATAGATTCATTATATATCACGTAAAATTGATGTATATGTTCCTCAACATGAATTTAGAAACATAACAAATCATGAGTCACCAAGGAAGAAAATTTATACATAACTAATTTAAAGATTTGTTAAATTTTGAAACATAAACGCCCCATAATTAATTTCATAGAATGGATATCTAAATCCCCATAAATAAAACTATATGAATAATTTATTACATATATGGTCAGTATACACACCACTAAAAATTAATGAGTAGTGAATAAAACATGCATCTCATTGAAATAGAAATTGTGAAATCCCTTTACCTTGTCTCTTGACTCTCACCATACTAATTCAAACCTCCTGTATAATAAATATAATTTATAATAAATCTATCATAGAACAATTTTATTAATTATAATATCTTATATTGTTTTTACAATGAAATTATAATACCCTTGAGTTATTCTATGTTATGTTATCTCTTCGGGTAATATTTTCATTGTTCTTCATGTATGTCATAATATGTTACATCATTAGGTCATAAACATCGATCATGATTTCTATAGTTTAAAACATGATAAAAATGTAATTTATATTAATTATATGTTTATTATAATAATTTATAGAGTATATAACTATTAAATAGAAGACACTATTCATGGAGACAGTAATTCTTATGTAATAATTAATGCAGTTTCTATTTAATTATCATGTTGAGGAATGAATGTAAAATATATATATATCATTAATACCGTATCATTATTTTCAGGAACCAACCTGGTTCGACCCTGAACTTGCCACCCGATTCATCCCGTGACACGACCTGAGAGGTGTTCTCAATCCTCTTGGGCTGGTGACAAGCTCCAAGGGAATCAATAGAGTGATGATGGGGACAATTTCACCCAATATAAATAAAAATATGTAGTGGAATAAAAATAAATCAGCCCAAAAATTAATAAACTGAATGAAAAAACTATGCAAGAAGGGAAAATAAAAACAAACCAAACCAAATGAACACTAAACTCCCCATGACCATGCATGCCACTCTCCAATCCCATGACTCAACATCACCTAAGGTGATTGTGATCAAGATAAAACATGCACCTTAGACTAAAAATAAGAATGGTGTATAGGTATGAGTTTTAAATTAAGTCAACATACCCTAGTAATCAACTCCCAAATGGATTTCTATTAAATAAAATAATCATCAATTTCATGATTAAACTACAATATTTAAAAGTATGTTATTCACAAATTTTTCCATTTAAAATCAAATCACTACCCATTTATATTTTTAACATTTAAAACCATATTCTTTTCCAAGATGGAACTATAAAAGTTTTCAAGTGGATTTGACATTTCAGTTATAAAGGAGAGAGTGAGTATAAAAAATATAACTAAAAATTTTTCCATATCCATTTGAAATCACTTTATCAATTTAGCTATAATCCACACTATTCCTAATAAAATATAAACAATCATACAACAAGGGAAATGGGAAATAACAGACAATATCATCTAGAAAACAATTCATCAAAACATTCATACTAGTAGAAATGGGTGATACCTAGGAAGTCATGAATACTATGGAATGTATTATACATGGGACTCATCCCAAATAAATTCTATACTAAATGACATCATAACTCTATAACTCCAAATTTTCTCCCTACCTGGCCAGGTCAAGTGGTCAAATCCCATACCAATAAGAATAACAGAATATCCCCTACTATGAGCCACTAGCAAGTGCATAATCTAAACTAGTGAAACATTCATTCATCGAACCTTCGCTCGCTATGCTTGGTTCCTAGGTTTACACTAAAAAGAAGGGGTGTGAGTCAAAAAATACTAACTAATCAATACTACATAATAATTTTAATCTTACACCATCAACACACACACACACACCAAAATCACCCCTGAATCACTCAATGGTATTTTCTCCCTCTTTCCTTCAACCATCAACACATGAAGAAAGTCCCATCCAAGGACCACCCCCACTTCCATCAACATTGAATAATGATATATGTGCATCCCAAAGTGGGTTTTCAAAGTAATTATTTTTAGAAAAGTACTCAGGTGCCTCAAGAAATCATTTAACAATAAATCATTTCCCAAAGTATAAATGCAAATCATTACATTAAAAACTAGAAACACACATGGAAGCCCATTTATGGAACTCAATTCTTCTCAATAAATATGAAACACATTTATAAGGGACAAAAAAAATTCATCAAACACTTAGTAAGAACAATTAATAAAAAACATCATGCAATTCAAATATAAAGGGTCTTACATTATTTTACAACAAGAAATTATTCTAAAATCCCTATATACTAACATGAATTTAATAAAAGTCAAAAAAACATGAAATCAATAACTCTTTAATTTAAAGGCTAATGCATAGACAAAGCTACCTCAAAAGGGATCAGAACAAGATGATAAATTCATTACCTGACTCCATTGACGAAGATCACCCCACAACTACGTACACATACAATCCTATAAATATACCCCTTACTCCAATACACATATTCCCCTTTCCATGAGGGAACACGTGAATGGGGGATATATATATATATGCATACCTATGTATGTGTGTACACCACTTCAAGAAGAAAATGAAAATTTTAATTAAACTTTATGAAGCCCACATATAATATAATACCCTTTCCAAAACTATATTCTCATTATTTAAAGAATTCACAACTCATTATATAACTGATAAAAGGACTACATACCTATACTAATCAATTCCTTCCATTTTAATCAAACCAAATCCCATTTAAAATAATTTTTCCAAAACATGCACAATTTATAATATCTCCTCTGAAAAACACAAAAAAACACGCACTTTCTCAACCAATTATTTAATAATCCAGTTTTCTTATAAATACAAACACAATAGAAAATAATATCTAAGATAGTCCTTTTATGATTAAACAATATACAATTCATACATAAAAAATTCCATGACAAGGACTATATGCCGATATTTATCCATTCATCAAAGAAAACTAATTTAAAATAAATATAAACCTCAACATCCTTTGAAAATATAATCCTCACCTTGAAATTATGGCACAAAATACAATTCAAGAAATATTAAAATATAATATGCGCCACAAAAATACATTTACTTTTCAAAAACTCATTTATATCCCACAAAAATGATAAAACATTACCAAATCTCACATCACACTACACAAATAAACTTTAAAACACAATTAAATTAACTAAACAAATAAGAGGGTAAATAAAATAAACCTCAAATGATATTGGATGAACCAGAATGGACTGAAGCGCTTCTCCTTCATCAACAGACACTGAAACCCATACGAGGAAGAACCAAAAGACCCACCGAACACCCTAAAATGGATAAAAATAGAAAAATCAGGATAAACCTTGACCTAGGGTTCGACCAAACCAAATCCTACTTATATGGAGGATAATTTAAAGGGAATAAAAAAAGGGATTATGAAACCATACAATAGATAATCATCCAAAAATCACGTTGAAAATGAGACAAATATCTATTTGAAGAGGAGGAGGTGTGAGAGGAATGTATAGTCAGGAGAGGGGGTATGGCCCAATTAATCACACACGAGTAGTGGAGAGGCCGGAGGAGTGCTTGGTCAAGTGTGGTCTATGGGAGGCAGGTCATCATAGGGGAGGGGAGATCGCATCATGGGTTCGAGTTGGGGGGCATCGTCATCACACGAGCGAATGGGGGGGGATAGGGAAGCGTAAAAATGTTGGGGAAGGGTGGATAGTGTAGGATTTCATTTTATTCATATTTATCCGAATTCAATTCATTTTTTTATAAAAACATATAATGGAATAAAAATTAAATACGAACTCGATGATAAAAAATATTAACTGCGTGGTATTTTTTAGGGTGCAACAATTCTATATACTATTAATCATTCTACAGTCAAAATGTCCCATGATATTGAGTTGATTAGGACCAAAGAAAAGATGAACTCCATCCCACGAAAAAACATGGGAACTCGATGTCCAATGAACCAACACTCACATTCATTCGGATCCTAGAACTACAGATTCCCAAAAAGAAACTATGAGGCTTTCCTCTAAAATAGTCACACATTCAAGGGAGAAATTACACAAGACCAAAGGGTTCAAAAAAAATGAAGAGATAAAAAAGAAGACTCACTCTCTTCTAAACCCAACCCAAAAAGGAACACCTTGAACCCTAACATAGAAACAATCAAAGAAACTAGTTGAGAAATGATCATGATATCTGTGAGCATCTCATACATGACCCACTATTCATGTTGACCATCAACTATAATCTAGGCCAGGCAGTACAGCAACAAGAAAGTGCTCTATCAAGAACACCTGTAATTTGAATTCATGAAGAGTTTATCCCATGGTGGTCTCCCCACTATATTATGATTCCATAAAACCTTTATTTTTCAAGACATATAAATTCATGAATCCAATCAAAAACCATGAAAACACATAATAAACGAAACATGGGATAACACACACCACCATTCGACATCAATATTACAAACATTACTATGAAATCCTTATTTAAAAATACTTTCCCAGAGACTTACAACATCATTATCAATACACAATTGAAGATGGAACTAAATATTACATTAATTGAAACAAAAAGGGAATATGAAACAAATGAAACTTTTTATTAGGCATACATCAATGCAACATTCATCCAAATCATATGAACGGTTCTGCAAGGGAGTGGATCTAGCCCCAAGTCATTTCTTTGAGTCACCCTGGAAAAGCCATTTAAAATGAACCAAACGACCATAGGTACTACATATCATATATGCATTGCGACATGAAAACATAATATGCCCCAAATTCCCACACTGAAAACACAAACACTACTTCCTCTTGAATGAATATGGTGAGGCGGAAAACAACATCATTTTTGCGCCTCTACTCAACTGTCCAGATGCCGCTAAATCAGCTTCTACTTGAAAAAATCACCTTTTTCTATATTAATAATCATTAGGGAATGAAGGCACATATGAGAGTAATTATGATCGGGGACCCCTTTCAAAGAATCTAGATTTCATAAATTCATCCCTGGTGAGGTTTGGGAGATATAAAACCAGCTCCGTGATATTCATAACGCACTCCAACACTGTTGAATTTCCTTCTTGAGACTATACAACCATGAAACCTTTATTTTCATCAAATCCTTGGGAAATTACAGTGTCATGAACAAGGATTTAAATCATTCCAATGATAAATTATTCTACAGGTTGGCCTGAAGAAAGTATTTCCACTATTAGTGACTTAGGTCTTCGAATGTGAAGGTGGAAAGATCCATCTTGATAGGTATATGAGATTCAATATGAACAAATATCTCCACAATATTTCCCAACAATTACACATCTTTCCCTAGTTCCAGCTTCCTGCATAAATGAGTAGGGTTCGACTTAGGAACCTCTGGACAAACTCCTGATATTGAGAACCAGCAGAATCCATATCCCAAATGGGGAAAGAAAACATCTAAAACATGACTTGGTCAAATAAAAGGAACGTGGTGACTGAATAACCTACATAATTTTCAATAAATACCTTAGAACTTAGTGTAGAAGAATGAATAAAATAAGGAGCATAAAACCAAATCAAAACATATCATAAATAAAAATTCCACATCTCATTTTCAAATCAACCACCCAAACTCAAAACATGATTTCAATCACACCACCAACACACCAAATCCAAATTCCAAAAAGGAAAACACCAAAAAAAATAAGGCAACATCAAAAACTCACACCTTTTAAAACATTTAAATCCCTTTTTTAAGAACATTTCAATAAAATATAAAAATAATTACAAACCAATAAAATTCTATCTGTATTCCATTTAGAATAACATATATAAACTATTATTCTATCTCTGGAACTCATCAATACATACCAATAACCATCACCCTAAAACATAAATAGATTATTATACATATACGTAGAGACCCAAAGCATAACAAACATGGAAAATCCATTACTTTTTCGGAATACTTAATACATAAAAAAATAGACACCCAAGGACCGTAATATTTTAGTGTCTTTCGAAACTCGGAACATAATCTACTAATCATGGTGAATGATATTCAACATCTCCCATAATGATCTTCCACTTTTGTTTTCATACATAAAACCTTTCTATATATATTGGGGAAAATAAAAAATAAAAAGGGTGAGTTCAAATGATCAGTTAGGGTAATAATGGAGAAAATAAAACAAACCATATACATTTAACATAAAAACATGAACATAAATTTTAAACAAAAAATTATGAGTTGTGAAATAAATCTTGGTAGTACACTAGGAATAGATCATAAAGGAACATCAATCATGATAAAATAGCATGGGAGTAAAACATATAATTATGGAAGACCATTATGTAGATGATATGATTTCCAAAGTGTCTAAGGCATTGCTTCCAAGACCATCATGGTAGACAAAGTCCATTACTGAACCAGGATTACTTGTTGTTCCAACCCTGTATTAGTGAACCAGATTTACATGAAATTCAATCCATGTCTATCTCATGAGATATAAATCTTTACCCAATTAATTGGAGGGAGATATAGGTCTCATCCATATAAAGATTAAATCATTTTTATGTGTTCCACAAAACAATCTTAAATCATTCATCATAAACCAATAAATAAAATGTGTTTCATAAACATCATCCCTTCATAACATAATCCATATAAAACAAATGGATATAATTTCATCATAATAAAAATAAAACCATATAAATAATAGAGACATTATATATAATACCTAAACATATTAAATAATGACATCTTATATGGGAAATAGTTTTTATAAAATACTTGAAATGAATTCAGGAGGAAAATATCCTTTTTTCTTCAAAATAATTTTTTTTCAAAAAATTCCATGTAATTTTAAAAGAAAATGATATTGTTGAAAATAATAATGAAATCATGTAGGGTAATAATTATGAAACAATGTTGTTATAAAACCATAAAAATCCATTCATGTTGTATATGGTAAAAAAACATTTTCCGCGTACTTTTTCCAGAAAAGTCAACAAGTACCTCGTATTGTAAGGAATAGAATCATTCCTTCCATACATAGTGGTAAAAGTCATAAAAGGGTAAAAATGAATGTAAACATACATGGAATAATAAAAAACATTTAATTAAATCATATTGAGAAAACATTTACATGAATGATAAAAATTACACGAGTAAATACTTATGAATAAACAATATCGAATAAGAAAGAGATTGGAATAATTATCCCTCATCATTTATGATCGGTGGAATCATACATGTCAGCAAATAATGAAAATTACATGAATATGTAAATATAATATCCTTCATAATAAAAATCATAAAGAATTAATGGGAAGAATAAACACCATACAGAAGAAATAGATGTTGATTAAGCCATATGTCTCAGAGAAATAAAAGTGAGATGAAATAATCCCTTACCTTAGGTCCAATTTGATCCTTACATGTCCCAAAATCTAGTATAGTGGGTATAAACATATTATTAAATTGTAACATAACCATAATAGTATTTATGATATCAATATGATTCACATATGACTTTATATTAACCGTTATTTTGACAATTCCCTGTTAAAGCATCATTTTGGGTAAAATCGTTTCATTTATCGTACGTGTTTAGACTTGTTGTTCTTGATATTATTAATTATATCCTGATTTAATTAATTCCATAATTTAAAACATGATTTATATATAATTTATATTCAGAATATAAATATATATGATAGATTGATAAATGGAATGAAATACACCGTTCATGGAGATGGTAGGCCATACGTACGCATGAACGCTGTTTTCATTTCCTTATTGAATTCAATGGAATTTAGTAAATAAGACATATATGTACATAAAAACTTTATAATTATTATTTCATATCATTCATGATTATTTATTATATATACTTTACAATCATTATATAATGATTATCATGGAGAATGAATCTCATTGCGTCGTGGAGATGGTAATCCTTACGTACGCAGGAGCGACAATATCGTTCCCATAATTGTCTAATGGTATTATAGTGGAATATATAATATCGTAGAATTATTATCATGATATAATAATCATATATAGTTATTATTTCTACCATTATACCATTCCAAGTAAAGATGTGGTGGAAAAACAGAATACACCACGACGTGGAGACGGTTTGCAGTACGTACGCACGCGTGATGATTTCATTTTTCACTGGATGGATATATGGTGAAATAGGGTTAATTAATATTTATAATAACATATAAGTATATCAATGAATCTGATGTTTTTAATTTATTATTAAATATTAAATTATGAGGATGTAGAAGAAGAAATGAATTTGAAAGTATCTGTAAAGGATATTACCTTTTCTTCAACACACCTCTTCTAAACCTATTATTTGGGGAATAATGTTGGCCTTTGAAAAATACCAGAACCTCTATTATGTTTCAATGGAAGTGGATAAGGGAAATGGAATTGGGTTTAATGAGATTGAAGGCTCAAAATTGTGTGAGGAAGAGATTGATGAGATGCCATTTTATAGGAGAAGAGAGGGGCACTTTTGGACACCTCCAAAATATAGATTAATAATAAAATCATACCCCACTTAAAAAGATTTAAAAATGACCTCATTCAAAGATGAAATGATATAGTTTTGTAATATCATCATCCAAAAAAATTTATACATGTTGTGAATTTATTTTAAACCTTATCAACTTGATTTATTCTTATTTAATATATTTAATTTTATTTGTGGAAGTAATATTCTAAATTTTAAATTGTTATAAATAATTACTTATGTGTTGTGAATTGTCCTTAATTGGATACTTTATGAAATTTTAGACCATATAAATTTCAATTTATAATTTTTAAATAAATTCGTGAATTATACACAATTTAATAATATTTTTTTAATAAAATTACAACAGTGTAAATTTTGTCACTATTCAATTATTTGAATTTATATAAAATCCACAAAAAGGATATATTCAAACAAAAATATTTAATATATTCATAACATTTAATATTTCTCTACAAAATTCGTGGATAACATTAATTATTCATATAATATTTATTTTATTATTTTTAAAACCATTTCTTTGATATTTCTCTTAATAAAATAATTACTTCAAGATTTTTGAATGATTATTTAATATACTAATTTGTTGCATGAAAATTAAAAATAAAATATGATTATTAATATAAATATAATATATTTCATAAAAAACTTTTAGTTGAATTTATCTTCTAAAACAACCAACTTTTAATATTTTATATTTATTAAAGTATGAAGGTGACAACATTGACATCGTTTAAAATAATATAATATAAATGTCATAATCTGTTTTATAATGCTCACAATGGTCCACAAGTTGACACATGAATTCTTAGGATATATATATACTCGACCAATATTGTTTGGTAAAGATTTTTTCCGTATTGTTGAGTATTGTTATTTTAATAAAACTATATTATTGATTTTTCTCTAAATAAATAATTTCTGCATCATTAATGTATAAGTTATTAAGGTAATTATATATTTCATAAAAATAAAAAATAAATTTTCATGATGAATAAAAACATTTAATTTTTAAAATTAGTATATGTAATTGAATTTACATTCTGTATATCCTTATATTAAAAATACATTAATTATTAAAGTTAGAGTGAGACATATTTCACTTTTTTTAAATAAAATAAATTTAATGTCGTAATCACATCCAAGTGGGTTTCAAAAGATACAATTTCGACACAAGTATATTTTAGAACGAAATATAAACATAAAATTATATTAATACAAGTGTTTGGGAAATTTTATAAAATTATATTTACTCATAATTACCTGATATACCATTAACTGTAGAAAAACAAATTTACTGTAGTTACTATTCCCATAGCCAAAAAATAAAAATTAGTCTATTAACATAATTTGGTCCTTATGATTCCAAATATAGAATCAATTTTCCAAATTCAATGAAAAATAGTTGTTTTATTTAATTTAATATTAATCCCATTGTTGAAAAAAGAGGTTTTAAAAGTTAAAACATTGCAAAAGATTGAAATGTTTTTACCTATGAATTCAGTTTTCAATTAATTATAATGACTTAAATTATATTAAATGTTAAAAATATATTCCATTTATAATTTAAAACCATTTAATATTATAATTTAACCATATAAATTACATTGATGAAAAAAATTATTTTTAATTAAAATTTAGCGTATTTTTACTGTTCATCAAAATATAAAGGTTATTAGAATAATGTCAAAAATTTATCCAATGTAAATTTTTATATCCTGATTAAAAAGAATATTTTTATATTTTCAAATTTAACTTATAATATTTTCCAAAATTAGATTTAAAATGGGTTCTCCATCAAAAGGTGAATGGACTACCTTTTTTAAAAAAATCTTTTATACGAAAATTTATTTTTGTTCTCATACGAAGTTCTAGAATATGTGTAAGATTAATGATAATTTTATAAAATTAAAAATGTGATTAATACTATTAATAATTTCTAGTTCATATTAAAATTATAACAATATATCATTGTTTAGTGATACCCGGTATTGCTTACAACACACGCTATTGAGGATGGTCGCTCTTGCGTGCAACACAAGCCAAGAATAGTGTTCCGTATACTACGAGCTTATATAGTTCTATATATAGCACAAGATAATCTATAGCATACAACACAAGACATCAATAAAATTAAAAATATTATTTCACATAAAATTTGGGGGTGTTACATTCTACACCCCTTAAAATTAATTTCACCCTTGAAGTTCATTGGGGTTATAAATGGTTTACTACATGAATGTTTCTTTGATAGAAACCCACATAATAAAAATGAATTCTAAAACTTAATTTTAAAACAAATGTATGAAACATAACGGTTTCCCAAATTAACTCATCATTGGGTTTCCATATAGGAGAACATAGGTGGAAATATAGATATGGAAGAAATCTAACCATCGAGTTCTGATGGAGAGTGGTAAAGTGTAGGTCTACGAAAAAGACAACAATCACAAAGCCATAAATTTGTGATGATCTTTGGTTTCATCTGATTCATCGGATATGAGGGTACTAGGAAAACGTTATTAGTTTTCAATAACATTTCCCTAATGTTGAAAATTTTGAATTAAATGAAATAGTTACTTATTTTTGTATAATACCATCGTTGGTCATTCCATGAACAATTTCCACTTAATATTATAATAAAATGAAGTTGTATTTTTTATTCATGAAGTGTTATTTGTTCATGTGATAGAATTATGGGTCATTCCATCTGTCTCAAAAAAAGGTTAGAAAAAGTTATCTAATATACATAAGCTTGTATATGGTGATATTAATCATATATGGTTCCAAAATAGACATATACATCCTCTATCATAAAACATTATAAAATAAATATAATTTCTACTAACTAGGGAATTCTTATAGGCTAGTGGTAACTAATAATGTCTTGTTGCACATCGATTGTGGGTTCGATTCTCAGAGCCTTGTCTGACACTACGTGTTGTCTCACTTCCTGCAGGTTGTCCTTTTTCTAAAACTACACCATTATAACATTCCATAAATATTATTAGAATAAGTTATAGCCTTAAACTATACTATTTTATGTCTAACATAATCTATTCAAACCTTTAGGCTTATCCAAAATACTTCTGTCCAAACTCAAAATATAAAGAAAACGATTACTAAAAATGTTATATAACAAGCATGTGAATACCATCATTGATCACCATATATCATAACATATATCTTGTTGGTCAGATTCAAAACATGTGAATACCTTTATCATGTATTCATGGAACATGATTCACGATATAACCTAAGTGAAATCATGAATTATATCAAAAGTTATCTATTTCCACATACAAAAATACCAATAATTCTATATACAAAAATCATGATATCACTTTGTCTTTATACAAGTCATGTTCTCATTAATAATATCAAACATATTATTTTCTCCTTATCCATTCATTATGAACATATCATCTTCTTTCCAAAAATATTTCAATCACTTTTCATGGTTATCGGTATCGTATTCTTAAAGAAAACCATAATGGGCCAATACGTTGATATTTCAATATACAGTAAATGTACCTCAACAACAAAATTCATTAATTCCAATATATAAGTCCTTCAATCCATCCTCTTCAATGACTGGCATGGAATATGTCCTTACTCGATTTAGAATTAACCTTTTAGGTCAAGTCATTGAGTTGGGTAATGCCCATGTTCCCCACAGATAAGACATTGAACTCCATTACAGTTTGTCACTTTATGCCCCTTTTCCCCACATTGATAACATCTTACCCTCCATTTGAGGTATTCCTCCAAGTTCATCTTCCCCTATTCTAGATATTTAGAAAGCTTAATATTTGTTCCTCAATTTTCCACAAAATTCGAACAAGCATAAATGCCCATCTTTTTCTTATTATATGACTTAAGAATACATCTAAATCTCACCTTGTTAATCATATATCATGATGACTGATTCGGAAAAATAAAAATATATTTCTCTCCAAGAATTACACAATTTAGTTGATCATGGTCATCAATTTTCAAATTAGATTCAATGTTAATGAAACGCCTTCTTGTTCCCTCCATTGACTAAAACAAGAAACCATAGTGTAAGAAATAGTCAAAATAATGAGGAACCACATAATCATAAAAAATCACATATGGGATGTCTAAGATATCACAAATTCATTAATCCATGACACCTTAGGTTCACCATAGGTTATTCATGATCGTCATCATAATTCAAGGATTGTATCCTATAGTTATACTAAACCTTAGGGATATCACTAGACATACCTTAGAAATATCTCTAGGGATCTCACTAAAGTTTTCACATCCTATTTTACAAAGGTTAACGAAATAGTTCCTCTGATACCAAGTGTAGAGCCCCAAAGCTTGACATATATTTAAATTACATTACTTTTCCGAAATACTTAATACATAACAAAAACAAACGCCCAAGGACCGTAAGAGTTTAGTGTCTTTGGAAACATTGAACATCATCTTCTAATCATTGTGGAATATCTTCAACGTCTCCCATAAAGATCTTCCACTTTTGTTTTATTACCTAAAACATTTATTTATATCTTGAGGAAAAGAAAACATAAAAATGTTGAGCTCAAATTCTCAGAAAGGGTAATCATGGATAAAATAAAACAAACGAAATTCAATTTAACATAAAAACATGAACATAATGTTTAAACATTAAAATCATGAGTTTTGAAATAAATCTTAGCAGTACGTAAGGAATATATCATAAAGGATGATCAATCATGATAAACTAGAATATGAATAAAACATGTAATTTTGGAAAAACATTAATCATGTGATATGATTTCCATTACAGCAATGGCATTCCTCCCATGACCAGCATAGTGTATAATGTCCATTACAGAACCAGGTTTACTTCCCATTCCATCCCTGTATTATTGAACTAGATTTACTTGTCCTTCCAGCCATGTCAATATCTTGAGATATAAATCTCTACCCAATGCATTTTAGGGAGATATAGGTATCACCCATCTCATAATGAAATCATTCTTATGTGTTCCACAAAACAATCACAAATCATTCATCAAAACCCAATAAATAAAATGTGTTTCATAAATATCATCCCTTCATAACATAATCCATATAAAACAAATGGATATAATTTCATCATAATAAAAATAAAACCATGTAAATAATATATACATTATACGTGAAACATAAACATATTAAATAATCTCATCTTATATGGGAAATTGTTTTGATAAAACCCATAAAATGAATTCTTGAAAAAAATATCCTTTCTTCTCCAAAATAAATTTCTTTTCACAAAATGTTATTAAATTATAAAAGAAAAAGTTTTTTGTTGAAAATATTCATGAAATTATGTAGAATAATATCCATTAAAAAAGGTGTTATGAAACCATAAAAATCCATTCACGATGTATTAGTTATAAAAAACATTTTCCTCGAACATTTATCAGAAAAGTCAAAAAGTACCCTGTATGGTAAACAAAAGATAGATTCATTCTATACCTTGTGGTAAAACTAATAAAAGGGTAGAAATGACATTAAAAATACATGGATTAATATTAAATATTTTATGAAAACATTTTGAGAAAACGTGGACATGGATGATAAACATAACCCCATTAAATACTTACGAATAAAAAATCTCAGAAAAGAACGAGATTAGAATAATTAACCTTTACCATTAATTATGGGTGGAATCATATGTTTCATAAAATAAAGAAAATTTCATACATATTTAAATATCATATTCTTCATACTAAAAATCATAAAACATTCATGGGAAGCATAAACATCATACAAAATAAATATATGGTGATTAAGGCGTATGTCTCATAGGAATAAAAGTGAGACGAAATAATCCCTTACCTTAGGTCCAATTTTTTTTACATGTCTGAAACATCTGTATTGTGGGTTTAAAAATATTATTAACTTGTAACAAAACCTTAATTATATTTATGATATCATATATGATTCATATATGACTTTATATTACCCATTATTTTGTCAATTCCATGTTAAACCAGCATTTTGGGTAAAATCATTTCATTTATCATACTTGTTTGGACTTGTTCTTCATGATATTATTAATTATATCCTGATTTAATTAATTCCATATTGTAACAAATAATTTATATATTATATAAATTTAGCATATAAATATATATGATAGATCGATAAATGGAATTAAATACACCTTCAATGGAGACGGTAGTCCGTACATACGCATGAACGCTATTTTCGTTTCCCTATCGAATTGAATGGAATTAAGTAAATGAAATATATATGTACATAAATCCAGTATCATTATAATTTCATATATTTCATGAATATTTATTATATATACATTACAATCATTCTTGAATGGTTATCATGGAGAATGAGTCTTATCACGTTGTGGAGACGGTAATCCGTATGTATGCATGAGCGATGATATCGTTCCCAAAATTGTTGAATGGTGTTGGAGTGGATTATATAATATATGAGAATTAGTATCATGTTATAATAATCATATATAGTTATTATTTCAATTATTATATCTATCCAAGTAATGTGGTGGCGGAAAACCAGATTACATCACGATGTGGAGATGGTAAGCCGTATGTACGCACACGCGGTGATTTAGTATTTCGTAGGATGAATAGAAGGTGAAATTGGGTTGTTTCATATTTATAATAACTTATAAGTATATGAGTGATATGAATATTATTTCTTTATTATGAAAAAACAAATTAAGAAGAAGTATAATAAGAAATGAATATGAATGAATCGGTAAAGGATATTACCTTTTCTTCGACACGCTTATTCTATACCTCCTTTTAGGGCACTAATGTATGTCTTTGAAAAATAAAGGGACCCTTAGTATGTTGCTATGGAAGTGGAGAAGATAAATGGTCCAGGTTTGGCCAATCATGGAGGATCAAAATTTAGTGAGGAGGAGAGGGATGAGGTGCCCTTTTATAATAGAAGATAGTTGCACTTTTAGAAACCATCAAAATATTAATTAATAATAAAATCAAACCCCACATAAAAAACCTCAAAATATGACTCCATTAAATATTAGATTAGATATGGTTGTAATATCAACATCCAAAAAAATTTGTACATGTGGGGAATTTATTTTAATCCTTATCAACTTGATTTAATATTATTTATTAAATTTAATTTTATTTGTTGTAATAACATTCTAAATTTTAAATTGTTAAAAATAATTACTTATGTGTTGTGAATTATCCATAATTGGATACTTTATGACATTTTAGACCATATAAATTTCAATTTATTATTTTTAAATAATTTATGTGCGTTTGAAACAATTTAATAATATGTAATTTTTATAAAATAACAATAGTGTCAATTTTTTCACTATTCATATATTTGAATTTAAATAAAATCCACACAAAATATATATTCGAACCAACATATTTAATAGATTAATAACATGTCATATTTTTCTACAAAATTCGTGGATCACATTAATTAGTTAAGGGTCCAAATGGTCATAATCTGTTTTATAAGGGTCCAAATGGTCCACAAGTAGACACTTGGATGATTCTGATATATATATACTGGAAAAATATGGTTTGGTCATGTTTATGGTCCTTTTGATGAGTATTATTATTTTAATATAACTATATTATTGATTTGACACAAAATCAATAATTTCAGCATCATTAATGTATAAGAAAGTAATTATATATTTCATAAAAATCACAACTAAATTTCCATGATAAAGATAATGAATTTATATTTATAATGAGTATTTATAATTGAATTTATATTCTGTATAACCTCATATTAAAAATACATTAATTATTAAGGTTTGAGTGATACATATTTCACTTTCTTTAAATAACAAAATTAAATGTCATAATCACATCCAAGTGGATTGAAAAAGATAACATTTCGACCTAATTATATTTTAGAAAGAAATATAAACACCCAATTATGTTAATACATGTGTTAGGTTAATTTTTTCATATTATTTTTACCCTTAATTACCTGATTTACCTTTAACTGTAGTAAATAAAATTTACCGTATTTACTATTCACAAAGCGAGAAAATAAAAAGTAGTATATTAACATTATTTGGAAATTTTGATTCCAAATATGGAATCCATTTTTCTAATTTCAATACCAAAAATTGGCAGTATTTAATTTAAAATTATTCTCATTGTTGAAAAAACGTCTTTTAAAAGTTAAAACATTACAAACATTGAAATTTTTTACCTATGAATTCAATGTAAAATTAAAGATAATGGCATAAATTATATTAAATGGAAAAAAATATTCTATTTATACTTTACAACCAATTAATATTATACTTTAATGATACAAATTATCTTAATGAAAAAAGTTGTTTTTATTTAAAATGTAGCGTATTTTTACTACTTATCAATATATGAAGGTTATAAGAATAATCTAAGAAATTTATCCAATGTAAATTTTAAGTCCTGATTCTAAAGAATAATTTAAAAATTTCAAATTGAACTTATAAACATGTCAAAAATTATATTTAAAATTGGTGCGCCACCAAAAGGCGACAAACATGCTTTTTTTAATGCTTCTTTTTTCCGAAAAATTAATTTTGTTATCATACCATGTTATAGAATATGTGTAAGATAAATGATAATGATATAAAATTCAAAATGTGGTGAATAATTTTCATTATGGCTATTTCATATTAATATTATAACAATATAACATTGTTTAGTGAAACTTGGTATTGTGTACAACACACACTATTAAGGAAGGTCGCTCTTGCGTGCAACACAAGCTGAGAATAGTGGTGCATATAGTACAAGATAATACAGTGTTGCATATAGAATAAGCTCATCTATAGCGTACAATAGAATACATCAATAAAATTTAAAAGAATCTTTCTCATAAAATTTCTGAGTGTTACAATATATGTGGGCACTCGTAGGAATACCAAGAGACAAATAAATGAAACATTATCACTTTCAAAAAATCGTTAAAAATATATCAACCATATTTAAAACCACAGACATCATCAAAGAAAAATATTTTCCAATTCCACATTAATTTTCAAATTTCACTTTTCTAAAAACCCTTCAGAAACCTCCAAAACATTTTCTATAACATCTTCTATTTTCAATCCAACCTATTTCACTCTCCAAAGGATTCAATGTTTTTGTTTTTGAAATCTCATTTTTTGACTAAATATCATCATTTTGTAAAAAAATCAATTTAAAATCTAAAAATGAAAGCCCAAAACCATCCTACACAAAATTACGAATGAACGACAGAATCCTTCCATTAAACAAGTCCAAAAAATGAAAATCTCAAAAGGACACAAAATTATACACCAGGAGAAACTAGTGGTGACAAATGACATGGAAATATGGTTAGAGGCCATATGCTAATCAAACCACCATCACATAGCGTTATTCAGGACCACATCTCTTACTCCACATTGTGTTACAAGACCTCGGAGCTCACTGAGATAATTAGCCCAACTCTCATTTCAGTTTCCCAAATAACAAGCAACCCATAAAACCAAATAATCTATGAAGAAACCAAACTTCCTATGGTAACTCATAGTTTGGACTAGAAAGTGTTGTCCATACAATACCCAGAACCTACACCCATGTCTCCAATTGACCTAATACATCTACCATAACATCCCAAATAATAAATGGTGTTCTGGAAGCATGTTCCTTTAATGATACTATGTTCTGATACCATTTTGTCACGAACCAACTGGGTTGACCCGGAACTGGTTACCCGATTCGGCCCGTGATATGGCCCTAGAGGCATTCCCAACCATCCTGGATAGTGACATGTGCCAAGGGCATCAAAGGAGTGAATACGTGAATGATTTCTCCAAATATAAATAAAGAGAAGGAACAGAATAATAATAAAGCATCCCAAAAATATGTAAACTAAACAGATCAACTGAACAAGAACAGAAAAGAAAAATTAACCAAACAAGATTACCACTAATCCCCACGTGACATTACAGGTCACTCTCTGATTTGAAGACTCAACATCACACAAGGTGATCTATATCAAAATGAAACCAGAACCTGAGACTAAAAACCATTATGATGAATATGTGTGAGTATTAAAACTCAATAGGTATACACAAGTGATATACTCCCAAATGCATTTCCAGTAGTAAAAAAATTCCTTAATTTTAGGTTCGAACTACAATATATAAAATCATTTTTTCACTCAATTTTATATTTAATGCAAATCATGATCCATCTCCCTTTTTATCATACAAAAACATATTTCTTTCCAATATGGAACCATATATATAGTGGTGATGAAATTTTAGTTATAAATGAGAGAGTAAGTATAAAAAACATTTCTAAAACATTTTTCCATATCCATTTTAAAACACTTTATCATTTAAGCTATAATATACACTATTCTATAAGCAATACCAACAATCAAACTATAAGGGAAATGGGAAATATAAGAGAAGATCATCTACCTAATAATGCATCAAAACATTTGTGCCATTATGGGTGAAACCTTGGTGCTCATGAATAATCTAGAATGTACTATACATGTGACTCATCTCGAAGGAATTCCTAACTAAATAAAGTCATAATTCCATAATTCCTAACCATCACCCTACCTATCCTGGTTGAGGGTCCCAATCCCATAGAAATAATAGAAATAGAGTATCACATGCTTTGATCCACTAACCAATTCATAATCAAATCTAGTGCAGCAACCATTCATTGAAGATTCGTCTGTTATGCTAGGTTCCCATGTTAAAACTAAATAGAAGGTGTGTGAGTAATATAATACTAAACAAGCAATCCAACACATGTATTTTCATCATACACCATCAATACGCACACATTAAAGCATCCCATAATCACTGTAAGTGATTTTCTCCCTCTTTATTTAAACCATAAACAAATGAAGGAATTTCCATTTGAGGATCACCCATTCACATAAACATAGAATAGGGAAAGAGGTGAATCCCAAAGGGGGTTTTATAGGTAACTTATATTACATAAGTACCAAACGGGACTCAAGAAATCATTTGACAATAAATCATCTACAAAATAAGCAACACAAACCCTTACATTGGAAACAAGAAATGTACATGGAAAGCCATTTATGAAACTCAATTAACATCATTAAATCCAAATTTCATTTTTATTGTCGAAAGATTTATTTAATTAAACACATAGTAATCAAATTTAATAAAAACAACTTTATGGAATTGAAAAAGAAATGGTCTTACTTTAATTCACAAAAAAAAATCGAAACTCCCAATATTACTAAGACGCATTAAATAAAATTGTGTAAAACATGAAATAAATGTTTCTTTAATTTAATGTATAATTCATCAGTAAAAGTACCTCAAAATGGAGAATACCAAGCTGAAAAATTAAGAACCCGACTCATTTGATGAAGATAGCCCCAAAACTGCGCATACATACACTACCATATATATATGCCCCTTAATCCAACACACATATTCCCCACGACAAGAGGGAATATGTGAAAGGGGGATATATATATATATATTGATATATGTACATATTTATGTGTGTACCATGATTTTATAAGACATCGAAATATTTAATTAACCAGTAATAAACCCACATATAAAATAATTCATATCCAAAAACTAGCTCTCCATTATTTAAAGAATTCAATAATCATTCACAAAGAGTACAAAAAAGACTATACACCAAAAATAATCGAATCCTTCCATTTTACTCACAAAAATAATTCATTTTTAAACCATTTAAAATCACTTACATAATTTATAACATATACATTGAATAACACAATAGAAACACACATTCAAAACCAATTCCTAGGAAATCCCATTTTGAATATAAATTCAATCACAACCCGAAATCATTTCCAAAATAGTACATTTATCATTAAACAATCAATAATCCATATATAAAAAATTACATGACATGTCATATATGACTACATAACTCCATTCATCAATAAAAAATCCATTTCAAACAAATATTCTCCTCAAATGCCTTTGAAAATATAATTCACACTTTGAAAACAAGTATAAAATACTTTTCAAGAAACATTAAAATAAAATATGAACAACAAAAATCCCATTATGTTGCAAAAACTCATTTCTATCCCACAAATAAGATAAAACATTACAAAATGACAAATTTCTCTACGAAAATAATATTTAGAACGAACTAAAATTAACAAAAATAATAATAGGGTAAAAGATATCAACCTTAAACATCGGTGAATGAATAGGAATAAACCAATGTGTTTTTCCTTCAGCAGCTGATGTCAAAACCCACATGAGGAAGTCCTGGGAGACCCACCACACAAAATAAAAGTTGATAAAATTAGAATAATCATGTAAATCCTTAAAATAGGGTTTGAACAAACCAAATATTGCTGACGGGGAGGATGAAATCAACAGAATAAAAAAATAAAGAGATGTTGAAACCGTATAATGGAGATTCAGCCCTAAATAAACCTATGAATGATATAAATATCCCTGTGAATAGGAGGATTCATGAGTGGAAAGTGAGGTCTAGAGTGTGGTTTGGCCTGTCAAATCATGTACGAGGGGAGGAGAGGCTGGAGTGGGGCTCGATCGAGTGGGGTCTGTGGGAGGGAGGTTGTCCGAGGGGAGGGGAACTGATGGCTGGTGGTCCGGGTTGGGGGGGGGGGGGGCATCAACGTCGCACAACTGAACAAGGGGTGAGGTGAGGGGTAGCGTGTGAGGATGGAAAAAGGTGGATAGTTTAGGGTTTAATTTTTCACATTTTATTTTTGTCTCAATTCTATTGAATTAATTAAAAAACAGATAAAGGAATAAAAATTAACTAGGAACTCGAAGATAAATAAAATAACTACAAGGTTTATGGTTAGGGTATAAAATTTATGATATCATATATACAATATATATTCACTAAATCTGTCATTAATACATTAAATGTATTGTATTATTGAATCACATCGATTTTAGGGGTCATTAGTTCACACTTCCTCATACGAAATTATTGTATTTACACCAAAATAGAAAGTAAAATGTTATGTGTTAGAAAAATGTGTAAATAATATTAATATCATAATAAATATATTATATAAAATATCTATATAGAGTGTCCTTCATAATTTCCACCCTGAGAGGTGGTAATGTAAAAATTATCATTCAACGTTTAGTTAGGTGATATTTCACCAAACACAAAAATAGTATCTTAGTTACCCATAAGATTGAGGTCTGTGTGCGTTTAGGTACAAAAGATAGTTTAAAAAATCATATTATTTTTATTATAGTGTGTTTTTATACATTATGGGACTGAAGTGAGTGTAGTAGGGAGAATAAAAATAAATTAAAGGAGTTTGAGGGAATATGTTTCCTCTATATCATTTAGCACCTTTTTGTTTGTCCTAGAAGGCTTAAATGGATAGATTTATACTCAATGGGGTATTCTTGGAGGAATAGAGGAATTTTGGTAAGTGTATTTGTCATATATTATCCTATCCAAATTGGTTCAAGAGGTGGGAAGAATATTGAAAGGTAGTGGCCTTTTATAGGGATGGGAAAGGAATGACATGATATATCTAAAAACAAGTTTGGGTTATACACATTTTTCCTGATAAAGTCATAAAAAAGAAACTGAACTCAACTTTGGAAGGTTAAGTTCCGAATAAGTTACATTAAAAGGTGTTTTAACAAGTTTTTATGTCACTTGGGAATTTTAATTTATGCCTTATTATATTATTAAACAATTTTTTCTATTAAACATTGTATTTAAACTTAATCAAATTCATTAATATTTTTGGCAAAATAAAAGATAAACATAAAAGAAATTAAAAATAATAATTATTAAAAATATGGAATCCAATTTTCAATATTAAAATCCCATATATGGATCAAATTAATTTAATATTAAGCTTGTAGTTGGTTTGATAATGTTGGTTTTAAAAGTCCACACATTTAGAATATTGCTTTGTTTTGGTTCCCAATTTCAATGTGAAATTTACATAAATAACTTAAATTTTATGAATTGATAAAAATATTATATTATTAAAATTTAAATCCAATTTAAATTAAAATTAAACCATATAAATAAATTAGATGAAAATATTATAGAACTAATATTCATTATTATTAACTATTAAATAAAAAAATAAACGATAAAGAAAAATACAAAAAACAATTATCCTAAACAAATTTATATGTTTATAATTTAATGATTACGGATTTTTTTCATATTATGTCAATTAAAGTTAAAAAATGCGGAGTGAAAATGGGTAGTAAAACTATATTTATAAATATATAAATTTCTAAAGATATTATTTTGTTTGTTTATCTCTTATATATATCAAATCTATTTAATGAATATAAAAAAAATTAATTGAATATATAACATATATATTAAATTAATATTTGTCTATATAAAAATTAAAATAAATTTATTATTTTAAATTATCCCTATGAGAAAAATAATAATATTTCATTTTATATTCAAACAGTTTTTATATTCATTTATAATTAATTTTTAACCTGGTAATTAATATTATATAGTGTAAACCATATATTTTTCAAAAATTAGTTATTACATTTTATCACATGTAATTTTACATCTAGGTTATATATAATTATATTAAATAATTATATTTTAATAATATATTATTATTTGGTACACCTTAGTATTGTGTGTTATTGAAGACATTGAGGAATGTCATTGTTGCATGTAATGCAAGCTATACTAAATCATCCTTATAATTAAATCTAATATTTTTGTTTTCATGTTGTGAATGATTAGGTAGGTTTTTTATATAAAAAAAATTCAGACATATTTGTTTAATATAAAATAAAATATCTTCAGTGTGTAACTGAAATGAAAAATATCTAAAAAGCAATATTAATTCGGAAAAAATAATTTAAAAAGTCTATTTGTGTTAACCTTTTGAATATTACCACAATAAAAAAAATTGTTACTATTTATGGGTCATGATAGTTACTAAAAACTCGAAATTTTCCCATAAATGGACCAAGGTTGATATGTTAATCTATATCCCACTCACTGGACTATAATTTTGTATAATGTTTTTAAATTTTCAATAATATAAATTTTTTTAATTTTTCATAAAATATCCTTAATTTATTTTTCTGAACAATTCATTTAATTTGACATTGAAAATACATTTTTTGCAACTAAATTGTTATATAATCTTATAGAAAATTCATAAAATTCTATATTTGCATAATTTTTTTGGAAAACTAATATTAATTTATATTTCATTACTTGTAATATTTTGTAAATAATTTATTTATTTTTTATATTAATCACTTAAATACCCTTCTATTTTTGTTTAAGAAATTATGGTAATTATTTTGTAAAAAAAGTAAGAATAAATCACCATTATAAAAACTATAATTTATTTATGATATAAAAATTTATAACATCACAAAAGCTTTTTTTATAGTTCATCAAATATTATACATATTTTAATATATAATGTGAATTTTTGGACATTATGATTTAATTATATATTATAAAAGTACAAATAAAAGTAATTTATCATTATGTTTTCTTATGTTCGAAACATGGTTGAAATATAATAATTTAACTCATATAATATTATAATATAATGTGTCAAAAATGTATTAGTCCTAATCCAAGTACTTTTATCATTATTATTCCAATTTACACTTACAATGGTGGAAATTATTTAAAATAATTAGTATTGATGTTTTAAAAAAATGATACATATTTAAATTTTTTAATAACTTGATTCTTAATAGTGAATCATTTTTCAAAAATTCAATTTTTATAATCTAGATAAATTAATTTTAAATTAAACCAACAAAACTAGTTGATTGAAATCTTTATAAAAAATGGAATTTATGTATAAAAAAATTTATATTAAATTCATGTAGACAAATCATTAAAAATAAAATATTTGAATATTGTTTAATAAAAATAGACTAACTAATTTTTGAAATTAATTCAAAATAGAATCTTTATTTGAAAATATATGAAACAGAAATACATCTTTTAATAAAAATATTTTATTTTCAATAATTATTGTATGATCATTACTTTTAGAAAATTAATAAGATATCACCCTATTTTTATTAAGGATATATTATATATAATATTAAGTCAGATATTTAAAAATTAAATTCTCTTAATAAAAAATAACACATTTAAATAAAAGTATACAATGAAAAAATGTTTTGTTATGAATTGAGTTTTTTTACTGAAAGGATTCCTAATATTATTATAATAGATATAAAACTAAAAAATATAATTAATAAATCCTCATAATACAAGAAATATATTTTTATCATCACTTATGTTGTCACATTATTTCCCCTTTTAGAAATTTATTTCCTTTAATATTAATCATTTAATAAACAACTGGAGACATCTTTTGCTTATACAATTTTAAGATTCCCATAATCCATACATAACTATATCGGAGCTTTATAGAACCATAACATGATGAATAAAAAAATTTCTAAACACAACATCTATTTTGTAAAGAATATATATAGTGTCTTCCTTATTTGAATTTTTTTCTTCCAAATATTCTACTCTAATAAAAAAACATGACACAAATCCAAAAATTATATATTAATAACATCGACGCATGAAATTCAATAGGATGTAAAGATAATATTAGAGGAAATGACACTATGTAGGAGTGTAGTCATAATTTCTCAAGGATTTCATATTTTCTAATAATGAGTGCAATTTTTAACATTTTTTATCAAAATTCATAATAGTTTTTCATAGAGATATATTAATGAAAAACGTGTTCAACTAATGTAAAGAAATATCATTTCTCTAGTTGTTTATAAAAAAATTCTACATTCTCTATGATGTTTTCACATGTTTCTAATCACATATAAATTTTAAAACAATTATTATTATAACTCTAGTCCCATAAACATCCATCATCATAGATTATCAAAAAAAGATGGTGTCTAACATTAGTTTCATATAATTCTAAAAAATCATTCAAATCTATAGAATAATAAAACTTGTTATAATAGGAATCCCCAATAAATGAGAGATGATAATACATAATTCACTATTAATTCATTGAAAACAATAAATGCTTTTTTCTAATTCTTGAATAATTTTTATGGAATTTCAATCCTACTAAGGATGAAAATATGCATTGAAAATATAAATTTCAATGAATAAATATTTTGGAATAAATATTTTTTAAAAAAGAAAAAAATCAATTGAAATTTAAAGAAATGTTTTTTTGGAATAAATATTTTTTTGAAGAGAAAGTGTTTATATATTGGAAATTAAATATGTCTATATTTTTTTGAATTATTTAAATTAAATCTATGCAATAAATAAAAAAATATAAATTTCAACGAATATTTCATTTTGAATTGGATTAGAATAAATATAGTTTTATTCTTAATTATTATAGAATTCTTAAATAAGGGTCCATCACATTTTGGAAATAGTTATGAAAATAAGTTTTTTAATAATTCTAGTTATTTTGTTTAAATTATGAACAAAAATTTTATAATAACCGTTTCAAAATTATCTTATATTTAATGATAGGGATTTTTTTTGAAATATTTTATTTTTTTAGGAATAGTGGCAAGTACTAATTGCATTGCCTTCCAATTTATCATATTTCAAATCATTATTAATGTTTTAAAATGGTTTAAAAGTAATAATAGTTAAAATATGTTATTATTAATCCAATTTTAGTCATTTGAATAAATTTCAGAATGATTTTTGATATATATGTTTTTATACTTATGTATTAATTTTCTTTGAATTTTTTTTTCTCTTCGCATTTATGGTTTTTATTTTAAACTAAATTATACCACTTCTATGAATTCAATTATGAAATATAGATTCAATTTTAGGAATAATCATAATTCATATTATATACTACATTTAAAATATTATTTGGTCTTAATAAATTGTAATAATTGAAAAAATAATAAATTTCCTGGTTAAAATTAAAATAAGTATATGGGGGAGGGGGTCAACTGAAAGATAATTGATTTTATGCGTGTAATAATTTTATAAATACTTCTTATGTCCATATTTCAACCTTATTCTATCCAAAACAAATCAATGATATATTTTTTATTGGGAATGACATTATCATTTTGGATTATTTTTGGAAATATCTATATAATTTCCCAGTGGTTTACTCTACCAACATATAAAAGGTCATATTCGATACCCTCCTTGATACAGTAAAAGATATTTTTTGGTGTGAAAAAAGCTTCCAAAATCTCATCTATAATCCCCTCACTATGTCAGAATGGCCTTAATTTTTTATGATACCCTCCTAAGAAATAATTATGTGTAATATTAATGTTTTTATCGTAATAAGATGATGTATGAACTTGTATGCAGTATGTCATGAATTGAGTGATGATTTTTCTAGTCTGTCATTTCTTTCATGGATATATATACCATTTTCATTACTCATTTATTTTTTCTGTATATAATACCCCTTAACATGTTATATCATTAATATCTTTAATTTCATAAAATCTAATGATTCATTTGACAACATTCTTTAGTGTGCTTTAAAAATTAAATGATTCCAAAGTGGTAGAGATTTTCATCTCACATGTTTTTATAAGATGAATGACATATTAATTAAAATTTTCATTTTATTGTTGTGTGTATATTATTAATGAATTTATTTTATAGTGATTCTTATCAATGTTATGTATATTTACATATATATATCTATGAATCTATCATTATATTGTGAATATAAATCAAAAGATATGTAAGTGGTAATGATTTTATGTTACAATCACAATGTTTACCATTATTGTTTATGATTTGGTTTTCAATTCTAAAATTTTATGATATATCTACCATGAATGTCTTTAATTTTTCTTTCCTTTGGTTATTTCTATAGAGAAAATATTTTCTTCTCATATTCATCTCTTTATGAAATCTAAATGTAGAAAAATAAATATTTTAAATATAAATAATTCTTTTCTCTCTCATTCGTAGAAATTAATTTAATTTTTATGTACATGTTTTCTAAAACTATTTTAATGAATATTTTTAATATTCTATAATAATTATACACTATAATACTTAACCATGTTTTAATTTTTAAAAAATAATTTAAAATAAATATTCATATAATTTTCTAAATAATAAAGTTTTGGCTTTTTGATAAAAATGTGAAAGATATTTTTTGTTTTAAATATTACCCCGGGAAAAATATTTCTGTCTTTGATAATTTCTAAATTGTTTTTATATTTCTCTAAATGATTGTGTAGTTATTTAAAAATAATTTTTTTTTTCATTTATTGTGAAATTTGATGATTTTTAGGATGTCATTTAAAAATGGTAGGGATAATTTCTTCATGAATTTTTTAATATTATTTTTATTAAGTTTATATTCATCAAGTAAAAACATTTTCCGATACCTATATTTTATGACTAATCTGATCCAATGGTCATATCCTAATTACCTCACTTGTGGATTATGATAATTCTGATGAGATTATTATGGAACACATTAATTTTCCTCATGTTATTCTATGAGTATTGTTGAATTTTTTAGGAAGCATTGTTTCAATAGAATAATTATGATATGATATTATAATGAATGTTTAACGATTTTTTGTCACACATAATCATGGAATTTATTTTTTGATGGTCAGGACTTGAATTATATATCCATCAAATTAAATTGGTATTGTTTTATATAACATGATATTACTATAGTAGACCTGATAGTGTACTTCATATAATATGGGAAACAAGGTAATGTACCTTTTCATGTTTCGTAATCACGTCACTATGATTTATCTACTAGGGAGAATATGTGATAGTACATGACATATTATTATATGAGAAACATGTTTAAATGCATGATCAACTACCTTTTTAATGAATAACTAGTTAACCAATACATATGAATTAGTTTCGATAATTATTATGGTTCCAAACTTATATGATATGAAATTATTTTCCATGATTTATTTATAAAGACTGTTCAATATTATGATTCATTTAATTGAAATAATAATCTCCAATCACTTGGATCATGTTTAAATTATATGATTTATTTGGCATGATGTTGTTAATTAATATTTTCTATATGATACCCTTATGCATATCTTCATCCTATATATAATCATTGATTTCTATATCCCATGTTTACCTATACTGAGCATCGGTGCTCACCATTTATTTTGTTTCATTTCCCTAGGTTCTATGATAAGGTATTATTTATGATATTTCTATAAACAATTCCATTAATGAAATAATATTTGGACACGATGTATCCTAACAATGAACCTTCTCATTATGTATCAATTCTCTTAATGGCGCATGACCCATACAATTTGGGACTTTATTGTTATTTTATGTAATGAATAATCATATATTAATATCTGTTATAAATTTATGAGAATTTATGGTCCTCACAATTTGAATCAAAATAAGATTTAGATAACATTAAAATACTAGGAAGTGAAATATTTACTATAAACCATAAGGATAAGTTTATCTACAAGAAATTACCCCAAGATTATGGGAATGGATAATGAAAGTGGATTTTAATAAATTACAAACCATTCATGATATGACAACTGGATTTTAAACTATAATAGTTGTACCTCGATGTAATGACTCCAGAAGTTCTCATTGGGTTTTTGAAATGTGAGTTACACCAGTTAATGATAAATGGAACTACAATACACATGATATTACAATCATATGGGATATGTTTTGGTAATTTAAAACCTATTTATGAAGCATCATTATGGATTTTTATAGATGATCTCCATGGATGTCAAAGGATAATCCCATGTTGTCCAACGTGGATAATGATATCCCATGATCAAGAAATAATGTATTGTTATATATTGATTCAAAATATGATTATTCATTATCATGATATGTTTCATAATTTCAGTAAATGTACAAAACCATGAATAATTATGATATCAATGACTCTGATAGATTTTTTTTCATATTGATAAACCAATTTGATTAATTATTTGAGAGAATGGTATTTTAATTATCACGGGTTAGACATCTGGAAATGTTATTCAAAACATGCACTTTGGGCACATCTTAGCCTCACCATAGAATACAATGATGGTGTTTTATATGATATAAGATAGTGGAGACCACAAACGAAATATGTATCATTTTCTTTCGTGTAAAAAATGTGGAATTTAATATCAAAAACAATGTACCAAAGGAGGGAAAATTATACTTTATGATGAAAATAATTGGGATGAATAATGCGTTTGTTCGGAATTTAATTTCATAGGTTTTGGTAACATAGGAATTAACCTCATCAAATATATAATCAGTGATCTAACTACAAGACAATGAAATTCATTGAACTATAAGGGTTAATGAAATTTTATATTATGATTATATAATTAAATTGTAGGATATTTTATTTTAAATGGTATTTTGGTACTAATTATCATGAAACATCTAATGACTTTTTTAAATTTGGATGCACATATTTCTTCATGAAATTTTAACATAATAGTTATGAATATTATCTTGTATTTTTGATTTCATGTTTTATAATAGTATCTATATACTGTGTAACACTTTTGATGTTTTAAGAGGTTGGATTTTAATGTGAATAATTAAATTTTGGATGATGTTTAATTTGAATTTGGTGTATGTAACATATAGTTTAAACATGATGTAATATTTGAGAAGAATGAACTTTTTATATGTTTAATTTTATTAATATCCTTCAATATTTTTTATTAATGATGATTATAGTTTTTGAAATTATTTTCATCATAAATTTGGGGATCATGTAAGATATATATTCTAATTAATTTATGAAAAAGGATAACTTGTCAAAGTTGAAAGATTGTGGGGTTTGAACCAACATCATAAGGGTGATAATGGTACAACACATACCAATTGGATATACTAGGTCTTAGCTATTGTGAATTTCAAAAAAAAATGGAAGATAATGAATTTGTTTTTTTGTGAATATATACATTTTCCGAGACATAATAATGGGATTGAAAAGTTATTTTTCTACTACTGTTATTTCAGAAGAAGTTCACAACTCTTGAGACCCTTATATAAATTATATAGACCTAAAATATTTTGAATTTGTTAGAAATAAGAAAAGAGTTATGCAATGAAATAACATATGATTTAATTATAGATTTCTAGTGATTCATGTGATTTAGAGAATATTTTAATACATATTAAGGAATATGTGAATAGGTAATATGTATTTATTAGTATTAGACATGATGAATTGTTGGTGTAATTTTGAGATAAATGTTATTTTTTTATTTTAAAAATATGATATAAATCATTCCAATCATTGGAATTAAATATTTTTCTAGTATAATTCAAATAATTTCATGTACAGTTATTTATCGAACAATTAATGTTAAACATCAGGTTATGTTATTATATATTTAGTGATTAATGTTGTAAGTATATATATTATTGTTTATTTATTTAAGTAATTTTCTTTTGCAAACAATTATGGTTTTTGTAAATTAATATAGATTGGGGGAAGATATTTCAATCTCTTTGGTGGATTACAAGACACGTTAAAATTTAATGTTATTGATAGAAGAATAAAATAAAAAATTATAATAGGTATTAATTTCATAGAGTAAATATTGATAGGGAAATTCAATGAAACACAACTAAATAATTCAATAGTTATTAAGAACTAAAATAATATCAAGAAACTATATTTTTTCATATTACATATGATGAGAGTAATAATTACCTCATGTTTAGGGAATTTATCTTGAGAAAAAAATATTTTCCTCTTTATTTAATTTATGATGAATCAATTTTTCCATAGATCAACACAGATTTATGGTTTGTGGTGGTTAACATTCACATTACAATGTACTTTATCACTATATATTATTTATTCAGTGTAATTATTCTCTTCCCCTTATATAGATGAAAATCTCTCAAATGTTATCTAATCTGAACACTAATATTTTTTATGTAAGTATTAAATTGGTTTTTTCCCATCAACTCTTTTCAATATAAAATTTTGTTAAAACTTTCTAATGATGTATGTTTTCTACAAAATAATTTTATAAAGAAAAAACCATGACTTTTGATCATAGGTTAAAATTGTGAGAATAAAGATTACTTGGGGTACATAACCCCATGATGGTTTATAAAATATATTTTTATTGTAAATTAAATTTCATTGTTACATTGTTTTACTCACAACAAAGGGTTCAAATGAATAATTACATATCACTAAAACATTTTTATTTATACTAAATTTTATTGGAGAGACATTTTCAAATATGGTATTAACATGAAAAACAAAAATATGTATATTATAAAGTTTTTTGAATCATAAAATAAAAAACTTTTTCATAAAATTATTACAAATAAAAATAAAATTCATTTGAAAATTAATTAATATTTTTTTGTGAATGTAATGTATTTTTATCTTAACAATTTTTTCCCACCTTCAGAAAATTTATTTGTAAAAAAATCATAAATTTTGAAATAAACAGTTCAAAATTATCTTATAGTGAATTTTTTTGATTTTTCTGAAATGAATAATAATATCTATAAATAGTTTAAATTCCTAATATTTAATATAAAAAATTTCCTTTTATGTAATTTAATTACAATGTTTAAACTTATTTTAAATGTATTAAATTATAATTAGTATAATTATTTATTTATGAATTCAATTTAGGAAATTTGAAAGAATTGCATGTTATGTTTTTGTATAATTGTTTTCATATATGTAATCTTTTTTACATGATAACCATTTTCATATCGCATTGGTATGTATATTTTTAAATTAAGTTTTACCAATTACATAAATTGTATTTATAGAATATGGATTACATATATAGAATAAAAATAATTCATATCATATAACAATTAAAACATTATTTTTGGTCATAATGAATAATTAAAATAGTAAAATTTAGTTACCATGTTTAAGCATAAAACGGATGGGTCAGTCGTGGGGGGTATAAGGTAAGGGGACATTTTTCAAAAAAAAATTCTAAATCCAATTTTTTCCATATTGAAACATTATCCTATTATGAAATATAATCCATTTTATTTTTGAATTATGTTTCCTCGGAAATACATTTGTTTGATTATTTAAGAAAATTTTAAATCAGATATAGAGTATGTTCCTCTCCCAAAAAATTAATGGAAATATCATCTGAACACCTCTTTATAATAATCAATACTTTTTATTTAGACAATCCCTACAAATAACCCTTCCTTAATCAGTTTTCCATATACTAGTGGCCTTATATTGATTTGAAATCCCTCATACAAATGATTTATTTTTAAATTTATTGTGTCTCTACCAACATGTGGTTATTCGAAGGTGTATGTATAATTCCAAGACTTGAGGGAATGGATTTTAGGTATTTATTATTTCATAAAGATATATATCATTTTATACAATAATTTATTTTCTTGTTGAGTATATACGACTTATTTAACATGTTATATCATGAATCTCTTTTAATTAATGATTATTAATGTTTTATTTGGTGTTATACTTTAATAACCATTATGATTTAAATGTTTCTAAAGTGTCAAGGGATTTTCATTAAACAGATATTTATATGATGAAGTTACATATTCACAACTTCATTCTCTTTTGTGGAGTATATACAATCCATGAATGTATTTTATAATGTCTCTTGTGAATTTTATGTTGATTTACATATCAAACTAATTATATTTATTTAATTTTTATTATGATTATAAATATATGAATGTGTTAAATGATTTTTGTTACAATCCCATTATATATCAATGGTGTCTGTGAATTTTTTTTGATGATGAAATATTATAATATATCTGTCAAGAAAGGCTTGGATTTATTCTTATATGATTATATCTATATTTGAAATGTTTTCATTTTGTTTTCATCATTTTAAAAAATAATCAGACCAAAATAATGATTTTATGAAAAATATAAATTATTTCACTATTTGGTAAAAAATATTTTCTATGTCATGTCCTTGTTTTAGAAATATGGTTTGGGAAAATTATTTATTATTATCTATAAACATTTTAAAGAAATTTTAATCCATTAATGACTTTATAAAATATATTGAAATGGAATCTTCTTTTCATTTCATGGATGAGTTACTTTTGATTTTTATTGAAAATGATAAATAATAATTTTTTTAACATGTATGAGATGAGTTGTATTACTTACTTACATGGATTCTAAATGGTTTAATTATTTCATCACAAGATTCGATTTAACATTAAATGAAAATATTTTCTCCAATATATAGGAATTTTTTTCTAATTTAATGATTTGATTTAAAAATGGAAACAATATATTCCTTAAAAATAATGTAACATTCTTTTTATGTAATTTCAATTCATAAAAACATTATCTTTGGTATTTCATATATATTTATAGAGGATATGGTCCATTGATTTTAGACATATTATTTATATGTATGAGTTAATATTTTTATGATGATATATTTCTGAGATGAATTTATATTTCATATGTTGTAATATGATGGATTTGATGAAATATTTATCAAAAATTATTTCAATAAATGTGTTATGGTATGATTATATACATAATTTTTAATGAGTTTATGGAAAAAATTATGTTGTTAATTATATGTTGGATGTCATAAGAATTATATTGAACTCTAATGAAATTGATTATGTTTTTTTACTCATGATATAGGCAAGGGAAACAAGTTAATTTTAATGATTCATCATGGGAAAAAAGTCGATGTTCTTGATCCATAATTGGAATCAAGTCGATATACTTGATCCACTATGGGATACTATGGTTGACGCCTGGTATGTTATAATCTGTGACATAGGTGTTGATACCTGATTCAATATTATTTCATGGTTTTGGTAGTTAACCATGAAATTATAAATATATTAAATATTTATGATGGTTCCAAACTTATATAAATTTTTATATGTTTCATGATAAATTTAAAGTGATTTATCACACATATTATTTATTGATTTTAATAGATAATTTGTGTTCCATTGATTTTGTTTACAATCTATCATATATAGGGTTAGAACATGGTATGTTGTATTCATGATCTAATAAAGTTATTATTATCAAATTATTTAATATGATCATTGGTTAATATCTCTAATGTTTTTCATTACTATGAATCTGAGATCACCTAACTCATATTTTAATTCCCAATGTAATGAATAATTTTATTATGTGTGATATGAATTAGAAGGGTTCTCATTTGGAAGAATCTTTTGGGGGATGATATAGCCCACATTTGAAAAACATTTTTTTGAATCTATGCCTTTAAAGTCACATAACCCATACGATAAAGTGTGGGTCACTATGGTATGTGGTGAATAATCGTCTATGATTATGTGGAATCATTTTTTTGTGAAGTGAGGGCCATTAGAATTTTTATTCTACAATAACCTATTGTAATTTCAAGCTGTTAATGGTAAATTTGGCATCACCATTTTAATTCAATCCCAAAATTAATACTACTGATAGTGTATGTACATCTTAATACTTTCATGATGAACTAAAATAGAGAAACTATAATCTTCACTAAATAATACATTATTTATTTTCAATTAAAACGGAAAACATATTTTTTTTCAAATCATATAAATCATTATTAATCAATATTAATCTTTGGAAAGATACCCATTATAATAGTATCTATATTTTCATTTTAAACATTATATCCTTCCATTATTACATAATTCTTTCTGAAAGAGATAATTGTACAAACACCTGAAATAATGAATGTACTGGGATGCAAAATTTCTAAGCTAAAATTACATTAATAATTAACAAATGGTTCATGTTATTAAAATAAACTCTTTTGTGTAGAATTATATTTATGACACAATGAACCAATTATTTTCCTTTCATTTTTCATGATGATGATGAATTTTTATGTCATTATTGTTAATTAGTTACAACAATATTCTCTACAAAATGTTCAACTGATTATGATGAAAAACATACCTACTCATTTTATATTAATATTTATTTTATCAGTTTCACCATATAAAAGGTACATAAATATTCTTAAATCGAACACTATAGTAGCTAATTCTAGATCATGTGTAGAATATTTTTACACCAAAGGTTTTAGTTTAAGTGAAGCATATATAATTACCATATCATTCTATATAATAATGAAACATGTACCTTTTAAATAAGAATCATTATAGATTAAAAATTCACCAATGCTGAAAAGAAGATAAGAAATTGGATCATTCAAAAATCATATTTGACGTTCTAGGGAATAATAATCACACTCCATTGAACAATTGAATTTGAATAATTTTTCGATTATATAGACTGTGCGATTAAAAATTGAGTATAGTTTTAAACAAATAAATTATAGTAAAATACAAATACAATAATATTATGAATCATTATGAAATTTATAGGCCATTTCCATTCATTAAAAAAATTAATTTTGGTAGGGTGAAATATGATTCTATATTTATAACTATAGAAATGAAGAGAAAAAATATACCCCCAAAATGAATATTTAATAAAATTTTATAGAAGTTTTTTTGTTTCAATCTATCAAGAAAAAAAAATAGGTTTCATTAATACCCCTCATGAAATTTATAATGTATTTATATAACATCAATAAACAAAAATAATAAATTAACCAAGATTTCATGGAAAATATATTCATAAGGTTCATAATTACCTCTAGCGTGTTAGACGACACCAATATAATAAATACAAACTCCAAATTTCATTATCTAGTCTGAAATAATGTATTTATAATATCATTCACTTTCACAATTAAATAATATTATCTTGAATTGATATTAATATTTTTAAAATACTATTCTCTATAAAGATGATCAAACAAAACATCAATATGAGACAATGAATTCTTATTATTAATAGTGATGATATTCAATTATCTAAAATAAATAAATAACATTTTACAATATTTTATTCTAAAAAATAAAATATAACCATCCTATGGTGATCTTTTATGATGAACAAAATCTTTATCAAGTAACTCCATTAACTTTTTTTATTTCCAAATGTTTTACATGACCATTTTTATAAATGATATTGATGTAATACTAGCATGAGAAAATATTCAATAGCTAATTAAGAATCCTAATTTGAAATAAAATATAGAAAATCAATATGAAATTAATCCACATATTCATTTTCTACTCATATATAACAATTATTAACAATTTATATTATTAAAACAATATTATCTAGGTAACATTTATTTTAATCTATAATAAGTTTCTCATATTCCTAGTAGGTTAAAAATTCAATAAATAATTGAATAATAATTTGTCTTCTTTGAAATCTATCAAAGAAATATACCAAAAAATTCAACACATACCCAAAAAAATATAAAATTATGTTATGGGTAATTCAAAAATATAGAGGGAATACCATCCCATTAAAACAATATGAGTATTCCAAGAAATTATCTCTACTTTTATATATCCACATAGAGTGTGGACTAGACGTTCTATCTTATTTTTAATGAGGTGATATTTAAAATTTACATAAACATTTATTATAAATGATGGAATGAGAATATACAGATTGAAATTGGACATTATCATAATTTTGATAAACAAGTAACATACATATCCCCACTTTATCAGATGTCCCAATATCTACCATAGTAGAAGAAAATGACTTGGCCTCACATTTCTTACATTATATCATGATGATTTCTACCCATATTAACTAACTTCAGAAAACTAGCTAACCTAATGAAAAAACTAATACAAAATAATGAATATTAATATTTTCCTTTAAATATTATTATGATAGTTATACATACTATCACAAGACACATACCGAATACTTCCACCTCGGAATCACTTCTCGTATTATATAAGACATTTTCCATGATTCTTTTCCACATATATAACATTATAAAAACTTTATTTTACTAACCATGGATCTATTTGATGATTTCTTCCCCATTTCATTCAAAATAGATTTTTTTCTTGTCATCATTAAATATTTTTTCATCATAATATAAAATATCAATTTATCATATCATTAAATATGTTTCTAAAATGTATTGAATATATAGGAATCCAAATTCCTTAGAAATCATGTCTTAAATTTGATGCCATATCGATTAATTTTAATATCAAGGCCCTAGATTAAAAATGGTGTATACCTTCATAATGAAGTTTATGTGTCCATTAAAGATTACATTTTCTATACCAATTAGTGTAGTTATTTATCCATCCTAATGAAACCATCCTTATGAAATAACTTCTCATGGAAAATGTTTTTGGACTCATCCCACTCCATGGAATTATTATCTTCCATATCTATAGAAATCATAACCATTGACCAACATTAATCGACACCACATTGAATGTAGTAAACAAAATGTGGTAAATCTTAAGTCTTCTAACAACCGATTAAATAAATTTTATTTCCTGGGAAATATGATGAAATAGATGTGGGATTGTGTTGTTTTATAAAATTATGTATAATTAAAATATTTCTTTTTGGTGAATTTGGTTACCATATTGAATGTGTACACCCACTATTTATACCACATAAAAAAATATTCCCACACCAAAAAAAATATGTTATATAATTATAACCATTCCATATTATAGATTTAGGAGGATATCATCATCTTGGTTACTTCTTTATTTAGTGTCATGGTTTCATCTGTTGAAATCAATTTTATAGAGAAATATTTCAGATTAATCAATATTTAAATAATCGCACTCTAAAAAAATTAATTAGAATATATTAACCGTATTTAAGTTAGTTATGTTACCCATAAAAATTATCTAAAAATACCACTAACACCAAATATAAGTAACCAATCCAAATTCAACCCATAATTTAATTTTTAGAAATGAATTACATATCTTTAATTTCAATAATCATATCATTTTTATTATTTTAGGGAATAAGGACAAATAATATGTATGATAACACCTTAAAATATGTGATAGACCGTTACTATTAGTATCAAATTTTCTTAAAATAAATAACATTAAAATGAAACATGTTTTATCATCTGATTAAATCATCGTGATTTTCATTTTTTCTTCATAATTATTCTTTCATATAATTTAAATCATTAAAATTAATCTAAATTATGGTAAACTCTTTAAAATAATGCTAAGGGACATAAATAAGTGAACCTATTAGACAAATTTAAAACCATGAGATCATAAAAATTTTCTTCCATTAATATAATAACTCTTGAGAAAGAATAACCATTTACCTAAACATAAAATCATCTTTAATATACCATGTTTTCCATTAAAATTTATATAAGAAAAAAGAAAGGAAAAAATTAAAATGGGGGGGGGGGGGTTTATTAGATAAAATTAAGAACCCATGAAAATGATATTCATTAAAACTAACCTTTTATGATAAAATGGAATAATATTTACATTAAAAATACAATTAAAATAACATTTGAAATAACAAAATTTCCACAAAAAATTATTATAAAGAATAGATGTTTCATATCGATTTTTTGGGATAACATATTTTGATAACCCTTCAACAAACCATATAATTAAAATAACTATTACGGCCAAATTCTGGTATAATTTTCTTGGGGATCATTGTCAATTCATGTTGAGTTGGAGAGCTATATCGGGATAATGTTTCTTTTGATATATATATGGACAACCCATCATGATGATATATATTGGTATACCATAGTAAAATAATTTTTTTAAGGAACATATCATGACTTATTTTTTTCCTTCAACATTTTAATCCAAAAACCATTGAAAAACTTTTCTAAATCTTATGAAACACACTTTAAATTATAAAAAACATTCATATAAAAACCGATTTTAAAACCAAAATTTTCAAAAAAGGTATAAATTTTTTTCTCTGAAGAAAAAAATAGAATCATATAATGAAATATATATATTAGAACATGGTTGTGGTGGTGGGAAAATAATTGATATTTTAGGTAATTAAATTGATTTTTTTCATACTAATAGAATGTAACATAAATTCATTATAAAAAAATAACAATATTCATTTTGAAAAAGATTATATGGAAAGTAAAAAAAATTTCAAAATATACCCATTATTTTTCATTAATGTAAATTTATATACATGGATAATATAAATTTAGTAATATGATTGTGAAAGAAAAAATTTTAATTAAAATTTATAATATAGGGTTTTTAATGTATTGGGTCCCTTAAATCATGTCCGACTGGTCATTTAAATTCAATATTATCATGCCTATGAAAATAATTTACTGATTTATAATTTCATTTCTTATTTACTATACATTTTCATTTATTTATTACCATGCTATAATAATGTACTTAATCATTTATGTTGACATCAGATATTTGGATGATATTCAGCTAATTTGTCCATTATGTCTTTGATTTTTTGAATTTGGTTTATAGAAAAAATATTCAATAAAATAAAAAATAATATCAAATAAATACTTATATATTTTTTAAATAAATTATACTGCAATATCAAACTACTAACTATGGTTATGAGAAATGTCCTACTTTATAATCATAGAGACGGTAGGTCATACGTACGTAGGGAAAAAATTTCCATTTTCCAATGAACAAGATTGAAAGAAGGTAAATATTATTTTAAATTTCTATAATTACAATTATTTCATCACGATAATAATATTTATTTAAATAAACATAAATATGCTACTCATGTTATGTGCTGATAAATTAAGAATATGAGAGCTCTGTGGAGGTAATAATCCACACCTACACATGAACGACATTACCAATTTTCAACTAATGGAAATGTAAGATACTATAAAATCTATTTCTTCTCAATAAAGAATAAATATTTTCTGAATGTCATGTAAAAAATTAAATCCATCATCATATCAACATTTTTGTGGCAGTTAAGGAAAACAAATTACATCATTTAATGAAAAATTATTTCACCATACACAAGAAATGTTGTCATATTTCTCATTTTATGAAAGAGTATATGGATATAGGTTATAATATTAATAGAGTAAAATATAATTTTATTTTAGATATCATTGTTATTATTTCATAATGGGTGAGTTATATTTCATGGTGGTCACAGATGTAATAAATAAAAAACCATATACTAAAAACTATAAAAATTCTGCAAAATACTTCTATATTTTTACAAAAAAATCATTCCTCGAATGCCATTTGTATTAAACCAGGGGTTTTAGGACATGGGTAAGAATGTTTCTTATTGTATTTTGATTGGTTTTGTTTAATCTAAATGGATATTTTTATGTGTGGTGAAATGAGTAGAGGTGTTCCCTTTTATGTGGGAGGGTAGGGGAAATCATGAAATTTTCATAATGTACAAAATTAATATACATTAATTATCATGTAAAAATGGATCCATTTTCCAATAATGAAAATATTATAAGATAATGAGTATTAATAAACTTATTAAAATAATGTTTATACATGTTTAGGTAATGTTATCGCCATTAAAATTTGGTTTTGACCTGTCATCCTCGCTTTTGAGTATTTCCATGAAAATATTATTTTTTACTCTTTAGGGGTTGTGATAATTAAAATAAAAGGAAAATTAATTAATAAAAGGGATTAGAATTGATATTTTAATTTATATTCCAACAACATGAATGATGATACGAATTTAAGAAAATTTGAATCATTTTCAAGAAAAATTATTTATTACTGAATGTCATTAATATTATTTTTTGGAATTATTCATTTAATTTTCCTTTTAAAATTACATTATATTAATGTAATTAAAATATATTCCCATAGAAAATCTGTTACATGTTATATTCATATTATAAATTTGAGTAACACTATTATTAGTAAAAATTATATTATTTTTATTATTTTTCAAAGCATTAATTTTAGTTATCTATTAATTGAATATATGTTTATATAAGGTGTTTACATTACATATGTATTTAAGGTAATAATTTTTTAAAAAATATATTAAATAAAACCAGGATAATAAATTTTTTTTATAATGAACATTTAGAAAATATTATAATCCTTTTATAGCTACCACCAAATATAATATATATAAAATTCAATACATTTATAGTTTTAATAAATCATTTAATGAAATTTAATAATTTTCAAAATCAAATACATATATTATAATGTTGCAAATTTTTAAAAACATTTTTTGGAATGGTTGAACTAAAGTATCTAATACAATAAGGGAATGTGTTAGAGTAACTTTTCAATCATTGTCATATTATTTGTAACATTAAATACATGATTTATCCTTATCACGGTGAAATTAATTACTATAATTTTATTTCATAATGAAAAAAATAAAATAAATATATTCTATATATTTCAAAATTCTAAAAAATGAATTAAATGTTTTAGGATATAATATATATAAAAGGTATAAATTAATTTAATATTAAAAATTAAATAAAATCATTATTTATGTTTAAATCTGTTACACCAAATTAAATTTTAGAACGCATTTCAATTAATATAATTTGTAATATTTTTTTAAAAAAATTACTAATAATTTTAAAAAATAAAATAAAATATGATTTTTTGAAATATTTTCTAATAAAATACATTTTTCAAAAGAAATGTGATTTTTTTCTAGTCATAGATATATCAATATTATAAAGAAAATAATAATATTTTACCCTACGATAATTTTGATTTTATCATTTCAAATTTGATTCCCATTTTATGAATTTTTAATACTATAATTATAAAACAAATCATTTAACCAAAATAATATAATGAATATAACACAGTTTTGATAAATATAATGTTTTTTCTTTTTGAATGAATAATTTTGTTATATTATTATAAAGAAAATAAATATATAAAATATAATTAATAAATAATTATAATACAGAATATTGATTATTAAATTTACATGGATTCTTATAATATATATGGTTTGTATTATTTTTAATTAATATCACATTTACTGAAATAATAAGAAATTAAATGGTACTATATAGAATAAAAATAATTTTTCAAATAACTATTAAACAAAAATAATTTATTTGTGAATGTGATTATTACAAATGGTTATCTTAAACTTCATTTTAAGAGTCAATTAAATATATATTAATTTCAATTTTATAATTTTATTAATTTATTTTAAAATCTAATATGGTTAAATATATTATATTAGAAATAAATTTCATGGCTCGGACATTCCTGGTCGATTAATTTGTCAAATTCTCATATTTTGTGGTCTCTTGGACAACATCGATGAGCCAGAAGGGGGTTGGTGTCAGTGTTAGGGAGTCACGGTGGTGTCACTTATCAATGCCACAAATCTGTGCCACACCCAAATGGTGCGACCGTGGGGTGTCTGGATTCTTTCCACAGTTTTCCCATAATTCCACATTAATGTCTTCATTACTTTTTTAGAGGGGTTTAAGGCTACTTTTTAGACTATAAATTATATCTTAAATCACATAATAGTGGGGTGACCTTCGATTAAAAAAATCTGTGGTCTTCCCCTCCAATTTCATGCAGTTTCTTGTGTTTCTAGTTTACCCCAAGTAATGTATTCTAGTTCACCATTTAAATGAAACCTTTTAACTCACACAAGTTGTCCCCACCTTCTCTGAGATGAATTATTAAATCTCAATAGATTCTGTCTTGTGAAACCTTTCAAACGAATGATCAATCCCTGATCGGATTTTTATTCTCTTCACGATTTCCCATCATGTAAATATAGGATCCGTCCTTTATCACCAATATCTTCTTCCACGGTCTCTTTTGTTCCCTATGGGTGCACTTGACGTCCTTCCATAGGATATTACTTGCGTGCCTGTGTTGTAGGCCTTCCCACCGAACCATCAAGGAGTTAATTTTCTTGCTGCTCGTGTGACCGTAGTTCTGGGTGGAAGGAGAAAATTTCAATCCATGATCATCCAAGTCGGGTTTCTTCCTTTGCCTCTCATTATTGTGCATCATGTGGGGGGTGCAAGATGATGTTCCCTCAAGATGTAGATGGAACCTACATTAACGAAGATAGTTAATGGAGTTAGAATGATGATGATGTTGTGCTTCTAAAATACCTTCATTTAATATTGTGAATTTTGTGGACTCATTTCCATTGAAAGTAATGTTCATTTCTGGGCCCTTCTTGCACACTAAAGAAGCTCTATTTTCTAGATGATCTCATGTATAAATTGATTTAACATGGAAACTAGTAAATCATGTAAATTTGGTTGATTAAATAGATTATTGATGAATTAAAATCCCTAGGTGATCACCCTAGTCAACCACACAGAATAAAGAACATAATATATAGTGATTGTTGAATTTAAAAATATTATTTTCTTTGTTCTGGTGGTATGTATGGTTTCTCTATTTTATATTTTTAAGTGAATTCCCATGAGTGGCCCTTTCAAATCATCCACACATAAAAACACCCCACCCACCTGAAGAGGTCACTACCCTACGGTAGATCCCCAGCCAATGAAGGAGTCGTTCCTAGCTGAGATGGCAGAGCATCCTGGACGGTGATTGTCACGACCCGTCCTCGGGGCCCATGCCGTGACTACCCCAAGCCCGCCTTCCATAGGCCAGGGGCTGGCGACTAGCACCGAAGGCATAAATCCAGATAACTGGGAAGGCATTGCCTTTATAAAAGGAAACAAGCACCACAGAGTAAGCAAGCGGAAAAAGTAAACACTAAGTACAAGAGAAGTGATGAAAAGAAAATGGGCCAGAATACAAACCCAAAAGAAAGTACAACTACAACTGAACAAGTACAACAGAAAAGATAACAGCTGTAAGGACGAAAGCGGCTCCTGGGTCGTCCTCCTCGGATCCTACCTGAAGGGTAGATACAGATGGTGCAGCTCCTGGTCGTCCACCACAGATCCTACCTGAAGGGTAGGTACAGATAGCCTCCTCCACGCTCTCATCCGTCAACCTCCTTTGTGTGTCATCTCGTTGTGTAGTCCACCTCCGGGTACTGACTTGTCGTGTAGTCCACCTCCGGGTACTGACTCGTCATGTAGTCCACCTCCGGGTACCGTCCAGTCCTCGAACACTCGGCCTCCGTCAGCACTGCCTGTCGTCTGCAACCAACAAAATGAGGTGCGGGCATAGCCCGTGCAGGGGTGAGTATAACGATACTCAGTAGGGACCCCGAGACCCTCAAGGTCTCTCTAAACCAACAAGGATAACCACAAAGAAGATCTCAACAGATTACCTCTACTTAGGTATATGCCCATACACATACCTAAGTTATCAAATAACCCATCTCAATCCTGAGGAAACACAAGGATTGTGAAAACAACGGATAACCACTACCCAGGTATATGACCATACATAAACCTAAGATATCAAGTATCCCATCTCAAACATGAGGTAAACACAAGGTCAAAAGTCTCAGCTCAAACCAGGATTTTCATTATTGAAACCGTAACTGTTGAAGAGCTCCGTCTCTGGAGTGTACAGTGGACCTGTCACGACTCCGAGGTACTGCTCACTAACCTAAGACTGCTGAGGTACTCCTCCTATCGAGTACCGCGGGTCTACAGCCAACTACCGGGTGCCCCGTCCGCTGAGGGTCTATCGCCAAATACTAGGCGCTCTCCCTAATAGCCTACAGAGGTACTCCTCCGGTCGAGTACCGCGGGTCTGCTGCCAACTACTAGGAGCTCCGTCCGCCGTGGGTCTGCGACCAAATACCGAGTGCTCCGTCCACTAGGCTTAGTCGACTCACTCCAAGTCGAGTCGGTCAAGCAGTCGTTAGGTCTCAGTCGTCTACACGGTCTCTGTACTCCGCACGCTTGTCTCCGAGAGTGTCCGCTCCAAGATCTACTGATCGATACTCCAAGTATCACAAAGTCCCACAAAGAAGTATCTCAAAGGACCACCTCGTCATAGGGGTCTCAACGCAACAGTCGGTGCGTCAAAAGGACGCCCGGTCTGTGAGTTATTATCCTTTTCGTCCCCGGGGCCCGGTTGGTTTCGTGTGCGAACCAGTCTGGCTGTAACTCAACAATACCCCGAACACTCATAGGGTATACTCATAGGGGACGTTTCTCAACGTGATCACCAATGCTGCTGACAGTTTGTCAAACGGACGTCTGGTCTGAAAGATATCATCTTTCTCCGTTCTAGGGGCCCGGATGGATTTTAGACACAATCCAACCCGGCTATAACCCAACTGCATCCAAAACTCAGTTGTAGGATGAAAAAAGTTCCGTATCGTCAACAGGAACGCAACGCAATAGACGGCGCGTCAATCGGACACCCGGTCTGGAAGTTATTGGCTTTTTCGTCCCGAGGGCCCGATTGGTTTTTAAGTTAAAACCAACCCGAATATACTCCAACTGCATCCAAACCTCGAGCGGAGTAAGCCAAAAGATCCGCCCCCCTTAGAGGAATCCATCAATGTCGACTGCAGGTCAATTGGACGTCCGGAGCTCAAGATATGAGCATTTCCGCTCCGAGGGCCCGGTTGGTTTCGTGGATGAACCAACCCGGCCGAACCCAAAGTATTCCGAAACTTGAGTACGATATACTGAAATGACCGTCTCGATCCAAGGATCGCGTTGCCGCTGACGGCGCATCGTTCGGAGGCTCGTAGCTCATGTTACGGGTAAATGACCGAAAACGGTCTGAAGACGGGGGGTCTGGGCCCGGGCCGAGCTGGCCCGACCCCCCTGGGTTGGCCAAACCGGGTCGACCCGACCCGGTCAAACCCGGCCAGACCCCGTCCGGCCAGGCCAGGGCGCGGCCCGGCTCGGCTGGCCGGTTCGGCTCAGCTCGGCCGAGCGGCCGAGCAGGGCGGAAGCCGCGGGGCGCTACCCCCGCGGGTTGGAGGTGTCGCAGGGCCGCTATTGATCAACGGACGCGGCATGTCTCCGCCTACCGTGCGTGCAAGCCGGACCCATGTGGCCGCAGGTCCGTTGGCTGCTGCTACCGCGACTGAAGCTGCGGCGGCCCTGTCCGGCGACCCGCGCCGCCGGTAGCTTCCGCGGGCCACCAGAGTTGCTCCGGTGGTCCGTTTTCCTTCCCGTCTGCGCCGCTGTTCCTCCCGGGTTCCGTTCTTCACTACGGGATCATCAAATCGCCTGTGTGTCACGTTTTTCCCTCACCCGCCAAATTAGTACAACCACGAAGAATGGTGGAGGGTTATCGGGCCGTGTTCGTTTGGCCCGCACCCTCCGCGTTAGATAATAACAGTCGGGAGAATTTATTCAACACATGAAACAACAATTTTTAATAAATTAAAATTGTTCTTATGAAACCAGGTTCTTCAATTAAAAAGAAACGATCATGGGAATATAAATTGTTTCACAACAAACCACTACCTCGTCAAGTCATCACACGCAGGTTATTCGCGTATTTCATCGTTGTGGAAGGAGGAGATCGTCGCGTCGCAGAAGGCGTCACGTCGTCGCGTAAGGGCGTCGCGTCGTCACGGAATACGATGCACATCGACGAACTCAAACAGAAGATTGAAGATTTCATTGTGGACGAAGGAACGTCGCAGAATAATGTCGTGGAAGAGGAAACATCGGCGTCGCGGCACACGTTGTCGTGTCATCGTTTTCCGCGGTTTCGGCGTTCTTCGTCGGAGGCCGACATTCTTCGCGTTCATCGCGTTCTTCGCGTTCTTCGCAAAGAAGGGTGAATGAACAATAATTTTGTCAAAATCCCCCCAACGTGTAATCCTCAAGATGTGGCGTTGGTCTTATTTTATTACTACGCCAACGGATTTCAAACCGGTTAAGAAACGAAAAAGAGATAAGTAACGACCCATTAATTCGTAGAATTAATTCAACGAAATAAACCTCCCAATTAATTCAACGAAAAAAACTGCCCAATTAATTGGTGCGTTAAGAAATTAAGAAAACGTGTCAGTTGACTTTCATAATGATGGGTTTTTGCGGGTGCGTTACTTAGCGGAAAAGAAACGGTGGGGCTCATGCGGGCCCCACCTCACAAATATCCTACCAAGAGGGTAGGATATTTCTGGATTGCACCCTATCCGCATCGACTCAGCTTAAGCTGCTTTAAGTGGCTTCAAGTGGCTTCCAAGCGGCTTAAGTGAAATTAAATAAAGTTTGTCATACAATTTATTTTATTTCATAACTTTAAGCCCAAAAAATAAAAAACCACACCTGAGCAGACGCAAGTCTGGAAGAGGCGTTTCTAAGCAATTACCGGCGCTACGATTCCATCGGTGCCCTCAGAATTCGATTCCGAACACCGGTTCAAAAGTTAGAAAAACCCACTCGTCCATTCACTGAATGTACCCGAGCCAAATTTCGGAAAATGATTTCGGTCACACCGGGCCTCTGAATCAGGTGCCGTCAGAAACTGCGTTCATGTAAAATTCAAAAGAAAATTAAAAAAAAATCCTTGGAATTTACGGGTCATTACATTACTCCCACCATAGGGCTTTATGTCCCCGTAAAGCATCACCACAAACTTAGGGTTACAAAGGCGGTACTGAGCATGCATCTAAGCCTTCCACTCCCATGTGCTCACATGGAGGTTCCCATGCAGCCAAAGAAAGTATAAAGAGGAATCGACCGTCCTCCTAAGATCTGCTCCTGTCGATCCTCGATCCCCACAGGAACCTCCATAGATGTCACCTCATCGCCACCGTCCAACTCCTCATTGTCGATGATATGCGGAGGGTCGAACACGTATCTCCTTAGTTGGCATACGTGGAAAACGTCGTGCACCTAGTGCAACAGAAGTGGATGGGTCAAGCGGTAAACCAACTCACCTACCCAGCTGAGGACCTAAAAAGGTCCGTTGAACCTCAAAGATAACTTACCTCTCTGGCCACATCTCTGTAAACCTAGTCGAGGTGAGACTCGTATAAGGACGTGATGGTCATCCTCGAACTCTAGAGTCCTCCAAGTCCTATCAGCATAAGGCTTCTATCGGCCCTATGCCATCCTCATCTGCTCTTGGATGACCTGGACCTTCTCTAGTCTCACAAGAGCTACTATGATTTCTTCTTTGGCGATAAGAGAAATCTGGTCTCATCCCATGGATGAACCACATTCGTTGCCTAATACAGTCAATCATGACATGAATGATGCATTCATACCATGGATGACGTCGTAAGGCCTCGACGTAACTACCAAGAGATACAACATTCACTCTCGCCTCCAAGGGTCGAGTCACACTGTCAGCATCAGTGTGTGGTCACTAGGTCTCCTTCAATAGAAAACTCCAAAGTGAGGGTCAAGTCAACAGTCTTAACCGAGACGACTCAGTATGAACCAAACAAAAAGGACAGGAAAGAAATATTTACAAAGATAAGTTACTTTTCATAATTGCTGCTCATAGTACAAAGACACAAAGCAATTACATGAAAACATCAAAAAAACTAGAAGCAACAGGATTAATAGCTTCCAGGTCGGAAGCTAGTCCCGCTCCTGTCCATCTGCTTCCGGAGCTCCATGACCATAGGCCTTAGCTACCTGAAGCTGAGCTCTCCCATATCCTTTTGTCCCCTGCGGTCGAGGTGGGCCTCCTGGTGGTGGTGGTGGCAACATCCTGAAGCATTGTGCACCTCCAAATGCACGGCCATCTCCTCTTCCATGGCCGCCTGCTCCTTCCGGTCCACCCTGATCGATCCTCTACCTCTGCCATGGAGGTTCTTCATTTAACTGTTGGTCATCTGCATGGCAGGTCGGACAGTCATGTGCCATGTGACCAATTCCGCCGCAGGAGTAACACTATCCGCTCTCGGCACGTCTGGCTCTGACTCCACCCCTGTTTCCCTGCACAACTGAACCTAAGTCATGCAGTCAGCCATCGATAGGTCTGGTCCTCTTGGACCTCTGCGTCATCTGTCTACTGCCTACTGCAGAAGACTCTGCCGCAAGCCGGCTAGTGGTGGGTCCTGATGCTGGAGACTGCATAGCAAGGAAACTCTCCACTAAGAGGGCTCTCTCCAACACCCATGTCTGCGTCGGAATGCTGTGAGAAACAAGAGAAGCTCTAATCTCTCATCTGAGCCCCTGCTAGAATGTTCGGGCCCTGAAGAACGGGTCTCGTACCATATCTGTGGAGATGTGCGAGAGGTCTATGAATCTCGTTGAGTACCGTGCCACTGACATGCTGCCCTGCCACAGCTGAAGTAGCTCTTGTATACGCACCGCTCGAAGGGTGGCTGGTACAAATTCTGCCCAGAACAGGCTCTCGAAGTCTACCCATAGAAGTATCTCATCGTCATGCATCTGAAGCATCAGGCTCCACCATCTGCCTGCTGCTGCCTGAAGAAGGCTGGCAGCAAGGATCACCATGAAATCTGTGGGCGTCCCCACTAGCCTGAAGACTCTCACCACAGCCTCCAGCCAATCCTCAGCTGCCTACGGGTCCATCCCTCCCTGGAACCTAGGTGGCCTTTGGCACTGGAACTCTTGCAGTGTGCTCAAGCGACGTGCACCCTCTGCTGCTGGGGCTGGTGGCATCGGTGGCCCAACGTGTAGTAGTGCCGCTGGTGCCTCTGCTGGTGCCTCAACTTGGATAGAGTCCTGTACTGAGGCCTCATCGCTCGGCGGGCTGTCAGTACGTACCACTCTTGGGGCTCTAGCTGGTCATCCATGGGGAGGAATCCTGAAAGAAACAACATGACACAGTCCAAGATTATCCCTGGTGAGCTGACCTGGTTTGAGCTGACATATAAATAAAACATCTGGAAAACACACACGCAATCAGTGTTTTCATGCACAAAGTCGGAAATCAGTTGTCAGGGTCCTGGTGTATGGATACATCGGCCGACCTCACAAACAATGGACTCTCTGAACTGAAAACCATACTCGGTACTCTTAACACTATTTCTTCACAGAAAGAAACATCAGAGTTAGAAGTTATGTGGCAGAACCGAACTCCTTTGATACCAATTTGTCACGACCCGTCCTCGGGGCCCGTGTCGTGACTACCCCTAGCCAGCCTTCCATAGGCCAGGGTCTGGCGACTAGCACCGAAGGCATAAATCCCAACAACTGGGAAGCCATTGCCTTTATAAAAGAAACCAAGCACCACAGAGTAAGCAAGCAGAAAAAGTAAACACTAAGTACAAGAGAAGTTCTGAAAAGTAAATGGGCCAGAATACAAACCCAAAAGAACATAAAACTACAACTGAACAAGTACAACAGAAAAGATAATAGCTGGAAGGATGGAAGCGGCTCCTAGGTCGTCCTCCTCGGATCCTACCTGAAGGGTAGATACAGATGGCGCAGCTCCTGGTCGTCCACCACAGATCCTACCTGAAGGGTAGGTACAGATATCCTCCTCCACGCTCTCGTCCGTCAACCTCCTTCGTGTGTCATCTCGTCGTGTAGTCCACCTGCGGGTACTGACTCGTCGTGTAGTCCACCTCCGGGTACTGACTCGTCATGTAGTCCACCTTCATGTACCGTCCAATCCTCGAACACTCGGCCTCCTTCAGCACTGCCTGTCGTCTGCAACCAACAAAACGAGGTGCGGGCATAGCCTGTGCAGAGGTGAGTATAATGATACTCAGTAGGGACCACGAGACCCTCAAGGTCTCTCTAAACCAACAAGGATAACCACAAAGAAGATATCAACAGATAACCTCTACTTAGGTATATTCCCATACATATACCTAAGTTATCAAATAACCCATCTCAATCCTGAGGAAACACAAGGATTGTGAAAACAACGGATAACCACTACCCAGGTATATGCCAATACATATACCTAAGTTATCAAGTATCCCATCTCAAACATGAGGTAAACAAAAGGTCAAAAGTCTCAGCTCAAACCAGGATTTTCATTATCGAAACTGTAACTGCTGAAGAGCACCATCTCTGGAGTGTACAGTGGGCCTGTCAGGACTTCGAGGTACTGCTCAGTAACCTAAGACTGTTGAGGTACTCCTCCTGTCGAGTACCGCGGGTCTGTAGACAACTACTGGGTGCTCCGTCCGCTGAGGGTCTATCGCCAAATATAGGGTGCTCTCCCTAATAGCCTACATAGCTACTCCTCCGGTCGAGTACTGCGGGTCTGCTACCAACTACCAGGCACTTCGTCTACCATGGGTCTTCCGCCATATACCGGGCTCTCTATCCACTGGGCTTAGTCGACACACTCCAAGTCGAGTCGGTCAAGCAGTCGTCAGATCTCAGTCGTCTTCACGGTCTCCGTACTCCGCACGCTCGTCTCCGGGAGGGTCCACTCCATGAGCTAATGATTGATACTCCAAGTATCACAATGTCCCACGAAGAAGAATCTCAAAGGACCGCCTCGTCATAGGGGTCTCAACGCAACAGTCAGCGCGTCAGATGGACGCCCGGTCTGTGAGTTATTAGCCTTTTTGTCCCCTGGTCCCGGTTGGTTTCGTCTGCGAACTAGTGCGGCCATAACTCAACTATACCACGAACACTCATAGGGTATAATCATAGGGACCGTTTCTCAATGCGATCACCAACGCCGCTGACGGTTCGTCAAACAGACGTCTGGTCTGAAAGATATCATCTTTCTCCGTTCCAGGGGCCCGGTTGGATTTCGGACACAATCCAACCCGGCTATAACCCAACTGCATCCAAAACTCAGGTGGAGGATGCCAAAAGTTCTGTATCGTCAATAAGAACACAATGCAACAGACAACGCGTCAATCAGACGCCCGGTCTGGAAGTTAGTGGCTTTTTCGTCCCGGGGGCCCGGTTGGTTTTTAAGTTAAAACCAACCCGATAGTACTCCAACTACGTCCAAACCTCGAGCGGAGTTAGCCAAAATATCCAACTCCCTTAGAGGAATCCATCAAAGTCGACGGCACGTCAATCTGACATTTGGAGCTCAAGATATGAGCGTTTCTGCTCCGAGGGCCCGGTTGGTTTCGTGGATGAACCAACCCGGCCGAACGCAAAATATTCCGAAACCTTGAGTGCGATATACCGAAATGACCATATCGATCCAAGTATCGCGTTGCCGATAACGGCATGTCGTTCGGAGCCCCATAGCTCATGTTACAGGCAAAATACCAAAAACATTCCGAAGACTGGGGGTCTGGGCCCAGACCGAGCCGGCCTGACCCCCCGTCCCCCCCTGGGTCGGCCGAACCGGGTCGACCCGACCCGGTCAACCCTTCCGGACCCGGTCAGGACAGGCCAGGGCGCTGCCCGGCTCAGCTGGCCGGTCCGGCTCGGCTCGACCGAGCGGCCGAGCAAGGCGGAAGCCGCGGTGCGCTGCCCCCGCGGGTTGGAGGTGTCGCGGCCCCACGCAGGGCCGCGATGGATCAACGGACACGGCATGTCGCCACGTCCCGTGCATGCAAGACGGACCCGTGCGGCCGTGGGTCCGTTGCCCGCCGCCGCCGCGGCTGCAGCCGCGGCGGCCCTGTCTGGCGACCCGCGCCGCCTGTAGCTTCCACGGGCCACCAGAGTTTCTCCGGTGGTCCGTTTTCCTTCCTGTCTGCGCCATTGTTCCTCCCGGGTTCTGTTCTTCACTGCGGGATCAACAAATCTCCCTTGCGTCACATTTTGCCATTGCCCGCCAAATCTGTACAACCACGAAGAACGACCGAGGGTTGTCAGGCCGTGTTCGTTTGGCCCGCACCCTCTGTGTTAGATAATAATAGTCGAGAGAATTTATTCAGCACATGAAACAACCATTTTTAATAAATTAAAATTGTTCTTATGAAACCGGGTTCTTCATTTAAAAAGAAACGATCACGGTAATATAAATTGATTCACAACAAACCCCTACCTTGTCAAGTCGTCGCACGCAGGTTCTTTGCATATTTGATCGCTGCGGAAGGAGGCAATCGTCGCGTCGCGGAAGGGCATCACGTCGTCGCGGAATACAGTGCACGTCGACGAACTCAAACAGAAGATCGAACATTTCGTTGCGGATGAAGGAACGTCGCAGAAGATCGTCGCGGAAGAGGAAACGCCGGCGTCGCGGCACACGGCGTCGCGTCGTTGATTTCCGCGGCTTCGGCATTCTTCGTCGGAGGCCGGTGTTCTTTGCGTTCTTCCCGTTCTTTGCGTTCTTCATGAAGAAGGGTGAAGGCACAAGAATTCTGTCAAAAGCCTCCCAACGTGTAATCCTCAAGATGTGGCTTTGGTCTTATTTTATTACTACGCCAACGGATTTCAAACCGGTTAAGAAATGAAAAATAGATAAGTAATGACCCATTAATTCATAGAATTAATTCAATGAAATAAACCGCCCAATTAATTCAACGAAAAAAACTGCCCAATTAATTGGTCCGTTAAGAAATTAAGAAAACGTGTCAGTTGACTTTCATAATGACGGGTTTTTGCGGGTGTGTTACTTAGAAGAAAAGAAACAGTGGGGCTTGTGCGGGCCCCACCTCACAAATATCCTACCAAGAGGGTAGGATATTTCTGGATTGCACCCTATCCGCATCGACTCAGCATAAGCTGCTTTAAGTGGCTTCAAGTGGCTTCCAAGCGGCTTAAGTGAAATAAAATAAAGTTTGTCGTACAATTTATTTTATTTCTTAACTTTAAGCCCAAAAAATTAAAAACCACACCTGAGCAAACACAACTTTGGAAGAGGCGTTTCTAAGAAATTACCGGCTCTACGATTCCATCGGTGCCCTCAGAATTCGATTCTGAGCACCGGTTCAAAAGTTAGAAAAATCCGCTCGTTCGTTCACTGAACGTACCCGAGCCAAACATCGGAAAATGATTCCAGGCACACCAGGCCTCAGAATCAGGTGCCATCAGAAACTGCATTCTTGTAAAATTACAATGAAAATTAAAAAAAATTCCTTGAAATTTACGGGTTTTTACAGTGATAGCTCGATCGTCAATGATTCAACAAAGAAATTCGTCAGCACATTGGGACACACCTCATTTTTCCCGCCTAGTGGAGAGAAAGCGACACAGAAAGATGGGTGGATCCTGGGGGAGAGGCTCGCCCCAATAGTGGACTACTTGGATTCAAACACTAAACCTCCCAATGAATGGATTTGTTGTACCACTCACATTTTGTTTTGGTGAAATTACAAGGGAATCGGGTGTGAATGCTTAAAATAATTCTTTATAGTTATTCTTTCCATTTTTTGTCTTGAGTTTATGCATGTTAGTTTCTCAGTAGTAGAGGAATGTTTCAAATAACTTCAATTGAACATGATTACATGAATATGTACAATGGGTTGTTTCCTGGTTTTGGGTGTGTCATATTTTTGAATAAAGGGATAACAGCGAGTGTGGTGGTGTGTGGGATTATTATCTATTTTAGAACCCTTATCTTGGGATGAGATCTTTATTACCTATACGTATATGATTTCGTTCTTCTATTTCTAATACGCACCCCACCCATGTTGATAACAGGGTCGAACACCCCCATTTCATGGGCTAGGGTGTTTCTTCCAACATTATTATGAGTGGATGGTTATTAGCTCATTTCTCCTCCTTATCCGAGGTAGCCCATGTTTCTTTGGATAGGTTATGATGACATAAGGATTGTTATCAATCATGAATATTCAGAATGTGTGTGTGGTGGTGGTTGGTCTAGGTGTGTGTGGGAGTTTTTATTCTTATGTTTCCTTGGAATGAAGTGTTTGTATATTCAGGTATGGTAATGGTGGTTCTGGCATAGCTGACTTCAGGCATGGTGCTGGTTGTGTAGCCCAAGTGTGTGCGGACAGGAGGTGTTGTTCTGTTGGCCCATATGGTTGTGGTTGCGGTTGGGACAAACGTTTGATTGTGTTGGCATATATTGTTGTAATTGGGGAGGCAGTTGGACTGTAGTGGATTTTGTGGGGGGTGGTTTGTTATGAAGGATGACCTAAATATGCAGTGGGAAAGCATTGTGGGTTACACAAATATCACTGTGCAATTAATATCACATACTAGACTTGCATTATTTTGGGAGTGTTCCATGATGAGTCTGGGTGGGTATTTTCCTTACTAGGTGTTTTGGTTACCCCTTTTCACATATGGGATTAAAATGTCTCCCCACACGTGCAAGAGATATTTTCATTTACCTACTGAGTATAGCAGTATACACACCGTATTTATATAATACTTATTTCAGATTTCCAGGGGGACTTTGAAGACCATTTAGGGCATTAATAGCTTGAGTGTTAGGAGTTATTGTTGCTTTATTTTTTGGTACTCTTCTTCATAGTTTTCTTGAATTTGTATCAGTTTATTTTGAACAATCATATGGGAATGGATTTTTGGATTTATATTTACTTTAATTATTTGGATTTTCTTGTGTTTTACTATCTTATCTCTCAATCATGTTTTTTAAAAATGTTAACGCCTTCCATAATACATGAGATTATATACCCTTGGTTCTAGTCACCACAGTGGGGCCTATTAATGGAAGGACTTGGGGGTCATTGTCTATCATTCAAAATGAATAAGGAATGGTCTGGCAGTTTTTTGTCCCTTACCTCATCATGTTGAAGGTGGGTCATGATAGAATGGTATAATAAGAGATGGATGAGATATAGGATGGATTTTATGGTTAGTCATTGTGAGGATTTTATGGGATGGTAGTCAGACACTGTTAAGAAATCATGGGGGGTGAAATATGAAAGGGAAGACTAGCTAGGACACATGATTTTGGGGGGCCCCGTGTTTCGACACAAGGAATTATTTTCCTACCAATGGAACTGGTGGGACTATAATTGTTTCATGGTAGAGACCTTAGGTAAGGTATGTGAATCATAATGACGTGGGTTCTTGTGTGTATAGAGTATTTTGGGATCTAAAGGAAATAAAATATTTAAGAATATTTTAATGTGAATCGTCTACACTATTCAGACTGATGAATTATTTGTTGACCATGAAGCTATGTCACCTAGATAATTTCCCTGATTAGTGTAGGAGTTTGAGGACCAGAAGGTGGATTTGGTCGATCATTAGAGGATTGACCAAGATGAAGAAGATAAAATGTGGAAGAAGGAACTACATTCTTTCCAGCTGCAGACCCTAGAAACTTTTTGGGGGTAGTCTTTCCAACATTGAGATAGTGGGGTGGCTTGAGGAGATGGAAGTATATTTTACCTAGATCCATGCTCAAAGAGAGTACTGGGTTTTGTGGGTAGTTAGTCAGATGAGGGGAGCAACGCGTATGTGGTGGATGCAGTAACTTAGAGCGGGGATGGAGACTGAGGTTTTGTGGACTGATGTCAAGAATTTTTTTGGGGTGGAATTCATTTCATCCATGATGAATGAAGAAAATAGGGAAGATGTTATCAACCTATAGTAAGGGAGAATGTTGATAATGGAGTTTGTCATCTTGTTAAAGGATCTCATTCATTTCACTCTAGACTGTTCCTCGGATGAGGGGTCACGAGTAGGACGCCGAGAACACGCACACCAGCCTTCCCATTAGTATGATGTTACTCCTTTCACACTACTTACCTAAATAAAGATACAAAAGAATAATTAGGTAGTAGAGAGGAAACACTCACTGGGAGGTGTTCCGTAAGAGGTGAACGAACTGGGTCTATCAATGAGGATGGTCGATAGCATTAGCCACCAGTATCGCGGCCTTCAAGGATTCAATCGGTGGGGAGGAAACCACTGAAGTTCCAGTTTCTATTTCCATGTCCTTTTCCTTTCACTATGGTCCTGAGATTGGGGTGATTTTCTTGTGGTGGTTTCTGGAACATCTAGTGATGGCACCAGGTTCGAGTTTAGTATAGTGGTGGTGGGCATGTGCATGACCAACCTCAACAGTAGTAGTTTCTAACCAAACACTTTCAACAGTAGCTGTAAGGGATGATTACTCTCACTCCATGAATGTATGATGATTCTAGAAGTGGAAAACATCATGTAAGTCCGTAGGGAATTTTACATTTCTATGGTCAGGGAGGCGGCTGACAGCAAAAGGAAAGAGGAGCTGGACGTGGGTAGTTGCATGCCGCAGTGGTAGAAATTCCAGCATGTTCGAAGTTTATTCACGATATGATCAGCTTGTTTTGTACTAATGCATTTTCATTGTCTAATTCAAAAGATTCACACTCCTTTTTTACACTCAGTCTAGCCCATTACTTGGGCATAGATGTAGTGATACCTTCCTTTCCCCTGGTGTTGAGTATGCCTGTTGGGGGACAATGCATCCTTTTTGATGTTTGATGGGGATGTAGACTAATGTTAGGGACACATCAGTTCACTGGGGACCTTATTTTTCTATAGATCCAGCCATATTATTTTAGTCATAAACAGGTTGTTATCTATGTGTTAAATTATTCAGTGATTTCAGAGAAGATTTTTGTTCTCTGATGAGGATGGCCAACATGTGGCCTTTTTCAGGGAATATAGTTGTTAGGTGTGGAGTTGGCATGTGGAACCTGTTCATTAAATGTTGGCCAAGATAACAGTAGAATATGTTGATGGTGAGATGATGGAAGTAATGGGAGTTATAAAAGAGATCCAGGATATTTTTAATGAGGTGGTTGTGACCCTACCCCCTCGACATGACGTTGAGTATAGGATATACTTAAAACACAGTGCTCCCCTGATTTCAATAGATCCTAACATGATGGTTCCTTCTGAGTGGTGGTAGTTAAAATTTCATTTTGATGATATGATGAAAATGGTATTTGTCCGACCCAAAATGTGTCCATGTGATGCCCCAGCCTTTTTAAAATATAAGGCATAGGGTGGTATCAATCTATGAATAGACTACTAGATACTAAATCTAGTAATTGTCATGAACCATTAACCTCTCAAAGGGATAAAAAATATCATTTACTAACTAAGGTAAGTAGGTTGTTTCTCTATGATTGATATGCGGTCATTGTATCACCATTTATGGGTGATGGATGGTGATATCCTAAATACTGCTCTTAGGTGCATGTATATGAACATAGAGTTCGTTGTCATTTTGTTAGTAGTTACGAATGCACCTAATATGTTCATGGGGATCATGAGATCTATTTTCCATGAGTTTTGGGAAGATTTCGTTATTTTGTTCGATGATAAAATCATGATATACACATGATCATAATATTAGAATTATAAGAACCTAGGGATTTTCATGGAGATCCATCGTCACCAGCATCTCTATGGGAAGTTGTCAATGTGAAACATCTTGACATAAAAAGTAGTAATTCAAGGATTGGTGGTGTCTCAGTATAGGGTAGTGGTGGATCTATCAATGTTTTAAATAGTAGTATCTTAGGTAGAACCCAAGAACATTATGGAGGTTTTTATTTTCCAGGGTATGGTAGGATATTATCATTGGATCATACCTGAATTCTCTGGAGTTGTTGCTCCTTTGACAACTCTGACCAAAAAGGAACTGGCCTTTTCATGAAGTGAGCAGTGTCTGATGGATTTAAGTTTTCTAAAGGAAAGGTTGGTTAGTGCTCTAGTGATCAGGTTTCTAGAGGAATGTGTGTTTTTTGATGTGTTTTATGATTCTTTTGGTCTAGGAATGGGGTGTGTGATAATGCAGCCACATGGAGTGATTTCTTATTGGTCCAAGTAATTATATCTTCACAAATGTAACAATACCACCAATGACTTGTATCATGTAGTGGTTTTGTTTTCAATGATGTTGCGGTGGAATTACCTCATTCGGGAAGGCTTTGTTGTCTTCAGAAATCAAATGATCTTGATGTATGTCTTCCCCCAACAAGACCTCAACATGCAAAAAATAGAGGTGGATGGAATTTCATCAGGACTACGCCATTGATATCTTCTACACCTAAGGAAAGGGGGTCTCAGTGGATGATGAACTCTACAAGATGAGATATAAGGATAGGATTTGAAGGTCACTAGATGCTAGGAATGTGATGGGGGAGTTGGCTACCTCGCACCAAGATGCAAGGGTGGATGATGGTAGGGGTTGTCTATTTCATGTGATGGTGTAGTAATTCTTGGTATGAAAAGTGGTGGAGTCTCAGTGGGTAGATTTAGTGGCTGAAGTGATGTGTGACCATGTTAGATAGGTCTATCCTTTAGAAGGATGGTAATATGATGGTCAGAAACGAATGATTTATTGTGATAAGTAATTTTTCCTAGACACGACTCAGGAGAGAGTTACCAGTGAGTTACATAACTCACACCTGGCCGTACACCCAGGAGTATCCAAGATATATCAAGGCTAGATGGGTTAGTTTTGGAGGCCCAAAGTGATGTGATAAGTGGCCAGGTTTGTGGCAAGGTGACTAGAGTGTCAGTTGGTGAAGGATGAACACCGAGTCCCGTGTGGCTTGTCACAACCTTTAGATGCACCTGAGTGGAAGTGGGAAAAAATGTCACCACATTTTGTCATGGGAGATCCCAGGGTTCAAGGAGGATGTGATAATATCTGGGTTGTGATAGAGAAGATGACAAAATCAGCTCACTTCCTTGTGATCAAGGAGTATTGTGCGGTGGATGCCTTAACACGGAGATACATGGTTGATGTTGTGTAGTTTCATGGAGTTTTGATGTCCATTGTCTCGTATCATGATAAATATTTTACCTCAGGAGTGTTAAGGGGATTACAATATTCTTTTGGCACCCAGCTACCCCTTAGAAATAGTTTATACCCCCAGATATATGGGAAGATAGATCAGAAATACTATACATTGGAGGAAATGCTACGGTCATGTGTTTCCAACATAGGGGGACCAATGGTATGACATTATCCCATAGTAGAGTTCTCATTCAATATTAGATATCACCCTACATTTTTCATGCCACCACTTTTATCCTTGTACAAGAGATTGTTTTGTTCGCCCACGTGTTGGGCTATGTCTTGGGAGGCAGGTGTTCTTGGACAATAGGTAGTATAGAGGAAAATATAAATGGTTCAGATTGTGCATCTAATGATGAAGGTAGGTCATGAATGGAAAAAGTCACATGTTTATAGTAGGAGGAGTCCCTTTTAGTTATATAATAGATACCATGTGTTCTTGAAGTATTCCCCACGAAGTGGGAAGTGATGGTTCGACATGGTGAGAAATCTCTTTCATAGGTTCATCGAGCATTTCGAAATCTTCGGGTGATTCAGTGAGTTGGCATATTAGATGGCATTGAAACCTCAGTTGGAAATGATCCACATTGTTTGAAATGTCTTCGTGATTCATTGATATATACACAATGACTCTCTTGTCACTAATTAGTTAGTGATGGATATAAGGGACGATGCTGCATCCATGTAGCGACCAGTATGGATTGAGGATAGAAAGGAGAAGGTTCTTCGTGGAGGGACTATCCCATTGGTTCGTGTGTTGTAAAGGGACAGTAGAATCGAGAAGAGTACTTGGGGGCAAGATTCTCAGATGTGTGCTCGGTACCTAGAGCTGTATTGAGTTTCTTTTTTGAGCCTTCCTGAATTTTGTAGTTTCTATAAGTTGTTGTGATATAATAATGAACTTGATTGGTTTTGAGATGACTTTTTTCATTTTAGTTGGGAATGTGTGTGAAAATTATTGATTGTGGGGAGGGGAGAACATGATCCCTAATCGAGATGCATTAATGTGGATGTGATTAAACCCATGCGGTCGAGTTAGTGCCACCCAATGTAGATAGTATACTGATAAGGAGAAATGAACTCTCTAATCTGTATGTCTGGATGGTGTGGATTTCATGTTGTGTGCTTAATAATTGTTTCTAGACTTGTTCTGGAGATTTATATGAGTGGTGTCCATGGATTTCAAGGGTTTTTATTGGTTTCAATAAATAAAAAGGTGGGTTTTCTCCAAGAGGTTTCTCACGAGGTGGATGTTCAGAACCCTATATTTAAATTTTCATTATTATTGATACTCGAGGAAGAGAATAGTTTTAACGGTATCTTATGTAATGTCACAGACATTCCCGGTCACTTAATTTATCATATTCTGGTGTTCGAGGTGTCCTAAAAACCATCGAGGAGCCATAAGGGTGTCAGTTTCGGTGGAAGGGTGTCGTTGTGGTGTCCCCTATTGGTGCCACTAATCGGTCCCACCGATTGGTTCCACACCCAAATGGTGATACCATGGGGTGTCGGGTTTCATTCCCTTGTTTTGTCGTTATGACCAATTTATGTCTTCATACACTTTATAAAGTGGTTTAAGGCTATTGTTAAGACCATTAATGTAATAATGGATTCACTATGAGTGGGGAAACCCTTGATTAACAAATGTGTGGCCTTTTTTCTAGATGTCACACAATTTCCTATGTTTCAACTTTGGTTCTTTTTATGTGATATTTTTCTCTGTTTGAAGGTATCTTATTAATTTATAGACATTATCTCAACCATCTCAAAGGAGAATAATTAAATATTAATAAATTATAACATATGCAGCCACCCAACTTCCTGAAAAAAGCACAATATACTTTTAATAAACATCATTATTTCACATCCTGAAACTCTAGGATCAGTCTTTTACCACCATGATATTCTTAATAGAGCTATATTGTTCCATTTTGGATTCATCTGATGCCCATTCTAAGGAGACTATTCAAGTTCCCGTGCTGGAGCCATTATCTCTCAACCTTTCTGGCCTTTTTTCCTACTGCTCAAGATACCACAATTCATAGAATGAGGGGGAAACGTCAATCCTTGATCATCCAAGTATGGGTTATTCATTTATCTCTCTTTATATTGCATCATGCGGGGTGTGTATGATGCTGTTATCTCGAGACATATGTGAAACAATCATTGACAAATTTAATTAAGAAACTCATAAAGAATGAAGGGGTGGGAGTGATGATCATGGTGGTGCTTTATTTTACCTTCATTTTATGTTGTGAATTTTATAGTCTAATTTCCTCAGAAAATAATGGTCATTGGTGGTCCCTTCTTTCACTCTAATGAAGCTATGTTTTCTAGATGATATGACATATAAATAGTTACAACATAGAAACTAGTAAAACATGTATACTTTGTCGTTTAAATGGATGCATGAGGAATAATAATCCTTGTTTGATCACCCTTGGTAATCAAATAGACGAAGGAACATAATCGATGGTATTGGTTGAATTTCAAAACCATATTTGTTATATTTTGCAGTTATTAATGGTTTCCCTATTTGATGAATTTTTGGGTGACATATATGGGGATGGGACTTCGGGTTGTCCAATTGTTGGTTTTTGAATCTGAGGCCATTTGGAGTTGTAATGATGGGTCTTGGTTTGGATCCAATACATTGAAGGATCTCATAGATCCCTTTTGTTGCTGTGACATTACAAGTGGACTAGGAGTGAATGTTTGAAACCATGCATGGCCATTTTTTCCTTCAGTTGTTGTTTTGGATTGAGGTTATGTATGTCAGTTTTTAGGTAGTGGAGGAATGTTTCAAATATAATCACTTTAACATGGTATCAATAATGGGTACAATGGGTGATTCATTTTCCATAATTGGGTTGTGTTATAGTTGTGGTTGTTTCATACATGTGTATGTAGGGATAGTTGTGACAGTGGTGGTGTACTGGGTGGTTGTCTATTTCAGATCACATTGGTTTCGATTAGTGATTGATTACCTAAATGTATAATAATTAGTTCAAGTGTTTCTTATATGAACCCCACCCATGTTGATCACTTCAGGAAGAACACCCCCATTTCATGTAAGAGGGCGTTTTCCCCAACATTATTACAAGTGGATGGTTATTATGTTATTTCTTATCCCCCTACCAGGTAGCCAAGATTATTCGGTTAGGCTCTGATGGACTGAATATTATTATGGCCAAAGACAATTTGTCCATGGTGTGTTGTGGTGGCTATCCCATTTGTTTGCCTGATGGTTTATTTACCAAGTTTCTTCAGGATGAGGCCCTATTGTCTTTGGGCATGGAAGTGGTGTTTCTAGCCTAGGTGTCTTCGGGTGTGGTAGTGGTTGTGTGGCCCAGGTGTCTGCGGAAAGGTTATGTGTTCGAGGTAGACAAAATGGTTTTTTTCATGGTGGGACAGACGTCTGATTGTGATAAACCATATGGTTGTATCAGGGGATGTAATGGGATTAAAATTGAGTTATTAGGGGTGGTATGATGTGTAAGATGTCCTAAATAACCAGTGGGAAAGCAGTATGGGGTACCCAAATATCAATGTTCTATTTTTATTACTTTACCTGACATGAGTTATTAGGGAGTGGCATTGGTGAGGCTGGGTGGATAGTTTTTTTCAAGGTGTTTTGGTTACATATTTTCTTATTGGGCATTAGAATATCTCCCCACTTCTGCATCAGAGCTTTTGGTTTCCCTACTGTGTATACATGTATAATCACCCTATATATATTAAAAAGATTTCAAACTTAAAGGGGGACACCGAGGTCTGCACCGGACATTTCTAGCTTGAGCATGGGGATTCATAGATGTTGTTTTTCTTTTTTTTGATACATATCTTTATATTTTTCTTGTACTTGTATCAGTTTATTTTGAACATGCATATGGGAATGGATGATTGGATTTTACTTTCATCTTTTCGAGTTGTTTGGGTTTTACCATATTATCTCCAAATATTGTTTTAAAAATAGTGAAATTCCTTCCATACTACGTGAGATTCTATACCATTGGTGTTATTCACCACTATGGGCCCTATTGAAGGCAGGACTCGAAGGTTCATTATCTCTCCTTCAACATGAAAAAGGACATGTCTGGAAGTTTTCTGTCGCTTCCCTTATCTTGGTAAAGGTGGTTCATGAGAAAAATAATAATTTTCCCTTATATATTCTCAATTGATTGTTGCACTAAATTTTTATATTCAATTATGACTACTATAATATTTTTTTCTAAATATATAATTCTATAATCGTTTTATAATATTATATTTAAAAATAACATGAGTATTGCGGGTTAAGTACCATGATCTAACATATCCTATTCATGAATGAAAATGAATTATTGGGACACATAAATCAATGATGATATACCATAGAATGATCTGTAGTAGGTAAAAGTGAATCATTATCTATAAGAAGTATGCATCCTATAAAAAGGGTTGACTCAAGAATTTATTTAAAATTTATAAATTTAAAATTTGAAATATGTAATTTACATAATTAATTCCAATAATTATTTAATCATATCAAAAATATCATTGTTTGAATATGTGACCTTTTTCTTAAATGGTTGGATTATATTTTAAAATTATAATTTTAATGAAAAATGTAATTTTAATGACATCACCATTATATAAAAATGACATCAATTGTTATAATCATTTTAATAAAAAAATATGTATTTAAGTACTAATTATATAAACATTAATATACTCATTAAAATTTAAAATCAAATGGAAAACTCTTTTGGAAGTAATTACAATGTTACATTAATATAAATAATTTTTTCGGTCTTTTTGGGGAATCATGAATTTTTATTCTAAATTCATTTTTTATGTTGATATCTTCATAAAATATTTATTTTAAAATAAATAAATTTAGTTCATTAAAATCTATTTTGAAAATAATTTTTCATTATATAAAAATTAAAATCATTAAATTTAATTTATCTAAAAATACATTTTAAATGATTAATAATTTTTTTTAGAATTATCTTTTCATATCAATAATTTGTTTTTGATAAAATAGTTTTCAAATATTAAATTATATGTAACACATTTGGTTAATTATGAAGAAATAATATTTTTCATTAAAATTAATTATTAAGGTTCGAAATTAATTACCAATGTAAAATTCAATGGGGCGTATAGAGTATATCCTAATGAAAAAGCCCAAAAATTATATAGAATATATATTTACGAATACCTTATATTTTATTAACAAATAAATGTTTCCCCTACACTATTGTAAGAAACATTATTCATTCAACGATCAATAGTAACTAAACATTATTTAAAAAAGTAAAGGTGTTACCGAAATGCCTTCTCCGTCACTTATAAGAGGGGAACATCTTCACAACATCAATACCCAACCCACATTTGATTTTACCCATGTATATTAATGATTGTTATCTCTATATCACTTTATATTACTTATATAAGCCATAGGTCACTCATATTATGTCTAATCCTTTCAACTTATAGGAGACATCAAAATAATAATAATTTCCCCAACACGAGTATAGTAAATTACGTATTTTTATTCTTAATTATACTCATAAAACGTTATTATATAAACAATATTATTAATATCTTATTATAATTTATATAATTTAATTTTACTATAATAATTTTGTTATTATTTTTATTCATAGATATAATCTATTAAGAATAACATAAGTGTTATTCTTGCATTTGAAAAATACCTCCTCTAGGACTAAACATAATTTATTTTCCTACACCACAATATTTTTATATATTAAAGGATTTTATTAAAGGATAAATTTGAAATTTTTTATATAATCATGTTTATTTTGTAATAAATTTATGAACATAATAATGATATAAACCACGAAAATTCGTCAATAATTTAATTTATTTAAATCATGAATATTAAGAGGACAATATTTTTTTCAAATTTCATAATGTAATCATATCCATTACATCAAAATATAGGTCCTGAAAATTATGACATGTCATTGAAATGGACACAAAATTAGACCATTATTCTCTTATTATAATTATATTTTTAAAAATCCATCACATACTCATTTTTTGAAACAATTTATGCTAATATTTGGGTTGGTTTAACCACATAATTGAAAAGTACGATGAATTTATAAAATAAATTAACATGGGAACAAAAATTCTACTATTCTATGATATAATTTCATAAATATATGTTTTTAGTTTTTCAGTAATTATATTTATATGTAATTCATCAGTTAAGAAACAACCATTGTTCCTTAAATATCACGAAAATATTCTTATTATTGACTTCATCACCAAGGATAATGTCTAAATCCTTCTTGATAGGGATTTGAATCATCATGAATTATTATTAATAATTCATAATATAATAAAAATTATTATTATTAACACTCATTGGAATACTAATTAATGTAACCATCAATATTATAAAACTCATAAAAACAATCAAATAAATAAACATCAATGTGGAACCTCAGAGATTTTCACGTACAGTATGACAATTTCTGAAGACTTCCCATGAAAATAGATATGAGTATGATTATGAATTTATTGAAGAATATAAATAGGGTTGTGATAAAATTTGATAATGTATGCGTCTATTATTCATGATAAATGGATGTGTTCTCAGTCCGAAATTTCTATCATGGAAATACATTTATTATAATTAAAAAAATTAATTTTATTTAGTATATATTTAACCTATTAGAGATATTATATCATGAAATTTCAGTCGTCATGGTATTTGAATATCATGTTTATTCGCTATATTTCAATAGGTTATGATTGAATTGATACAAAAAAACATAAGTGATGGTTTCCATATATGACTTCATTATTTGGGACTCATATAATTTTAATATCCTATTTCATTGTGTGTGGTTCCAAAATTAACATGGAATATTTTTTCCCATGTTAGTTAGTTATCTCGTTTCTCATAATTTTAAACCCATCCAAAAGTTTGTAATGTAAACGTGTGTTCAATTACCTTTGTAATTCATCCTTTTATACATCCTAGAATGTGGATGTGGCTATAGAATATATTATCATAGTGGTAAAAATTAAAATAAGGGTTTATTTATCATGAACTAAATAATCGCATTAATGTAGGGAAATTGATAAAATAATGCACACCTTGTGATATAATTCTATGGGATATGCTTTAGATTATACACATTCTTAAAAGAAATTATGGAGTATTTTTCTATCCATTTCCTTGTCCTCAAACAATCTCAATTCTATAAAAATAATTACTATATTCTATTTATAACCTTTGGAAATATTTTTAAATTCACCGATATATTCTTTTGACAAGGGTACTTAATGTTAATTTGATTATTACCAATGGATTCTATGTTAGTTACGGGATGTTCTCCAATTAATAAAAATTAATATATTCAATGGGGAAGTATTATTTTTATATGGTTGTAAATATATCTTTTGAATAGTTTTAATATGAATTAGATTTATTTGTGAATAGTATGAATAGCCTGTGTGACCCTTAAGGTGAATACATCAAACATAATTCAGTTTTGGTTGGGGAATGAATTATATATCCCATCATTATTTTAATAAATATTATGAGGAAAACCCTTTTGGGTATCAGTATATTACAATTCATATAAATGGATCATGTCTTAGCACAAGGCCCTAACAACTTTTTTCTAATGGTTATCATTATTTATTCCTTCAGCATGAAACTAATAGTTATTTTTATCATTTTTTTTCATTCAATATCATTGATATAGAACACTCTCAGTTTTCGTTGATTATAACCTCATGTAGTATATTAATTACCACTCTATCACTAATTAAAGGTTTATGTTATGATATATTTCATTACATACTACTCCATACAGATCTTCTATGAACACAATTCATTTATTTCAATTCATAAATAAACATAGAGAAGGATTGCATATAATTTTTAGTGATATTATGGAAGGGATAATCATGTTTAAAAATTTATTTCATGTAGTATATTATGTTTTTCTTGTATAATATATGTATTTATATGGTGTTATAAGATTAATAAATTGTTGGAAGCATAGGTAAATATTAAAATTTTTAGAAATTGTTTAATAGAACTATGAACCCTTGGATTCAATATTCAATGTTGTTACAAGTGGTAAATAAGAAAAAATATGAAAATTTTCTATTTTAGTAATTTAATTGAATTCAATTAAATATATATTGTTATAATTTAATTATAGAAATAAATAATTAAATATAATTATGTTACTGTGCAGAAACAAAAATAACCTTACGGTTTTGTCTATATTACCATCTTTAATTATTACTTGTAGATGGAATTGGGATTGGGATCTTTGTTTTCCAGGTTGAAGATTTTAAATTTTTGATATCGGTTTTCCTACATAGTTTATATGAGCACTATCCCCAAAATTGATAAAATAGATTATGTGGATTTTTCTATAAAACAATAAAAAATAACTATAAAAGGACTACCACTAATAATACAAAGGTTTATAAATGAAATAATAATGAAATCATTATGTCCTCATTGTAATTAATATACACCCCTAAGCTCAATAATGATTTATTTGTGTTTGATGACAACCTATTATATTTTTTTATTCTTCTACTCCAGTAATTGAGTTAATTATGGATAATGACGGGGATTATTATCACTTGGATGATTGTGGTGGTGTCAAATATAATTGACATGCCTGTTATGCCAATGATGGTATTGGTGTTTATTTGGGATATATTGATACCAAAGTGGTTATTGATTTTTATATGGTGGGTGATGATGATATTGAAAATAACAACCAACAAGAATATTTATCTGGACTATATTTTGATATATGATGATTATAAAGCACATTATTAAGTTTTTTATTGTTGTTTTTTATATTATAAGTAACGACCCATCCCACGGTGCAGGTGTCGTGAGTACCCCAAGTCCACTTTTCATAGGCAAGGGGCTGGCGACTATCACCGAAATGTGTATTTCCTGAAATCAGGATGGCATTGCCTTTATAACCTGTAAAATCATGCAACCAAGAACAATGTAGGATATGATAAAAAGTAAATTGTATTGTAAAAGGGTGATGAAAGTAAAAAAGATATCAGAATACAAGCCCAACAGTCAAAGTACAAGTAAAACTGAAAATCAAAAAAAACTCATGTATCGTCCACTGGGGATCCTACCTGAAGGGTAGGTACATGTCATCTCCATAGCTCTCCATATCTGCCCATATCCTATGTGTACCACCTGGTCATGGCTCCTTCATGTCCTAGCCCAGTTACTCATCATCTGAAGGTCCACCTCAGAGCCGCCTCTAGTCCATGTACCCTCGTCCTCAGTCAACATTGTCTATTGTCTACACATAACACAACATAGTGCGGGCATAGCCCGTGCATAGGTGAGTATGACAATACTCAGTATGGACCACGAGACCCCCGAAGGTCTCTCGAAATCCCAATGGATAAACCATAAAGAATGGAAACTATAGTTTTTCCTACTTTGGTATATTCCCTTATATTTACCTATGTTATCAAGTATACCCATCCCATTCATGTGGAAACAGAAAGCCCAACTCATTAGCTCGAAGCTCAATTGTTTTATGATGGAAATAATACCATGAATGTAAGACCAAAAAAGTAAGTACCACAAAGTTAACACCAGACAGAAGAATAAAACAAAGGTATCACCATGAAGGAAAGTACAACACAGGTATGCCATACAGAAGAATACCAAAAAGGTATCACCACGAAGGTAACTACCACACAGGTAACTCCACATAGAATAATACCACCAAGGTATCACCACAAAGGAAAGTACCATATAGGTATGACACACAGAAGAATACCACAAAGCTATCACCACGAAGGAATGTACCACATAGGTACACCATGTAGAATAATAGAAAAAATGTATAACCACGAAGGAAAGTACCACACAGGTACGCAACACAAAATAATACCACAAAGGTATCACCAGAAGGAAAGTACAACACAGGTAATTCCACAAAAAAGAATACCACAAAGGTATCACCATGAAGGATTATACCTCACAGGTAACGCCGCATAGAAGAATACCACAAGGTATCACCATGAATGGAAGTTTCACACAGGTTTTCCACACTAAAGAATACCAAAAAGGTATCACCATAAAGGAAAGTAACACATAGGTAACACCATAAAAAATATTACCACAACGGTATCACCACGAAGGTATGGACGTCGCGGAAACAAAGTATATGATAGGTAAAGTAGTAAAGATGATTAGGTGTAAATACAGAATCATTTTACTCTGTTATGAGGCAGACACACGTAGAATCCGAAATAATCAGACCCATGTAGTATCCTAAATCATCAGACCCACATAGGATCCTAGTAGATCCATATAATATACTAGTACATCATCATAATAACATATGATCCTAGTACATCATCAGAACCAAATAGGATCCATGTACATCAGACCCATGATGGATCCCTAATTATTCCCACAGACCCACATAGGATCCCATTCACATATTATTGATCGATACATGGTTTCAACACTAAGGTCACTTGATTCGATGAGGGTCCTCTCCTCATGAAATAGGTCGATACTCCATCATCCATGAAGTCCCATGAAAAATTATCCCAAGTAACCTTCATGTAAAAGGGGTCTCAACGCAACAAATGATACATCAATAGGACACCGAGTCTGTAAGTTATTGCCCTTTTAGTCCCGAGGGCCCAATTGGATTCGTGGTCGATCAAAATCGGCCATACCCAAACATTCTCCAAAACAAAGGTGGGGTATACCAAAAGTTCCACCTCATCACCAGGTTTCTGGAACCATAGAAGGTTTGTCAAATGGATGAATGTAGTTCAGATATGGATGAAAGATAGAAAAGGGTTGAAGTTGGCCTTGGTCCAGTCCAACGTCGATGGACCGACCCAGCCTGTGGGATCCAACCTAGCACAAGGTGTTGAATCCACGGGGTGGCCCACCTCTCTAGATGGCCAACCTCTCCTCTTTGTGGCACAGTCGTTCTACGCACCATCTCCGGTGGCATTCGTTAAGGCTGTCGCGCCTCGCCTTGCTGTTGCGGCACAAAGCCACGACTCTTCTCCGCCGTGTGGTGCGGTTGGGAGCTGATTCCCCTTCATGTGACTGACCATCACCAGATGCCGCCCGTGCTCCACCGTGGCTGAGGGGTCATGTATCTTCTCTGATGGCGTTGTCGCGCCACCGCCTTCGTCGCGGCCACCCGGAGTGCTGCCCGCCGGTCTCGAGTCCCACTGGGGCTAGTCACTGGCTCCGGTCGCCATCCTCCTTCATGTTAGAATGGTAGAAAGTGGAAATATTGTTCCTGATTCAAGGGGGTCGACAAAAATGGGGTAAGGGGTATAAATCAACAAAAACCCTACAAGATACCCAACAACAACCTCTCGAAAAGACGAAACAATCGCGGGTCAACCAGTTATTCATTTGACCCGCGTTCTTCATATAAATTCAAGAACAGGGATGAAGAAAGAAATTGCTAAAAACAATAACAACCTACCTTGAATGTCAGAGAATTTTTTGCGCTTGCTAGTGTATCGGGTTCATAGTTTCCACAAACAGCTCCCAAAGACTCCATTCGCATGTCGCCCATTGGTGGTTCGACGTCGTCTGTCACCTCCCACTAGGTCGGCTTCCTCTTATATATGTGTGGCATCATTGAATTCTTTCAGCAATTTTCTATTTGGTGAAGCTCTCTGATACCCCTTCACAAGCTCCATATTTATAAGAGAGGGGGATTATATGTAACGACACAAAGAGTTAATGGGGATAATTAATTAAGATGTTTCCTAATTTCCCCAACATTTTTGTTACTATGATTGGAGGCTCAAGCCATGAATTGGTTTGTCACATCGCTGGTTCCACATTACTTCTCATATGTTGGAGGAAAATAATTAAAATAAAATAATAATGTTATTTTATCTATTTTATTAAAAGATCCAAAACTAATTTTTTTCAGACCAACAACTGTCAAAGTGAAGGTCCCCTTATATGAATATTGGCACTGCGAGTTTAACGGTGTTCTGAGATTTCAATTTTGAGAACTAGTTCAAAAGTTACAAAACATCACATGTTTGTTTACTGAATGTACCCGAAGAAATGTTTGGAAAATTTATTAACATTCACCCTAGACCAGTCATTGTCAAGGTTAGGCTCTCCCAAATTGAAACACTCCCCAATGAACCCAACAGTACTCTCAGAATTCATATCAGAGTTACCATTTAAAAATTATGAATTTTACAATAAAAACTGTTTTTACTTAATTATTGTATTTACGGGAAAAAATAACATTCCCATGTGGCCCACACCAGTCAAAGTTAGTATCTGATTTAATAAATCATTCCCTCAAGAGTTCATCGGTGGTCTCAGATATTCAATCCTAGCTACCGTTTGTGAGTTATAATCATTTTAAAAATAAAATAATTTATTTAATTATTTTATTTTTTATGATGCCATTTTTGGGTTTTCTCACTGGAGGGCCACGCCGACAAACATATGTCACACCTAGTGTAAACCTACCATTATAAATGAAATGGTACCGTCATATTTTTGATATTTGCAACATTTTATAAGTTCTTACACTTTTTTAGGAAAACTACTTAAACATGCTAATTAAAGTGTAACAAAATATCGATGGATCATTTCAGGCACTCTGGGCCTCAGAATCGTGCGCCCATAGATTTCATGGTCTCATAATAAATCCATAAAATTTAAAAAAATATATAAAATTTTAGGGATATTAAATTCTCCCTACCTTAGGGATTTTTATCCTCGAAAGCCAAATGAAATGATGATAAAACAAAAGAGGGTATTGAGCATGAATATGAACCTCCTACTGCCATGTGCTCTCCTGGAGGTCACCATGCTGCCAGTGTATGGACACTATATGTATCGACCGACAACGAAGGACTGCCTCCTATGGATCCTCAATCTCTACTGGAACCTTTGAAAACGTCTCACCATCATCTAAGTCTAGCTCATCGTGGTCGATGAGGTGAGATGGGTCGTGCACGTATTTCCCCATCTAAGATACATGGATAACTTCATGCACCTTTTCCAACCACAGTGGCAGTGTCAAGTGGTAAGCCACCTCCCCTACTCCGATGAGAATCTAGAATTGTCGGATGAACCTCGTAAATAGATTTCCGCCCTGACCAAACCTCCAAAATCCTCATCGGGGTGAGACCCATAGGAATACATGGTCTCTTTCCTCGAACTCCAAGGATCAATGTCCCCCGCAACCTTAGTCATCTTTCATCTTCGTGAAGTCTTCACGTATAGACAAGTGAGACATCATGATACAAACTCTGCCACTTCTTTATTCATCTCTAAACACTAGTACTAACATAGGTGGTCCTGGCACATCTTCACCACACCAGGATGTACCACCAGAGAGGATGTATGGAACTCCCTCAACACCTCATCCTAAAGTGTCACGGGTACCATATCACGTCCTCTGAAGATTATGATGTTCTCCCCACCTATAGAGAATCCTTTAGGTTCTTGACCTTAGGATATCTATTAATATCGAACATCATAGTCAATGATCACAAGATATGCCTCCCAAATACACTAAATGGTTGGGGGAGTGAAAACCATAGATTGTAGGTAAGTTTCTCTATCCCTATCCACGAAGGATATTAGTAGTGTGACTAGCTGCTTTGATATCTCACTCAGCAGCTACTGACCCAACCTCCTTCTGAGTGCATCTACTATCACATTACCCTTTCCAAGAGTAATGATTATCACAAAGTCATAGTCCTAATGGAACTCTAGCCATCATCATTGTCTCGAATTATGAAAGCTATGTTGAAACATCTCTTTCCTCAGGAATGGATCCTCCATCCTCAAAGATGACTAGGTGCTGCTACACTAGATATGTCTGGTCCAAAAATTTTGTAGTACCCATCCCAAGCAGAAGTCCCACTCACTACGGGGAGGTAATCCTATAAAAATATTTTTAAAAGTTGTCCCTATGATCTTCCACTCTAGTTTGGAACTAAAAACTAAAAACTCATTATTCCATAAGGGTACGTCTGACTAACTCATGAGTCATCTACTGCACCCTCCTATACATGAGTCCATCCTATGATGACCGGCTATCCTTTTTTTCTTACCAAAGAAAACCCCATTCAATCATTGTAGAGAAACAACAATCTTTTTTCCTTATAATTTTAATCTGAGTATGAACTGTGGATATACATTCCATACCCAAACTAACGTCATAAGGCATCGACGTTGCCGCCCATAGGATCCAATCGAAACTCTTTCCTCAAGGGTCAGATCACATTGTTGGCAAATGTTTGATTATCAATTATCCTTCCAAAGGTATCTCATGACACGAGGTTTAAGTAAACAGATTTACCTAAAACACTAGGTCTTGACCCAGATTCATGGAAAGAATGAATGATTGGTACATAAGCCTATTTATACAATAGGTTGTAGTAGGCACAGAACATACCTTGAATCATTTCGAGAGACCTTGGGTCACACTCCTTGAACTCATGAAGCTACTCCCTTCCCATGTCCTCTAACTCACTGAGCCTGGTGGGGTCCCCAAAAAGGGTGGTGGCTATAACATGTCTAAATTTAAACCACCTCATTCTATTCTCCTAGCTCTACTTCCATGTCTTCTAACCTGAAGATTCATCTTCCCCAAACATTTCTTCTTCCTGAAACATTTTAAATGCCCAAGTCTCTCAGACAGGCACATATTTCCTACATTCACATAGTTAACATTCATTGGCGGTATCCACTCATCCAACGAAAATTCAAACACAAAGGTTCTCTCTAGAACCCTGACATAAGTAGGAATGCATATTAGAAAAGTGATGGAATGGATGTCCCTAAACAAACCTCTCTCAGTTGTCCAAGCCCTGAATCACTGGTTGTACTGTATTCACTGAGCACCTGATATGGTCAGCATTCCTTAATGAATACTCAGCTACTGACATGTAAACCTACTAAAGATTTAGAAGGTATAGGGAACTCTCATCCATGTTTTCAAGACATTCCTCAACCGCCTATGGGTCTGGCTTAGTTCGGAAACTGAGGGGTATCTAATGATGAAACACGTGTAAGGCACTAAGCCTGCATGTGTCCTCTACTGGTACCATCGGTTGTAACTGCTGACCAATGGGCAGTGACATAGGTGGCACACGACCAGATGGTACCTTCTCGAGAAATTGTCCAATTACCGAAGGCTCATTGCTATGCAGACAATCCTCATGGTTACTCAATGGAAAAGACAAGTAGCTATGGTCACCAACTGCTCTCTGGTGTCTCCACTAGGTGGAAAACTCTACAAACCACATCCAAACAGCCCTCAGCTACCTGGGAAACTGTCTCGACTCAAAAAACATGGAGCCCTCTGCAGCTGGAAATCATGCAACATGCTTAGTCGACGTGCACCGTTCGCCAGTATGACTGGTGGTAACTACTTCCCAACAGGTGGTGGTGTATCTGGTACACCAACCGATGGTTCCAACATTGTAAGAGGGCCATGTACCAGAGCCACGTCACTCGGTGGGCCGTCATCGTGTACTTTTTTGGAAATCCTAGCTGGCTGTCTACCTCGCGGCATTCTGATATAGAACAATTGCACCACGATCATTATGTTATACATGGTGAGCTAACTCTACGAAATCAAAAAGAAAACTTTTCAAAACACACACAATCAGTGTTTTCGCGCAATGAGTCAATAATTAGAATTCAGGGTCATGTAGAACTGATACATTATCCGCCACACCAACACTGGATTCCCCGAATTGAAAACCACACTATTAACACATAACAATATTTCCACACAGAAAATTTCAGAGTCTTAGTTCTATTGTATAACTGATACCTCAAATACCACCTTGTCATGACTTATCCTCTGGGGCCCATGTCGTCACTACCCCAAGCACGCCTTCCATAGGCCAGGGGCAGGCAGAAAGCATGAAAGGCATACTCCTAGAAACCGGGAAGACATTGCCTTTATAAAATGTAAACTAACACCACCAAGCACAAAGCGATATACAAGCAGAAAGTAAACTATATAATAAAAGAGTACTGAAAGATAAAAGGGTCAAGAATAAAAAGACCAAATGTAAAAGTAAATGTACAACTGAAGAGCACAAAACAACACATGGATCATCCACTGGGGTTATTACCTAAAGGGTAGGTACATATCGTCTCCACAGCTCTCCATATTAGCCCGTCTCCACTGTGTACCACCTAGTTCTGGCTCTGTCAAGTCTAAGCCCAGCTAATCATCATCTGAAGGTCCACCTCCACGCTTCCTCTAGTCCGAGTACCCTCATCCTCATTCATCGTTGTCCGTCATCTAAAACTAGAAAAACATGGTGTAGGCATATCCCGTGAAGGGCTGAGTAAGAAAATACTCAGTAGGGACCCCAAGACCCCCGAAGGTCTCTCAAAATCCAAAAAAGATAACCCACAATGCATTGAAACAAAATTCAATCATAATTTGGTCTGTGCCAATACATATACCTAATTTATCAAGTATAACCATCCCATTCAAGAGGAAACACAAGTCCCAGATCATTAGCTCAAAGCTCAACTTTTTCACAAAGGAAAGAATACCACGAAGGTAACACCACCAAGGTAAATACCACAATGGTAACACCTCACAGAAGAATACCACAATGGTTTCAACATGATGTAATGTACCACATAGGTACACCACACAGAAGAATACCTGAAAAGTAGAACCTCGAAGGTATGTACCACAAAGGTAAAGTCACATAGAGGAATACCACAATGGTATCACCCCGAACGAAAGTACTACACATGTACGCCAAATAGAAGAATACCACAAAGGTATCACCATGAAGGAAAGTACAACACAAGTACGCCACACAGAAAAATACCAACAAGGTATCACCATAAAGAAAAAGTACCACACAGGTATGCCACACAGAAAAATACCACAAAGGTATCACTGTGAATGAAATTACCACAAAGGTAATACCACAAATAGGAATACCAAAAAGGTATCACCTTGAAGGAATGTTACACATAGGTAAGGATACACAGAATAATACCAATTGGTATCACTATGAAAGAAAGTACCGCACATGTACGCCACACATAAGAATACCACAAATGTATCACCACGAAGGAAATTACAACACAGGTAATTCCACACAAATTAATACCACAAAGGTTCCACCACGAATGTAAGGACTTAACTCACACCATGTTTAACTTAGGTACGATAGTAGATATGATTAAATTCAACTACTAAATCATCTTACTCTATTAAGAGGAAGACCCCCGTTGGATCCTAAATCACCAGACCCACACAGGATCCAAAATCATCATACCCACATAGGATCTTAGTACATCATCCAACCCACATTCGATCCTAATACATCACAAGACCCACATAGGATCCTAGTACATAATCAAACACATATAGTATCCTAGTACATCAACAAACCCACATTGGATCCTAGTACATCATCAGAACCACATAGGTCCTAGTATATCAGACCCATAAAGGATCCTAGAGTAGTCCCACTTGAATTCCATGAGCGGATCCATGTGGGACCTCCAATCAGAGCCCCATAGAGGATCCTAAAGAACATACACACATAGGATCCCTTGCTCATATTAAAGTGAGCTACAGGGTCTCCGAACAATGCTTACAAGATTCCGGGAGGTTCCGCTCTACAAACCATAATTTGATACTACAAATTCCACAAAGTACCATTAAAAGGTATCCCAAAGGACTACCACATGAATGGGGTCTCAACGCAATAGACAATGTGTCAATCAGATGGCCAATTTATAATTTAATAGCCTTCAAGTCTTGAGGGCCTGGTTGGACTCTTGTTCGATCCAACCTAGTCATACCATAGCTTTTGGAAAAACTCATGTGGGGTTTACCAAAAGGGAAAACTCAACCCAAGGATTCTGGCACCACTGATGGTTCGTAAAACAGACACCTTCAGCTCAAAATATGAGCGACAGAGAAAAGAGGCTCGATGTTGGTCTGGTTTCAGTCCAACCCAGCTGGACCGACCCGGCCCAACCCGAGTCTGGCCCTCGGTTGGACCCAGCCCGTGGGTTTCGACCAGGCATGTTGGGTCAGGCCTAGCCCACCGGAGTGGTCGGACCCTAGGAGCGGCCTGTTGGGTGGCCCGAGCTTGCCAGTTGGCCAGCCTCTCCTCCACGTGGCGCGGGCACACACTGCGCCATCTCTGTTGGCCTTCATCGAGCGAACGAAACCTCACATCACCATCGGGGAACAACGTTGCGGCTATTCTACCGCGGGTTGTGTGGTTGCGCACCGCCGCCCCTTTGCATGGTCGATCGTCATTGGCTGCTGCCTTTGCTCTACCGGGACCGATGGGCTATAGATCTTCTCAGGTGGGGTGGTCACGCCGCGACCTTCTTCTTGGTAGGCCGATGCACCAACCGATGGTCCTAAGTCCAACTAGTTCTAGTCGCCGACACCAATCGTCGTCCTCCTTTATCGTGAAGAACGCATCAAACACCATTATGATTTGTGGAGGGGTCTGGCTATGTTCATTTTTCCCACACCCTCCGCGTTAGTAGCAAGCAGATATATTGTTCTTGAATCTATAGGGTCAACAAGAACGGGGTAAGGGGGAGTAAATCAACAAAAAACTCTACAAGAAACCCCACAAAAACCTCCCTCAAAGATGAAATAATCGCGGTTCAACCTGTTAGTTGGTAAACCCATGTTCTTCGTTTAAATTCAAGAACAGAGAAATGTAAAAAAAATCTGAAAGGAAATAACCCCCAACCATGAACATCGGAGAATTACATGTGCTTGCAGGTGGACCATGTTTTTAATTATAGTGACCGACTCCCAAATACACCACTCGCACATCGCCCATTGCTGGTTCAATGTCGTCTGTCACCTCCCACTGGGTTGGATTCATCATCTAAGGGTAAGGTGTCTCAAAATTCCTTCAACAATTCTCTCCTTGGTGATGCTCAATGATACCCCTTCCATAACTTCATATTTATATGATATGGGGAGGGTATGTAACGACACCAAGAGTTAAGGGGGATTATTAATTAGGAAGCTTCCTAATTTCTCCCAAGGATGTTGTTACTCATATTGGAGAGTCCAGCCATTTATTGGCTTAACACATGACCGTTCCCACCCTACCGCTCGTCTGTTAGAGGAATTGAATAAAAATACATTAATAAGGTTATTTTATTAATTCTATTAAAATATCAAAAAATGAACTTTTTATTTGGACCTACAATGGTCAAAGTGAAGGTATCCTTAAGAGAATATCCATGCTACGAGTTCAACAGTGTTGTATGATTTCAATTCCGCGCACCAGTTCAAAATATTCAATACACCACTTGTGCATTTACTGAATGAACCAGAAAAAAAGTGTTGAAAAATTATTAACATTCACCCTCGACCGGTGCTGGTATATTTTAGGCTCTACCTAAGTGAAACATGCACCAAGGAACCCAACTATACTCTCTGAGTTCCAATCCAGGTTACCGTTTAAAAGTTATGGATTTTACAAAAAATAATTGTCACTGAATTATTTTATTTACGACCAAACACTAACATTCACTAGTGGAATGTGCTGGACAATGATAGTATCTCATTAAACAAAGGATTCCCACACATGTTCAGAGGTGGTATTATATTTTCAATCAGATCTATCATGTGTGTGTTATAAGTATTTGAAAAATAAAACAATTTATTTAATTGTTTATTTTAGGATTATGCCATTTTTGGGTATTCACACAGGAGGCCCACACCGACCAATCAAAAGTCACGCCTAGGGTAAACCTACCTTTTGGAATGCAACAGTGCCCTCAGATTTCTTATCTGGGTAACTCTTTAAGATATATTCCCCTTTTTCAAGAAAAATGTTAACACACGGTAATTAAAGAGTAAAATAACTTCGTCGGATCATTCAGGGCACTCCGGGCCTCAGAATCGCACGTCGTCAGATTTAATGGTCTCATAACAATACCATAAAATATAAATAAATATACCAAATTTTTGGGACAATATGTTAAGAAATATTTTTAGGAAATATTAACAAATATATTTTTCGAATTAATTATTTATTTTTAATATTAAAACATTATATCCATGGAATGATCCAATGGATACATTAATTCCTTATTCAGCATTGTAAATCCCATTTATTTTAGAAAATATTTTCATTTAAATATACAATGCATCAATAGATTGATTCATATCCAAAACCATACTATAATGATCCCAGACAGATTATATAAATATTTTTAATAAAATATAATAAAAATAAAATATCTATGAATTAATTTATTTAATCATTTACAAAATAGATATAAAATATTAATATTAATATGTGATTTTTAAAAGGGCATTTTAGAATAAAATATGTTCCTATTTATAATAAAAATTTTCATTAATAAAATATATTTTTTAAAAAAAATTAAGAATTTGAAAAACTAACGTAATTTTTGGATTTATCATGTAAAATATAACATAGGCTGATTTAATTATATTTTTTATAAATATTGATTTATATTTGATAAGATAAAAATACATTTTTACATAAAAGACATATATTATGAACATATATTTATATTATAAAGGTATATAAATTTATTAAGAAATTTAATTAACCAAAGGTTCAATTAATGACTAAAATTAATCATTTAAAATATTATTGTAAATTTATAAAACCAATGATTAATTTTTAGAGATCTTTTATGATTTCATTCCAATTTAAAAAAACAATTTAGTGTTTTTCTTAGAATTAATAATATTTTTGGAAAAATAATGTTGTCAATATATTTGAATGAATTTAAATATTATGTATTAAAATAAAAAAAATTAATTTTATGGAAGTAAATATAATTGATAATTTTAATAAACATGAAAATTTCATGAATAAACATATTTTTTATAAATATTTTTATTAGGCCTCGCCTATATTAAATATCAAATTTTCTTTTAGAAATTTTTTTTTAATTTATAGAAATTATTATACAATTATAAATGATAATATAATAATAATATAATAAGACCAATTTTAAATTCATACATTAAAACTAATAATTGATGTCAAAAAACATAGTTACCACAGTTCATTTAATAAATCGTAAGAAGAGTTTTAGTAAGTGAAAAATTCATAAACAATTTAAACAATGTTTTTTATGTGGGAGAGTATCATATGGAACAAAAAACCATTACTCCCAATTATATTACACATTTTATCTTATAACCATTAAATATTTACATATCATTTTTGAAATGTAATGGGTATATCAAAATAAACATTCTCTTCAATTATAAAAGGGGATAAATTCCACCTCCTCATGACATGCCCATTGGTAATTTTTCCCTAGACTATAATATTTTTATCATAATGGGGTTATATATCAATATCATAGGACTTTAGACTCAATTATTTACCAAAAGGAAATAATTTCAAACAATACATGCATTGTAAATATAAAATTATCAATGTGGGTATTCTAACACCTTAGCCTCTTATGTTTAGTATTCAACCGAATTTTTTTTATTAATGTCTAAAACATAATGAAATAATAATTTTTATTATATAATATTGTTATTATATAAATTCATTATATATTTATTAATCTATTAAAAACATTATGTGAACAAACCACATTGATTCTGCATACACACAAACTATCACAACCATGAAGCAATTGGGTTTTTTCTTAATCACCACCAATATTAGATTGAAAAAATGGATATAATTGATGAATTAATATCTTTTATTTGTTTGAATTATAATTATATAATTATAATTTATAAGTTAATTTCATTCAATTCCATTTTTTGAGGAATATAACCTATAATCGTGCGTAGTTGAAGACTAGTAACACTGTGAACATTGAATTTGATTTGTCATCAACTCTCAAAATGGATGGTTCTATGAATTAATTATCTAAATTTAAATGACATTTATTTCATGTTTATTCTTTTAAGAATTTTTTATAGACATTATTTAATGCCATGTACTTATACATTAAATTTTTTTACATGATCTTTTTTGAAGTTTTTTACCACATATTTGAATGTCATCATAATTATTATATTATGAATGAATAAGTCTGGATGCAAATCATTTTTATTATTATCAAAATCCAGTTTATGGGATCTAGTACCCAAACTACCAAACACAACTAAAACAAGAAAACCACAAACTCGAGCAACACAATCAACACAGAATTACACATCATAAATACCATAGTATTCTCTGAATCCCATGCCGGATTCATCTTCCCCAATAGACGTAGTCGATTCCCATTCTGGCGACCTCTAGAAGCTTGCACTTTGTACCCATCACCTGAGGTTTTCCAGTACTGATTGATCTGGTAATGTCCTCTTGATCAATAAACCCTTTCTAATATCCATGATCACCTCACTATTCCTCTTAGAGGCAAACCATGTCTGCATCAGCCATGGGAGGAATGAATAATCTCTCCATGGCCGTCTTTTTGGAGTAGTTGAAAAAGTCCCTTCAACTGTATCCAGAGGCTGCTTCCCACCTTCAACAACCTCACTGAAAGAACGACCAACTGGGCAACTCACATTTTCTTTACCTCCCCCATAGACCCCCTTTACATTACCGGATTGATCCCCCAAACCAAAAACAAGGCTCCCATCATTTGTCTCCCTCAAAGGAAGGTGCTCACCCTCAGTAAAAACATTTTCCATAGCCACCGCAGAAGCCTCCTTCACACCACCACTAGCCTGAATATCCAGACTCCTCTCTGTTTCAAGAAAATTAGAGTACCTAACCACTATGTGGTTGTCTTCCACTTTCAAACCAAAAATATCAAGCCCCCTGACTACATCCAGTGGAACTTTCACTAACTGTCTCTCTAGATCCACCTCACCTATAGTCTCTTAACAAACATCAACCGGCTAACTCTCTGGATGTCCCATGTCACCAATGAGATCATTTTCCATGCCTTTAATCGGCTGTCTCTCTAGAACCTCCTCACCATCAATCCATTCAGTAAGACCATCCTCTTCTAGACCCTCGGCCATCAAACCATCAGACAATCCATAAAACTAATTACTCAAAGAATGAAAAGGTGGAGCCCAAGGTTCCATACCCCTAGCCTCCTTGGCACCATCCGTGCTAACTACATTAGCAGAAATCAAAGTCCCCCCAACCCCAACCTTCCCTGTACTCTGACTGACCAAAGAGCAAGTGGAGACTCCAACCTCCAGCCTTAACCGGTGAAAAATTCCAATATCCTTCGGGAAATACGTCTTACCCTCCGAAGCTTCATAGTCAGGACTACAGCTCTCAAAACACACCTTACAAGGCCCAACTGGCTTACCATTCAAAGATGATCTATACCCCCCAATGAAACTTCCTCTATCAACAGGTCCTATCGATATAAGCTCATGACCCATCTCTATTCCTACCTCTAATCGGGTATCATCAATCGTGCTCACCATAACAGATTTCCATTTACGGTGGTTCTCCCTTATAAAATATGTTATTGTTTTGAATAATTCCCATTGTATGTAATTATTATTTTTATTTTATTACCAAATTTTATCCTTCAAACAATGATCTACATTATATTTGGAAACATAATAATGTGTAATATAACATAACCCATAACTATCCCTTCTCCAATTTTAATAATTTTGGTTTACTACACAATCAAAAATATAGGATGTGACAATTGATATTTCAAAATATTTTAAGGTTTTCTATCCATTCAATATCAATCATTACCTCTTCCTAGCAATATTTCCTTTGAAAACATTTTATATTATTTTTAGATCCATTATATACTTTTTAATAAATAAATAATTTCTAAATTTTCACTTCACCATTCAATAATATATTTAACTAGTCCTTTTACCTGTATAGTAATTTCCTTTTGTAAAAATATTTATATTTTTTCTATAAAAAATTGAGAATTTATCTTTATAAATTGAACATTAATTTTTTTAATTGGTTTCCTAATATATTTTTAACTCAAAATGAATGATAAATTTTATTATATTTCTCAAAAATAAATTTTTTATTCAGATGAATAATTAATTTTAATAAAATGATTATAATGGATTATGTTATTATGAAAAAATTATCCAATATTTTTGAAAAAATAATTCATTTTTAAAACATAACTTCAGACAAAAATTTCAGATTTAATGGTTAATCATTAAATTATTTTTCATGATCATTGTATTTTTTTCAGGAAACAATTTTGAGTACTATTAAAAAAATCAAAATGATAAAATTCTTCATAATTTACTAATGGATTTACCTAATAACATCAAAATGATATTTTTTATCCCTGCCAATACCCATTGACATTGCATATGACCAAAATGGTTTGTTTTTATTCACCCATCAATAATTTTTCTCTAAATGGATTATGTGAGGTTCTATTATTTATAGAATATGTCTTTTTTCCATTTTTTAATTAAGTGATGTTATAAATATAATTTTTTTCAAGTTTCAATTGAAAAGATATTTAGAAATGATGATTATTATAACATTTATGGTCATATATGTCCCCATTATACATTGGTAATTTTAATAGTTGATTAGATCAAAAGGGTATATCATGTGATTATTGCCACAAAAATGGTACACAATAGTGTTATAAATATCTAAGTGTGTCACATGAATATTATCTAATGGTAATGGGGATAAAAGAGAAAAATCCCATGACTAAGGGTATGTAATATGTTTATCCCATACATGATGATTTAATATGGGTGATATTCTAATGATCAATAAAGGTGATTGTTTGGTAATAAAAATACTAATAATGTAACACATGTGGCATTACCATCCCTGTGATGGATACATGAGTGTTAATCCTATGCCAGAGAAAGTACACAGGAGGTCATATGAAACAATCTATATGATTAATGTCTTGGTTGTTTCCGTGATAAATGATATATATTATTCTGTTTATGTGAAACATTAATTCCATTATCATATTCCAATGTTATTAACATTCTCTTATTTTTATTAAATCATGATCCATTAGATATTAACCACATATTATGTTTTTTTAATGTGATTTCTTGTACCTTTTAATTAATTAAGGAAAACTCAATGTACTTTATATTGTTTATAACAATACATTCTCTCCCAATCATGTTTTCTAAAATGATTTTTATTTAACCCATGATGGCATGTTATTATGTTTTATCCTATTAGGTTTTTATATCACCACTTTATTTTGATGACATACCCCTGGTTATGTTAGTTATTACAATCAATAATAATTTGATTAGATGGTTTAGTGTGGTAGAATTATTTCAATATTTTCACAACTATTGAAAAATAAATTGGTTGAATTAGTGATCCTTATATAAAGTAAATATTCAATCTGTTAGATTGTGGTTTTATTATAACACATTAATCTTAATTATTTTAATGATTTTAAATTAATGATATGTTTATAAAATATTATAGAAAATTTATTTTTTCATAATTTTTTGAACATGTCCCATGGGTGCTATTTTGTGGAACCACAGTTTGTATTAGAGTATGATTTAATAATTCTTGATGATAAGTATTGTTCTTTTTGGGTAATTTGAAATGTGATATACAGTTAAATCCCAATGTAGATGAATATTTCATTACTTCATGTGTAGGATAACATCTAGAAATTTTTGGGATGTTTTTGGTGTGTCTGTTTTCTTATAACTGCATCCCTGTCTAGATACTTGTTTGTGGATTCTCTTTTAGAACCTAATAAACTAGGGAAATCATACAAAAAAATGATTTTTAGAGTATAAAATGAATCATTATATAGTGGAATATGAGTTTTACAATGGCATTACTACTGGATAGACAATCCAAGAGGATATTCACTGAATCATCATAGGCACTTTAAGAACTACTATAATGGATCTACAAAAAATATGTGGTTGTAACATATAAAAGGTCAGATTAGAAATGAAGAGAACAACATTACTATGAATAACCTAGTTTAAACTAAATGAGTTATAGGTTGATCAAATTATATCATTGTTGAAACAAAAGTATCATTGATTAAAATGATTATACTACTAGAGATTATATATTAGATTATAGTTTTAACATTCACATGATCATTAACAATGATTGTTTTTGGAAATTATCATAAATATATTGGTTATAGTATTATTTTGTATATGGCATTATAAAAATGAATTTTTGAAAGGTTTGTGACTTGAAACTTTTATACACAGCTATGTGATCATATTTAGTAAAAAACGATGGGACAAAGGAAAAATATAAATACATTCTCATTATATAGTAATAGATGTGTGCCATAGTATCTAAGATTTTGTGGTATATATCCAAGATAAAAAAATATTGAGTTATATATGAAATTGTTTAGATATTTCATTTTGAGTTATAAGTCATTATTTTTAGGATGTAATTTATTTATTTGGGGAGAAGGTAACACCATATGGTCTTAAAATATATTTTCCAGCATATATAAGTTTATAATTTGATTTTTCACAGAGAACAACAAACTACAATGAGCCATGACATATTAGAAAAAAATTATTTCAAAAATTGGGGAACAAAAATTCCAAATTATATGTATATTGTAAAATCAATTATAAATTCATACAAAATATGATTAAGAACAAATAATTTTTTAGAAGGGTCTATTGCAATAAAATGAGTTTTTCATTAAATTTTAAATTTTATTTCAAAACTAAAATAGAATATTATTAAAATATATATATATGAAACAATAAATACAAAATATGGATTTAATATTTTCCAATTATCTAAAGTATACTTTTTGAGATTGTTCTAAGAAGATATATTTTTATTTCAATAGTGAAAAATTTTATTTTTTACAAAAAAAATATAATTTTATTCAATTAACATCATGAATTAATGATATTGTAATTTATAGGATAATTTAATTACTCAAATAAATATTTAATATGAAAATTAAGTATTAATAATATTAGTAAGATATTAGAGAACAAATATTTTTGTTTTGAACATTGCTTACATTCCGTTCAAAATTAAAAATAATTTCTGATATTTTACATTAATTAATCATTTATAAAGAAAAATAATTATATAGATTTTTTAGAATGGAAAAAAAATTTATATAATGAACCTATATATGTCCCCTCATTTAATAACATTGATAATTTTATTGTACATGTATATTTTATTATTTAACATACCATTTAATAAAATTTAACCACCATTTGTGTTAATTTTGTTATTAATATTTTCATCTGTAGTGATTTGAATTTCAAAAAATAAATGTATATTAGAAAATGTAATTATTGAATGAAAAAATAATTATTGATTTAATTATATCGGTATAATTAATTACTAATAATCAGATCATTAGTTAAAATATTAACAGTAAAAACGAGTAAAATAGTTTTATTATTCTTTAAATATTAATTTTAAAAAAACATTCCTCAATGTGTGTGCATAATTGTTTTCATTGAAATATCTATTATCCTATATAATTTTTATTTTTTGGTTTCTTTTAACAATGAATATTCATATAAAATTTTTGAAATGTAACGATTCCTCTAAAATTACCCTTCTATTCACAAAAAAACGTTCTCAGATCCACCACTTCATGATACAATTATCACATATAAATATATCTTAATGATATAAAATTATTCATTCCCAAAATTAATATATTAATTTAAAAAGGCATTAGTATTAATAATATATCATATGGCCACAATTCCAATAGATATTTACTAGAAAAATCCTATAATATCAACCTGAGTATTTTTTTAATCCTTAATCTATTGTTATTAATATTTATCATAAAACCATTTTCTAGAGTCACTAATATAAATTAATCTGTATTATTAATTTGATTTAATGTCATTATATTAATATAGAAAAAATAATTTAATCCTTTCAATCCATTTTATAAAACAAAATGTCATCGATCATGTATATGTGTAGATTACCGCCTCAAAAATTCAATGTTGGTATTTTTCATCACTGCCTTTAAAGGTAGGTAACAAAGATAGATTTGATAAAAAAAAATAAGTTTTAAATTTTAATTTTGTTATTAAAAGTAGTTACTTATTGTATTATTTAAATTCATACCATTTGTTGTGAAATTGATTTATTAGTCAGCCGCATGCATGAACTACCACATCCTTGAATAATTAATTTAATTTATCATGACATACATAAATATAGGATTATAATAGTGAATCTATCAATGTTAAATGTAATTTTGGATATGATTATGAATATGGGAATTATATACAATTGTTCTATGAAAATACTTTTTTATCAACTAAATAATTTAACACTGTCTCATTTGGGTTTGTTTTACAACATACATTAATGATGTTATAATGTTTAAATAATAAATGAATAAGTTATAATCTATAATCAGAATATTATGAAATAAAAAATATTTTAATATATTTATTTCTATTTTAAAGTATTTATTTATTTTTAATATATATATATATATATATATTAAAAATATAATCTTCCATTTTTAAACACGGTGAATCTATTTCATCACTATTTTATTATTCACCAACTATATAAATGTATTTCAACATATGAAATTGGATATGAGGAATATTTTATGAAAACAATATAATTTTTTTAAATTCGGAATTATGAAATTTGATTCCATAAGTATGATTGAACATTGTCATAGTGATACTTATAATTAATGGATAGTTGAAAAATCATAAAATCTGATGATGAAAAAACAAACTATGAGAGGGTACCTTATTTATAATAGATAATTATAAAAAAAGGTTATTAAAGGTAATATATTTTATTGATACCATGTAATAAGTGTATAAAAATTATTTATATGTTGTGATGGAGGTTAGTGGATGATCAACTAAGACGATTTTATGGTATGAGACTCATTAGATAAAAGTAAATTTCTTGAGAGATAATCATATCATGAACCATGACATCTTTGATTTAGTGTGTTTACTACCTATTGAATTATTTTTATTACATTATTTTAATTCATGTGGTTTAGAGAGACATATCCTTTTCATTATTTAGATGGCATGAGAGTCAATATATACTATGGATTTAAGGGTGGTTTGTTTGAGTTTCCTTTCATTGATACAATCAATTTCTCATATAATTTCTCTTATAAATATTGTATAATACATAATGGGATATATCTTATTAGGAATTATATTTTATTCATTGTATTTTATGTTCAATTTAAATCAATATCTTTTATTGAATTTTATTTAAAAAATTTATGATGATATAATGTATTTTGATAAAAATAAACTTATTTATTGGAGTTATGTTATATATTTTTTATATTATTCATCAATTATTGGGTTATTATGCCTAAAAATTGTATTATATTTTATTTAATATTTTTTAAATTGTAGAAAATAAATTTTCTATTGAAGGATCCTTCGATATTGAATTTCCTCTGCAAAAACGAATTACATTATTAAGAACAATTATTATTCAGTTAACTAGTTTTATTTCATCCACATGAATGTTTTCTATTCCATCCAATGTTCTCTTTATAATTTATAAACCCAATTATGGGTTTTCCTGTGAAACGATTATCTTTTCTTTTTATTCTTTTCATTAGTAACTTTTATTATCCTTTTCAACGTTGATAGTTTTCAAAAAATTTATTCAAAAATATTGAAAACAAATTATATCCTTTAATAATATAATGTTTTATATTTCGTAACATATTTCATATAAAACATTTATACTCTATAAAAGTATCAATTAATGAATAACATTACAAAAAACTAATGATTTTCATATGTTTTCACCTTACCTTTTAATGTGACATGTAACTACATTTTTTGAAAGTATGATCAATTTTTTAAAAATATTTTACGAATTCTATTAACATATATGAATAAAATTAAAAAATGATTTAATTCCATGATATTATATCATTATCCAAATATTTCATCACATGGTTTTTTACATGAAAATGAAAACATATTTTATTTGAGAAATGTGAATATTTTTAATTGAAATTTTTATTTTATGAAATGTAATTTAAAGAATTTTAATTTTAGGAAAAGAACTAATGTACTTTAAAAATCTAAAATCATTTCAAGAATTTTTGCTCTAAAATAAATTTTTATTTAATGGTTATTATTTAATTTGATTTATTATTCTCAATGTAAATCTTCTTAAAAAATGAATTTTGACGTGTTTTTCATGAATTTTAATATGGAATGCTTCTTCATGATTTTCAATGTTATTTATCCAATAAACAAAATCTGTGTTTTTTATCTATATTAAAAAGAATTATTTTTCCATATATTAAAATTTGGAATTTTTTCACTATATATAATTTTTCTCTAAATGGATTATTTAATTCACTAGGAATATTATTGATAGAAACAATCGCATTTCAATGTTTTAATTATGTGATATTTAAAGTATGAATTTATTCTTATTCTATATTCACACATATTTATATATGATTGTAATTGTAAGGAATTACAGGGTCTTATATATCTCTCCAATTAAATGGATAATATAATTTATAAAGATATTAAAAGGTTGTACAGAAGTTTTATTTTCATTAAAATGTTATAAATATGTATATCCCATGAAAAATTGTACATGGAAGGACGGTCCTAAGGTAGAACGTACAGAAAAAGACTATTACAAGCCCAATGGTGAATAAGAGAATTATCCTAATATAATTAGTGTAACACATGTGGTAAATTTACATTAATTTGGTGTACCTAGGTTGAAATCCTAAACCCATGATATCTATATAGGTGGAAAGTCTTTGATCAAGTTGGAACACTTATGGTTATCCTAGTTCTGATATGTGATTAATTTCGTAGTGGGTATACAGGAAATATGATTTCTCTTATTATGTTTACACCACACTTTTTTTCACATTTTTAGGCATTTGTAATTCACCCTGGATAATTTTTATTATCTAAATATTTTTTGGACATTATCCAAAGTATATATTTCAACATATTGGATTAAAAGTACTTATATAACAAATTATCGAAAAATATTTTAATTATAAATTATTTCTAAAAAGTTATTTTTATCATTATCATATTTTCTCTTGTAATTATGATATATTCCCTCATCACATATAGAAATTTTTTTTTTGAAAAGAAATTTTTGTCACCCATTTTTTTTGTTTCCATTACACAGGCAATAACGATGATTACAACCTGTGAAGAGTCCAGAATATAGTCTACTGTAGTAAAATTATTGATACATTTTCATAATTATATAAAAATAAGATAAATAAAAAAGAAGATTATATATTACATTTCTCCTTCCATTCATTGGGATTTTGTGATTATTTGGATATGTATTGTTTAATTTACTAAAATTTTGTAAAATAACTTTAGGATCATCTAACTATATAATAAATAATGTGTCCAAATAATGTATTTTAATTACTATAAACTAGATTTAGGGTCTATTAATTCATAGAAATAAATAATAGTTATATCTATATTTTATTATTAAACATGTTTCCATAGATATACCCCATATGGAAAAAATAATAGGTACCACTATGAACATGATCATGGACTATGGTCATAGCTCTTTTTCAATGTAATAACTATAAATTGAGGGGTTTTGGGTCTAATATTTTTAATATAAAAATATAGGTTGTATTAGTTGATATAAATTCTTTTTGCATAATGGTAGGTAAATAAAGTTAATAACTATACTAATATTCATGATCTAAATTTTTTTCCATACTATATTCTCCTAAAGTGGACACTATAGTGAACAAAACATTAAAGGAGCTACTGGAATATTTTTTTCATGATTAGTTCAACCTCATGGGTTGGGTAACCTTGTTCCTCCAAATACATTTATTTACGAAATACTATTATCCCTAATTTTCATCATAAAAGAAAAAAAAGTAATGCATTTAATTTATTCTGGTAGTCAATTGTATGACCTAGTGTTACACTATTCCTAGATTAATAATCAAGAGATACCATAATTACCTTATAATCACATCACCAAATATATTTTAATTAATACATTACTCTTATTTCATGTTAACAACTAAAAATAAAATCATTCTCATATTTTCATGTAAAATAATCTTATTTGAAAATAGTAATGTCAACATTTATATATATATATTTAATTTTGAATTTATAAGAATAATTTCAACAGATTAAACCGAATAATACATATGCTAATATTATAACACTTAGAATCATGAATAAAATTTTTGGAAATAATACAAATAAGTTAAATCCTAATAAATTTAAACGTGAAATATAAATTTAAAAGCATCTTATAAATAAAATAGTTAAATAAAATTTTATAATATGTACTTTTATTTTTAATTTTCCACAAATAAGAAAACATTAGTATTTATATTTAAATCAATATTTAATATTTCTTATTATAAATTTACATGTAATAAAATTTAAATATTTAATCTTATATTTATATGATATTAATGAAAACATTTCTAATCATATATAATTTTGAAACATAAATTTAAAATATTACCTTAACTAAGTTTTAAATAATTTATAAATAAAAGATTTTACTTAGAATATTTCACATTATTATTTGTAGTTATTTCAAAATAAAATATATACAACTTTTCATAATACAATATTTTATAATTTTTAAAAACGATAAACTCATGAAGTAATTAAATCAATATTAAACTCGGAGCAGATCTATATACACATTTTCTATTTTATTTAATTACCCTTAAAATTATTCATGGGCCTCAGTGGGCCCTAATAAAGATGGGGTTTTTGAATTTAATAATAAATAATTTTCATTAAATCATGAAAACATAAACCCATCATTATTATAGTGACTATGATATGCTTTATACTAGTTCAAAACACGCTTAAATGGATCCAAATATATTTTAATTGAACTAATTAATTTTGGGAAGATTCATTAAAATCATACTTCTAAAATTAGAGAATTGTTTGATGAAAATATTTTATTTTTTTGGATAATCATCTAAATTAATGATAAACATTATTATTTTATAGGTCAGACAAAGAGTAACATTTTCATTTTACCACCCATTCCATTTATGATATCACCTCAAATTTTTTATCAATCAATCATATTATTTGTAATTTTTTATATAACTATTGGTATTTTCATCTCATAAAACACTATGGAGTTAGAATCACATTGAATTATAATTTGATTTCATAAATCATACAACATTTCAAGGAAATTATATTCAATACAATTCATAAAATATATAATATTTACAAATGACACTAAAATGGATTCAATATTATTAAAGCTATTTAGAGGATAAAACACATATTTAATCATAAAAAAAATAATATATTAAAAAAATTATATATGATACATATTTCTATTTAAAAATATAATTGAATAATTTGTACCCTTTTATATGTTTATTTAGTCCTTTAATGATCATCCAATGAATCTTGATATATATAAATAATTTTCATATAGTAAACCCCATCTTACTATATGACCAATCATGTATTTTGGTATTAAATATTTGTGGTGGATATTCCTAAATCCATGGTATTATTGAATATTAGAAAATATATTTATTATTAATATGAAGAGAAAATTAGTTTGAAGTGTTATTCAAAAAATGAATGCTACATTTGAATGGAACCGAACAAATAAATGTTTTATTTTATAATTTCATCCATTGAGACCCTCTAAATTACCTATATGTCTCAAATGAATTTATTTTTATGGAAAATGTAAAATAAATGTTTCATATGTTAAAAAAATTATTAACTCAATATTCTTCATTTTGGATAAATGATTAAAATTTTAATTATTTATCACAACATTTAATCTATTGGATTTATTACAAAATAATATTTTTATTTTCTCCTTTATAAGATTGCTAATTTTAATTCCATTAATATATAAATTTTTATATGCTCTATTTTTAGTTTTATATAATTTTTATAAGCCTATATTATTGATTACACACAATATGAATTATATCTACATAAAATAACAATATATATAAATGATGATTCAAAACTATGATATTGTTTACAATAAAAATTACATAAATATTGATCTCATGATTATGTTTAAAATGTTTTACTTGTGATTTATTTTTCTATTTTTTATCTATCCATTTTAATTAAATTATACAATTTTTTCTCATGTTTTGTGTGTGATTTTTACTTTCAAAAATTAATAAAAAAACATAATATCTATTATTAAAAATTAATTAGGCTGAATGGGTATTGATGTGTAAATTACCATGTTTGAGGATAATGTTTTATAAATATTTCATATAATATTTTTTTAACAATATTTGGGAAATGTTTCATTGATTTTAGTTGAGTTGATAAGATGATAATAGTATAAAAGTGTGTTATAAGTGAACATAGAAAAAAAAATTTGTAGTTCAAGATATACGGATAATTCTTTTTCTATGAGTGTATGTGTTATAATTAAAAGTTAAAATTACATACTACCAACACTATAGTGATTTTTTATAGGAAAATAAATTCAAACTGAAATGGTATTCAGATAGTAAACACTATAATCAATTAGATATCAATGATGTATCATAAAACACTATTTTATAGTATTTAAACAATAATACTATATTATGACTAAAAATTGTCATCATGTAAATGATATATCTTGTATCAGCACTATTAGAAGAATTATATTATTATTTTTATTATTTATCCAATCTTATTTAGTATAATAACACCTAATCCACAATGAACATATGATAAAATTCAATTTAAATGTCAATATATTACAAAAAATATGTAATCCAACATCATAATTTATGGTAATCATAATAGAAACCACATTCATAGGGAATAATTTTATTGAGACCGTATATTTTTTATGTTAGAGTATGAAAATATTAATAAATATTTTCCGAGATTTGTGATCATATGGAACCCGATTCATTATCCTATTATGGCTGAAATTAATTTCTCAAAAATAAAAAATATATTTTATACCACACATTCACACAATTATTCTCAGATAATGGATATTAATCTAGGCAGAGTCATGGATCAAAAATATCATTCCTCGGTTGAAAAAGATCAATGGGATTTACACTAAGTGTGACCTAATGATGGTTGGCTCTAGAAAATCAGAAAATCCAAAAAATGGAATTTTTGTATAACTAAAATTAAAAATTAATTTATATATTTTCAATTAACAGGATTAAACTATATTCTAATATAAATAATATTCTATGGTGAATCATTAGGGGTGTTTACATAACCTTGGTATCATTGTGGGGAGTATCTATTAAACTTTTTTATAATATTGAGATTGGTTGATGACAGAAAATTAGATGAAGGGGAATTGAGGCAAAAAAACACAAGTAGTTTTCTCCATAATCATAAACTACATTCGTCACAATCTAATGATCTAATATCATGTTATGGAATATATTCTGTTTTATTTATTTGTATTATGGATAAATAAAAAATATATTATTTAAATTCTATGTGTGTGGGAGTTTTTTACCCTTCACTTGAGTGCTACATAATTATTTATTCATTTAATCAATTTTTACATAATTTTTTATACCATAGATTTAGAAATATAAACCAGTTAGATATTAAATCGTGGGAAAAATTGGTAATCACATGGGAATGGTTCTTTCCCAATGTGTTCTTAATGTTCTTCATCATTGGTCTATGGGTTCACAATTCTACTAATTCAAAAATGTTTGAGCACGATTGAACCCCAATATTTGTGATAGATTCAAATGTGATTAATATAATGTATTGTTTAATATGAATCTGATATGATATTTTATTGAGTTTGTGGATTTGTGTATATGATATCCAATGTGGAAATGGATGTTCCACAAGATCGACGTATGTGGTGTTTGGGATTTCTACTAGACAACATGAGTTTGATTTCTGGCCAATATAGGGATAAAAAAAATATTAAATGGTTATTTTCAAATATTTATATATTAAACAATAAGAATTAATATTTCTAAATAGTTTATATATTATCCATATAAGAGATATAGAATTATGTGAGATACCTGACTAAATGCTATTTTGTTTGATGAAAACACGATGGGTTTCCCTCTACCAGTAAATGATTGGATATATAGGTGAGTTAAATATCCCAATCCATTTGGGACCGCCAGACACTATGAATCTTTTTGATGGAATCATGACATATATTATATAAGTACATGGATATGAGTAGAGACATGAACATTCCATGTACTGGAACCCAACTTGTTATAATGGAATGACTTGAAGGACACATCCAAGACAACATGTGCAGGGATAGGGTGGCCTAGACACACAATGTAGTACAATTAAAATCAATGTAAAATTATATAAGTATATATATATTTACCGGTATTGAAACATTTAGGTCGATGTGTGGGATCATAGGATTTGTGGACTACCATAAACATTGTGGACTTCCTTTTTTAGGGATATTAAACTAATTATATGTATTTTTATTTGAATCATATTTTGGGCCATGAGTAGACTACCTTTAGTTATTTTCCATATTGAATGTGACGATGGACTTAAAAGTGCGGTTTGAGATATGTTGCATGCTTGTATGATTGTGACATTTTTTTAGGTAGACCTCGATGATGATTGTCATCGGAAAGGGACATCATAGAGATGTACACAAGATTATGTACTACGATATGGGAAATAATAATATTTTGTGGTATACCATTTATGGTATAGAGCATGGGTCCTTTATACACCTACAGTGTTATACATATAAGATGTACTAGGGCATGGTAACTGTTTCCATTTACTATCTGGTACCCCACAAACAGACTAGGTAGTGGGTCCTTAATCCATTTACTATGTGATACCCCTAGGGGACTAATTCATGGTTCCTCTATATATTTACATAGAGGTACCCTTATGATTAATTTGGGATTGGTTCCTCTATACATTTAATGAGTTTTACCCCTAATAGACTAGGTTTTGGGCCATCCACCTACATAGTGTAACCCCACTAGCTTATTCCATTATGGGTCTTATATCAATTTGCTAATTTGTACCCCCATGAAACACTATTACATTGGTCCACTATATAGAGATTATCCCCCCATAGATGTGTGGATCAATGGTGAGGAGTGGGTCCTCCCAGAGTCTACTTCTTTTAGAAAGATGTGTGGGTTGTTGGGAATCAATAAATGAAACATGGATCTATTGGTGGACACTTTTCCAGTAAGGGTTGATAAATTGAGATCCATTTTATCTCTTTTATGGGATTGTTTCATAAGAATTAACTTATCTTTTATGATGGCAATTGTCTTCCCTAATTCATGGGGTTAACCTAGGTAATTATATTGAGTCTCATATTACTCCCCCGTATGTATATACTCATCCCTAAAGTATCTTTTCATCATTTTTTGTATCCTGTGAATATGAATGACAATACAATAGTGATTATAAATAAGAATATGGATACTCAGGGGCCGCTAACCATATATGGTGGTTAGGTCTTAGATATATGGATTTAGACTATCTCATCATTTCTTTTAAAGATATATTCATTTTGGGACATATTCTGTAGTTGATCATGTATCCCCCATTAATTTTGGATTAAATTTCCTTAACATTATGTAATACACATATAATGTTACATTCATAGGTTTAACTATATGTGTTTCAATATTTTATTATTATTAGTCATCATTTATTCATGTATATCTGTGGATACATACTTATTTATATGTAGTAAAATGACTTAAATTTATTTATGATGTTTAGTGTTGGTCTCCAGCCCCTTCCCTATAGATGGAGGCTTGGGTTAGTTTCATATGAATATTCTGTGGAACAGGCCGGACTATGTGGGTTAGGTCGTGACAGAATAGTATCTGATGTTTTTTTTCCATCAAACAGTTCTTGGAGTTTTCCCATTTTGAGTTTTTTTTTTAAATTTAGGTAAATGATATAAATGTTTCTCTGTTTTGGTACTCAAGCTAAGGAATCAAGTGTTGGTGTAATGGATTATGAATACATTCAATTAGACTATGAATTCTTTATTATCAACTCATAATTCTGGGAAATATTTTATATAGACCATTAATATATTAATTATATACTATAAAGTATTTTTATATTACTTAATGAGTCATTTCCCTAAATATATATACTGATATTACCGTAGAAAAGGTTGATTATATAATTAGGAATCGTCTATAAAGATTGGAAACCTAGTGACTGATTTAGGATCATGAAAAAAATCTCATGAGTTATGTTGAATTAATTTAGGGCACTCCATTGGGTACCTTATAATTATAAGTGAATGTTGGAATAACCCTTAAAATCAATTAGAAAATTATACCAGTAGATTTGGATGATGGTGAGGGTAATAATAACACATAACATCACCTCCAGAACTAGTAGCCCCTAATAATCCATACTGAGCTGGATCCCCATGAATATATGGACTGGATTGCATCATTGTTATTTTTTTTCTTAGACTTGTAGTTACGTCGACATGTCATATGGTTCTACTTCAATCCGTGCTATTAAAAAGATCAAACAAATGCTATATGAGTTTAGTCACACTAAATAATAAAGAGTTGTGTTTCTCTTTATCCGAGTAATATAATCTAATTTTTTAGTTTTATCACCAATATTTCTTAAAAAACATTAGGGCTTAGGAAATTGTTGAGATGTATAGGGAATTTATGATAGCATTTGATTATGTTTTGAAGTTCATTGAACATATACGGTACTCCATAGACATGTTATGGGATTGAAGGTTCAAGAATATTTTTTGATCTGGGTCTTCGAATAGACATCCATTCCAAGGTGGTAACCCTATGCATTCCCATGTATACTATCATTTTAGTGTGGGAACTATTGACAAATAGATTCATATCTCTGGGATGCCATGTAGTTAGAGCTGGTGGTGGGATTAATAAGGCATGTACATATAAAAATCTAGAATTTTACATTGGGGGGTCTGTAGATAAGGATATACCCTCATGGTCACACACATTCACGGAGATATATGACTTGGAGTCCCTAAAAGGGTACAAGATGTCCCAGATATGGGTGACACTATGTATTTGGGAGGTGCGATCCCATGGAAAATTATTTCATAACATGACGTGCAATAGAGTTAAGACAGATAGTGGATGGACCACCATGACAGATGAAACACCGTGATCATTGATCTACAAGGAGTGGACATGGTATCCCCCATGGAGGTAGAGCTAATAAAGGAATAAGTTGGGATTTTAGTGGAGGATTAAACTGGGGTGGAAGATCATACGCTCTACTTCCACACCCACCAGACATCCAACACATGTCTCATAGAGATGGTTGTCTGGGCTCTAGGAAGCAATATACTAGGGTTTCTTATGATATAACATCTCATGACATTATTAGATGTTTATTATATGATTATTATACATTTTCTTCAGTATTAATAGATATTGGTTCATGTGATTCATTCATCTCTATACCCCATTATGTGAGATAGATCTCCCAGTTGACACTTTGGTCCAATTTTCTTTCTATAATGTTAAAACATGAAATTATTCATTGAAATATTTTTTATCATGTTGTAAGATATATCTCTTATATATGTGGTTTTCTCATTGTAAATATTGGTCATCATCAAGAGACCTTATGTTTTCATCTTGTGTACGAATTTTTTTTCCTATCCAGATCATTGATTGAGTGTGTCCAAAGATGAGTCAGATGCATTCTTATAGATGAAAAAATTTCAAATTTTTTGGGAAAGAGATATATTGGGGATGATAAAATGGGTTCTGAAATAGGAAGTTATAATCATTAACCATAAATTTGAGATATTATTTCTTGGATCAGTGGGATCTTCAGGAATCTAGGTTCCTTAATTCATGGATGAATGTGAGGATATCATCCATGAGGATGTTGTGAGAATACCTAAGAGGAGGTGTATGAAATTTTCCATTTAAATTCATCCATATATCACTATGTTATCTTCATTATCAAATCATATGGTCCCTACTGAGATTCAGGATATAAGGGTGTTGTTGGAGGATGGAATAAGGAAGGGTTTCATCAGCCATAGTGTGTCACCATGGGTAGCTTCGATGATGTTACTAAAAAGGTGGATGAGATATTATAACATTGTGTTTATTATCATAACATGAAAGGTTCCATTATAAATAAAATGTACCCCACTCCAATGAATAGTGACCAATTTAATCATTTATGATATTTGAGATGGTCCTTGAAGATCCATCATAGGTCCAGCTACAACCAATTTTGAGTTTTAGATGTAGAATACTCCAATGTTTTCTTTATGAGGTCAGTATAGACTCTATGTGTTCTTGATGAGGTATTTTAGTGTGATGAATATCTCTACACTATTTACGAATAAGTTGAACTGAAATTATAGTCATACATGGACCAAATCAATTTCTTCTTCATTAGTAATATACTCAAATACTCTACATCATAGGAAGAGACTGTAGAAAAATTGAGGATGGTCCTAGAGTATTTTTGGGAGAAACTTTTTTATGGTATGTTGTTTTGGTGCGAGTTATTGATAAAAAGGTTCATATTAAATATAATTTCATTCATAATAATGGATTAAATGTGTACCCCCTTATGATTTAATTAGTTATTTATTGGGATCAACTAATGATATTATCTTAGGTAGACAGTTTCATGGCACGGTGGGTGTATGGTAGGATGTTATTAGAAAACATCTCTATTATATCATACCATTTTACTTTTCTAATGTGAAAATGTATCCTATATATCTACACTAAGTACTTACAAATTTCATTTGAGGAGTTGAGGATGATAATAACTTAATCTATATTTTGAGTACACCATAGTAGATTGTGGAGTATTTTGTGTATTATGATTCATATGAAGGTAGTATTTGATGTTTGTTAGCATAGAGGATCTTATTTATCCTATATCGGTTAGGTAGTTGAAACCCCATGAGTATAACTTTTGGATTCATAACCTAGATCTGGATGTAGTTGTCTTTACCCTGAGTATGTTGATAAACTATCAGCTAGGATTTGGATTTCTTGTTCACTCATATCATCAGTATCACTAGAATATCTCTACACATAGATACATGAACCTGATATTTAGTTTTTATTTTGAGTTCATATAGAGCTCTAGGATTATTATAGACTATACTTATAGGATGAGAACTGTGGTGGATGATGGTCATAGAAGTTAGTCCCTATCTCACCTAGTGGAGGAGTCTTTTTAGAATATTTCATTCATGAACATAACACTTGTTGAAGATGATTTTGAAATGTTACTTTTTTCAACAGCTTTTACTCATACTTTTATTTAGCATCTGAGGAAGTCATAGTTTAGTTACATTGAATTTGATGCCCAATGTGACTAGATAACATCATAAGAGTCACAATATGGATTCTATGAAGGTAAAAATCATATTACCATTTTTTGGGATTGATGGTGGTTCAAATTGTGATTATTGAGGTGGTGATGGGGGAGTTTCACACATCTACTCTTGGTCTACATAATGGTGTGTGGAATATATAAAGGGAACTTCAATGACTATTTTTGTGGGAAGGCCTGAGGAAACGTGTCTCGAAGATCATCAATTATTGTCTCACCTACGAGGAGGTGAAAGCTAATCCCTATGTTTTGTTATGGATCTAGTAGCCTCATGAGATCCTATAGTGGAAATGGTATGGACTGTCAATGGAAATTTTAATAGTGATTCATTAGCCACTTAGACGCCATGATTCTATATAGGAGATATTTGAATGACATAATTCTTCCACAAACTTCCATGCTAACATAGAAAAGAGTTCGGTGGAGATTTTTTTGGAAAGTTGTACATGTTGGAGATAATAATTTTTAAGGAGGTTCCATATATAATTTTCTTCGAAAGTGACACAAGGTTCACATCATGGTTTTGTAGAGGCATATAGGAGGTATTCTGGACCCAGATGATGATTTATACATCTTTTCACCATCAAAAATATTGGAAGAACATGAAAATTATCCTTGTGATGGAGGTTATTCTATGGGATTATGTGATAAAATTTTCCTGGGAAATGAGGTTTACTTACCTTTTTATATCATTATTCAAATAGAATATATTACTCTATAATTAACAAGATATATTTTGACACCCTATGTCAGAGACAATGAATTTCAACCTTATACAATATTATGATGGGTGAGGGCACCCTTGTGAGGCATGAAATGGGGTTGGAGATTATATACAAGGTCCAAGTAATTTCAGAGGGGACAAGGACAACACAAAATAGGAAAAACAACTTATTAAAATTGAAGCCATATTCCCTTATATGTTGAGACTAGATATAATGTTTTCTTTTGATTATCACCATTATGAGGATTGTTGAGATTTAGTAGGGGGTGGAAATATATCCAAAATAAATAACATTGTTTTTTAGATCCTATAGGTAGTTTGTGATGTTTTTTGCCACATCACCTTACCTTTGTAGTAGGATTGGGTACATGACATCATCCATGAATTTCACATAACTATATACGTGGAAAACATTATAAACATTACATATTGGGGTGAGGAGGAAATCAAAGATGGATGCACATTTATAGATAACCTTATGGATATTGAAAATTTCTAGAAATGATACATTTTGGATAAACCATTTCCTTGATTTGAGTTCTGTGGTAGCATGAGTGCATGGATGTGATATCCATGGTTTGTGGGAGAAATACATGTGATTAATAACCTGATCTATATTCTTAATTTTTTATTATTAAAGAATAATATATTCATGGATGGAATAATTCACAGAAATGATACTGTATGGTAATACATGAAAAATATTAGGACATATTTATTGAGCAAGTTATAGAGATGGAGCATGATTCCAAGGCCTGGTGAGCTCGAAATTATTTTTTCCAAAATATAAAGTATATTTAATACCAAACCAAATTTCATTCAGACAACTATTAACTATCTTCTATACAATGTCTTTGGAAAAAAATCTAAGACCGTTGTTGAATCCATAGTGTGGGATTTAGCATATGGGGATATAAAGATGGCCAACGGTGGACATTCTGTTGAGGCAAACATTAGTGGGTGCATTTAATAAAAATTTATAATAACATTAAAATTTTAAATTAAATGATCTAAATTATTTTTCTTTAAAAATAATCATACATTGAGAATTAATAGGATTATCCACATAACCATGAGAACCATGGTAGTATTACCCACCATTCATCATAGGGAGACTGAGATTATATGGTGAATTAAAAATTGGATAAATGATAATAGAGAAAAAATGAATGCAATATGCATTCTAAAAAATTTGAAAGTATGTTATTCACCAATGAATAATAAAATATCAAGGTGGGGAATATATTTTTACACTTTCACCTTGCATGAATAATATATGGGTTAATTAAAATAATTTATTTTATAGATATTTCCATAATTTGCATGACTCCTAAATTTTTTTTGATTAAGTTATTATTTTTGTTATCCTATTTATCTCAACCAAAATGAATCTTCCTTAATTTATTGTCTGATAAATATTGTCTAGAAATTTGGATCGATTTTTTAGTGATTTCCCCCTATTGTTTATTTATTATTTGATGTTGGAATATATTGAAATACTTAGACTTTTCTAGGTACGTTCGAGCGAATCCATACCCCTAGATTCATGAAGGATTCAAGTGTGATGAAAGGATTGGATATTTTAGGATGAATTGGAAGGGATTATGGATTTGGGTGATCTATTTGTTGATATAGGATAAAATGAAAAAATTACAATGACACAAGATATACGATAATGGTTTGATGGCATCATGTGAGATATCCAAATTCAGATTTTTGGACAAAAGAGGGATGAAACTGATTTATATAGGCAATTCTACAATAATTTTTTTTTAAAAAAGTGTGAAATGTGTTGGAAATGGATGATATAATATATTAAGGATATATCTATAAATATGTGAAATTCCCAACCACATTACATTTAGTTTGAATAATTCATGACTAATAGAACCTTGATCACACCAACAAGGATTTTTATGTGTGTTAAATAAAATATGTCTGTAGTGGTCCAGTGTGTACTCAACGAGTATGAGAAAATGTTTATAGATAATAACATGGTGTATACAAGAACAAACCCATGTATATGGGAATGAATTGATGAACATTATCGGGAATGCATATGTAAGATCATGCTAGCAGAGAAACTGAGTATAATATCCTTACAATCCATGTAGTACAACCTGGATAGATATCCTTGCATTGTTAGGGACCTGTCCAGGAAAAGGACTGGGGCAACATGCTATATGGACCCATTTATATTCAATTTATTTCTTTTTGAGGAATATTATACTAATGTATATCTTTTGTTTGGACTCAATTATTTGGGCACAAGTAGCCTAACCTATCGGTTTTTGTGTGTATAACACTATATTGTCCTTCTTATTGTATTTATTTTATATGATTTTAGGTGATTTGATATTGTTTACAATAAAAATTCATCAGTAAGTCGTCGATGACAAAATAGATCTGGAAGGTTCATCAAAGAGTGGTCCCCCCTAAAAGGCTAAGGTATTGTTCATCTACCTATTTAGTGGTAACCCCATAACATACTAGGGATGAAACCTCTATCCACCTACAAAGTGGTAACCCTATATGGACTATGGTGTGTGACCTTTTTCAATTTTCTCATTAGTACCACTTTATGGACAAGGGAATGGGTTCTCAATAAATTTTCTAATTCGCCCCACCCCCCCAAAAATATTGGGTATGAGTCCTATATCAATTTCTTAAGAGGAACCCCATAAAGGACATGAGACTCTGTACTCTACTCATTTATTATGTGGAACCCCTTGATGGATTGGCTCATGGGTCTTCCACCTTCTATGTGTTATCCCCTAATGGAATAGAGTTCCTGTCCTCTATCTATTTACAGAGTCGTACCCACTAATACACATGGTAGTCAGTTTTCTGCATATGTAATATGACCCATTGACTATGAGGAATAATAGATTCTAGGAAAAATTAAAAGTCTATTTTCCTTCGCGAAGATGTTTCTTCAAGATCAATATTCTATCATTTCGATCATTCTTTTATTATCATATATATATATATATATATTGTCGGTGAGCTTCAATTTTCTTATTTCATTAGGGTTGTGCTGACTACTTCGATAATGTAACATATTTCTACCCATTCATATTCTGGGGTGTCCTACTAGGTATAATATAATTACTAATGCATTGTATTTCAATTTATGTATTGTGCCTTTTGAATATAATAGACAATATATAAGTTATTATAGTATAACATAGGGAAACAAAGTTGTATTTTATCATAAACCATTTTAAGGGCCTAGAGATATGGATCCAAGATTTCCCAATATCTTTTCCTAGATATTTTTAGGATGGTAAATATTTTCTAGTTTTCCATGTATTTTTTCTCTTTTATTTTCGATTTCTCAGTCATAGTTAATTTTTTACATAGATATTTTCACGTGAAAGGTTTTCACTCGTGATGTTGTTGTCTTTTATTTTTATTCCTATATAATTATTCAAGGGTATTATTGAGTGCAAGAATATTGGTTCAAAGAAATATTAATTTATGTTTAACTAGGACATTAAACATTGTACTCTAGCCCCAAGACTATAGTGGTAGACTTTAGGTAGTTATGGTGCACCCTACTATCATCTAAGAGGGCCCAGGTGGGTCAGTTCAGGAAACATTTCTACTACTATTCTTAAAAAAAAGTAAGATATTAAAATATATCACAATAATAAATTATTCATATAATTATATCGATATAAATATTTCATTATTCTATATTAAAATTATTATTACATTGTGTTATTACCATGTTTGTGTTGATACATCAATTGTAGAATCCTAGTTTATTTAGTTATTTTTAGTATATTTTTGTAGTGTCTAATTATTATTATAAAATTATTTTTCAATAATTTTTTATGATTTTCTCTATGAAATCCATGCTCATGTATTGCGTCTCCATCTTAAGAACATGTTAAATATATATTATTAGCTACCTATACCTATTAAAAGAGTATGATAATATTATTATTTACTATATTAGAAAAGGTAGGATATAAGTGGGTTGTCTCTCCCTAAAATTGTTTTCGAATCTTATTTCAATACAAAAATCCTGAGGTGTATATATTATATACAAATATAATTATAATTTTATTTCTAAAAAATTTTAAAAATAATTTTCTTATATATTTATTAATTAATAATTTACTTTTTATTCTATTAATTCAATAACCTGTTTACATCTAGATATGATTGTTTTAGAGAAAGGTTTTATTATTAAAAAATGACTCTATTATATATATTTCTACATTTACTATCCCAATATAAGTAAATTAATTATTTATATGAAATAAATATTTTCATGGTGGGTTATGGTATAAATTAGGATCACGTTTTATAAAGATGGCCCTAATTATTTATTGATGAAAAATGACATTGTTAGAATTGAAAACAATTCTGCAAGAAAAATTTCATAATTGAATGTTTTACATGAATAAGAGTACCATATATGCATCTTGGGATATATTTATACACTCTTATTTTTAATGTTTTGGACATGTATATTTTGGATATAGAGGGGTTCATGACTCTTTTTTGCTATATAAATGAAATTATTATTATAAATGTTTCATCCTATAAGATACCATATTATACATTAAATATTAAATAAATACACACTATAGAATTAAATATATACAATGAATAATCATATAAACTTTATAGGTCAGTTTCCCAATGATGAAAATTTTTCTGGGATGAAACAACATATCATATCTTCAAAAAAATTAAAATTATTGTGAATATAATTAGTATAGTGTGAGACATATATAATTGGAACAAAGTTATGCTGGAAAAAATAATAAAATTTTCCACCTGAAATATATTTTTATTAAGAATTATATTAATGATATATTTTTTTTAAAATAATCAGTAGATGAGATTATTAGATCATTATTTCTATTTGAGAATTAGTTAGAGAATATTCAGGATGAAGAGACCAATGAATATTATGTTATTACATTAAAATAACTACTATTTGAAGTTCAATTAATATTTATATTGATAAATATAATTGAGTGAGAATGTTATGATATATTTTAATTATTGTAATGTAATTATTTAGATTATAAATCATTTATAAAAAGGGAATATGAGAGAAAATGTGAAGGATAATAGTTAAATATAATTTATTGTTAATTAAATTCCTTTCTATTATGTAGTCTATAAGAAAAATGTGAATAATACCAATTTACAACAAACAAATTCTATTAAATAAACTAATCCAAACCCCTAATAGTAAACCATAATCATACCCCCTATAATATGATGTACACTCAGTCGAATCCTTTTCTTTAGGATAGTTATAATCCTAGTCAATTTATATTTGATATATGTGATGACCCAAGAATATAGTAGGTTCAATTAACTGTTCAGTAGGGAGGTGAATTGATTAATATTTAGTGTATTTTTTCAAATTAAATCAACATGTGTCTCATATTATAGTTATAATTTCATTGTTTAATTGATACACATTATAGAAAAATAAAATAACAATGAAAATATATATAATTCACCCTTAACAATAAATATCGATTTCATTGGATGATATATAATCACATGAGACCATAGAATTTTCTATATTATTATGATTGAAATAATTAATAATGGTTTATTACTACACTTATTATACAAGAATTTAGTATGGTTTGTAACTAAAATATTATCCCATCATGTTTTATTAAGATTTTATACACTTTCTATGTTTGTGAATTTGTCTCTTATAGTTTTACTATATCTAAATTTTTAATTATGTTGTGTCATACATCTTAATATCATAGTATATGTGTGACCTTTTTATTCCACAACAAATGGAAAAATTATAATGGTTACACACATAAACCAAATATGTAGTATTTCTATCTTTTTTATTTAAAAGGAATTATTTCATGTATTTTTATATTTATTCCCGCTTCTAATCTCTTTATGTATGAATATTACAATAGAAACTTCCTTGGTTTTTTGTAATTCCCTATCTCATGAAGCCTGGAGATGGTCTCATACATTATTACATTGTCATGATTACAAGTACTAAAATATTAACTGACCAAAGATTTTATAAATTTTATAAAAAAATATTACATTCATGATACATATTTTATTTTGGAATATAAAATTAAATAAAATTCATAATAGAACATAATAAATGAAATTCATGAAAACACCATGAAAATATATATTATTCAGAACAAGGGGACAGGTAACAATATAAGGTTGAGATCAATTTATTATTAATGGTTATACATATTGGAATCTGTAATTAATCAATAATAATTAATAAATAAGGATAGGTAAATAACCTAACAACATTCCATGTAATCACTATGTGGGAAATCAAATGCATTTGTAGAATTTTATCATAGTGAAAATCCTTTAAAATTTAATATCTGAAATGATGGAAATAATTAATTATTGGAGATCATTTATCTAGAACATGATCCATTATACATTTATTATTTATTCTCAATATAGTTTATATTTGTAGGTAGAAACACATATGATTCATATTGGAAGAAAACTCGAAGGGTTTTTTTTGCTAAGAAATTTCACCTCGTGAGACTACGGATGCATCAAGGTTGTATCCTATAATTGTCCCAAACCCATTTTATGAATGTCCCAATAATTTCATACATATAAATTAATTCTTTTAATTCATAATTATTTATCCTTATCAAATATACCTATTCAGTAAAGAATTATATTTATAACCATTTTCCTAATTAATCAAAAAACATTAAAAGTAAAAACCTAATGTAAAAATAGAATATAGATTATTCAATAATATAACAAATCATAAAATAATATGTATATTGAATAATAATATAATTTCAAATAAAAAATTATTACCATATTGTGACTGTTTAGTGATAAATATAACAATCAGAAAAGAATGTGAGGCTTACAATAAAACATTTACAACATTGTAGTTTTAAATTTAAAACTATTTGGATGAAAAAATTCAAATAAATACATAAAATAAAATTATTAAATAGTGATTTATGATATTAAATTGAAAAGGACAATTATATACACCAAAAAATAGAAATAATTGGTGAATATTTCACTTATTTCACTATTGTAAAAAAGTGAGATTTAAATCTCTTAAATTGCTCTCTATTTTTGTTGAACATTATCTAATATCTTATATATTATTTAAATAATACTAAAAACATTTAATAAAATATTTTTTATATTTATGATATCATATATAATCCTTTCATAACATGATATAACCCATTCATTAATAATTATTCACTATTTTCATCATTTTAGGAGTTAATTGGTTTGTTTTCGAGTATGGTTTGACATGTTATTTTTGTTCCTATTAGATAGATCTGGATTAAATATTATCTAGAATTTAATAAATGATGTAATAATTATATATATGCAATATATATTTATCTAAATTTATATAAAATCTTTGGAGATAGAAAAAGAAATATGGAGTTCATAGACACGATAGGCTATACATACACATGTACTTTGTTTCCCTTGTATTTTTTTAAAAGAAATAATTGTAAATAATATATATATTATCATTATAATGTTATATTTAGGTCATATATATGACAAATGTTTATAAAATTTTTCCATTATATATTTCAGGGAATGCATTGGAAAATCACATGGCTTTGAGGAGGCAGTAGTCCACACATCCAAAAACGATTTTATCGTATTAGAATTAATTGTAAATTATAAAGTTATATATTATAAAATAGCACCAAATATATAAATACCTTATAAATATCATTTATATAATATATAATCTGTAAATCCATTATTAATCCCAACCATGAATGGTGGTAATAGATTAACAGTTGACGTCAATTCATGATGTGGTAGTACGATGTACAATCCAATGATCATTGCATATCCCATTTAAAGGAATTGTGTGAAAGTTTAGTTTTTACCCATAATATTTAAAATCTATTAGTATATTTATGATCATGAGACTATAATATAAGAAATTTATAAGAATGATTGATGTGGTGGAGAGTGAATTAAAAAAAGTGTTCATTGAAGTACATTACCTATTCGTTGAGTAACTCAGTTTGGTTTAAATCAAAATTCTTCTTTGGTTTTAGTTCAACTGGAAATTAGGATTCTAATATGAGGGGAGATAATTTTAAATCCAATTTATTGAGAATTTGGATGAGACAATGTTCTTTATTGGTGCAAATAAGTGAGTGTGATGAGTTATATTTTATAGTGGAGGATTAGTGACATTCTAGAAAATATTATACGTTAAACAGAACTAGGTGGTTTCTCTTACTTAAAAAACCTCCAATACTGAACCAAAATTTATACATGTGGGAATATGTAATATATTATTCAATCCAATATATTTTTTATATGTTTCTAGTAAATTCTTTCACTTAATATTAATGTTTATCCTCTTAGGAAACTTACTTTCAAATTATTAACTATACTAATATTAACTTCATTCACAATTGTTTTTTTCAAATACTAATATAACTTTGATAAAAAATTATAAATTATTCTATTTCAAAATATGGAATCCTTTATTTTAAATTCCAATAACTTAAGAGGTTGAAATTAATTTAATATTAATCCCAAATATGGGATGACAAAGTAGGGTTTTAAAGGCCAAATGATCGAAATATGGAAATGTTTTTATATCCAATTTGTTTTTTAAAATTACTCCAATAACCAAATTTGAAATTATTTTTTAAAAATATATATATAATAAAACATTAAAAATAATTACAAAATTATTAACTCACATTATAAATAATTTAAACGAAAATCTAGTTCTGAATTTCTATTTAGTATTTTTCAATGTACATCCAAAACAATCATTTAGAAAAAATGAACAAAATTAACCATAAGGTAATTATGAATTCCTTCTTTCAAAACGAACTCACATTATGTCATTAATATTTCGTAAAGGTATCAATTTTTGTGGATATCTACGCCATTAAAATTAAATAAACCTGCCTTTAGAAATATATAACCTTTTATCTGTAAAATTGGGTTTGTTCATATAATATACATATCAAATAAATTGTATGAATATAAAAAATATTTCATAGAATATAAAAAAAATAAATATTATTAAAATAAATCAGTAATAGTTTATAGTTTACTTTTTTAAGAGAAAAATCATTTGTTGCATAAGAATATTTGTAAATAAAATCATATCCTTTATATTCAATTGGGTTTTATATTTCATCCCAACTAATTTAAACCCAATGAATTCAAAAATATATTTTTATAAGTTAGTTAATACTATTCATAACATCTAATATAAATTCTATATTATAATTTCCATTTTAAAATATAATATTCAATGTTGTTTTTAAAACTTGATCTTGTGTGTATCATAATATATCCAAGAAACTCATTGTTTTGTGTGGCAGAAGATACATTGTATTTGAAACATTTTAAGATAATGTTTAAATTAAAAATTTTAAATAATTAATATATCATAAATACTAGAGATTATTTTTTTCCTTTCAATGTATTTTGTAGTGTTTCATACAAGATATCAAACAAAATTTATTATTTTAGAGTTTTTCAGGTATTACATATCCCACCCTAAATAAATAGTATCCTCATAATTCAAACATGATCTATTTGTTAGGGGGTTTGATATTTTAAGATACAATCATTGAAAACCACCTAGTAAATAGGTTTATTAAAACTTATTCATAATAAGAGATAACAAGACATAAAAAAACACATGGAATAACGTATAACTTTGTTTATACGTAGGAGAACATTAGTGGCATGTAAAATTATAAACAAGTGGGAAATTTTAAATTATTATAGGGATTGATTATGTACATTGATCAAAAAATATTTACAGATCAACTGAAATTTTATGACAAGAAATCCATAAAAAATCAGATTATTTTGAAAATTATAGGTTCAACATTAATCTGGGTATTAGGATAACATTTTTTAGATAATTTTCTAATGTTGAGTAATTCCATTACAACTCTTGTATATATAGAAATATATTTATTTTTTAAATTTTTATAAACAAAATATGATCCTTTAGTTTTGGTTTGATGAATTTCAAATTTATCCCTCTACATCAAGAAATGAATGACCCATGATTAATATTATAGGACCGAAGCACTAAAATTCACTTTTAATAGATTTCGTGTTCTATAAAAATCGTCTTTATATATATCATTATAATTTTTCCAAAACCAATATGGATAATAAATTAATCTAAAAATAAAAAAAGTTAAAATAATTGTCATTCATTAATATTTATCCATCAATTTAGAAAAAAAAATGACATAGTAACCGAGACATTGATTAGAACAATGGTAGGTGGGAAAACCATAAAGTCCTTCAGTCAAGGGTTATATACACACATCCTCTTCAAACACAACTATTTTTACCCCATGTTATGGATTTTCGATTTTCAAAACTATTTTAAAATAATTCCGATGATGTTTCCAAAATGTTATGAAAATCAATAAAATTTAATCACTATATAACCTTTTTGATAGGGTTTTCAATAATACATATTTTTTTAAAAAAAATAATAATTATACCTGGCTATAACTATGATATCATTACTGGCCTTATTAGACATAATGTTTATAAATAATTTTAATCATATTTTTATAATATATAAATGGATTGCTCCGCGAATAACCTTATCCACTAAAACCTATATTTTCTATAAATTTATTTAAATCCCTTCAATATTGGTAGACTCTGAATACATAAAACTAAAAAATTGGAGATTATTACATAGAACTGATCATGAAACATAATATATATATTTAAAAACCACAATATGTTCTATATAATTATCCTCAATGACTTAATTGGGTATTTATCCCTAATGAATGTTTTCCTAAATCATGTTTGTATATTTTTTACTAATCTTCTTATAATACCAACAACAAATCCCCAATCAAAGAATCCAAAAGGTTGTTCCTTACATTATTGGATTAGCATGATCATAAAGAATTAAATTCTAAAGGATTGATCAGTTTAGTAGTTTCGGAATACCACATTACATAAATTACAACGTTTTTATATTGGTCATAGAAAACAAAAAAACCTAAAAAACCTAATAAACTACTTCCCTAAATTCTTATTAATATAACATTTCGTTATAACCTAGGGAATGAAAAAAACTTATGGTGGGAATTAATGATCAGTAAGGTTAAGTAATTTAGAAAATATAATGGATCAATAATTAATATTCAAAATTGAATGGTAAATAAAATAACCCACATGATGTTTAATCAATAATAATATAAATAAATGCATCCTCAAATTTTTTTTCAACATGATAATTATTTGGATTATTATAAAATAAATAAATTAATTGACTAATTATAACACATAATGTATTAGGAACATGAACCACTTTACCATCAGAACATATTTGTTGGATATTTTATATATCTGTGTAGAAACATATCTAATTCCTCTTAGAAACAATCTCTAAGTGTTTGTCACAAATTGATTTATTCTCAAGATACTATCAATGAATTTAAGGTATTATATTTACCAATAATGAAATTATGTGATAATTTAAAAATCATTAATCATATATGTAATAATAGATTTAATTCATATTCTATGTTCCCTATCAAATATCTGTATTGAGTGAAATAAAGCAATTTATCACTATTTCCACAATTAATCAAATAACGTTCAATGAAAAAACAATACATAAAAATTATTGAAGGTTTTAGAAATAATCATAAACATCATATGATGATAATAATAATTTGTATTAACGTAATTTCTATTGAATAATTATTATAATAATTTGGTTCTTTCATGGGAATGTTAACAATCACAAATTAATGTTTGATTTTCATGGAAACTTTTACCACAAGGTAATTTTCAATTAAAACCACTTTATGTAGGATAATTCAATACATGACATAAAATAAAATTAGTTATGATTGGTTCATAAAATTAACTAATATTGGGGTATTATATATAGTACCCAAAACAAATAAGAATTTCATATGACACTTCGCCCCGTGATGTAAAAAGTGAGATGAAAATCCATTTCTGTATAATCATTTTCAGTTGAATGATATTTAACATAAAATATAATGTTTTTTAGAATGTTTTTAACCTATAATACAAATAAATTGTTTCTTTATATCATATATAAAACCTTTATAACATATCATATCTCATTCTTTAATAATCAGTCTTTAGTTTCCTCATTTTTGGGTGTTGATTCCCTTGTTTTTCAAGTATGTTTTGACTTGTAATTTATGTTACTATTATGTAGGTCATGATTTCATCATATCTTGAAAATAAACCATGTTCTTAAAAATATATATATTCAGTATATATTTATTTTTTTATATAATATTGTCTAGACATATGAAATTAAATACACCATTCTTGGAGAAAGTAGACTCTATGTATGCATGAATGTTAATCCTAATTTCATTTTGAATTAAAATAAATAAATTAAAATCAAATATATATATATTTATAGTGTCAATTTGTTTCACATATATATATATATATATAACATATGTTTATTAAATCCATAAATTATGCAATCAATATAAAGTGTGAATGAATCCCTTCGCTTTGAATAGGTTGTAGTCCATAAATCCGTAAACGATGTTATTGTGTTACCATAAAATGGAAATCATAATGGTATTTGTTATAAAATAACTAAATAAGGAATATGAATTATTAATAGAATATATATGATTCATAAACTATATATCCATAATTATTACCAATTTTTAACTATGGTAATAGAACTATGGATGATATCGGTTCTTAAGGCGGCAGTCCATCGTACAGACAAACGATTATTGTGTATGTAATAACCCAACATTTTATCAATGAGGCTTACCCATTATTATAATGATTTCATTGAGTAAAATCACGTAAAATTTCATTTTGAATCATAATTCCACCTCATGGTTATATGAACTACTAAATTCTCTGTGACATTTAAACATAATTTTTCCACTTCTGGGATTTGAATATCAAAAATATGACATACACAGTTGTGATCGGTAAGATGCTTCATATCTAATAGGGAAAAAATATATTTGTGAATAGTAGGATACTCATATGAATATAAATATTATAATTATGAATAGTAATATGAACATTATTAATAGTAAATCAACTATTTGAAATGGATCCTTACCAATGATAGTATAAGAAAAATGTATCCATCATATAAGTGATAATATGATATAATTATATTATATTTTTCTTATTTTTGTTAGTCATCAATTTTTTATGAATAATTTAATATTTTAAAATTAAATTTATTTTCATCCTATTTATTCCTAAAAAATTGTTTTGATGTCTTATGATTAAGTGATACTTTTATAAGACTTTAATTACTTTTTCAAAGTGTTAGAACAATATTTTATTTTTAATATTTATATTTTCAATTAAATTATGTTTTTAATTTGAAATTAAATTACTCGTATTTAAAAAACTATGTACATACAATGGTGTTAAATTTTTAATTATATACATCAAAAAATGGTAATTGTGATTTTTTGATATTTTGTTTTGGAAATACATGAATTATTTGTGAATAGTAAAATATAATAATTTACAGTATTAATAAAATATAAATTAAATCCAGTATTTCTAAAATAATTATATATGTAAGAACCCAAATCACTAACTCACATTCCATATTTACCTTATCTATTCATGGAATCATCACTATTCCTTTTTTTGAGGGAAATTCATAAACTAATGATTAAAATATTGAGAAAGCACCCCTCCCCAACACTGTAAATACATCCCCTCACACCCACTTATCCTCACACTTCTCAATATTCATATATTGTCAAAAATGTTCTTAAACCTCTTCCTTGTCCCCTAACACACATCAATGAACTCTTTTTATCATCCAATGTCCAATCCTCGGCTCCTTAAGGAGGAACACAAGAGGATATTTCAATTAGTAATTTTTCTCTCTCTTTTCTTCAAAATTTCATTTCATTTCTTCTTTTAACATCATATTAACATATAAAAATGTCATTAAAAATCTAGTATGTTTGATATAATTTTAACAGATCATATTAATGGATAATTATTCATTATACTCCTCCCTCTCTCTCTATCGTTGTTTACAAAAATTAAACTGTTGCCCGTGATGTGAAATTTTACTGACATCATGGGAAATGCATTTCCAATTCCTTAAACGCATAAAAAATGTCAACTGAATGATTAAATAGTTGAAGAAAGAGTTTAATATGTATTTTTTCCACTTTTATGTTCTGTAACCAACAATTATACATAATACCAATTGATAAAACAAAACATGTTCGTTGTGATCCAAAAACCACCCAAATTAACTTAAAATCTTCATCATTTAATTTTTTCAGCTGATTCATCATCATGGTATATAAAAAATAATTATATTTTCATTTAAACTCTTGTAATATCTTTAATAGAATTTAATTTATAAATTTATGGTGTATGTATGTTCTACACAAACATTGATTCATGTGTACAAGTGAACTGTTGATGAAAAGTAAGAAAAAAACAATCTTGAACAATGAATTTAAACTCTATAAATCCTAAAAAGACTATTAAAAAAACATAATAAAACAATAATGAACATATAACATGTATAATTATTTCAGTAAGTGTTGATTAATGATTATAATGCAGTTATATATGACATGGAAGTGGAGAAATCGCTTGAACTAAAGGTAAGAAGAATTATCGACCCCAACATTCTTTCTATGGGGTTTCCCTGTTTCACTACATTTTCATTATGGTTAATCCATAAAAATAATTTTTTTGTCATTATATTACCTTTTTATATATTCATGTTTTCTAATAGAGTTTGTTCCAAACACAATGTTTTCCAAAAGAAGTATTCGGTCCAAAAACGCACCTTTTACTTCCCACTAATGGTTGATGGTGCTTGTATCAAGTATGTTATTTCCTCATTAATTTTTGAACCCAATGTTTATGAATATATGTTTTAAGAAATGAATACCATTCATTTACAAGGGTTTTTTATGTCCAATATTGAAATACATTCTTTTAGGAATGCATCAAAATGTAAATTTCATGATGTGATTAGTGTGACCAGAATTATATTGCACAATTAAAATATTATGACATGTGAATGATGAATTATAGAGTTCCCTAGTGAATTGTTTAATGTGACAAAACCCATGAATAAAGTGAAAAATGCATGAAAATGATGCTATATTTGTTCACAACTATGTGCGGTAGTTGACGACTAAGACAAGATGTTTCATTTTTGTACATTTATATATTACATGTCTTCTCCTAATAATTCTTCTTATTATTAAGATATTATGCATATGTTATTCTGATGATGATTATGGTTACCCAATGCTATATTGTTTCATGTTATTATCTATCCTCTTGCTGGGATTTTAACACACCCCTTTTTTATTTATATTCTCAGGTGACTACTTGTATAATGGATACATCAAGGGCCAATAAAATTCTAGAGAATACAGAATTTAATAAATCTCAACGTTTTATGTTGTAAAAGTTATGTGTGGCCCTATTCTTCCCAAGAATCAAATATTTTAATCTATGTTGTGTAATATGTTATTTATCATTCAAATGATGTAAATGTAATATAAGAGATTAATGGACTGTGTAGTTTGTATCCAAGGATGGTTTAGTTCATTTTGAAATTAGTATTAGAGAACCTATGTGAAAACACCTAGTCTGAGGCTAAGAATAAGTAATCACGAAAGAAACATTTCTAAACATAGAGATACAATAAGATAAATTTTTAGTTCTAATTTAACAATGGAATAAATTTTTAATGGCACGATGACTTATGTTTTCTTCTAACCATTTCTATTTTACAAAATAGTGAGAACTAGAAGAATCTAGAAAAATAAAATGTGCGAGGGAAAATGCAGGGATTTCCAAAATGACATCCCCAATGCATTAAGAGGTGGTGTTCAAGACGTCATGGAAATGCCTACCCAGTTGTCCCAAGTTATGAATAATGACCTAAATAATGTGGAACATCATCCTTAACCTAAGAGGGAGAAACTGACTATCAAGTGTTTTATGAATCAATGACCACCAACATTTAAAGGAAAATATGATCCACTTGTTTTAGAATATTGGGTCAACTCAATGGTGAAATTAATTTCTCCACATCACTATTATTTTGACCAAAAAGGTGAATCTGAATATTTATAATATCAATGGAGAGCTCAGAAAATGGCGGGATTTGATTAAGAGCACCATGTGGAGGGATGGAATTAAAGAGTTGGAGTGGGAAGATATTAAGATAGTGTTTCTCAACAAGATTTTCTTATAAACTCTTTTAATGAAGTTGGATAGAGAATTCATATATGTAAATAAAGATATGGAGAATCTATCACTGACTACGTTGAAAATTTCACAATTATTATAAGGTTCGCTTCATTATTTGTATTAAAAAATGATTGTAAAATTGATATATTATTTAGTTTCTTAATCCCACACCTTTGAAAGGATCTTCCAATTTGAGAAGTTGGGATTTATGAAGAATCCATTCGACGTTCTCTCAAAGTGGAGACAGAGCTTCAAAAATCATCTCATTTCTATGGTGATAATAAGTCAAGGGTAGTGTTTCTTGTTAGAGGATCTAATAAGTAATGTGGAAAGTAACTTGAACTACCCACATGTCAAAATGATTGAATAATCACAAAGGGAAAATCATAAAATGGATGGGGGAATTTTTTATGTGTGCGAGTGAATTAAAAAATACCAAAGAGTGTCAAAAATACAATATAAGGAAGAAGAATTTTGTGGAGGAAGGGAGAAAACCACCCATAGTCCAATGATACAACTGTAGGGAGAAATGGAACTATAAAAACCTACAGTCCTTGATGGGAATCATCATCAAAAACCACCATTTCCAATGAAATAAGGGAAGGATTATTCCATCAATACTATAGATTTGGAGCAAGAAAATTAAGTCATACAAGTTACACATCCTATTCATTCATGAATGGGAAATGCCTTATTTGATTATTCTTCTAAGAGTTGATTTGTATCTAATTTTTTTAGAACAATTAAGTTGATACCCTGAAACCATGATGTAGAGATATCATTAATAACACCAATTTGTTAAATAATTGTAACCGAAGTGTTGGATTCTCCTCATGTTGGAATTTCTAGGAAGATTATTCGATTGAATATCAAGATACTTGCCTCGGTGAAAATCTATTCTATTATAGTAATGGATTGGCAGTTAGTATTTTGAGCATATATCAACTGATGTGAAAAGGAATTTTTCTTTTCATATTATGAACAATCCCATGATCCTCTAAATATGTTAGTAAGATCAAGAATCTCTTTTATAAAATCATTCAACAGTGTGGGTGTTGGTTCCCTTGTAGAGAAGCATACCTAACTTAAATGGTTGAGAAAGTGTCAACCTGGTGGAAATTTTCATCATGAGGGAATACAATGATATATTTCCCGAAGATTTAACCATGCATCAACTAGATTTTGATTTTAATTTCTCCATATAACTCATAACATGTGCTAATCCTATCAAAATTTTTCCCCATATGATGGATCCTATCAAACTGGAGGAGTTAAATAAGTGTCAATAAGAGAATTTTGACAAATGGTTTATACACAGTAGTGCCCCACATTAGGTTGAAATTGTTCTCTTTGTAATGAAGAATGATGGATCAGTGAGGTTTTGTATTGATTATATGGAACTCGAAAAGTACACCATAAAGAACAAGTATCCTCTTCCAAGAATTTATGACATGTTCAACCTAGTACAAAGATCACAGTACATCGCAATGGTGGATCATTATTCTATATATCATTATCTAATGGTGAATAAGGAAGATTTTCATAAGACTACCTTCCACACATGATTTGGGAACTATGATTATTTTGTGATTCAATTTTGACTTACTAATTATCCTACAATCATCATGAATTTTATTTTAGAGTGTTTAGATATTAATTCTAAAAATTGGGATTGTTTTTATCAAGGATATTCTAATCAACTCCAAGATAAAGGGGGGACATGATGAACATCAATAGATTGTATTGGAAAAATTATGAACGGAGAATTTGTATGCTACATTCAGAATGTGTGAATTTTTTATGATGAATGTCACATTCATGGGACATGTGATCACAAGTGAGGGAATTTATATAGTCCTTTTGAAAGAAATGAAAATCGAGGAATGGTCCAAACCCTCTAGTATGACTGAAATTTGTAGCTTTTATCAATTACCTGGGTAGTTGCATTTTTTTGTGAGAAATTTCTCATGATTTTCATGAGTGCTAACTAATATAACGAGGAAATGTGTAAAGAATGTCTGGACTGAAGAATGTGAGGAATGCTTCAAGGAATTAAATAGAAGTCTGATCACTATAACTATACTCACATTACTAATATTTGGATGATGTTTTGTGATATAAAATATTGATTCCAAGAAATTATTAAGTTGTTTACTCATGAAAAATGATACCGTGATAGCCTATACATAATGTTAGTTTAGGTTCCATGAGTACAAATACACAATGGATGATTTGGAGCTATCAACTATTATTTTTACCTTGAAAAGTTTACATCACTACCTATGTGGTGAGAAGTGTGACATATATACTAATCACAAGAGCCTAATGTACATATTCACACCATAGGAGATAAACATGAATTATAGGAGACAATTAGATCTAATAAAATACTATAATTTCTCTATTCACACTAATACTGGGAAGGTAATTGATGTAGCTAATGATCTTAGCAGAAAATTCCCTTCTACTTTATCCATATAGATGATTGAGAAGGATCCTCTATTCATTGATATGAAATGGATGGATTTTGAAAATCATAAGTGTATAGAATATATCATATATTTCCCATATTATTGCATAAATATCCTTCTAAAAGATTGTTAAAGAGGCACAAAGGGAAGATCCACAGTTATAAAAGAAGGGGAATGATGTAATGGAAGGGAAGCTGCAAGAGTTCCATATCAATGATGATTTTATAATTCAGTTTGGAACAAGGATATGTGTGTCTCCATCACCCAGGATAAAGGATCTATTTGATAATTCACATATCTCACATTTGTCGATCCATTCCGGTAGCACCAATATGTAATCTGATCTCAATGAACACGTCTAGTGGGATTCCATGATGAAGGATATTGTGGAATATATCATAATGTGTTTTATATTTCCATAATATGAAGCCAAACGATATAATTACATAGAGATGATTGAACAGTTACCTATACCAATATGGAAATGATAGAAGGTCACAACGAACATTGTCATGGGTCTACCAAAGGCATCCAAAGGAAATAATGTGATACAAGTCATGGTGGACTGACTCACCAAGACTTCCCAATTTATTATTATTCAAGAAGATAGGTCACTTGATATTCATGAAATGATATATACTAAGGAGGTGGTGAAGCTACATAGGGTTTCACCCTCAGTTGTCTCTGATCATGACCATAGGATCACAACTAAATTCTAGAGTATTATTCAATATACATTGATTAATGAATTAAATTTCATCATGGCCTATCACCCCCAAACCAATAGCCAATAGGAATGGGCTTTACAAATGCTTGAATATATAATTAGATCCGGCTAACTATAATTCAAAGGTGGATGGGGTCATCAGATCTCGTATGTTGTGTTCGCATACAAAAATAGTTTACAATTGAGTATTCAGATGACTTGAGATGAAACTCTATATGGAAATCTATGTAGAAATCCATGTAGTATAGATGAATGTGGAAAAGGAAATCTATGTAGATCAAATATTGTGCAAGAGATAATAAAGATGGTTCAATTCAAATGACAACATATTAAAACTGCTCAGATGTGGAATAATAGTTATGTCGACAACCGTCAAAGTCACTTGGAGTACGATGGTGGAGAAAATTTCTTCCTTCTAATATCACTATAGAGGAGATTCATATAGTTTGGAATGAAATTAAAGCTAAGGACAAGGTACATTAGCCCCTTTTAGATGCTTGACCGCATAGTAGTCATGGCCCATCACCTTTCACATCCACAAAATAAGGATTATGTTCAGGATGTGTTTCATTTATCACTCCTGAGAATGTACATACTAGATCCTTCACAATCACAGAACTGAGAGGTGGTATAACTGGAAGATGACATCTCTAATGAGGAGAAGACAATAATGATTCTAGACTAGAGAGATATGGTTATTTGAAACAAGACTACACACCATTTCAAATTATTGAGGACTAACTATATGTATGAATAAAAAACATGGGAACCAGAGCAAACGATGGAGGAGAATACCCTCACCTATTTTTGTGAATTGAAATTTAGAGGGTGAAATTTCAATTGTTGGAAGAATGTAATGACCCGATATTTTATCAATGAAATTTATCCATTTTTATAGAAGCTTCATAGAGTGTAATAACATAAAATCACATTAATTAACACAATTCCACATCATGCATAAAGGATCTACTAAATTCTGTCTGACTTTTAATAAAAAATTTATCACTTCTCTGATTTGAATTTCAAAAATCTGACACACACGGTTGCGATCAGTAAGATGTTTGGAGTCCGATAAGACGTACATAATTTTTGGTGAATAGTAACATAACATTGTGAATAGTAATATTAGCCTTATGAATTGTAATATAACCCTAATAAATAGTAAATCAACCATGTTAATAGGTGCCTTACCAAAGATAGTATAAATAAAATTTATAAATCCTTTAACTGGCAATGTTATATAATTTTATTATACTGTTTGTATTTTTGGAAGTCATGAATGATAAATGATTAATTTAAAATTTTAAATGAAAATTTATTTTGAGAAATTTATTTGTAAACATGTATTTTTATGTATTATTATTATATGATAATTCTATGAGACCTTAATTATTTTTTCAATATGTTTGAAATGTATTTTTACATAAAAATTTTATATTATCATGAAAATTATGATTTTAATTAAAAATTACATTACATAATTTATAAATTATTTTCTTAAAATGGATATCTTTTTTGATTTCAACACATCAAAAATTGGTTAGGGTGATTTGTTGATATTTTTTAGAAATACATGAATTTTTTGTGAATAGTAAAATATGGAAATTTGCATTACTTATAAATTATTTATTTAATACACTATTCCTAAAACCATGTGTGTTGTAAGAAAAAAAATCTATAACTGAAATTATGCATTTACTTTATTATGTAATAGAATCCTCACAATTTCTTAACTTGAGGGAAATTAATAAACTAATGATTAGAATATTAAGAAAACACCCCTTCCCTCCACTATAAATACCACCCCTCAGACAATCTTATCCTCACACTTATCATGAATAAAAAACTATCAAAAAATTTCAAATAACATTATCATTGAACAAACCCTATTTCCCGAGGAACATGGTATCATCCAACGACTAATCCTAGTTGCCATAAAGAGGATCTCAAGCGGAGATTTCTTGAGGTAATTTCTCTCTCTCTTTTCATTAAAATTAAATTAAAATTTCATTTTTTGTTTCTTTTATCCAAAACATATCTTATAAAAATATTATGATAAATAAATTACTAATAATATAATAGTATTATATCATGTTAATGGAATATTTATCATTATAAATTTCATCTCCCTCTTTATTTGTTAAAATTAAATCGTCCCCCTTGATGTGTTACGTTAAATACATTGTGGGAGATGCAATTCCATTTTACTTAAACAAAATTAAGGATGTGAATAAAATAGATAAAATTTTCTTAAAATATTAAAATATGTTTTAACCCCTTTTGTGTTATGGAAACTACTTTTATACATAATACAAAATAATAAAACAAAACATGTTCATTGTGATCCCATAAGTTCCAAAATTAACCTAAAATGATCATAACATTTTTTACCTTGAGATTCATCCTTATGGTATATAAAAAATCCTATATAGTCATTTCATCTTCAATAAGTTCATTAATATCATTTAATAGTAATTTTGGATGTTTATGCACGTCCTATACAAACTTCCATTCACGTGTTAACTGAATTATTCATAAATAAAAATAAAAAGAACACTCTCAAATGATGAATTTAAACTCTATAACTCACCAAAAAGACAATAAAAGAACTTAATAAAACCATAATGAATCAGTTCCATGTGTAAAAATTACATCACATATTAATTAATGCATCTAATGTGATTATATTTGACATTAAATTGATGATAGCGTTCATACACAAGTTAAGGGGAATTCTCAAATCCAACATTATTTCTTCAGTTTTTCCTTCTATCACTCAATTTTCAGTATGTTTATTCAATAAAAATAATTTATTCATAATTATAATACCATTTATAGATAAACGGGATTTCCATTAGAGTATTTGTAAAACATAGTGTTTTGAAAAAGAATTCATCAACAAAAACACACATTTTACTTCCCACTCATGGTTGATGGTGCTTGTATCGTGTATGTCACTACCTCTATCATTTTGGAAACAAATAGTTCTGAATTTGTGATTTATTATTAGAATACCTTTCCTTTCCATTTGTTTAGTATTCATATATGTTCTATGTGGAATGCTTGATATTGTAACTGTTATGATGTGACGGGTGAGCATAGAATTATATAACTCCATGAAAATGTTATGATGAGTCCATCCAGAAATATATATAACAACAATGAATTGGGTAATGTGAAGAGACACATGAGTAATGTGAAATTTGTTTAAACATGATTCTATATCTGTTCAAAACTCTATGTGGTTGTTGGTAACTAAGACATGATGTATTATTTTTAGGCATTTCCTCATTCCATGTATTCTCTTAATTAATCCTCTCATGATTGGGATCTTATGCCTATTTTATGTTGATAATGAAAATTCATAACCCATGTTGTAATGTTTAAAATTCTTATCAATCCTTTTAATGAGCTATTAGCTCACCCATTTTTGATATATATCCTATGGTTAATACTTGTACTTAGGAGAATTCATGGTCTAATAAAAAGATAAACAATAAGGAATTAAATAAATTTATATGTTTTATGTTGTAAATGTAATGTGTGGTATTGGTTTTCCCAATACATTAACCTTGGAAACTCCATGTCTAATATGTTGTTTATCATAAAAATGATGTAATGTAATGTAAGAAAAGAAGGGTCGCTATTGTGTATCCCATTCCAAAGATGTGTTTTAAAGTGTGGTTTGTACCTTTAAGGTAAAAACATATTACTATAGTCATCATACTGAGGAGATTATATAATAAATATATAAGAATAATTGAAGTGGTGGAGAATGAAATAATATAAAATAGATCATTGACTAATGAAACCATTTCTTCGAGTGAATTATTTTTATTTATAACAAAAGTATTCCATAGTTAAATTTATTCCCAATGTGAAGATTTTATGATTATTTGATGGATTTATAGAGCATATTTGGGGGGGGGGGGGGGTTTAGATGATTCAAAAGGATTTGGTGGAGTGATTATGTGAATGTTTGAGTGCCCAATTATATTGTAGGGGGAGTGGCATTCTTGTAAATATTAAAAAGTAAATTCTAATGGGATGTCTCTGTTACATCTTTTAAATCAAATAATCAAAACAATTAGATGGAAGGGGGTATTTCTCTTAAATATGGGTATATAATACATTATGGTAATGTTACTAATTCATTTGGAAAATTATTAATAATTTTTTACCTCAATGTAAACTGATTTTGACCTTTATCATTGTAATTAATTTTAATTTCATTCACTAGAATTTTGAAAATAAACATAGAAAACATTAATTAAAAATATATATTATTTTATTTATTAATATAGAATCAATTTTTCCAAATTTCAATTAAAAATGTGCAATATATCATTTTTAAATTAATCCTACAGATGGGAAGACAAAGCATGTTTCTTAAATGTAAAACATTCAGAAGATTAAAATGTTTTCATATAAAATTTCAAATTGAAATTGATACCAATGACATTAATTGGGTAACATTATGTAAAATTGAACTAATTTATCTTTAAATCCAATAAGATCCATAATATTTATCCTCATACATTATTTATATCAAATGAATGTTCTCAACTAAATTCGATTATTTTTCCAATTCACACAAAAATAAAATATTTCTAAAAAACAACCTCTTTTAACATTCATGTTTTTATTTAAAAAATACAGTTTATTTTTTAATATATAATTTATATTTGGGAAAAATTACTTTTATGTTATGTGTTTCATTAAATGGATGTAAAATGACTTTTGGAAAAATATTACTCTATTATGCATAGAGTTATCCATGTTCTTGTCTTATGTCAATCTTATCTAATGGTTGAATATCAAAATTATATTATTGATTATATAATATATTTATTTAATTTATATAATTCAATAATAGTTATTAGTTTAATTTTTTGTGACAACACAACATTGGAGCATAATAATTGTGTTTTATAAAAATGTATCCTTTATTTTAAATTGGTTTTTATAATTTTATCTAATAAAATAATATCTAACTAATTAAACCATATAATTTCATAAGATATTTTATTGTATTTTTTGGTGCCAAAATATTGAACGCAAAGGGAAGAAGGAAAAGAAGCATGCACGCTGCCTCTTGAAGCCCCGATGCGGGGCTCCCACGAACAACGTGGCCACCCCGAAGCAAAGGAGGCGGTACCACTCCGTGAACGCCCTGAAGTTTGTGAACCTACAGTGAAGCCTCTGTGGCGGTACCACTCCGCGAACCCCGTTGAGTTTCACGACCCACCGTGAAGCACCCGCCACACCTTCGCGCCGTGTGAGCTCTGCTTCGCAGCGCCCCTTTCCTATAAATACTGAGCTCCCCCTGAGTCCATAGGACAGACAATCCGACCATCCAGCTTCTCCACTCTCGAATCACGAATCACCCTTCGCCCCGGGAATCATGAACTCTACGAGGTATTTTTTATTCGCGAGATGTCATCGCCTTGTCTCGTTTTAAGACCCTCTTCCTAGAGGGATGGACTTCACGAAGACTAAGGACATTCACAAAGTATGGGGATTCCCAAGGGAACCCGGGCAGACGTGGAGCATTTATGCTTCGCGAAACACCCATCATGTACTATTAATCCACATGCCAAGGCAGGTTCTATGTACATCGTGAAGCACGTTTCTTCACAACAACCTGCTTTGCAAGGCACCTCTGCTTTTTGAGGCAGTGCTCCGTGAATACTATTCCACTTCATGAAGCACCTCTCATTCACACTCATGCCCTACGCTAAGACCAAGGCACTCCACTTCGCAAAGCACACCCCTTTGCTTTGCAATTCCTCTTCCCGTGCTACCCTCTTGGTTTGCACGATGTGATTTAAAAATCCCATGGACAAAAACACTCATATCATTGATTCGCCTAATGCTTCTTTGCATAGGCATGCTAACGGCTATTTCTTCTTCGCATAGACATGCTAACGTGGACCCCTCAATGGTTCGCTCTGCGACCCCCCTTTACCATGGCCTTGCCGGTACCTTCCCTCCCACAAGTGGCAGAGGGTACTGGTCATGTATGTCCTAGGGGTGCAGAGTAAACCCACCTCATTCGAGCTGCAGGACATTAAACTGCCAAGCACCTTGTCCTCAACACATGATGTTAAACTGTGATCTGAACCCGTGCCTCGCACGCAGGGTCCCCCCGGCTGGGACATTCTTTATGCCCACTGGTCTCCACGGAGATGGGATCACCCCTCCACAGGGTATGATATCCTCCTTATCGGAGTAGCGTATGTACACGGGAGAAGGGAAACCACCTTGGTGTAAGCCCCCAAGCCTCTCTTGCGGAAGGTAGCACCAATGCACCTCCGTACTTCCCCACTACCAAGGCCAGTGGAGGGCGCGATAGGGAACGAGGCACCTTCCATCATTGGTCCCAAACCCCTCTCCCGCTGCGCTTTACTGCATTTTGGCCCTCCATCCGAACTAAGTCCCAGCGCCATGGGATGCCTAACGCGTAAGCCCCTCTTCGTTTCTCACGGACGCACCCTTCGCGATGTGATCGTCAGGTCTCTGCTGCCTCTTGTTTCTCACACCAAGCACGACTCACGTGGGCTTAGATTAAGCATTGGTCATGACAATACCTCATCCATCCTGACGTTAAACTGTATGCCCTCATCCAGCATGATGTTAAACTGTATGCCCTCATCCAGCATGATGTTAAACTGTATTCCCCAATCCAGTATGACGTTAAACTGGATGCCCCTGTCTAGCATGACGTTAAACTGCACATCCAAATGAACTACGAGGTATTTGATCCATGTTAAGGCATGGTATGTAGGAAGCCTCATTGAGGTTCAATCCCACCTCCCATTATTTATTCAAGTCAGTTTCCACCCTCATCCATCATGACATTAATCTATATTCCAATCCAATGGAAATCCATTGTGGCCAACCCGAACTACGAGGTCTATGATCCATGTCAAGGCATGGTACATAGAAAACCTCCCTGAGGTTCAAGCCCACCACCAATGGACCCATGGGTCCACCTCCATGTCGGTTCTCTGAAAAAACCCAACACCTGAACTACGAGGTATTTGAACCATTTCAAGGAATGGTACGTAGGAATCCTTCATGAGGTTGAAGCCCATCATCCAGTCATTCCGAACTCATTCACATTGGTTCACCGCTGTCCTTCATGAGGTTAAACTGTATACCACATCTCATTTGAACTACGAGGACTTTGATCTGTGTCAAGGCATGGTACGTAGGAAGCCTTCCTGAGGTTCATGCCCAACAATCATTGGCCCAGACCGTCTCCTTGTCGATGTGCCAAGCCCATGTTTTCTCCTAAACTATGAGGACATTGATCCATGTTAAGGCATGGTGCGTAAGAATCCTTCCTTAGGTTCAAGTACACCACCCGTTGGTCTTTCCAACTTCATTAATGTCATTCCACTAACACCTGGGAATCCTAGTGTGTAATCCCCACACCATTAGACCAAGTTCCACATTCACGTCGGTTCACCGACAACACCATCGGGTTAAGGTCCGCCTTCACGTCAGTTAACCGGAACCATCCCAAACTATGCAGTCTTTGATTCCCTACCTCGGGGATACGTAAGAGGTATCTTCGAGGATCAAGCCCAACTTCAGTGTCGCCCTTTAGATAGTCCCATTTCATTCCCCCTCGAGTTCGTCCATCCATCCATCCATCCATCAACCACCATGATTATTATCCGAGCCACCACATCCTAGTGAGATCATGCCACTCCACTCCACTCCATAGCATCTGGTAAGCCGCCCACGAGCTGACCCTGATATCGTCATCCATTCACGGGAAATTCCTCAATATGATCCACTCCAGCTAGTGTTCTGATCAGGCCGATCTGTCTCCGCTGGAGGTTAAACCTGCGGCATACCCAGTGTTAAACATAGGATGATGAAGAAAACCTCAGATACATGCCTATGGCATTTGATTCCCCGCGCTCGATGTGGGATGCCTCGGGCCTCAATTCCCTCGAGAATCCCAATGATAAGGAACAAAAGACAGACACACCATTTCCCCACCATTCAGACACGCTACTGATGCCTCGACGTGACTACTCCTCCGACTGAATATTGCTTCCCTGACTGGACCCTTTGGAATGTCCTGACAGGAGCAGTCTAATTAACCGGCATCCGTGGAAACCTGGAACTAGGAAGAGTTTCAAGAGCAACGTATTAAATCTATGAGGGAGACCCGGACAAGATGATGAGTTCAGAGGAGGAATCCATGGAAGGAAGAACCGACATCCGATCATTCCAGTTTCGATCAAGGAGCAGATGTCCCTGAATAACGAGCGGATGCCACCCGCCTTTGGAAAGTGGGAATGCGGGGAAACACAAAGAAAGCTGCGCCTACCACGCCCTGGAGGAAGGATGCTCAAGCCCTGGTGAAAGCGTCGAAAACAGAAATGGTGAACCTGACGTGAAGTTATTCTACTCAATATGGAGATTAGTAGTGTTCGAGACACCAGTAGATTGACTTGTCACCGGATCCAGATATCCGGCGCCGGGTCCCACCAAGAAAATAGTGGACATGGCATGAAACTCACCGGAAGTTGGGGTTGTAGAACGTGGGGTATTTCGTTCTACAACGTGTTGGCGTCGATCCCTCTTACCGACCAAGGGGGGCAGAATGATGTTGGGGAACTGGTTGTCGATCCTTTTCCTCGCACTCCTGATGAGTTGAGCTCCCTGCTTCCCACGAACCATGTTGTTGCTATGGAGACACGAAGACCGCTCGCTCGCCTATGTAGGGGAGGGGTCAATACCAGCACAGACGCTGCATGTGGCTCCACTTCCGTCAGGAAGGCCTCTACATCCATGAATGTGGGACTCCGATGTCCCCTCTCCACATCAAAGATCATCCAATGAAGGGTGATCAACAAAATTGTACATAGGTACGAGGAGGAAGGGGTCATCCCAACTTGGGATATGGCCCACCTGGACCTGGAGGCATCCAGGCCCCTCTGTCAACGCCGCCCTCAAAGGCCGTGAAGGGATCCCCTGTTCCCCACTCCAACGTTCAATCGTTTCAAGAGCATATCCCCAGAACGCCTCGACGACTCCTCAACTTACGCTGATGAGGCGGGTGATGTCCGGATCAGCCAGGTCCGAGTCCCAATCCAAGGGCTCCCAGAAAGGGCCCCCAACCGGCTGTGTCAGTTTCACCATCCAGCTACGCTAGTGGAGCATGTAGGATATTCCCCTCCACCACCTGCGCCAGCTCGTCTGACCCAGCGTCAGCGTAGGTCCCGAGCTGAGGACGCTCATCAAAGGGTGTCGACGTCAATAGCTATTGTGGCCCAATACACCACCGACATCCGTCATGGGGTCCATGAATGCACTGAGCAGGGGCACTCCTTCACCCGACAAGGTCTGAGGCCCCAACCTCCTCATGGATAGGCTGGGTTGGCTCTCGGGGTTGCAGGCTTGAGTGGTGATCGCCTCGAACCAATTCACGGTGGTGTCACCCCTTACAAAGGGCCTCCCCATACCACCATTCCACAGAGCATGGGCCTTTCCCACTCCAAATCTCATCATGGAGGTATGCCTCGTGCTACCCCCATCCCGAAGGATGACCTGCCCCATGGTAGTGACGCTTGGCACGGAGGTGTCTCCCACGCCCACCAGCCTGGGAATGGAGTTCATCCTCCTGCCCCCGATGGTCGATGTGAAGGAACTGCCCATCCATTCCCTCTCCAACATGGGGGTCCTCCACAGGTCATCTCTACAACTGGAGAAGGCCCTCCTCTCCCCGGCAACCTAAGGGGTGAAGCTCAACCTCGCTCCACCCGCACCAAGCATGGAGGTCCTCCCCATTCTCATGCCGGTTCCAACAGCGGTTCCGCCCACATGGGTGTTGTCCATGGAGATCCTCCCCATGTACCCTTCGACATTTTCCCTAGTGCCCCTCGCACCCCGGCTCTCTCAAGCAGAAGTCCTCTCTCCCATGGGGCCAGTGCCACTCTGAGACTACATTTCGATAATCAACCTTGTCCCGAAGAGCCATCTAGGGGAAGGAGAGCGGGTCTACGCCGCCAGAAGAAGAGTCCGTGGAATGCCCGAGGGGAGGTCAACCCATCCCGTTTCTCGGATTCTGAAGAAGAATGCGACTCAACGATGAGAGATTCACCCCGCTCCTCTGTGTTAAGGACTAGGGCATGAACAAGGTGCGTCAGTCTCATTCTTCCAGAATGTGAAGTCCACTAGATTCCCTCCTCTCTCCACAAGTACATCCAGGAGGAGGAAATTTTGGAAATCCCACGGGTCCCGACCATGCAATCACCACTGAGGTCAGCAGAAGCGCCCTCTACCTATACCAGAGACCACTAAGAGCTATTTTGGGGACCATCGGCGGTAGAGAAATGGCGTGACCAATCGCCAGTGACGGTAATTCTTGCACTAGAAGTTGTGGCTATCATCCCATCGTAACGTTATATTGTGGTCAGGTCTGCTCACTCTTTAGAGGATGGCCCGGAATTCGGTGGCCAGTCATCTCGTTCGCCATATTCTCCGCCGCCCAGTTTACTGTCCCAGTGATCCGCCTCGGTACTGCTACCAGTCCCTCAGCCGCCCCCAGTTGATGAGTGGGGAAATACAGCGCTAGACCCTGTGTTCGAGCCTAGGAGCATCTAGAACATTCTCACAGCGGATCACATCCCGATGAAGTTCTGGCCGATGGCAGCACCGAACTTCTACGCGCCGGAGTCCCTTACCCAGGAGGAAGTAGGGTGCTTCCACCGAACCCTATGGGTGACACACTTTTGCCTTCGTTATGAGCGGGTAGTGTACCCCAGGAGCTGAGATAAAATTGAGGGAATCAGTGAGCAATGTCGCCTAATCGATTTGGCCGCACTCCATGTGTCCCTCCGCCCTGAGTCGCCTGGCCGCCAGAGCGCCCTTCAATGGAAATGCGTTCAGAGTTTCAAAGTACTCTGCAGAGTCATAAAGGAAGCTACCCCCCATGTGCATGTCTGTGTCTGGGGACACTATGCCGCCCTCCTATTCAGTCTTATCTAGTGGCAGCCCGACCTGTTAGGCGATATTTAGGACATTCCCTCGAGAGGGGTCGCGGTCCACATGGCTGGCATAGTGGACAAGGAGGGCGAGCTTGAATTTTACAATGGATACTTACCCCCTGAGGGTGTACCACCACTGCTGGACCCATCTGGGAGGGTTAACCATCAACATAGGATCATTCTAGGCCTCCCTGTACCCACCGATTCACTGGTACTCAGTCGTAATGCCGGTAAGGGTAAGGAGAATGTCAGAACTGTCAATAACTCAGACCCGTCCGCCTCTGTACAGAAGACGGACAAGGATCCCGAGAAGGCCGCGTAGCGCCAGCAGCTTGCTGAGCAGAAGAGGCTGGTTGACGAACTCCTGGCTGAGCGCGCTACAGAGCGGCGACCTGAATGTGGTAATCCCAAGCCGGGACAGCAGGGGCTAAAACAATTTCCCTCGGGGAGATGCCTCCAGGAAACCCTGATGATGCTACTTCCGTAGAGAGGGCAGAAGACGAAACTATGGGAAAGAGGGCACAATACGTCTCACCAAACCCTCCTGAATGACGGGGAAATCTGAGGAATCCATCTCGGGTTCCCCCAGCTGCCCCACATGCCGTTCCGCCGGTCGCTCCATGAGCTGTTGAAGCCATCTACGATGTCGAAGAACCTAGCAACACACTTGTGATTAGGGATCCCCGTCACGATAGGGACCCCCACCTGGATGATCTTATAGCAGCACTCATCGCCAGCCTCGAAGCGTTGGAAACACGACAGGTGGCAGTCCCACCGGATGGCAAGCCATTTCCCACATGGGTGGATGATATGCCCGCACCCCCGGGTTTTGGGAACCCCACATTCTCACCCTTGAACAGGACAGGGGACCCTCCACAGCACTTGGCCCATTTTTCTTCCAGGTGTGGCCCCATGCTGGGGACCCCAGCCTAGCAAGAAGCCACCATGCTCTGATGTTTTTTTGCAGACATTGGAGGGCCCCAAATTCGTCTGGTACAACCATCTCCCTATCGGATTGGTGACCGACTAGGAGGATATCTGCCGGCAGTTCCTCTAGCAATTTAGCTCCACCACGTGAATGACCAGCATCACAGACCTCTTCATGTGCAAGCAAAGGCCTGATGAGTGAGTCGCGGATTTCATCGCCCCATTGTAAAGGGCTTACATACTCCCTCGACATTCCATTGACTCAGGGGAAATTACTAACGATGTGTGGATGGAACATTTAAACGGAGCTGGTTCCTTCCCTGATCACCTAGAAATACCTGGAGGGTTCCGTGATTTCTTAGATAAGGTTCAGCGCCTCGAGGATGCTCTACAACAGGCAAGTCAGGCATGTTTTCTACCCCCTGTGATCCTAGCCAGGAGGGATGCCATAGTCGAACCCACTACGGTAGCCCAAATAGAAGCCCCTAGGCAGCTAGAATTACTGCTAGTGGCACCAGCCCTCCAACCCCACAGAGATCTGCCACCTCAAGCGCAGACTCCTGCCCAGCAGCGACTGCCTCAGAATCAACAGGTTCCCCCACGCAATGAGCCACCACAACCTAAGCGAGAAAACCAGGCACTGCCTCCTCGGTAGGCTCCTCCGGCCCCTCGTCAGGGCCAGGATCCCAGGTCCCCCTATCTGGAAAGAAGGCACCAGACATACTCGTTCAATGAGAATCAGGTTCCTGGCTACATCCAAAGTGCACTAGAGCATGGGATTGTGCGCTTACCCGAGTGCAGAAGGCCAGTAGAGGCGAATCTCACTGATAACCTCAACTATTACCCCTATCATCTGATTCTGGGGAACACCCTCAGGAAATGGTATTTTTTTAAAGACTGGTTCCAAGACCATGTCGACAACCACATATTCAGGTTGGTCCCAGCACCGAAACAACTAGCGGGTATCTTCGTAAGTTCAGTGATGGGTAGTGACAGCGAAGGTGATTGGCAGCAGGTTCCCAGCCATGAGCCCTATAAATACGATGACTAGATGGCTTGAAAAACTATTGCCCATTCTCGTAGTATCATTCAGGCATGCCTGAATCAGCCGGATCCTTCAGAGGAAGTAGCCAGTACCTCTACATCATCATCACAACCGACCTCTTCCCAAAATGGCAAGCAGCGACGACGCAAGAAGAAGCAACGCGCTCCACCACTGTTGTCATCATCTTGCACTCTTGGCGACTTTATTCCCCCTGGAATTTGGATTCCTCCTAGAATCCTCCTAGTGGTGGAAGATTCAACGAGAAACAACCAGGGGTATTCTTTGGTTAATATCGTTGAGCTGGTAATGCCTTATATGTCTCCCGACGAGCGGGAACGCTAGCAGAACCTCCCCAATTTCCCCAGCCGACGTCAACGTCAGCAGAATCGCAACCAAATAGGTCATTGAGGCACATTAGCCGGTGATTTTAGTCAAGCCGTGCATGCTACTAAAACCAGACAATAGGAAAAACATAGAGCTCAGCATGCACAACCTCATCTGAAGCCCTCAGATCTACCTCCAACGTCGTTTGTGCTACCAGATCAGGCAGAGCTGCCTCGTCCGTATCGCAGTCAGTCTTACCCTGCTGTAGGCCAATCTCTGTTGTCTGATCCTGATCCGGCGGCATCTCTCCAGGCTTCAACTAGTAGTTAGCGGGATGTGCCCAGTACTAGCCAGCCGCATGTTCTACCGACATGACCCGCTATGCCTCCAACTGCAGAACGACCTCCTCTAAGCAGAGGCTCATTCTTGGCACAAAAGTATGATGTCCTAAAGCACCTGGCCAGCATTCCAGCAAGGCTTTATATCTTTGAGGCCCTTCTCCTATCGTATGAAATGCGCGAAGCACATTCCGAGGCCCTATGGAGCCCACTTCAGGTTGAGACCGAGGTAGAAGCTACGGAAGCCTTCCACGCTGAGGTAATTGAGAATGTTGAATGCCAGGAAATTATCTCGTTCTCTGGTGAAGATTAAGACCCTCCCATATAGGTTCATATTCGCCCACTGTACGTCACTGGCTAGTTCAATGGCATGGATGTCTTTCATTGCCTCGTTGACACGGGTTCTAGGATCAACCTAATCCCGACTCGGACACTGCGAAAGATGGGTATGTTTGAAGATGATTTAACTCCATCCAACCTCAGATTCCAGGGATACGATAGGACCGAGCAATCCCTAGTTAGTAGTATCTGCCTGAAGACCCAGTTCAGTGGCCAATTTTTCAGCACCAAGTTCATGGTTCTCTCCCAGGACACCGCCTACAATGCATTGATGGGAAGGCCATGGCTCCATCTGCCCACAGTGGTCCCTTTGTCGTATCACCAATGACTTAAATACTCCCTAAATGGTCTAGTAGGAGTGATCCAAGGAGATGTGTCTCCTTTAGCCTCTTGTGAAGCCCGCTATTTAGACGCCGACTATAAAAAGAGCAAGGATAAGCAAATCCTATCATGTGGGGATGAACCCACCCCAGTCACAAGTTATCCCTGGTCAGGCCTAGATTATGCCTACATCATCCTGATCCATCTATTTGAGGACATGACCCCTGACATGGGGCAGTGTTTTGTTGTTTCAGATACGAAAGGAAGGCATGAACCCATGTCTAAGCGATGGTGGAAAATCACCTCGTACTCCTACACCAACTAGGATCGGGTGATCCCGGAGCCTCCTACCCCTGTGCGGTATCGAAATGTCAGGCTTATGACAACAGCAGTACGTCATACGTGTCTCTTCCGTCGGGCTAGAATCAACTAACTCAGGCTGACGCGTCACCAGAACATTGATGTCATCAAACGTGGCCCCTTAGGACAAAGGCCAGATGGGATATGATCGACTGCCTTCATTTCTAGGGTCTCAATGGCGCATGGGTCTCCTGATATGATTACCACCACCGTCCAAGATGACACTAGCTGCTCATCAGGGTTTGATAGCTCAGAAGAAGATCCCCTTGCAGAAAATCCCTCCATGGGTAGAGAGTAAGATCTGGAGGATGCTCCCCCCGCCATTGAGGAAGGCGTCTCTACCATGGTTGATGAACTGTTATAGGTGAACCTTGGTCGTGAGGAAGATTTGAGACCCACATTGATTAGTGCAGCCATGCCCCCCGAGGAGAAGAAGTAGTACATAGACTTTCTCCAACAACAACGTGATGTGTTTGCCTAGAGTTACGATGAGATTCCAGGAGTAGATCCTTAGGTAGTCGTTCACCACCTGGGCCTCCCAGTCAAACCATCGTTGGTTTAAGAAGCCTCCAAGAAAGATGCACCCTTCTTACGGTGCCATGGTTGAGGCTGAAGTTGACAAGCTTATCAAATCCTACTTCATCAAGGAAGTCCAGTACCCCAAGTGTCTTGCCAACATTGTGTCAGTCAGGAAAATAACGGGCAGATCAGAGTCTGCATCGACTTCGGTGATCTCAATCGACACTGCCCAATGGATGACTTTCACCTCCCAGTGACTGAGTTATTGATTGATGCCATGACCGGGTTCCAAGCCCTCTCTTTAATGGATGGGTATTCTGGGTACAACCAGATCTGGATGGCTCTCGAGGACGATGAGTCCACTGCCTTCAGGGTTCCCCAAGGTACTTTTTATTACCAAGTTATTCCCTACGACCTGAAAAATTCAGGTGCCACTTATCAGCGGGCCATGCATCTCATATTTAGGCCGATTCTCAGAACACTGGTGGAATGCTACGTGGATGATCTAGTGGTCAAATCTCGCCAGTGCCAGGTCCATATCATAGACATTGAGAAACTGCTCGGTTTCCTCTGTTCCCACCACCAGAAGATGAACCCATTAATGTGTACCTTCGAGGTCCCCTATGGGGTGTTACTTGGTATTTTTGTTAGATATAGGGGCATTTTGATCAACCCAGAGAAGATCAAGGCGATCATCCCAATGCCTCCCCGAACAATATTTGAGAACTTCGAGGTCTCCAAGGCCACTTAGCCTATATATTCCGATTCATCTCGAATCTGGTCGGCATGTGTAATCCCTTTTCCTGGCTCATGAAGAAAGGTGGCACCTATAAGTGGGATGAAGTGTGTCGGACCGCCTTTGAGGAAATCATGTTGTATCTACTCCAACCTCTGGTCTTGATGACACCCGTCTCCGAAAATCCGCTGCTCCATTAAGTGTTCGCCCTGGAATGGCCCCTCGGCGAACTTCTCGCCCAAAAGAACAAAGTGGGTATAGAGAACAGTCTCTTCTATCTCAGCTGCAAGCTTCTCGATACAGAGATCAGATACTCCCTTATCGAAAAAATCTTTCTTGTGCTCGTGTTTCTCATACAGAAGTTGCGGCATTACCTGCAGCACCATGCGGTACAATTGGTCTCTCGTGTAGTCCCACTGAGGTACACCCTGAACCACCCCATGTTGACTAGCCCACTAGCGCGGTGGGAGGTGATCCTCCAGTAGTTTGACATCAAGTTCGTGCCTCAGAAGTCCATCAAGGGACAGGCATTGGAAAAAATTTTAGCTGCCCATCCATCCTCTATGAATCAATCCCTGGACCTGGATTTTCCTAATGAGGTGATCCTCTTAGTCGATCATGCTGTCTCATGTTGGAAAATGCACTTCGACAATGCCTCCCAGAGCCCCACCGGTAGGAGGCTCAATGATCTTAAGCTCAACAGAGTGGGTCTGGGTATCTTCTTCATCACCCTGGCACAATCCGTCCTTCCATACTCATTCCTGTTGTCAGAAGGCTATACCAACAATGAGGTAGAGTACCAGGCACTCATAATCGGCCTCGAGCTAGCCCTCAAGATCGATGTACCCCATCTACATGTCAAAGGAGATTCCGAGCTGGAAATCAAGTAGGTAAATGGCGACTATGTCGTCAGGAATCCAGATCATGTGCAATTTCTGGAGTGCACTCTCCATCTAATGGCCCAGTTCTCTTCTTGACCAGAGGTTACCCATGTCCCTCATTCACAGAATGGTCAAGCAGACGCTTTGGATGGCTTAGCTTCGTTTCTTGTAGAACCTAAGCAAGATGATTTGATCATACATGTGGCACACAAGAGATTCATTGCCCCCATCACCCCAGAGGACAATGACGGCTTGCGGGTAAGTCATCTCATAGCCGGAACTTCTACGTCAGGGGTCATTGGTTCATCAGGTACAGTGGATGAGGCCACTCCTAACTAGAGGGAACCTTTTTTCGAGTATCTCCTAAATGGTTGCCTCCCAGATAACCAAGCCCAGTGCGAGCGAATCCGACACCGCACACCATAATTTACCCTCTAGAGTAGTACCAATCTTGATCAGATCCTCTATAATAAGTGATTTGATGGCGTTATCCTCCGTAGAATTCGAGGAGTCGAGATTTCTCAGGTTATGCAAGAGTTTCACGCTGATTCCTGTGGTGCCCACCAAGTTGGGCCAAAGCTGTCCGATAAAATCCAGAGATTGGGGTACATCTGGCCCTCTATGATCCATGATTATATCGAGTTTTCCAAGAGATGCCACGCGTGCCAAGTTCATTCAAACATCCTTCATCTTTCGTGGAGCCTCTCCATTCAACAAAGAATTATCGGCCATTTGCAGTGTGGGGACTCGATGTAGTAGGACCATATCCACCAGAGAAAGCTCACCAGTGTAGTTTCATCCTAAATGCTATACATTTCTTCTCCAAGTGGTCATAGGAAGTTCCACTCCAAGAGGTCAAGGCCCGTTCCATCGTCGACTTTGTGAGCTCCAATATCATCCACCGCTTTGGGGTCCCTCATGCGGTCTTCACCGATAATGGAACTAACTTCTGAGCAGCTGAGATGAAGAAATTTTATGCCATGTACAATATCCGTTCGAACTATACCTCTAGCTATCATGAACATGAAAATGGAAAGATCGAGGAAATCAACAAAACCCTCTCTAACATTCTGCAAAAAATGGTTGGTCAGACCATGAAAAGTTGGACGGACAAGCTCCCCAACACCCTCTGGGCTTATCGAACGACGACTCGCAATTCCAACAAGGTGACCCCATATTCCCTGGTGTATGGGGATAAGGCCATCCTACACATTGAGATCCAGCTTCCATCGTTACACACTGCAGTCTATGACCAGAAGTCACCAGAAAAGGTGGCTGAAATCTGTCTAGCTGAATTGGAAGCACTGGACGAGAACATGCTTTGTGCCTTGCACAATCTCAAAATTCATCAGAATAAGATAGCTAGAGCCATCAACAAGAAGGTTCGCCTTCGCTCTTTTCTACAGGGAAACCTATTGTTAGCCCTTCGAGAGCCAATGACCCCTGGTAGGAAACCGCCCAAGCTAGAGCCCAAATGGGAAGGACCTTATGTCATCCATAAGGTTTACCCCAACAGAGCATACTCCTTGGTGACCATGAATGGTGAGAACATAACTCCTCCCACCAACGCCAAGTTCCACATGTTGTACTTTGCCTATGAATATTTGGTCCTGCACGACCTTAAAATCTATGGTCCTGCATGACCTTAAACCACACGTTACGGTCATGCATGACCCTAAACTGCACCGTCGTCCTGCAAGATGATAAAATGCAAAATGGTCAGAGATCTATGACCTTAAACTAAGCTCTCCCCCATCCTCACTGCAAGACGTTAAACTGCAATATAGTCAATCCTTCCTGACCGAGGATCAGCCTCATGCCCTTTGGCCTATTTGGGCCCCTGTCCCTCATCCTTACGGTAAGACGTTAAAAGTCGTCAAGCCCACCCTAACCAAGGCTCAGCCTCGGGCCCCTTGGCCTTCTTCGACTCAGGATCTCTTATTGGATTGTACGGTGTGGTGTGGATACGTCGTCATTCACGTCGGGTTACCCACCGTACCGTATGTATCCCCAAGTAAGATGCATCTCTCATCCAGCACGACATTATACTGCGCTTCAAGAACGATGTGTGGCATGATTCTCATCCTAATGGGATACGTAGGAATTCTTGGATGCCTCATCTTGATCCTAGCCCCGAGATTTTCTCTTTCACTGTCCCCCTGTGTATAGTTTCCTCAGAGTATCCTTGCATGAAAAGGAGAAGTCTTTCATATCCCCACTCATACAAGGATTATGAGGGTCGCACCATGTGTCCACTCCCACTCTTATATCCTCCCATGTCCTCACCCCATGACGTTAAAATGCATGGCCTTCAAGAACTAAATATGGCTTGATTCCCATTTTAATGGGATATATAGGAACGCCCGGACATTTCGTCTATCAGCCCATCCCAAAAACCAAAAATATTTCCCTCAGGTAAAGACATATCGCAGCATGAACACTTTTTCTCCAACTCACGTCGAACAAGCCTGGACCCGGCTGTACGTCCCCCCCGGAGATGTTCGCCTCTTTCATGGATGGATACAGCTATGCTTAAACCACTCCTTGACTGGGATTCAATCACTTTACCCACCCGGATGGACCCCCAAGAACGGCCATGATACCATGCCCAAGTGCTCTCCTACTGACACGGGCCAACACCCTCAGGGGTTTTCGAGAAACAAACTGATACAAGTCTCGCGTTTCAAATTTGGTCAATGGTCGATGCTCATTTGTTTATTCCATATAGGGTCACTATAGGGACACTGTGTTTCAAACATGGTCAATAGTGTCGTAGATCATCGGGCCTGCCCCGAGATGTCCCAAACATCGTGTGTAGTGATTCGTTCTGCCCCATCCAGAAGTGACAAACATCCCTCTGGGTGGTGCCAGCGGTCGGGCCTACGACCCCAATTCTCTTATAAGTGATGTACGACGTGGTGTAGGATTGCATCCTCTTTCACGTCGGGTTACTTTCCATGTCGTACACATCCCCATACAAGATACAATTATCTTTTCCCCATCCTCATTGCAAGACGTTAAAATGTAAATTGGTCAGGCCTCCCTAACCGATTCCTAACCTCAGGCCCCTAGGCCTTTCTGGGCCCACGGCCCCCATCCCTACTGTAATATGTTAAACTACAAGTTAGTCATTCCATCATGATCGAGGCCCAGCCTCAGGCCTCTCTCACTGAGGCCTACCCTCAGGCCGCTTGGCCTTTTCAGGCCCCCCTGGCACAGATTCCTTCCTACAGAACAGTGTGGTATGGTGTGGGATTATGTCCTCATTACCCGCCGCACCGTACACCTCCTTGTTAAAATATTCTTCCCCCATGGTATTCATTCAGAACTATGTGTGTCTTGATTCCCATCCTTATGGGATACGTAGGACCACCCAAATTTCTATGCTTCGGGTCCAGCACCATCTTCCGAAAACCTCCAGCCCACCTTGGCCCCTTGGCCTACACTTCCACCACAAGGGGATTATATGGTGCGGTGTGGGATTATGTCCTCATTCATGTCGGTCTTTTAATGACCATGCCATGTACGCCTCCCTCCCGAGCTTTTTCGTCGTCCCTTTCTAAAGGTTCACCAATGTGCCTAAGGGTACTCCGGTTTATTACCTGGAATGTCAGATTTTACTCAGACACGTCTGCACCCACTTTTTAGGCTTTTTGTATCCTTTCATCTGGGTTTCCATCATCTTTCACACCTGGAGGGACCCCCATGAATGGACTGGGTAAAACGACCAAGGGATCTCCTACCATTATGGGCCAATGCCTCCGAGGGTTCCAGGCAACAAATCGATAAAAATCCCGCGTTGCGAATATGGTCAACGATCGATGCTCATTTGTTGTTCCCACCTCAAGCTAACGCGATATGGAGACTATTTTTTCCGCCACGGTTAACAGTTATCCTCCATCTCCATGCTAACCCTATTAATCTCAAAATGATGGTTACACGATTCACATCCTTCCCCATTCTCATCATGTCCTAGTGGAGTTTTGAAACTCATGGTACTATTCCGACATGCACGTCTGCACGTTGATAGAATAGAGCCATGTCACAGGTGTCCTTCGGGGCTCTTCAATGACTCCCCCTAATTGGATGTTTTGGGTATTGCGATAAGGATATTCCCCCCTTGTTTCCCACACCGAGTTTAACTCACATGGGCTTAAGGATTGGGATGGGGTCCGCACTTACTTGGAATGTTGTCATACGTCCTTGGTCCGATCTCTAAAGGCCATAAACTAAGATCTCCCAAGAACTACATCTGGCTTGATTCCCGTCCTCTTGGGGTACGTAGGAATGCCCAGACCTCCAGTCTTTGGGTCCAGCTTGAGTTTATCGTCTTGCCTTCAGGACCCTAACTACGGGACTGCTGGGTGTGATGATGGATTGTGTCCTCATCCACATCAGTTATGTCACACGACACCATAAAAATTCCCCGCCTAGCATCGTCCATGCTACATATGTGCTGCATGACGTTAAAATACATTCTTTTTCCTATCCCACGACCCTGTACTGTGACATTATAGTCCTGGACGCACGAGGAAAAATGACACTGCATTGTGATGACCTCACTATAGAGGACATCACATTGGGTATTGGTCAGTTTCCCTGCCATTTTCAGCACCTATCATAGCTTGATTCTTATGGCGACGCCGGGGGTTGCTACCCTAGACCATTTGCTTCACACAAAAAAACCATTCACCTTAATGGGCAAACAAGATTTTTCAAATTCCACTTCTTTTAGTTCAAGGGTGACGCCCACACTCTCCTTTTTCGTTGGCACTGTTATCAAACCATGCCACCCCTCAGAACTACATATGGATTGATTCCCATCCTCATGGGATACGTTGGAGTGCCTGGGCACTTCCTCGCGGGCCCAGCATAACTTTCATGTTCGGTCTCTCGACTCGAGCACTCCCCAGATAGTTTATGTTATACAACCCTAAAATAATACATCTCTATGGGAAATGACTCTGCTCCCTCTATCTAATATGCCTAGTTGTCGTGTTCAGATGCGTTTTGACAAAGAGCCTGGAGAGTGGGATTTTCATAGGGACATTCCCCTCATCCCATGACCAAGATTCTTGTCCTCGCTATTTGTATCCTCATCCTCTTCCACATCTAAAAGGACACTCATACGACATAGATACTAGGCATATGGGATCTCCATGAACGCTAGACCTAAGGTCCCTCCGATTGTTTCGGGCCAACGTCCCTACAGATCTCTGACAACATTTGTGACATTGTCCCATGTTTTGAACATGGTCAACGGTCGACCCTCATTTGTCTGTCCACATTCTAGGATAATGGGATATGGATGCTGCATTTTGACCATGGTTAACAGTTATCCTCCATCATCATGCCACCATCATTGTGATCCAAATATCCAGCATCATGACTCACACATTTCCACTTCCTCATGTCCAAGTGGAATTCCAACATACTCGGCTCCACCTCTTCGCGCATCTAGGTGCGCCACATGGATGTGTTAGCCTCATTGGTCAAGTTTTCACCAAGTGTCCCTTCGTCCTAACATTCCCCTTTCTGTGTCGGGAAAGTTCCACCACTACTTTGATGCCTATTTTTCACAAACCAAATTGGGCCACCATCAAAACTAGTATCCAACACAAAGTAATAAGGCCCGAAGAGCATTCCCAATTCCCATGGGCTAGAAAAAGTGTCCGGGTACCGTAAAATAAAGTTTTGGAACAATTAACTTGAGTTTATAAACATAAATAAAAAATGTAAACCAATAAATAAAATCTACATTTTTAAAAAAAAAACCATCTTTAAAAAAAAGTCCGAACTGAATTACACAATTTAAAATAATGTTTAAAGTCCTTTGAAAAGGTATAAAAAACCCCCATAAACCTCCTCATGTCATGAAGAACCACCCTCAAGCCATCCAAACAACACTTCATCATGATGGACCTCTAAAACCAAAACCATTGGCACAAAATTTGTACCCAAATTTACGAAAAAAAAACCAATTATAGATAAACCCAAATGATTATGTGGAGTGTGAGGAATATCCAAGTATTATGGCACCACTATGTTATTCCAAGTGACAAACATTTAGAGACTAAAAGCATGATGGTTTTCATAACATGAAATTCCTGTAACAATTTCTAAAGATACAAATTTATAAAAAAAAGTATTCAAGGGGGATATTTTAAAAAATAAAAACTTCTAAATAAAATACCTAAGCTACTAAATATTCCATCCAAATATACCTTATTATGACGGTAGGAATACATCATCCAATGAGCACATGTAATGGGAAATAACCTCTATGCACTAGTTTACTGGGGGATCCAAGTACCTCATATCTTAGTGAATGTAAAAATAACAACATATATTCTCATGCCCATGAGCCACTTGTAGGGATAATACCCATAACCTTGTGGTCCCCTATTATCATCATCACCATAGTTTAGTTAGTGTTTTCAGCATCAAACATGCTACATGAAACTGAGGCCAAACCCCACTATATCACTAGCATACTAGTACACATCCACCCACCTAGATACCTGAGATTCCCTACTATGCTCAAAAAATATCAACAAGCCATTAAACATAATTATCACATGGAAATACCACTTCCACAACACAAATTCACCAAATATCACACATGTATATCACACAAGTTACTTAATCACGTTTTTTTCTTTCAAATTGATTTTGAATACATACTCACATCAAAATAGCCAACAAAAGTTTTCACTCATAATTAACACATCAAAAAATACATTAAAAATAATTATAAAAACTTTCCAAGATATTCCAATTAACAAGACATCCAACAAACATATCACATAATAATTCTTTCATCAATAAAATTAATTTTTCACATTACACTAACACAGAACATCCGACAAATGTGTTTCACACCATTCATTCCATTTGATAAATCATTTCATAAATTTATAAAATATTCTAAAAATTATTGAAATATTCATCCAAAAATGGTTTACATATTAAATCACCAATTTACCTTTCCAAAACGATCTTATGTGAACACATTCACAAATATAGTAAATACACATCCATTTCCAAAGTTTATTAATAAAATAAATCATTTATAATTTTTAAAAAATAATCCCACAATGTGTAACTATGTTTTGCACAGAAAACCCTTTTCAAAACCCTCTTTAATGGACAAAATCACCCCAAAACCCTACCAAAGTAGAATTATCAGCCCAAAAAAATTAATGAACCATTTTTATATGTTATAAAACAAAACCCAAAAATTACTACAATATTTACACATGGAGAAAACCCAATTTGAATCCAAAGTGATACTATAAAATTAAACAATTTACAAACTCAATCAAGATTGGATTTCTCACAGTGCACATCATATAAGGAACATTAAAAACAATTAAATCAAGCATCATAACTCATCATGAAATGATTACAAATTTAATAACCTACTAAAAGAGTTGAAACCATCAAGTCATGGTGTGAAACATCAACGACATCACCACATGACCTCAGTAAAGGTAAATTCATCCTAAAACCTCTACATTTCACCAAAAAGGATCAATGTTAAACCCTAAGTAAGAACCATACCTTCTGGAAATTTTAGAAATCCCAAACAGGTGATAAAATCCCAATTGAAAGGGAATAAATAATTGAGACAAATATATACTTGCTTTATTTTGAAATTTCCCCCATCAAATATCCCTTCAAAATTGAGTTCCATTGGAGTTATAGAGGGTATGGAAGATTTATTGGGAGATAGGGAATAAAATGAAGAACAATGGGGAGGATTTGGGTTTTTCTAAAAGTGAAAAATAATAATTACAAGATATATTTAATGAAAAAGACATCCATTCAAAGTTTTCCTTCATAGTTTAGTAAACTATGTAACCTAACTGTGCGTCTTGTTCTGGCCACCAAAAACAATTCCATTATTCCACAATTTTAGGGGGTTCTAAGGGTGTAACTTGGGGGAAAGATATGACAATAATATGGGAGACAGTTTCAAAAGGAAACCATCCTTTTCACCCAAAACTAATCCGACACAAGGGTACAAACCACCTCAGAAACCTATGCTACATGTGGGTCCACTAAGAGTGTCACTAATCCAACTCCAAAACATCACAACCTCAAACAGTCCCCTTCAATAATGAATAAGCCAAATACTATCCAAGACCACTAAACTAAGGTCCTTGATCAATAACACAAGAAATTTCAATCCCAAAACACCTATAAAAGACTTAATATCCAAGAAAAAAAATAGGATTTGAGTCAAAGAATTCAATTGAAAATTAGGGTGTTATAAAGTAGAATGTAAATTTTCCATGCTCTAGGTCCTCCAATGAGTGTTTTAGGATTGGTGCATGCATTTACCATATGTGTGGAAAAACCCAATCCAAATTGACACCAGAAAAGGTCCACGAAAATGCCTGAAGGGCATTCCCGATCCCTGTGAGCTGGCACAAGTTCCCAGGTACCATAAAATGATATTTGGGAATGATTTAACTGAGTTTATAATCATAAATCAACAAACAATACAAATAAAAAATATGATTTTTTTCAAATAAACCACCCTTTTTAAAATTTCAGATCTGAATTACACAATTTAGAACATTGTTCAAAGACCATTACAGTGTTACAAAACCAAAAAAACAGCCCATGAACATCCTTAGGGAAAGAGGCACCACCCTCAATCCATCTCCACAACAATTAATCACGAAGGACCTATATAACCCAGAATCCATTTACAAAAAAGTTGTACCACAGCCTGTGAAAACAAAGTAACAAATTCTACATACACCCATAGGTGTATGTAGGTTTTGATCCATGTCTTATTAGAATACAACCCCTAAGAGATTCCATGTGATAAACATTCAATGACGAAAACCATCCATGTTTTCATTACATGAAATGCAAGTAACAATTTTTAAGGATGCCGCTTTAAATAAACACAGTTTGAAAATGGTCTATTTTAATGAGTTAACTCTTTTAAATAAAATACTAATGCTAGTGAATTTTACAGCCTAATATACCATATGCCAATGGTAAGAATAAATAATCCAACGAGTATAAGAAACATGAAATCACCCATAGGAACTTGCTCACTGTGGGTCCCAAGTACCCCAAATTTGATTGATAGTAACCATCACAATATATGTTATTGTTCACATGATCCACTACTAGGTATCATACCCATAACCTTCTGGTCCACAATCATCATCATCATCATTGTTTAGTTAGTGTTTTCTGTTTCAATCATTCTATGTGAAACTGAAACCAAACCCATTGGGATCACTAGCATATTAGTACACGTCCATCCACCTAGATACTTGTGTTTCCCACTTGTGAAAATAAAAGTTCAACAATCCATGAAATATAATTTTCCCATGCATATACCACTTCCATATCACACATTCACCTTACATCCCTCAGTTATATCAAACAAGTCAGATTATTCCCCTTTTCCTTCAAAATGATTTTTGAAAACATACTAACACCAAAATAGCCTGCAACACATTTAACATCTCAATAAAACATCCAAAGATCCTTTAAACATTTTTATAAAACCTTTAAATTATATTAAAATTCAGATAACAGCCAACACACATATCACATAATACTTCTTTCATCAACAAAATTCATTTTTCCCAACACACAGAAAACAATATCCCAAACACATGTTTCTCACCTTTCGTGATATTTGATAAAGAAATTACCAATTTATAAAATATTCTAATTTTTTTTGACATCTTAAATTACCACATTACAATTCAAAAACACTTCCTATGTGAAAAAAATCACCAAAACAATACGTGCACATCCTTTTCCCACTTTGATTTACACAATAAATCATTTACAATTAAAAAAACAATCCCTAGTAGTATAACAATGTTTTGCACAAAAAACACATTTCAAAACCCTATTCTAAGGCTAAAATCACACTAAGACCCTACCAATGCAGAATTGGAAGCCCGAACTACATTTTTTAAACCATTATCATATGTTATAACAGAAACCCAAACATTACCACAAGAGTTAAACATGTAAAACACCCAATTTGAATCAAAAGTGAAACTATAAAATTAACCACAGAACAAGATCCCACAAAAAATGGATTTCGCACAATGAAAATAATATAAAGAACATTAAAAATAATTAATAAAAGAATTATAACTCATCATTAAATCCATACACATGGAATAAGACATTGACAGTGTCAAAACCCACAAATTATGGTGAGAAAAATGAACTACACCAATGCCACACCTCATAGATGGTAAAAACAACCTAAATCTCAATATTATACCATAAAGGATCAATGTTAATCCCTAGGTATGAACCCTAACTTCTATAAATTCTAGATCTCATGAATGGGTCAAATATATCCCAATGAAATGGAAGAAATAAAATAGGAAAAAACTTACATTCATGATTTGGATGTTTTCCGCATCAAATATGCCCACAAAATTGAGTTCCAAATGAGGTAGAGATAGCTTGGAGGCTATCTGTGGAGGTAGGTCACGAAATGGGGTGGATTAGTGTTTATTATAGAAGGGAAAAATAGTAATTTCAACATATTTTTAATGACCTAGACACCCTTTCACAGTTTGCCTTCATTATTTATTAAAATGTGCGACCTAACTGTGCATCCATTCTTGTCAACCCAAAATCAATATATTATCCTACAATTTGGGGGGGTCTAAGGGGGAAACTGAGGTGTAATGATAGTACTAGGATAGAGGAAAAATACTCCCAAATGTAACCATCCTTTTCACTAAAAAACTCATCCAACACAAGGGTTTGAACCACCTAATCAATTTACACCACAAGTGGTGCCACTAGGAGTGTCACTAATCCAACTCCAAAATTCCACAACCACACACAATAACCTTGAAAAAAGTGGAGGCCACCTACCATACAGGACTCCCAAAAAAATATTCATATATTGATAATATAAGAGGCATCAAAATATTAAACCAGCAATACCCAAAAACTAAGAGAAAGACATGAAACCAAATAGGATCTGAAAATAACATGGAATTGAAAATCTATGTGTGACATTTATCTCCACTATAAAGATTCCCTCTATCTAAAAGCAATAAAAGGGCCTAAATCAAAATCCATAACCAATAGATAGATGATAATTCACCCCTTTTCTATTCTTGTTGTTCCCCAGAAAGGACAAAACACCTATAGTGATCAATAAAGGAAGGGATATCCCCACAAAAAAGCTTACACCTCCTTCATAAAATGATTAATCACATTCAGGATTTTTTCCAACTGATAACTCCACAATCTCTATCCCCAAATGACAATAGAAATTGAAAAAAACTAACAACAACAATGAACATGGTTATACATACCTTTCTTTAATTAAACTGTTGGGCACTCTCCAATCACAACTTTTACACAAGGAAGAAGTTGGTAGCAAGATAACTCCAAATGAGACTACTTACAACTATGCCCAGACCATGGGAAATCTGAGTTACTAGTATGTGGAGTCACAAATGGGCTCCCCACCATAAGAGACATCTAGATTTTCCTGATGATGGGATCATGACACTAATAGTGGGAGGCCCGAATATAATTCTCTATACAAGGAGTAGACATCCATTAGAAAATTTCAAAAGAACTTACATGACGCTCATATTGGGTCTCCCCACCATAAGAACCGTCCATCATAACTGACCAGCATGGGATAGTACATAACAAACCCAACATTTAAAGAGTTGGGACGACCACACTATTTGTCCACAGAGACTGGGAAACTGTACGCTAACAATGGGGATCATTATTTTTTACATGTATTTCTCAAAAATGGTCCCCACAAATTGTTCAAAAACCATATGATCAACCTATCTATACAGATTTCTATCCATAATCCAAAATCACAATCAAAACCAAAGGGGAAAGGAAATACATTGGGTGATAACGTGGTCACGCGACCCATTACCTCTTTCCACTAAACTGGAGAAACCGAAGAAATATGAATACACAAGAGGATTTAAATATTCCAATCATTCATACTAAGGATAAGAATTTTTACAATGGTTTGAATGACCTAGGGATTTCCCCTGACTACACATCAGTATCCCTCTGGGACATATGGATGGAGCTCAAATTAGTGAAGCATCCTCTCCCTTACATTTAGGTTTTATAAATCCCATGAACATGATATTATTCTTTAGTTTCCACAATCAACTACACCGCAAACCCTGATAGGTTTACCAAGACATAACACATTCCCAACTCACCATACCCTAACCAAACATTTCAAAGAAATATGGGCATAGAATACGCACACACATAAAAACATTTTTCATAAGGTGAGTAACAACATAAAGAAATGATTCATAAAAACACATTCCTCTGAAATGGTGGATAATGATTTTTTTTTCAGGGATAAAATACTGATAACATAACAACTTCTCTCAGAGGATTTCATGACCTTCGCCTTTACAGTCAAATGAAAACATACCATTACAGGGCATCACTAAACAAGACATTTTCAACTGAAAGAAACAATAAAAGGAAATGGACCTTATGCCAAGTCATCGAACAAAACACAATTAAAAAATAGGTCACAATAGTCTCTCATGACCATATTTCACACACTGGTGGTTTAACATAATCCCCTAATTCGAAAAGGTTATGAAGGACCCAAAGGCCCTCTTAGACACCATCTACAATGACAACCCTAGACTATATCCACCTTCGATGAATGAGGTAACATAAGAAACTAAGGTCTCTATCTACCTTCCATAAGAACTCTCTATCTAAAAGAGACTCCAAAAAATGATAGGAATTGGTTTAAACTCAATCTACAAATATCAAGAAAATTATTCCAAATATTGATCAAAAGGGGGTTCTTCTATCAGCGAAACAGACCTGGTTGCACATTAGTTGGGAAATAACCCTTGATGGGGGTGCACCTTATCCAAAGAGGGAACCCAAATACCCAACCAAGTGATTCCATTTGTAAAAACATGACACAATACATATCCTAACACATGAGGGGAACCGCTGTAAAAGCATTCTGAAACATATCTCTTAAAGAGTCCACTAATAAGCCCATCATCCCAGCTTACTGACCAAACATAAAACCAAATCACAGTAAAAAAAAGTGGGGTTCTTAGACTAAAAAATTCCCACAAAATCAACATTTTCAGAAAGACATAATTCACACCATCCCATACCAAAAATAAACACATCATGTTTTCCTTTGAAAACATTTCATTGAAAACAAACAGTTCAATAGTTAGCGTATCAACCAATGGTAATCCATGGTCCTCACACATGCATGTTTTTGTGCCACACCATGATCCATCCTTATATTAATCCCTTCACTCATCCAATCATGCCACCAACCATCCAACCTACCATGTAAACCATTTCTTATGGTCGCTCGAGAAAATACCAAATTTAGAAACAAAACTTCTTTATACTTTTCAAAACCAAAATGGTCAACCAGTATATCCTTTTTTCTCAATATTTATAAACACAAAATAAAAATAACAATTTACATCATACAAAACATTTCAGAAAGAAAAAATCATTCAAAATTGAACTGACATTCAATCTATTCACATAAATTTCAGAACATCTAATCCCATTAAAATACCCTTAAATTGTATAGAAAACTCTATTGGAAAAACTTTTTCAAATCCAACATTAAACTAATTTCAAAAATTCAATAGAGGTTTAAACATATCATTTTCCATTTCAAAACAATTCTTATAATTTAGTTCCACCATTTAAATAACCAGTAAATCCATTCTTTATTAGAAAACAAATTTACAAAAACGTTATGCTTCATAAATTGAATCCATTTTTTCTTTAAAACCAAAAATCCCAAATCCAAAAACTAATGGACAAAAAACAATTCATGATAAAACTATTTTTGGTGGGTGAATTGAACATATGGTTGAAAGCCGTATGCCAATAACATAAACATCACAAAGAGAGTTCGAGGGATATATCCCTAGCTCCACATGGCTTGCTAGGACATTTGATCTCACTGAGACCATTAACCCAAACCTATTTTCATTTCCCCAAATCATAATCAAACCATGTAAACAAATGGACCTATATAAATACTGACTTTTCCTAGAAACATGAATCCCATCATAAATTGTGCTTTCTAGGAACACTACCCAAAACAAGAATTTCATTTCCTTACAATCCAAGCTCTGGACTATCCCGAATCTTCCCCAGAAAACATAACCAAAAGAGAGAGAGCCTCCCTTTGGTATCATTATGACTTGAACCGAATCCAATTTCCATCAAAACTAGAACCCAAAATAGTCCATGGAAAGGCTTTAAGGGTGTTCTAGATCCCCACTAGAAGGAAAAAGTTTCTGAGTACCGTAAAATGAAATTCGGGAATGATTTACCCTAGTATATAAACATAAATCAACATTTTAAACCAATAAAACAAAATTTTGACTTTTCAAATAAAACCATATATTAAAAAAATTCAGATGTGAATTTCACAATTCAAAATAATGTTCAAAGACCATTACAAGGTTAAAAACCCAAAAAAGAATCCATGGAACCTCCCCATGGAAAGAGTAACCACCCTCAATCCATCTCTAAAACACATTATCATGAAGGACCGCTAAAAACCCAAACCATTGGCACAAAAGTTTAACCCAAACATGAAACAAAAAAAACCTAATCTACTTACACCCAATGGAGTAAGTAGGGTGTGAGGGAAAGGCCATCAGGATACCACCACTAAGAGATTCCATGTGATAAACATTCAATGATGAAAATAATTCACTTTTTCATAACATGAAATGCTCGTAAAAATTTTTAAAGATGAAACTTTGAAAAAAAATAGATTTCAAGTTGGATATTTTAAACAATCAACACATTTAAATAAAATACCAATGATACCAAATTTCCATCCCAACATACTATATTCTGATGGTATGCATCAATCATCAAATTTGCACAAGCATTAGGAAATTACTTATATGCACTAGCTTGCTATGTGTCTCCGGTATCTTGTATATCACGGAATGTTAGCATCAAAATATTTGTTCTAATGAACATGAGCTACTAGTAGGGATCCTAACCATAAAATAGTAGCCCTGCATCATCAACGTCATCAGCATCATGGTCTAGTTAGTGTTTCCAGTGTCAAACATGCAACATGAAACTAAGGCCAAACCCCACATGATCACTAGAACACTAGTAGATGTCCACCAAACTAGATATTTGGGTTTCCCTCTTGTTCTCAAATAGTTTCAACAAGCCATGAAATACAATTTTCAAATGAATATACCACATACACCTCAAAAATTCACCAAACACACAACATGTATCTCACACAAGTCACATAATCCCCCTTTTCATTCAAATTGATTTTCATAACATACTCACACCAAAATATCATAAAACAATTCTCACATCTATTTAATAATTAAAAAATCTTTTAAAAATTTATATAAAAAATTCCCAAGATAGTCCAATTCCCATGAAATCCCACACACAGATCACATAATACTTATTTCATGAAAAAAATTAATTTTTCACATCACACTCACACAAAACATCCTACAAACATGTTTCACACCATTCTTTCCATTAGATAAAACATTTCAACAATTTATAAAATATTCAAAAAAGTGTTTGACATCTTAAATCACCACTTCACATTTCACAAACACATCTTATGTGAACAGATTCAACAAACATGTACTTGTCCATCAACTTCCCAATTTGTTTAACACAACAATTCATTTTAAATTTTTACAAAAAAATCTAAATGAGTATAACCATTTTTTCACACAAAACCAATTTTCAAACCTTGTTTCAAGGATAAAATCACACCAAGACCCTGAAAAAGCATAATTTAAAGCCAAAAAAGCATTTATTAAACCATTTTAATATGTTATAAAACAATACCAACCATTACTACAAGAGTTACATAAAGGAAATAAGCAATTTGAAGAAAAAGTGAACGTATAAATTTTTCCACTTAACAAACTCCATCAAAAATGGTTTTTTCATAATGCACTGAAAAGAAAGAACATTCAGAAAAAATAAATCAATCATGATAAATCAACAATAAATTCTTACACATGGAATCACATATAAAAAGAGTTGAAATCCCCAAATATTGGTGTGAAACATCAATCACACCACCACTGCACCTCAAAAATGATAAAACAAACCTAAATCCTCAAGATTTCACAAAAATGGATCAAATTTAAAATGTAGGTAGAAAACCAAACATCTAGAAATTAAAGAACTCATGAAAGGGTGAATGAAACTGTAAATAAATAGAAAAAATCAAAGAGACAAAGACTTAGTTGCATTATTTGGATGATTCCCCCATCAAATAGCCCTTTAACCTTGATTTAAGTGTGGTAGACAGAGCATAGAGGATATCCGTGGGGTTAGGGCATGAAATGGGAAAACATTGGTCGGATAAGGGTTTATTACGAAAGGGAAAAATGCTAATTACAAAAGATTTTTAATGACCTGGACACATTTTCATGGTTTACCTTCATCGTTCAATAAAATTTTCTGTCCAACCATGCGGAATGCTATAGCCACCCAAAACACATCCATTACACTCCAATTTAGGTGGGGGTCCAAGGGGGAAACCAAGGGTTGATGATAATCCAAGTATAGTGGAGAAAAACTCCCAAAATAAACCATCGTTTTCACCCCAAAACTCATCCAAAACAAGGCTAAAACCCACATCAACATCTTACAACACAACTGGTACCCCAACGAGTGTCACTAATCCAACTCCAAAATAGCACAACCTCACACTATCCCCTAGATAAAAGAATATTCCAGAAACCATAGAAGATCCCCATGACTAAATTCATAGATGAAAAACATGAGCGGAGTCAAAATTTCATACCCGAAAACCTAGAAAAAAGGATAAATCCATGAACCAAAAAAGGATTTGAAACAAAGAATGGAATTAAAAATCCTTGTGTTACAAGGTGGATTGTATATGATCAATGCTCTAGGTCCACGAATGAGTTTCTCTAGATTGGTTCATGGAGTTCCCAATGTTGTGAAAAACCCCATGATTATCTTAACACATTTAATATGTAGGCTTATATTTATTCATATTATTTTTCCCAAACAAAATCCACTATTCCTCACTTGGATAAAATTATCCCCAAGCCCTTTAACATTAGATTTCTTATCATTTCATGGTTAAACAATGGTGTTATTAAATATATAAGGACGAATATTCATAGTAAAATATTAATTTCATTTTAAACTATCCTTATTACTCATTTTCCTCTTAACTAATTACTTGATAATGGATATAATGACATTGGGATACACGTGGATCATTTTTAATCGATTATTTTTCCTTTTTTGTATTTTTATTGGTTGAGATGTTAATTTTTGGGTTTTCTTGGGGACATATAAATTCACCATTTGTAAATGTGAAAAGGATTATGATTGGTGGTCCCCTGTAGAGATATTTATATTTTTAGTTCTTATTTAATTTTTTTTAAAAGAATGTTATTATCTTTCAAAATTTTAATCATTTATAAATAATATTTTTTATAGGATGGATGTAATTTTTTGGGTTTATAAAATACGAATGGGGCTTCATTTTTTTTCAAATTATGATGTTTAATTATGAAATCAATGGTGATTAATTGTTTATATAAGGTATTTGTTGGATCATTGAAATTGGAAGTTGATTTTTGAAGGGTGTTTTGGTTTGATAAAGGTGTTTTGAAACATAGTTTTAAAATAATGACTATTATGGACAAAATGAAACTTATAAAAAAATTTATTGGAAAATGAAAACCCCTTGAAAAAGTCCACATATAATTTTTCTTACATTTTTGATGTATGTAATGGTGCTTAGTAAATTTTTTTACATTTGGAGTTATCTTAAAGAAATAATGGTTTTTAATTTAATTTGAAATCTGGGTGAGTGTGTGAAATATACTAATATGTATGTATATATACGTGTGTTTATATATTTATTTATCTAACCTTCCTTTTTTGTATCATGAGAGACCATGGGTTTCTAGTAGTGGACCCTAATGAAACATGTTGCACAATATATGGATAACAGTATAGATTGTGTCCCTGATATATATTTTACTTCTAGTACTGAATTTTTCACTATGAATAGAGTAGTGAGGGTAAAATTATTTTTTAGGAAGGTGATTTTTTACTAAAAAAATTTCCACGATTTTATTTATGTTACCTATGTATTAGATTTTCTCATAAGTTCTTAGGTTCCCATGAGGGCTCATTTTTAGGTACAAAATTATCTATTACAAATGAAACATTTCATTAAGATATATATTTTTAATATATTTAATATTTCTTATAATTATGTTATCATTTTTTAACATTTGGCTTTCCATTGAAAATTATTCTCAATTCGATTTCCATAAAAAGTAGTTATTTCGATATATAAAAGGGATATATTATTATAACATTGACAAGAAATATATTTCCCAAATAAATAGAAGACATATTTTTTATATATTTTTCAATGTAAATTTAAATAATTCTACTTTTAAGGAGTTGTTATGGATTGATGGGTTGTTTCTTATTGTGTTTTATACATAATAACTTCCATCATTATATGTTTCAAATTTATAACATAGACACAACAGGTTGGCCTCAGATTCTTTTTTTGGTTATGTATGGAGAAAAGTGAATGTGTTCCATTGGAGGTATAAAGATAGTTTTTGTTGATTCAATATCCTGGAAGTATTGACTATTATTGGTTTCTAGTTGTACTAAATTATCAAATCTAGTATATTTATTTTTTTTCTATTTCATTTTAGTATTTAATTTCCTTTTATATTATTATCTATCAAATTTACATTCCAAATCCATGTTTCGTTTTAAAATTAAATTTTAATGGATAGGTAAATTTTATGGAATGGTCACACAGGTTTTTTGGTGTAATTATTTTTATGTATATTTATTTATTAATTTAAATAATTCATATTGTGATTTATTTTGTTCCATAGGCCCCAATTACTAGACTTTAGATATATATAATGAACCTCTCCTATGCTAGGGTTAAATTATTGTTCCACTTCTTGGGGTTTCCTTTGTTGGTTTCTTATGAAATTTTATCAGATCCATGGTTTTTAAAATGTTCTATGTGTAAGATTCACCATTCTATTTTGGATCTCTTATATAATGGAGATATGATCCCCATGATTTAATCTACTGGTGAAATTTAATTTTTATATTTAATTCTACTTGGGATTAAGCTTTTGTATGAATTATATTCTATGAAGAATGGTTTTTGAATTCAATATCCTATTTTTGATGTATTCAAGATGCTTGGTTATTTTATTATTATTTTTGTGTTTTTTAAAATATTCATAGGTCTTTTTAATAATCTATATACACTAGGTGAATATAGAATGAATTAATTGGATGAAAATTATTTTCAATTGTTTGGAAAATTGTTTAGAGGCCACAAATACCCCTTTTGATAGTTTATAATGAGCTACTCATCATTAGTGTGTGGTTAGCTATACTATGATACCATACCTAGTATAAATTATTATTCTTGTTGTTGTTTGTGCTTTTGATTGTATGTGGTTTTACATTAAAATTTTTACTATTAATATTGGTTTATAATTATTTCTGGTTTTTAAAATGGGATGAAAAACTTAATTTTATTTATCTAAACATAGTTTCAAAAATAAAAACCATGTGTTATTTTAATATGATATTTAAATTCAAAACAATATTAGATTCATTTATTTATTGTTTTAAAAATGAAATAAAATTGGAAAACATACATGATTTCATATGATATTATTTTTTTTCATTATTTATGTACCTTTTTATTTTATAAATTTTTATAACAAATTATAATATATTATTTTGAATAAGGTGCGGCTCATGAAAAAGATGTTGTTTTAAAATATGGGTATATAGAGTTTATGGAAATGTATGAAGTGAATTTTTGTTATTTAATTTGATTTTTTATTAAAATAATGGACAATGTGACTTTATATAAATGAAAAGTAACACTAATTTTTATTAATGTTTATATGCATGGGTATTGTTTTAATTAATACTTTGATATATGTTAATTTATTCAGTATTATATTTTTGTTTGAGGTATTATGGGGTTTTAGGGTTGTTGGGAAAGTTTTTTAAGGATGCTTTTATAATTTATATTCAATATTATATATTTTTAATTTTTTTATAATCTTGATTTTTTTCTGCTTATTGATTTTAGAGAATTCCCCAATGAGTTTCAAAGTATTATTTTAAAGGATTGTCATATTGTTCACAACATACATTCCCATTGGTTTATCATGACCCATCAAAGTTGATTGTATTATCTATTCATTAATGGATCGTAGAGTTAATTCTCATATTAAAAAATAATAGTATTTCATTTGACGGTATTCAAATAAGATTTCTCTTTGTTTCCATGGGAAACTAGTTTATCAGAAAGAGATGGAATGATTTACTAGTATTAAATAGATCTTTATCTGACATTAAATCTTAAGATAACTTAATATAAGGTTCACAAAATTCATGATGGATATTCCATGTTGAAAGTTATTGAATTCAAATAGTATGATAAAAAATACCACTCATTAGAAGGGATAATGTCATTTTTAATCTTTAATATTTGAATAAATGTATGAAATAATTGAATGTGAATTTGTTATATAGCCTTAACTAAGGTAATGGATGATTTTTTGGAAAATTGTTATTAATTGACAAAGATGATTTAGTAAATTATAAACCAATCCATGGATGAACCAGTGAAGGTTTAGTAATTTAAAATAGTTCCAAATTAAAACAAACTATTAATGGTATATTTTCATGGCCATAGAAATTATGAAGGCCCAGTAAAGAAGGATATGTTGAATTAAATCAGTTTATAATGGTTTATATAATTGATAGGGGTAAAACATATCTCTTGGTGCATCAGATGATGATATTGTGATGGGAAGAAAATAAATATATTTTCATTGTTATTCTGTTGAGGCATTATGTGACCTTCTAGTGAAATATTTTCAAATTCCAATAGAATCATGTCTACGGTCTTCCATTTATGTTTAATGAAAAGGAATAATATAATTTTATATCAATCAATATCATATATCTACTATACATGTGGTTATATGTGTCGTCTAAATTATTTCTATAAGAGAGTTTCACATCAAACAGCAGGATATAGTTGTAGGATATTTAAATATAACTAGGTTTAACATATTTATCATGGTGTTTATGGGGACACTATACGATGTTTTACATGTTTTTCCAAAAAAATTATTATTCGTTGTTATAGATGTATTATTTTGATTGATTCATCTTATGTATTTATGTGAATTTGTTTATAGTTGAAATTGTATGTGGTGATATATATATTTTGAAATCATTTTTAGGTTTCTTGTACTATAGACCATACCATTTAATCATTTGGTTCACTGGATGGTGGGATATAATTTTATTTCAAAAGGTTATGGTTAAATGATAATTCCAAATATTTTTAGAGAACAGATTAGAAGAATATTTTTCTAAACTCTATGATCATTTCACATTGTATAATATATTCGATATGTGATTTATATTTTTTGGGTTACGTAACTATCCCTCTCCTACCCAACATGTTTCTATCCAATCATATGTTTTATAAAATTTAATTTTATTGCTGATAATAGGGATTATTACATTACAAGACTACATTTTTCATATTTTTATTATTGGGTTTAGGTGATCCACACTTTCAGACATCTTTTAAAGGACTCTAATTTCACATTCTTTTAATTTGTTGATTCATAATTTTTGAAATATTCTATGTCATAGTATTTTATATTGTGTGATGAACTATTTTTCTGATACTTAGTGCATATGAGTATACTCAATTTATATTAGTTCTTAATCAGGTTCCTCAATAATGTTCTCTATAGAATAATAGATAATCATTACATGAATACTGTCGTCATAAAAATGACAAGATCTTCATGTATTGATTTTGATCCTCTATATTTTTGAGTGATTTATAAAATTATATAGAATTATGGTTTGGATAATTTCATCACCACAACGTTTTATTAATATATTATTTTATTCATTTTTTATTATCTATAATTTTTTTCTCCCTTCAAGTTGTTTTTTTTATTTTGAAAACTTTTGGTTTCATTGTATGACACATGGTTAAGGCGTACAATTAGTATTATACTTTCCAAAAATATTTAATAATCCTACAACATTTATATAGAAAAATTAATTAGTTTCCAAAATATTATACTATTTATTTGGCGAACCTATATGTCTTTCTCTTGGTCCTCAATTCAGGCTCACATAGTTGGTTCATAGTTTGGCCAACCATGGAGCCAAATATAGATTTTTCCCATCTCATATATAATGAAATTGTACCCTTATAAGCCTATATGGGTTTGCCCCAAATTGCACAAATCTCGCCATATTTCCCTTATGGAACCCCTTGAACCACTGTAAAATTTTCTTATATCTCCAATATGTGAATTCTTGATTTTTTTCATTCATTGAAGAATCCTATATTTAAATAACTCCTAACCAATTTGACCATCCTTATAGAATAGTTTCCTCATTAATTGTTTTTCTATCATGGATATGGTGTGTTATGATATCATGTGATATGATTTATAAATGAGGGGTCTAGTGATTTAGGGTTATTTATTATTTGATTCAATATGCTAGTCCAAATTTAGGTGATAAACAACCCATTTTAAAGGCAGCAAGGTTTATGTCAGTTTCTCATTATCATATCTCATAAAATTCTGATCGATGATTTATTATCGGTTTTAATTCATGTTTTAGGAGTTTAAAAAATGATATCATTTATAATAAGTTTCACTATATAAAAAAATCTGTTTATTTTCTAGTTTTATCAAATACACATTGTTCTTTACAATTATCCCATGTATAAGGTCAATATTTGGAATCCCTTATTTTGAACTATATAGAATAATGTCTAGTCATATTTATGAAATTATCCGTTGATTATCGAAGGAATTTGGGTTTTAGAATTTTTTTTCCTTAATTTATTATTAATTAATTATGTGGATTAAATTAAATGTTCTCAATTATTTCATTTTAATAAGAAAACTGATTGCAACATTCACACATATTATGAAATTGAATTGTTAATTGTTGAATGAATATGATGGTTTCTAACGAAAGGGATTATGATTTTTTATGAATGCTCTTGATAGATTGGGGGCTATTTATTATGATTGTATCATATGGGAGGGTGTTACTTATTAGAATATATATATATATATATTTATTATTTCATGAGATGAGATCCATTTTATATTTAATTGGAATAAAGGGGTTCCTTGGCTAGAATCCATGATAATGTTGATTCTCTAGTTCATGGTCACAAAATGGATAGTGTCCCAAAGATGAATTTAATTTACTTACCATATTTTGACCCAAGTTTAGACTATCTATTGCATCACTAAGTCCAAGGGATAATTAGTTTTTATCTGATTCCTTTATTTATTTCTATTTCGATTGTGTTTTCCTATATAATTAATTAAGCTACTTGATTCACATGAAGATTATTTTCAATTTGTTATATCTTCCATTAACATTTAATTCAAAACTCAAAATGTTCTTCGTTAAAGAATTTCCATTCTAATTTAAAAGTTTATCCTTGTATCACATTACACATTTCATTGAAAATGATCCAGAATGGTTTGTAATAAAAAAGATGATGCTAGATGTTTGAAAAGGTAATAGTTTTTATGAAATTACAAATTTACATGTTTTAAAAATAAATGAAACACACACACACACACACTCACATATATTTTATAACTAGATGAAATTAATTATAATTATTGGGAGTATTTATAGGCCAATGATTGGATTCCTACTAGGAATTATATCTCAAACCTATCATCATTATGGGTTTAGCAATTTGGAATTTGATGTGGTAGGTTTGTATTGTCTTCTTAGATTCAACTCGGATTGTTCTTATAAAAAATGATTCCCTCAACAAAACAATATAGTATCTTCATACCTTGGATCATTTATTTATTGACATTTTAATATATCAACTTCAAATAATTTTTTATAAAAAATTAATGGATCATATTTGGTTTATTTTTTTTATTATTTTAATAACTATTATTAAACTACACGTTATTTTTAGTTCTCACTTTTGGTTTGGTGTTTAATTTTTAACTACTTATTTAGTGACACTACTATAAAATGTGCGAAACATTCACATTGGTTGTATTGGGTGGAACTTTTTTGATTTATATTTAATCATTATGGAGATAATTCATCAAATGAACTATATGATTCCAACTGAACAACTTTCCTACCCATGGTGATTTGGAACATGCCTTAGGTGTGTCACATGAATTGTCATGTTCCTAGCTAAGGGGTCGCCCATGTAAGATCCAAAGAAGATATTTAGTATCTTCTTAAACACTATATAGTATTCCATGTTCTCATAATAAACATTAAGGATACATAATATTATAAATAATTAATCTACTATTTATGTATCATTCATCATGATAATTTATATTCCTATTGTAAAAACCATTATCTTACCATGATTTTCCGGATACATTTCCATCATAATTTTTTTTAATTTATCCCATTTGTCATTTTCTATCTATATATCATAAACATTGAGAACATAATCTTTTAAATGAAGAAAAATGTTCAATTATGGGAACAACCATCATTCTACATATTTCTCATATCTAATATTATCATTATAGTACCTATTACATGAGGAAAAAACAATCATTGGATTCCTATGAGAAAATAGTAACATACAAAGAATATATTAAAACATAATATATTTTTATATGTACTAATTATTTTTTACAACTGTGGGAATGTTGATTTTGTTCATTGCATTAATATTTTCCATGTCAACAACTTAAATTTTTTGACCAAATATTTAATATTTAAGGAACATAATATCAATTATGAAAAATGACAAAAAAATGTCAGAAGAGTTTAATGACCTATATTGAATAATAATTCATTCTTTTATAACATAAAAGTATACTAATAATTATGTTTCACATATTTTCATGGATTCATAAATATAGATCCATCAATAAGAGGGGTAGAGGTGAATTAGTGGACTACTAATCTATTTTTTAATGTTTTTATTTAATAAAAAATAAATACCTTTGACTTGTTGGAGGGATAAATCTCAATGTAAAACACATAGACTCATAATGAGGAATAAGAAAATGAAGGATACAAGTTGTCTAAGCTTAATAAATGAAAACATATATAAAATCCATTATAGGATATGGATTCACCTGACATTTTATAGTCTACATGAATCAAAATAGTATAAAAAGTAGTTGGTTATGTCAATTTCTCGTAAAAAAACATTTCCATATTTGCATAACCATTCTGAAAAGTTTCAGTATCAGCATACAAAATATTAGGCCTTGTATTATAGATATCACTTTATTTTTTTCACTTAAAAATAATATATTATAATTCATAATGTTTTCTATGTATAATACATTTTACATAAATCATAATCAACGCATGTCATGGGTGTGATGATTACACATATAATTTATTTGTGTACTGTATCTATTCTTAATCCTTTCATATTTTCACATATATGAGTACTCATATTTTTATTCTTCTTCTCTCATATTCTCTATTTCTATGCTCACTTAAAAAAATCATACTCAAATTTTCCTTCACTAAAAAATACTCTCAATTATTCCCTATGATGAGTAAGGAATGAATCATATTCGGAGTCTTACAATGAAAAATCCTATTCATGGAGTCAAAAATAAAATTTCAAAATAAAAATTATTATAACTTGATCCATCGACAATAATACATTTTTCAACAACACAACATTCATATTTTTATATCTATAGAATTTTTTAAAAAACCATGACACGAAGACATAACATATAATGTTGAAAACCAGTTCTTTTGACCAATTTGAAAACTTCTTGCCCATTTGAAGGGAGAAAATATTATTCCTGTTTTGACCGATATATTCCTCTCTCCGTGGACCTCATGAAAAATACCTGATATTTTTATCAAGAAATAAAGACGTAAATAAACATTATTGTATGATAATTTAATATCATGATATTTAATCCATATATTATATTCTTATGTATCATTATTTTTAAAAATTCATTGAAATCGTCTTTTATGAAATGTATCTTCTGAACGAGTCAGTTAGCTTATTTATATATCATATTTTGTGAAATTATAGTAACAATAAATATTATTGTATATTATAGGGTGAAATATTATATATCATAAAAAACATCATATGAATATATTACATCATTAGTGTAGCCCTTATATATTTTCTATGTCTCAAGGATGTCCTTTATGTATTGGGAAATTTACTGATATGAATTATGGGTCTTTTACAGATTTCTAGGTTATCTACTCAGATTTAATATTATGATAACTAAGAATCACTTAAATATATCCTCAATATCCTCTAGATTTAATATGACAAATATTATGTTTGGATTTAACTCATATAAAAAACATTACTTCCTAAAAATATCATTTTTATATGGATCAGTATTATTCAAAATGAAATTAATATTGCTGAATTATTCCACGTAATTATTCAAATTTGATATAATCATTAATATGATATCGTTCATTGAATGTTCTATATTTATTATTTCAAAAATCTACATTTATTCTTTTAAAAATATAGTTTTAAAGTGTTAATATTTTATAGATTTTGATTTATAAATTTAATCAAACATAGGAAGAGAGTAATTTCATGTGTCACTACAAAATCTGAAATATTCAAACAAACACTACTATATTCATGAATTCATATATTGATTTTCCATAATCTAATAGAATTATTTCAAAATAACTAAAATAAACACAAAAATAGTGACTCAACATTACCTCAATTGAAACACTTTATAACACATGTCTTTGAACAAAGTTAAATTGTTAACTGAAAATAAAAAAAAATCAATATATTCAATCCTTTAATTCTTTACATTATTTTATTCATTAAATAATTAACTCATTATTAGTTTATGGTATCATAAATATCACTATTATATACTTATATATAATTTTTATCCCAATACATGTAAAATTATTACAAGTTTACACTATCTCTAAGTGATCAAATATTCACATTTCAGTGTAAAAAATATATATTTCAATCCATTCACACTAATAGTTCCACATGGTTTACATCTTTATCTATCCCCAATTTGGTCTCCCAAACACAATTATACATCCATTATGATTTCATCTGACATGAAACTAATAAATATTTATTTAATAATTAAGATTTTCCCTATAATTAACCTTGAGGTATTAACTCCTCAAATATCATCACATATTAATACACAAACATAATAAATCATAATTTTTATAAAAAACTTAATTTGGAAATTTTAGTTATACACCATTAAATGATGAAATATATTATTTATTTTTTAGACAGTGGGTATCCATAAATATAGGGTAACAAAATTACATATGATATATATTAAATTCTTTGAATGATAATTATGAAATATGAAGGAGTAAGGATCCTGGAGATGTGGAGAATCAACATCAATGTTTTTTATCATAAAACTGAAAAAATGGATTTAAAAAAATATACAAAAATATATAAAATAATCAAACAATAATTTGTGCACATGGGGAACCATAGTAGTCCTAATGGACCCCTACATAATTCCTTGTAGACCCCTAATGTGTTCTTAGTGGTAAGGTATTAGAAAATTTATCTCTCATACCACTAAACTATTTTTTTTAATTCCACTAATACATCATTAGCCCATATGCCACCCACATAGATTTACTATGAGTTATATATACAGAATCCATACATACCATTATAAAAGAGGTTTTATTATAGGGATTAGGTTTTGAACAAAAATATGGTGAGACTATACAGTCAAAATTTTATTAATAAATGAAAAATGGAAAATATTATTGTCAGAAGGCATAGGAGGCAGAAAATACTTCTACGAAAAACACTTGTTGAAAAATATATGAAAATAGTAATGAATTTAGAGGGGTTTTTTGAGAAATGTATGTCCATCACCATATGCCTCTACATCAACCAAGACATGACAATTGTCAATAACCAATAATATAATCTGAATCTAGCCTCTATAATTGATCACCTTGATATAGAATTTGAAACCAAATTTTCTTCTTTATATACACATGTAAAAACAATATAATGTTGATTAAAAAGATGAATATATTCAATAAATGTCGGAAACATTTATTAGTGAATAGTCTATGAGTATCTTCAAAGGATTTCAACTACCAAACTTGAATCAGATTCCATTCATATATCTCACTGACCATAATGAATAGTCTTTCTGATCATATTGATTTTAGAAAACAATTTATCATAAATCACATGCTCATTCTAAAAGAAATGATAATATCATCCTTTAATGAGGCTCCAAGAAGCATATAATATAACACAACACCCTGATGTTCCCGATGAACTTGATGCCACCCAATCCTAAATGAATTACATAAATTTAGAAATTAGAGGTATATACATAAAGGGAAAATCAACAAGTATCTTTTTAAAACAACCCTTAACACCATAAAATTTTAGAATTATAAGATCATAGAATACATTTTTCATTGATCTAGTATAATTATTGTCTGTGGTCAGAACTTCGTTGTAAATAGCACTGATTATAGCATGTAGTGACATGAAATGAGTCTCAATGGCCCAATAATTCCATTCCTTCCCTATGAAAGAGACTATAATTGTTTTAATGGAAGATAGAAGGCCATGTACTTGATCACTAAAATCATCAATAGTGATGAATGTCATCAACTAATCAAATTTCTCAAGATAAACATTGTATTAAAAACGTATTGAATATATTTTCATAATATATAGGTGAATAATGAAGAAGGAAATAAGTTTTCAAGGGATTCATCAACATTTTGTCATAGATGACATGCTGGGGCAATGATAAACCATTCCTTTTGAATCAAACAGTGTAAAGGTATCCTCAACATATAAATTATATAGAAAATAACATACATAACATTTAAAATATAGAGAGTTATATAGACTAATATCCAATAATTAATTATAAGGGTGCCATTAAAATTGTATATATAATAGTTTATACTGTTGAGAATCCATGTTAAACTGGGTTTATAGACTAACATTTATTTTATAAAACATCGTTGACATGAATTGGACAACCAATGTGTGTCACAAGGAATTTATTAAGCCCAAAATCCAATAAAAACATGAGGTGCAATGAGCATACACCAGATGTGATGTAGGGGGAATAAAATCATATTTAATGAGAAATAAAATGCAATGAACCACTTTCGGAATGGGCCAATAAGAGGGTGCTTGTAGTCCCAATCTTTTCATGTAGAGATGTCATAAAAGGGATCCATTTTTTCAGAGAGCAAAAACTGGGCAACACCAAGTTTTCCTAAATCAATTGATGCCCAAAAAATCAAATATCATGTAATCCATTTCCTCTGATGTGTTACACTTTGAGAAGTATGGAGCCGAAGGTGTGTCAAAAAGTACTAGAAGAAAGAGCTACCTCATATTTTGATCAATTTTTAGTGATTCCTATTGGGTGGAATTTTTCTAATATCTCCTGCACATCCTCTCATGAAATATTCTAGTTATAAAAAAATAGCATTACTAACCATGTAACCAAATATGATCTATTTCCTTACACATATAATGTTCCTCATGACCATAAAGGTATAGTATGCTAGGATTAGAGATTAATTTTTTAAGAACAATCTATGTGTGTTCAGTACCACTACTAATTATAGAGAAATTAACAAAAGTTCTTTAGAAACAACACAAAAAAGACTATATAATAAGAAGAAGGTCAGTCATCAACAAAAAATAGTGAATAAGTATGCTTGGTGTAGTTTCAGTCAATGGGGGGGGGATAAATCCATAAAAGGCTGTAATAAACATGTCTCTAGTCTAGAACACACAATGATTATAAGTCATAGTGAAAAAACCATTGACAATAAAACCAAAGGTAAATAGGAGGAATCAAATCCAAGGTATGTCCCCATATTTTATATTTCAATTCATTATGTATCCGTCACCCATCCATTATGAACATGTGTTTTATGACATAAATATATGTTTCAGCAGATATACCACGATGGACACAATTCTAGATCTATATATTATCTTGTTCATCCATCCATGCTCCATATTCCTCCCCCCATCTTCTTCTATACAATTGGAATCTCAGTGTATATAATCATTTTTCGTGTCATATTCCTCATCTTCATTTGATAATGCAACTGGTTCCACAAAATTTTTTGGATCCTCGACATCCTTCCTAGAGGCTTGGAAGGATATTTTTACTATTGTTCTTTCTATATCAGAGTTGTCTCCATATTTCCTAGTCATCTAGGGATTTTGGGTAATGAATCCTTCCACCCCCACCAGGGGGTTTTTTCCATTACATGTAATTGATTTGTGGTAGACATCTTAAATTTGATATGATGGGACATATTCCTATTTAAGAGAGTTATCCGAGACATCTCCTTGATTTCTATACCATGTGTCATGTGCATCGAGCTAATTACCTTGATCCACCTCCATGGAAACGGGGGTATTGTGGTCACTGGTGACAGTTAGAACATCCTCTGGGATTCCAAAAATTTCTTTATTTTCAGTATGATGTGCAATATTGACCAAAATATCCTTATTCACATCATTCATAGGCCATTAATGAGAAGATCTAGTTGGGACCATATCATCCTTACTCCCATCCATTGCAAAATTATTCTTTCCTTTTTCAATCATAGTGTGTCCCATGACCTCAATACCTACATTGGTTTTGCCACAAACATTAATGGTATGTCCCAGTTTGAAAAATATTTTAGTAATATGGGTGTTTTTAGTAGAAAAGTTGTTGAGAGAATCTATGTTCACCAATATGCATCCAAATGTGAGATGGTAGATCCTGATATACATTGATTTACAAAAAAAATTCATGCAATATATGGCCTTTGAAGAGTCCGTGTCACTGAGTCTAGTTTCAAATAGTTTCCAATGAGCATATAAATCAGAAACAAAGTATTTTGTTTGAACAGATGAAACAAAAGCCTAGAAAAACCAACTTAGATTAGAACAATATGAGATTTGTAAAAGGGATCAGAATACTAGGTAAATTTGAATATGTTCATGGAAGATCCTCCAATATACCATGACTGCTTCACCAAAAGATGATTGTAGTCCTCTTCAAAAAATAGCGATCTAGGGGGCCAATACGAAACCCCAAAAAACCAATGGAATCAACAGATGAACATAGAAATTTCAATGAGGGAATGTGATTAAAAAATTTACAAAAAAAATAAGAAAATGAACATCTATAGCAAGAAGATTTACCTCACATGTTTAGAAGGAAATCGTTAATTGACCATGGTGTCAAAAATACATAGGGTTGACATGTAATTCAGAATATGCCAGGACATTTTGGGGCAACAATATCAAGTCCATCAGTGGTCTCCCTATAACCACATCCGTTAAGGATAAAATATTTGAAGTTGGGTTACCGTCACCCTAAATCAGGGTGACCTCATGTTCATCATGAGACAACCTCTCCATATTATGGTCATGCATCATTCTAGAGGAAAGAATCCATATTAGTATACTGATACATGTCAAACTCCAATCATAAATGATCTGTTAACAGTTTTTGTGCACATACATTACATTATATATCATCAATTGAATGATCCTTAATATGTTGATGAATTTACACATCATCTATAATTAGTCATGAGAACCAATTAGTTCACAAATAGTTATGTGAATTCATCTTATATATAATCCAGTTTGTTCCTTGTATATTAAATTATAGGTATAACTAATAGCTAGACCAACTGAGGAGGGGATACACATAGAATACCAATTTAACTGTTTAATAAAAAGTATACTTGAGAGAAATTATAGGGAAGAGTACCTGGATGAAAGGATGTTTTCCATTATCTTTTTTATAAGACTCACATTGAAGATCCACGATCCTTTATTCCCATTACCCCCAAATTCACTTGTTTGTCATAATATTTATTGGCCATAATAATTATATTCTTCTCATGAATAGATGAAGTCCAAAAATATTTATTGATTTATGACACGCAAACCATTAATAATAGTTCTAGGACATATATATATTGAATATGTATACATTATTATAATAGAGACAACAAATATTTTTATATGAAACCCTCCCTTAGTGAGATATTTATTTTACCATTCCATGATTCCGTTTGATTGATAATCTTAGAGAAGATTTTCCCTCTAGGAAATATTCTACAATTACCATAAAAGATAGGCACTCCATTATATATAAAAGAGATGGATCTTATTCTAATACCAATAACACATAGGACATGTTCCAATTAATTACCAAACAAAAAAATTGCTTCAATGTTTTATAATATATAATTAACATAAGAAATTGTCGTTATTTTAGTTACAAATTAGGATATTGTCATCATCATACAAAATGTTTGAGTGTTCAAAATGTTTCTTTTCAACCTTTATTTTATGATCTAATAGTCCATGTAAAAGGTCATTAAGAAAATTATTCATGTAGTCCTTATAAATAGAAAAGGAATGTCCAGATTGTTGTTCCCCCTCTCTCACCCCTATAAGGTATAGAATAAACTCTTTGGAGACCCATTATGAATAACATAGAAAATGGAACTCTTGAGAATTGAATTTATCATATTGATAAAGTCACTAGAAAACCCATGATGTCTCTTTTTGTAAAAACCGAAATTCCATTTTTTTGTATCAAAATAATATATATATCAATAATAAAATATAAATTTTCACCAGTCACTATCATACTCCTGATGATAATGTACTATGATGTAATGTGAATAATATTGTGAATTGTACTTCTATGAATAAAACAAAAATATTTATATTTAATAAAAATCATAGAAATACTCCACCTAAATTAATAGTTATGAATGTTCTAATCTGCATTTCAATTGAGTTCTGAATACGTATTTATCTTAATTCCATGATATCCAGAGCATTCTTCATGCTAGAAATTAGATAAATAATGTTTTAATTCACTCTATATGTAATAGAGGAATGATTAAAAAATTATTTAACATAATTTTACTACTCAGTGTGAAAAATTACCATGATGAACATAAAAAGTTTATAGAAAGACTTCTGATCCTACATAACTGTCAATGTTTATAGAAGAGAGAGCATCCATGAATTTATTCCCACTAGGTGATTGAGTAAGAAATATATTTTGGTAGTCATCAAGAGTAGGAGTGATATTTTTTGACCATTTGGGGTATTTACATCACCTTTTTCAATAAGAAATCTTTAAAATACCTACTCACAACATTATATATCTCATTCATAGAATTGAATATCTCCCCATTAATCTTGAGAGTAGTGAGACCTCTTTTATAATTCTTCTCTAAATTAATGCAATGAGAAAACATTTTGTTCTTATCTCCCCAAATCAACCTCCTAATTTTGAATTGTTTTTGGGAATGGTTATCCATGATAGCCAAGAAAACATGAATTTCAGAATGGAAAATAATCTCATCCCTAGAATTCGACTACTGATTTATATTTCACCATTCTAACTAAACCATATGATTTTTCATATTCTTAATATAAATATAAATATAATGGAAGTATGATTTTCTATATTCCATTAGACTTTTTATACATTTTTTAGTTCATTTACAAAATTTGTAGTGGGATTACGAGGAAATCAACATTCTGAGAATCATTGATTCGTTCCCTCCAACCATGTGTAACTAGAAATAATTTTTAAAAATTTATGATATAGGACTGATCATAAAATATTGATAAAAATATCCATCTGTACAAGACTACGATCGGAGTGAATCTTATGTAGAGTGATATGAGAGATGAAATATATCCTCACTCTTCTAATCAACATATTAAAAACACCTGTCCAATTTAATTTCTAGTTTGAAAATAAGGGTTTTACTACTCCATGTATAATATGTTTCAACTATAGGAACCTCACTGAAGACTAATTTTTCAATAAAAGATTAAAAATAATAATCATCCAACCTGCTAGAACATTAACCTTTATTTTCTTTCAGCCTTATTATTTTGTTGTTGTCCCAAATAATTACTCATCTCCTTCCCATATTCATAGATAAAAATTTACAACTTGTCCAGAGGTCCCTTATTCTAATATAAATGATAAAATCATAAATTGATGTGAATGATAATTTAATACCATTCATACCAACAGAAATTGAAATTTAATGTTGATCATGAAAAAAGAATATCAGATATATGATTTAATTTTTAAAAACCTAATGGGGTTTCACAACATATTTATTATAATTGTGAAAAAACAAAAGAGTATCTAAGGGTAGTTAACTTGATGGATTTACAATTTTGAAATACAATTTTTTGTTCAATAAATCCAATAATCAAGGAAATTTTCCTCATAATTAGATGCTCATGGTATGTGATGGTGGGAAAATTTCCAATCCATTATCAATTACAATTGTGAAATACATAAATTAGGATACTTGATCCTTGTATCATTCATATCATGGTGTTTCTTCATCAAATTTCTATTTTTCAAGATACTTGTTAGTTGTTTCCCCTAACATCTATAGCTTTTATAAAACCAAAAGTAGAATATAAAGGGGTTTAAATAGAGGCATTCTCTGTTTGATAAACATACACAATGGATGAATTTTTTGAAGGGTGAGTATACTCTCATGGGATATATCATTGGTGTCAAAAGATGAAAACATACCACTAAATGGGGTAAATTTATATAAGGATTTATCTATATCCTCTATAACCTTCTTAGTGGTAACTCATTTGATTAATTTATATTTTGGAACATGTGAGAATAGTATATCTATTTTATTACCATGGTAATCCTATCCCATCATATCACATCCATGGTTTCCATTATTATTTTCACAATAAGAAACAATCATTATGAAGGTAAGATGTTAGATGAGATAAACTTATTAAGATGAAAGGTGGAGAAAACCATAATGTCTAGTGAAGATAGAATCTATATTATACTGAGTATCATATATTTATGAAACCTCAAGATAAGAACATATAGATTCCAAATCATGCATAGAAGTAGCCAGTTTAGAACCCTCATGATCAGCAAATTGAAAGACATACTGAGTATGAAAGTCAATAATATCATGTTTCGAAAAGAGAGGATCCAAACAAGACTATGTAGTATCCAATTAAGAACCCTCAATACTATCATTTATATGATTCACAAATGTTTGAGTAGTGTCATGTTTAATATCATGTGATCAACATAGGTCAAGATATGTTGTGTAGCCAAATCATTACCCTCATGTCCATCATATGTAGGATCTAATACGTCCTAAGATGTTTCCAATTTTGATTTACTAACAATATTCTATTCAATAAACATAAACCCTTACCATCATCCTAGGAAGGGTAGTATTCAATATTTTTGGCATCCTCTACAAAACGTTCTTGAAAATGGTTTGAATAAAAATGCTCTCTAACATTAATTACATGATTAGAATCCTTTGATCCATCCTCTGTAGTAAGCCCATCACTATATAGAATAAGACTAAGATCATGGGGTTCATGGAATATTATTTTACACAACATTTTCCTCCTCATACAGATTCCATCGTCATGGATACCTTTCTTGCTAAATATTTAAAATCAATTCGGTTGAATTTAGAACTCAGATTTCTAATTAAATTTAAATTTATATTGAATCACAGTTTTAGCTCATTGTGAATATCTATGTTAATGTTTCTTCCCATGATTGAAATACAACCTATCCAAAAACATGGAATCCATATCATCTTTGGCAAGGATCCATTCATAATGAGAATACCTAGGATTTTTTTTCTTCTCCATCCTTATGTTATTTCTAATAGATGATGAAATATTACATAGGATTATAGGATTCCAGTATAGGAAATTTAGTTTATATAATTAGAAAAATATCATTGAATGAATTATTCAGAAATTATAATGATAATGATTTTGATCCAATCCTTGAATATGAATAAACATATGTTTCAATGATACTCATCCCAGACTCCATGATTTCTACTTGCACTCATTAGAGGGAATGGAAACATTATAATCTCTATTCCTCATTGATGTCATCCTCAATTCATAAAATCACCAATTTTTTATATTCGTTTAGTATGATCATTATATTTCCATTTATTATCACCTTTTGTGGTTATGAATCATACTATGATTGGGTATTTTCAAGGAAACACAAACTCCTTAACTATTCCCTGGTCAGCTGAGATATGAAAGATTATTCTCTTCCCAATAATCCTTTATTGTCGAGGATAATAAATGTATGAGAATGAAATATTCCCAAAAACCATGAACACTTATTCCAAATAAAAGTTTGGAAACAAGTTTTCATGATGTATAGAAATATACATATGATGTATCTTCACCATGCAGAATAGATATAGAACATTGTGAATAACATTCTGATCATTGAAATGATCATCATCTAATAACATATAACCACCATTTTTCCTCGTGAAAGGTGCAGGTTCATGAGAATTATAGTATCAATAGATACCCCACCTTGCTCCTCCATCCCAATTTAACAAATTAGTTTTTCAAAAATATTATAATCGATAAAAAATATTATACAGAGTACCAAATTTGGTTTGTAAATGAAATATTTTTAGAATAATATTTATACACCATGAAATAAAAATTCATCAATGAAAAGGTAATTCTATTATATATAAATATAATATAATATAATTGGATGATAATATATATTGTAAACATTTAATTATAAATAAATATTCTATGACAACCAAAAAACACATAATCCATAACCTAAACATATCTTCATATACCTACTGAGATGCTTCGGAAATCTAAACTCTGTTAGGATATGATCCATAATCTGCATGGAAAATATAATGGGTAAACATCATATAAGGTCCACACCACATTTTTATATATTAATCTTAATAAGAAACCCTATTTCCTGATAAATATAGAACATTCATTTTCTAGTTGTTTGGTTGTTGGGGGGTGAATGTTCTATAAATGTTTTCATAATTGGATTCCAAATTTTTTTTAATGTAAACTACCAAAGTATCCCACATCCATAAGTGAGTACATACCCACTTTCCAAATACATGTTTTCATTTGTGGTCTTAGAACCAATGATGCATTGGATCTCAGATTGTTCAAGAGGATGAGATGTTGATCTCGTCAAACCCAATTATAGTTGGGGGGGGGGGGTTTACCACTCTGGGACTCTCTTATAGAATTATGGTATGTTTACAAATCTATTCCTAATCCCATTATTGAAATATTTACCCTAACAAAATGATCATGGGATAAGTCCTTATATATAAAGGGTAATCTGTTAGTGACTCCCTCTATAAGTATCATAGGTTCTTCATAACTTTCACTTCCTTGATTATATTCTTATATGCTGATGTATTTTAACCTAGAATTTTAGAGTGTTCAATAATTGAAGGAGGTGATAAATCTATTGGGGGTGGGGTTGATCCATTTTGAATTTTCTTATGTATCATTTTTTATGACATGAATCAAAACTCACAGTGTTAGTTAATCCAATAAATATTTATTTCATGATAAAAATATCTATATAGTGGAACATATTCACTTGGTATTGATTTCATAGCTCCTAGAGGAATCCTAAGTATCATAGTTGTTGTAGGAATTAGAGATATCATATTTAAACCCTTCCATTTAAAAATTACCTACTATTGATCCAGTTTAATGGGAGCAACAATATCATACAACCAAATAGGGATTAAAAACTAAGGCTTCCATGAATGGTGAATATTATTGATGTGAATGATGTGATAATTTCAATTATGTAACCTCTTATGGTCCACTGTCAATATGTCTAATATGTTATTGATGTTAATTATCCACAATGCATCTGATTGTGAGACAGATGTGTCAGCACGACCCTTTGGATGTTTATGTTGAACATAGCCCATAATAAATTAGCTTATGTATCATGTGAATGGAAGGAATCAAAGTCATGTATGTTTAATTTCATTCACAATTCACATGTGGATGAGGCTGAATTATTATCACATGGGAGTGATTTGGTACCGATGGATGAAATTTCATCTGCATGGTTAGACGTACACTGAAGTGGATTCCCATTCTATTGGATGTCAAATGATGGTGTCCTATATATCATTATAACGGAAGGAATATGTGTTCTTCTAGTTCAGTTGACACGGGATTACACACTATTAATACTATAATATAGGGGTAGTCATTTTATTTTAGTGATCAAATAATACATGGTGATTCAATCTTAATAGGTGGTCATACCATTCCATAGATCTGGGATTACACAATGAGGATTATATAATACAGTGGAATTGATATGATGTCAGTAATTAGGTATTTCACATGAGGATTACTTAATATGGGGTATCCATATCATTAAACCTACCAGGAATATAATTGTGAGGATTAAATTATTTGGGTGATGTCATTTCATACCATTTATCAATGATTACAATATAAGGATTCTGTAATAGATCATTTATAAAATGTTATCATGTCCCATGAATTTTTCAGGACATGAACTGATTTTCTTCTTGACTTGTATAATTGTTTTCATGACATGAATGAATATTTTTACACATGTAATGGTTTCTTAGAATACATGACTCAAAAAATACCCATGATTCTGTCTACTTTTATTGAGGGGTTTGCATAAAAAAATTTCATGATTGTAGGGCACTAAATGATCTAGCTGGCATTCCCTATATTCATTTTGAGAGCTAGTTGACATGTCATGAGTGTTCCACTTGACCTAACAGACATCTTTGAATGATAATGACTAATCCAAGATAAGTTTTCTTGGTTTCATTGTGATACTGAACTATCATGTCCTATCATCACCACAAAACGCGAGAGACATGAATAGATTTCGTTATAATATTTGGATGTAAATCCCATAGAACTTCAAAGGACTTGGTAATAATTCCACAGAGGGTGTCGTGTGGCATTATTAACATGTCAAGGGGATAACTCACGATCAAATTGGAATGTATATGTTGTACCATAAGGCATGACAGAAAAGAATCAATGTGGTCCCATGATTTAGTTGTATCATGTAAAGTAAATGATATGTATAGAATCCATCATCACATAAGCCTCTTGAAATTCTTAGTTTTTTAATAAATCATTTATTGCACATGATCTTCTGGTTTTTTCAATATGAGCTTATATTAGGTTTTGAATGACCCATCTGACATGTCTGATGTCATCAATATAATATGTCATGCATACTAGAATACCATCACATGATCTAAAAAGTGATCACAAAAATAACATATGAATGTGGGGAAATACTTTAATCCATTCCCTATATTTTATGTAGGATTATTATTTCATGATTACATGATTTTTATATTAAATAATTCATCCCATAATCATTAAGTGTTACCAATGAGGGATTCATTTTTCTTGTACAGTGGTGAGGGTGATATATTGGCCTCTCAACCTTGGTTATACACCCCTTGAATGATGTGTATATCATAGATTTGGGCTGCAGTTAGTGGATAGTGTTTTTTTCATTCCATTCACAAGATCCTGCCATTTTCCATCCAGGGTAAATTTAGGATTTTCAGTGACCGAAAGATTTTTCTTCATTGGATAATTTTTTTCCTCATCCAATCCAAGGGATGTATCCAAACCATGTGGACATGAAAAGGATATTTACATTGTTATTAGATATTCCTATGAAATTTCTCATGATATTGATTCCTATGTAATGGTCTTCACACGATCAAGGATGGATTCTATGAGTATTTCCATGAGACAAGTGAATATTGTTGAAAAGGATTTTCTTTGATCATGCATACACACCAAGGTGTCTCATGAGATCATTAACATTTATTAAGAAGTCCTCTTCCGGAACAGTGTTGATTCCATAGTATTCCAAACCAATTTCACCTAGTGATTTTTGTATCTTCCTTATACAAGAGGCTTATGTTTTTCTAATTTGATAATTTCTTTCTATATTTAACAAGTGCATGAGATCTATCCCGACATTGTGACTGTTCCTAAAGAAAATCGCAATCCATATTTCCCACGAATCATGTGACCAATAATGTGTCTGGTGTTGATGAAAATGTATTGTCAGGGAAAAATTATTTTCTTCTCTATATAGGTAATTTGGTTTTACATAATTGACTGGAGATATCTATAACTAGTCCCCTAATGAAGGAGAGTTGCCGATGGTCTCTTTTTTAGTAAGGTGGAAATTTTGGAAGATCCATTCAGTTAATTACATACCATATAATGGATTCTCAAAGAAAATTGAAAACATAAAAAATAATCATCATTTTTCATATTTTTATCATTTTTTACAGGTATTTTTTTGATGGTTTTTTAGGTTCCTTCTGAATGACATATCATGTGACTTTGAGAAACTCATCTGGCAGCCGCTGCATGATCAGAAAATGACTAAGATGAATTGTCAAAATCTCGGGGAAGGGGGGGTGTAAAAGGAACTCCATTAGATCTCCAAATGATTATGTGTTGTGTGTGACCCATTTTCATATCCAACTACAGCCATCTAATCCACTTTCCTTAATAATAACACATGATACACATAATTGTTTCCACTATATATTCCTTTTCCTTGAAACTAATAAAATTCTCATAATTCTGGTATTTCATCTATTTTATATTTTTTAATTTTTATTCAGTTATTTTTAACAAAAAAACCCCCCTTAAGAGTGACACCCATAGAGATTAGGTCTTAGTTCTTAGGAAATGTTGATGCCCACCGGATTCATTGAGGCTATTATCGATATGGATCTTGCGGGATTACATTTTAGGACCCAGGGACACCCTGAGAGAGGAGGCGTGAATCAGGGTGTCACCTTTTTCTCTTAATGTTATGGATCTTGTTCCCTCATTGATTGGAAATTTTTAAACCTATATGATGGATACGATAAGCAATCCAACAATCACATGAAATGTGTTTACACGACACTTTTACATTGTTCAACACTAAGGGCTATGTCCAAAGAGCATAGCCTAACATGCTTCTGGTCGTACATAATTCCACAATTCTTCACTAGTTGTGGATTACAAGGGATCAGGCATAGTCACTCTGTCCCAGGCTCTCTACCTTTACAAAAGTTCAGGGATAGCACTCTACGTCCATTGAGGCACCACCATTGACACCCCCAGATCACTGCCTTTGATGAAGTCCCACTCAGTTTATAGATGTGAAGGTCTCTTCAATAGATAATCAATGAAGTTTTTGTCTCCTATTCAAAATGATACAATTATTTCATCAGAGTCCTGAACTGATGCTCTTTTGTATTCAACCTTCTACTTTAGTGCAATAACTGAATGCACTAAATCACCTTTTTTTCTCCCTTTAATTCCCAATACCAACAACCGAGTGTATCATTATAATTCTCTCTTTTTCTAGGAAGATCTAATTTTAGTTCCACGAATCATTCTTCTTCTCTTCGAAAAGAACAACGAGGGTGTTAAATAGAAGTCGTGTGTGTGTTTTACTAATTCACTTCGTAAGACCGAACAACTCAGTGTAATTCCTTCTTCATGAAGCTATAGTGAGAGTTCTATACACCTGTCAATGTTATACGGGACCCCTAATTTTTTCGCCCATCCTTCTAGGCTTTTTCTGTGTAAAATTCAAAACATTCATGTAAAAATGCCTTTTGGCGTGAAAAATCCTTTTCGCGCAACTCTTGTTTTTCACGCCGAACTTCTCTTTTTCGTGCAACTCATTCTTCTTCGTGCAATAATTATTCTTTTTGCACACCACTCTATTGTTCAATTTTTCTGCACGTCAGAGCTCAAGATTATTCTAAGTGTTTATCCACACTGAATGAGAGGGGTTCGCCTCATATTTATATGTGTTTTTGACCCTGTGTGTAAAACCCCTTCCTTCACATAAAACTGTCTCTCAGTTCTTTATATTATACACAACTTTCTTTTATTCTCATGGACCACCATGATTTTGTGCGCACATCATGACTTTATCATTTTTCATCTTTCAAAACATGAAGCATCTGATGTGTATAAAACATTAAACCCACATTTTGTTCACATCCAATTTTTCACGCACAAGTTTGAATTTCTACCACATGGAGCGAACATCTCTGGTCTTTCGTGCACCTCTTGGATTTGATTATTTTTAGTATTTCTGATCTAAGACACTTATTGCGTGAAAAAATCACCCATCTATTTAGCGCATAAGAGTGTTCCACGTGCATTCCCATTTTTCCGCACACAGCTCTGTATTTTTTCATAGCCAAGGCTTTTTCCATTTTTCGACGTTCATATTCTGAAACACCTCTTGCATGAAAAATCTCACTCTACTATTTTTCCCACCACGCTGTTTTTCACTCACCACACTTTTTTTCGCACACAACGCTGTTTTTTGTGCACCATGCTGTTTTTCACAAACCACGTTGTTTTTGCACACCACGCCATTTTTTCATGCACCCCATTATTTTTCACGCACCACTCACCTATTTCGTGCACCACTTCCTCTATGCACACACCTCCTTTTGCCAACATCCCATGTCTTTATTTTCTGATTTTATAGACCAAAACATTTTCAAACATTGGATAACAATGCCAACTTCAATATATAATTCTTTTCTATGAATTTATTTCTTTAATAAACCTTCATCATTCATATAAAACTCCATTACTATGATATATATCCTTTAATAAATTGGCTTAATCATTGTCAGATTATGATACAATGGGAAATGCACGACCAACTCGGAATGCCATTCCCTTACACACTCTCTTCTTCTTCAACATTCCTTATATACTTCATGAAATCCATATTATTATATTAATCAAGTATACTCTTTCATGGTTCTCATGAAATCATGAAGAATTTCATGGTCTTCATAAAATCCACATTCATCTTCAATCTTCCTTAGATAGATTATACATCACCATTCTTCAATGTTGTAAACAATGTGTCACCTTTGATAAAATTTCATTAAATTTAGGATCATTACAAAATTCATATGAATTTCTATTCGTCCATTTCATTAGAGTACTTCTTGATCTCCTTCATTTTTATCTTCATTGAAAACTATTGACAACAAATAAAACCTTATTAATAATGTGGTCTTAAATGTTTTTCATCTTGGAATACAATTTTATTTTTTGGAGTTTTCATTAAAGTGGGTAATATTGTGAGGCTCATTAAACAACTACTCTAAATGTCCAATTATTTTGTGGTCATCCACTATCACTTGATCACTTCACAAGACAATCTACATGAACTGATTATGAGGCCAACCCGTAGGAATATTTTTTGATAATGGAATAATGAGATCTATCAATTAGACATTTGTTTCATAGATATTTTATAAATAAATATAGGATATACCATTCTTAATTACTTTATAATTCTACTAATTACTTATTAGAATGTACATATTTTACATTTTGTGTAATCTGGTTGTTTTATTACATGACCTTTTGACCATTATACAGATCGTTTGACCATTCCATGGTCACACAATCACGTGTATTTTGAAAGATTTTATGGTTATGATAAGTATATATGTTACATGGTTTGTGAAATATTTATATGGTGGATCATAAGACCTATATTAGGATTTTTGGTTTTTAATCCCTTTATGGTTCATGTGATTCACATTATGCTGCTACAATCACACACTTATTTGGAAGTTATTTTGTTTTAGGTTTTCTGACCTCTGCTACATAATTTTGTACATATGGCTTCCAAATATTGTGAATATTCTCGCAATCCTTCACAAAATGAGACTAATGTGGAGATAAATAGTCAAGATAGTATCATATAACAAGTGGATGTCACCTGCCACTATGTTGTTGAGTCATCCGAGACATGTCTCGTGAACCTGATATGGATAATCCGTAGAAAATATCCCATTCAAAACATCCTACCTTACCATAGGTTCATTCATACTAATTAGACATCCATTAATTTATAAAAATCACAAATCATACAACTCACTTGGATTCTAAAAACCAATAATAAATTGTAGGTGAATATATACTAAATATGCTATTTCATTTCTGGAGATATGCATAGTTGAGTACATAATGAATTTTATGACCATAAAAATTGATGATAACCATCATGATCCTGATTCAAGTATCCATATATAATATTAAATAATGATTATTTCTTCCATTAGATAGAAGTTTTGGTGGTTCCCAAACACAAGACTTCAACCAAGTTATAGTTTTGAAATTGATTTGGGATTGACTTTCTGTGTGGAATATATTGATTCTTATTTATCTATGTAGAAGAAGAAAATTTATATATATGATTATATCTTGATTTTATGGTTTTTTTCTAATATAAAAAACCCTGATGTTTTATTTTTTCAGTCATTAGAGTCTCAATATACACACATTCAACCTCATTTATGAAATGGTAGTTATTACCCTCTTGCATGATTATTGGGTCTATAGATCTCCCATATTGGGAGATAATTATGATGAGTCTCTCCCCACACACATTCGACATGGAATAAAATTGAGATGAATCATCATATTTCCCATGAATTAATGATGTTGGCATATATAGACCTCAAATGGACTCACTTCCTAGGGAATATGAATTGTTCCCACAATTTGGGAAATACATCATTATGAATGAAAATTCTAATTCGAAAGGCCAGAAGACAAAGGCTTATCCTATGAAGGACTCTCATAGTGAAGTGTTCACACATAGTACCATGGTTTAATATGGTTATTTTACCAGGTAGGATGAGAAGTTATTTCTGATGATGACTAGACCATTTTCATAGCTGGTTTCCTTAGTATGTTCAGGAGTTGGTACTTACTCCAAGAAAATTATATGGTTGGAGTTATGATCTTCATTTAAATTATTCAAACCTCTATAGTATGAGGGAAACATATTAGTTTTTATTTCATTGTACTAGAGAAATTTCAATACCAATTGGGTCATATCTAAATGGGAAATAGAGCACACAAAATATTTGGCCCATTTTCATTTTTAGGGCGATAGATGGGGTTTCTCAATGAGGTTGTGATTACCCCAGAATCAAAAACATCCTCAACATTCACATCAAACCATTTTTATAGTGCCTCATGAGGGTATTGACTGTTACACTAAAGGATTGGAAATTTAGAGCCTTCTTGAGAAATAATTACATATTATCCCTCAAAATGTATGGGATTGTTATCCTTGATAGTATGGTTGATGATAGTAGGGATAAAATAGAGGATCTGTCTTATATGATACCAATTTTTTGAGGTTGTCCCATCTTCCATGTGTTGATGAATTTCTCCTCTACAAATGGTATGAACCAAACTAGTTTATCTATTAGTTCCTTTGTGATCATTCATTATTTTCGCCAACTATTTTTTAGATCATAGAATCATGTAATGGTGTCCCTCTTGTTTTTAAAGTCATTTTTAAGGGGGTAGTCTTATGCCATGATTGATCTCCCACTCCATGATGTAGATATTGGATTTTCATTCAATTTTGTAGTTTTTTGGGTCCTCTTGTTAATAAATGGGAAATTTTCCATATTGTTATGTGAGACTAAAATATTTCTTATACTCTTGATGAAAATAAAATTACTAAAAAAATTGGTTCTAAGAGGAGAAAATACTCAAAACAATCATGTATGTATATGAGGGATTTATTTTTTCACTTGTTTCCTGTCGAAGTGCCTGCTAGCACAACTATAGTGGGTGTCATTCCAGTGAGTTAATTAGTATTGAAATATTATTTCCAATGATATTTAAATAGTGGATAATATTGAGAATAATAAACATAGATTCTAAGATTCAGGGAATACAATTCCAATATGAATTACATTTGTAATGTTTTTAATACATCAGTACACAGGTATTAATTACATTCAAATATTGATCAATGGAGATCAAGTATTTCCTCTTATATTTGTGTGTAATTTTTGAAGCCATCATGGGTTGGGTATTTACTCCCTTATCATTTAGAAAATGGTGTTCCAAGACATTCTAGAGGTTATTTTCATAAAACAGGTCTATAACATTTTCATAATTGTTGTATGGAAAATCCCGTAACCGAGTTAAAAGGTCTATGGTGCTATTGAAATCATAATGATGTCCATTTTGTAATTTTTGAAAACATGGTATACTCTAGAATAATGGATAATTTTTATATTCATATAATGTTATCGTTATAATATGAATGTTTTGGATGAATTGATCATTAACTGGGTGACCAGTGACAATGGATCCTCATGTCAACTGGGTTTACTGATGATTATGATAGTCACATATAGAGAGTCTCCTTCTACATCATCAAGATATGAGGAACATCCATAATTCTCTTACTTTTGATACATTCTTCAGATCGAACCCCCTAGGTCCAATGGAAATATAATCATTTTAATTGTAATATCCCTTTCCCCTAAAATCCTCTGTTAAGAGTGACCCTTAAATAATTCTTATTTCTAGACTATTACCCAAAAACATCATGATATTTCAAAAATTTGTAGGTACTTGGTAAAATATCTTGGAGGAGCATGTATCATCCCATGAGGATGTCTGTAAATTATTATTTTCATTATCTAATGATTAACTATAAGGAATAACCCATCAAGAAGTAGAGAATGTTTATGTGACATACCTCTTTGGAATGATAACTATTACAATGTTCCAGAAGTCATACCATTTTATCAGGCACATGAGAATTCTATTTTTGAAGAGACTGATACATGTAGTTATTCTTCTCGAATACTAGACCCGATGGAGGCACAATTTATAGAAGGTGAATACATCATCCTGAAAATAGACACATGGTTCACATTGTGTCATATCATGTCATATATTTATTGTAGTATAGCTCTCATGGGTGGAGTGTAAATCAATAATTCAGAGAAATCACATATGGTACGATGAATCTTCTCATTAAAAGAGGGTGTTTCCTCTTCAATAATGGATGTGATTGTCGAAATATACCCCTTTACTGACACAACTGAGAATTTTATGATACTAAAATAAGCCATATATATTTGTTACATAGTCATATCATTAAATTTATCCGTTAAATGATAAAACCATGTTCCCATTTTTATATTTTATCAATGTTGAAGCTCGGTGGTTCTAGTATATGGTTAATTGGTGATTCCTTTGACATAATCCAACAATATAGAGAATGAATCCCAACCTAATCTGATAAGGACTATGAGGATGAATCATTAACATGGATATATAATACTACAATATTTTCCAATTATGATGATGTTCCTGGTCTATATTTTGGAATATACATCAATGAACTAGTTGATGTAGTGTAAAGTATGGATGGAGATTTAGAAAAACAATTTGGAGGCCCCTTAAGAATCTATAAATGGAAAGATGGGTCACCTTTTATTCAAGTTTACCACTCTCAATTGGATGTTTTTTATTATAATAACCTTCATGATTGAGATACAGAGGTGATTGATTTTGGGAGAAAAATAAGACCCCTAAATTTAGGATAATAGTCTTAAATGATTACAGTTTAGTAAATCAGTTTTTCAATGGGTCATTCAACAAAACATCCCAAAGTGTAGTGGAGGGGACAACTCGCCAAAATGTGGTAAGTAATAGGGAGGATAAATTCAACCACCTCTAGATTGAATGTAACCATGTTCATGAATAACAATCATGATTTCAATATTCACTTTAGATGACATAGAAATCAATACTAGTAAATCATGGGCTCCATTACATGGAATATAAGGGCATGCTAGTTGTTTTATATAGGGTAGAGATGTTATAGAAAATTATAGAGGTAGAAACTAACTATATTGGACAACTTTTCTAATTTGATACCTTTATGGAGAATAGGTTCATAGATACCAAGGAATCTATCATGTTCATGTTATGATGGGCATATAATATGACTACATTTCATTTACTCATGTATACACATGAGATACTGCCATAAGCCATGATTCACCCCCCTCCATGGTGTTGATTTCCAAATCCCCTATGCCTTCTATGTCTTTAAACATATTTATTTGATTAATTAAGACGATGAAATTTCATTGACCTTATGTGGTGTAGATCATTACTGACACCCATTTATTGTATAAGAAATTCAAACCTATGTTACTAGATTTAAATTCTAAAATAAAAAAATATATTTCTCTTCAATAATTCTCATGAAGTCCCACCAACATCATATTCTTCATTGTTGTATATAATCCAGTTATCTTGAGATTACTATGTTTAAAAAAGGATAATTTTGGTAGATTATATATCTGATAGGGATAGTGATCTATATTTTTATAAAATCTATTGATTTACCAAGAATAGATAATTATTTTACAAAGCCATATTGTGAATCCCACAAGATTTATGTCATTTTATTTAATATTTACTTAATTGTTTTCCATATATTTACATATTGGAATATATAGAGGTCTGGTGCATGGATATTTCTCCACCACCCTCTCATAGTATTGAAACCTGCTATTTTTTGTTGCTTTTTTAGTAGTTGAAACATAATTGGTGTTATTTTATAGTTTATTGTCTTATATCTCGATTATTATATTAATAAGTTTTAGGGACTTTTGTCTTAGGCTTCTATAATGGGTAATACACTATTTGTGGAGTATAATTCTCTAATAAGTTTAATATCATTTGGATATGATATTTTTTATACATTTTATCATTATGTAGTATAGATTTTGAATCATTTTGTAGTTTGAAGTATTTCTAAAAAATCCAATAATGAGTAATTTAATGTATTTCTACTAAGAAAAAAAAATATTATGTAGTTTAATGTATTAGTTTGGGCACATGAAATATATTTTATTTTAATTTCCATCCACTAAGTAATAAAACTATTTATAATTTAATGATATATTTCAAGGACATCAAATAATGTGTCGTTTAAAATCATTCATCTATGACAAAAAATAGAATGTAGTATAAATTCATGCTCGTAGGACATTATATAATGCACAATTTAAATTATTTCTTCCAATATATTATTAATCAATATAAAATATAGGGAATACTTCCTAGGGATAACCAAAAAATCAATAGGATTATCATTTTACCATGCTGTTGCTGGTGATCATGAGGATTAGAGTTCATTTTCTACATGGAGGAGATTCCTCTAGGTCATAGGACCATGGAATAATGCATCGATATAAAGATAAAGAAGTGGTTTTCCCACTATTATTAATTATTCATGAATGATTTACGGTGGTAATATTTATTTATGGAGAAATAATTGGGAATCCAAGTCCATGTAAATAGTTGGACCATTGGTTTAGTATATCCTGGCCCAAAAATTATGTGTCATGGAACATTGAATGGGGCTGATATTTTGGGGATGACCAATAATAAATTGAGGTTTCAAGTTCCACAATGTACTTACTAGGGAACACCATTATCAATGTTTCTTTTTGAAATAGAGTTAGCACCTATGATTTATAGGTCTAAGCGCTTATGCATTGATACCACAGTCAAATATAGGTGTCAAAACTAATTTCCAAGGGAAATGAAATATTTTTTATGACTCAAACGTACAGATGATGGATTTTGATATGGGGAAAGAGCTATACAGAATGTTCTCTTGAAATCTATGGATGTTTAGCTCTCAAATTTTGAATATTGTTCCCTACATCCAATAGATTTAGGTCTTGCGGTGTGGACCATTATGATGTTTGGGAATGGAGTGTCGAATACCTTATATGAGAAAGGTTATAATACATGGTGACCTAACATAATGGATGTCAAATATTCTATACAAGTCTCGTTATGGGGAATTTAAATCATCATTCAAGTTTCTCAGGATTTGAGGTTGGTTTGTGGAAATCATACCTCAGATAACCTAGAGCACCCAAAGGTGCAGAATTTTTTTGTAGGGATGTAAGGCTCACAAGAATCAGAAAACCGATTATATAGTTCCAAGATGTATATGGTATATTGGTTCTATCCCTTATTCATCAACAGAATGTTTAAATGGAAAAACATATTTTATGGACTATGGGCCATGAATGGATTGTGTCATCCTTATGTTCCCAAAACAAGACACACTATGTCCATGAGAAATGATGTAGTTTAACATCATGTTAAGGATATAGGATCCCCAAAATGAAAATGAAATGTTACGACTGGGTCCAATAATTTTTTTTAGGCAACATTAAATATAATTTGTTTTCATGCATTATGTCACATATAGTTCTTCAATGAGAAATACTTTTTTCAGGTCTGTCCCTTGTGTAGATGATGATACTATTCCTAATGATTATTGTAGTTTGTCATAGTATTAGAGATCCAAGATTCAATTTTTTTCTATGCTGACAAGAAAAATTTTACATGTATTTATTGAATGGGTGTGTTGTGGGAATCCAATACTGATGAAATTGGTTCTCTTGGGATATTTCCACAGTGATGCAAAATATTACATCATTCAATAGTTAATACTAGGTTGTTTAACATCATATGTTGAGGAATAAAGGTTTTACATTATAATTTATTACATCCATGGCCATTCTAATGATGTCATAAGATAATAAGATTCAATAATTATTGGAATTCCATAATGAAATTCACAATCCTAAGTGAGAAAAGCTTTTTGTTTGAAACAAGTAATGTTAGTGGTTCCCTTCTCAACAAGAAGATAACATGAGAAAGAATAGGGAAATTTTGTATCATGTGTTTTATGGTCTAAGGTATAGGAATTATGAATCCCAACATATATAATTGGAATGATAATAGGGATTATCATAGATCAAGAAATACCATGTAGTTTTAGTGTAATGAGGTAAGGACATCTGTTGTGCAGTTCTATGTCATTTTCTAATGACAACGACATTATGAAATTAATGATGAATAATATTTTCATATGCATATGTAATGGAGTTATGCGAATCACTACATAAACCATTAATGGAATAAATCATGACAAAAACTGTTCTTGGAATCTATGTAGATTATTTTCGGGCAATAAGGACATCAGTCGTGTAGATTATCATCTTGTGGTGGTGATGATGATCACCCGATGTTTAAGAAGAGTAATATTGGGGAGCCATGGAGTTTTAGATATTATGGTGAGAATAGACCTCATACATTTTAACATCATGTTGAAATGAAATGTTCTATATAATTTGACATAAAATTCCTATGATATATGAGGATATGATCGAGTCCATGAAAAGTATTTTATAGGAAACACTACATCAGTGGTGGTTTACAATGCTCTTATATATTGTGTATGGTGATTAATCTCTATTATGATAAAATATATGTATGATATAAATTGATTAAAATTTAGGTTCTACCCTTATACAATTTGTTAATGGTACCAATGCAGTTAAAAGATCCAATCCATTTTCTCCTTGACGGAACGACCAAAAGATAACATTCTTATTAAATTATCGTGTGATCCGATTCTGATGGACCTAATTAAGGTGTAATGTACACAACCTATTATAATCATGACACTTCAAATCATCCAATTTAATATAAAATTTATCACAATCTAATAATTTGTCACATATATCTATTTGAATAAAGGAAATCCTGACTTGTATGGGTAAGATTGTGTCAGTTTCCCCCCCTAGTGAATACCAAGTTTCCTATATATATGTACGTGTGGTGGAATTTTTGGACCATAATAAATATATATTTTTGTCCTCCTAGGACCTCTTGTCCTTATTTACCATATCCAAGAGTATGTTTTATAGAGTAATATTTAATACTATATATATATATATATATATCATTTTTCCCTATATGATAGTGGTATGAGTGATTGCACATGGTGTTTTACTTCAGGTACAATTTCATCAACTCCGTACATTAGCTTTTGGGGGAATTTTCAATCAATATCATTTAGGGGATTTAATCCTAGTGATGATATGTGGAGTTATGGAGTTTCTGATATTATTCTTTATAAATTATTTTATGGATATCATCTTTTCTCTATTCGTAATGAATTTAGTTCCAGTATGTATGTATATAAATTTTAGCTATGGATAGGGGATATGACCCCAAAACCTTCAACAAACAAAAAATTCCCCTGAATATTTAACTTGATTATTTAATTTCAGTGGTTTATGGATACCATTTTATGAATTATGGAAGAAATAATTTTCCAAGAGAATTCCAAATATTATTATATCACAGTTTTCTATTAATAACATATCCTCTTCAATTGGTGGGAGAGCCTAGTCCCAACACAATGATTGTTTTAATATTTTGTATTGATTTATTTAATTATGGTGGTAATACCTCTTTTTATTATGTATCTAAGGAGGACTCCATCATATATTTTCTTGAGGTGGGAATTCGTCTCATTTGGACTATCTCAAAGGGCATAGTTTTCTACATAATTATGAATCTATTCCATTATGTCTCAGTCTTCTAGGTGGGTCCCATTTTTTATATAAAATACAATGGGATCCATCAATCCAAGTATGGTTAATGGTTAATCAAACTCTGGAATGGTGTTGACAAGATTAAATTATTCCATGTCGTAGATGATGATTGATGAGACCATTCATTAAGAGGAAGTAATATTCCACATCACATTCTGATGAATGGTCTCATCATTCATCATCTGTAATGGATCCCCGGGTAAACTAGTTTTTGTGACAACTGTGATTTCATTTTCAATAGATACTGCTTCTACATGAGAACCTTTTGGAGTCCATCATTAATTATTTTTGTATTGATATCATTCATAAATCTTACACTATATGGCCAATATAAACATATGCATTATCAATGGTTAAATATCTCTCTCATCGAATCCTTAAGTAAGTGTGACACTTTTTTTGTTATATAATATTTAACTAAAACATCTTGATTTTTCTAAAAATGTGCAGGGCCCATGTAATTCATATTGGATGAGTATTTATCTTTCCATGAGGATGTAGGTAAAAATTATGATGATTAAAAAAACACTATTAGGATTGAAACATCAAGAAGGATAAATGGTTGATGTACCCTACGTGTAAGGAATATTTCCTACTACAGATGTTCCTCCAATAATACCATTTAATCAGGAACATGGTATTGGGAATTTAGAGAGGGAAAAATTTTAGTAATTAATCTCGTACAATGATAGCCTTCATGGATACACATTTTGGATAAGGTTAATACTTCTTCTGAAACATGACATGTGGTTTAATCTGTGTCATATTACATAATTTAATATTTCTCATTAATTCTCTCAATAGTAGATATAAAATCATGAATTTAGACAAATAACCTAAGGTTCCATGAAGCTGATAATTATATGAGAATGTTACCTCTTCACCAAGGGATGGGCTCGTGGAAATGTACACCACATATGAAAAAATTGAAAATGGTACATTTGTAAATGTTTCAATATCTTTTGGTTACCTAGTGATGTCATTAAATCTAAAAAAATGATAAACACTTATTCACGTTATTATAGTTCCTTCTCTAAGAAGCATGGTGGTTCATGTTCCTAAAAGATTGGGGTTTCGTCAGACTGAATCGAACAATGTAGAGGCTAAATCCCCATGTACTTTGATGAATCCTTGGATGACGACTCCATAATGTAGATTCTTAGTACTAGAATATGTTCTTATTATGAGGATGGTCTTGGTTGATGTTCTGGATTCTACATCAATGTACTAATTGATGAGGTATAAATTATGGATGGAAATTTAGACTATCGCATTAGAGGCACCATTAGTGGAAATTTTTTAATATCTTGGTCACATTTGATTTATGATTACCACCATATGTTAAGAGTGTTTTGATTATACTACCCTTCATTCTCCAGAGAAAGAGGAAATATATTTGAAGTATAAAAATAAGGCCCTTGATTTTAGGGTAATTACAGTTGATGATTCCCCTTTATTGAATCATAGTTGTGATGAGGCCTGTAGAAAAGCATCCATTGATGTAGTGGAGGTGATAACTCCCCAAAACGTGGTCACTAAAGGGAAAGATAAAATCAACCATCTCTAAACTGAAAACAGACATCCTCATGAATAGTTATCGAAATTTTAATATTCACTTTATACGAAATTTATAACTATGCTATAGAATCATGGGACTATTGACATGATAGTGAAGTACATGTAGGATTTTATTTATAGGGAAGAGAAGATGAAGCAGATTTTAGATGTAGAAACTAAATCTATTGAACAATTTTTCTAACTTTTTACATTAAAGGAGAAGTGGGTTTAATATATCAGGGAATCCATCATGTGCATGTTATGATGGGATTATAATTTCACAATATTTCTTTTACTCAGTTATTCACATGAGAGACTCCCACATGTTGTGGTTCTACATTCTTCTTGATATCAATAAAAATATCTTCTAGACCATCTATATATTTGTACATATTTAATTCATTTATGAAGTGCGTTAAATTTCTGTGATCATGTGTCTCATAGATCATTAGTGATACCCATAAATTATATAACTCCAATTAAAAGTATGTTCATGGATTTAAAAGATTAATTAAAAATATATTTCTCTTGTATAATGCTCTTGAAGTTCCACAAACATGGTATTCTTCATTGATGTATCTACACTAGTCATCTTGAGATTTTCATACTAAAAAATTGATAATTTATTTAGAATATATATTCTACATAGAGAATGATATATCTTTGATGATGTTTGTGGACTTACAAAGCATATATTTGTTTTATTATAAGGTGATATGGTGAATCCCACTTGATATATGTCATTTTATTTTATATTTCTTTAATTTAATTACAAGGATTCATATATGGGAATACATGGAGGGATTGGACTATAGTTTTTCTCTACCACCATCTTATAGGTTTTGATCTATATAGGTTTTAATCATTTTACGCTATTTCATACTAAATTATTTATATTCTATAGTTTAGTGTCGAGTAGATCTGACTATCTATTTATATTGTTTAGTAAATTTTGGCTTAGGAATTCTACCACTAGTAATATAAAATTTATGAAGTATCATTTTCTAAGAATATTAACATCATATGGGTAAGACATTTGGTATGAATTTTGTCATAATATGGTATGGATATTTTTACAAGGTTTGGTTTAATGTATTGCTTCATGAACATCAAATAATTTGTAATTTAATATATTTATATAAGCACATAAAATAATATTCAGTTTAATGTCTTAAAACTAGGACAAAAAATACATATATGTTTACTGTCTTTACACCAAGACACAAAATATAGTTTTTATATTGACATAATTCAAGGACATAAAATACAGTTAATTTTAAAGTCTTTCTTTGCAGACAACAAATACTATGCAGTATAAATTCTTTCTCCTAGGATATCAAATATTTTATTTTTTAATGTATTTATTCAAATAAATCATTATAGAATATTGAATATGAGGAATAAATTATATGTATAACCCAAAACACTAATGGATGATCATTTATGTAATGGTGTTGTCGATGATCATGTGGATTAGAGTTCCGTTCATGGAAGGAGGAGATTGCTGTAGATGGTAGATCCAAGAGATTATGTGTCAATATCATGATCAAAAAGTGGTTCCCCTCTATTTTACAGTTTTCATGTATGATTTAAAGTGGTAATAATTGTTGAGGAACAAATCCTAGGGAATCAGAATCAATCTAAAAAGTAGGATCATGGGTTGAGTATGTCATTAGCTGAAAATATGATTCACAGAACATTGAATGGGGATGAAATTCCAAGGGTGTCACATAACACTTTCAATATTTGAGTTCCACCTTGATGTTACTAGATTTAACAATTATCCTTGATTCTTTCATGAATAGAGGTAAAACCACTTATTTATAGATCAATTCCATTATATAGATATAACATAGAAAAATAGAGGTGTCACAACTATTTTTTAAGGGTCAGGAAATATGTCTGAAGTCCCAAACATACAGGTTATGAATCCTGAGTTAGAGAAAAATATATCTATTAATTTTTATGAAACTCTAAGTGTAACATCCCAAGTAAGTAATGAATAATAGATATTTTTATCTATGTCTATTAATGATTAAGAAAGTATTATAGAGGCTTAAAATGAAAATAAATACAATCTCATGCATGAAATACACCAATATTCTTAAAAGATTGTTTTACTACCTTTTGATGGCAAACCATTTTTGAATCTATATTTTGACAATTTTTATAAACTATGTTTGTCAAAATAAACTTATCCTTTATGATTGGGACATCAAAATTTACCTTGTGTGAGTTTTTGGTATTTTTCTGACAATGTTCATTTTTTAATGAATAGTGAAAAATACTGCATTTTACATCAAAACTGCTTTTCAATCTAATTTATTTATATGATTAGATTATGTTTTTAATTGGTTTTGAAGTGAAATTAGAATATATTTTTACCAGTTTATCCAATGGTGGTCATTGGAATCAATTTCACTTTGAAATTAGACTTAAACTGGTGTCAATCTTTTGATACTTATTGTTTTGTAAAAACACGCTTTTTGCTCTGGCAGCGGGAATTAATTATTAAATTAATTAATGTGACTTATATGATTTGAATTTTGTAAAATAGACTTCATTTTTGAATTCGGAATATCATATATAGCTTAGGGTGAATTTTTGGTAATTTTCTGAAAAACTTCAATTTTTGATGAATAGTGAAACCACTAAGTGGTAATCAAGCAAACTGATTTTTCAGTTAAATGAAAGTTTACCACTAATGTGTACTGAATTTTAAAAATCCGACATACATGGTTGTCATTAAGAAGTAAAATGTGGTTCAATGAGATTATAATAATTTTTTTGGTGAATAGTAACTTATTAAGTTCTTAATCACGATTAGTGGTAATTAGTGTAGTTTAAGGTATAAATAATACTTTAATAAAATGAAATGACCTAGACACATGTCCCAACCTCATTGGTTGTGTCATGGCCGACCATGACATGCCATGGGTCAACTTGGGGACCCCATGGATCCACTTTTGTTGGGAAATGACATAAATTACTTTTTATTTAATGTTAAAGTGAAAATGACACAAACATAATATGTTTTACGAAAACAATTTTTAAGTGGGGTTATACAAGTCCAAATTTTGATTATAAATAGTCATTGGAAAGCTAAAAAGATTTACTACATCATAGTATTTTTTTATGATTTTTAGACATTAAATAAAGTATATTATTTATGACATAATAATGATGCAGCGATGACATCATTATTTGACGATTTAAATAAAATGGAAAGATAATATAAAATCTATGAACTACACATGTCCAAAACAAATTGGATGAGTGGATTTAGAACCCTTATCACCTTATCCACGAATTATATCAATGTGGGACCTTTTGAACCCGAAACACATTTTCAAATAAATTAATATTCCTTTACTTTCCAAAAGTGCCCCTCCTCTCCTCTTATAAAAGGCCCCCACCTCTACCTCATTTCACACACTCTTAAAGCCTTTGGATCGGCAAACCCCTGACCATTTGCTCTCTACACATCCCTCTCCTCATCCTAGAGGATTCGTTTTGGGCAAAATCCTTTCAAAGGAAGCCTTTAGGCTCAAATAAAAAGGAGTTACACTTTTTAAGGTAATTCATTCTCTAATGTTCATTTGTTTTATTTTGCTTCTCCAACCCCCTAAACTCTTTTTATTTACTTATTTTGTAACAACACCAGTATCATAAATATACTAGGATGTTTTTATAAGATTTATTTGAGCTACACTCTCACACAACTACATCAAATGGATAAAGAACATACGGTTTCCGTGGATGGCGAAATTCTGCCTCCCGAAACGATGATTGTTCAACACTCATTTAACACATTCAAAGGTGGCCATTATGATGTCACTATTTTTATTTATGATATATAATATGTTTATGTTTTCCTTATGCTTCTGTTTTTTTCATTTTGGGCATACCTTTATGGTTTCCATTATGGGTAAAACACGATATCTTCATTTTAGGAAGTGCGGACTACCGCCCCCTAAAAGTGATTTGATTCGTTAATACCATATGTGGGATGTGTAAAGGATAAAGTTAATGATATTATATATGTTATTATACTGGAATTATAATATACTCTTATATCATTATGATTCCATTCCAGAAAATATGAAATAGAAATGGAAGTAGCGTTCATGCGTACGTACGGCTTACCGTCTCCATGAACGGTGCATTTCATTTCTTATATCTAAATGTGATGTAATATTATAAATGCATGTATGTACTGGATATATATGACATATATGATATCTACATCATTAATACCATTCTGGATATAATGAACCTTTGACCAAATTAACAACATGTAAGTGTAAGAATTCTATTTTTGACTTAAGAACCAAATAGCGACAAAATGAACATTATTAACTTAACTGATTACATGATGTTCATAACAAGGTATAAAAGGAATAATGAACTTGAAAAAGATTCATAAGAAAGTAGAGATTAACTCAAGTTTATTATTCAGGAGATTAAAGAATGGTCGGGTCAAGTCGGATACGAGGTATGGGACTTCATCTCAATCTCCTTTCGTTGAGGCATATTTTATTTTATACACAACTTTCTTTTATAAGGTGTATAAAACCCTTTGACTTTTACATTTTTTCAAAAGGAATCTTTTTATACGAAGCATTTACTAAACGACAGAAGGGAATGTTTTTGTCGTACGTATGCGGCGACAACGACTTCTCCACCGTCGTGACCGTTATTTGAGTTTCGGCTTCCTCTACAAGCCATACCATCTTTTTAAAAGAAAAAATAAATACCATGTTTTACTTTTCTTTTATTTTGGTATTAAAAATGGTTTTTATAATGTTTTAATATCAATGTGTTGTATTGATATCTCGTGATTGGAATGTGAAATTTTATGTTTCCTTTATGCACGTTTTATGTGATATGATTATGTTATGGTTCTTGGGCATTATTATGAAGTCGGGTGGTTCCGTGATAAACTAAGGGCGGGTGAGCCCGTTATAGCTCTCCAATGCATTGGGTAACGCGAAGGAGTGAAATGTTAAGGTTACTCCGAAGAGATTTTAGGGAATATACTGTGATGGGTATTCCAAACGTAACCAAGAGGGTTACTCCCTACGTAAGAATGTTATGAATGCCTCAAGTTACCTTTACGTCTTATGATTTCTATGATTTATTCATGATTTTATGAGGTGTGTTAAAGTGCCTATGTTTTATGGGTAAAGTATGATTTCATTCTTATGTATATATGAACTCATGTTTCCTTTCCAGATTTTTTTTAACCCATACTGAGTTTTATGCTCATCCCAAGTTTTTGAAATGTTTTCACAGGTCAAGGGAAAGGTACATGATAAGATGATAGAGTCAATGATGTGTCATGAATTAATCCATGTTTTATTTTGAATATGTTTCCATTGATGGGAATGAAGAATACTATTTTTATGTAACCACATTGTTTATATGTGGAATATAATGCAAGTTTTATGATCTAATTCTCTAAAACTCTAAACCCGAAAAGATCCTCAATGTGTAATCTTGTAATAACTCAAGATTAAGTAAGGTTTAAGGCTGGGGCCTTATAGTTGGTATCAGAGGTCGGTTTAGATAACTTTAGGAGTTAGAATTCTATTAAATGATTATCCAAAAATATTTTTTTTTCGAAATGATATAGCATTTAAAGATTACCATGATGCTTCATCTAAGACATGTTTGTTCAGAATGGTTTTCTGTAGAGGAAACAGGGAAGCAGTGCTAGGAAGGCATACAGAAGGAAATAACCTTCCGAATCAGCATCCAGAAATGGTCGGAATTGGAACTGAACAGTTTGTTGCAGTGATGGCGCAGTTGAATCAAGAGATAAATGGCGGTGGTATCCATGCACGAGATTAGCTAGATCAATCGTAGAGGAACATGTCAGTGGTGGAACATTTCATGAGGCAACATCCACCATCATTCAGAGGATCATCTGACCCTGTGCTAGCTGAAGGGTGGATTAAAGCACTGGAGAAGATTTTTGATGTCATGGGGTGTTCAGACAATCAAAAGGTTAGTCTTGCTATTTACCGTTTGGAGGGTGAAGCAGATCAGTGGTGGTCTATGGTTAAAAATATCAGGGATGCCGATGAGATTGATGCTCTTGACTGGGATGAATTCAAAGGTATGTTTCTTGAGAAGTATTTTCCTAAGGATGTTCGACTTAGGATGGAAAATCAATTCTTGGAATTGAGGCAAGAGGAAGACTCAGTGGCTGCCTATGAAGAAAGGTTCACTCGATTGTCAATGTATGCTCCAAATTTTATCCGGGACCTTGATAGTAAAATCAATCGTTTTTACTCAGGATTAAAGCCAAAGTATCGAAGGGAATTAGCTTCGCGTGAGTTTAAAAGTTATGAAAAGCTTGTTCGATGTGCTGAGAAGGTGGAAATGGAGTTTGCCAATGACCATGTTTTCTATAACAACCAGCAGAAGAAGAGACCGAGGTGGCAGGAGAAAGGTAAGAATTCTTCAAAAAAGTCTGATGGTAAGAGAACTAAGTTTCCAGTTTGTGATAAATGTGGCAAAAGGCATGCTGGGTAATGTCTTCTGAATTCTGGAAAGTGCTATCGATGTGGTAAGTTGGGACATAAGGATCGTGATTGCACTGAAAAGGATCAAGCTGATGGTAAGAACAAATTTGATTTACAGTTAGTGAAATGTTATAAGTGCAATGAGATGGGTCACTATGCAAACGAGTGTCCGACAAAGAGCTTGAGTGATGGGAAGCAGTTAGACTACAAGCAGAAAGGGGTGGTGAAATCCTTTGCAACTACTTCAGCGGATGTCGGGCCATCAAATGAAGTTGTATCAGGTACTTTTTTTGTCTTTTCAGATTATGCCAGTGTGTTGTTTGATTCGGGGTCTACACATTCTTTCATCTCTGAAACCTTTTCTAGTAAAATGGGAATACCATCTCAAGAAATAACTCCTGAACTTTTGGTAAAAACACCTGGGGGAAGTGTCGAGGAAAAAAGAATTTATAAGAATCTTCCTATCCTTATCTGTGGAAAGAACCTACTTTCAAACCTTATTGTTCTACCTCTAGTAGAGTTTGATGTTATCCTGGGTATGGATTGACTCTCTATTTACCATGCTAAGATTGACTATAGAGCTAAAGAAGTTTCTTTTCAGAAAGACTTTCAGTTTGTTTACAAGAATGAACCCTTACTTTTGATAACATATCAAGAGGCCGAGAAACTTGTAAAAGATGGAAATGAATGTTACCTTGCACACGTCGTTGAAAATAAAGGAACTGTTCAGATTAATGATGTGCCAGTGGTAAATGAGTATCCTGATGTTTTTCCTCATTAGTTGCCTGGAATAATACCAGATCAGGAAGTTGAGTTTACTGTTGACTTAGTTCCTGATGCTATGCCAATTTCAAAACCCCCTTATCGAATGGCACAAATTGAACTTTTAGAGTTGAAGGAGCAATTTCAAGATTTATTAGAGAAAGGTTTCATTAGACCTAGAACATCACCATGGGGTGCTCCTGTTTTATTTGTTAAAAAGAAAGATGGTTCTATGAGACTTTGCATTGATTATAGATCCTTGAATAATATCACTGTTAAGAAAAAATATCCTTTGCCTCATATCGATGATTTGTTTGATCAGTTCCAGGGAGCTCAGTTTTTTTCAAAGATTGACTTGAGATCGGGGTACCATCAGCTGAAGGTAAAGGAGGCGGATATTCTGAAGACCGTGTTCCGTACGAGATATGGCCATTATGAATTTGTAGTAATTCCTTTTGGGCTAACCAATGCACCTGCTGTATTCATGGACTTAATGAATAGAATTTTCCATGAGTTCTTGGATAAGTTTGTGGTGGTTTTCATTGATGATATTTTGGTGTTTTCTAAAAGTAAAGAGGAGCATGAAAAACATTTAAGGGTTATCTTGCAAACCTTAAAAGAAAAGAAACTGTATGGGAAATTCAGCAAGTGTGTGTTTTGGTTGCAACAAATTTCTTTCCTTGGTCACATTGTTTCTAAAGATGGAATAACTGTTGATCCTGCAAAAACAAAAGTTGTGGAAGAATGGCCAAGACCCACAAATGTAACCGAGATTCGTAGCTTCCTTGGTTTGGTGGGCTATTACCGAAGGTTTGTTAGAAATTTTTCACGGTTATCTAGTCCAATGACTAAGCTAACTCGGAAGGGTGTTAAGATTATCTGGACAAAAGAATGTGATGATTGTTTTCAGGAATTGAAAAGAAGATTGGTGAATGCTCCAGTTTTGGCACTACCTTCCAGGAATGGTGAGTTTGTTATATACAGTGATGCTTCATTGAAAGGACTTGGTTACGTCCTAATGCAGAATGATCAGGTAATTACTTATGCTTCACGACAGTTGAAAACTCATGAGGTAAATTACCCTACACATGATTTGGAATTAGATGCTGTTGTTTTTGCTTTAAAAATTTGGAGGCATCATATGTATGGAGTAAAGTGTGAAATATATACCGATCACAAAAGTTTAAAGTATATATTCACTCAGAAAGAGTTAAACATGAGACAAAGGAGATGGCTTGAATTAATCAAGGATTATGATTATACAATTCATTACCATCCGGGAAAAGCAAATAAAGTGGCTGATGCTTTGAGTCGAAAAAGTAATGCTTCATCAACAATGTTGCGTTTGGAACGTGATCCTTTGGTTAAAGATTTGATGAACTTTGGCATAGAAGTTGTTGGTGCAGGACGTCCTTCTGTTTTGTTTCAGGTATCAGTGAGATCTTCTCTATCAGATAGAATCAAGCAAGAACAGAAGCAAGACAGTGAGTTGCAGAAAAAGGTAGAGCTGGTTCAGAAAGGTAAGTTGCCTGAATTCAACATTGATAATGATTGCGTTTTGAGATTTGGGAAGAGATTGTGTGTGCCTTGTGATTCACAGTTGAAGAGAGAGTTGTTATGTGAAGCTCATAGTTCTCCGTTTTCAGTTCATCCGGGCAGTACTAAGATGTATAGAGATCTGCGGGAGTATTACTAGTGGGATGGAATGAAAAGAGATATTGCTGACTTTACTGTGAAGTGTTTGACTTGTCAGCAGGTTAAAGCAGAACGAAAGTTACCGAAAGGGATGCTTCAGCCTTTACCAGTGCCATAGTGGAAATGGGAGAATATATCCATGGACTTTGTTGTTGGATTACCAAAGACATCTCGAGGTAATAATGCAATCTGGGTTATTGTTGATCGCTTGACCAAATCTGCTCATTTCCTTGCTATACGAGATACTTTCTCTCTTGATCAACTTTCCCGTTTGTATCTTAAAGAGATAGTCAGGTTACATGGAGTTCCTCTCTCCATTGTATCAGATCGTGATCCCAGGTTTACTTCTAACTTTTGGAAAGGCCTTCAGAAGTCGTTGGGTACTGAATTAAATTTTAGTACAGCTTTTCATCCTCAATCAGATGGGCAGTCAGAACGAACAATTCAGACATTGGAGGATATGCTACGAGCTTGTTCTATGGATTATCAGGGAAGTTGGGACCAACATCTTTCTCGGGTTGAATTTTCATATAATAACAGTTTCCATTCTAGTATACAGATGGAACCATTTCAAGCATTATATAGGAAGCGGTGTCGAACTCCAGCTTTCTGGGATGAAGTGGGTGAAAGGAAGTTGATGGGACCAGAATTGGTAGAAGAGATGGTAGAAAATGTTCAGCTAATTCAGAAACACATGAGAATAGCTCAGAGCAGGTAGAAGAGTTATGTGGATAACCGGAGGAAGGATCTATCTTTCGAGGTAGGTGATCATGTTTTTCTCAAGGTCTCTCCTTGGAAAAGTGTGATGAGATTTGGTAAGAAAGGAAAGTTGAGTCCAAGGTTTATTGGACCATACGAAATTCTGGAAAGAGTTGGATCAGTTGCATACCGAGTGGCTTTACCTCCGAGTTTATCTCAGGTACACAATGTTTTTCACGTTTCGATGTTGAGAAAGTATATGCCAGATCCATCTCATGTTTTGAGTCCAGAGGTAGTTCAGCTGGAAGAGAACCTATCTTATGAGGTACAACCGGTCCAGATTCTTGACCACAGGGAGCAAGTGTTACGGAATAAGGTGATTAAGTAGGTAAAGGTTTTGTGGAAAAACCACATGATTGAAGAGGCAACATGGGAATCTGAAAATGCAATGAGGGATAAGTACCCCCATTTATTCGGAAATTAAATAAATTGCGGGGACGCAATTTTCTAAAGGGGGGAAGGATGTAACATCCCAAGTAAGTAATGAATAATAGATATTTTTATCTATGTCTATTAATGATTAAGAAAGTATTATAGAGGCTTAAAATGAAAATAAATACAATCTTATGCATGGAATACACTAATATTTTTAAAAGATTGTTTTACTACCTTTTGATGGCAAACCATTTTTGAATCTATATTTTGACAATTTTATAAACTATGTTTGTCAAAATAAACTTATCCTTTATTATTGGGACATCTAAATTTACCTTGTGTGAATTTTTGGTATTTTTCTGACAATGTTCATTTTTTAATGAATAGTGAAAAATACTGCATTTTACATCAAAACTGCATTTCAATCTAATTTATTTATATGATTATATTATGTTTTGAATTGGTTTTGAAGTGAAATTAGAATATATTTTTACCATTTTATCCAATGGTGGTCATTGGAATCAATTTCACTTTGAAATTAGACTTAAACTGGTGTCAATCTTTTGATACTTATTGTTTTGTAAAAACACGCTTTTTGCTCTGGCAGCGGGAATTAATTATTAAATTAATTAATGTGACTTATATGATTTGAATTTTGTAAAATAGACTTCATTTTTGAATTCGGAATATCAAATATATCTTAGGGTGAATTCTTGGTAATTTTCTGAAAAACTTCAATTTTTGATGAATAGTGAAACCACTAAGTGGTAATCAAGCAAACTGATTTTTCAGTTAAATGAACGTTTACCACTAATGTGTACTGAATTTTGAAAATCTGACATACATGGTTGTCATTAAGAAGTAAAATGTGGTTCAATGAGATTATAATAATTTTTTTTGGTGAATAGTAACTTATTAAGTTCTTAATCGCGATTAGTGGTAATTAGGGTAGTTTAAGGTATGAATAATACTTTAATAAAATGAAATGACCTAGACACATGTCCCAACCTCATTGCTTGTGTCATGGCAGACCATGACATGCCATGGGTCAACTTGGGGACCACATGGATCCACTTTTGTTGGGAAATGACATAAATTACTTTTTATTTAATGTTAAAGTGAAAATGACACAAACATAATATGTTTTACGAAAACAATTTTTAAGTGGGGTTATACAAGTCCAAATTTTGATTATAAATAGTCATTGGAAAGATAAAAAGATTTCCTACATCATAGTATTTTTTTTGATTTTTAGACATTAAATAAATTATATTATTTATGACATAATAATGATGCAGCGATGACATCATTATTTGATGATTTAAATAAAATGGAAAGATAATATAAAATCTATGAACTACACATGTCCAAAACCAATTTGATGAGTGGATTTCGAACCCTTATCAACTTATCCACGAATTATATCAATGTGGGACCTTTTGAACCCGAAACACATTTTCAAATAAATTAATATTCCTTTACTTTCCAAAAGTGCCTCTCCTCTCCTCTTATAAAAGGCCCCCACCTCTACCTCATTTCACACACTCTTAAAGCCTTTCGCTCGGCCAACCCCTGCCCATTTTCTCTCTCAACATCCCTCTCCTCATCCTAGAGGGTTCCCTTTGGGCAGAATCCTTTCAAAGAAAGCCTTTAGGCTCAAATGATAAGGAGTTACACTTTTTAAGGTAATTCATTCTCTAATGTTCATTTGTTTTATTTTGCTTCTCCAACCCCCTAAACTGTTTTTATTTACTTCTTTTGTAACAAAAACAGTATCATCAATATACTAGGATTTTGTTATAAGATTTATTTCAGCTACACTCTCACACAACTACATCAAATGGTTAAAGAACATACAGTTTCCGTGGATGGCGAAATTCTGCCTCCCGAAACGATGATTGTTCAACACTCATTTAACACCTTCAAAGGTGGCCAATATTATGTCACTATTTTTATATATGATATATAATATGTTTATGTTTTCCTTAAGCTTCGGTTTTTTTCATTTTGGGCATACCTTTATGGTTTCCATTATGGGTAAAACACGATATCTTCATTTTAGGAAGTGCGGACTACCGCCCCCTAAAAGTGATTTGATTCGTTAATACCATATGTGGGATGTGTAAATGATAAAGTTAATGATATTATATATGTTATTATACTGGAATTATAATATACTCTTATTTCATTATGATTCCATTTCAGAAAATATGAAATAGAAATGGAAGTAGCGTTCATGCGTACGTACGGCTTACCGTCTCCATGAACGGTGCATTTCATTTCTTACCTCTAAATGTGATGTAATATTATAAATGCATGTATGTACTGGATATATATGACTTATATGATATCTAAATCATGAATACAATTCTGGATAAAATGAACCTTTGACCAAATTAACAACATGTAAGTGTAAGAAGTTAATTTTTGACTTAATAACCAAATACCGACAAAATGAACATTATTAACTTAACTGATTACATGATGTCCATAACATGGTATAAAAGGAATAATGAACTTGAAAAAGATTCATAAGAAAGTAGAGATTAACTCAAGTTTATTATTCAGGAGATTAAAGAACGGTCGGGTCAAGTCGGATACGAGGTATGGGACTTCGTCTCAATCTCCTTTCGTTGAGGCATATTTTATTTTATACACAACTTTCTTTTATACGGTGTATAAAACCCTTTGACTTTTACGTTTATTCAAAAGGAATATTTTTATATGAAGCATTTACTAAACAACAAAAGGGAATGTTTTTGTCGTACGTATGCGGCGACAACGACTTCTCCGCCGTCGTGACCGTTATTTGAGTTTCGGCTTCCTCTACAAGCCATACCATATTTTTAAAAGATAAAATAAATACCATGTTTTACTTTTCTTTTATTTTGGTATTAAAAATGGTTTTCATAATGTTTTTATATCAATGTGTTGTATTGATATCTCGTGATTGGAATGTGGAAATTTTATGTTTCCTTTATGCACGTTTTATGTGATATGATTATGTTATGGTTCTTGGGCATTATTATGAAGTCGGGTGGTTCTGTGATAAACTAAGGGCGGGTGAGCCCGTTATAGCTCTCCAATGCATTGGGTAACGCGAAGGAGTGAAACGTTAAGGTTTCTCCGAAGAGATTTTAGGTAATATACTGTGATGGGTATTCCAAACGTAACCAAGAGGGTTACTCCCTACGTAAGAATGTTATGAATGCCTCAAGTTAACTTTACGTCTTATGATTTGTATAATTTATTCATGATTTTATGAGGTGTGTTAAAGTGCCTATGTTTTATGGGTAAAGTATGATTTCATTCTTATGTATATATGAACTCATGTTTCCTTTCCAGGTTTTTTTAACCCATACTGAGTTTTATGCTCATCCCAAGTTTTTGAAATGTTTTCACAGGTCAAGGGAAAGGTACATGATAAGATGATAGAGTAAAGGATGTGTCAAGAATTAATCCATGTTTTATTTTGAATATGTTTCCATTGATGGGAATGAAGAATACTATTTTTATGTAACCACTTTGTTTATATGTGGAATATAATGCAAGTTTTATGATCTAATTCTCTAAAACTCTAAACCCGAAAAGATCCTCAATGTGTAATCTTGTAATAACTCATGATTAAGTAAGGTTTAATGCTGGGGCCTTATACTAAGTATGTATATCTCGTAGATTATGATGATTGGGAAATACTCCCTATGGTTTCCATTCATGCAGTGTAGACCATCATGAGGTTATTGAATAGTGTTTTTAACCCCTTTGTTGAGAAATGTGACAACAAATTTTGACCAAATTTCATTGATTTCCAATACACATGAAGAATCATGTTATGAGGATTGTATAGGAAAATCATACCATGGATGTCCCAGAGAACCTTAAGTTGATTAATGTTTTCGTGGGGATCTCTGGATCACTAGGAACAGAAAACCCTTCATATTGGGAAAATAAGTCACTAGTTAATAGGTTTAATCCTATATGTATCAATAGAATGTTAAAAAAATAAAAATGTATTCTTTTCTATGTGGCAATAAAGGTTTTGTGATAATTTGAGGGACTCAATTCAAGCCACATGTCGTTCTTCAGAAATCTTACAATTTAAAATCATTTTCCAATGATGTTGGATCACCAATGGGAAAAAGGGAATGTTGTGAATGGGTCATATAGATTTTGTTTATTCATCATTAAATATAATATATTGCCCATAATCAAGCAACACATAGATCATCAATGTGAATTTCTATACGTAGGATTGAACCTTATGTAGAGGGGGTAATTATTCTCGATGACTATTGTACTTCTCCATAAGACAAGATATCTGAATGTAATTTGGTTTCCAATGATTGATGTAATCATGTTACATGGGATTACTGAATGTAGGTGTGTTTGATGACCAATACCAATGATGATGGTTTTCTCAAATGTGTACCACAACGATGAAAATTTTTATATCACGAGGAGACATCATTAATGTAGTATAACATCAGGTAGATTGGAATCATAGTTTTCAAATAATTCATTTCAATCATTATCATGGGAAACATGTTGTTTGTTGATATGATTCAATAATGCGTGTTATCCCATAAAAATTTACAATCCCAAGTAATAAATTCATCAGTTGGAAGAAAAATGAATGGTATGGTTTCCATTAATGACTAGAATGAAACTAGAGAATAGATAGGATAATATAATATCATGCGTTGGAAGTCTATGTTATATAAATAAAAATCCCTAAAAATCTAATTTCAATGATAATCATGTTGTTTTTAGTAAAAGAAAACCCATTTTGTATATGTGTCATGCATTAAGGACATCATATGTGCAGTTTCATGTCATTTGGTAAGGATAACAGTAACATGGTATTAATAGAGAATAATATTTTTTCAAGGCTAAATTATAGAGGTATGGGAAGAAAAACCTAAACATATTTTGGAAGGAATCATTCCAAATATATTTCTTCGAATCTTTGTAGTTTTTTCTTAAGAAGTGAGTACATTAATCGTGTTGTTTAACATCATTCAGTGGGGATGTGGATCACCCGACATTGAAGAAAAATAATATTAGGGATCCACGAAGTATTACATCTTGTTGGGAGAATTTTTTCCCTATATATTAACATAATTATATCATTACATGTTCAAAACAATTTTGCATCAAATTCATAGGATATGGGTTTCTTTGACAAAGGATATGAAAATAATTTCATAAGGAACACTACAATGGTGGGGGTGCGACATGCTTCCCATCTATTGTGGATTGTAAATAAAATCTATTATGACAGACCCTTTATATGTTATAAATCCATGCACATTTGTGTTCTAGAATTATAGGTGTTATTATTAGTAAAATTGTGGTTATAATATTCAATTCATTTTCTACAAGAAGGTATGACTGAAAGAGAACAATTTTATTATGGTCTCATTTGAACTGATTCTAATAGACATCATGACTGTGCAGTGTACAAAACCTTTTCTATTTGAGACACTCTTAATCATACAATTTCATTTTTAATATATCATCATTGAATAATTTCTCAACTATAGAAAGTATAATTGAAGGAAACATGATGTGTATGGGGACCGCATGCTCAATTTCGTTCACTAGGGAATGTAGTGTTTCTTATGTTGATGTATGGGTGGTGGTATGTTTGGCCCATAATGAATGGAGGAGATTTTCTTCCCATAAAATCATGTCATTATTTTCCAACTTATAGATTATGGTTGGTGGAGTCTTTTGGGGGCCTCTATATAACTGTATTTCCCTGCATGACATTGGGATGGGTGATTGAACATAGAACTTTAATTAATGTAGAATTTATTCATTTCTGTACAACAGAAGTTTGTTAAATTTTTTCAATATCATGAGAAGGGATATGAACGTAGTGATGATATGGGACATATTGAATATGAATATATTGTTCTTCCTAACATCATTTATGGTAATCAAATCTGCTCTATTAGAAAGGAATATAGTAGCTGTATCGATGTACATCAACATCTTAGATATGGATGGGTAATATATCCCCAAACCCGCTATTCCACATAAAACATGTCCATGAATATTTATCAACATGTTTCAATTATTGGATTTTATGGATAATGATTTTATTAATGGTGAATATCTAAATATTCGAAGTTAATTTCCATTGGTCTTGTATCATAGGTTTCCATTAATAACACACCCTCCTGATTTTGATGGAGATATTCGTTCATAAATAATGACTATTGATGGAGAATTCATGGTATTGTAAATTATATTGGAAATACTGCTTTATACTATGTATCCAAGGATTGTTCAGTCGAATCATCACTTGCAAAGGGACTTCAATTAATTTGGAGTATCCCATAGTGAGATGTTTGATGCTTAATGACGAATTTATTCCCTTCTGGTTTAGACTACATGAAGGGTCCCATTTTTTAGAAAAACAATTATGGGGCCCATCCATCCATGGGTGGGTATTGGTTAATCATACTCTGGGGTGGTGTTGACAAGATTTAATTATTCCACATCAAAGAGTATGATTGATGAGACCTTTCTTCAGTATGTGATGTGGATGATTAATTCCTCCTAGATGATTTATTTTTAGGTTTTCCACTCTATTTTTCATAAGCCATTAGTAGGTTCCAAATTTATACATCTTCAATGTTTTTGGAATGTAGTGGGAGTAGAAACAATCATATATTAGAAGCTCAATATCTAATGGGGTAGTTTTTAGGTTGGGATGTTCTATGATGAAATATGCTAAGGATTTTTCTCTTTTATCTAGTACAAGAACTGAATTTAGAATTATTGTAGAATGACTACCCATTAGAAAAAATTCCCAGATATCAAGGGGAATCCAAGGATCTATATAACCAGATATGTATAATTGAATAGGTGTGATTCATGGTGCTACATGCAATGAATCAACTTTTGAATAAAAAATGATTGATGTCCAACCCCTCTCATCACTAAAAAAGTAGGTCACAGTTCCAAAAAACATTCATATAAGGTAGGAGAGACAATTCTCATTCCCTTCATCATTTTTTTCTATGCTGATAGTTACAGGTGATCATTTTGTGGAAACCATATATATTTTGAGTGTTTTTATATCTAAAAGTGTGGCTATGAAATATCAGTGTGGTAGGTAATTATTATGATTATTAACGAATTCTTATCATTCCTAGTAACATTTATTCTGTATTCCCTACTTCATTGTATTGATGAAGGGGAGAGATGTGACTTCTAGGCTAGATATGAAATAGTGAATGTATGTGTAGTGTCCTTGGATCCCCATCATTTATGTAAGATATGAAGGGGTAAAATTTCAAGGATTGCAATGGGGTTTTCAATGTAAACCTCAGTCCCATGATGGAATACCACAAAGATAAGGAACATCCATGATGTTAACATTAAATCACATGTCATTAGATTCTTATCTCATTAATGATATAAAAAATTATATAAGAATATTTGATGGTCTGTGTAGTGGTCCAATTTCCATTGTTATTTTACAACCATGTATTCAACATGACATTCATCTTTTAAACCCTATAAGATATTAAATACACGATGAATAGAAAATATAAAAGTAGAAAAATTAGCCATTTATCCAAATGGCATATAATTATTTTAAAAGGAACCTAATTTTCTCTAAATGTGGTGTTTTATTCGTCTTTAGGGGTCATCTTTATCTGATATTACCTTGAGTACCCATCCATATCAGAAAGGGATTAAAAGCACTTAGTTTCATTAATCGACAATTCTGTGATCGTTAATTAAAACAAGAAATTTTTGTAGTGTCGATTAATGTATACCAAATTGAGGCAATACACAATATTCCATTTATACATTATTACATGGATGATATTTGAGATCTATATTTGGTATTTCACTTCTCAGAAAATGGTTAATTTGATTAATTTTTCCTTTTCCTCCCCTACATGAGTGGCATTATAGAGGTACGTCTTCCTTGTCACCTTCTTGAAAACTCAATGGTAATCATGTATGTCATTAAGGAGTGTAGAAACATAAAGATTCATTTTGTGAAATTTTAAATAATTAAAATATAAATTTTTCTTATTTTTCCCAGGATATTCAAAATTTATCTCTTACTCATTGAGATCCATGGAACCAATAATCTGTATAAGCTCCTAGTCTTCATCTATTCCTATATATACCTTCCTAAACATATCTATGGTGAATAATAATGTAATTCTCTAACCCCAGTTACCCAGGGTTGGTGTATTATTACATAACATTAGCATGATACAAGGAATCATGTCTCGAAAGATGGACCCGTTTAGTAGCCTTGGAAGTACTTGATACATTCTTATGTATTAAATTACATTATAAAATAAAAACTACAACAAAATAGTTTCCTTTGGCCACACTCATATACATTATACTATATCTATAGGTCTGTCATAATATACTTCTTCGGATCTTGAAAAAGTAAAACATAGAAAGGGGTGAGCTCAAATGCTTAGTAAGGATAACAATATTGTAGAAACATTCATAAATAATAATAAAAATTTAAGAAAATTAATAAGACTAAAACCAAATCCTTTTAAACATGAACTTCAACATATTATGGAAAATATAACGAAAAATAATTCCATTTACTTATTAAATAAGATATTCTACTATTGGAATAATCACATGTTATATCAATATCCACTTTCATAATTAAGGAAAGCATAATTCCAGACTTCATAACCACATAGTCAAGGCCTTATGCCAAGACTAAAAGTAATATTTTTTCAAGGCCTTGTGCCAAGACACTAGTTTATCTCATGAGTCCTAACGATGCATTGAGGAGATATAGAGGGCTCCACCCGTCACTTACTAAGTCCAATTAATTCCTTATATGAAAAAGTTTTAAAATAACATAAACATTCATATTAACATTTTTTATGAAACGTCAATACATTATCCATAAACCTTTAATTGAATAAAAATAAAACATCCGCAGTCAAACATATCACAAAACCTTCATTACAATATGGAATATTTGTATCATAAGGAATCAACTTCAAACAATTCTAAAATCAATCAAAGGATGTTGACATAGATGAAATCAAAACTATTTGAGGGAAATATCCCTTTATTTTTTTAAAATCATTTAAATTCACATAATTATAAAAGAAAACATTTATTTTGAAAATATTCTTATAAGCTTTTACGGGAAGTTTTGATAATGTTATAACTACAGAAAATAGCCACACCTGTTGTAAAAGTTAAAAAACATTCTTACCTTCATTTTGTTGAAAAGGTCATAAAGTACCTTGTTTAGAAAACGATGGAAGGATTCCATTCAAAACGTTGAATGTAAAAAAAGGGTATAAATGTATTTAAACCATATTCTAGTAAAAATTAAAAATGTTTTCAAATATATTTTTATGAATCATGGATATGGATGATAAGGAAGTCTTAGAATATACTCACATATAAACAACATCAGATAAAACAGAGATTGTGAAAGTAACCATTACGTTGTAAATTTTCTTGGAATAGGGTAGGTTAACCTCTTGTATAATGGTGAAATAATTGTTATGAAATTATTCAAGAACCGTATACATTAATATGATATCATATATGTTCTTCTAATATTTCATTGTAAATGATATTTCAGTAGTACATCGTTTCAGATGTTAACTGATTCATTTTCCATTATATGATTTGTTACAAAATTAATGTTTTTTATGGATATGATGTATCTTATTCATATTCAGAATGATATTAATTCATTAAAAATTTATTTTTAATTATCAATTTAAAATTAGTTTTGAATCGATACAATGGGGAATGAATCTCAGCACGTTCGTGGAGACGGTAATCCGTTCTTATGCACGAGCGACAATATCATTGTTTTGATATTAAAAACGTATATAATAGTATGGTATATCACAAATATAGAATCATTATCATGTTATATTTATTATTTAAATCATTTATACACATTATTACACCCATCTTAATAATGAAGTTTTTGAATAAAAAACTACACCACGATGTGGAGACGATAATCCTTACGTACGCACGTATGCTGACATTGTCATTTACAGGATGGATAGAATAATGAATATTTTTTGTACCATTTTTAAAATAACATAAAATTTTATAGAATATACTGGATATATTAATTTATAAAGGAAAAAATAACGAAAGAGGATGCGGAAGAAGAAAAGAACATGAAAGATGTGATAAAATATTTACCTCTTCTTCGGGTTCTTCCTTTTGATTTGATCAAAAGGGATGCATCAGATGGCTTTATGACTAATGTAATGCCTCTAGGATGAAGGTAGGATAGTTGGGATGATATTTTGTAATGGTTTGGATGATCCAAATGGCTTTGATGTTGTGAATTTGAGATAAGGGGAAGTTTCCTTTTATAAGAGGGGTGAGGGGCACCATAGGAAAAGATTGAAATATTATTATATAATAAAACCATTTTCGGTTTCTAAACGCTAAAAATGAATTATTTAAATATTAATGTGGTTAGGGGTCGAAACCCACTCATCCAATAGTTTTTAGAAAGGTTTGGGTAACTATATTAACCTTATCTTCTAGATTTAACTCTTAGTTAAATAGATTGACATTTACCATGTCTGATTGTATTTTTATATAATATGGTTAATAAACCTACTATAAACATCCAATAGAACCCCAAGTTGTTCATTAATGACGTATATAATTTTATTTAATCCATTTTTATGAAACATATATTTTTAGGAATAGAATACCAATAAATTATATAATATTTGTTTTAAAAACACTTTTATGTCAATTTTGACACTATTTGGTATTTTATTTTTGATAAATTCATAACAGAATTATTACTTAGAAAAAAATTCATTTAATCAACCCTAACATGATATTTTAACCTATTGATTTAGTGTAATTCATAAAAAGTCTCAAGAAACATTTATCTGGGTATTTATAATATCAATTATTTTAATATTTTATTAAGAATGTAATTATTGAATCATCATTCTGTCATAAATAAATTATATTATTTAATGTATAACATTATAAATAAAATACCATTATGTAGGAAATATTTTTATATTTCTATTGAATATTTATAGTTGAATTTATATTTTGTATAACACGATATTAAAAATAATTTAGTTATTAAAATTTATTTTTTATCACTTTTAACTGTTCTTTGAATTAAAAAATAATAAATGTCCTAATCTAATATTAGTGGACCTAAAGGATCATATTTTATCCTAAGGTTCTTTTTTCTAATTACACATATCCAATAGAATTAGGATAGGTGTCTGGGTAATTATAATATAACTGTTTACACTTAATTACCCTATTTACTTTTAACCGTGGTAAATAAAAGTGAAAAGTTATTATTCCCCAGAAATTATTTTCAAATTATTGAACCAAATTTTACTTACTGAGGTTAACCATGTCTCTATTATTTTTGAAATTTGACTCACATAATCGGTAAAGTTATGTTTTATGCAAATTTTCAAATTCTCCTATAAGGTGGGTAAGAGATGGTAAAATTTCGATAAAATTTAAATATATCTAAACATATTATAAAATGACTCCAGTGAATTAAATTAAACTTATTTATGTATTATTTATAATTTTTGACATAAATAAATTTAAATAAAATGAATAATTATTTAAATGAACTGTCGGTTTCCACCAATAACCTAGTGTTTTTCAGAATTGATCAAAAAATGAAATTTTTTGGAAACATACCCACATTTCACGCTAAAATAAATTTGATATTCATAATTAAAAAACAAAGTCTATTTTACAAAATTTAAAACATAGAAATTGAATTTATTAATTTAAACATAATTCCCGTTGTCAAAACCAAAAGGCATATTTTTAGGAAATAATAACTACAAAAAGATTGACACTTGTTTATGTCCAATTTCAAATTAAAATTACTTACATTAACTAAAATTATATTAAATGATAAAATAATAATCTAATTATAATTCAAAACCATTCAAAAGTATAGCTGAACACTATAATTTATTTATTTAAAAATATGTTTTCAGTTTAAATTTAGTATTTTTCACTATTCACCCAAATATGAATGTTATAAAAAAACAAAAAAAAAATCAAATTTTTGGTATTTCATGATTATAAAGAAAGTATTTTTTGTAAAATTTAATAAATAAAAGTTTCAAATATTTGATTTTTAAATGGTTCAGCATTAAAAAGTAGTAAAATTACATTTTAAAAAAATACTTCTTTTATCTGAAAAAAATAAATTTATTCTTATATTATGTCTAAAAAATCATAATATGGATTATAAGTTTATAAGTATTATATTAAATTCAAAATTCAGTTAATAATATTCATAACCTCTATTGAACATCTAGTTTGGTATGTCATGGTGCGTTTCAACTCAGTGTTGCGTGAAGTGTATGTTATTTAATTACATTGAAGAAATAACGTACTATGAAATCTTTGTGTGTTACATTCTCCCCTCCTTCAATAAACTGCATCTTTGCAATTTAAAATTGTTCTTATAAAATAAAAGGATTAAAATAGAAAAATACCTTTGTGGAGAACCCACATCAGAAATTGGGTTAATAAAATTTAGTCTTAATAAGAGGGAAAAGGTAAAGAAAAAGTCACCACCAAATTAAGATTTCGATTCCGAGAACATTGGTGGGAATTAAAGACACATAATTGGAGAAAAAAATTAATATTTATATGGATTTATTGAGGTCATCAGTCACAAACATGTGTAAAATTGAGGGCCTCAAAGCCATCAATCATTGATGATTTAAAATTTCATCGGTTCAAAAAATACATGAAGTATTATGATACCACATTTTTGGTTTTATGATTCTGTAACTAAATTTTAAGAATCAATTTCTTTATATATTAAGAGAAAAAAATATAATTGAAATGTAGTGTTCCATCATTTAAATAATTTATACTATAAAGTCATCTTTCTCTATAAAAGCTAATAGAAAATAAAAATACTCGATTTATTATAATCCTGTATGGTTCCAAAAAAATAAATTTCTAAGTAAGCGATAAAACCTTTAAAAAACTACATTATACAATCCATGAAATCATGTAGGCCATTGGTAGGTGATACACCCTTGTTGCCCTTCAGCTATTGGTTCGAGTCTTGCGGCCTTAACAGATGCGATTGGTTTTCGCCCGACCTCCAGGATGTCCTTTTATAAAAAATCCAAAAAATTTAATCATAAGAAATGCTTTTATCTTAACAATATAATCCAATGTCAAACTTAATACATTACAACCTTTATACTTATCCAAAAAACTTCTTTCCAAACTCACAGTCCAAAATTTATAAATATGTAAAACACAGTGAATATCCTTTTTTCCACGTAATAAAATGTGAATACCATCATCTGTTATTCTTTTAAAAGATGGTAACACCCTAAATTTTCATAAAATATTATTGATCCCATTCATGGTCCCTTTTCTTTATAGAATACTACATATATTTTTTATATCCAAAAAAATTTAATACTCCAACAATGATGAAATAAAAAACAATTAATCAGTTACTAGATTGTCAAGAATATGCAATATAATTTATCCAAATCAACCATCTATTATTTCAAAAGTAATGCCTCAGTATCAAGAAAATATCAAGGTTTATCTTTCCTCCAACCATTTATTTTCCAAAAATTTTATCTTTTTTTGATTCACTTTTAATTAAACCGTATAATCTCAAATACTAAAGGAAATAGTACTATAGTACAATCCTTATTTATTTCTATAATTCATATCACTTGTATATCATCGATACAACACTGAAATGCCATAATATTTTAACAACCACATTAGAATAGTAGTCATTATTCTTCATATGTGGTAGTATCATAACTTGATTATTATCCAACAACATCATTTGGGGTATACTCTGATGATTTGGGCATTGATTCATGTAGATACCCAACTCCATGCAGATGAAGCATTGTACACATGAAACCTTTTTCATGACCATGCAATCACATACATGGTGTAATTTTTTTGTACCCTCATAACAAACTCTCATTCCCTTCATGAATTTACCAAAGGGATTCTTTCCTCAATTATCACATATTGAAAAATCTTTCTTTCCCTTATTCCCATTATCCATCATTCTCTCTACCATACTTTCCTTCGCAGGATTCCCATCAATTCCATATGACTCAATAAATTATTTACGTATCTTATAAACACATGATACTATTTCTTCATATATTAAGAATGTGTGGGATACTATTTCCCTTATAAATGATGGCTTAATACTATGTTAGATATGATCCTTCTTACACATTATAATTTTTTTTAGGAAATATTTATGCCAAAATCCTTCATAATATTTTATATCAAATTGTGAATTATCATTAGCATATCCCTTGGTATTGTCATAACCAAGAGTGCAGCAAGTCCCATTGTCATGAATCAGTTTACGTTCGAGTCTATCTCAATGCGGTGCTTTCGGGTTTTACCCTTACATACAACTGGGCCAATGCCACCTCTACATGCTCGTATCTAGATAGTGACGTATTTCTTTGAAAATACACAAAATTTCTACATTACCAAAATTCTAGGAAGATTTTCTATGCTAATTCCCAATGACTATCTATGGGTAATGTTTTAGAATTAGAGTTTGTTTTTCTAAATCTAGATTATATGGTTTGTACTAAACTTACTCTAATACCAACTATAATTCCCCTACCCTAGTTTCCCATATTCGGTGTATTATTAAATAACATTGGCATGATATAAGGGATCATGTACTGAAAGACTGTTCAGTTTAGTAACCTTGGAAGTACTAGATACATTCTTATGTTTTACAACATATTATAAAATTAAAATTAAAACAACAAAGTCTCCATAGGCCACACTCATATCCCTTATACTATCCCTGTAGGTATGTCATAATATACATCTTCACATCCTGGAAAAATAAAACATAGAACGGGGTGAGATCAGATTCTCAGTAATGATAAAAATATTACGGATACATTCATAAATAATCATAAAAATTTAAGGCAATGTATAAGACTAAAACCAAAGTATTTTAACCATTATGATCACCATAATATGGAAAATATAAAATCAAATAATTCCATTTACTTATTCACATGGATATTTTACTAGTCGAATAATGAAATGCAATATCAATAGCCACTTTCATAATGATGGAATGCATAATTCTGACGTCATTACCACATTATCAAGGCCTTGTTCCAAGACAACAAATAATATTTTTTAAAGGCTAGGTGCCAAGACAGTAGTTTGTCTCATGATACCTAATGAATCATCGAGGAGCTATAGCGGGATCCACCTTTCACATACACAGTCAAAAATGTCACAAAACCTTCAATATAATATGAAATTTTTTATCATAATGAATCAACTTCAAACAATTGTAAAATCCATCAAAGAATGTTGACATAGATGAAATCAAAACTATTTGAGAGAAATATCCATTTATTTTTATGAAATCATTTAAAGTCCCATAATTATAAAAGGAAACATTTATTTTGAAAATACTCTTATAATCATGTAAAGGAAGATTCAATGATATTATAATGGTGGAAAATAGCCACACCTGCTGTATAAGTTAAAAAACATTCTTACCTTAATTTTTTGGAAAAGGACATAAAGTACCTTATATAGAAAATGATAGAAATATTTTTTTTCAAAACATCGAAGTTCAAACAAGGGTATAAAATTATTTTACCCATAGTCAAGTAAAAATTAAAAATGTTTTGAAATACATATTAATGAAACATGGATGTGGATGATAAAACACTCCCAGTAGATACACACGTAAAAACAACCTCAGATAATAAAGAGATTGTGAAATTAACCCTTACCTTGTAAATTTACTTTGCCGAGGTTAGGTTGACCACTTGTATAATGGTGAAATAATTTTTAGTAAATTATTCAAGAACCATATACATTAATTTTATATCAGATATGATCTTCTAATATTGCATTGTTAATGATATTTCAGTAGTATCATCATTTCAGACGTTAACTGATATGTTTTCCTTTATATGACTTGTTACATAAGTAATGTTTTATACGGATTTGATGTATATTATTCCTATTCATAATGATATTAAGTAATCAAAAATTATTTTTAATCATCAAATGAAAATTTTTCTTCAACGGATACGATGGGGAATGAATCTCATCATGTTCGTGGAGACGGTAATCCATACGTATGCACGAGCGACAATATCATTTTTTGGATATTAAAATAAAATATAATTGGATGGTATATCATATATAAATAATAATTATCATGTTCTAATTATTATTTATATCATTTATATTCATTATTATACACATCCAAATGATAAAGTGTTTGAATAACAAACTACACATAGACATTGAGACTGCAATCTGTATGTACGCACAAATGCTGACTTTGTCATTTATACGATGGATATACTAATGAATATAGCTATCAAATTTTTATAATAGCATCACAGAATATATAATATACTGGATTTATTATTTTTGAATGTAAACAACAAAGACAGTGGAAGTGGAAGTAGAAGAGAACATGAATGTTGTGATGAAATATTTACCTCTTCTTCGGGTTCTTCCTTTTGATTTGATAAGAATGGATCCTTAGGCTAGCATTATGACTAAAAGAAGGCATGTAAGACTGAGGGAAAACAGTTTGGGGGATTTTTGGGAAGGTTTTGGGTGAGACAAATGGCTTTGAAGGTGTTAATATGAGAGAAGGGAAAGAGACCTTTTATAAGCGGGGTGGTAGGAAACTTAGGAAAAGATTGAAATATTATTTTATTATAAAATAATTTTCGGTTTATAATTACTCAAAAATGAATTAATTAATGGTTAAGGTGGTGATTGGTCTAAAACCACTCAACAAATAGGTTTTAGATAGGTTTAGGTCACTATATTAACCTTATCTTTTAGATTTATCTCTTAGTTAAATAGTTTGACATTTACCATGTCTATTTATATTTTTATTTTATATGGTTAATAAACATACTATAAACTTCCAAGCGAACCCCAAGTGGTTAATTAATGAAATATATAATATTATTTAATCCCTTTGGCCTATCGTTATAATTTTTGGATTAGAATACCAATTAATAATATAATATTTGTTTTAAAAACACTTTTATGTCCATTTTGACAGTACTAGGTATATTGTTTTTTTGATAATTTCATAAAATCATTATTACATTGAAAAAAATTTATTTAAAATACCCTAACATGTAATTTTAACCTATAAAACTAGTGGAATTCATAAATAATTCCAAATTAAATGTATTTTGGTATTTATAATATCAATTATTTTAACATCTCATTAATAGGATAATTACTACATCATCATTGTGTCTTAATGAAATTATATTATTTAATTTCTAATAATTATAAATAAAATACCATTATTTAGGAGATATTTTTATGTTTCTAGTGTATATATATAGCCTAATTTATAACCCCATATCAAAAATGGTTTAGTTATGAAACATTAATTTTAACACTTTTAACTCTTCTTTGAATTATATAATAATAAATGTCATAATCTAATCCTAGTGGACCTAAATGATCATATATTATTCCTAAGGTGGTTTCTGTTATAATTAAACTTATCCAATATAAATACAAATTTTTTTTGGGTAATTATAAAATCATTTTTTACCCTTAATTACTGTATTTACTTTCAATCGTGGTAAATAAATGTCAAAAGCTATTAATCACCAAAAATTAATTTCTTCTTATTGATTTTTTTATCTTTCTAAGGTTAACTGTTTCTATCTTATTTTTGAAATTTAACTCACATAAGCGGTAAATTTAAGTTTCATGCAAATTATCAAATGCTCCTAGAAGGTGGGCAAAAGACGGTAACATTTCAATAAAATTTTTATATATCTAATCTTTTTATAAAATGACTGCAATGAATTACACTGAACATATATAGTAATTGTGTATCTATTTTGACCTAAAATAAACTTACATTAAATAAATAATTATTTAAATGAAAATTATGTCTTAACCAATAACACATAATTTTTCACTATTCGTCAAAAATTGAAAATTTTCCTAAACAAACCAAAAAATATCTCTAAGATAATTTTTTTATTTATAACTCAAAAATAATGTCTATTTTACCAAATTCAAAATGTATAAATTTAATTTATTAATTTCAAATTTATTCCCGTTTTCAAAACCAAGAGTAGTATTTTTATGAAATAACAACTTCCAAATGATTGACACTTGTTTATGTCCAATTTAAAAGTGATATTACCACCAATGACCAACATTGGATTAAATGGTAAAAATATAATTTAAGTATATTTACAAACTATTAAAATGTATAATTTAACAATATATATTAATTTTATTAATAAAATTTCTTTCAGTTAAAATTTAGTATTTTTTACTATTCACCCAAATATGATAGTTATCAGACAAAACAACAAAATTATGAAAACTAAATTTTTATGTCGTTATTATAAGGAAGAATATTATTTTGTCAAATTTTATATATAAATGTTTTGAATATTTTATTTAAAAAGGGTTCACAATTAAAAGGATTTATAATTTCTTTTTAAAAAAATACTTCTATTATCTGAAAAAATGAATTTTTTCGTATATTATGTCTAAATAACTCATTATATGGATTCAAATACAATAAGGAATATATAAAATTCAAATTATAGTTAATACTATTCAAAACTACTTTTGAAAGACAGGTTTGGTAAGTCGTGGTGCATTTGAACTTAGTGTTGTGTGTGGTGAAAGTTATTTAATTACATTGAAGAAATAATGTACTATGAAATCTTGGGGTGTAACAAATAATCCTTCCTCAAATGCCATTGGGGAATTCTAAAGATCAACCCCTCACATTTATGTAGTGATTTTTGGGAAGCATATTTAGATGAGGTAGGAAATAAAAGTGAATCAAAAATCACTATCTGGGTGAGAGAGGTCGTTTGAAGAGAAAATATCATCACCTACTTCCAAAGTCATTTCAGATAAATTTTGGGGGAATTTTTGTTCCACCATTTTAAGGACATAATAGTAATATATATATATATATGATCAGGATTATTTCCTCTATCATATTAATGGGTTGCACATAATCGTTGTCAAGAACACTCCATGGATTTTCAAGGGAGTTCCCCAAGACATTGGTAACCGAATACTATATATTTTCATCCAAATTGGTTGTATTAATTACCTATTATTTAATCCACACATATCATATATGTTCTTTCATGCATCAAATTGGGATTTCTAAACATGTAGTATGATGGCCATTCCATATATGGGCTATTTTAAACAATAATATATTGTTCAAGGTACTGCAATGTGGAAAAGGAGAAACGGCCTTCTAAGAAAGAAATTGTATCTAGTTATTTTTTAAATAACAATAAATATAGTTTTAGATGAGAGGCCCCGAAAAAAATCATTATTATTAATATTATTGAGAATTCATTAGTTACACTTATCATACCATTTAGTGGAAGGCTGTGTGGGAGGCAAATCCACTTAAGCATAACAAAAATGATTGAGTGTTTGAATCTAGATGAGGTTGGTCCAAAAACCATTGTCAGTTATATCACATTAGATATCAACATTCATGTGTCTACCTAAATCTTATAGGGTTATAATGCACCCATGTATGACATCATCCTAGTCTTGCAACATGAACAAGATGAAAATATGGAATAAATATGTATTGGTCTCCACTTGATAATCCTCAAATATGTTAAATTATGTGTAAATATCATGTGGGATATGAGGGGATTAAACATTTTCCTATAGGAGTTCTTTTGAAGGATCAAGAACATTCAGTATTGGGAATTTTAATGTGGCATCATCCAAATATTTTATTATATTATGTGTTTCTTCAAGAGATCAACACATCTTGAGGTGAGGCTTCTCCTTGTTATACAGTTATAGAGATAATTCATTTTAGGTATACAAGACTATCCCCTATGTATATGTTGAGGGAGCATCTACATCTAGTTGTGTAGTTCATTTTTTCATTACCCATTGTTTGGGCTGATCAGATAAACAAAACCCCTATTGGTTTTCATGTAAGATGACTGGATACACATAATTGATAAAGGGTTATGGAAAAAATATATGTATTTGTTTTTGATTTCCGGATCACTTTCCGGTAGATATTAGGCACATATAGGGTATTTTTTGGGACGCGATGTATATATTGGTTCTTAACATTCCCACAACATCCAATGTATCACCAGTTTCTCTCCTGTGGTGTTTGGATCCCCGATCATGTATGGTAACTCATTCCTAGGGGAATATTCATTTTCATATAATTGATCTACGAATTTATTAATGTTATCAAAACCAATTTGAACTCTTATATTAATCGACAAACCATTTGGTGGGGTGGTGCATGTGCTTCAGATGATTAATGAAATAAATATACAGGATTCAAAGACTAAATAATGGATGAATATGACTCTTTCCCATTTTCCTCTAGTAGTATATAATGGGCACATTCACCGCTAGAATGATTATTACACGTCACATCTTTATGGGAGGGTATTGTAATGAACCTGGGATGTTTTTCTCCATGGGTGGCTTGATATCGGTCAACATTCATTAGATTCAACAAATTTATTAAATTATGTCCCCACCTAGTTTGAATTTTTTTCTAATATCCTTGTTCTTATAACTAAGAAATGGTTTTCTTGGTAACCGTTTCAATATATTTATCCATCATCAATTCTCTGGAATCTACATTGAATTGGAAGGTGTCATTGATGTTGAAGTAATCCAAGATATTGTGACCCGTAATTCCATAAAAGGGATGTAATTGAGATGATCTATGGGGTTAATATTTTTGGGCTTCATGAGTTCTGAAAATTGAGAATGATATTATCTAGGGATACCAGTAAATAATGATTGAAATGATCTTTTCTAAAATATCATGTTTAATTCATTGTATTTTAAATTTCTAGGATATCTTAATCTCATTTTTCCACACCAAAGGTTAATTTTTTCTTACTTCCACTCGATAAGAGGTGTTGGGTGGGTCAAGACTATCCTATATAATAAAATGGATCTTTTAATATTCTTAGTGTAATAGTTGTAGTATGTTGATTTTTGATCCTTTTATCCTATAATGAGGGATTGAATAATGTATTATCTCATGTCCATCAAATGACATCTTATATAAAGTACACTACTTCTAAATACTCATGGAATCTACTATGATATTTCATGTGGTTCAACTCTTACTACAACTCATCATGAATATTTACAAAACATATCTCTAAAAGATAATCCTACGAGGGGGAAAAACTAAGGTAGTAGGTTAATCCTTTCCCACAGGATATAAAGTTATAAACACGTAGATTTATTCAGTTTGTGTACTTCTATAGGTTGACAGTAGTAATTTCCTCAACATGGTGCTGAACTGGTAAAAGAAAAAATGAAGATGATCGACCCATATTACAAATAATAATACTAGAAAATTGTTATTCAAAATAACTGATGAACCTATTAGAGAACAAAAAATACATCATCTTGGTCACATCTTACTTATATAAAGAGTCCATCATCGACCACATCATGATATGATATTTGTGAGATGATTTTTGGAATTTCTCACACCATAAACAGTGGATATGATAATGTTTATGAAACTAGCAAGAAATGCACAAAACAAAAATTCAGGTTAATTATTTTTATATGGATTCACAAGCATATGTAACCCTTCCATGTCTTACATTCAAGTATCTTGGGACTCAATATATTTAACAAGTTTTATAGGTACCACATTCAATGATGAATCATATCTAGAGGGAGTGGGTATCATTTGATGAAGTGGCCTGATTTTCATTTCCTACTAACTGAAAATTATTTACAAGCATTATTGATTATAATGGAGAGGGATAGGATATCACTGTAATGGATGGATGTTGTGACCATTTAAAAACTGATCATATATATATTACCACTCTAGATTCAAATCCAATATAATGCAATAATACAACTCTTTAAGGGTTATCTAATATTTATATGTTTATGGGAGGAGGAATATTCACCTAATCTTTTATATAAAACCTAGTGGGAATGTATCCCCTGAGTATCTCCTCATTGTGTACTCTAAGAGTAGTAATTTCATTAACATATCATAGAAAATTTTTCCCCAAGTAAGAAATTTTTTCTCTTATATATGGTAGTTGTGAATTATACACACCATTCACATTATCCTTTCTATAGTTCCTAAATATATGTGGTTGTTGAATTTTTAGAGGTTCTATATTTTCGATCCTCCATTAGTTTTGGTTATGTGTAGACCCAATGGGTACATCTGGATCCTCCAATATTGTTATATTTTCTATATTTTTTATTTTGACCTACATCTTGATTGATATTATCAATTGTGTTTATGGAAATTTCATTCCAAGATGTGTATTGAGAAATGGTAGTTTCCCCTTTACACTCACAAGAACATAATGATTTTTCACTACCTACATGAGGGTCATTTCATGAACCCTTGATAATATGCTAATTTTTTTGTCAAGTGGTCCTGATTGGTTTTTTATTTACATATTATTACATCCATCACATTCAAGCTTGTTACTAGTGATCTTTAGGTAGTATCTAGTTATTATTATAAAATCGTCATACAGAAGGTGAATTAATGGGATGAAGAATGTTGATATATACCTCACAACTGAGAGAATAATTATACCCAATGTGGTGAGGATTAGGCTGAAAATTCCACCATCCCTATGGGATGGGAACTATTCGTGGCCATAATAGGAATTTCTTGATCTGGTTAGCGAGGATTCATTTATTTTTTTAAGGGTTTGACAATTATTGAGATGAGAATTGATATATGAATTCTTCCACCTATAAGGAAGGGGGTGATATGGAACCCCCATTGAATACTCAAGGACGCAATTCTAGAATGATGAACTTTGTGATGATGATTGTGGTAAAAAAATTCCAACCCAGTGGGATGGGATTCAGTTAAGGTAGGTGATATTATCACATGAATCCTCTATAAGATTGAATATTTTAAGGGTGGATACGATGATATATATTCCAATGTCATAGTGGGTTGGGTTCACCCCTAGATAAAATTTGTGACAACTACTAGTGTTTTCTATTTCATATTTTGCAGTTATTCCTGTGTCTAAACTAATTTCAATGGAAGGCCATTAGATGAGAAATTTTATATGGGATGTTGTTGGGATGATAAAAACATCAACTCCCGATTTTGAAATCCATACACATTATTTTGAGGGGGAAAATATAAATAAATTATGGCAATCATATCCCAATGTTTATGATTTCTTGGATTCATTGAATTGGAGTAATTCCATTATAACGACAAACTTTGTTTCACATTACATGGTAGACTGATTTCACAAGAGGCTATGAGAATATAAGACACCATACCTATGAAGATCTTAAATTTTGGAGATATAGTCATGTAAAATTATCTATATTTTCCTCATCCATTGATATGTACAACTGATGATGGTATATAAATTAGTTGATTGAGAGTTTTCACGATACGAAGAAAAAAACAACATTTGAGTTTTTCATGCTCCTCAAATCTGGAGTTCTATTTTATGTAAAAGGCGGGTATATGTATATAAAAATAGAGTTTACTTCATGATATTAATTTGATACACCTATCATGATTACAGTATATTTATAGCCTTCAATCACTAATGAAAATCCCACATATTATGTCATAGATAATGTATACACTCCATCCCATGTTCCATGGGATCTCATAGACAGAACTGGTTAGGTGAAAGATCATTGTGGGGATTTTTCAAACTAAATATCTTGATGTGTTAATGTCAGCTCCAGTTAATTAGACTTAAAAAAATAATTCTTATCATACCATATAAGGCACCTCATGGTGTCTCATAATGACAAATATGGTGTGTTGGTGTAAGTTGATTATGTGAAATATGTGGTTGAAGTCGGTGACATGAGAACCCCTCTATATAAAGGAATCCAAAATTTGGGAACCTATATATATAGAGGTTTCTATGAAAGGGGATGATTTCCTTATTTGTGGTTGACAACACCAAGGTGATGTTTCCCATGGTGAATGCCAGGAGTAGATTCCCTATGATCCATCTCTACACTACCATGAGGAGGAAAATTAGGGTATTGATAACTTTATGCTTCAGTTGAAGAGTCTAAAACCCCTTTTGGTGATGAGAATGTGTCTCAAACAACGAAATTGATAATGGAATTGAGTATAATTGGAATATAAGGTTTTTATATGTCATGTCCAGAACATGCTAACCTGCCATTGGGGATTGTGTAAGGATATGAGCCTACAATATGACAACTGTTGGAATATATTGATAATTGTCTGGTGTTGCAGGAGTATGATATAGATTATAAGAAGTAATAGAATATTACAATTATATTATATTATCAGAATATGATCATATTAAAATTTTTGTTATACACTTTGTTTGATATCCTATGTTAGAATGTTTATATGAGATTGATCATGGGACATTGTTGTATATTGTTCTAATTTTTCATGGTAATATGATTCTGTCTCTAGAAATGTGTCACTCCCAGTTGGTGATCACCTTTTTAGTGGGAATATGAACATTATTCAAATATTAAATCCCCTCATGAAAATTTGGACATACCCTCGGAATTGGTGAAGGGATATGATCCTCCTCCTATAAATCCTATGATGGACTCTACTGTTGTTATGCATTAACAAAACTATTGATATGAAAATGGATTCCATGAGCTACTGTAATACACCAAATATCTTCACTAACAATAAAATGATCCTTCGTCTTGGCATGTGTCACTCTCATATAATGATCTTCGTTCAAAATAAGGATATGAGATCTGTAATGAGGCTTTGGAGTATGCATACTGTATTTTTTGAATAAAATATGTACATGTGTCAAGAATTGTTCCGCTCTAACATGGTGATCCATATTCAAAATGATGAAATGATCCCAGTCCTATGCCATTGAATTATACCAATAGTATTTTTGATGGGAAATATCATCTTCTATAAGCATTGTTCCATTATCACTTTTTGAGCCCCAATTGGAATGAGAATATTATCCCAGTCCTCTGCCTCAACCTTTACTGGAATATGTCAATAATCATCTTAAATTGGAGAAAAATGCTGAGATTTATCCAGACAAGAAACTTTTTCGAACTGATTAGAGTTTGGTACTACCATAAATTTAAGGATAATATCATATGGGTACCATAATATCATTACCAATTGTAGAATATGTTGTAGGTGTTTTTCAACTATTTATAAAATGTAATGGTATTTTAAAGAAGTGTTCATAAGAATGGAAGACATGAAATTTTCTATCTCAACTATATACTAGTAGATATCTTCTATTGAATAGGGTATATGACCTAAATTATTTCATTCTTATTACACCATAATATGCATGTGGACATCATTAAGGGGGGTATGGCTATGATCCTACCACATAATTTCTATAGGAATATTCTCATAAACTAATTCAGATTGAGGAGAGAAATGAGCCTTCTCATTATACACTAGTGGAATATCCTAGTGGGATTTATTATTGGCAATGTGATATGATCACACACATGGATATACAGAGTGACATGGAAGCTATAGTTTAATCATTTGTCCACATTAATTAGATACTGAATAGGGTGATTTTATTTCATAAGGGATAAAATTATGAATTCGTTGGTGGTGGCAACGAGCATAGATGACATAGAATAAATTTCATTTTTTAATGAAAACACATGGATTTTATTGTCTTGAGTACGTAGAGGTAATTCTAAATAGTCAGAATTGTACCATGTTGACGGTATTCCCAAAACATTTCATTCACCACCCAACACTAATGGTTTCAATTGGATGAGATCATTCTGAGACATGAAAACGTTTTTGATATTGCTAAAATTCTATAACTATCACGAGATGAAGAAATTTTCTATGACTATGGTTTTTATTATGAATGAAATGTCTAAAATATTGAAGCAAAAAATGATCATGATCCCGAATCAGTGCATCATCATAGACATGATATGTTCTCAACTAGATATGCATGGATAAATCAATTGTCCTTTCATTTCCCCAATCTGGCCATAATAATTTCAGAGACTTTTCATGTCAAAGATGAACATATTTCATGACAACCTAGGATAATGAGAATTACCTAATCATTTTCATAATATTATGTATTCATATATGGTTAACCACTTCATTGTAAGATATGGGTACAAAATGGCCTAACACATGGTAAATAGATGCTTTTTCTATTTAATTGCTTCATGTCTACCTCATTATTTTTATATCATAAAAATTATTTAAGATTTATTTTATGGACACTTAAATTTTAGGGTAGGTGAATGTGATATATAATTTTTCACATAGGGTTTACCATTTTCGTCATTAATTAAAAATAATAATTATTCCCATATCCCTAAAAAATTACTTATATGATTTCCAAATAGAGGTGATCCATCATGGTTTTATACCCACAAAATATATTGAACTCACATTGGCTAAGTTGGTGGGATTTTAGTTTAATTCATTTTTTTGGAGAAAACATTTTCTACTATCAGACACCATTATAGAATTAAAACATTCCCATGAGTCACTTCCAAATCCAAATATAGAACTGATTACCCTAACAGAATTATCATCAGTTAAATCCTTTTATATCTAAATGGGAATATATTAGTGATACCAAATTTGTATACTTGAAATTCACCATCACTTTACCATCAATGGGTATTTGTTTATATGTTGTATCCTTATCACCAAAAACATCAAACTATGTTGTTATCCAATGAGGCTATTAATATTTTGGGGATAGGACTAATCCACACTGGGTATTAATATATATCATGTTTAAAACAAGAATCTAAATCAACATATTTCATTGAACCTAAAAAATTTATTTTCAAGTGTAAATGGAAACTTTTGGGGAATAGAGGAACTAGTTATCGAGAATGAACCTCGTGGTGGAATCCTACATAACTATGTTATATAAGGAATACATGTCATTATATTTTGATCACATCCTTGGGAAATTCACCTAGGTAAATTCCATTTCATGGGAGAATTCAAAATATTCTATTGAATGGGGATTACACACTATGTGTTCCCTAGATTGGCGAGATTCATAAGGTGAATGATGTAATAATTTCAATTACCTACGCCCCTGTGATCAATGATATGTGTGAGAAACAAGGGATACAATGTAGTTAGTCACACTATATATAAGAGCAAGAATTATATTTTAGGTTATCTCATTGAATGTTTAATATAGTGATCATGATATAAGATATATTCATGAATTGCCTATATATAGAAGGATTTAGAGACATCGTAGTTCAGTTTCTTTCTCAATCCTCATGTGGATGAGTTATAATGATTTTCCAATGGGAGTGATTGGGACCTAATGGATGGATTTTTGGAGACATTCCTAGATTTATATTATGATAAGTGAGTATTTGATCTCATTAATTATGTAAGAGTCTAATGTATCCTAGTTATGGAAGGAATTCGTTTTTTTAAATGTTTAGTTGGTTAGGTCATAAAAAATGGATACCGTAATATGGGGGAAACAATATCATCCAAAATATCAGGGCTTACAAGATGAGACATTCCTAGCATGGGGGGACAATCATATCATGCAAAAGATTGGGGATTATAGGTTGAGTAATCCTTTATATAGGGGATGTGATATCAAACCACTAATTAGTATTTACACACCAATGATGCACTAATATGGGGGAATTCATATAATCTAACTAATTATGGATTACTCACTGTGGATTCGACAATATGGAGGAAATAATTTCATTCCATTGACTAGTGATTACAGATTAAGGAAACCCTAGCATATTTTTTAGAAAATGTGATAACATCCTTAGATGTCTACATCACATGGCCTGATTATATTCCGGGAAAATATGATTTCCATCTTGAAATGTGTGCTGATTCTTTGATATTTCTTAGTTTCTTAGTGAACAATCATAAATACAATCGCATGATCTAATTGATTAGTCTAGATGATGTCACATAATATTAATGACTTGAGTGGAGGGTGTCTACGATATCAATTACGTTCCCTAGATTCATCAAATGATTAGTTTCGTATTTCTTAAGGGATCCACATGACACGTCTAGCTTGCACTGAGGATGTTTCATGATCCGGGTTGACATTTATTGGGTTCATTACATGAATTAGCTGACGTTTCCTACAATTTCTACAAAAAATAAAAACATGATTGTAGTATATTTCATGATTTGGATATAAATCATAGAATACATGGGATTAATTACTGGAGGGCCACATGAGACTTTTGATCCATGTTTGAGGGAGATTTAATGATCAAAATGGATTATCGTTGGAGTACGACATTACAACATTGACATGTCATATTGTTGTCGGGTGATCTTGGTAGGTCAGAAGAAGAACATGAAGACCAGTGAATCCACCATAACATAAGCCTCCCATTTTTTTATTCATTTATTATAGCTTTTATAAAACAATTCTCTCGGGTTTTTTAGAATTATTATCATATTTTAGTTTTCACGTGACCCAGCTGATATGCACGATGACCTTAACATAATCCTCAAAACATTCAAAAATACAGTTGAATTATATATTAGGGGATCATTCAATGAATATATTCATGCTATTAAATCCTTTTTGTAATTCTATATATTTTACATAGAGGAATACATTTGCAATAACCTGACTGGTCACACTAATAAGTCTTCTTCCATGTTATCATTGGTGGTCAATCATGGATTCATTTTTTGTGACTATGGGAGTGATTAATAGGCCCCACAACCCATGTACTTTGTCTACATTTGTAGTGTGTATCTTGAATATTTGGAATTTATTTTGAGGATGGTTTTGGGGTAGTTTAATTCAAATTATCCTTCCATAGATCATTTATGGGGCTTTACATGATTTTATATGACCAAAATAGTGTTCCTCCTTTCCCATTTATATATGGAACATGTCTTATTGAAGGGAAATTTCATTAACATTTATAGGTTTTAATGATATTTTATAAACTTAGTCCAACATGACTACATGTCTTCATGGGATCATGATTTCTTTGGAAAGACCTTCCCATGATCAAGGACATATTGTCTTAGGACTTCCATATGATAGAGTCATCTTTTTTAGATGGATTTCATGGGATCATGTTGACAGGTCATGTAATACAATAATGGGTTTCCAAGAGGGCCTCCACTTAATAAATGTTTATCTCACATTTTTCATAAGAAATTTTTCATGATGATCAAATATTCTTTGTTTGTAATATGCATCTTTAATTTCCCTTTTACTTATTTTCATCATTAATTTACATGGGATATAGATTGAATGAAACCATGATATTTTTTTCAAAGAACACCCCCTCCATGTATGAGATTCATCATGTGAAAAATAATTGGACTATTTTTGATGAACATATATTTTCTTGGAACACACCAATTATTGTCAATAGAGCCAAAGGGTGATTGAAAACCCAACTAGACATATTTGTAACCATAATCATGATAAAGGTGATATGTTTGTGGGGTATTGCATATAATTGTGTATATATTTATGGTTCCAAGAGTTGTTTTGAAGAATATATAATTATTTCAAAAGAATATAGATGCCTAAAAATTTAGTCAATATTTTTCATATTTTTAATCTAGATTTTGTTAGGGGTTTTTATATAGTTTGTTAGGTACATTCCAGCTAACATGTCACATGAATCCAAGGAACTCATTTAGTCATATCCACTACATTATCAATTTTATTTTATTGGATCAAATGAATATTGTGGTTTTCAATGTGGCTTTGCACGATCTTTAGAAGGTTATATGATTTGCACGAACCATTTTTGCGTCACTTTAAATTTATTTCTACAGTGTGTCATTCGAAATATCATGTGATTTTCATAATTTTGGACATGTTCTATTAAATTTCTATGAATATAAAACAATACCCATAATTCTATTTTTTCAGCACTTGTGAATTTTTTATTCTCATCTGGTTTGAATTTCTACCCTTGCAATGATTACAATAATATTAACTACTATGTTTAAATATCCATTAACTGACTAAATTAAATTTATTCAATTAATAATAACATTTATTTACTAGTTAAACCATTTCAAATATGAGAAAATACTATAATATTCAACACATACCTTGTTTCCCAAAAAAACATTATTTTTTGAACACATCTCATAAATGATGGTTCATATTCTACGACACATATTAAATAAATTTCCCTTAGAGGATAATTGGTGTTTCTCTACCAAATAATTTGTTAATAAGGAATTTAGAAGATTATTTTTCCCCAACAACCCATTTATTTTCATTCATATCATCATATTTTTAAAGTACACTAATCTAACTAATATAAATCAAAAATGAACTAAATCATGACCCCATCCAACCAATATAAATGCATCCAATAATAAAATTCTATTTTGGACAATATCAAATAAACCAATCTCCAATATAATGGGTGTTTATTATGGTATCTACCTACTAATACATAAAAACCCACCTCTATGACATTTAGTTGGCCTCCAAATAATTTTCCAATACAAATCGTAATGGTATACTATGTTGTCACTCCCCAACCCATCCATACTTTACAATATTTGTGATTTTATTTTTTCAATACCATACCAATATATTCTTTGATATAATAATGATAATAGTTTATTCTTCACTGACCAATCAGTGCGTAGTCAACATCATGAAGCAAGGAAGGCCTATAACTACATATTCGTTCAGTTTCATAATAAAGATATCATGTTTCACTACAATAATTTAAATTATCATAGTCACTATTTGGATGCTATGATAACCTCCATTGAACCATCCATTTATTGTTTCTATTTTGTTAATAGATTCTTGTCTAGAAAGATAATTTTCCAAAAAATAATATCCTAGGTTGATTACAATAATGAATAACTAAAACCATAACCATCACCTATTAGTGGAAGAAAAAAAATTAAAATGAATAAAAATTAATTAGTTAGTGATTTTTATTCAATTTCATTACCAATATAAGTCTTTGGATAGTCAGCTATTTCACCTCATACCGTGCACATTCCAATGTTTCCCATGGTCTCTCATACCTTGACTTATAAACAACCAAACCTCATGAATAAAAAGTATAATTAAAATATCCCGATCAATTATCTCTGTTGATACCATATGAAACACCATTAAAAGTCCACCAAGAAACTCAATCCCCTGTTTCTTGTTTATCATCACATGATAATAATCACTCTGATCATATTACCCTTTGGTATAATTTCACTAAACTCAGGTGTATGATAGAACTAAATATCCATCACCAGACTAATAAATTCTACACTTTTATATGTTGTTCGTCAGTCATACTCACATGAAACCAATTATTTTCTACCACAGAAACAAATTGGTTTCACTCTAACCACATCTCACATGTTGAATTCTACATAACATAACATAACATAAAGATGACCCCTAAGTATTACTAGTAAATAGGATGGTATCTCACTATTATACATTTTCTATGTATTTATTAATAATTAAAATTATATCTCTAGGAACATTTCAAAAATTATTATTATTATCATAAAAACCCCTCTTGTATAGCCCAAACATCATGAAATTCTTTAGAAACACACCATAAGAATCTCCATTATTCCATTACATCCTTTTAATTCTGTAGACCATTATAAAAGACATCCCTAGAACTCTATATCATTTTATACAAATATAATTCCCTTAGGTTTGTTCCAATATTATTCTAGGACAACGCCCCTCAAAAAATAATATACCCCATGGTGTCTTTATATCAATTACAATTTGGGATGCATGAATACATCACATGTCTTTGATCATCATAACAAGAATACCCACATTTCATAGTTAATAGTTTGTAGATATATATCCATTCATTCATAACACATAATAAAAGAAATAACAAATAATGGAGAGAAAATTATTGAACACTATCCTCTTAAAAGGAATACACCCTTATCGATGATACCTATACCACATGGACATGTCAGAATTGACCAATAAATACATCCAAGATACCATATCTCAATAAAGATCCCCTTTATTTAACATTATATTGGAAATAAATAATTTAAATAATTATTTCATTATTATTATAAAAAATCATAGAAGCAGAAAATTCATTTTCAATCTATAGATGTTATAATTTATGTAACATAAGTCAAATTGATTTATGAATGTTTTTCCACATTTATAAAAAATAACCCAATTTTTTTTATTTCCTTCAAAATATTAATTCACAAAAATCAACTCTATTAAATAAACAATTTCACTAGTCCACTTAAATCTATAAATATGGTGTCTGGACATTAGAATTTTTCATCAAAAGACTCATAGAAATAATAAAAAACCTAATAATATTAATGAAATTATAATATAAGCTAGTGGAATCAATTATCAAACTATAACATAACTATATTTTAATTTGATGTCATGTAGGAGAGAAAAAGGGAGGAATATGAAAATAGTTAATACCCAAAATGATGAATAAAATCAATTTGAGTGTACTTACAACCATGGTGGAAGAAGGGGGGTTGTTAGGGGAATACCCATCAACATTTCTAGTGAATATGAGATATAAAACCATAAATGGGTATGAAATTATGTCCCTAAGGGAAGACCATACGACCCTCACTGAATAGATAATTAAATGGAAGACTGAGATCTTGTCAAAAATTGATTTTCAATTTCAAGAAAAAATGAATATTATGATTAGATAATAGTAAAATATATAGATAACATGAATATTATATTTTAATTTTTTATATTATAGGAATTGGGAACAAAATATATAACAATATATAAACATAATTACCTATATGATCAATTTTACACTATATTTGGGGATTTTTTTTAATATATTTAATTATAAAATAAATAGAAATTTAATTTGAAAAATTTATTATAATTTTGGAATTAATATGTATCATATAATAGAATTATAAAATTATGAAAGTTTTATAAAAATATTTTTTTAGTAGAAACGTGAAAAATGTCATTTTTACGAATAACATGACATTTATAACGAAAATATTATATATTAATCAATTAAAAATTAATGAATCATTATTATAAAAATATATATGAATTTTATATGTCACATTACAACTTTTAAACTATTATTCTATTTATAGTTTGATATTTGATATTTCTTAATATAAGTAATATTTTCAGACAAATTATTTTTAACACATTATATATTATAATTATGAAACTATCACTTATCACTTTTCTGAAGTCAATTAATTGAAATGGATTTACTATTTAGAATAAATGGGAAAAATTATTTAACAAGGAAAACATTATTTTCATTAATTAATAATATGTAATCTTTGGGAAATGCAAGTTACCATGGTAAAATATAAAAATGTAAATGTAATAATACATTGGGTAAGAGGTGTGAATAATTATAAAAAAAGTTTATAATTGAGTGTTTTGGGGTTTTAAATTATTTTTATAGTCCAAAATAAAATATTTCTCAATATTGGATCCACATGGAATGTTTAACATGCACTCCTTTTATTTTTTGTTGAAATATTTTGAAGATATTCCATTCTCAAGATTTATCAATAGGGCATCTCAAAACACATTCACGAAACAAAGAAGATTTCATTTTCTTCTTAAACCACTATAATTTTCCAACTCAACAAAAAGGTTTCACAATTTCAAGATACATTTTGAGGACAATAGCATATTACATCCATTTCTAAGGGGTTTTCCATGTAAATTTCGATGCGGTCAACATGAGTAATGATTTTTACATTACATTATTGTTTTATATTTTAATTTTAATGATATAATATTAATATAACAATATAGTAACATAATTAATAGATATATACTTAATTTAATTATTCATTGGTAATATGTATTAAAAACCTTTTCACTTTTCAATTAATTAAAATAAATATCTGAATAATTTCTTTTGTATACTGACACAACCACGACCTGACATGTTTAATTTTCATTCAACACAAAAAAATCATTGTATAAAAGATGAATTTAAAAAATAATATATATTTATTTATTTATTTATTTATTTCATTTTGATTTATATTATTCAGTAATCCATTGTATTTTTTCAATTTTAAATGATAAATCTAATTATCAACTCTGCAAACATGTTGTCTACCACGTCCAAGGAAAAATTGATTTGAGTTTTCATCTTCACAAGTATCATAAATTGATGATAATGTAAATGTTATTAAATTTTATAGATGATAATGAAAATATAATTATGATTCTATTATGAGAGAATTTTAGAACCAATAATTGGTATAGTCAAATAATGATTATCTTTAATTCCATTATTTAAAATGAGTGAACTAATCAAAATTGATAACCTATTTATAAATAATAACATTATATAAATTTAATTTTCTATATAGTTATTTCAATTTATGATAATTTATAATTATGAGAACCATGTTATATGTACATTATTCTGTTATATGTATATCATAACAAAAACACTTCATGATCATTCATTATTAATAGGAGGTTCATGTGTTGGTGTGTTATACAACATTCTTGAAAAATAAAATGATATTATAACCTGAATGAAATTGAGAACTAATTTAATTCTATAATTTGTTTTGGATATGAAAATAATGTTTTTTTGTTCTAGAATGGTTAAAAAACAATTTACTAAATAAATATGAATAAAAATTCATTCATTAAGAATCCGTGAAACATGAAAATCAGAGATTTCATCATCTTGGTTTTAACAAATTTACCATGGAAAGAAATTATGTATTTATATCTATAAAAAACATCTATTATAGTAATATATATATATTATCTAATAATCATGAAATTTATGAATAATATATATACCAACACACTTTAACAAAACTAGTTCAAACTAATAAAGATTACATACACATGGTGTTTATATTAGATAAAAACATGCACATTTATATAAAATTAATGACAATAATTGAAGATAAAAAATGGTTATATGTATATATAATTATATTGGTATTTATATAATGAACTAAATTTATTTATTCTATATAATTGATGTAATTTCAAAATGCATCAAAACATAGGTAAGGGTTTTCATCTCAAAATATGCTCGTTGGGAAAATCTTGATCATATAAAAAATTCATTTATTTTATGAATTTACTAATAATATGACATATACTGTCATGAATTATCTTTTTATCATGGTATTTTATGATCATTTACAATACATATATCTCATGTTTTCTGGATTAATGTAACAACCAAAGTTTTTATGAAATATATTTTTTCAAATTAATTTAATCATTTTCAAATATTGTGATACAAGAAAAATTAATTTTAGATTTTATCATACGTAACACTGATTTTGGATTTCATTAGACCCAACATGGATCTTAGTTTACATTAAACAAAACACATAGTTTAAACAGAACATTATATTTTATAAAAGTATTATTACATAAAATTATAATTTTCACTAAGTCAATTGAATGGTGGGTATGAATTGGATTAACTATATTATGAAAATATGGGTTTCATATGAATATATAATTAATTATTATGGGACACCAAAATTAAAATTAAAATTAAAACATTTTAATAATAATATGAAATTATTTCCAAAAAAACTATCTTATAAGAACAAATTTGTTATGAATAAATAAATTAAAAAATTATCTTTTGGTGAATAATATTAAAAAAAATTAATTATTATATATTCAGTCTATTTCTGAACAATAATCTTTTTTTTTCTATATAATATATATCAAGAAAATCCAATACATAGTTTTAAAGAGAATTTTGTTAAAAAATTGATTTTTCACCTTTGGAATTATTATATTAAAATTAATATTCCCAAATATTTAAAAAATAATATGATAAAACATGCATAATTTTTAAATCATAATTTTAAATTTATCTTATCGTGAATAATTATGTTTTTTAAAAGATATATATTTTTAAGAATATTTCAAAAAAATATCATTTAATTGAAAAATGTTTTTTATTTTAATTTATTTATGATGGTAAATTATAAAGAATAATTGGTTATATTATACATATTTTAATCTAATTATGTACATTGTAAACAATTTAACATTGAATTTTTACATAGGAACATTCTAATGTTTTAAACATTTCATTATTAGAACCACAATATCTTATCATGTCTATAAGATTAATATTAAATGAATTTTATATCATTTATGAATGAAATTTGAAAGAATATGTTAAAATTTTAGAGTCATAAAATTTTATATTTTATAATATGGAATTATTAATTTCGTACCAAAATGAATATGGAAAACAGAAAAAAATACCCCTGTTAAGGTAAAAGTTGATTTCTAGAATTGTAAATCTAAGAAGATAACTGTGAAAATAAACTTAAAATAATTACCAAAAAACATTATAAAGAAGTATTTAGATTTTATATATTCTATTTTATATAATGGACCATTTTTAGGAATTTTAAATGATAAAACTATGGTTATGATTTAATCTTATTAAAATAATACAATTGTGCCACTCACCTCCCTTATACCGACTATAATATCATATTCACTATTTAAAATTCTATTATTTGGTCCATGAACTGAATCAATTATGTCCATAATTCACACAAATATTTATAAAATATTAATTTCTGACATAAATCCTACCATGGATAGATTCTATTTCAAACCAAATGATGATACACGAAAAAGAGGTCAAATTCTCTGTTGAGAATCTCGATTTTATTTCTTATCTTCTCATGATTCAATTATTCTTATACCATGATTATATAATAAACATTGTATCATAAATATACTGATATGTTTTTATGATAATTTAATGACCCAAAAAAATCTCTACTTCCCTAAAATAGATTACCAAATCATCATTTATATGTAAGTTAGACTACCGACTCACAAACTAATGTCATTAATTATCCCATTACCACATCTCATAGTTGGGTATGATGATGGGCCAAAAATTTATATATATATATATATTATATTTATAAACATAAGATAAATTTCTATTTATTGTTTCATATATTATTATTTTTTCTTCTGATTCCATTAGTGATTCTGTAACATCATTCATGTGAATTGCGAACAACTACCGTATGAAGCGATGAGATTAAATTTCATTAACACTTTATATGGAATATAATAACATAAAATATTTGTGATATAGATAAAATATTTATGATATTAATGAAATACTTATCATTATTAAATAATAAAACCCCTATTTATTTCTTTCCTTTTGACTCTATGATATATAAAAATATTGTTATTGACCATGTAGAAAACTACCTTCACTAAGTGATGTGACTATCTCTTTTAATCACCACACAAAATGGATGATATTTATAAGGAAATGTAATAAAATAACAAGTTATATTTGAAATTATTTGGATTATTCAAATAAAAAATATTACTTACATTATTTTTATAATGATCATTGAGAAATGTAAAACTTACTCAAATGTTTGTATGAACTATAATCTTCACTAACATAACATAATTATCTTATCAAAACCATTTATAATTGTTTCTCTTAAGTGTGTGTTTGATGTATAATTTTTATTAACTATTTAATTACTTTTATTAATTTTATAATTGAAAATGATTAAGGCGTTCAAAAAGAACAAATCAAAAACATATATAAAAAAAGAAGTTATTACCCAAAATATAACATTAAAATGAATGTGAAAATAAATATATAATAAAAGGTAATAATTAAATCATATATGAAATGATATATATAATTACGTGTAAGAAAATGGATCTTCTTTTCAGGTATATTTCCCTTCTATGGTAGTTTTTGGGAAAAAGGGGAATTTCTGGAAATTTTCGAAGTACACACTGTATATTTTATGAGTACACACTGTGTACTCGATTAGCATAGGTAACAGTGCGCTGGCCGTGTAGCGTCCATGCACATGGCCATGTGGTGGTGACATAGAGGTATCATAAAGTAGAGTACAGAAAAGGAGAGTACACGTCGTGTACTTCAAATGTACATGCCATGTATTTTGTTTTTTCCATTAAATGGACTGGGGTCACGTCAAATAGCCAGAACCGTATTTTTCTAGGTTTTCTTCATCTGAGAGAACCTGTACAGCCACGATCTTCTTCCAAGCCTCAGAACGGGCATCTGAACTCTGATTCAATTGCCGTCAATTGTGTTGGGATTTCCTCGGTAATGTCTCTCTTCTTCTTAAGCATCGTTTCATGATTCCTTCTCTTTATAATGTTATCCTCCATTTAATGTTTAGAAGTATTTGTAGATATTCGGTGTTCCAAGGTGATTAAATCCTTTAGGATCACATATAGGGACCTCCTAACATTGAGGTAGGTGGTGTGTTCCTTTATACTGAATTTCCTTGAGTTTTATGTGAAAAATTTCCCAACACACCTCAACGGGGTATTGGGTGTTTATTGTTTTAGGCATATTGGTTAACTTCTATACTTGAATGCTTGATTAGATGATAATTCATTGTGAATATGGTGAATTTTTGTGCTTTGGTTGTGTTTCCCATGCCTGTTTTACCTGTTTTCACCTTTGGGTCTAGATTTACTGTTATATTTTTGTTTACTTTCTGATTCCGAGTATTGTTGGATGGTGTGACTATTCTTTTGTAATGATGTTATGGTGTAGAATTCTAGAAAAGTAGTTTTTGAGGTTTACATTGGCTGCTAAACCTTGTTACACTTGCTTGACTTACACAGGGTCTTAATAACCTGGTGTATAGACCATATGGGGAATGGACGTTGAGGGCTTCTCTAGAGTTTCATTATAATTTTAAGATACGAGACCACATGTGTAATTGACGTTGATTGTTTCCTCATAGTGTCTTTAGTTCTTTGACATGGGCCAGAGATGGAATTTGATGTAAGTGCTTCCCTAGGGAACCTTTAGATACTATTCGACACCATAGGGGGAATAGACTGTGAGTGATTATTTAGATATTCTATGATTAAGCTGAACGAGAGGGGTTAGACTGAGTGTAATTCCTATAGGGTTTCTTGTACATGATCAGTAGGACCAGAGGGGTTAGGCTGAGTGTGCTTCCCTAAGGGTTACCTATTGTGTTTATATTCTTGATTAGTTGATTCTTAATATTGAAACTATGGATTGTTTACTGCTGAGTACCTACATTTTTATGGTTTCATGTACTTTTACTTTCTATATAATCATTGACTGTTAGTCATGGATCTCATGGTGGTTTCCTAGTAAGATTTTTCTGAAACCCTGTTTGCGTCATGCTTTTGGGCCCAAACAGATTATATTGTTGCTGGTGTAGACTAGGGAAGGCACACTTCTACTTTAGGTACATGACATGTTGTGGAGATGGAGATCACGGAACCAAGAATAGGCTTGCGATATTGTGGAGATGATTACTATTTTTCTTTTTTTACCTGGTTTACTACTATCTTTCATCATTTTGCTTTGTTCCTCTATTTTCCTAGACATATATAACATGAATTATTATATACATGTGTTCTGGGTATTTCTATCAGTCTTTTGCTATTTATTTTTGGTATTATATTATTACTTCTTCTACTCTTGTATGTATTTGTTTACTTCCTCTATGTACTCTGCCAATGAGGGCACTGTTTCCCCACTTTCACACCAAAGGATCTCGCAGCTAGTCAGTAGCCTCTGGCATTCGTGGGAAATGCTCTTGAGGCCATGTGACTAACCAGGGGTTGGGAGCCTCTAGCTGGCTTCTGAAACTGGGACGTTACAAAGAGGTATCAAAGAAAGGTTTCGATCCTCTGACCTATGGCTATGCTAGTACCTTATGATTGTGTGGGGATCTCCTCGGGAAGCTCTCTCCTAATGTCGAGGTACGTGGTTAGTGCCTTTTTTTTGAATTTCCTTGAGTTTTATGTGCAAAATATCCCAATACCCATGAACGGGGGATTTCACATTTAACATTTTATCCCTATTTGTGTCCTTCTATGTTGGTATGCTTGAGTAGATTATAATCTATTGTAATATGGTGAATTCAAAGGCACCCCGTAACCGGTTTTTCACATGGCCTCTAGAGCATTTCCTCTAATTCCAGACGCTACCAACAAACAGCGAGGGACTAAGGTGTGATAGTGGGGAAAATATGCCCTCATTCGAAGAGTAAGAAATGAATGTAAAAAATACATAAAATAGTGGAAGCAGTAATAATATCATATCATAAATTAAATGGTGGAAGAATGATAGAAATAACTGGAGCACATATATATTATGATGCATGATACAGATTTCCAGGAAAATAGCGGAACAAAGAACAATGCTGATATACAGTATTAAACCAAGTAAAAAAGAAAAATAGTAATCATTCCACAACATCGAAATCCTAGGCTTGGTCCCATGCTCTCCAACTCCATAGAATGTCATGTACCTAAAGTAGAAGGGATCTTTCCCTTGTCTATACCAACCACAATATAACCTATTTGGACCCAAAAGAATGGCCCAAATATAGTGGGAGAGAAATCGTAGTAGGAAACCACCATGAGATCCATGCCTAATAGTCAATGATTATATGGTAGGTAAAAGTACAAGAAACTGTAAACAGGAAGTTACTCAATAGTAAATAATCCATAGTTTCAATATCAAGAAACAACTAAACAATAAGATAAACACAATAGGTATCCCTCTGGTAAGCACACTCAGTCTAACCCCTCTAGTCCTACATAACATGTACAGGGAAACGTGCATCCAGTACACTCTATCTATCCCATTTGGTTCAGCTTATGAATATACTTTCTAAGGAATCACTCACCATCAATTCCCACTATAGTCTTGTATTGTAACTAAAGACTCTCTAGGGAAGCACTTATTTCACATTCCCTCTAGGACCCATGTTGAGGAACTATAGAAACTACGGGGAAGCACTCTTCATCAACTCCCCATGTGGTCTCACATTATAAAATTATAAATACTATCTGGAGATAACCTCAACATTTATTCTCCCTATAGTCTATAAAACAAGTTCTTACAACCCTGTGTATGTCCAGAAAGTGTAGAAGAGAGTATCATCGAAGGTAACCCTCAAGAACTACTTGGATATAATTATACTGCAAAACAACAAAAGAGAACAATAGTCACACCATCCTACAATACTAAGCATGTGAATGTAAACATCATACTAACATGAAAACTAGACCCAAAGGATAAAACAGGTAAAACAGGCATTGGAAACACAACCAAAGCACATCAATTCATGATATTCACATTCAATTATCATCTACTGAACCATACCAGCACAGTAGGAAACTAATATGGCTAAATGGTAAACATGAAATAGCCTTTTCATGGGTATTGGGCAATTCTACACATAAAACTCATCGTATTTCAACAAAAAGGCACAAACCACCTGTCTCGACCTTATGATATCGCAATATGTGATCCTCGAGGATTGAATCTCCTTGGAACGCTGATGTTCTACAACAAACTTCTAATCTTTTAAAGGATGATAACTTGAAAAGAGATGGAATCATGAAACAAAGATCAAGCAGAAGACAAAGCATACCAAGGCGATCGCAATGAAAACTACGAAGGTCATATTAGATTTCAGATTCTTGTTCTATGGCTCGATGGAAGATTTCGGCCATATGGGTTCTATTGGATGATGAAAACCTATAAGAAGATGGTTCTGGCGATTAGAGATGACCCCAATCTGTTTAATGAAAAAATAAAAAATACACAGCATGTACTTTTATATTACATGGAATGTACTCTCTTTTTCCGTACTCCGCTTTAAGCGGCCTTCATGTCACCCCCAGATTTCCATGTGCATATACGCTAAACGACCAGCACACGACTACTTGTAGTTTCTGAGTACATGGCGTGTACTCATAATGTACATGGTGTGTACTTAAAAATTTTCAAGAAATTCATCTTTTTCTCAAAAACGACCCGAAAAAGGGATTCATACCTGAAAAGAAGATCTAGTTTCTTACAGTCCTTTGACATTGAGCTTTCCTATATGCCTAGGAATGGAAACAAAGTTGTTGATGCATTGTGTAGGAGGACTCCGATACATGCTGTTCAGGAGGCTAGTAGTTAGTGGTAGTTTATGGCTCTGTTCTCTGAGGTATATTTGGAGATGCATGATTGACAAAGGAAGAAATTCCTTTCTGCTGTAGCTATTTCCTCTACCCTTCTTGATCGAGTACAAATGATGCATATATTAGATCTTGAAGGCCTGGACCTCCATGGAAGTTTTTCGGGAGGGGAACCTATTCTGGGAGGGACCATAGGTGAGGATGAAATCGTACATTTCCAGCGGTGTGTATGGGTGCCAACAAATATACGTGAGGATCCGATGTTGGTATTTCATTCCTCAGTTTGGGTAGTTCATCGTGGTGTCCCCAAGATGTATCGTGATCTACATCGTCAGTATTGCTGGTCAGGTATGAAGATGGTAATTGTAGGTTTTTTAATGAGGTGTTCCACTGGTCAAAAAGTGAAGGCAGAGCATCAACGACCGGCATGGATTTTACATTAGTTGATTATTCCTGAGTGGAAGTGGAATGTTGTCATGATGAATTTCATGATAGGGTCACTGAGGTTGCCTCAAGGGAATTATCCAGTTTGGGTTTTCAATGAGAGACTCACGAAGGTTGCTCACTTTTTTCCAATCAATGATGCCTTCAGTGTTGATGAGCTATGATGTTTATACATTCGTGAGATTGTACATATGCATGGAGCTCCACACTCCATAATTTCAGACAAGGATTCACATTTTACTACTTGGGTCTGAAAGGGGTTACAGAAATCCTTGGGTACAGAGGTACTTTTAAGTATAGCTTACCATCACCAAGCTGATGGCTAGTCCGAACGTATGATTAAGGTGCTTGAGGACATTCTCCAAGCTTGAATCCTTTATTTTGGAGGTTCTTGGGAGAAGCATATACCTCTTGTGGAGTTTGACTACAACAATTGTTTTAATGGAACTATTAAAAAGACACCTTATGAGTATTTGTATGGTAGGCTAGGCCGATCACCGTTGTGTTGGCTGGAGGTTGGAGAGGTAGCTATTCTGGGACCTCGTCTAGTCCAGGAGACCACAGAGAAGATTGAGAAGATTAGGACGAGGAAGGATACTACACAGTTTCGAAAAAAGCCTTATGATGATCAGAGGAGTTGACATCTGGAGTTTGAGGTTGGGGATTAGGTTTTCTTGCATGTCACACTGAGTTTTCGACACAAGAGGATTATGAGACAGGGTAAGCTTTCACTAAGATAGGTCTGGCCATTTGAGTTGTTGGAGAGAGTTGTGACGATTTCTTATCTGTTGTAGTAACCTCAGATGTACCGGTATATGCACGATTTTTTTCACATTTCGCAGATCCAACATTACTTTTCAGACCCGTCTCATGTATTTCAACTTTTGTAGGTTGAGCTGGAAGTTTATGCATTGTTCAAGGAGTATCCTATCTGGATTTTTGATCGTAGTACATTATTTCTCTGTGGATGGTCTGTTCTTCTGGTATGTGTGCTATGGTAGCACAGGCAAGTACTGGACAAGACTTGATAGAGAGAGGTCGATGTACGAGCACAGTGGTCGGAGCTGTTAGGTGAATCTTCTTCTATGCCATGCTAGGGAAATTCGAGGACAAATTTCTTTAAGGGGAATGTTTGTAAGAAACTGGATCTTCTTTTTAGGTAATTTTCCATTTTCTGGTCGTTTTTGAGAAAAATATGAATTTTTTTAAAATTTTGAAGTACACATCGTGTACATTATGATTACACACTGTGTACTATTTTGTAGCCGTGTGTTGGTCGTCTTGTGGCCATTCACACAACCATGTGGGGGTGAAATGGATGCCAGATAAAGCAGAGTATAGAAAAGGAGAGTACACGCCGTGTACTTCAAAAGTTCACGCCTTGTATTTTTTTTCATTTAATGGATTGTGGTGACGTCTAATCGGCATAATCATCTTCTTCAAGGTTTATTTCATCTGATAGAACCCTTATGACCACAAAAAATTTTCAAGACCCCGACCGAGCATTTTAACTCCGATTCGACGACCGTCAATTGCATTGGGATCGACTCAGTATGCTCTCTCTTCTTCATGAGCTTCGTTTCATGATTCCCTATATTTCTAATGTTTTCCTCCATGGAACGCTTAGTCATTTTTGTAGATCTTTGGCATTCCAAGGTTATTAATCCCGCTAGGTTTATATATAGAGATGTCTTAACATCGAGGTAGGTGGTTTGCACCTTTCTAGTGAAATTACATGAGTTTTATGTGAAAAGATTCACAATACCCATGAACGGGGTGTTTCGCATTTACAATTTTAGACATATTGGTTTCCTACTATTATGGTATGCTTGAGTATATGATAATTGATTTTTAATTGGGTGAGTTTTTGTGCTTTGGTTGTGTTTCCAATGAATGTTTTACCTATTTTAACAATTGGGTCTAGTTTCCCTATTAGGTTGCTGTTTACTTTCCCATGCATTGTATTTTAGGATGGTGTGAATGTTGTTTTGTTATGCTATTATGTTTTAGAATGCTAGCCAAGAAGTTTATGAGGTTTATATTGGCCGATAAATGCTTCTACACATGATTGACTTACACAGGCCCCTGAGAACCTGGTGTATAAGACATATGTAGAATAGACGTTGAGGGATTCTCCAGACTATCTTTATAATTTTATGATTCAAGACCACATGGGGAATTGATGTTGAGTGCTTCCTCAGAGTGTCTTTAGTTCCTCGATGCGGGCCATAGAGGGAATGTGAAATAATTTATTCCTTAGAGTTCCTTTAGTTATGATACGAGACTATATGTGGAATTGACGACGAGTGCTTCCACAGAAAGTATATTCTTAAGCTGAACCAGAGGGGTTAGACTGAGTGTACTTCCCAGAGGATTGCTTATACATGATAAGAAGGACTAGAGGGGAAATACTGAGTGTTCTTCCCATAGTGTTACCTATTGTGTTTATATTCTTATTTAGTTGTTACTTGATATTGAATATGTGCATTGTTTATTATCAAGTACCTTCTTGAATACTGTTTCATGTACTTTTACCTTCCATATAGTCATTGACTATTAGGGATAGATCTCGTGGTGGTTTCCTACTGGGATTTGTCTCACACCCTTTTGGGCCATTCTTTTGGGCCCAAACATATTATATTATTACAGGTATAGACAAGGGAAATCACCCTTCTCCTTCAGGTACTTGACTTGCTGTGGAGCTGGAGAGAACGGGAGCAAGCTTAGGCTTGCGATTCTATGAAGTTGATTATTGTTTTTATATTGTACTTTGTTTCGTAATTTATTTCAGCATTGTGATTTCTTCTGCTATTTTCCTATACATCTGTATCATGAATCATTTTATATATGTTCTCTAGTTGTTTATATCAATCTTACTCTACTTATTTTTTGTATGATATTATTACTGCTACCACTCTTGTATGTATTTGTATACTTCCACTGTGTACTCATCCAATGAGGGCATAGCTTCCCCATAATCACATCCAAGGCCCCCATTGCTAGTCGGCAGCCTCTGGCATTCAGGGAAATTCGCTTGAGTCCGTGTGACTAACAGGGTACGGGGCACCTCTTGGTGGATTCCGGAACCGATACATTACATTATGGTTTCATAACATATTCATAATAATGTTTTATTTATTATACTATAGATTCAATTGTATATGAAGTATGTGATGACTTAAGGAAATATATTTATGCCTCATATTTTACTTCCACTAAACACATGCCATATTCACCAAATATTTCTTTAATATCATTTGAAAACTACCATGGAAGGTATATTATGATTTTTTACTTAAATTATTTTTATTTACATAAATTTTAAGGATCTCTCTCTCGTATGGTTCACTACTAAAATATTACCAAAAGCTTTAAAGGATTTTGCATCTTAATTTTCACTCATTGATACATTTGATAAGTTTTGAACATTTTTTATTTTACATCGTTTATATACATCCATCAGGGAATTTTATATCAATAATTTAAATATACACATTATATTATATATTTATTAAAATGTGATTTTATCAAGGGCCTTATAATTCAATTTTACAAAATGTGGTATGTATATTATGTAATAATCTCATCCTCTATCAGGATTTTTTTATGAATACATTTATGATAACAAAATATTCTCATACCTCTCTCATGAAAATATTGAATACTATAATTCTACAAGTATTCATGATATATTCATGTAATAGTATCATTTCTCACCTGATATGTATATAAAATAATTTAGAAATTGTTTATAATAAAATTTAGGTTTTTCCCTCCTCTTTCAGAATTCTATTTTCAATCATAATAATGTTTTCCAAAAAAAATTATTTCACAATAATACTATGGTTCATAAAATAAAATTTTACCCAATTATAATTACCTCAATATTATTAATAGGAATCTTCTTGTCTTTTTACCGACATATCCCTTTTCGAATTTACTAAAAATATGACTGGAACAATCATTGTAATGTGTAAAACGTGAACTAAATTTCCCATCATAATTTAATTTAAATATAATATTATATGATTTCAAGTTTATTTTCAAATAAAATATTTTTATAATGTTTTATATTTAAAAAGGGGTTTTAATTTATAATGAATAATTTCATAATCAAATGTTTTAAACTGTCATTCAAAATTATTTTCCCTCTATAGTGATGTACATTGATGTATGTTACCATTTAATATGGATATAAATTATGGATACCATTACAATTCATTATATAAATTTTATTATTGGAAGGAATGTTTATAAAACCCACTTATCTAATATGGTATATAACATTATAAATTTATTACTAAACCCGCTTCATTTAAAATGAGATATTCTATAAAGAAACCATGAAATGATTTTGAAACATATTTCATTTATAACAGTCATGATATAATGGTATGATTTTGAAAAATCATTTCATTTCACTTGTTAAGACATGATGTATGTTTTATGATCTTTTTTTCACACATGTTCATGATTTTCATAATATGGTGGTTGGAAAATATTTTATTCTCCAACTTATTCGGTATATAGGGATAATTAATGAGTAAATATGTTATTTTTGAAACTAATTACTTGTTCATAATGTTATGTGTGAACAAGAATATATATTTACAATGATATGGGTGAACATGATATCATGTTCACGGTGATATGCATGGACATGTCCTTCATTTTCCTAATGTTATGTGTTCACCTAGATGAATTTTCAGAAGATAATGTGAGGGAATGATTTAATTTCTATAATTTAATAAATAAAACAATTTATATTTAATCATGTTCACAATATTTTCTTATATTCTGTAATATAAGAATATAAGTCGTATTCCAATTTTCTGATCTCATGTCTCATGTTATTTTATTTCCTTCTAATTTATGTCTTATGAACATCCAATCATTATTCATTGACTCAAGGTTATTTTCATGGTTATGAAGGGTATGATTTTAAAATATAATTATCATGTTATTCTACCCTTATGATCAAGTTATTATTATATATCAACTTGTTTTACCCTTACTGATCATTTGAGCTCACCCTTTCAAATGATTCCTTTCCCTTAGTTATGAAGGGGTGTCTTTTTGTAGGAGCACAAAAGGGTAAGATCATTATGGGGGAAAATATAGATCCAACATCAATTAAGAATTATTTTTCAAATATTTGAATGGTAATGAACTATAATAGTCCTTAGTTATGTGTTTTTGTAATGTATTGAAATTTTATATTAAAAGGATGTGATGTCAACAAATTAAAATATTAGGTCACTATAGATACTATTAGAGGAATGAATATGTTATCCTTTATAAACTAGAATGAAAAATATTTAGTGAGATCACTAGGGATATTTATATGGATATTCATATATATATATCACTAAAATTATGTATATTGATGTGTCAATGTTTTGGAAATTCAATAGAATATTGGAAAAGGATATATTTTGAAAATTCTAACAACTTACTTCCCGATTTTGACACTAATCGGGGATGTGGATCTAGAAAAGAGGTACATATTGGGAATTAATCTAAAAATGTTTTTTTTTTGGACTCGATCATCACCTATCTCTTGGAAATGGGCCTTACAAAAAACATGATTTCATATTACAAAGTTAAAACACTTTATTAATCTTCCTAAATGATTTAAATAGATTATTACATTGATTAACATAGATTATTCCAAAGGGTTCAAATAATGAAAATTAGTTTTCCTGAATTGAAAAACCAATATATTATTTTTCAATATTATTATGTTCTCCATTGTTATTAGTGTTTCTCACACTATGAATTTTATTTATGTCTAGTTGTAGAAGGAATCATGTTAACAAAAATTTCCATAGAGAAATCAATGACTATAATAAACCAAATTACATGACGACTTGGGAGATAGATATTGTGATTATACCTAATCAATTATAATGACATATGATTAAAAAAATTTTCCTTATCTAATAGTCATAATCACCATGTAAGATAAGGATGGATTAATCTATGAGTTGTGGTAATGGAGAACATTTTTAAAAGAAAATTTTGTTTCTTATATTTTAACAATGTGTGAAGAATCACTCAACAAAATTTCATAGAGGGATAAGAAAATGATTTTTTTGGAATAGGGGATCACAAAGAAAATAATTATAGAATATAATTTAAATGTTTCTAAACTCAATTGATGGGAATATAGGTCTCTATATTATATCTTCAATGGTTGAATGATTTTAAAGTGAAAATTATTACAGTTATGAAAATCGATGTCCTAGGTGGGAATTTTCATCAACATATTCTACAGGGTTATATGTGTAATTTTATATATTAATGATGAATAAACTAAAAATTAATCATGAATGGAAATAGTTATTTAGAAATAAGATGATTACAACTGGTTAATGGTTCAACAAGGATGTTGAGTGAATGATGTGTCTATATATTAGAATTCAAAAATTATGGTATATGAAATATGAAATATACAAGGACTATTCAGTAAATGTTATATATTAAGTATTATCAATGATATCATATATGGTATTGATCGAATAGAAAACATGTTTTATGGAATGTGGTTTATTTATTATGGGGGAAAACCCCTAAAATGTTCTGGATGTAAATGTAATTATGTTCATATAAAGAAATAGTGGATTTAACAATGTAAATTAGATAATATTTATTACATATGAACTAATAGATGATTTGTTTAAAATGTGTTTATATATCATTAATCGAGTCTGTATAATTTCTAGATTAATTATACATATATAATAATAGGTGTTATGACGAGGTAGAATGTATGTTTTAAATATGTTTTTTTGGTAATTTATGCGATTATGAAGATTCAATAGAATACATGATGAATGTATTCACACAGTCGGTATATTCTAGTGAAGAGATAAAATATTATGTTTGGAGGATCAATGATAATCTAATTTTGATAGATTTAGTGACATTTATAATTTTTTAATTTTTGAAGAGATATAAGGCTAACCATTTATGAAATGGTTTTGTTTAATCATTAGATGTGTTATAAGTGATTAAATAATTTATTCACTATATAAATATATTTCTAAAATGGAGATCCGATTTTAACTTTCTTTAATTGAGATTTATGGAATGTCTTAAATTACTATTATGGATCACGGGATCAGCTAGTGCATCATGAATAGAAAAATTCAGTTTCACTTCTTGGTGGAAGAAATAATGTGTAAATTGATAAAAGCACATCCAATAAATGAAATTGTTCCAATGAAATACAATTATATAAAATAATTACCTTTTAATCTTTTCCTATTGTTGATGGAAGATAAATTTCCAAATATAAGGAAAATAATTTTAAAATAATTTTTTTTCTCATTATCATACTTTTTTATGATATCCATGAAATTTGTTACTCTTATTTGGATTATTTATTTGTGTTTCTTAACCATTACTATATATCCCACCATGATGATAACAATGTTCTCTATCACTCTCCATTATTATTTGGGTGTTTTGTTTATTTTCATTAACCATGTTTTCACTTCCAACCAATGGTAACCTTTTTTTATACCAAATATGATCATTCAAGATGATGTTCTCACATCCCTTTATCTTTTTAAAAATGATATTTTATTAAACCTTTTTATGATGCAGGGTTCTTGGATTTGATTTTAAAATTATAAACCATTGTTTATAAAGATTAATTATGAAGGTGAAATTTATTTCTGGTGGCGTGGAATATAACACTCAAAGAATTTATGATTTATATTTTTTTAATATTAAATAAACATTTTAACTATTTTATTTTACATGAAAAAATGAATTCAGATTTTATATTATTCAACAATGTGTTTGGATTACATTACCTGCAACACTGATCTTAGCATGTATTACACAAAACACTTAGTTTTAATGAATCATTACATATAATTAAAATATAATTTCTTTTAATATGACAGTTATCAAAATGAAAAAGGAATAATTGGCATGAATAATAGTAAATGAATTATTAAAATACAGTTTATAAATTTATATATAATTAATTACTTGTTGATAAATTATTCATATATGAAAGTAATAACATTTCTAAAATAAATGTAAATCTTCCCCTAAAAAATATTTTATATCTAGAATTTTTTTTGAATTAATATATTAAAATATACACATTTGGTGAATTATATATATAAAATTTATATATATTATATATTAATTATAATAATTAACATTCATATTATGTGTTTTATATATAAGAGATAATAATAAATCTAAATTCACAATTAAATCAGTATTTTTCTATAATTAATTTTTGTTGTCTTGGAAACACTCGTTTTAAAATAAATTATTACCATTTTCAAAATTTAATATGAGAAAATAATCTTTATTTTAAAATTATTATGTCCAAATTAAAATAGGGTGATTCTTTTTATATTTTTTCTAAAAAGATTCATTTTCTAAAAAATAGGGAAAAAAAGTCATTTAAAACTGCTTTGTTGTAGAATTAATTTATAATGTGAAATAATATTTCAATTTTGTAATTTAAATTTGTTCTACTACAAATAAATTAATCCAAATTGGGTCATTATAATTTTTTTTATATTGAATCCTGATATAAAAATGTTATAAACATTTAAAAAATTTCATATTAAAAGACATATTTCATATCATATTTGCATGAATAACATAAATTAAATAAATAGATGTTTGTGAATGGAATTATGAAAAATGGGTTGTTGAGTTTGAATCCTGAGAATTTATAATAACTAACAAGGTAAATATTTATGATCCAAATGAATAGTGAAAATAGTAAAAAAATTACATTAGTTAATATGAAACCATATTTACTGAGGGGTTAAACTAAGAGGAAAAGGGGGAAAATGACTATAAAACATTACCAAAATCATTTTTTTGACTTATTCCGACATTATCTCCCTTAGATCAGATACTAAGACATTTTATGGTCTTTTTTCATGACAGAAAAATGTCTATGAATGAATTATTTTCAAAAAATTCACATGTTCCACTCACCTCACGTATAAAAGGCCTCCCATATCCTTCTACTTCACACATTCAAACATTTTTTGTTAGAAAACTATTAAAATAACTTCCAAAAATACATTGACTCGTATTAGAAGAATTATTTTTTTACATTGACCTAGCTGTGGAAGGAGTTTGGTGAAATCCTAAGCATGATACCCAAAGAAGAGGCATCTTTCATGAATGTGCATTTCAATTTTATTTATTCTTAAATGTTCTTAAATTGATTTTATACAATGATTATATTATAACATATGTATCTTATATAATTTTATATAATTTTATATGTTCCTTTGGTAGATTTATTACCTAGAACCATCAACACATCAATTAAATGGGTTAAAAATCGTCGTTCTTGTGTGTGGTGGACTACTGCCTTGTGAACCAATGTTGTTATTTTTTCCATTCACACCTCTTGAGGATGGGTATTGTAAGGTTTATAATGTATGTATATGACATTTAAAACATTATTATGTATATAGTGTCATTATATCTTATATTACCATTTTATGGTCAATTCCATAAGAGATACAATAACAATGTTCCTCTGTATGATGGACTACCATCTTGCAAAGCGATGTGATTCCTTTTCATCAACACATTACTGGGATGAAAATATGGACAAATAAATGTTATATAATAGAAATAATTAGGATGTTGATGAAATATTTATAATTTAATAAATGATACTATACATTCCTTTTATTCCATTTCACTCATTGAATAACGATAACATATTTCATGTACGTGTGGACTACTACCTTTACAAATCACCGTGACTCTCTCTTTTCCTCACCACACCTAATTGATTGCATGTATATGTATATTTGACGAAATAAATTTAAATTTTTTATAATATTATAAGTATATAAGTACAAAATAATACATATATTGTTTTTCTATAATGATCCTTGTGAATTTGATACGTTACTCATATGTACAAAAGACTTATCATCTCAATGATCATAACATTTTTCATTTATTGTATCCACCATTCATGAATGGTCTTGTGATTATTATTAATTATTAAATATAATAATCATTTATCTATTGTTATTCAATATTCATTGAATCTATGATCAGGATGAAAGAAAATTACAGGTCAAGACATATGCGAAAAAAGTGTTTTTTACTCGAAACGTTACATTAAAATGAAATTGTTAATAAATGGGGAAAAAGGTCATAATAAAATCATATATGGTATTATATAAATTATTATTTTTATGAAATATATTTATAGAAAACATATATTTATTTTATATGAAGTTCAATTTTATACAATTGATTTCATGAATTTAGGTAATTGATTTTCATCTCATTTTTTAATTATGTGAGAGACATGTTTTAATCACCACCTATTTAAGTTATGTGGTCTGTATACCACATTATGATGTATTTTATTATTATAATATAAATAATAATTTTTATTTAAATATCCATTTTAATTTTTCCCTTTCATATGGTTTACTGTGAATATTTTACCAAAGCAGTAATGGGTTTTTTTGTATATTTTATTTCATTGAGAATGATGTAACATGATGCACTGATCATATTTTACTAGGTGTATATAATGCCAATAATACATGTAATATAATGAATTTATCAAACATAATGATATCTTATGTTTCCTTTAATTTTATTATATACTGTGGATTATGATTCAATGTTACCAAAATGGAAAATATTCTACATTAAAATATCATAATTTATCACGATTTTTTATGATTTTTTTTATAAAATAATTACATCCCTCTCCCAAGAAACTCATTATTTTTTACTCTAGTAAATAATGTTATTTTAAAATTAAATAACAATTCCTACACTATTAGTTACTTAATACCAATTATTAAATGTTTTCCAAAATATCAAAATTTATATCCCTCTCCTGTTAGAAATAAATTTTCCTTCCAGACCATATTTTGTAATAATGTTCTATGAAATGCATTTTATATTATACTATTATATTTGAAATAAATTTAATTTTTTTAATTTATTAAATTGTTTTTTTAAATAATCCTCATAGAAATTTCTATACAATGCCTTCATCGATTTCATGAAAAATGAAAAAAGAATGTTCACTAAAATATGAATTGAATGAATATATTTTCACCCATATAATTTGTTTAGAGATAAATTTATAAAATTTAATGTTTATTTTAAAATAAACGTTTTTTGAAATGTTTTATGCTTAAAAAGTGTTTTTAAAATTGGTTCATATAATTTACTCAATAATGGTTTAAAATGATCTTTTAGGATTATTTTCAGTATATGATGATATCATTTGATGAATGTTATTGTTTTATATGATTATAAACCAATGATGAAATTCATATACTTCTTATTAATGGTATATAGTGAATTTTTTAAGAAACACACCTCTCTTCCAAAGGTTATAACATTATAAAGTTATTTTTAAACCCATTTATTTTTCCATAGGGTATGTAAGGATTAAAAAATAAAATATTAAAAAATATTTTTCTTTTAAACTTGTTATAATATAAATTTTTTTTATGAAATCCATTTAATTTATTCACATATATAATGATGAATCTTTTTTGATAGTGTGGAAGAAATGATTATTATTTTCATCATTTTATGAATGGGATATATGTTTCCCCAGTGCAATGGATAAATATTGATAAATAATGTGTGAATATGATATAAATGATTTTTATTACAAGATAAAAAGGATATCCATGAACATGATTAAATGTCTATAATTTTATTAATTAATAGGATTAGATGTTTCAATTAAATTTGTTGAATAGACTTTCTTGCCAAAATTTTTTGTGGACCGGGTTCCATGTTTATTAAATTGTTTTAGGGGTGGATTTGATTTCATTTACATAATAAATAAACCTCTTTCTAGTGAAAAATTATCACAATTTATTATAATTCTTTTCTCTGGATTGTGAATAATGGTTTTTATGTTGGAGTACTAATGGGATAGGTCTTCAAGGTAGATGTTGAAGATATTGTGTGAATTTAATGATTTCATTCCTTCATTCAAAAGTTTCTATAAATTTAAGGTACTCAAGAATGTGATTGTGTAATGTGGTTGATATTCAAACTAATAGTTTTAATACATGTGTATTAGAATCATGGGATCTAATAAATATTTTTTTACTCAAACCACAAGGGCGTCCTTTGTTTCAATTTCGATTCATTGATAGAAGATACGTGTTATGAACCATTTTCCCATTTTATAGTGATATATAAATTTAAAATCCCATGAATGATATTAATATTATTTTATTGAGATTAATAAAATTAAATAACTCAAATCATGTTATTTTCATAAAATATCATTTAACATATTTATTACACTAGTCATAATAGTTTGTAGTTAAAAAAATTTCTCTAATTGTGGTATGATTATTTATATAATCTTATTTAAAATATGATGGGAAAATTAAATCATTTAATTATACCAGGTGGGTTTAACTAATTGTATACATTTTTCAATATAAACTTATTTTCAATTTTTTCATTATTTTTATAGTAGGATTCCAATATATAATATTCATAACTCAAATTTCCATCCACTGATCTAGAATGTATCATCTTTATATATGATTTTTCAGGATTTAGATCTCCCACCCTATAATTTAATATATTTTATTATATAATCTTCTATCGTAAAAATATGTTTCAATAAATACATTGTTTTTACTTTTATTATAACATTTGTTTAAAAAAGAAAATATTAATATTATAACAAAAGGGGGTTTCCTTTAACTTTCACATGTTTTGTATTCCTCTACCCATTTCACCAAAAATATTTTTATATCAATTAATGGATCCAATTATGAAATTTTTTTTAGAATTAAATTATTTAAATATATTTCACATCACATTTTAAAATTTATCCTTTGAAAGATAAATGTAAATTTTAATTTTACATCAATGATAATATTTATTTATAAATATTTATTTAATGTTTTATTGTTTCATTTCCAATATCATATTCAATAATATTTAACATAATGGGATTGATTTTTAATTACATATTCTCAAATATATATATATAAATTTATATATATATATATATATATATATCTTATCATTTTTGGGATTGTAATATCAGTAAAAAAACATTACAATTTATTATCCCATTTGGGGCTGTATCAATCAGGAACATTTTGGAAATGATATTTTTTTCTATATCCACATTCTTATGTGATTCCTTTAATAAACATGCTTATATAATTTTGAAACCATATATTTTATTTATCCATATGGGTAATGATCATGTAATCAATTTTATTGACATATGAAAATGTATTGGTCTACATTATACTATTATTCAGATAGGGATTTTTAATAGAAATTTGAATAATATTTTTGACCATCGGAAATATTAAAAGGGATGGGTTATGATACTTTTAACCATTTAATGAATTTGGGATAATTATTTAAATTATTTATTCTTATTAATTACTAATATAGTTTGATCATGTATCGATATTCATTATTATTAATTATATCGATAACCATATTATTATTAAGTAAATGATTCCTTTGGGAATGGTATGATAGGTAACATTGACTCTTTCTATGAACAAATTAAACATAATTAGGTATTTGGTGGGGATAATATTATATATCACATTGATTCTTGAATTGGTCTCATAAGATAAACCATGTTAGGTTTTGGTGTAGACCTATTCGAAAACCAAAAAAATCCACTTGTAATATGTTCTGATCTGTGTGTTTTTATGTCATACATTACACATCTGATTGTAATATGATTAGTATTTTTGAAATCTATTTTTTTATTTTATTATCATGTATATAAAATTATATATGTTTTAATTGATTATGTAATTATTCAGAAATTCCATTATTTATAGATTATGTATTTCATTACTATGTTATTAAATTTTTATATAATTTTCTTCCCCTATTCATAAGTTGAGATTCCCCCTTTCGTATATTTATGTTACATAGTTAAGGTTAAAATTAGTACATGATATATTTCTATAATGATAATATATGTGTATTTTTTTGGGAGATATTGAGTAATCATTATATATTTGGTAGTTTACGTATTCTAGAAATATATCCAGTAACATAGAATGGAATGAGATTTTCTAGATTATGTTTTCTTCTAATTATATAAAACTAAAAAAATAAAAGGTATTATGAATGAATGAAATAAAATATTTTATTTATGTCATTTATATATATATAGTTATGTTTTGAAATATATTTTTGTTATCATTTCTACAATGTAAATTATTTGTGTATGGAACTAGATTCAGAAGTGTAGGGATGTGTAATTATAATTGCAATCAAAGAAGGGAATATAAAAATTTTGATATTAGAATGTCTATTAAGGATAATTTAATGTATTTTATGTTACTTTTAATCAAAATATGAAAGTATAGATAAAATAATTATATAGTATATGAATTAATGTAAAGGTAATAATACACAAAATGTCTCATATTTGGATGAAAATATTTATGTTAAAATCTAATGCATATGTATAAATATTAGTGGGAAACCTGATACATTGGTAAGGAATTGATTATAAATTATTCCCAAATATTTCATATCATTCAGGATACTGCAAGTGGATAAATGATCTAGCTTAGTTTTACCTTCTCATAATAACCCAGAAAATGGAAGATTGTGTACTAACTTGATCCCCTACCATTCCATAAAAAAATGGATAACTACACACCTGTTTTCAGCCACAATGGGGAAACGATTTATATAATTCAAATAATATTTAAAAATTAATATGGTTGATGGAAATCTTTTTACATTACGATGATAGATAACATATATTGAATCATAGAAATTTAGAGTTATAGTACATGTTAACAAATATGATATTTCATGCATAATGGATAAGTTGTATTATGAGATTATAAATTTCAATTAATATTGGTTTCTAATACTTTTTGAAACATCATTGAAATTATGGGTATTTATTTTTAAAATTAGATTGAGAATTATAAAGAAATCCCACTTAATGTATCCTTAGATAATCTAAGAATTATGTAGTATTCAGAAAAGGAATAATTGGAAAATATAATGATAAGGGATAGTGGTTTTAAGGTAATATCCATTTTATGTTTTCATTATTATAATTCCCAATCTTATAAATTATCCATCATAAATTCAAACCATTTTGCTCAATGTAATGCCTGGAACTATAAGGAGCATTGCAATGAGGTACAATGAAGAGATTACATTATCTAAATACGCGTTATAATTGGATCTAGAGTGAGATAACAAAAAATTATGTTAAACTACATATCATGATAAATGATTGAAAATGTGATCACATGGAATGTACCAAATAGGAAAAAAGTTGATTAATATGGAACCTAAGATATGATCAAATGACAAATGTGATAAAGTAATGAAGAATCAATTTCCAACCTAAAAAATTCAGAAAAATTAAGGGGTTATAATTTTCTTAATTCAATAGGTAAATAATATATATGTGGATATTAAGGACATTAGACAAAATATTATGGGAAATATTTAAGAAAAATCCATTTTTTCAATTATATGTTGGTTGGTAATTTTGTTACCAAATGTCCCAATCCAAAAACCATATATGGAAATATTCACAACATCTATATGTGTTATGGAAATCCACCATTACTACTTCTAATGTAGTGGTGACTTTATTTTTGTGCCTTTTTTAGTATCCTATCCCATGTATGTATTAATAATCCAGTGGATATATAGTTAGAAATAAAAAACCCAAGTGGAATGATTATAATATAAATTAATTTTAGGGATTGTTGGATGTTTTTTATTAAGGATCTAGATCATTATCCCATAGTAGAATACTATGCTATATTATCAGTATGATATCTCTCTATATGAATCGTTTATATAACATTTTTTACATATAGATAAAATAGTTTCCATATCCTAAAATCCCATGATAATTTAGTGGTATATTGACAATTATGAGTTTCCTATATATGTTAAAATGATATTATGAGTCAAATTATGTTGATGAGATTTAATTATGGGAACAGGGGGTGGGTTGTAGAATGTAGCACCATGATGTTAAAATATATGTTTATAATTAAATTAGTTAATCTATTCTATATATTTATACACATGGATCACCAAAACAATATGAATTAAATATTGATTTAACAAAAAGTAAATATATTAATAATAGTAGGTGAAACTTAGAAGATGAAATTGAGATAATGAATAGGAGAACATATAATATGAGGTATATGAAATTATTATAGGTTGTATAAAAAATGAAAATCATATTATAGTTAAGAACAAATTTCTTCTAAAATTATATAAAATATAATAAAAATTAATAAATTATTAATTGACATGAAATAAGAATAATGAATAATTAACATTGTAAAAATAAACATTTTAATATGATATATTTTCCATGATATAGAAGGATTTTTTTTAAAATATCTAATTTCACTATTTTAGAAACATATCATGAATAATATATAACATTTTTATTAATAATAATGATATTATAATAATATAATTTTTTTATATTTTCATAAAAAAATTCAATTTTGGTTAAATATTGAAAAAATTAATTTTTACAAATATCAAGAATGCTAGGGAATTATTATTATTTTAGTATAATTTTGAAATTAAAGAAACCCTTTCAATGGAAAAATATATAAATTTTAATCTAAATTATAATATTTAAACTGTTGCTTCTAATTTAGAAACTAATATTTTATATTTTGTAGCATATGTAATATATTTTCAATAATAATATAATTCATTGTACATTTTTATTTTGAAATTAATTTTAATTAAATTTATAAACTCAATTAGATGAAATGTTTTTAAAATTTAGAATAATTTTGAGGAAAATATTGAATAAGGACCACTCCATTTTATGGAGAAATGATTATGTTTCCTTGGGTAAAAACTAGTTACCTCATTTATAGGTAAATTATTAAGGGCCTAAATTCATGTTGTCAGAACCTGTATGTTCTCTCAATGTTGATGGTGATCAGTGTAGAATTAAATAATTCTCATAAAGGTTCTCATGATGGAATACATAAGAAGGGAGAGTACATGGTGTGTAAGTAATGCATATCATGTATTCTAAATTCAAGGATTGGGTAAGAGATTGTTATGGCATTAAATCTATTTAAAACTTGTTTGAGGGTGTGTCATAGGGTTATACATGATGTGAACTTATTTAGGATTAAACTTTTCAAGGAAATGAGATTTTAGGTTGGATATGAAGCATTATAATTAGAAGATGTGAAGGGGTTTCACATTGTGTAAATCCCCTTTTCACCACACCTTTATATGTTGTAGTGGGTCAGGCTGTTCAAAAAACATATAATCATCTCTCATTTTCTGGTAGATAGTGAATCATTCATCTAGATTTTTGGTATTCTTACTTTGGGAAATAATCCTTGGCCTTCTTCCTTCGATCTGTGGTGATTTTAATAATATTATACCTCTTATCTTGTATATTTTCGATCTAGTTCCTCTAAATTGTTAATTCCATGAGGTGGAATTTCATATAAATGTTTCTAATGGGTGTTTTCAATGTTGGTTGATGGTGTGGTTGTAACATTTAATCCTTCATTGAATATAACTTCTTATGGGAGATTAGATTATAATCCATTAACATGCTATATTCTTATAAACTAAATTTTAATCCAATTGAGTTAGGGAACATATTGGATCAATTGTTTTTGTTCATGGGAAATAATAATGCTAACAATTACTAGTCATTTGGATCGAAATTGAATTATCCTAATAAATATAGAAACATATTAATAATTAATGGTCTGTAGTGACCATGTGTTGATGTATTATATCTTATGATGGGGTTCCACTTATTTGGTGATGTGTGATATAAATGTATTTCATTTTATGATGTTTTAATGATATGGATTAACATGTCATTCTTGATGAGAATTGGTAAAGAAAATAACACCATAATTAATTGATAATTAATTACCTAGAGACTAATTAAAGAATAAATATATTTCCTTGATGTTTTTCCTAAAATTTGATAATATAAAAAAATTGGCAAAATCTGAATTGTTAATCGAATTTGATATAACAAGTATAAATAGAATTTATAATGAATGTGAATCATAAAAATTATTGTTGATAATGATCAACTAAAAATTCTTGTAATGTGAGAATGTTATTTTTCCCAGTTTTACGAAACTAGTCTTAATGTTATAGATCCTTTTTATCCTTTTATGGATTTTTTATCTTGATGGATGATGATTCATATATTTGGATCGTATGAATAAGGAAACTGTTAATTAAATATGGAATAATAATTTGATGAACGATAATGGTATCTTATAGGCCACGAGTTTCTGGTTTTTCTTGAATGATTTAGTGCCTTGTGACTAGATCAGTGAGAGATTTTTTATGTATAAAGGACAAATTCCTTGATTTTGATCCAATATTTTCCTATTTCCTTGGCCAAATTTTTCCTTATAATTTTTTTGATGTTCTCTGGATGTGGTCTTTTATTTTTTATGTGATATATTGTATGGATTCTATAAATTGATATGAGCTTGGGATGAATGAGCCTGGGATGAATGATGTAATGTGGGATGGGAGTTCTAGATGACGTGGAAGTAGTTTATGACGGAAATAGTGAGATTCCTTGAGATATGTATTTGGGTTTCCTGTATGGAACCAGATATGATAGAACATGATGATTATTGTCGTACTTATTTATGTGACATGAGAGATGGGTTTGTAACTTTTGAATCTAATTAATGGTTTATTGTTAGTTTTCTTATTTTTTCTACATTCATGTCCCTACTACTTAGTGTGGATGGATGTGCTAGATTTCGGGATTCGTTATTGTGGAACGAAAATATTATTTTTCGATAGTACCTCAGTTGTGGATTGATGAAAATAACAAATAAATATTTCTTAGCCCATGGTGTGGGGGGGGGGGGTTTACGATGTGGTGACTCATTCAAAGACCAATGCACGATTTATTGAAAAAAGAGAAAGGGAATTACAAATGTCTAAATATTGAATCAGATTACAATCCTTATTGAAAAAAGGGAGAAAGTCATCAGGAAAATCATCCAACCAGGTAATAACCCGATTGAGCCCCTTGTTGGAAAGACTATAAACAACCATGTTCGCTTCGTGGTACACATGTGTGGAAATGTGGTTGAAATCCATGAGCAAGGAAATAAATTTCATCCATTGAGAAGTAGGCAGCCATGTAAGGTGCACCACCCCCTTCCAAATAGCTTGTACAGCAGTGGTTGAATCAAATTCAATCCATATCTTGTTCCAACCCTTTTACATTGCAAAATCCACCTCATGAATGACTACCAACATTTTTTACTCTAAGGTCGTGACCATACCACATCCACCGAAAAAGAAGCCACGACATCTTCCAAGAGGGTCTCTGAAGATGGAACCGCAACCTTCTGGGCCTGGGATTCCTCTAGAGGCACCGTCAACATTCACATTGATCCATCCTGGATGTTGTGCATTCCAGAAGACTTCAAAGGTATTCTGAGGTTTCCTATAAGATCCCACAATGCGAAGATGGCGGAGGATCTCAAAATCACCAACATAGTTGTCACAATGATCTTTCTGAAGTGAGGCAAAATCCTTGATGGCAATGAGAATACGCGTTTTACCTGCATTGAAACTGAATGAGCAATTATTATGAATAAAATTATTTCTGTCATACCAGATCACATGCAGGAGCTCTGCCACCGCAGTCAGAAAAAGATTCTTGATTTTCTTAGAAAAGTCCCAAGTCACACAGTGTTGAAGTTGAGATATGATAGTAGCAAGAAGTGACCATCTGCAACCAAAAATGTCATAAATATAATTCTAAATAGCTGCAGTTGTAGCACAAGACAAGAAAAAATGATTAGCATCCTCGCTGTGATTGTAGAGACCCGAAGCTTAACGTACATGGACAATACATTACTTTTGCAGAATACTTCGTACATAACAAAAACACACACACAAGGACCATAATATTTTAGTGTCTTTGGAAGCTCTGAATATAATCTTCTAATCATGGTGAAAGATCATAAACATCTCCCATAAAGATATTCTTTTTTTTCTACCTAAAACCTTTCTTTATATCCTGGGGAAATAAAACATAAAAGGGTGAGCTCAAATGTTCATTAAGGGTAAACAAAAGAAATATCAGTCACATCATATTCATAAGAACATACCATTTTGGAAATCTTAACCTCCAAAAGAGATCATAATATCATAACATGGGATAAATCATAGTAGTGAAATGTAATCCCAATAATCACAACTTAAAACATGAATCTTTGTGGCGTACACACATAATCATAGAGAATCATTTCTTATTAGTCAAGGCTCATTTCCAAGACTATCTTAGTGGACAAAGTCCATTTCTGAACCGAGTTCACTCCTCATTTCAGTCCTGTTTCACTAAACTGGTTTAACCTACCGTTCCAGCCATGTCTATCTCATGAGATATAAAATCTTTACCCAATGAATTGGAGATAGTTATAGGTCCCACCCATCTCATAATGATACCATTCTTATGTGTGCCACAAAATCATAAACCATACATCATATCATAACCCATGTAATAAAATTGGGAATCTTAAAAATCGTGACATCATAAAACAATTCATATAAGATAAAGAAATTCAAAAAAATACATAGATCACAACATAATAAAATCATTGTAATAATAGGGATAGAAACATAACCCTTTATTAACTTAGATGTAAAATGATTTTGATAAAACACTTGAACTCCATTCCTGAAGAAAATATCCTTTCTACTTCAAAAACACTTTTCCTTTCATAACATGTCATACAATTCTAAACTAAAAGATGTTGATTAAAAATTAACTTGAAAACTTGTAAAGGAAGCTTCTTAGAAATAATTTCTTAAAAATCCATTCATGCAGTATATGTTAAAAAACATTTTTCTCATACTTTTGTCAGAAAAGTAAAAAAAGTACCTCGTACGAAAAACGACAAAATATTCCTTTCATATATTTTACTAAAAACTCACCGAAGGGTAAAATAGGATTTAAACAATTGTAGGCAGATGGAAATAATATTACATATTGAGGAAACATGGATGTGGATGATAAAATACAACCCAGTAAATACCAAAGTATAAACAATCTCGGATAAAAATGAGATTGTGATATTTCCCTTACCTTAGGTCCGATTTGCTTCGTAATTGTCTGAAACTCCTCTATAATGATTTAAATAATGTCATTGACTTATTCCAGAATCATAATTATTGTTATGTTATCATATATGGTTCACTTATGACTTTTTGTTACCCGTTCTTTTGTAAATTCCATGTTAAAGAGCATTTTGGGTAATGTCGTTTCATTTGACGTCCATGTTTTGACTTGTAATTATTTATATGATTACTTATATAATGATTAATTAATTCCAGAATATAAAACATGATTTATATATAACATATATTAAGAATATACATATATATAATAGATCAGTAAATGGAATGAAATACATCGTTCATTGAGATGGTAGGTCGTACATATGGATGAACGATGTTTTCGTTTCCTTATTTAGTTTAATGGAATTAAATAGATGAAATACATATATATAAACATAATTATAGTTTCATTATTATGTCATATATTTCATGATTACTTATTATATATACTTTATAATCATTCATGAATGGTTAACATGGAGAATGAATCTCATCGCGTCGTGGAGACGGTAGTCCGTACGTACGCACGAGCGATGATATCGTTCTCATGATCATGGAATTGTATTGGAGTGTATGTATACTATTTCAGAATCAATATCACTTTACAATAATCATATATAGTTATTATGTACACCATTATACCAATCCAAGTAAGGTGGTGGTGGAAAATAGATTACACCACGGCGTGGAGACGGTATTATGTACGTACGCACGCCCGGTGATTTCGTTTCCCGTAGGATGGATAGATGATGAAATAGAGTTGTTTCATACTTATAATAACATATCAGTATATGAGTGATATGGATTTTGTTACTTCATAATGAAACAACCTACGAAGAAGAGGTGGAAGAAGAAATAAAGTTGAAAGAATCGGTAACAGACATTACCTCTTCTTTGAAGTGCTTCTTTGAGTCCTCCTCTTAGGGCACTAAAATTGATCTTTTAAGAAAACCAGGACCTCTAGGATGTTTCTAGGGAAGTGTAGCAGGGTTTGGCCGAGTGTGAAGGCTCAATGTGGTGTGAGGAAGAGAGGGAGGAGGTGCCCTTTTATAAGGGAGAAGAGGGGTCCTTTGGAAAAACTAAAAGTATTATTTTATTATAAATCCAAATTCGGTTGTAAATAGCTCCAAATTGATTTATTTAGCATCTAAGGTGGTTATGGGTCGAAATCCTTTAATAAAATAAAATTTAGACAAGTCTAGGTTCCTATTTTAACCTTATCATTTAGATTTAACATTAAGTTAAATAATTTTACTTTTAACGTGTCTTCATGTGTTCTTATACTATAAGGTTAATAAACTTACTATAACAATCCAAACGAACCCCAAGTTGTTTATTATTAATATATATAACCTCATATAAGTTATTTAGCCGAACCATAGATTTTTAGGAATAAAATAACAATTAATAATATAATATTTGTTTTAAAAACTATTTTATGTCAATTTTGACACTATTTAGTAATTAATTTTTGTGAAAATAATAACAGAATGATTAGTTCGGAAAAAGTTAATTAAATCAATAAATACATGTCATATTCACCTAGAAAATTAGTTCAATTCATAAAAAGTCTCAAATTACATTTATTTGGGTATTTATAACATCAATTATGTCAATATTTCATTAATAAGATAATTACTTCATCATCTTTGTGTCAAAAATAAATTAAATTATTTAATGTGTAAAAATTAAAAATAAAATATCATTATTGTGGAAATCATTTTATCTTTCTAATGAATATTTATAGTCGAATTAATCTTATGTTTAACCCTATATTTAAAATGATTTACTTATTAAACATTGATTTTAACTATTTTAACCCTTCTTTAAATAAATTAATAATAAATGTCCTAATCTAATAAAAGTGGGCCTAAATGGTCATATTTTATTCCTAAGGTTGTTTTTGGTCGAATTACACTTATCCAATAGAATTAGGACATGTGTTAGGGTAATAATAATATCATTTTTACCCTTAATTACCTTAATTACTTTTAACCGTGGAAAAAAACGTAAAAAGTCACTATTCACCAAAAATTATTTTCATCTCATTGAAACACATTTTACTTACTCATAACAACTGTGTCTCTTGGAATTTTTAAATTCCACTCACAGAAGCGGAAAAATTATGTTTTATGAAAAAATCATTTTTTTAACTACCACTTAGTGGTTTCACTATTCATCAAAAAATGAAAGTTTCCAGAAAAATACAAAAAATTATGCCTAAGATATATTTGATATTATGAAATAAAAAATGATTTATATTTTTCCAAATTCAAAACATATCAGTTGCATTAATTAATTTAAAAATTAATTCCCGTCGTCAAAACAAATAGTGTGTTCTTAAAAGATAATGACTATCAAAATATTGACACTTGTTTATGTCTGGTTTAAATGTGAAATTACATCCAATGACCAAGATTGTATTAAATTGTAAAAATATATTCTAAATATACTTTAAAACCACTCAAATTAATTATTTATCACTATTAATTATTTCTATTAAAAAGGTTGTTTTTAATTAAAATTTAGTAATTTTCACTATTCATCGGAAAATGAAAGTTATCTGAAAAGTACCAAAATTTCACCCTAAGCTAATTTCGATATTCCGAATCCAAAAATGAAGTCCATTTTGAAGAATAAAATTTACAAAATTTTAAAAAGTGGTTATTGCTATTCATAACAGCTATTTTTAATAATATTTTAATAGCATATCGTTGTTTAGTGAAACTCGGTATTGCGTAATACACACACTGTCGAGGAAGGTCGCTATTGCGTGTAATGAAAGGCAATTCAAGGGTGCGCGTTTTTCAAGCTCCTTTTGGGGTAGCATACAACACAAGACATTAATGAAATTAAAAAAAATATTTTTCATAAAATCTCGGGGTGTTACATTCTACCCCCCTTAAAATGAATTTCGCCCTCGAAATTCGTCGGGGTTATAAATGGTTTACTACTCGAAAGTTTCTTTAATAGAAACCCACATCGTAAATAGGAATACCAAAACAAATCTTTAAAAAAAATTATGAAACGTAACGGTTACCCAAATAAACTAATCATTGGGTTTCCTCATAGGTGAAAATATGGATATGGAAGAGAAATCTAACCGTAATGTTCTGATGGATAGTGGTAGAGAACATGGCTATGAAAAAGCCAGCAATCATAAATCCATAAATTTGTGACGATCAAAGCTACCATCTGATTCATCAGATATAAGAGCACTAGGACATCATTTTTTGTTTTCAAGATCATTTCCCAAATGTTGATGAAATTGGAAATAGAAGAAATACTTTCGTGATTTTGGTATAGTCTCACCGTTGGTCGTTCTTTGGACAATTTCCACTTCATCTCTTAAAGAAATGAATTTGAATTTGTCATTCGTGATGTGTTAGCAAATCATGTGATAGAATGATGGGTCATTCCATCTGTCTCAAACAAAAGGTTAGAAAAGTTATCAAAAAATACATAAGTCCATCTATAGTGAGATTAATCATATATAGTTCCTAAAATGGACTTATACTTATTATATCATACTGATTAATATAATAAAACTAGTTTCTACTAAACACGGACTTCCTGTAGGCTAGTGGTAGGAAATAAAGGTCAGTCACACTTCGGTTGTGGGTTCGATTCCCACAGCCTTGTCTGACGTGATGGGTTGTCGCCCATCCTGCAGGTTGTCCTTTTTTGAAAACTACATTACTATAACATCCCATAAATAATATCAAAAAAACTTCTATCCTTAAACAATACTAACATATGTCCAACATAATCCATTCCAATCTTTAGTCTTATCCAAAATACTTCGGTCTAATCTCGTAGTATAAAAATTATTACTTGAAATGTCATATAACAATCACGTGAATGCCATCATTTATCCCCCATATATCATAAGATATATCTTGTTGGTCAAATTACAAACATGTGAATACCTTAATCATGTATAACCATTTAACCTTAGTGAAAACATGAATGCAGCTAAAAGTTAACACTTTCCACAATCCAAAATCCTCAAAATTATTTATACTCAAACCATGATATCACTTAGTCCTTATATCAATCATGAGCTCATGAATACAATCAAACATCTCATTATCTTCTTATCCCTTCATTATGCGCATATCATCTTCTTACCAAAAATATCTCAATCACTTTCAATGGTTACTGGTACCATAAAATTATTGAAAACCACAATAGACCAATACATAAATATTCTAATATTCCACGATACTATATACAACATTATTCTGGATTCCCATTACATAAAAACTTAATCATTCCACCACATCGTTGTCATATTCAACATCGCAAATGGTGATCGCATGTGACTTCCCTTTGTCCTTTTCCTTAAGTGGCTTCTCATGTCAATCATCACTAACCCTTGGATTAGGGCATTGATTAGCATAATGTCTCATTTCATTGCACTTGAAGCATTGAAGTGTTGTTGGTGCATTCCCTGCTGTCTTTTCTTTATTCACACCATTAGAAACCCTTTTTCTATTGCTTTGACACTCAGCTTCTCGATGACCTTATTTTCCACAATTAAAAAATTTTCTAGTCCCTTTAAGACAATCTCCACCATGCTTCTTTCCACACTTTGAGCATAAGGAAACATTCATATTCTTTTCACCATTATTATGAGATTTCTCCTTGAACTCCATCTTTAGTTTCTTGTCAAAACCAAGAGATGAATATGTAACAACAACATCCATTTCTACCTTAATAGCACATTATACAATTTCTTCATAGCTACTGAAGTCTCATACAGCTAATTCCCTTCGATGTTTTGGTTTTAAGCCACTGAAGAATCGAGCAACTTTACTTTCAGGTTGGATGATAAAGCCAGATGCATACCTTGCAAGCCTTGTAAAATTCGCTTCGTATACACCAACAGATTCATAATCCTTTTGCTTTAGTTCAAGAAACTACTTCTCCATATTTGTTCCATGAATACGAGGGATGTACTTATTGAAAAATAAGTTCTTGAACTCATCCCATTCCATGGACTCAATTTCATCACTTTTCCACATATTCTTGATAATATTCCCCCATTGATCATCTTCACCCTACAAACCATATACTACTAAGATGACTTTATCATGTTCAAAACAATTAACAACTAAAAATATCTCTTCAGTGGTACTGATCCATTGTTCAACAACAAGTGGATCAGAAGACCCACTGAAAGAAGGTGGACGTTGCCTCATGAAGGACTCAATAGAATATTGTTCCCTTCTCTTCTCATTTGGAAGTCCAGAATGATTCATAGCTTGTGTCAATATAGAAATAATATTTTTCACTCCATCTCTCATAACATTTTTTTGTTCTAGAGGACAATCATTGCATTTTCCATTTCATTGATCAACACGGTTCCTTCGGGTTCCAGCCATCATCTAAAACCCAAAAAGAATAGTGTGAGAGGAAAAAATCACACTAGGGAAAACAATATAATAAAGGGGGGGTAATTTAAATATCTAACATCTTGGGTTACCGTAATTCAAGTAATATAACCTATACTTATACTTATCCTTAGGGACATCCCTAGACATACCTTAGAAATATCTCTAGGGATCTCACTAAAGTTCTCGCATCCTAGTTTCCAAAGGTTGACTAAACTTTTCCTCTGATACCAACTGTAGAGACCCGAAGCTTAACATACATGGAGATTACATTAATTTTGTGGAATACTTAGTACATAACAAAAACAAATACACAAGGACCGTAATAGTTTAGTGTCTCTGCAAACTCGGAATATAATCTTCTAATCATGGTGAAAGATCTTCAACATCTCCCATAAAGATCATCCTTTTTTTCTACCTAAAACCTTTATTTATATCATGGGGAAAAGAAAACATAAAAGGGTGAGCTCAATTTCTCAGTAAGGGTAAACAAAATAAATATCAATCACATCATATTCATAAGAACATATCATTTTGGAAATCCTAACCTGCAAAAGAGATCATAATATCATAACATGGGATAAATCATAGTAGTGAAATGTAATCCCAATAATCAAAACATAAAACATGAAACTTTTTGGTGTACACACATAATCATATAGAATCATTTCTTATTAGTCAAGGCTCATTTCCAAGACTATATTAGTGGACAAAGTCCATTTCTGAACCGAGTTCACTCCTCATTTTAGTCCTGTTTCACTGAACCAGTTTAACCTTCCGTTCCAGCCATGTCTATCTCATGAGATATAAAATCTTTAACCAATGCATTGGAGGGAGATATAGGTCCCACCCATCTCATAATGATACCATTATTATGTGTGCCACAAAATCATAAACCATACATCATAGAAAAACCCATGTAATAAAAATGGGAATCATAAACATCGTGACATCATAAAACAATTCATATAAGATAAATGAATTCATAAAAATAATTCAATCACAACATAATCAAATCAATGTAATAATAGGGATAGAAACAGAACCCTTTATTATCTTAGATGGAAAATAGTTTTGATAAAACACTTGAACTCCATTCTTGAGGAAAATATCCTTTCTACTTCAAAAAGACTTTTCCTTTCTTAACATGTCATACAATTATAAACTAAAAGAATTTGATTAAAAATAAACTTGAAAAATTGTAAAGGAATCTTCTTGGAAATAATGTTTCAAAAATCCATTCATGCCATATATGTTAAAAAAACATTCTTCTCGTACTTTTGTCAGAAAAGTCAAAAAAGAACCTCGTATGAAAAACGACAAAAGATTCCTTTCATATCATTTACTAAAAACTCACCGAAGGGTAAAATATAATTTAAAAAATTGTAGGTGGATGGAAATAATATTACATATTGAGGAAACATGGGTGTGGGTGAAAAAATACACCCCAGTAAATACCAAAGTATAAACAATATCGGATAAAAATGAGATTGTGATATTTCCCTTACCTTAGGTCCAATTTTCTTCGTAAGTGTCCGAACCTCCTATATAATGATTTGAATGATGTCATTGACTTATTCCAAAATCATACTCATTGTTATGATATCATATATGGTTCACTTATGACTATATATTACCCGTTCTTTTGTAAATTCAATGTTAAAGAGCGTTTTGGGTAAAATTGTTTCATTTGTCGTCCGTGTTTTGACTTGTAATTATTCATATGATTACTTAGATCATGATTACTTAATTACATAATATAAATCATGATTTATATATAACATATATTACGAATATACATATATACAATAGATCAGTAAATGGAAAGAAATACACCATTCATGGAGATGGTAGGCCGTACGTACGCATGAACGCTGTTTTCATTTCCTTATTGAGTTGAATGGAATTAAGTAGATGACATATGAATATATACACATAAATCCAGTATCATTATTATGTAATATATTTCATGATTAATTATTATATATACTTTATAATCATTCATGAATGGTTAACGTGGAGAATGAATCTCATCACGTCGTGGAGATGGTAGTCCGTACGTACGCACGAGCGATTATATCATTCTCATGATCGTGGAATTGTATTGGAGTGTATGTATACTATTTCAGAATCAATATCACTTTACAATAATCATATATAGTTATTATGTACACCATTATACTCATCCAAGTAAGGTGGTGGTGGAAAATAGATTACCCCACGGTGTGGAGACGGTATACCGTACGTACGCACGCGCGGTGATTTCATTTTCCGTAGGATGGATAGATGTGAAATAGGGATATTTCATACTTATAATAACATATCATTATGTGAGTGATACTGATGCTATTAATTCATAATGAAACAACCTAAGAAGAAGAAGTGGAAGAAGAAATAAATTTGAAAGAATTGGTAACGGACATTACCTCTTCTTTGAAGTGCTTCTTTGAGTCCTCCTCTTAGGGCACTAAAATTGGTCTTTAAAGAAGACCAGGACCTCTAGTATGTTTCTAGGGAAGTGGAGAAGATAATTTGGCAGGGGTTGGCAGAGCATGAAGGCTCAATGTGGTGTGAGGAAGAGTAGGAGGAGGTGCCCTTTTATAAGGGAGGAGAGGGGCTCCTTTGGAAAAACTAAAAGTATTATTTTATTATAAAGCCATATTCGGTTTTTAGTAGCTCCAAATTGATTTATTTAGAAGATAAGGTGGGTATGGGTCTAGATCCTCTCATCCAATATAATTTAGACAAGTTTAGGTTCCTATTTTAAACTTATCATTTAGATTTAACATTAAGTTTAATAAATTTACTTTTACCGTGTCTTCTTGTGTTCTTATACTATAAGGTTAATAAACATACTATAATATGCCAAACGAAACCCATGTTGTTTATTATTAATATATCTAACCTTATCTAAGTCATTTTTCTGATCCTTAAATTTTAGGAATAAAATAACAATTAATAATATAATAGTTGTTTTAAAAACTATTTTTTGTCAATTTTGACACTATTTAGTAATTGATTTTTGTGAAAATCATTACACAATAATTAGTTCGAAAAAAGTCAATTAAATAATTAAAAACAAGTAATATTAACCTATAAAATTATTTTAATTCATAAAAAGTCTCAAATTACATTTATTTGGGAATTTATAACATCAATTATGTCAATATTTCATTAATAAGATAATTACTACATCATATTTGTGTCATAAATAAATTAAATTATTTAATGTGTAAAAATTAAAAATAAACTTTAATTATGTAGGAAATATTTTTATCTTTCTAATAAATATTTATAGTCGAATTTATCTTATGTATAACCCTATATTAAAAATTATTTACTTATTAAACATTCATTTTAACTATTTTAACCCATCTTTAAATAAATTAATAATAAATGTCCTAATCTAATCCAATTAGGCCTAAATGGTCATATTTTATTCCTAAGGTTGTTTTTGGTCGAATTAAACCTCTCCAATATAATTAGGACATGTGTTAGGGTAATAATAATTTCATTTTTACCCTTAATTACCCTATTTATTTTTAACCGTGGTAAAATAAAGTAAAAAGTTACTATTCACCAAAAATTAGTTTCATCACATTGAACCACATTTGAATTACTGACATCAATCGTGTCTCTCGGATTTTTGAAATTTCACTCGCAGAAGTGTTAAAATTATGTTTTATGAAAAATTCATTTTTTTTAAATACCGCTTAGTGGTTTCACTATTCATCAAAAAATGAAAGTTTCCAGAAAAATACCAAAAATTTGGCCTATGCTATAATTGATATTATGAACTAAAAAATGATGTCTATTTTACCAAATTCAAAACATATCAGTTTCATTAATTAATTTAAAAATCAATTCCCGTCGTCAAAACTAATAACGTGTTCTTAAGAGATAATAACTATCAAAAGGTTGACACTTGTTTATGTCTGGTTTAAATGTGAAATTACATCCAATGACCAACATTGTATTAAATTGTCAAAATATATTCTAAATATAATTTAAAACCACTCAAATTAATAATTTATCACTATTAATTATTTCTATTAAAAAGGTTGTTTTTAATTAAAATTTAGTAATTTTCACTATTTATCGAAAAATGAAAGTTATCCGAAAAGTACCAAAATTTCACCCTAAGCTATTTTTGATATTTTGAGTCCAAAAATGATGTCCATTTTGAAAAATAAAATTTCAAAAATTTTAAAAAGTGGTTATTACTATTCATAACTGCTAGTTTTAATAATATTTTAATAGCATATCGTTGTTTAGTGAAACTTGGTATTGCGTACTATATACGCTATCGAGGAAGGTCGCGATTGCGTGTAATGCAGGGAAAGTCAAAGATGTGTGTTGTTCAAGCTCCTTTTGGTGTAGCATACAATACAAGACATTAATGAAATTAAAAAGAATATTTTTCATAAAATCTCGGGGTGTTACAGTGTTGGTTGCATAGATTTCATCTAGACCAAAGGGAAATCCCAATGGACTGAAGGCACACATCGGTGGGGAACCTATTATGAGCAACATGCCAAATGAGAGTAAGGCACGAGGGTTTGACCCAAGCTTTTTTAAATGCATTCCACCAAAAAAAGCCTGAAACAGAATTACTATAATTGTTTTTGTAGTAACTTTTAGAATCAAGGACTCCATTAAACATAGGTTCCCAAATAAGGAAATCATCAGTGTCAGAAAAAGGAAGTTGTCGACGAAATGGATGATGTGATTTGGAAGGGTGATGTCATGATAGTTAAATATATCACATATAGTGGAGTTGGTATTCCCAGAAGTAGTGGTGGACGATAGCATTGAGATTAAGGGGACGCCATTCCAGTTTTCATGCTAGAAATTCATTGAGGAATTAGTACGAACCATCCATCTAGAGTTGTGGATGATATTAAGGAAAGAGTGTCTAATGGATGACCAGATGGAGGAATTAATGTATCCCAATTTTCCATTCTGACGCATTGAAAGTAATTGAGTTTTAAGAAAATCCAAGGAATCAGATTTGTTGTTAATCAAATTCCAAGTCATTATAGCTTGAATAGATTCATTAAAAAGCTTAAGATTATTAATCCCAAGACCACCCTTGTCCAGGGGTTAACAAAATGTGACCCACAGTATGGTGACAAGTCTTCTTTCAATCGTATTACCAGTCCAAACAAAATTTTTAATGCAAACATTGAATTTTTTTAGAAGACTGGTAGGCCAATTTTAAACCATCATCGTGTAGACCATCATGGAATCAATTTTAGACTTAACAAGAAAAACTCTACCGGCCATGGAAAGAGATTTACCCTTCCAAGAAGAATTTTGATTGATCATTTTATCAACAATGCTGTTAAAATGGCTGGATTTTGGTCTTCCCCAAAAGATAATCACACCCAAGTAAGTAAAAGGGAACGAGCCTTCTTTGATTCTTAAGAAATCGATGATATGACTTTTACTGTTGGGGGAAAAATTCATCCCAAAGAAGACAAAGGATTTGTTCCAATTTATCGCTTGACCCAAAATATCTTCATAATGAGCTAGGGAATTTTGGAGGTTTTGGATGTTCCTTTTATCACCTTTTAAAAATAAAATAATATCATCACCATATAATATATGGGTAGGAACAATTAAGTTTCTAGAATCCTGAATGGACTTAATTTTGTTTCGACTCACAAGGTTCGCGAGGAGTCTACTTAAATAATCCTCAGCAATGGTGAAAATAATGGTAGATATAGGATCACCTTGCCTAACCACCCTTGGTTCATTTAAAGAAACCATTAGGGGATCCATTAACCAACACAGAAATGGAAGTCGAATTGAATAAGGTGCAAATTGTATCAATAAAGGAATCATTAATCCCAATGTTTTTGAGAACATTTAAAATTAAATTCCAATCCATGGTGTCAAATTCTTTCCTAATGTCTAGTTTAATGGACACATTGCCTCTTCTAGTGATTTTATTCAGCATATTAGTACATTTCGAGGCAAGGCAGATATAATATTGAATAGTTCTTACTTTGATAAAACCAAATTGGTTCCAAGAAACAATTTTATTGGAGATGGAGGTGAGTCTGTTGGAAAGAAGTTTGGTGATAATTATATAGAGGGTGTTGATGAGAGCAATAGGTCGGAAAAGGTGAATCACATCTGCATTTTCCATTTTAGGAATAAGAGTATGAAGTTGAGAATTTAACCTATGAGGGAGAACACCATTGGAGAAAAAAGATTTAACCAGTTTACACTCATCCACATGGATGAGATCCCAGTATTTCTGGAAGAAACCATTGTTGAACCCATTAGGTACCAGGGCACTATCATGGTTGAAACTGAAGACAGTGGCCCTAATTCCATGGTCTATAGGCATGCTTAAGAGAAGGTCATTATCCTAAACAGTGACCATATTATGAATGATGTTAGGAATAAGATCCTTATTGACCTCTGGACCATTAAACAACATGTGGTGGTAACCAATAACATGATTAGAAATTGCATCCTCAGTGTTAAGAAGAGTGTCATCAACTCTATGAAAGGGCATGGGCCTACATATTTTCCTAATTCTGTAGAGAGAATTATAGAATTTAGTATTTTTATAACCATCTGAAAGCCATTTGGTATTAAACATCTACTTTTTCATGTTATCCTTGAGGTTTAGGAGAGAGTTAAGCTTCGAAGAGATGGTAATTTCAGCTTGGGGATCAAGTGAAAAATCAGAGCAAGTATTGGAGATTTGAATATGAGAGAGGTCATTATCCAATGAGGATATATCCTCATCAAGATTTTTTTTAGGAAAACACCAACCCTTGAGATGTTGCTTCCGATGTTCTAATTTATCCATGCGTGAAAAAGAATCATTCTGGTGTCGCATGCCCTCCCAGAAATCTATAATCATGTTGGAAAATTCTAGGACCGCAGCCCAAGCATTGTTAAATTTAAAAGGGATGGGAGACTTTAAGCCTTTAGAGATGAAACTAACAAGAATAGGGTGATGATCAGAGTTGACCTTGGGTAACGTAATACTAGATAATGATTCTCATTTATCAAGGGCAACAGCATTAGTGAAGGCTCTTTCAGGTTTGCTGGCCACTATTCTATTGAGTTACTTTCTATACATAGTATACATAGCACCAGTAAGGTTTATTCAATAAGGTCACACTCCTCAATGGATGCTTTAAATTCTCTGGTTGAGGTGGAAGAATGTGATGGTCCAATCTTTTCAGTTGGGCAAAGAATGGCGTTAAAATCACCAACCACCATCTAGGGATCCTAAAAAGATCTAGAGAGGTAAAGTAGGTCATCCCAAAGGGGTCTTAGTTCTTGATATATATTCTTTTCATAAATCATAGTGCAGAAAGTATGAACACCGGAATAGGAAAAAACACAAGTAAACATTTGATCAGAGGTTTTGACTACATTGACATACTTCAAAGATGAATGAAAAAAATCATGAGAGTTTCAGTAGAAGTACCAGCCTTGCAAGCACCAAGGAAATTATAACCAAAAGAGCATAAATGTAAATATTTTGATGAAAAATTAATTTTAGGGTAAAAAATGGAAAATAATTTTGGTTTGTAATTCAAAATAAATCTCTTAAGAACAATAAAATTATTAGAGTTAGCTAAACCCTAACAATTACAAAATAAGAAATTCATTTGATCCTGCGTTTTGAGTTAGAAATCCCTTTTTTTATTCCACCCAAGCCCTTATTCATTGCTAACCTTCTTGGTTTGTGAGAGGATAATGGGCCGGATTGTTTTCCCTATTTGTTCTTAGATATGGCAACGAATACATTATAATCCTTTTTAATATCAGCACCTCGATTTTTCTATGAAGATATTGTAACCACAAGAGAAGTCGATGGGCAATATTTTGGAGGCAAATCAGGTTTGAGAGAATCAGGGGTGTCTGAGGAGATAGAGACTATGGTCATGGAGTCCACTTCCACTGTCTGCTATGCACTGGAAGCTAAATAAATAGATTGATCAGTTTTAACATCAGTGTTATCCTGTCTATCAATTGTTTCTGGAGTAGATCCAGAAATAGTGTTTCGAGGCATAATAGTAATATAATTTAAAGAAACAGGAACATCATTGTTACCCTGTTTTGAGGCACTATCATAGGATAAGGCAGCTATAATAGGTAAAGATGCAGAGTTATCAGATCTACCCTAATTTTCCTAAGTGAAAAGAGGTTGGAGTTTATTTGAACAGTAGGAGAAGTCTTATTCTCCTTGATATCAGTTTTAAAATCAACTGTTTTCTCAAAAGGTTCCTCTACAAGGTTGGTATAAGATTTTATCCTACAAGTTTCACCTTCATTTCCTATTTCATAGGCATTATAGGGGGAGGGATCTAAAACCGGAGGTTGAGAAGTTTTGAGATATTTTGATTCTTCATGTAAATCATGGCCTTTTGCAATATTTTCCCCTTCCTCAACCATATCATCCCAAGAATGACCCATGCTTAAGGGATTAAAAGCATTTGATTTTTTTACCTTGATTTTATTTTTTTTCTTAGTGGGTTCCTAGGTCTCAATTATAGGGGATTTTCCTTTTTTATTCTCCTTAATCTTTTTCCACTCATCCTCTAAAGGCTTGACAATTGGTTTTCTTACTACACGACAATTAGCATAGTTTTGTCCTATGATTTTTCATACCTCGCAAAACGGAGGCAGTTTCTCATATTCAATCTAAATTTCAGTTATATAATCATGAGCACTGAAAGCTATAGATTTCGATAGCTTTTATTCAAGGTTCACTTCCACCATAATTCATGCAAAGATTCCAATTTCATAATTAAAGGTTCTTTGATAAATTTTTACAGGAGAACCAATGAACAATACAATATCGTTTAGGATCTTAGGGTGCCAAAAATAGTATCTCAGGCCATGTAGCCTAATCCAAACATGAGATGTATTGTTTCTATGAGCTTGTGGATTGAAGGTAATGTCCCACTCAAATAACCTAAGAAAACCAGTCTTTAAATTTAAATTTCTAATTTTCCATATACGTGCAAGATCATCCTATGAGTTAAACAAGATATGGAAGTATCCTTTTCGTATTGGATCTAATTTCCAATTTTGTATGTTCCATAAATTTTAAATTATAGGTCTCAATTCAATTAAAGGCCAAGGGATATCTCCTTTTTGATATGAAACATGACCTAGGATAGCATACCTTCATTAATGAGCCCTTTGTTGGAGCGCATCAGCATCAGCCACAACATGAAATCATCCATCATCGAACCTTTTAGATAGGTGAGGCTTCATTTCCTACAGGTTATAATGATCTGGTCCCTTTAGCACATCATGGAAAGAAATATCTTTGGATCCCCCCGCATATGATTGACTATGTATTCTTACTGGTGGATGAGAATCATGATTTGTGGATTTGTCTTCCTTGGGAAGGAGCTCCCATGCCGGATCGAAGCCCTCCATAAGGGATTATAACAAAGAATATGAATTTGAGGTGTTATGGTTTGCAGTACAGAGGGTTCGAAGAGATCTTCGATAATCTCCCGACGCTCCCATCGTGAGCATCCATCCCCCAAGGTGTGGGGGTTTTGTGAATCCATATATTAATAATATGTTACTGATGATAAACTATGGACTATGTTTGGAATATTCTTGGTGGGAATTGACATTACAATAATGAATAATGTTATGTAATGTGGTTAATTTTAATGGCTAATATAATGACTTTTAAATTAAATAATATATGGAAATGTTACAAATAAAATAATTAATCAATTTATATATTTAAATTCTTATGTTCTTATACGATATGTAGTCATAGCACAATCAGTCATGAATCCTAGAAACATTAACTATAGTAGAGTCTATTATGAGGTTATGCCCATTTTGGGGATGTGATCTATATTATTGATTTTATATTTTATGATTTCACACACTCTCTGACCCATTATTGTTAGGGAATCCAACACCTAGTGGGCTCTAAGAGTGTTTTTTCCCAAACATCTAGGTGGGATGATGGAAGGGTTACTACCCCCTCTAGCCCAACATGCATATCTTTTTGGTTACTTGTGATTGTGTGTATAACAATTAGTTATCCTATATATGTTTCAATAAGGATGTGATGGATTATGGTTATTTCACACAAATCAACAACCAGATATATTATACAATTATTAATAATATGAATGATGTTTGTAGGTTGTGATGGTTTTGGGTACCATACTCAATGTATGGGATGTAATGGCTTGATTTGTAATACATGGTTTATGATAAAAAAACATATAGACTATGGTGGATCCTAGAAAATATGTTATTACTATATATGGGTATATAAATGGGATTGGGTGATAATGTGATTCAGGAGGTGCATGATTTAATTAAATACCAATGTTTTTTTGGGATATCTTATTTTGGAGAGGGATTGATTAGGATGTACGACATCAAGATTTAGAATTTAACTTGTGGGAAAAAAGAAATAAGTTACTCTTTATGATTCATTACTTCATTATATGATATATTTTATGAAATACATGTTGGTAGATAGCCATGAGGATGCTAGGAAAATATTATACCTATTTTTGTGATGATATATTTTCACTATTTATCACTATTATTCTGTTTGGTTTGATTATATATTGCATGAGAGGCATGGAGGAGGATTAAATTTAGTATAATATTATTATAACCATAAGTATATATATAAATTATTGATGTAAAATTAAACAGGTTGGAGATCGGGTAAGATGTTACTATATCAAAGATTTTTTAGGAGTTGTTTGGGTATCGTGGTTACTGAAATATTTACGTTTTTTGTACTTTTAATTATTTGATCATTATAGTACATAATGGAATTTCATTGTTGAACATGAGAATTATTTGTAGACATATATTTTTGAGAGGGATTTCATGGGATTATCTATCTCTTCAAGATCTTCTGCATTTATTATTAGAGGGTAATGTCTCTAATATGTATGTTAATTATTCCCTTTGTTCTAGTCAACAACTTGGGGCCTTCTAGAGACATGATTCAGGTGGTCAAAATCCCCCTTCATTCTTTTCTGATCTATGAGGGGTACAAATTATGGGGTGATGGGTCATGAAATAGTGTTCTTAAATGTTAAGGTTGAGGGAAATAATAGATTTTGGTGTGCAAGAGGTGATATTTCATGGGATGGTAGGGAAATATTGTCACACCAGATTATTATATAATGTTGACTTGTGAAACTAGATTTGATATGAGTACATAGGGACCCATGTGATATGATGCACATACCTTTATGTGTAATGATCCTACTAGATGGTGTGATTCTAGTTATAGTTTAGAGACTTAGGAATAGACCATGAAACATTATTCTTTATTCCTATGTTTGATATGGATATGAAATAGTAGGTTACATCCATAAAAAGATAATAAAATAATTAATTAATTAATGTTATGTATTGAATAATCCACATTTAGGTTAAATAATTTATATTGATGTAGTCTTTAATCATAGTGAAGATCCATATTAGATTCACATTGAATAAGGTTAGTAGGATGTCCCAATAGATCACCATAATGTTGAGGTGATTATGAGGATTCTATAAGGAGGAAAATCCATCAGTCTTAGTGACAGATTCCATATAATTAAAAAAGGCACCATTTTATATTCAATATCAAATGTGTAGTAGGATGAGGATGAGATATCATTCTATTTGATTCATGTTAAGAAGGCGTATTGTGATCCATAAGTTATGATTATATATCACGGCATAGCGATGAATTAATTGGACTTGTTCTTCAGGGATCAGATGCATTTGAAAGTCTGATGGGATAAGATCAATGACTATATATGAGTAGTGTTTTATTAGTAGTAATTGAATGTGTCCAATCATTTATTGCTTCCTACCTTCAATAGGGGATTTTCAATGTCTCAGAGTACGAGATCCTTTTCGTGACTCTTATGTGATAGGATTCATACCATTTCTAGATGAGGAGACAACTGTGAGAAATTTAGAAGATTATTTTCATCCAAACATCCAAATCATGTTCACCCCATTAATGTAGTATACTTATATCAAGGAAATATATAAGTAATAAGTTATCGAGAGGATTATTGCTAGAAACCGATCATCATGAGAGGGGATTCATTTGGATTTTTTATAATGTATATATAATGTATTCCATTCACATTTGATCGAAAAGAATATATCATGGTCAGCCAAGGGTAGGCCATAGACACCATCAACTCATTTCTCCTATGTTGGAAGATCTAATAACTTTTCCATCGGCTTTGACACATTTTCTTCTTGTGGTGCCCATGGTCATCAATATTCAAAAAATAGATCAGATACCCTAGTAAATTGATACCTGAGACAACTATGATGTTTTTGGAATAGGGTTCATAATCCCCATAGTTTTCTACAAACACCGAGAATTATATTGTATAATCTTGGAGTGTATTTTCAATAATAAAACAAAAGACAACAAGACACAAGTCATTGTATCAACACCCCCAGGTATAATATACCAAATCTCAAAATGTTAATGTAATACCCATGACGATAGATTGAAAATTTAATTAATCATCAACCAAAAATAACATAAAAACTCTCAAAAGATAGTTATCCTTTTTTAAGATGGGTACCTTACCTCTAATGGTCACCATCAACACTTCATGATCCTAATGATCATGATAATCCAACAAAACCAAATGGCACATCCCCTTTTCTTGGGCCTGGAAAAATAAAGTCATCAATCAACAAAAGTAAATGTCTGATGTGAGATATAATTACTAATAGTGTTTCAAAAAGTGTTCCATAATATATTCCAAAACCAAAACCCAATAATAATTTTAGATTAAATAAAAGAGTTCTTGACATAATCGATGATAAGATTTTATAAAACAATACATTTTTCATTTCAATGTATACAAAATATTTCAAATATGGATGAAATAAATTTATTATCTAAAAGGATTTATATAAATCTTTTAGAATGAGTAAAATGGTTCTATAATCAATGGTATATATAATAAAAACAATGAAAAAAACAACAGGGTCATTATCCATGAAATATATTGATTTCTAGTTATATGATCATCCCACTTCTGTAATCAATTATCATGACTAAACATGTGCACACACATACCTCAGTCTTAGATAGATCAGGAATCATGGGACATACCATCTCGTAAAATCATTCCAAGTATGTTTTATTATTGTTTCCACTGTGAATCCATTTCTATGGGATCCAGATCCTAATGTTATTTTCTGAAATAACCCAATATGTACCTTGGATCACATATTATCAATCAATAAATAAAAATTGTTAGGTAAACTCATTTAAAATTAATCATCTTTTAAAAATCAATTTCCTTACATTTAGTTTCCATTTATTTAATTCAATTTAAAAATCCAAAGGCATTTCAAAATTTCATTCTTATTCAATCCAAAATAATATATATTTTTCATTGTATCAATTTCATCCATTTTCTAAAAACAATTCCCAAATAATATCCTAAATTTGACCATTTTCAAATTTCAAACCACAATTCCAATTAAATTAGAAATATGGATTTTTATTAAAATTACATTCCCTTTCAAATTTCATAACCAAATCATTTTACTTCATGGTTTGAAAAAACAATTGAAATATATTTATAAAAAATCGTGAAAATCCATGATATATTTAAATGGAGAATATCAAATGGTACCACCTACATTTAAATCATGGAATAAATATATAAATTAATGCATTGATAATTCCAACAATTATCAAAGGTGAATATGATTTTTGAATCAGTTCTAGAATCATGATCTATAAGGAAAGGATCATATCCACACAAACAAATTTTATATTTATCCAAAAATTATGATCTAATAATCTCAATGGTGGTGACAAAGGTGGAGTATAATAAACCATATTAGAGGATGTCCAAATACAAAAAAGAGATCGATTGAGATCATTGTTTCTTAGGGCTGCTATAGATTGAGTTTTGTAGATTCAAACCCAATTTATATGTGCTATCACAACATATGAAATTTTATTATGAAAAAAGATGGGTATAAGGTAATTAAACATGGGGTATCAAGAATTGAAAATTAAGTTTCATATTTTTTTAATCCTTTCTACACAGTTTTTAAGGGGAGGCACATAGATAGGGGAAACCATGCACCATCTATGCACGCCTACTATTTGGGGTGTATGGTTCCTCATATGTGGGCTCACAGTTTAGAAAAATATACACCAAACATGAATTCATCTCCATCTAGGTTGTTCTTAGTTTTCACTAGTTTGTGGAGTGTTTTGGGATAATTCAGCGCCAACCACGTACAACTCAAAAAGTCTCAAAAAATTCTATATTTCTAATGGGACAACCCCAAAACTAGAACATACATAACAGAAATCCAATTTTATTTTTTGTAATACCCGATAAAAGTAATGATATGTCATGATATCATCAACAAAAAAATTATATCCTCAGAAAGACATTCACGTTGTTTCCATATCAATTTATTGAGGTTATTGTTCTATCATTAATTCTTCCTGCTCCCATGTCTTTTTTGAATGGTAACCACGATTCCATATAACATGGAATAATAGTCTCATCATCTCGTGTAGTAAATTTGTCTCAGAATCATATACCATGACTAGGTGCTCCTTCATAGATAAATCAGAATAAACATAAAGATCCTCTTAGATTAAGATATGGGATGTTTCAGAAATATACATTTGAATTATAAATAAATATAATAATGAATTTATCAATTTCAAATGTGGTGGAATTTAAAAATTGTGACAAAACTAATCCCCCTTATAACCTACATCAAACGGTCCTACAATCATTACTGCAATATTTCCTTGTTTCCTAAGACATCGATTACCCTGCCTTGGAGAAACTCACAAGAAAACATGATCACTAACTAAAAACTCCAACAGTCATCGATGATGATAATCCTAATATTTTTGTCATCCCATTTATTTCTTTATTCCCTCATGAATCAAATAAATATTTATTATTGTCTCTGGGAAAAAATAAGTTTCATGCATGGGATATTTTCTAACATCTATCTAGTAAATAATAAACTAACATATGCTACATTCAAAGCCTCAAAGGGTTCTATATGAATTGTTGGATAGAAAAAATATTAATAAGAAAAATCAACTAGTCCCACATTTAAATATCTGGATAAATATAAATTGAGACCCAAGCATAGTGGATTACTTCCAAAATATTCATATCACATTCTATCTATATGTCTATATATATAAGTTATATCATGATCCAACTAACATGAGTTCCCATTAACTACTGGAAGCCTCTATGAAATAGGTTATGGGAATTATGGATTCCTAAAAAACATTAAATGATTGAATACCCTTCAAACTGGAAAACTCATGTACATACAAGCTTCCCAGGTCCTCAGTATGAGATGTGTCGTGGATGGGTAAAAAGTGATACTATTTGGTCATATAAATTATTATAACCCATGTTATAGATTTCAATGAGTTGTACAAGGAAAACAACCAAGATTTCTATAGAAATATCATCCCACTTCTATGGCTGGACTTGAAGGGGATGGACAATGCTCAATGGTATCCGGTGCATTGTATTGTCATATTGGATAGTTAAACAATGTGAAACAATGTAATTGATTCCTCAACCCATTTCTGGACCCCAAAATAGTCATATCATATCATATAACATAATTTTTGTACTCATGTACCCTACCCACAAATAACTATGATAGTCCCTCATCATAACATTACATAGGGGATTGGGAATAACACATGAGTTCTAAAATCATTGAACACCCTTCGTGGAGAATGACCACTCAAATACTTTTTCATTCAATTCAGAGAGTATCTTTCTTCATTGAACATATAATCCAAATGATCATAATAGAGAATAATCCCTTTAATAGAGGATAGAATATAAACACTAGTCAAAATAGACACAAAATCATTTTATTATATTTATAAATTCAACTACATAGAGATACCCATCATGTTCCACTCATCTAATTATTCTTTTCCATCCCAAGTTGGATTTTTCCAACTCAATGAATCAAAAATCACATCCCCCATGCTTGGGTATATTAAATTTATAAATCTAATGATTTTAGGTACTCTTCCCCATTTTATTGAAGGATATTACTATCTTGTTGATATAAGATAAAACTCATAATTTTATGATCAAAATAAATAGAAAATAATTCTATTAAATGATAATTCCACCATCCTTTAAGATCATGAATCATGTTGTGCGTTAGATATAATGGGTTCAATAATTCTTATCATGTGGACTTTTCTCTCTAGATAAATAAGATATTATTTGAATACCCAATATAAGACTAAAACCATAACATGAACTCAATGTATCATTGAAGTACACATATCCTTGTGCACCCTCAATAATTGTCCAAACTAGCATAGAAGTTTATATACCTTTAAAATAAATGAAATAACTCTAACAGATGTCATCTTAATCAATAAATTTTCAGTTATGTGTGATAGTGTTTATTTGGGTTGCTAAATTTGGAAAATAAATGAATAATTAACAGTTATACAATACTAACTTCAGCAATCTCTAGAACTCAAAAACGTTTTGTGGTTGTTCCCATTTCATTATAGCTTTATCCTTATCTAAATTAAGTTATATACCATGTTCCAAAACCATGTGTCCCAAGAAGATTAATTCCAAAATTTAGAAACAAATTTTTTTAATAATGTCATAAATTCTATGATCTCATAAAATATCTTGCACTGTTCTCATGTTACACACTTGATCCTCCATGATTATAATGTATACTAATATTGATTCAAAAAAAATATTAAAATTAAAATATTGAGGCACTCATGGATTACAATGTTGATAAATTCCATGAAAATTGTAGGAGTATTGGTGAAACCAAAAGGAATAACTAGTAAATCATAGTGTCCATACATACTCCAAAAGATATTTTTCTAGACTTCAAATTATTTAATTTGAAAATAATCGTTACCAGAATAATGATCAATTACAATGAACCATTTTTCCCCTATGAAGAGGATAAATAGATGATATATATGAGGCATCAGATACACTTTCTTTTCCATTACTCTGATGAGATTTTCTTAATCAATGCATAAGTGAATCACACCATTAGCATTATTTCCAAATAATAAATAGAGCCACCCAAGGTTGAAGGCATTGACATATAAAATATTCCTCAAAATAAAATCCTATATGGTGTAAACTTCATTTAGTTGGGGTAGTTTTATAGAATAATAAGTAACTGGTATATATTGAGTAATAGGTACTAATGCAATTAAAATCAAACCTCCATTACTAGTGTATAAATAAAGAAATTTGAAGTAAATGTTTTTTGAATAATATTGAAGACTAGATGGAGATCATCAATATAAGGCCCCGGCCTTAAACCATACTTATAATTGAATTAAATGAATAATTCACATTGAGGATCTTTTCAGGTTTAGAATTTTAGAGAATTAGGACATAACTATAACATCTCAAAGTATTACAAAGTAGAAAATTCTACTATGTTTCCATAAAATAAAAACTCTTAAAACGAAACATGTCTACTTCCACATTTTTGGTTGCATGACTTTCCCTTGATCCCATCCTTGACCATATTCCACGTTACGTCCTGTGAAAAACATGGCATGAGCAAAAAAAGATCAGTAAGGGATACACAAAGAATGAAAACTGTTAGTTTTTCAAAACAACAAGTAAACCATGTATACTTTAACAAAGTAATAATTTTCACCTTTTCGAAGTAGTAAAAACTCTTCACTGAATAAAAGTTCATTACTTTCCCTTCTGTAACCAAAAGATTACCATAAAACCCATATAAAGATCACATAACATATAAAGGTAACTTGGGACATAAACATACTTAAGTGGAATAACCATAAGGTCGTCTTCCACACATATCACTTAATGGAATAGCCATTCGGCTAACTTCCATACATACTTAATGGAATAGCCATACGACCGACTTCCATACCCAATGCATTGGAGGTTATAACGTAACCACCCGTCCTGGTATTCACGGCACCACCCGTCATATGGTTAATCATGCAACCACCAGTAAAATGTCTAAGTACCATCATTACACTTAAAATATTGATAATATAAACATTTCAATAACAACATTTCATTTTCAATCACGATAAGTAATTCCCAGATATTTAATTGATCAATCCATTTTCAAAAACCATTTAAAAGTGAATTTTGAATCAAAGTGTCCCATACCACTTTGAATCTTTTAATGGAATTATAATTTTAAAACATTTATGTCCATATAAATAAATACTAAAAACCATTTTGAAAAAATGGGCATTAAAGATAAATATTTAGAATAATAAATCTTTAAAACATTTAAAACGATATTTTTGATAAATAGTTTTTAACAAAATGAGGGACACTTGAATACATATAATAGAGGAATAACATTTAATACGAACTTTATAATATCATGAGAATAATGGGATTCATGATATAATATGTCAAAGGACAGTATACACACCATATAAGAGTGAATTGGTGCATAACAATAATGAAGTCTCAAAAGAAATGTAAAATGAGATGAAATCCATTATAATGAAGGTATCCTTAAATTAAGGAGAAATCAATCTCCGAATTATGTGTGAAAAATCTAAATACACCCAATATAAGTGGATATTAAGTTTAAAATAATAAAATGTCATTAACACATATTCAAAGGATTACATATTTAATAACTACATGTTGAACCCAAAGAAATCGAAATTGGGTTAAAAATTTCCCTTGGTAAAATTCGACAGCCTAACGGCGTCACATAAAATTTTACAAAAAGGGTTGATGAGAGAGATAAAGGGGGTATCATCACTTGGACATAAAATTTACATAAATAAGGATATAGAAGAACAGATCCCAACATAATAGTATGTGAATTAAAATACATAACAAAAGAAGACTTTTTAAAAAAAAGGAGGGTGAAAGGTCCCCTTACCGAGTTAGGTAACTTTCGAAACGTACACACCATGGAAGAAGGGTCATACAATGGGGATGTGAATACCCATAAATGAAATTATACTACACAAAGTGTATAATAATGGGCAGTACATACACCACTCAAAGGAAATTGTGGCAAATGTAGCATAAATCGCACCGGAATAGAACTGAGATGAAAATCCCTTTATGAAATCTCGACAGCCTAATGGCGCCACTTAAACTTCAAAAAATGGATTGATGAGATCAAATAGGGTATCTAATCACATTTCAATAAAATGTGCGGAAAGAGGAATATAAAATAACATCCACATCATAACAAAAAGGAGATTAAAAGAAGTGACATAAAGGAGGGTACTTTAAAAGAAAGAGAGAGGTTAGATCTCTTACGAAAATTCGGCAGCCAAACAGTGCCACTCAAAACTTCCAAAATGGATTGATGATAGAGAATAGGGTCTATCATAATATGAACATAATAATTACAGTAAGAGTAATATAAAAGAACATCCCAATAACAAGAAATATGAGCTTTAGAAGGAATGACATAAAAGAGTGTACTTAAAAAGAAAGAGAGGAGTAAGATCCCTTACCTCGGGTCCGACTTGACTCGATCATTCTTTAACGTCCTGAATAATAAACTAGAGTTAATTTCCACTTTATTAAGAACCTTTTTATTGTTCATTATTCCTTTTATATCACTTATTGTCATGTTATAAACATTATGTAATCATTTATGTTAATAATGTTTGTTTTGTCGATATTTGGTTCTTAAGTCGAAAGTGGACTTCTTACAATTACATGTTGTTTGTGTGGTCAAATGTTCATTATATCCAGAATTATATTCAGGATTTGGATTTCATATATATCATATATATCCAGAATATACATGTATTTATAATACTACATAATCATTTAGAGTTAATAAATGAAATGCACCGTTCATGGAGACGGTAAGCCGTACGTACGCATGAACGCTACTTTCATTTCAATGTCATATTAATGGAATTAAAACTAAATTAGAGGTATGTATATTTTAATTCCAGAATTATATTCATCATTTAGATTTATCATTCATCATATATATCCATTATATACATGTACTTATAATAGTACATTACATTTGGGGAAAAGAAATGAAATGCACCGTTCATGGAGACGGTAAGCCGTACGTACGCATGAACGCTACTTTCATTTCTATTTCATATTTTTATGGAATGTTATAATAATTATATAGAGGTATATTATAATTACAGTATAAAATTATATATAATAACTTTAAATTCATCCTTTATACGTCCCACATATGGCATTAACGAAACACATCACTTTGAGGGGGCGGTAGTCCGCACTTCCTTAAATGAAGATATCGCGTTTACCCATAATGGAAAACATAACGGTATGCCCAAAATTAAAAATACATGAGCTTAAGGAAAACATAAACATAGTATATATCATATATAAATATAGTGTCTTCTTAATGGCCACCTTTTAAGGTGTTAAAAAAATGTTGAACAGTCATCGTTTCGGGAGGCCGAAATTCTCCATCCACGGAAACAATATGTTCTTTAACCATTAGATGTAGGTGTGTGAAATTGTAGCTAGAATACTTCTTATAAAAACATCCTAGTATATTTATGACACTGGATTTGTTACAAAAGAAATGAATAAAAAGAGTTTAGGGGGTTGGAGAAGCAAAATAAAACAAAAGGACTCAAGTGAAGACATTACCTTAAAATCAGGTAACTCCATTTGGTTTGAGCTAAAAGGCTTCCTTGGGAAGATTTGTGACCAAAGTGAGGCCTCAAGGAGTTATAGAGGGATGTGTAGAGACAACATGGGTAGGGTTTGTCTGAGACAAAGGCTTTGGGAGTGTGGGTAAGGAGGTAGAGGTGGGGGCCTTTTATAAGAGGAGAGGAGGGGCACTCTTGGAAGGTAAAGAAAAGTCACTTTATTTTAAAAAGGTATTCGGATTTAAGAGGTCCCACATTGATGTGTTTCGAGGATAAGGTGATAAGGGTTCGAAATCCACTCATCCAATAGGTTTTGGACATGTTTAGGTCTTAGATATTACATTATATTTCCATTTTATTTAAATCGTTAAATAATGAGGTCATCGCTGCATCATTATGATGTCATAAATAATTTAATTTATATAATGTCTAAAAATTATAAAAAAATACTATGATGTAGGAAATATTTTTATCTTTCCAATGAATATTTATAGTCAAAAATATGATTCGTATAAAACAATGTAAAAATTGTTTTAGTAAAACATTTCATGTTTGTCTCATTTTTACTTTAACTTTAAATAAAAAGATATTAATGTCATTTTCCAACCAAAGTGGCTCCATGGGGTCCCCAAGTTGACCCGTGGATTTTCTTGGTCGTCCATGACACATCCAATGATGGTAGGACATGATTCTAGGTCATTTAATTTTATTAAAACATTATTATTACCTTAAACTACAATAATTACCATTAATCGCGATTAAAAACTTAATAAGTTACTATCCCCCAAAAAATTATTTTAATCCCATTTAACCACATTTTACTTCTTAATGACAACCAATTATGTCAGATTTTTTAAATTCTACACACAATTAATGCAAAATTTTATTTAAACGGAAAATCAGTTTTTATAAGTACCACTTAGTGGTTTCACTATTCATCAAAAATTGATGTTTTTCAGAAAAATACCAAAACATCACCCTAACCTTTATTTGATATTCCAAAGTGAAAATTGATGTCTATTTTATGAAATTAAAAACATAATAGTTGTATTAATTAATTTAATAATTAATTCCCACAGTCAGAGAAAATAGCGTGTTTTTATGAAACAATAAGTTTCAAAAGATTGACACTAGTTTTAGTCCATTTTTAAAGTGAAATTATTTCCAATGACCACTATTTTATTAAATGGTAAAAATATATTCTCATTTAACTTTAAAACCAATTCAAAAGATAATCTAATCATATAAATAAATCAGATTAAAAAGAGGTTTTGAATTAAAATACAACATTTTTCACTATTCATTAAAAATTGAACTTTTTCAGAAAAATAAAAAAAAAATTAAACAAAGTAAATTTTGATGGCCCGATTCTAAAAAAGAATTTTATTTTGTCAAATATAACACATAAAATTGTCAAAAATTGGATTTAAAAGAGGTTTTCCATCAAAAGGCTGTTAATCGACTTTTTAAAGAATATTGGAATGTTTACGCTAAAAATTGGATTCATTCACATTTTTAATCCTATAACATTTATTGTAAAGAGTAAAAATATCGGACAAACATATATAATCATTTTTTTAGTTAGTTTTGTTCATTTCCGTCATTACAACGGCTAGGCGTTAACTACCATAATGTTATTTTATTATTAGAGTGCAATGCAAGATTCCCAAGAAACTCATTGTTGCGTATTGGGTACGCCATCGTGCATAACGTCCCCTTTAAAGTAATATTAATATTTTATTCAAAAATATGGATAAATATGAAAATGTTATATTCTTTATTTACCTGGGGTGTTACATCCTTCCCCCCTTTTGGGAATTTCATCCTCGCAATTTTTAAAATTGAGCTTGGAAACATCCTTGAAAGTCCCACATCGGAACAAGAGTCGGTAAAATAATCACTTTAAAATAATAGAAGATAAGTAAAGAGGTCGCCCAAGTTAACCCATACTAGGATTCCATGTAGGAAAACATGGACATGGAATAAAAATCAATGGTTCATGTTCTCAAGGGAGATTGATAGTAAAAATGTTTAGGAGAAAGTTAACCATAAGAAAATCACAAACTTGTGATGGGTTAAATGGTATTCGATTCCCCAGTAGGAAAAGTTAATAGACAACATTTTTGTTTTAAGTTACTTTTAATTGAGGAATTTATTCATAAGGAAACATAATCACTCATCATGTTGACTTTCAACTTTTATTAGATTCATTACACAAACTCATATTTTCTCCAAAAGACGAGTATTTATGAAGACTTGTTCATATTAAGAGTATTATAATCAACTTCTAGAGAATCACCTAATCCACCAATGAGAACTATATACTTCCCATGTCTTTAGGGTTTAACCAAAACCAATACCAAAAAGGTTAGTACATGGTCAGATAATCCAGAAAAGGATAACCCATTAAAAAGAAAATCTATGCTTAATCTCCAAAACTTGTCCAACAAAACCCAAAGTTCAACGAGGAACATCTGATAAAAAATTTGTCCATAAAATACTTCAAAGTAAACCAATCTAAGATTGAAACCCAAATATTTTAAGGATTTAGGCACATAGTCTTCCAAGTTAAATCATAACATTTATCTCCAAACAACATCAGTTTCTCCTAAAGCCTCGTATTGAAAAGTAATTAACCTAATCACATATCCTCCATGATAGGTTAATAATTTTCCTAAATAACCCAAAATCAACTTACTCATAATTGATAAAATCATATAACTAAAAAGAATCAGCCAAACTGACCAGGGACTTCACGTAGTCTAGTGGTAGGCGATAAATACCAGTCGCACTTTGGTTGTGGGTTCGATTCCTGCAGCTTTGTCCGATGCGACAGGTTGTCACACGGTCTGTGTGTTGTCCTTTTTCCAAAACTATACAATTCTTAAATAATTCCCCAAAAAGAGATAAAATCATCAAAAATGATCATAACATATTTTAATCTCAAGTTTATCTCATGCCTGTCATTTTCCAGTATATCATATAATAACCCAAAATTTCCTCAAATGTAAGGATAATATAAACTCTAATGGTTACCTTTATAATTATTACCTTAACTTCCACATCGATTGGTCATCTCATACATGATCCATTACAGAACATACCAAGGTTCAAGTGGTTGATCACGACTCCTTGATATTTGGATTAGAACAACCACGAGTTTCCTCTTTGAATCCTCCATTTTTTCGAGTACCTTAATCAGAGAACCACCACAATTTCCTTCAAACCTGTTGTTTCTTTAGCCCCTGCTAGATCCATCTATTCACTAAAAACAGAAATGTCAGTGTGAGTATATCAACAAAACCATCATGTACTAATGAGGAAGGTAAACACTAAGATATACTTACTCATTCACTTTATCTAAAACTAGGACACTTTCTGAAATCCTAACCATTATGGTAATGTCACTTATGCTTAAAAAATACCCTAACCTCTAAAGTTATCTAAACTGACCTTTGATAACAACTATAAAGCCCCAACATTAAACTATACTTAAAATTGAATTAAATTAATAATTCACATTGAAGATCTTTTCAGGTTTAGAGTTTTAGATAATTAGGACATAATTATTACATATCAAAAGATTACAAAGTAGAAAATTCTACTATGTTTCCATAAAATAAAAACTCTTAAAACGAAACATGTCTAGTTCCATGTTTTTGGTAGCATGACTTTCCCTTGATCCCATCCTTGAACCTATTCCATGTTATGTCCTGTGAAAAACATTTCAAAAACTTGGGATGAGCATAAAAAGCTCAGTAAGGGATACACAAAGAATGAAAACTGTTAGTTTTTCAAAACAACAAGTAAACCATGTATACTTTAACAAAGTAATACTTTTCACCTTTTCGAAGTAGTAAAAACTATTCACTGAATAAAAGTTCATTACTTACCCTTCTGTAACCAAAAGATTACCATAAAACCCATATAAAGATCAAATAACATATAAAGGTAACTTGGGACATAAACATACTTAAGTGGAATAACCATAAGGTCGACTTCCACACATATCACATAATGGAATAGCCATTCGGCCAACTTCCATACATACTTAATGGAATGGCCATACGGTCGACTTCCATACCCAATGCATTGGAGGTTATAACGTAACCACCCGTCCTGGTATTTACAGCACCACCCGTCATATGGTTTATCACGTAACCACAAGTAAAATGTCCAAGTACCATCATTACACTTAAAATATTGATAATATAAACATTTCAATAACAACAGTTCATTTTCAATCACGATAAGTAATTCCCAGATATTGAATTGATAAATCCATTTTCAAAAACCATTTAAAAGTGATTTTTGAATCAAAGTGTCCCATGCCACTTTGAAGCTTTTAATGGAATTATAATTTTAAAACATTTATGTCCATATAAATAAATAATGAAAACCATTTTGAAAACATGGACATTAAAGATAAAGATTTAGAATAATAAATCTTTAAAACATTTAAAACGATATTTTTGTTAAATAGTTTTTAACAAAATGAGGGACTCTTGAATACATATAATAGCGGAATAACATTTAATCCGAACGTTATAATATAATGAGAATAAAGGGATTCATGATATAATATGTCAATGGACAGTATACACACCATATAAGAGTGAATTGGTGCATAACAATAATGATGTCTCAAAAGAAATGTAAAATGAGATGAAATCCATTATAATGAAGGTATCCTTAAATTAAGGAGAAATCAATCTCAAAATTATGTGTGACAAATATAAATACACCCAATATAAGTGGATATTAAGTTTAAAACAATAAATGTTCATTCACACATATTCAAAGGATGACATATTCAATAACTACATGTTGAACCCAATGAAATCGATATTGGGTTAAAAAGTTCCCTTGGTAAAATTTGACAGCCTAACGGCGTCACATAAAATTTTACAAAAAAGGTTGATGAGAGAGATAAATGGGTTCTCATCACATGGACATAAAATTTACATAAATAAGGATATAGGAGAACATGTCCCAACATAATAGTATTTGAATTAAAAGACATAACAAAAGATGTCTTTATAAAAAAAGGAGGGTGAGAGGTCCCCTTACCGAGTTGGGTAACTTTCGAAACGTACACCCCATGGAAGAAGGTTTATACAATGAGTATGTGAATACCCATAAATGAAATTATACTACACAAAGTGTATAATAATGGGCAGTACATACTCCACTCAATGGAAATTGGGGCAAATTTGGCATAAATCTCATGGGAATAGAAGTGAGATGAAAAATCCGTTTCGAAAACTCAGCAGCCTAACGACGCCACTTAAAACTTCCAAAAATGGATCGATGAGATCAAAAAGGGTATCTCATGAAATTTAAATAAAATGTAAATCAATAGGAATATAAAAGAACATCCCCCATCATAACAAAGTGGAGCTTAAAAGAAGTGACATAAAGGAGAGTAATTTAAAAGAAAGAGAGAGGTTAGATCTCTTACAAAAATTCGGCAGCCTAACGACGCCACTCAAAACATCCAAAATGGATTGACGAGAGAGAATAGGGTATCTCATCATATGAACATAAAAATTATAGTAAGAGTAATATAAAAGAACATCCCAATAACAAGAAAGATGATCTTTAGAAGGAATGACATAAAAGAGTGTACTTAAAAAGAAAGAGAGGAGTAAGATCCCTTACCTCGGGTCCGACTTGACTCGATTGTTTTTTAACGTCCTGACTAATAAACATGAATTAATTTCCACTTTATTAAGAACCTTTTTCTAGTTCATTATTCCTTTTAGAGCACTTATTTCCATGTTATAAACAATATGTAATCATTTAAGTTAATAATGTTTGTTTTGTCGATATTTGGTTCTTAAGTCGAAAGTGGACTTCTTACAATTACATGTTGTTCATGTGGTCAAATGTTCATTATATCCAAAATTATATTCAGGATTTGGATATCATATATAACATATATATCCAGAATATACAAGTATTTATAATATTACATAATCGTTTAGAGATAAGAAATGAAATGCACCGTTCATGGAGACGGTAAGCCGTACGTACGCATGAACGCTACTTTCATATCTATGTCATATTAATGGAATTAAAACTAAATGAGAGTTATGTATATTTTAATTCCAGAATTATATTCATCATTTAGATTTTTCATTCATCATATATATCTATTATATACATGTACTTATAATAGTACATTACATTTGGGGATAAGAAATGAAATGCACCGTTCATGGAGACGGTATGCCGTACATACGCATGAACGCTACTTTCATTTCTATTTCATATTTTTATGGAATGGAATAATAATTATATAGAGGTATATTATAATTATCGTATAAAATCATATATAATAACTTTAAATCCATCTTTTATACGTCCGACATATGGCATTAACGAATCACATCACTTTGAGGGGGCGGTAGTCCGCACTTCCTTAAATTAAGATATCGCGTTTACCCAGAATGGAAACCATAAAGGTATGCCCAAAATGAAAAATATAGAAGCTTAAGGAAAACATAAACATATTATATATCATAAATTAATATAGTGTCATATTAATGGCCACCTTTGAAGGTGATAAAAGAATGTTGAACAATCATCTTTTCAGGAGGCCAAATTTCGCCATCCACGGAAACAGTATGTTCTTTAACCATTACATGTAGGTGTGTGAAAGTGTACCTCGAATACTTCTTATAACAACATCCTAGTTTATTGATTATACTATAGTTGTTACAAAAGAAACGAATAAAAAGAGTTTAGGGGGTTGGAGAAGCAAAATAAAATAAAAGGACTCAAGTGAAGACATTACCTTAAAATCGGGTAACTCCCTTTGGTTTGAGCTAAAAGGCTTACTTGGGAAGACTTCTTCCCAAAGTGAGGCCTCAAGGAGTTATAGAGGGATGTGGAGAGACAAAATGGGCAGGGTTTGGCCGAGCCAAAGGCTTTGGGAGTGTGGGTAAGGAGGTAGAGTTGGGGGACTTTTATAAGAGGAGAGGAGGGGCACTCTTGGAAGGTAAAGAAAAGTCACTTTATTTTAAAATGGTATTCGGATTTAAGAGGTCCCACATTGATTTTTTTCTAGGATAAGGTGATAAAGGTTATAAATCCACTCATCCAATAGGTTTTGTACATGTGTAGGTCTTAGATATTACATTATCATTCCATTTTATTTAAATCGTTAAATAATGAGGTCATCGCTGCATCATCATAATGTCGAAAATAATTTAATCTATTTAATGTCTAAAAATTATAAAAAAATACTATGATGTATGAAATATTTTTAACTTTTCAATGAATATTTATAGTCAAAAATCATATTTGTATAACCCCATGTAAAAATTGTTTCAGTGAAACATTTCATGTTTGTCTCATTTTTACTTTAACTTTAAATAAAAAGATATTAATGTCATTTTCCAACCAAAGTGGCTCCATGGGGTCCCCAAGTTGACCCATGGATTTTCATTGTCGCCCATGACACATCCAATGAGGGTAGGACATTTTTCTAGGTCATTTCATTTTATTAAAACATTATTCTTACCTTAAACTACACTAATTACCTCTAATCGCGATTAAAAACTTAATAAGTTACTATTCACCAAAAAAATTATTTTAATCCCATTGAACCACATTTTACTTCTTAATGACAACCATGTATGTCTCATTTTTGAAATTCAACCCAAAATGATGGAAAAATTTGATTTAAACGGAAAATCAGTTTTTATAAGTTCCACTGAGTGGTTTCACTATTCATCAAAAATTGATGTTTTTCAGAAAAATACCAAAACTTCACCCTAAGCTGTATTTGATATTCCGAATTGAAAAATGATGTATATTTTACAAAAATCAAAACATATTAGTTGTATTAATTAATTTAATAATTAATTCCCGCTGTCAGAGCAAATAGCGTGTTTTTATGAAACAATTAGTATCAAAAGATTCATACTAGTTTAAGTCCATTTTTAAAGTGAAAATAATTCCAACGACCACTATTGTATTAAATGGTAAAAATGTATTCTAATTTCACTTTAAAAAAAATTCAAAATATAATATAATAATATAAATAAATCAGATTAAAATGAGGTTTTGAATTAAAATACAACATTTTTCACTATTTATTAAAAATTGAACTTTTTCAGAAAAATACCAAAAATTTACACAATGTAAATTTTTATGTCCCAATTCTAAAAAAGAATTTTATATTGTCAAATATAACACATAAAATTATCAAAAAGTGGATTTACAAGAGGTTCTCCATCAAAAGGCGGTTAATCGACTTTTTAAAGAATATTGGAATGTTTACGCTTAAAATTGGATTCATTCACATTTTTAATCCTATAACATTTATTGCAAAGAGTAAAAATATCTGACAAACATATATAATAATTTATTAGTTAGTTCTGTTCATTCCTGCCATTACAAAGACTATGCGTTAACTACCACAATATTATTTTATTATTAGAGTGCAATGCAAGATTCCCAAGAAACTCATTGTTGTGTATTGGGTACGCCATCGTGAATAGCGTCCCCTTTAAAGTAATATTAATTTTTTATTCAGAAATATGGATAAATAGGAAAATGTAATATTCTTTATTTACCTAGGGTGTTACAATCAATATGAAATTATCACTCCAAATCAAAAATTAAACACTAATACCAACCTAAAAAACTAAAAAAAAGGTTTGGATCTCTTAGTTTATGGGTCCCATTCTTGTTGAATGTCAATGAACACCCCATAATGGGAATTAAAGGATAAAAACTAAAGATAATAGTCAATTAAGTTGTAATTCATGATAATCCAATCCATCTTAATAATTACGTAGGGATATTTCATACTAAGGACTAGAATATTCAATGAAATCTCCATCTTTGAAAAAGAGAAAAAACAAGAATGACATCAAGGAAACGTCTCCCATTTTATTTTTATATTTGTAGTAATATCCATAAAATATGATAAAATTTCAAAAATATGTTTGTGAAAATTTACAACATGGTATTATATGAATGAATGAAATGAAAATTTATCAAATAAAAAATAACTAAAGCTGAAGATATAGTGATGGTACCTCTATGAGCTGTTAAATATGTATCAATATCCTCTCGAGACACTTTCTCTACATGATTCATGTGGTATAAGACCTTTATCATGGACCATCATGTTGAACCATTATACTTTTCCATGATTATAAGACCATTCAACTATGTGGAGGATAAAATATTTAAAATAATTTCAACAAGTTACCAAATCATCCTCCAAAACCAAAAAATTTTTATGCCTCATTACAAACCCATTTTGAATTAAAAGCTGTTCCATACTAGAAATAAGAAAAAAATTCCATTATCAATAAATTATGAATTTATTGAAGAACACTTTTATTGAGATCCATCATGATAATCTCATGCATCTTATTTCTATTAAAGGAACTATACGAACTACAACTCAGAGTAAAAGGAAACCCCATCAACCCTAACTTACTAGTCAGGTCAAGATCATTCATTAAATACCTATCCAGAACATTACCATATAAAGACAACATTAACTTGAAATCCCCATAAAAAATATCATCTTGATGCTCCATCTTAAATCATCACTCCTTTAGCTTTTCATTAGTCATAATTTTAGGATAATACTGTATAAACTCAATAATGAGAATATCATACTATTTTAGGATCCATTAAAATTGAGAGGGATTGAAAAACAGTATCAAAATTTAAAAAATAATGGAATATAGAATAAATTAATCAGTAAAAATTACTATGATGTTTTTCTCATCCATGACATCATGAATATTCATCAAAAATGATAAATTCCAACACCTTCTACTAGGATCCTCATTCATTAAGGTATCGAGATTCAATTTATCTGAATCTCTCCTTTATATGAAGTCAAAAATAATCTCAATTCTTTTCAACAGGTTCTCATCCTCATGAAGGTCATTAGATTCTTTAGAAGATGGTGGAATATAGAAATGATACTATTTTTCTAAATATATAGAGTTTGCAATTCATGGTTAAAAAATTAAATCCAAAACGATAATGATAGTGGATATATATCTGAGATCTTGGGTACCGCACACAACTTCTTTATTGAGATTATTGTCGACTGCAGGGGTTTCATGCCATAGTTCATTGGAAAATCTCTCCTCAAGCCTATTAAAAAATACTTCATGTGGTATAATGTTCCACACCACTAGTACGAAATATGAAAAATGTTATACTTGATGATCATACCAACAAAGCTAACATAAGTCAATAGATTCACTTTTATCAAATGGAATTAAAAAATATGTTATTTTTACAATACCCCACTCAACTAGTTAAAAGAATATAACAAAATTAAAATACTCATCATTTTTACTTTTAAATAACAAAAATGATGATTTAAGCTTTGTAATGATAAGAGTTGGCTAGAAACACTTTCATAACTACCTCCCATGTCTTATAAATTCTTCCTCATATATACTAGTGCCTAATAGAACACATACCATCATCAAAAAATGATGATGAACCTATATATCTAATACAATATTTTCATGTACCATCAGGGAAAATATAGTAACATGATACCTAAACTAGATCTAACACGGGCCACAGGGTGTTATATATGCCAACATTTTTTTGAACGGAACATGGAATCATAAATTATTGAGATGGAATTTTTTTTCAACATAATAAAAAATGATAACATGATAATATTTAATGCATCAATAACCATCAAGTAGAGAGTAATAGAAATAAGATAATTAAAATAGTACCCAAGAAGATAAGAAAATAACCCAGCAAAACATCATCCTCTCACTACTATAAACAAAAATCAAAAGACATCAAAACTTTTCAATTATGTGTACTTCATCTCCCCCAGTAACCATTACCATTACACTATATGATTGGTCAGTAACATACACCCCCTTATATTGACAGTTTCTCTTTTAATGGACCTATAATAAGAAAGTCTATAAATTCGTTGAGGAAATATTATGGTGTTATCTATAAATCTTGTAATGGATCAACAGGTGTTCCATAATGGATTCAATAATAATAAACTAACCATGGTCTCTATTTAAATAAAACACATAATATAATAACATATCATCTACAAGTATAACACAAAACATTATAACATTTAAATATTTGAAATCCATTTAAAACTTGTCAAATTTTTTTTATATTAATGTATATATATTAATCATTCATAACCAGTAAAACAATTATATAAGTTGTGCCGTACATAACCCAAACATACAAAACTACACCATGGTCATCGACCCAGCAATATTTTAATGACTAGATATAGGATCCTCCCACATATTAAATTAGTTATCATGACTATACACGGGTATACACATCCCTTGAGATCATTCCAAATAGGACTCATGAATACCCATTGAGGATAATCAAGCTTGTCATTGTTTTTGTCCAAGTTGTATTCATCAATAGATTTATATGGGATTTAAATCCAAGAACTCTGGTCCCAAATAAACTAATATTTAAACATATATACACATTAATAGTCAATCAATTAAAATAGAAAAATCATATCATTTCAAAATTAATCATTTTTTAAAATTATATTTCCCAATCATGAGTTTCAATATACCAATTCACTTCTAAAACCATAAATAAGGGTTCTCCTACATTTCATTCCATTTCAATGAATAATGAATAATTTGTTTTTAGCATTTTAATTTATGCTATTTTCCCAAAAAAAATCTCAAATCATTTCCTCAACAACCGTAATTCTAAGATCAACCTTCAATTTCAATTCAAATGGAATTTTGGGTTTTCCCTAAATCCATGTTATAATAAATTTTAGAATAAAATCATCACAATATATTAGAATTATAAATCAATTAAAATATATTTCAAAAAAATTATGTATATATAGGTTTAGTTATATGTAATATATGAAATGGAACCACCTATATATAAATAATGAAATTAAATAATCAATGCATGAAACATGAATTCCCCTAATGATCGAATTCGATGATGATTTAAAAATCATATAATGAATAATGATCTATATGAAAAGGATTAGATACATCAAATTTGTGATTTTATATATCAACAAATGATTATATAAAACTCTCTATGTCGAATTGGAATGAATATTTGATGAAACATCATTAGATGAGAACCACTTACCTAGAGATTCTCAATCGTGATAAACATCACATCGATCAACCAAGGAAATGATATTGAGGAGTCATAAATAAATTTTGAGAGACTTTTAGATCTAATAAATCTTATTAGGGATGAGTAGGGGATTAAATTTATTAACTGGGGGGTTCTGAATTTTAAAATTAATTTTCAAAACTTATTAATCATTCATGCATAGTTAACTGGATAGGTCGCATGGTTATGGGAAACCATGAAACATTCATGGACCCCTACTATTTGGGTTCCATGATTTCCCTTAGGTGGTCAGACAATTTTTTAAAATATGCACCAACCATGAAATACCCACTGTCCAGGGGGTGCACATTATTTACTCGGGTGGTTATAGTTAGGGTAAAATATTCACCAACTACCCACAGCCAAATAAGTCTACAAATATTCACATGTTCTCTAAAAACAACCAAAAAACAAGACCCTACATATTGAGGAAGAAAAAAAGTGTTTAGAAAAAAATGAACATTGGTAGGAGTATGTTACATTAGCGATGAGAGAAACCTACAATTTTGGGCAGCCATCATTATCTAGGTGTTCCAAATAAAGTTCCACCATTGAGACAGTTTCAATCGAGGTGGAAGCAGTAGGGTGTTTTTATTTGGGATTACTAGAGAGGGGATGTTGCCAGAATAATACATCCTCAAGATTCTATTCATCCTAATGTCTCAAATTATATCCTTATAGGTTGTAACTAGTAGGGTTAAATAGGATATGCAGTGGGTTTTGTTTAGCTTCATTCTTTTTTTCAAATTATATGTATAATAGACATCATTCAATGTTCACTTTTCATTATTTCTAATTCAGGTATGAATTTTTTGATTCCAAAGTAGCATAATCCTTTATATCACCAACCCTATCCATGATTTGGGACTAGAGGTAGAGATTCTTCTAGTGCCATTAATGTTTATAATTATAGTTGGAGGACACGATGACTTGTATAAAGCATGTAGAGGCTCTGATCTAGTGCTGAGCAAGAACCACTCTTTGGATGAATTCCAGTGATTACATATATCACCATATATCACCATCCTAAAAATCAATTCTTTATATATGGTTTAGGATATCATGAATTTCATCATAAAGAGGATGTGTTTTATGATGAAAATAGAGAGCTAGTATTGTTTTTTGGGATCAAGACCCCCAGGTGGGTCTGAGGTGTGTTATGTCCTAATCATATTTGATGGATGAGAAAATGTTGATCTCATTGGAAGTATAGTAGTTTTTTTTCATTGGGTTGATGAAGAGTACTATGATTTCTTTCTAGAGATGTTTATATAATTAAACTTATCAGGTGAATGAGTTAGGGACTAAATTTTATCCACACATGTATCTAATATTGATGTCTCTATCTAAGGTGGTAAATTCTGAGTTGAGAGGGATGTGACTATTGGTTATAAACAGATATGTCTGATGGGTGAGAATATTCATAAGTGATTTATAATTTTTCTAAAGTAATTTTTAATTCATTTTGATGCCATTGGGAATTATGATTGCCTCAACCATGTTCATTAGGTTTTTGAAAACAGTGTTCACAGTGTTCCTGGATAATTATTTGGTTTTCATCATCGATGAAATCATTATTTATAATGCATAATAGTATCGGCATAAAAGGGAATATGTGTTAAATTTATAGAGTTCGTGAATTTTATCATATATTTAGAAATTTTTCAATGTTTGAGTTTTCATCCAATGAAGTCTATTTCCTTGGGAATTTCATGTTTTGACAATGTGCATCTATGGATCCTTCGAACATAGGGGTGGTGGTTTCATGTGTACCCCCAAGATAGTGGATGTGGTGTGGAGTTTCAATGACCATTCAAGAAATTACTGGACGTGAATAGAATATTTATTTTATTCTAAGACTCCTATGACATCATTGAACAAGGTGGATCAAACATTCTTATGTAATGACCACTCCCATGAATAATTTGAATACCCGAAGGAGTAGTTAGGTAGGTATGTAGTCCCACGTTTTTCATAAAAAGAAGTTTAGTTTGTAGTTTTTTATGCCCAATGTCTTATCTTGGGAATCATTCAGATGAATAAGAGATATATTGTTACATATGTGTCATAGAAGTTTCTTCCCAGTGAGTTAAACTTATGATCATGTGTTTGTAAATGTTATGTTTTCCATTAGTTTATGGAATCATTACCTCATGAGAGATCATTTTATGGTATTAAATGACCAAAAAATCATATGGTGTTCCATATCCTACTGTGACATGAACTAGAATCACCAAGGGTTGATGCATTCTTATAGGATTTTGAAATTTAGTGTTTATCTGTTCTAGTAATGGAAAATGTTATTGATGATTCATTATGAAGGAAGTCATGTTGTGATGTTGTGTGTGTTTCTATATAATCTATGAAAGTGATGAAATTACTCTAAAAAATGAATATTGATATTTTATAGGTTTGTGGAAAATAAGACTTTTTCATATGGGAGTGCAGTCATATATTTTAAAGTATGCGGAGAATTCCTAGCTAGGGGATTATGTGGAGGATGTATGGAGGGACTGCATTGTTATTGGAGGTTCTCCTAATGGTTTCACTATATATAGATAACATCGGGTGTTGATCAAGGGAAGAATTTACATTTAATAAGTGATGCACAAGACAATTCCTCGAGAGTTCAATATATCTTCTTATTCATTACATCCCATATTGACAATGATTTACTATACCTTTAGAGAATAGTTTTTGTATCTCGGGTTGAAGCATGTAGTTGGAGAGTTTGTTTCTCAATGTGGAGTATGCTAGTTGGGAAGGCTGATTACGAAGTTCGTAGTGGTTTTCCCCACATTTTAGATGTTCCCAAGTGGAAGTGGTAGGAAATATCAATTGAATTCATTACCAGTTTACCTAATGCTTATGGTGGCTTTGACCATATATGGTTCATAGTTCATCTTTTGATGAAATCACCCAACTTTATATAGATTATTGATTCGATCACAATGGGGTTCTTTTTAGGGTAGTCTGTATAAGAGGTGTTGTGAATCCACAATTCCCCAAGGACAATCATATTTGATCATGGTCCTCCTTTTCTCTCCACTATGTGGTTGTGTTTCCAATATGGGACTCCATTACTTATTCCATAACAGTTTGCCTCATCTGTTTATGGATGGTCAAAGAGAGAGGACCCTCCAAACCCTAAAAGACACGTTTCCCTTTTATGCCTTACATTTGGAATTTTTTAGATTAAGATTGTTCCCTTTGTCTAGTTTTCTTAAAATAATATATCACACTACACGAATGGAATATAACCATATAATGCTTTATATGACATATATATACATTATGCATTGTGAAATACTATGGTTGGAGGAGAAAAAATTCTTGAGGAAAAACTAATATATAATAAGACAATGATTGAATAGGTAATTCACAAGAGGATGAACCCAATTCAAAATCATTTGTTATCCTATGCACGTCATAATATGATACCTATAGGAATATATGTTGGTGAAAATATATTATTGAGGGTGACTGACAAATGTAGAAAAAGAAGGATTGATTTGTTGAGAAATCATTTTCGTTAATTTGATGGCCATTTAGTTGGTTTGGTTATAGTTAGATCCTTAAAGTATATGTTATAAATTATTTTTCAGAATATTAAGATAGACTAGGATTTTATCTTTTTGAATATTTTTTATTATCTTCATGATAGATCACATGCCATCAATTAGAGTGAGATCGATGATTATGATCATTCAACCACTGAAGATCAGCATGTGGAGAACTAGGTTCATCAAGAGAATATGTCATGCAAGCATTCTATTCCCTTGGTTCATGTTTTTTTAATTCATGGTGGGGATGATTAAAGTACTTATACATGTGAATTGTATGTGAAAACTCTTTACCATTAGCTATATTATGGTTATCTATTACCTTGTAATTTATTCTATTGTGTAATTTGTATATTTATTATGACAGGGTTGCCTCATATTTCTTATTGGTATATTTTTTCTCATTTGATAGGTATATCCATTAAGAAAATATTTATGAAATTATTGTTGTGTTTGGGTGGATCCACACACTTTCTTTTACGAGGTAGTTGGGCTCTAATGATGGAATGATCCTTGAGATGTATCACAAGGGGTTATTGTTTGGATGAACCATTTTCTAATTTTCTCCATTTTGGATTTGGGATTCTCAAGTATCATAATTTTTTGAGGGGTTACTAATGTATGGAAAAATTTGAATGTATCTTGAATATTTGGGTGTTTCCAAAGGTCATGGTTATTAGAGGAGTCTTATAGAATATCTAAACGATTTTGCCTATTTATTTTTGGAAGCCGGGAGAATACAAAGTGCATTACTGTATCAAGGTGGGTATTTGTAGTTCACAACTTGGGTAAAATCCAATTAAATGCCTTAAAACTATTCATGTATTTTTGGAAGTTGTTGCATAGGTTCTTAATATATATATAAATATTCCAGATTAAATTCTTTGAGGTGACACTTTTTTTGGTGATATCTGAATATATATTTTTACAGGATGTGAAAGGGTTTATCTCATGTTATTCCCCTAGGTAGAAAACCATTAAATATTTTAGTTCCGTATTATTTTCCTTAAACATGCAGAATTCAATCATTATTCAATTGGGAAAAATAGTATTTTAATGAATTATTATATTTCTTCAATGAAGATCAATCTGTGAACATATTTCTTTGATCATTGGTGAACCATGAAACATTAAACCTCTTCTATTGTAGTTTTATTATTTGGTTCCTTATAATTATACATTCCATGTGATGGAGTTTCATCATCATGTTTTAAATTGATATTATTTGGTTGGATGAAGGTTCATTTGTGTCAACACTTCCTTATAGGGATGAAATTTATTTTGGGAGAGGATATTTGGATATTAACATTGGGAAATTATCATGTGAATTTCATTTATGACATTATGGTTGGGGAATCATTTCTTCTATTATTTTAATTACATGAAATTCTAATGATCTTATTGTTTGAACCTTAAATATAAATTGAATTATCCTAATAATTATCAATCAAAATTGATAATTTATATATTTTAGTGATCATATGTCATTGGATTATACCATATAACGAGCTACTTCATAATTTATCAATTAGTTTTTTATATATCCTATCCATATTTTCGTGTTTATTGTGATGTAAATTAGCATGTTATTCTTGATGGAATTTTTTAATGAACATAAATCCAAAATTAATGGATAAATAATTATAATAATAATAATTAAATAGGATTCATGTTGGAATTATGTATTTCATATAATTTGATAAAAAATTAAATTTAGTCATTGTGCATTCCTAAATTACATTGATCTTCCATGTGTTAATGGAATTTATAAATAACTGGATGAATGATAATGTATGTGGATGATGTTTGAAGAATTATTCATATTAATATAGAATGGTTTCTATCAATATTTTATTAAGATAGATTTGATCTTACAGAGAATGTTTATCTTTTGATAACAAGTTAAAGCTTGATTCATTACGATGCCCATAGACGGAACCTCTGAATAATGAATCAGTTAATTGAAGATGGAACGATAACATGTTCTGTTATTAATATAACAGAGAAAGATACAGTTTCCAATTTATTAGAAGTCCATGTTTTGTATGATTATAGCCATGATTATTATTTCAGTGTAATAGAATGGTACATCGTATTAGGGCATCAATTTCTCTCTTTTTTTATTTGTTTCCTCTAACTTGTGTGATGTCCCCTGAATGTGAGTTCACTATGTGATTTCATATGGGGAAGGGATCCCCATATGTGATATGAGCTTGCAATGGATTACTTTATGTGGATTTGGGGATCAAATGATGTGGATGTAGTATACACATGTGATAGAGAGCAGCATGGGAAAATGCATCTAAGTGTCAAGGATAGAACTAGATATGATGGAATTGTATGATGATGGGAGTAACAATTATTGTGACACTGTGAGATGGAATAATAAATTATGAATATGTTAATACACAATGTCCTTGATTCCGGATTTCACTATATTCTATTCCCCACATATTGAGGCAGTTTGATGTACTTGGTTACATGATTCCTCTTTTTTTAGGCTTGGATTGTTTTCCAAAAACACTTTGTTTATTGAATGACACTAATAATGAGTAAATATATATTATCCAATGCGGATAGTTTTTATGGAATTTAAATGCTGAAAAGTCAATAAGATCGATAAAAATGGACTTGATTTGTAATATTTGTGGATGTTATGCAATTTGTTTTGATGATTAATGTAATGGATGGTGGAATAATTATCAGGGTTTATTTATTGCAAATTAAATAAATTAATTAAAGTAAACGTTAAAAATAAAATACGAAATCAATGTATTTCATTAAATGACATCATTCTGAGTGGATATTTAGTTTTATTATAGGAAAGTGAATGTCTAGGATATTTTTGGAAATAGTAGAGTCTAGAACTTGTTTATGTTCATAGTGAAGTTGTGATATATATTAAATATTTTATGTTATTTGATTTCAGACACTTCAAAACCCATGTTGTTTAGGGTGACTGCAATTAAATAGAATATCGGAGGACGCTTTCCACAACAAAATTGTAGTACGATATATGAATGACTATCCACAATATCTATGCTCTATTCTATATGTTTTAACTTATTCTAGTATTCATGAAAGCTTGTTTTCTCATAAATATCTATAAAGGGCTAGGATGGATTATGGTATTATAACACACATATATTTCTATATATAGTATGAAAAGTATTATTAAAATTACAATGTGTAAATACATGGATGGATTTCAAAATGTTACACATTTTTTCCTTTATTGGATTTAGTGATAATACCCAATTTACAGTATATGTCATATGGGCTGTGGTGGATCCCAGAAACTACTCAGTTACTATATTAAAATATTTCGATTGGATTATGTTATGATTTCATGCATTAGGTCCATGTTGTAACCCCTTTCTTAAGTGACTTCGGGAAGACTTATTATTATGAGAGATGGCTTAGGAAGTGAAATGCTTAGGTAGAGAAGAAAACTAGTGGGGATATGGGAGTGGGGTACCTGAGCAGTTTCATTATTATATATTATGCTCTCTTGTTTGAGATAATTACCGAGATTCAATGATAGAGATGTTGGGAACATATCATTACTATTTATGATTATATTTATTATTAAAAATTATAATTATTCATTAAGATTTATTCATTATATATTCCACATGAAGCTACAAAGAGGATCCTAATAAGTATATTACTATTATCACCCTGTATTTATATAAATAGTTTATTATGTCAGCTAGATTTTGTTGGAGGTATATTTGGTTATTATTTAATTTTTTTCTGGAGAAATTTGGTATTTGTGGTCACATAAATCATTATCATATTTATATATACTTTTTATTCGGTTTTTATAGTAAAATATATAATTCTGTGGTTTTAAACATGAATTATTTATTATATATGTATGAAAAGGTGTTTATTGGTAGTTCTATCATATCTTTGTCTTCCGCATGTCCAAATAGAGGGTAACATATCCCATATTTCTTTTCATCATACCATCTATTCTTGACACCATCTTAGGGCCTATTGAAGGTAGTACTTGGGCAATTATAATACCCCTTCACATATCGCCAACCTAGAAGCGGAACACATAGGGGGATGAGGTCCTGAAAGAAACGGTAAAAGAAAAAAAATCAGGGTCTATAAGGATTGAAATAGGATAAAACATGTCTATAATTGAATGTATGTGTATTTTATCAACCTTATTTCATCCAAATTCACATATTTTTCAATTTCTCTAGAAATTACATCTTTAACAACTACCCAATTATATTATGTTGAAATATTTATAAAAATGACATCCTCAGTGCACATAAAAGGGTTCTCTTAGTACTTTTTTAATGCAGAATGAAAATTTTGGTTTCCTACAAAAAAAACATCCCTTTATAAATTCCCTATACTTCACTTTCACTCTCTTGATATTATGACTCAAACAGAATAGATTATTGCATCCATTCATAGGGATTTTCTAATGAAATATTTAATGGCATAATATAGGAACTAATTTTTTTAATAAATTATTTATTATAAATATTTTCTCCCCTAAAATTTTAGAATATGTATTTAATAAATTAACTATTTTTTATATAATTAGTGTTATTTTTATATGTTCCCAATAAGTAATCACGTCTCCCTTTTTAAATAAACTAATATATAAACATTAATTATGGGTTACATAGACTACCTCCCCAGGATGAAATGTGTTATAATTTCGATCACCCCCATAAAATGATTTTATAAAATTGGAATTGAAAACATCAGTAGGTTCCTAATTCAATAAAAATGAACCATATCACTACTTTCTCATATTATATGGAATATGAAATGTATTTCCATGTATATTTGTGGACTACCACATCTATCAAATGATTGATTATCATTTTTATTTTCATCATCAAATTACAAGGATGGTCATGGGGATAGATTAAATGATACATTTAATTTTTATGATATTATTAGTGTATCAATATGAAATTTTTTTCATCAAACTAATGACACTAGTAACATGTGGTTATACATGATTCATTAATTTAATATTAGTGAACTAAGAGAAAAATGGTCTCCTCTTTCAATGTAATGTGTTTAGGGAAATTATATTATCTTTATATTTCTATATAACTTTGATACATAACACATATTATCTATAAATAAAATATTAAGTATTTTATTATAATTATATTATAAAAAAACTAGTTAATGATCAATCATTAATCATGGTAGGATTATGTTTAGGTTTTTTAACCACATACATTAATAATGCTATTCAATTATATCATGTATGACTATAAGAACATATATAATTGATTTATATAATATAAAAAAGAAAAATAGGTTTTTTACGGAAATTTATAATAATATTTGTCATAATAATTATTAAAACTCCTTTTGTATAATAAAAATCGCTAAAATACCATCATTACTGATTTCATCATCACGGGTTCTTACCGTAAGTGTAATGAAATGAAATTATATAATTATAAGAATATTTTAACATCTATTATAGTACCAAAAATGATATTACCAATATATAATATTAGAAAATAATATATATTAATTCACCGTCGTGAAAATAGTTTAGAGAGATTATGATTATATACACATACTGTTGAAAATGGGTAATAAATATATAGAATATATATTTATAGAATGATTATAAATGAGAAGAATAAAATGATATAATTTATAGCTGAATTAATTTATATGTGTTTAATAAACACAGTAAAATTATTCTGGACATTTTTGGAATGTTCATAATAAAACACGATCGAGGTAAGTGTTTGGTAAATTCATTACTCCAATCTATTGTCATTGTGTTTCAATGTTTTAACTTAAATCATTCATTTTCATAATTAGGATCCTCTGCCCTAACAATTTTATATATGGTACTCTATACATAAACATATTCATAGTGTTGTTTTAATTTAAATTAATGTTTTTTAATCTTCTAAGAATGATATTGTTATATAAAGGTTTTGTTAAAATAATAAGAATGAATGTTCCTCTAACTTTAAGATGTTTAATCTTCATGTTATAATTTATATAATATTAAATTTTTATATTTTAGATGATATTATTAGAATAAAATACTTATAAATTATTTTCTAGTTTATTATATTTGTTTAAAATCACATTTTATAATGTTGTACTAGATATTCTTTAAAGGAAGATGTCTTGAAGGTTTCACAGTTTCTCAACGCTTTTCATGTTTTTTGGGAAACAAAATTATTTTTTAATTAAATGAATGAATTAAAAAATATAAAATTTAGTAGATTTCATATAATCTAAATTGTTTAATTGTTTTTTTATCTATGGAATCATGAACAATAATTGATATTATTTATGTAAACCATATTACATATAAACAAAACCTTTAAGATAAATGAATAGAGTCATCGATTTGCAGAGAATATATTATATGATAAGAAATGAATTTTTTTTGTTTATAGATATTGATGTTTTATTATTGAACATCACAATGGATGTTCATAATTTCTAGAGAGGCTGTGTTTTAGAGGAAACCGTAATAATATTAATGTGCTCTGTGAAATTTATTATGAATAATATATGAACTAAAGGATATCAAAAATTAATTTAGTTATAATATTGATTAAGAGGGTTTCTTGATTATCTTTTCTAATTTAAAATATCCTTAATCAACTAATTAGTTAGCTTTAAATGGATTATTAAGAACTTCCACAAGAGTAATTTGGATTCTTCCAAATGTAGTTTCTGAAAGAGGTGACTCACAAAGGATATGATTTTATCTTGGAGGTAGTTCATGAAGGATGTTTATTTTATAAAATAGATTTATTTTTTCTACACTAGAGATAGAAAATAATAGTTCGATCATAATGAATCGTTAATATATGAATTAAATTAAATTTTCAATTCACTCGTTCTAAACAATTCATGAGATTTGGTGAAACGTATAGTACTGTTCAAAAACAATCAATACAATTTTCAAATATAATCTCCATAATGGAATTTCTATAATGTTAATTGGATTTCACCAAATAGTTGAGAAGATATATTTCAGAAAATGACATATATGATGGAAATAATATAGAGTCAAATTAGATTAATGGAAGAATATATAATAGTATAACTGAACAATCTTCAATTGAGAAATCAACAAGCTCACAATTTAATTATTAGTTGAAAACTAGGAGGGATATTTTTTAAATAGAAACTTATAATTTTATTGTTCTATGGTGAAGTTGGTACTTCATTATAATTAATTTTACGGTCCTTGAAAATATACATGTGAGAGTAAACTCAGTAAAAATTTCTATATCATGTGCTTATTTTTATATTTATTTATTCAATTATATGGTATGTATAGAGAACATATTTTTTAAAAAAGAATCATAATATACAAGAGATCTCGTTTTCATTGTTAAGACCCTGAGTCACCATCATTCTTATGGAATTTATAATTTTCATCATAACAATTCCATTATTGAATATTATTTTAAAAATTAATGTGTTTGAAGGGATTAGACCTCCCCTTTTAAATATCTATAATTTACAGTGAAATATAAATTTGTATTTACATAAATGTAATTTTTTTTCTAATTTTTTTACATTTTTATATCCATTTAACTTATCATGTAAAATGTATTTACCCAGATAATTATATGCTATGATATTTATCCAATAATATAAAAAAATATTGATATTATCAACTGATGGGTTGATCACATGACCCCAAACAATCCAATTCTCAATCCCTTATTTTCTTATATACATTGAGAACAAATTTTCAAGGTTTTTTTTTCATCTAATACCTCATCCTTCTTTGATTCATTTATTTCACTAGGGCTATGTTCATTTTAAACCATCCACATTCTATCTTCCTATGGGTTTGTGTAATACTGTACATTTTATTAACATTCGTAATTTGTGTTGGTGTATCATTTATATTTTTCTCTAATATGGATGTTTATTGTAAATATGACTTTGTATTGTTTGGAAAACCACATTCTTCCTAAATATGGGTTAGGATATTGTAATCCCAAACATTGTTATGGGGATGTATTAAAAATATTTTTTATTATTGACAGTTAATGTATATTGAAAATGTATTTAAAATTTTCATCATTCATTATATAGATAGATTAGTTTTAAATTAGAAATGGGTTTCTTATAGAATGGTTTAAAATTTATTACTAACTCTTTTGACGAATGAATTGGAAATAATGAGTGGATGTGTGTTCCCCATAATTATATATCATCTTAATGCAACAATATGTCTCATAGGATGAAACATGATTTGTTTTAGTGAATAGTACTTCCAGTAAGAGGATAGTGTGTTTGAACATGGGATGGAAAACAGGTTATTGATGTTTGATAATATTCCTTAAATTATCATAATATCAATAATATTCACAACCATGTTTTCATTTATTGTCATCAATATACCATTCTCTCAGTTTCATATGATTATGGAATTAATCATTGTATTCATTTAGTCTATATTATTTATTTTATATTTATTATTTAACCTTGTAAGTCAAATATTTCTATTAATAATAATTTTTTGAACCAATTTCACTTGATTCCATTCCACAAGGTATGAAGAAAACGTGATATTATTGAATGTATATCATGTTTGGATATTTTTTGGTGGTATGTTAAAGACTCCTTATGGATTTAGATGTTTCATATAATGTTTTTTACAAATCGACTATTTAAGATAGTCATAGGAATTTATATTTCATGTTTTATCTTAATTTACTTAATATATATAATTAAGAGGAATATGGAATGTATGCAATGTAATATTTTAATTTTTTCTTATTACTATGAATTTTAGTGTCAATGAATCTATCATTTTTGACATAGCCAGCATGAAATGCATTTTATTATTGTTACTAATTTATAAGTATGTGTATGGATATTCACAATGTTCAAGTCACTCTACAGAGATCCAAATGTTCCTCTTGTAATTATAACACATGATAACATGGTATTTTACAACATACCCATTATATATATTGTCACCCTTATATAAATTCTATAATTACTTATGTCGACATATATATGGATTGATCAATAATTTCATGAATGCCACTAATTCCAATATACTACTATATCACATTATCTAACAAAATGATTTATTCGACAACACTATGTTATCCAAATCCATTATTGTCATTTATAATTTTAGTAATGTAACACTATAATCCAAATTAATTTAACAAATATGACCATTTATTTTATTTCCCAGTTGATATGACATTGTAGTGGCCTCTCTAAAAATGTCAACTGGTCCATGTAGTACCCTACTAAATATTTCCTCCCCATTAATAATTATTTGATGAACCATGAGGCTTAATTGTATATTTTTTTCATTAACAACAAACATTGATTTATTACCTATTTTATTTTAACAAAAGGTTTAACATATCACATCTACAAATAATTGTCTACCAATTATTTATAATAATACAACAGTATCCCACATATGACTTAATTAATTTTTAAAAGTACATATTGTATTATATTTTCATTTATGGGTATGAAATTTCAAAGTCCCTATATCATATAAACACATATTTTACGAAATTATATTTGTAATTTATTTATCTGATACTCTATCACTTTATTAACTTAATAGATGTAATAATTGATATATTTTTCAGTCACATAAAAAATGAAATTCACTATCTTCAATTTTAGAATTAAATTTAAAAACATATACATAAATACCTTGGATCAAAACACACTACTCTCTAGAAATTCACTCATATCCATAAATATTAGATTCATACAAATAAGTGACTGATTGGTTACTGGAAAATATAATATTTTCTATATTATAATCCAAATAATGGATATAAATCTTCATTAAAACTACAAATAAAAAATTATAATCATTATTTGATCGTTACACATCCCAAATAAATGTACCCCAAAGACTCATCTATGGAATTTTCAATTCAATATTGATTTTTTTAATAAATATTATACTTTAAATATTATTCACCATTTACACACCTATGTCTATATAGATACATAACATTTAACCAATATAAATTAAACTATATTATATTAAATCAATAAACATTATACATATTAAATCATAACCATTCTAGAATAACATCAGAATCCATGACCTATAATTTCACTATCCCAAGACCCACATTCAAGACTAAAGAAAACCATATAAACTTAAAAGTTATGTCCATTTTAAATTTCAATAATATATTAACAAATTATTTTTAGGAAACATATTCCATTTTACTCTCTTGATATCTTGTAATAAATCATTCATTAGTATTTTATTAAAATTTTAATCACACTGAATATTATCCCTTTTTAATTTCCATCCTATATATGATTACATCTGGTCATTATCCTGCTATATATAGTATTGAAACAAAATTTTTCTCATAAGATGAAAATTATACTATAAATCATTAGTTATAAATAAATAAAAAACAGTAAAAACCTAACTGTATTAAAATTTATTATATATGATTGTTTAATTACAATAGTTACACATTAAAACCTTACAAAATGTAATAATTTAAAATATATATCTACATATAAATAAGTTTTCAAAAAAATAATTCTATAAAGAAACCTATGGTCAATTAGTCATACTCACCATTTAAAAAAAATTAAAATCATGGGAATTCTGTGGTTATCATATTACAGTATATTAATCAATACATACCATATCTCAATATAGAGTTTATTCATAATTCCTAATGTAAAAAATCCAATCTCATATGATTACTATCTAATTTTTCTATATATTTAATAGTATCATTATAAAATTATTCTATCCTATAATCATAAACACACTACATTAAACAATATATGATTCGAAGGGATTCATAACCAAAATCCACAATGATAGTCATCCAATTCATTCATGTACCAATCCTCACATTTAAAGAATTTTCTATATTCCAATCTGTATACATTATTTATATATAAATAATAGTAAAGTGAAATAATAAATACTTTTACAAAACCAATATCATGTCATAAATCCCTGAGTGCTAAGAATGATGCCTCAATACATAATATCCAGCCTTTATTTAATGATAGAATATGCTAATCTAAAATATTATATTAAATAATCTCATAATTTTACTTAATTAAACAATTAAAAAATATTTCATTCAATCTTATAATACAATTTCAACAAACCCAACTAATTCCATTTTTAATATCTCGTCATCATATAAATAACATGCCTAATTAGTCAGGTTAGGTATTTAACTGATCATATATTTGACATACATTAATTTTTAGGGAAGACACTATTTATATACCTATTTCCAAACATACCTAAGGAAATTAATATCAAAACTCTACCCACTGAAGTATTATAATAACACACACTCAAGGGTATTCTTTAAATTACATGGTTTCCTATTTGTGACAATACTAAAAATCATGGAAATTTTAATATTTTCATCATATCATAAAAATAAAACATGAAAACATTTTCCCCACTATTATACAAAGTTAACAAGACTCTATTAATGTATATAGGATGTCATAGTATAATTAATTTTTCTTGTTTTAATAAATAAATAAAAATGATGGAAATGAAATTTTTCTATCATAAATTTTCATACAAATAACATGTGAATGAAAATTATATGTATGATGCATAAAAACATACCATATTTTCATATTATCTCAACACTAGATAAAGAAATTATAACATATAGATATAAATTTCATAAATTTTTCTTGAATAAAATTAAAATATATCAATAATATCAATCATATCCTTCCCTAGGATGGATTTACATCACACTAGTGCTGGTATAGCACATAAATATCTTCAATCCAGTTTTCTAACATGTCAATGCTGATATACCATATCTGAAAATAATACTTCAATTATATAATGGGGTTTTAAGAATATATAAAACGTTTTATAGATAAATAATAATTTTAATGGATTAAAAATTGGAAGATTTACACATCCTTAGGCATAAATACATTTGGACTAGTGGTTTTGGATCAGTATTAGATGTATTTATTGATACTATAAGGATACTATGGACATGATATTTCTACCAAAAAATAAAGCATAATAAATTACATCCATAATTCTTAATATCTGTATATAGCTATTTAAACATACTAGAAAATAAAACACAATAAATTAAATAACATAATATAATTTTTCTATGAATTCCATTTATTTCATATAGATCATATATAAAATGTGATTTCTCTTATAGGTAATCATATATATAAATGTTAAAAATATTAATATAAATGAATCATACGCTATTACTAAACATCTCATAGCCTATCCTCTATATAGTCTGCTCATCAAAGATAAGATAATATGAATTAATATCTTTTATTAGTGAATTATCATAAACCTTATGGTGATATATATTGTTATATGGTCTAATGAGGTAAAAAGTGTAAAATGTATTCACTAATTGAACTACCATTCTATGGTGGTTTAACCAACACTTCGGTAAATAGTAGTTGTCACCAATGAATGAACAATATTTTTATATGATGATGATAAACTCCATGGTATTGTTTGACACATACATTTTTATATTGATTATTAGCCAAATGATGATCAATCTGAGGATATTTAAAATCTTACATATCCATTAAAACATTAAAATGTTTCATGAGTATTGACACAATAGATTTTATGGAGTTGAAATACTAGTGTATTTAGTTCCTCGTGCTGAATCATCATGTCTGGCTCGGAGTTCTACATTACCTTATGAATTAATCCTATTATAAAAGATGATTACAACTATTGTACAGGGTCTTATGATCAAAAGTGGGGATATAATACAATTAATATTCATATTTGAAGTCCATACTCCTAAACATGTATAAGTAAACATCCAAAAATTACATTGTAAAAAATAATAGTAAAAATATTATTATATATGACAAGAAATTATATTGATGTTATGTATGTAAAAAAATAAAGGACCCAAAATGTGGAATGTCTAACAATGGAATAAAATAAAAAATAAGAAAACAATGCACATAGAAACAATATTAAAACATCCATCGTGCTACTGCCTCTGAATACCAATATTTTTTTGTACAAATCTATCATTGTGTTCATTACCTTTCCTAAATCTCTCACGAGATGTCTAAAACATCATCTTTATTCACATTTTTGTATTGATATTTCAAATTATGACACATCTAGTGCATCTTTAACATATATACCCATGAATATGTTGTTTCTTCCAAGATAATAAGGAAATAAACAATCATGTTACAATCAATTTTTGTTGTACTATATTAAAATAACCATGATTCCATGTACCCTAGTTGTACCTGCTACAGATCCATGTCAAATGTATGGTTATGGAAGAATTATTGATCAGGGTCTTTGCCTATGGTCACCTCATATACATATAAGTATCCACATGTATAATGAGTCATGGTTCAGGATAAAAGGCCATCATTCCATATCTTTATCACATGTTAGGCCACATAACTATCATACCAATTACATTATCCTGGGTTATCCCTCATGGAAACCATTTATCAATAATATTATTTCCCATTCCACATGTCCATCGTATCCTTTCTCTAGGACTTGGTCAGTCATTATCATCTTCACATCTCAAACATGGACTCCTTTAATAGAATAACTATGTTATGATGTCCCACCATTAATATTATACTAGAAGAAAAATATAAATTGTCAGGCATGAACATTAAATCAGGAATTACATCTAACGACAAAATATAACATATCACAAATGAGTATCATGATACATATAGACACACATCATCAAATCGATCACATGTATTATAAACATGACCCTAACATATATATGAATAATATAACACAAGGGTCTCAAAGATCAAAATCATAGACCAAGATACCCTGAATGAAAACATATAAAAGGGATATATATGGTACGAATTTTCCATCCTTAAGTACATAAATGTTAATGTGGTGATTTTTTGAGGTTTTATTATCATAACATTCTCTCAAACCTCCAAAATCAAACTCAGATGTTAGGGGACACTATAACCAAGTCCACCCAACCTAACATGGGTTTTAGAATTACACATTATAGGGTATCAATCCATTGATGGTAGAACATCATCAACTTACATGAAAAAACACCAAAATCAATGGTAGATATGGGAATTATTGACATAATAGAACCCAAAATGTTTCTGTATCATGATTATTTTACATCAAGAATAGTTAAAAAATGATACGGTGGAGGTAAATGAGAAATCCCTATGATGCAGAAAGGGTGGAAAAATCTCACCATATGTTTATCCAAGAAGGTATGGATTTAGGGAACACATAGGAGGAGGAGAAAAAAATTATTAATTGATGGAAAACCATGTCATCAGTAATTATACATCCTTTAGTAAATTTTTCACATGGTTTCAATAAAATATCATAACTACTAAAAATATATCAGTAGATAAAATCATTCATTCCAAAAAAATATAAGCTACTATCACTATGGAATAGTGGTTCTCACCATGTGTGCGGTGTAAAAAAACCCATTATTGGATAATGACATGGCCTTATTCATGGAATTGTGAAAAAACATGTCCATTTCTACTCAACATTCCGTCCACCAGGATGTGGTGAAGGTAGTTCGGAAAGGTTTTTATGAGGAATCATACTAAAAGATGAATGAGGCCCAAGAAACGATTGATATATCAAAAATAACTTTTCACACATGTGAATCCTAATCATAAATTACCAGACACTTATATTTATTCCAACTTGTGGTTGACCCTGAAATTTAAGAAACACCTATTAAACCAAAAAAGCACACTATGTTAACCTAGATAAAACAATAACAATAAAAACCACTAGAAATAAGATTTATTCATAGTTGAAGATATTAAAAATCATACAATTCAATGATAAATCATCAAATATATGTGCCTATGGTGGTATTACTCAAATACAATTGGTCATTGAGCATTATCATCAGACTCTCGCTCTTATGTTTCATGATGGATCCTTCCATGATGTTATTATACTTTAATATGATAAGCCTTTTCCATTATAACAATTTCTGTTTATTCTCTAGAATCCACATTGAGAACTCCACAATTATTCAACTTGATCCCACTAAATATACATACAACCAAAATATGAAAAAGATTATGTTCATACATATTTATATAAGAATCATGGAACTTGTAACATATACGCCAATAAAATAATGAATGTTCTAAATCGTAGGCCATTATTCTGATTCTCTATGTGAATTATTATAGTCCAAAAACCAATGGTGTTATATTTCCTATAGACATTTATAATTATTCCACAAAATATGATACACTATTGAGAAAACCTATTATCCCATGGTGAACTCCAAATAGCATCTCTAACAGTGGGAATATTTTCATTTTCTATTATGATTAGTATTCAATTGATTCTTGATTATCAATATGCTATCAATGTTCATATAAAGTATAATCATCCAAAAAACTAATACCTCACCCACCACATTCCAACATACTTCTGAGCAATGTGACTGAATATAGATTGTCTTGAATTGTTCCATATGATTTAAATACTAGAAAAAATTGTTAATGAAAACCTGGCCAACAAATTATAATCATACAATGATCAAATACATTTCCATGACACATGATTTAAGCATAACTAAAAATTTTTAGATCATCCATTCAAATTTTCCAAAGCTATAATAGTAATCCATTTTATAAAACCACAATATATTATATGTATTTCTTTTATAATAAACACAATGTATTAGATAAAAATCCATACAAGGAAACAAGAGTATACTTGAACCATAATATTTTAATTTTTTATATAATTAATCTTTATTTAATGTTATCTAATATTTATCAATGTTATAGTTTAATTTTATATAATACAATTAATTGCACATAAAGTTTCGTTCAAAATTGTTTTTAGAAGTTAATTTTTGGGATTAAAAAGCACATTTCAAAAATCTATTATCATAAATTTAGATTGTTTTATAATAATAAATTAAATTAGTCACCCCTAATTAATAATTTTATTTAAATTTATTGAGTATATAATAATTATAATATTTGAAATTTCATTTTATTGTGGTTACAGGGTAATTATTTTAATTAAATGTGGTTTTTTTCTAAAAAATACAGTTATATAATGCAGGTTTTTGTTGTAATGTTTAGGCTTATTTCAAATTCAAATTTACAAATTATAGAAAACAAATCTTTTAAAATTGATATCAAAATTGGAATCAGAATAATTATTATAATTTAATATGTTCAAAATAATTTTTTCCATAAAATTTTGAAAGAATAACAAAATTCTATATCCATGGACAATGTTAAAATGAGTTTACCTGATATCAAAACAAAATATAATAATTTTATTACCATAAATTTTTATATTATTAATATTTTGAATATATATCATCATTAGATTTTCCGTCATTAAAATATATGTGAATTTTGTTCTATATTCACATAAAAGTGATCTTATTTCATTGAAATTATTTTTATATTCATTGTGTGTGTCTCCACTCACTTCTAAAAGGGAATGGATTTTCCCATATTATTTATAATATTTGTGACTTATTGTTAATATAAAAACTAATATAAATAATTGATAAATTGCATCCCTTTATCTTAGATCTGTCTTTATTCTTATAATACTAATACTTCATATATTGAGTTGTAATCCAAAGGATGTCTCTCAGACAAGAGATTCAAACACATTTAATAAACATATATTATAAATAAAAAACATGAATCAATAATGATAAATATACTTATATATATTTATGATGATGTAATAAATATTTACCCCAACTTTTACATTATATGGGAAATAAATGAATCAGTCATGCATATTTGGCGACTACCACCACCACCTAGAAATATGATTCCTATCATATTACCATCATTAATGAGTGTTTATAATGATAGATTTGAGTTTTAAATATGATATTAAAAAATTATTACATTTATATAATTAAATTACCTTATCTATAATCTTACATTTTTATCCATTGGTAAATTAAAACTTTACTCAGGCATATGTGTGGACAACAATCTCCATGGGGCGATGTGAATTGTTTTTCATTTGTTCTTTACGTGGTTGAAAATAAAGATAGATTTAATGAAGACATTTTTTTTAATTATTAAGGATTCAATAATGGTGAATTATCATTTCCAATATTTTATTCAATACATCATATAATAAATTATCACTCCTAAATAATTACGAACGACAATCTTCACAGTGTGATGTAACTCATTTTTTCTCATTGATGTAAACAATGTTTTTTAAATATTTTTATAAATAATATATTTTACATTTATATAATTATTAACACTATGTTTCTAAAGGTACCATGAAAAACTATTAGACCATTCAATTTGAACAAAATCATACATGAATAATGAAATAGTTAATTCTTAATATGATGGGGACAATACAATTTTGTTAAAGAATGAATAATATGATATTATACCTAAAAATGAATGGTAATATATATATATATGTGTGTGTATATATATAGTATCCTTGAATAGTTTTCAATAAATCCGGTGTTCTATACTAGAGAACCACATGACCCTAGGTGATCATCCACATAAAATAGAGGTTGTTGACAAGAAATATTGTTCTAATGGAAAACAAATAGATATTATAACAACTTATCAGATTAAATCCATAATAGAAGTAATATTATAAGATGTATTAACCAGAATGAACAATAAATGGTTACCATATGGACAGAATAAATAAGTAACCATGTAACACATTAAATATTATTATTATTAATATCTTACATGTCATGAAGTTAAATAAAGAAAATAAAAAATACAAAAACCTTAAAAATATTCTTAACATGATACTAAGTCCAAACCAAATATTAAAACCCTTGTTGTAACACTTCATTCCATGCATTAACAATCCACCCTGTTATTTTTTGGAACATGTTCCTAAATAGTATCATCTACACTAGTAACAAATTTAGATGGTTGATTGTGTAGGGTGTGTGTACAACTCAAAAGGCCACCAAAAACAAATGTGGAATGAAATATCTATTTTTATCACAACATTATGTAGTTAAAATCGGGTTGTATTGAATAAAAAAGGAACCAAGAGAAACATGTTTTTTAGTTAAACAATATCTATCAGTTTATATACAACAAAGGTAAACCTGCTTAATTCATGTGTGGAATTCATTTATCATGTCCATAATTATTCTTATCAGGAAGAATCAGTTTAGGAACCATTTTGTTACATTATTGAGGTAAATTTTCATAAAACTAAGGGAATCTGTCTATGTATCCATCTAAAAATATGAATGACTTGTTCGACCATCCCAACCACAACATAGAACAACTTTTCCATACACATAGAGTAAAGAGAATCAATCCATCTTGAGAAATGTAAAGGGAACATTGGTTCATAGGTCATCAGTATGGCCTCTTAAAACTAGGGTGTGGAATTACATAGTAACATCCAAAATTATTTACCAATTTTCGCCAAAAATTGATCATCATTCCATGAATCCATCTGAGTATTGGTAAAACACACATAAGTTTTAAGAAAATATTTCATTTCATTAAATTTAATTCATAAATAGAGAGAATTTCACACAATAATGACTTTAAACAATAAATGAGAAAACATTTGTATAAAATGACTATTATATTCTATTCATCTGATAAGCTGGAATAAACATAACTAGCTCATGAAAATGTATGTTGAATTCATTGACTACCAATTATATAAGAAAAATATAAATCAATAACATTTGTTTAGTGTTAATAAATTAAATGATTTAAAATTGGTAAATAAAAATAGTGAAATATATATGTTACATATTTAATAATATATTTTAATATACATTGTATTGATATTTTAGTCATACCATTTGAATATAACATATTTCAGGTATAAAAACCTAAAATTTTTAGAAGGATAATTTTATTCCTTGTAATGGTGATCCAATATTACATTAATATTTTTGTCACATTAATAATTTTTATATGAGAATATAAATATATTCATTGGAATCAGGATATAAAAATTTTCTTGGATGAATTGTTTATATTTTTCGATAACATTCAAATATTAATGAATAGATATAATACACTATAATTTATGTGAATTTTCTAAATTGAAGAAATACATAGTGTTAAATAAAGTTATTTCGTATTTTTAAACTATAAATATAATATATTTTTTTATCATTCAATATATGGTATGTAATTATCTGGAATTTTACATTAAATTTAGAGGAAAAAACTCTTCAAACATTTAAATTATTTTAACATTTTAAACTCATTATCTCTTACCAACTACATAAATAATTTCAAATTAATTAATGCATATTATATATTTGAATTTATAACTATTAATTTTATATGTGAAATCATTAGGTCCAAATTATGATAATAGATTTATTTTATTTTTGGGTGTTATGAAAATCTAATTCAGTAATTTTTATTAATACTTTAAAAGAGTAAATCGGGTAATTAAGGTTAAGAATAATTTTATAAACATATGATAAAACATTTCTTAATATCATTGCATGAGTGTGTTATGATAAAAATCAAAATATTTTGGAAAATATATCCATTTTATTCCACTTGGACAAGATCTGGACTTGTGATTTATTTTTATTAATAGAAAATATAAATATTCCTCACACAAATTTTTTTAACTATATCATTTTTAAAATAATATTATACAGAAGATAAATTCAATTATTAATACTCATTTCAAATATATAATGTTTTTATTTCAAATTATTATTTATTTATAATTTTTTGGAAATAAATAATTACCTTAACGACTTATAATTTATGGATGGTTAAATTATTTAATTGATGAGAAATCAATAAAATAATAGTTATTAAAATACTAATAACCATTAAAACATACAAAAACATTACAAAATCATATTATTAGAGTATATATCAACCATAAACACCAAAGGGTCTAGTTATTAATACTTTTTATCCTTTTCGATGTCATTATGACACTTATATTATTTTATTTAATGTGATGTCAAAGTGGTCCCATTCATGTTTCCAAAATCATAATATTTTTTATAAAGGATTTTCTAGAAGATAAATTTGACTGCAACTATTCGGATAAAATATAGTATTTTTTTTATTAATCATAGTATTTTATTTGTAATTTTTTTCAACAAATATATATTGATTAATTACACAAAATTGATCTAGAAATTATTTTATTAGTGGATATAAAAAATGTTATTAACAATATTGAAATAAATATAATTTGGGATAATTAATATGCCCATAAGAAATTATAGTTGACCATGAACTCTTATAAATATAATTATTTTTCAGATGATATCATGTTTTTTAATTTTTATAAAAATATATGACTTTTAATTATGTCAAAATTGACCATAATGTTGGTTTAGAAAAATAATGCTTCATTAAATTATATAGAAATCACAAAACTATTTGAATAATATATAATAGTTTTTATATGTTATAAAATGTACTAAATTATTTATTTATGGTCCAATTGAAAAAAATTAGCTAATATTATGATCTTTTAATATATAATTATTTGTTACCCTTGTTAAAAATTAAATAGAAAAACTAAATTTTAATTATAGTATTAAGCTTTAAATTGAAATAATACTTGTAAAAAATGTATTGTTCGATTATATTACAAACCTATGTACGCTTATTTTCTATATTGGGAATTTTTGTAGCCTTTTTTATAGGTATTTATTTTATTATAAATTATATTTTACGTATTTTCGAATAGTTCTGCTCACCGCAATTATAAAAGGAAACATCCTCCCCCATCTCATCACATCTCATTGAGCCTCCAATATTTGTAATCCCATACCCTTTTCCCTTATAATCTTATCTTGTTACATTATATAGGTTCCATTCTTCTTCAAAGACCAACTCATGTGCTCTTAGAGGAGATTTAAGGAAGCAAGTTATAACACTCGAGACTTTTATGAGAAATATTTTGTTTTTATAGAAATAATCAAAGGAATATTTCACTACACACAACACTATCTTGGCTTGCTTTACACGCAATCATGACCTTCCTCGATAGCTTACATCGTATGCAATACTGAGTTTCACTAGACAACGATATGATATGAAAATATTATTAAAACTAGCCGTTATGAATAGTAATACCCACTTTTTGAAATTTTTTAAATTTTATTTTTCAAAATGGACTTTATTTTTGGATTCAGAATATCGAAATTAGACTAGGGTGAAATTTTGGTATTTTTCTGAAAACTTTCAATTTTTGATGAATAGTGAAAACACTGGGATACTATTTAAAAACCGACTTCTTATTTAAATAATTATTTATTTTATTTAAATTTATTTTTGGTCAAAATTGATACATAATACCTTTATAATTTCAAATTAATTCATTGGAGTCATTTAATAATAATTTTAGTTATATAAAAATTTTACTGAACTTTTCACTTTCTTTTACCCTCCTCCTTGGAGAATTTGCAAATTTACATAAAACTAAATTTTACCGCTTCTGTGAGTGGAATTTTGAAAATCTGATATACATGGTTAATATCAAGGACTAAAATGTGGTTCAATGAGATGCAAATAATTTTTCGTGAATAGTAACTTTTTACTTTTTTCACGGAAAAAATTAAATAGGGTAATTAAGGGTAAAAATGATATTATTATTACCCTATCAAATGTCCAAATTCTATTGGATAAGTGTAATTCGACCAAAAACAACCTTAAGAATAAAATATGACCATTTAGGCCCACATGGATTAGATTAGGACATTTATTATTAATTTATTTAAAGAAGGGTTAAAAATTAATATTTAATAAGTAAATCATTTTTAATATAGGGGTATAAATAAGATAAATTCGATTATAAATATTAATTAGAAAGATAAAAAGATTTCCTACATAATGGTATGTTATATATAATGTTTAGACATTATATAATTTATTTTATTTATGACACAATGATGATGCAATAATTATCTTATTAATGAAATATTAACATAATTGGTCTTATAAATAACCAAATAAATGTAATTGGAGACATTTATTGAATTCCAATATTTTTATAGGTTAATATGACATGTTAGTATTGATTTACATAACTTTTTTAGAACTAATAATGTTGTTATGATTTTCACAAAAATCAATTACCAAATAGTGTCAAAATTGACATTAAATATTTTTTTTTAAAATATTATATTATTTTTTGTTATTTTATTCCTAAAAATCTATGGTTCTTCTAAATGACTTAGATAAGGTTATATATATTAATAATTAAAAACTTGGGGTTCGTTTGGCTTGGTATAGTAAGTTTATTAACATTATAGTGTAAGAAAACAAGAAGACACGGTAAACGTTAAATTATATAGCATAAAGTTAGATCTAAATGAGAATGTTAAAATATAAATCTAAACGTGTCTAAATTCTATTTTATGAGAGGATTTATACCCATCCCCACCTTAGCTTAAAAATAAATCAATTTGGAGCTATTAAAAACCGAATATGACTTTATAATATAATAATATTTTTAGTTTTTCCAAAGGTGCCTCTCTCCTCTCTTATAAAAAGGAACCTCCTCGCTCTCTTGCTCACACCACTTAGAGACTTCAAGCTCGGAAAACCCCTGACAAATTCTCTTCTACACTTCCCTAGAAACATCTTATAGGTCCTAGTCGTCTTCAAATTCCAATTTTAGTGCCCTAAAAGGAGGTCTCAAAGAGGCACTTTAAAAAGAGGTAATGTTTGTTACCGATTCTTTCAACGTTATTTCTTCTTCCACTTCTTCTTCTTTAGTTGTTTCGTTCAGAAGTAATAAAATAAGTATAACTCATATACTGATATGTTATTATGAGTATGAAACTACCCTATTTAACCATCTATCCATCCTATGGAAAACGAAATCACCGCGTGTGCGTACGTACGAAATACCATGTCCACGCTATGGTGTAATCTATTTTCTACCACCACCTTACTTGGATGGGTATAATAGTGAAAATAAATTACTATATATGATTATTGTAAAGTGGTATTGATTATAAAATAGTATAAATACACTCCAATACAATTCCACGGTCATGAAAATGATATCATGGCTCGTGCGTACGTACAGAATACCGTCTCCACGATGTGATGTGACTCGTTCTACATGAACTTCATTGCATAATGATTATATAAATGAATTTAATGAATAAAAATGTTATATATTACACTAATACCATTCAGGAAATTATGTATCTATAACCTAAAGTGAATAATAAGAATTTATTCGACAAGACACACATAAGGACAAAAAGTAATAAACACCCGAATAACAAATAGCAATGAAATATTACTAATAAGATGCTAAGAATATGACCATATATGAAATCATAACAATGAGTATGAATCTTTAATAAGTCAATGACATTGTTTAAATCATTATACAGGAGTTTCAGACACTTACGAAGCAAATCGGACCTAAGGTAAGGGAAAATCACACAATCTCATAATTATCCACGATTATTTATACTTCAGAATTTACTAGGGAATATTTATTATCCATATATATGTTTCCTAAATATGTAATATTATTTCCATCCACCTACAATTTTTTAAATCCAATTTTACCCATTGGTGAGTTTTTAGAAAAAGATATGAAAGGAATCTTTTGTCGTTTTTTGTATGAGGTACTTTTTGACTTTTCCGGCCAAAGGACGAGAAGAATGTTTATTTAAATTATACGGCATGAATGGATTTTTTAGAAAATTAATTACATGAAGCTTCCTTTAAAATTTTTCAAGTTCATTTTTAATCAACTTCGTTTAGTTCAAAATTATATGACATGTTAAGAAAGGAAAATATTTTTGAAATAAAAGAATATTTTCCTCAAGAATGGAGTTCAAGTGTTTTATGAAAATTATTTTCCATCTATGATAATATAGGGTTATATTTATATCCCTATTTTTACATTGATTTGATTATGTTATGATGGAATTATTTTTACGATGTCCTTTTATCTTTTATGGATTATGTTATGACGACATGATGTTTAAGAATCCAATTTTTATTTCATGGTTTATACTATGATGTATGGTTTATGATTCTGTGGAACACATAAGAATGGTATCATTATGAGATGGGTGGGACCTATATATCCCTCCAATGCATTGGGAAAAGATTCATATCTCATGAGATAGACATGGCTGAAATGTCAGGTTAAACCGGTTCAGTGAAACAGGACTGAAATGAGGAGCGAACTCGGTTCAGAAAATGACTTTGTCCGCAAAGATAGTCTTGGAAATGAGTCTTGACTACTAAGAAATGATTTTCTATGATTATGTGTGTATGTCACAACGTTTCATATTTTATGTTATGATTATTCGGATTACATTTCACTACTATGATTTATCCGATTTATGAAATTATGATCTATTTTGCAGGTTAATATTTCCAAGATGTTATGTTCTTATGAATATGATGTGATTGATATTTATTTTTTTTACCCTTACTGAGAATTTGGGCTCATTATTTTGTATGTTTTCTTTCCCCAGGTAAAGAATAATGTTATTATGTAGGATAATCCAAAAGGTACTCTAGATATGATCAAATAAATGGGAGACAGTATAGATGCTTTTTGAACCAGTTGTTTATGTTTCCCAGTTTCTAATGATGCTATACCTATACGGTCCTTTCCTAGTTTTGTTATATGTTGTAATAAGTTTCCTTCATTTCTGAAGTAATAACAATGTATGTAAAGTATGGGTCGTTATAGTTGGTATCAGAGGAATGGTATAGTCAACCATTGGATACTAGGATGTGAAAGCCATAGTAAGAAACCTAAGGATATGTCTAAGCATAGAACACAATCTTAGTGTTTTAGAAATGGCCATGAACAACCTACGATAACACCATAAGTGAAAAATTTTATTCTTGATTATGTGGTTTTCCTATTATAATTAGTGTTACTCACAGTATTCTTCTTGGTTTTATTTAATGGCTAGAACCCGAAGGAACTGTGTTAATGCAGAATGCGACGGGAAATGCAATGATAGTCCCCCTGAGAAAACAAAACATTATGGGAGATGGAATGCAAAATCTTGTAGCCATGCACACACAAATTTCTCAAGCTATGAATCATGCAGGACTTCCAAACGAGCAAATGAAGGAGAAACATTCTATTGAATCATTCATGAGGCAGCTTCCACCTTCATTCAGCGGGGCTTCTGATCCATTACTGGCAGAACAATGGATCAGTGCCACTAAAAAGGTATTTTCAGTTCATCAATGTTCTGAACTTGATAAAGTCATCTTAGCAGTGTATTGTTTGAAAGGTGATGCCGATCAATGGTGGAATCATATTAAGAATATGAGGCAAAGTGATGAAATTGAGTCCATGGAATGGGACAAGTTCAATAACTTATTTTTCAATAAGTATTTCCCTCATATTCTTCGATCAATGATGGAGAAGGAGTTTCTTTAACTGAAGGAAAATGATGATGAATCAATTCGTACCTACGAAGAAAATTTTACAAGCCTTCCATGGTACGCTTCCATAATTATTATCCAACCTGAGAGTAAGATCGATCGATTCTTTAGTGGCTTAAAACCAAGTCCTCGAAGGGCGTTATCCATAAGGGACTTCAATAGCTACGAGGAAATTGTTCGATGTGCTCTCAAGGTTGATATAGAGATTTGTGTAACCGATCAGTCACATGGGATTGATAAGAAGATGAAAATGGAATTCAAAGGAAAATCTAAAGACCACACTAAAAATAAGATGAGTTTTCCCTTATGTTCAAAGTGTGGAAAGAAACATGGAGGAAATTGTTCTTAAGGGGACAAGAAAATGTTATATGTGTAGAAAAGAAGGTCATCGGGCAATTGAATGTCGAAATAATGGGAAGAAGATGTCTAATGATGCAAAAAAAGGAAGGGATACATAGAATGAACCTACTATCTTCAATGTTTCAAGTGCAAAGAGATGGGGCATTATTCCAATGAGTGCCCAAATCCAAGGGTTGATGATGATGATCGACGTCAATAAACTCTTAAGGCTAAAGACAAAGGAATGTCACTTGCAATTTCTATTAGCGATGTGGAGTACGATAACGAAGTGGTGAAAGGTACACTTACCATCCACTCTAAATTATCAAATGTTTTATTTGATTCTGGATCCACCTACTCTTTTATTTGTAAATAATTTTCTAAGGGCATCGCCGTATTACCTCAATAATTAGATGTTGAGTTAGCTGTTACAACCCATAATGGCACAATAGTCGCATCAAAAGTTTATAATTCTTCTTCGAATGATGTATTTGGGAAAGTGCTTCCTACAAATCTTGTGATCCTTCCTATAGTGGAATTTTATGTGATTCATGGAATGGATTGATTTTCTTTATATGGATCTCATATCAATTTCCAAATAAGGTAAGTCACATTTCATATTCCAAATCAATCTAGGATTGTCTATCGATGCAAGGATGAACATAACCTTCCAGTTGAAATTTCATCCATCTTATGGGACTTGATTCCACTAAATGAAGGTTATTTATCTCAAATGGTTGTTGAAAAACTCACGATTAATAATATGCCCATTGTACGAGAATTTGATGATGTCTTTCTAGAAGAATTGACAGGTCTTCCACCAAAACGTGAAGTTGAGTTTTCAATAGAACTCGTATTGCGTGCTTTACCTATTTCAAAGACACCTTATAGAATGGCCCCAATTGAGTTGTAGGAATTGAAGAAGAAACTCCAAGATAATCTTGATAGGGGATTCATACGCCCTAGTGTGTCACCTTGGGGAGAACCTATTTTGTTTGCTATGAAAAATGATGGATCAATGAGACTCTTCATTGATTATCGAGAACATAACAAGATCACTATCAAGAACAAATATCATGTCCTGCGCATTGATGACTTATTTGACCAACTACGCGGAGCTTAATACTTTTCCAAGATTGATCTTCGTTTAAGGTATCATCAATTAAGGGTCAAAAGGGAGGATATACCAAAGACGGATTTTAGTACAAGGTATGGACACTATGAATTTATTGTGATGCCATTTAGTCTTACTAATGCCCCTGCAATCATCATAGATCTGATGAATAGAGTATTTAGAGACTATCTTGATCATCTTGTGGTAGTCTTTAGAGATGATATTCTTGTCTATTCAAAGATCAAGGAAGAACATGAAGATCACTTGAGAATTATATTGAAGACCCTGAGGAAGGAGAAGCTTTATGCCAAATTTACGAACTGTGAATTTTGGATTCAAAAAGATGCATTTTTGGGTCACATAATCTCAAAAGAGGGGATATATGTGGATCCAGCAAAAATAGAGGTTATTGAAAGATGGTCGAGACCAACAACAGTAACTTAGATCTAAAGTTTTCTTGGTTTGGATGGATATTATCGACGTTTTGTGAAATTTTTTTCACGATTATCTACTCCACTCACCAGGTTGACTCGGAAAGGAGTTAAGATTGTTTGGAAAAAGGAATGTGAATATAATTTCAAGGAGTTGAAAATAAGGTTATCCAGTGCACCTGTGATCAAACTACCTTGCAGTGGAGAAAGGTTTTTGATCTACAGTGATGCATCCAAGAAGGGACTGGGGTGTGTTATCATGCAAAATGATGCGGTGACAGCTTATGCCTCCTGACAGTTGAAAATCCATGAGAAAAATTACCCAACTCATGATTTGGAGTTAGCTGCGGTAATCTTTGCATTAAATATTTGGAGGAATTATCTTTATGGAGAAAGGTGTGACATTTATACTGATCATAAAAGTTTAAAGTATATTTCCACACAAAAGGAACTAAATATGAGCCAAAGAAGATGGTTGGAGCTGATTATGGATTACGACTGCTCAATTCATTACCACCCTAGGAAAGCAAACAAGGTGGAAGATGCATTAAGTCGACAAGACCATGCTAGCTTATCCATGATGAGGATCACAAAAGATCCAATATTTATGGATTTACAAAGGATGGATCTTGGAATTATAATGGAAGTGGAAAAATCGTATCTTTCTCAAAGGAATTTTCAACCATCTATATATGTGATTATTAAATAGGAACATAAAGAAGATGTAGATTTACAAAAGAAGGTGAGAAATGTTCCTGAATTCAACCTTGATTTTGATGGAATAATAATGTTTAGGAATCGTGTTTGTGTTCCTCCCATCCCAGAATTAAAGTAGGAGTTACTGGATGAGGCTCATAGTTCTTCATTCTCTATTCATCCTAGAAGCACGAAGATGTATAGGGACCTGAAAGAGTACTTATGGTGGGATGGCATGAAAAGAGATGTTGTTGAATTTTTCCCTTTATTCATGGTTTGTCGGCATGTTAAATCTGAGATACAGAAGTCTAAGGGGATGTTACAACCATTTCCCATACCAAAATGGAAATGGGAAAACATCACTATGGACTTTGTCATTGGACTTCCTAAAACATCCAAAGGCAATAATTCTATCTCGGTCATAGTTGATCATCTTACAAAGTCAGCACACCTCATCGCTATTAGAGATGATTTCTCTCTGGATCAGCTTTCCTGGATATATGTGAGGAAGTGGTAAGATTTCATGGAGTACCACTTTCTATTATAATTGATCAGGATCCGAGGTTTACCTCATTGTTCTGGCGAAGTCTTCAGCATACTCTGGATACAGAGTTGATTTTCAGCACTACTTTTCATTCTCATACTGTAAAAACCTGAGATTTTATAAGATATATTCACTTTAATTTCCTTCATATCTTCTATTGTATGCTACACCGTGATTATCTTGCGCTATACGCAACACTGTATTAGCTTGTAGTATACGTAACACTAATCTTGGATCGTGTAACACACAATTTCATGTTCGTTTTATAATTGTCATTCTACGGAACATTGAGTGTGTGTATATATATATATATATTCAATGTATAAATGAAATATGGTTGGATTCTATTATACGAAACAACGAAGGATTCTTGCACAACACGCAACACTGGCATGACTTACATTACATACAATCACGACCTTCCTCGATAGCGTGTGTTGTACGCAATACCGGGGTATACTAAACAACGATATATTATTATAATATTATTATGAATTAGCCATTATGAATAGTATTAACTAAATTTTGAATTTTATAACATTATCATTAATCTTACACATTTTCTTGAACATGGTATAAGAACAAAATAAATTTTTCGGGTAAAATAAGTATTTTTTAAAAAATGCTGTTTTGCCGCCTTTTGATGGCGCACCGACATTAAATCAAGTTTTGACATGTTTATAAGTTCAATTTTTCAAAATAAAATTATTATTTGGAAACAGGATATAATATTTTACCTTGGATAAATTTTTCATATTATTCTAATAACTGTCATATTTTAATGAATAGAAAAAACACGCTATATTTTAATTAAAAACAACTTTTTTCATCATAAAAACTTATGTGGTTAAATTATAGCATTGAATGGTTTTAAAGTATCAATAGAATATATTTTTACCATTTAATATAATTTATGTCATTAGCTTTGATTTTTCATTGAATTCTTAGGTTAAATAAATTCAATCGTTTGCAATGTTTTAAACAAAAACCCGTTTTCTTTCGACAACGGGATTAATTTTAATTTAATTTCTTCAACTTTTGTGTATTGAATTTGGAAAAATGGATTCCATATTTGTAATCAGGGGGTCCAAATTATATTAATAGACTATGTTTTATTTTTGGGCTTTATGAATAGTAACAACAGTAAATTTTATTTACCATAGTCAAATGTAAATTGGGTAATTAAGGGTAAATATAATATTATAAAATTATCTTAATACTTGTATTAATACAATTGGATGATTATAATTTGTCCTAAGTCATATTTGGGTCGAAATGGAATCCATTATAACCCACTTGGAGGTGATTAAGACCTTTAGTTTATTTTATTTAAAGGAAAGTGAAAAATGTCTTACTCAACATTAATAATTAAAGTATTTTAAATATAAGTTTATACAGAATATAAAGTCGGTTATAAATACTCATTTTAATGATAAAATTCTTTTCTTTTTCATGGTAAATTATTTTTAATTTTGAAGAGTTATTTAATTAACTTATTATCTTATAAATTAATGATGCAGAAAATATATATTTAGTGAAAAATCAATAATATAGTTTTTATTGAAATCGTAATACATATAAAAAGGCCCACAAATCTGCAAAAAAACGTATTATTAGTGCATATATAAACCCTAATCATCCACTAGTCGAATTTATGACCATTGGGATCTTTATTAAGGAGATTATGACACTTATATTATTTTATTTTAAATGATGCCAAAGTTGTCACCTTCCTAATTTAATAAATATAAAAATTTAAATATTGTGATCTTAAGATGATAAATTCGATTAAAGTATTATTGTGAAAGTTAATATATATATCTTCATTTTAGGATAATATTTTAATTTTTATGAAACAAATAATTATATTAAATAATTATAAAAAAATGTTGTAGTAATTATTTTATTAAGAGATAATCCAAATAAATGGTTTTAAAAATAACAAGATAAATATTATATGAACTATTTAATGTGATCCACTAATTTTATAGAAACATATGACATTTTATAAATCTATTAAAGATTTTAGTTCGAACATATATTCTGTATATATTTTATTTAAATTCATATAAATGAATAGTGTCAAAATTTACACTATTGTTATTTTATAAAAACTACATATTATAAAATTGTTTAAAAATCACAAAAATATTTAAAAATTATAAATTTAAATTTATATTGTCTATAATGTTATAAATTCTACAATTATAGAAAATTCACAACAAATAAGTAACTATTTTTTATAATTTAAAATTTAGAATTTTATTACCACAAATAAAATTAAATTGATTAGGTAATGATAAATCAAGTTGATAATGTTTAAAATAAATTCCTAACATGTCTAAATTTTATTTTTTTTATGCGATTACAACACTATCTCATCTAATCATCGTATATTAGTCATTTTGGAAGTTTTTAAGTGGGGTTTGGATTTTATATAAACTAATATTTCTTATATTTCCAAAGGTTCCCCTCTCCTCCCTTATAAAAGAGAACCTCCTCCCTCTCCTCCTCAAACCAATTTGAGCCTTCATGCTCGGCCAACCCCTGACAATTTCACTTCCTCACTTCCCGAGAATCATCCTATAGTTAATGGCCTTCTTCATAGACCAATTTTAGTGCCCTATGAGGAGGTCTCAAAGAGGCGCTTCAAAGAAGAGGTAATGTCCGTTAACGATTCATTCAACTTTATTTCCTATTCTACTTATTCTTATTTAGTTGTTTCATTATGAAGTAATAAAATCAGTATCACTCATATACTGATATGTTATTATAAATATGAAACAACCCCATTTCACCTTCTATCCATATTCCGGAAAACGAAATCACCGCGCGTGCATACGTACGGAATACAGTCTCCACGCTGTGGTGTAATCTGTTTTCCACCACCACCTTACTTGGATGGGTATAATGGTGTATATAAAAAACTATATATGATTATTGTAACGTGATATTTATTTGGAAATATTATACATACACTTCGATACAACTCCACGATCATGGGAATGATATCATTGCTCGTGCGTACGTACGGACTACCGTCTCCACGACGCGATGAGATTCATTCTCCATGTTAACCATTAATGAATGATTATAAAGTATATATACTGAATAATAATGAAATATATGACATAATAATGATACTGGATTTATTTATATATGTTTTTCATCTACTAAATTCCATTCAATTCAATAAGGAAACGAAAATAGCGTCCATGCGTACGTACGACCTATTGTCTCCATGAACGGTGTATTTCTTTCCATTTATCGATCTATTATATATATGTATATTCTGAATATATAGTATATATAAATAATGTTTTACATTCTAAATGTATGTAATCATGATCTAATCAATCATATTAATAATTACATGTTAAAACACGAACAACAAATGAAACGATTTTACCCAAAATGCTTCTTTAACATGAATTTACAAAAGAACGGGTAATATGAAGTCATAAGTGAATGATATATGATGTAATAACAATGAATATGATTCTTTAATAAGTCAATGAAATTATTTAAATCATTATACAAGAGTTTTGGATACGTATGAAGCATATCGGACCTAAGGTAAGGGATAATTTTGCAAATCTCATTTTTATCTGAGATTGCTTATTCTTAAGTATTTACTGAGATTATTTATATCATCCATGTCCATGTTTTATAAAAGTTTTTTCATTTATTTTTAAATTCATTTTTACCCATTTTTGACATTTAATACATGGTATGTAAGGAATCTTTCTTTTTTTACGTTATGAGGTACTTTTTTGACTTTTCTGACAAAAGTATGAGGAGAATGTTATTTTTAACTTATATGGAATGAATAGATTATTACGGTTTCATAACGCCTCATTTTCATGAATCTTACTCTACATGATTTTATGACTATTTTAAACAAAAAACTTTTATTTTAAATGTGCATGGCATTTTTTGAAATGAAAATGATTTTGACGAAGAAAAGATATTTTCCTCAAGAATTCATTTCAAATGTTTTATCAAAACCATTTTCCATCTAAGATGACATTATTTGATATGTTTATGCTTCATGTTTAATGTCTCTATGATTTACATGGTTCAATTTTCTTATGATGAAATGTCCATTTGTTTTATATGGATTATGAAATGATGGGATGATGTTTATGAAACCCATTTTATTCTTTATGTTATGGTGAATGTTTTAAGTTTATTTTGTGGAACAAGTAAGAATGATTTCATTAAGAGATGGGTGGGCCATTAATCTCCCTCCAATGAATTTTGTAATTATTTATATCTCATGAGATAAACATGGCTGGAACGGCAAGTTAAACCGGTTCATTAATACAGGACTAGAACGTGGAGTGAACTCGATTCAGAAATGGACTTTGTCCACTAAGATGGTCGTGGAAGCAATGCCTTGGCTACTATGGAAATCATATCATGTGCTTAATGGTTTCCAAAATTACATGTTTTATTCCCCTTCTATTTTATCATTATTGATGTTACCTTATGATATATTCCTTACGTACTTCCAAGATTCATGTCATTACTCAAGATTTTGATGTTTAGATTTTTTGTTCAAGTTTTTGCATTCAAATATTTATGGATTGTATTATGTTCTCTATGTTTACCCTTACTAGGAATTTTATCTCACCCCTTTCATGTTTTCTTTTCCCCAGGATATAAATAAAGGTTTTTGGTAAGAAAAAAAGGGGAAGACCTTTATTGGGAGATGTTGAAGATCTTTCACCACGATTAGAAGATTTTATTCCAAGTTTCCAAAGACACTAAACCATTACGATCCTTGTGTCTCTATTTTTGTTCTGTATTAACTATTCCGAAATAGTAATGTATTGTCCATGTATGACAAGCTTCGGGTCTCTACAGTTGGTATCAGAGGAAACGATTAGTTATCCTTTGGAAAATAGGATTCAAAACAGTTTGTGAGATCCCAAGAGATATTTCTGAGGTATGTCTAGGGATGTCCCTAAGGATAAGTATACATATAAGATATAGTCCTAGAACTACGGTAATGATCTTATAATTTAACCTAAGTTGATAGATTTTGACTGTAATCCCCCTTTATTATATTGTTTTCCCTAGCATGATTTTTTCCTCTCACACTATTCTTTTTGGGTTTTAGACGATGGCTGGAACCCGAAGGAACCATGTTGATCAATACAATGGAAAATGAAATGATTGTCCTCCTGAACAAACTAATGTTATGGGATATGGGGTGAAAAATATTAGTGTTATAGTTACACAAGTTATGAATCGTTATGGACTTCCAAATGAGCAGAGAAGGGAAAAATATTCAATTGAGTCCTTCATGAGGCAACGTCCACCTTCTTTCAGTGGGTCTTCTGATCCACTTGTTGCTGAACAATGGATCAGTACCACTGAAAGTATATTTTTAGTTCTTCAATGTTCTGAACATGATAAATTCAACTTATTAGTATATCGTTTGGAAGGTGAATCTAATAAATGGTGGAATCTTATCAAGAATAAGAGTCCAAGAGATGAAATTGAGTCCATGGAATGGGATGAGTTCAAGAACTTATTTTTCAATAATTACATCCCTTGTATTCTTCGAACAAAGATGGAGAAGGAGATTCATGAACTAAAGCAAAAGGATAATGAATCTATTGGTGTATACGAAGCGAATTTTACAAGGCTTTCAAGGTATGCATCTGGATTTATCATCCAACCTGAAAGTAAAGTTGACCGATTCTTCAGTGGCTTAAAACCAAATCTTTGAAGGGCATTAGATATAAGATACTTAAGTAGCTATGAAGAAATTGTGTGTTTTTCTATCAAGGTAGAAATGGAATTTGGTGTTACTTATCCATCTCATGGTTTTGACAATAAACAAAAGATGGAGTTCAAGGAGAAATCTCAGAATAATGGTGAAAATAAGATGAATATTTCCTTATGCTCAAAGTGTGGAAAGAAGCATGGTGGAGATTGTCTTAAAGGGACTAGAAAATTTTTTAAGTGTGGAAAATAAGGTAATCAAGCAGATGAGTTCTGAAGTAATGGAAAAAGGTTTGAAAATGATGTGAATAAAGATAAGACTGTAGAGAATGCACCACCAATACTTCAATGCTTCTTGTGAAATGAAATGGGGAATTATGATAATCAGTGCCCTAATCCAAGGGTTAATGATGATCGACCGGAGCAACCTCTTAAGGCAAAGGATAAAGGGAGGACAAATGAGATCACTATTGGTGATGTTGAATATGACAATGATGTTGTGTAATGATTAAGTGTTTATGTAATGGGAATCTAAAATAATGTTGTATATAGTATCGTGGAATATTGGAATATTTATGTATTGGTCTATTGTGGTTTTAAATAATTTTATGGTACTGGTAACCATGTAAAGTGATTGAGATATTTTTGGAAAAAAGATGATATGCGCATAATGAAGGGATAAGAAGAAAATGAAATGTTTGACAGTATTCATGAGCTCATGACTGATATAAGGAAATAGTTATATCATGGTTTGAGTATATAGAATTTTGGGGTTTTGGTATGTGGAAAGAGGTAACTTTTGACAGCACTCATGTTTTCGCTAAGATTCAATGGGTATTCATTTTTCAAGAGAATACATGATTAAGGCCTTCAAATGTTTGGAATGTGACCAAAAAGACATATCTTTTGATATATGGGGATAAACGATGGTATTAAAATGCTTGTTATATGAAATATCTGGTAATAGTTTTCACTATAATATGAGAGTGGAATGCAGTATTATGGATAAGACTAAAGATTGGAATGGATTATGTTGGACATAAGTTAGTATTGTTTAAGGATATAAGTTCTTTCAATATTATTGATGGGATGTTATTGTAATGTAGTTTTAGGAAAAGGACAACCTGCAAGATGGGCGACAACCCATTTCGTCGGACAAGGCTGTGGGAATCAAACCCACAACCGAAGTGTGACTGGCCTTTATCGCCTATCCCTAGCCTACAGGAATTCCCTGGTTAGTAGAAACTAGTTTTATTTTATTAAGCAGTTTGATATATGTAGTATAATTTCATTTTTGGAATCGTATATGATTAACCTCACCATAGATGGACTTATGTATATTTGAAAACATTTTCTAACCTTTTGTTTTAAATATATGGAATGACCCATCATTCTATCACCTGATCAACTAACGCTTCACGAATAACAAATTCAACTTATTTCTTTACGAGATTATGTGGAAATTGTTCAATTCACGAACAACAGTGAGATTGTTCCAAATTCATGTCAGTATTTCTTTTAATTAATCAACTTTAGGGAAATAATCTTGAAAACCAAAAATGTTGTCCTAGTGCTCTTATATCTGATGAATCAGATGATACCTTAGATCATAGAATATTAATGGCTTTGTGATTGTTGGCTTTTTCATATCCATGTCCTCTGCCATTCTCTATCAGAACATGATGGTTATATTTTTCTTCCTTATCCATATTTTCACATATGTTCTCTTATATGGAAACCCAATGATGAGTTACTTTTGGTAATCGTTGCATTTTATACTTTATTTTTAAAAATTAAGTTTTAGTATTCCTTTTTACGATGTGGCTTTCTATGAATAGTAAACGATTGATAACCCCGAAGAATTTCGAGGGCGAATTTCATTTTAAGGGGGGTAGAATGTAACAACCCGAGATTTTATAAGATATATTCTCTTTAATTTCATTAATATCTTCTATTTTATGCTAAACCAAGATTATCTTGCTCTATACGCAACACCGTATTAGCTTGCAGTATATGCAACACTAATCTTGGATCGTGCTACCCATAATTTCGTGTTCGTTTTATAATAGTCATTCTACGCAACATTGAGTTTGTATATATATATATATATATATTCAATGTATAAATTATATATGGTTGGATTATGTTATAAAAAACAATGAAGAATTCTTTCACAACATGAAACCCTGACTTGGCTTGCATTACACGCAATCACGACCTTCCTCGATAGCGTGTGTTGTACGCAATACCGGGTTTTACTAAACAACGATATATTATTATAATATTATTATGACCCATCCTATATGAATAGTATTTACTAAATTTTGAATTTTATAACATTATTATTCATCTTACACATTTTCTAGAACATTGTATAAGAACAAAAAAAAATTCGGGGAAAATTAGTGTTTTTCAAAAAATGCAGTTTTGCCGCCTTTTGATGGCACACCCACTTTAAATCATGTTTTTGGCATGTTTATAAGTTCAATTTTACAAAATAAAATTATTATTTGGAATCAGGATATATGATTTTACCTTGGATAAATTTTTCATATTATTCTCATAACTTTCATATTTTAATGAATAGTAAAAACACGCTATATTTTAATTAAAAACAAGTTTTTTTATCATAATAACTTATGTGGATAAATTATAGTATTGAAAGGTTTTAAATTATAAATAAAATAAATTTTTACCATTTAATATAATTTATGTCATTATCCTTGATTTTACATTGAATTCGTATGTTAAATAAATTCAATATTTTGCAATGTTTTAAACAAAAACACATTTTCTTTCGACAAAGGGATTAATTTTAATTTAATTTCTGCAACTTCGGTGTGTTGAATTTGGAAAAATGGATTCCATATTTGGAATCAGTGGTTCCAAATTACATTAATAGACTACTTTTTTATTCTTGGCCTTTATGAATAGTAACAACGGTAAATTTTATTTACCATAGTAAAAGGTAAATTGGGTAATTAAGGGTAAATATAATATTATAAAATTATCCTAATACTTTCCTTAATACAAATGGATGATTATAATATGTCCTAAGTCATATTTGGTTCTAAATGGAATCCATTATAACCCACTTGGAGGTGATTAAGACCTTTAGTTTATTTTATTTAAAGGAATGTGAAATATGTCTCACTAAACTTTAATAACTAAAAATATTTTAATATAAGTTTATACAGAATATAAATTCTGTTATAAATACTCATTTTAAGGATAAAATGTTTTTCTTTGTCATGGTAATTTATTTGTAATTTTTAAGAGTCATTTAATTACCTTATTATCTTATACATTAATGATGTAGAAATTATTTATTTAGTGAAAAATCAATAATATAGTTTTTATTGTAATAGTAATACATATAAAAAGGCCCAAAAATATGCACAAAACATCTTATTAGTGTATATATAAACCCTAATCATCCACTGGCCGAATTGTTGACCATTGGGATCCTTATTAAGGCGATTATGACACTTATGTTATTTTATTTTAAATGATGACAAAGTTTTCACCTTCATAATTTAATAAATATAACAATTTAAATATTGTGATTTTAAGATGATAAATTCGAGTAAAAGTTTTATTGTGAAAGATAATATATTTATCTTCATCTTAGTATTTTATTGTAAATTTTTATGCTACAAATAAGTATAATAATTAATTATACAAAAATGTTGTAGTAATTATTTTATTAAGAGATAAACCAAAAAAATGGATTTAAAAATAATAAAATAAATATTATATGAACTATTTAATGTGCTCCACTAATTTTCTAGAATCATATTATATTTTATGAATCTATTAATGCTTTTAGTTCAAACATATCTTCTGTATATTGTTTATTTAAATTCAAATAAATGAATAGTGTCAAAATTGACACTATTGTTATTTTATAAAAATAACATATTATAAAATTGTTTAAAAATCACAAAAATATTTATAAATTATAAATTTAAATTTATATGGTCTAAAATGTTATAAAGTATCCAATTATATACAATTCACAACAAATAAGTAATTATTTGTTATAATTTAAAATTTTGAATGTTATTTCCACAAATAAAAATAAATTGATTAAATAAGGATAAATCAAGTTGATAATGTTTAAAATAAATTCCATACATATCTAAATTTTATTTGTTGCTGCTATTACAACCCTATATCATCTAATCTTCAGATATGAGTCATATTTGAAGTTTTTATGTGCGGTTTGGAATTAATATAAACTAATATTTCTTATATTTCCAAAGTTGCCCCTCTCCTCCCTTGTAAATGGGAACCTCCTCCCTCTACTCCTCACACCAATTTTAGCCTTAATTATCGGACAAACCCTGCCTATTTCACTTCCCCACTTCCCTAGAAACATCCTAGAGGTCCTAGTCTTCTTCAAAGACTAATTTTAGTGCCCTTAGAGGAGGTCTCAAAGAGGCGCTTCAAAGAAGAGGTAATGTCCGTTACAGATTCTTTCAACATTATTTCTTCTTCTACTTTTTCTTATTTAGTTGTTTAATTATGAAGTAATAACATCATTATCACTTATATACCGATATGTTATTATAAATATGAAACAACCTTATTTCACATTCTATCCATCCTACGGAAAACGAAATCACCGTGCGTGCGTACGTATGTAATACCGTCTCCACGTCGTGGTGTAATCTGTTTTCCACCACCACCTTACATGGATGGGTATAATGGTGTAAATAAAAAACTATATATGATTATTGTAAATTGAAATTTATTATGAAATATTAAATATACACTTCGATAAAACTCTGTGATCATGGGAATGATATCATTGCTCGTCCGTACGTACGGACTACCGTCTCCACGACGCGATGAGATTCATTCTCCATGTTAACCATTCATGAATGATTATAAAGTATATATACTGAATAATAATTAAATATATAACATAATAATGATACTGTATTAATGTATATATTTATTTCATCTACTTAATTCCATTCAATTCAATAAGGAAACGAAAATAGCATTCATGCATAAGTACGACCTACCGTCTCCATGAACAGTGTATTTCTTTCCATTTATCGATCTATTATATATATGTATATTCTAAATATATATTATATATAAATCATGTTTTACATTCTGAATGTAAGTAATAATGATCTATGTAATCATATGAATAATTACATGTTCAAACACAAATGGAAAATGAAACGATTTCACCCAAAACGCTACTTTAACATGAATTTACAAAAGAACGGGTAATATAAACTCATAAGTGAACCAGATATGATATAATAACCATGAATATGATTCTGTAATAAGTCAATCACATTATTTAAATCATTATACAAGAGTTTTGGATACGTACAATGCATGTCGGACCTAAGGTAAAGGATAATTTTGCAAATCTCATTTTTATCCGAGATTTCTTATTCGTAAGTATTTACTGGGGTTATTTATATCATCCATGTCCATGTATTGTAAAAGTGTTTTCATGTATGTTTATAGTCCTTTTTACCCATTTTTGACTTTTACTACAGGGTATGTAAGGAATTTTTTTTTGTTTACGTTACGAGGTACTTTTTTGACTTTTCTGACAAAAGTACGAGGAGAATTTTATTTTTAACTTATACAGTGTGAACGGATTTTTACGGTTTCCTAATGCCTCATTTTCATGAAGCTTACTCTACATGATTTTATGAATATTTTCAACAAAATAATTTTATTTTAAAAGTTCATGACATTTTTTGAAAAGAAAATGTTATTGATGATGAATGAATATTTTCCTCAAGAATTCATTTCAAATGTTTTATCAAAAGCATTTTCCATCTAAGATGACATTATTTGATATGTGTATGTTTCAATTTTAATTCCAATATTATTTACATGGTTCAATGTTCTTATGATGAAATGTCCATTTGATTTATATGGATTATGAAATGATGGGATGATGTTTATGAAACCAATTTTTTTGGGTTATAATGAATGTTTTATGTTTATTTTGTGGCACAAGTAAGAATGATTTAATTATGAGATGGGTGGAACCTAAATATCCCTCTAATTAATTGGGTAATGATTTATATCTCATGAGATAGACATGGCTGGAATGGAAAGTTAAACTTGTTCAGTAATACAGGACTGGAACGAGGAGTGAAGTTGATTCAGAAAGGGACTTTGTCCACTAATATGGTCTTGGAAGCAATGTCTTGGCTACTATGGAAATCATATCATGTTCTTAATGGTTTCCACAATTACTTGTTTTATTCTCATGATATTTTTTCATGATTGATGTTCACTTATGATATATGCCTTACGTACATCCAAGATTCATGTCTTTTCTCAAGATTTTGATGTTTAGATTTTATGTTCAAGTTTTTGCATTCAAATGTTTATGGATTGTTTTATGTTTTCTATGTTTACCCTTAAATGGAATTTGAGATCACCACTTTCATGTTTTCTTTTCCCCAGGATATAAAGAAATGTTTTAGGTAAGTAAAAAAGAGGAAGACCTTTATTGGGAGATGTTGAAGATCTTTCACCACGATTAAGAGATTTTATTCTGAGTTTCCAATGACACTAAACTATTACGATTCTCGTGTGTTTGTTTTTGTTATGTATTAAGTATTCTGCTAAAGTAATGTAGTGTCCATGAACGTCAAGCTTTGGGTGTCTACACAGATAGACGGTTAGACTGAGAGGAAAATTCAAACTCTAGAAGATATATTGTGATCTTGCTCTATGGATTTCAAAGGTGGTTGGGATCAACACCTATATTTGGTGGAATTTTCTTATAATAATATCATTCCCTCCAGTATTCAGATGGATCCTTATGAATATCTCTATAGAAAAAAATGCAGGACTCCAACTTGTTGGGATGAAGTTCGGGAAAGAAAGCTATTAGGCCTTGATCTTGTTGATGAGATGGCAGAAACGGTCAGATCTATTCAACAACCCATTAGAGCTACTCAGAGTCGACAAAAAAGTTATGCCGACAACCAAAGAAAAGACCTAGAGTTTGAAGTGGGTGATAAAGTGTTATTACGAATATCTCCTTGGAAGAGAGTAATGAGATTTGGAAAGATGGGAAAGATGAGCCCTAGATATATCGGTCCTTTCATAATACTGGATCGTGTTGGGAAGGTAGCATACTGATTGGCACTTCCATCGAATCTCTATCAACTTCAAGATGTGTTCCATGTATCTCTCCTGAGAAAGTACATACCTGATCCATCACATGTACTCAGCTTAGAAGTTGTACCGCTAGAGCAAGATCTTTCTTATGAAGAAAAACAAATAGAGATTCTGGATCATAGTGAAAAAGTCCTACGGAACAAGACCACTCACTTGGTGAAAGATTTATATAGGAACCACTAATTAAAAGAAGCTACATGGGAGCTTTAGGATATGATAATGGAGAGGCATCCTCATCTGTTTGTTACAAAGTGGCGAAATTTGAGGGCGACATTCATTATAAGGGGGGTAGAATGTAACACCCGAGACTTTTATGAGAAATATTTTGTTTTTATATAAATCATCAAAGGAATATTTCACTACACACAAGACTGTCTTGGCTTGCTTTACACGCAATCACGACCTTCCTTGACAGCTTGTGTCATACGCAATACTGAGTTTCACTAGACAATGATATGCTATTAAAATATTTTTAAAACCACCTGTTATAAATATTAATACCCACTTTTTGACATTTTTTAAATTTTATTTTTCAAAATGGATTCATTTTTGGATTTGGAATATCGAAATTATCCTAGGGTGAAATTTTTGTATTTTTCTGAAAACATTCAATTTTTGATGAATAGTGAAAACACTAGGTTACTATTTAAAAACCGACTTTTTATTTAAATAATTATTTATTTTATTTAAATTTATTTTAGGTCAAAATTGATACATAATACCTTTATATGTTCAATGTAATTCATTGGAGTCATTTTATAATAATTTTAGATATATCAAAATTTTATTGAACTTTTCACCGTCTCTTACCCACCTCCTAGGAGAATTTGAAATTTTACATAAAACTTAATTTTACTGCTTCTATGAGTATAATTTTTAAAATCCGAGCGACATGGTTAATATAAAGGACTAAAATTTGGTTCAATGAGACGAAATTAATTTTTGTGAATAGTAACTTTTTACTTTTTTACCACTGTTAAAAGTATATAGGGTAATTAAGGTTAAAAATGATATTATTATTACCCTAACACATGTCCTAATTCTTTTGTATATGTGTAATTCGAACAAAAACAATCTTAGGAATAACATATGACTATTTAGGCCCACTTGGATTAGATTAGGACATTTATTATTAATTTATTTAAAGAAGGTCTAAAATAGTTAAAATCAAAGTTTAATAAGTAAATAATTTTTAATATAGGTTTAAACATAAGTTAAATTCGATTATAACTATTAATTATAAAGCTAAAAAGATTTAAAACATAATGGGATTTTATTTATAATTTTTAGACATTATATAAATTAATTTATTTATGACGCAATGATGATGCAATAATTATCTTATTAATGAAATATTAAACTAATTGATGTTATAAATACCAAAATAAATGTAATTTGAGACTTTTTATGAATTAAAATAATTTTCTAGGTTAATATTACATGTTAGTATTGATTTGAGTAACTTTGTTTCGAACTAATAATGCTTTTATGATTTTTACAAAAATCTATTACCAAATAGTGTCAAAATTGACATAAAATAGTTTTTAAAACAAATATTATATTATTTGTTGTTATTTTATTCTTAAAAATCTAACGTTCGGAAACATTACTTATATAAGGTAATATATATTAATAAATAACAACTAGGGGTTTGTTTGGCTTGTTATAGTAATATTATTAACCTTATTGTGTAATAAAAAAAGAAGACACAGTAAAAGTTAAATTATCTATCTTAATGTTAAATCTAAATGATAAGGTTTAAATAGACATCTAAACATGTATAACTTCAATTGGATGAGAGGATTTAGACCCATCCCCACCTAATCTTCTAAATAAATCAATTTTGAGCTATTAATAAAAGAATATGACTTTTTAATAAAATATTATTTTCAGTTTTTCCAAAGGTGCCCCTCTCCTCTCTTATAAAAGGGCACATCCTCCCTCTCTTCCTCACACCACATTGAGCCTTCCATCTCGGCCAACCCCTGACAAATTCTCTTATAAACCTCCCTAAAAACATCCTAGAGGTCCTGGTATTCTTCAAAAACCAATTTTAGTGCCCTAAAAGGAGGTCTCAAAGAGTCACTTCAAAGAAGAGGTAATGTCCGTTACCGATTATTTCAACTTTATTTCTTCTTCCACTTGTTCTTATTTAGTTGTTTCATTATGGAGTAATAAAATCAGTATCACTCATATACTGAAATGTTTTTATGAGTATGAAACAACCCTATTTCACCATCTATCAATCCTACGGAAAATGAAATCATCGAGCGTGCGTACGTACGGAATACTGTCTCCACACAATGGTGTAATCTATTTTCCACCACCACCTTACATGGATGGGTATAATGGTGGAAATAAATAACTATATATGATTATTGTAAAGTGGTATAGATTGTGGAATTTTATACATACACTCCAATATAATTCCACGATCATGGGAACGATATCATCGCTCATGCGTACGTACGGAATAACGTCTCCACTATGTGTTGCGACTCGTTCTACATGATCTTCATTTCATAATGATTATATAAATGAATTTAATATATAAAAATGATATATATTACACTAATACCATTCTATAAATGAGGTATCTATAACCTAAAGAGAAGAATAAGAATTTATTCGACAAAACACGCATAAGATCAAAAAGTAATAAACACCCGAATAACAAGTAGCAATGAGATATTACTAATAAGAAGATAAGAATATGACCATATAAGATATCATAAAAATAAGTATGATTCAGGAATAAGTCAATGACATTATTTAAATCATTATACAGGAGGTTCAGACACTTACGAAGCTAATCGGACCTAAGGTAAGGGAAAATCTCACAATCTCATTTTTATCCGAGATTGATTATACATCAGAATTTACTAGGGAATATTTATCATCCACATCCATGTTTCCTCAATACGTAAAATTATTTCCATCCACCTAAAATTGTTTAAATCCAATTTTACCCATTAGTGAGTTTTTAGTAAATGATATTAATGGAATATTTTTTCGTTTTTAGTACGAGGTACTTTTTGACTTTTTCGGCCAAAGTACTAGAAGAATGTTTTTTAACTTATACGGCATGAATGGATTTTTTAGAACATTATTTACATGGAGCTTCCTTTACAAGTTTTCAAGTTCATTTTTAATCATCTTATTTTAGTTCAAATTTATATGACATGCTGAAAAAGGAAATAGTTTTTGAAGTAAAAACGTATATTTTTCTCAAGAATGGAGTTCAAGTGTTTTATCAAAATTATTTTCCATCTAAGATAATATAGGGTTTTTCTTATATACCTATTTTTACATTGATTTTATTATGTTATGAAGGAATTATTTTTATAATGTCCTTTTATATTTTATGTATTATGTTATGATGACGTGATGTTTAAGAATCCCATTTTTATTACATCGGTTATGCTATGATGTATGGTTTATGATTTTGTAGAACACATAAGAATGGTATCATTATTAGATGGGTGGGACCAATATATCCCTCCAATTCATTGGGTAATGATTTATATCTCATGAGATAGACATGGCTGGAATGGAAGGTTAAATCGGTTCAGAGAAACAAGACTGAAATGAGGAGCAAACTCAGTTCAGAAAAGGACTTTGTCTGCTAAGATAGTTTTGGAAATGAGTCTTGACTACTAAGAAATGATTTTATATGATTATGTGTGTATGACACAAAGTTTCATTTTTTATGTTATGATTATTGGCATTACATTTCACTACTATGATTTATACCATGTTATGAAATTATGATCTCTTTTGCAGGGTAAGATTTCCAAAATGTTATGTTCTTATGAATATGATGTGATTGATATTTCTTTTGTTTAACCTTATTGAGCATTTGATCTCACCCTTTTGTATGTTTTCTTTCCCCAGGTCAGGAAGAAGGTTATTATGTAGGGTATTCCAAAAGTGACTCTAGATATGATGAAATAAATGGGAGAGAGTGTAGATTCTTTATGAACCAGTTGTTTATGTTTCCTAGTTCCTAAAGACACTATACATATATGGTCCTTTCCTGGTTTTGTTATATGTTGTAATAAGTGTGATTAATTTCTGTAGTAATAACAATGTATGTACTGTATGGGTCTTTATACACGTCGAATAAGAAGTAATATTCCCTACCAATTATTTATAACTTATTTCTTCTTCTATATCATATTAATTTGATGTTTCTGTGAAATGTAAAAAATCTAGATTCACATATATATATATATAATTATTAAACTACCATATTCTACATTCCATCCATCCTATTAAAAATGAAATATCCACGCATGTGTACGTACAACATAACATCTCCACGTTGTGGTGTAGTATTATTTTCACCACCACCCTATTTGGAAGGTTATAATGATGGAAATAATAATTATTTGTTATTATTATAGAATTATTTTTATTCTTAAATAATATACACCATCTAATTCAATACCCTTCTAAAATTATGGGAATGATATTGTCACTCGTGGGTACGTACGACCTACCGTCTCTAGGATGCAATGCAATTCATTTTTAATGATATTAGTTAAATAATGATTATGTAAATTAATTTCATGAAAATATATGTTATATATTACAAAAATATTATTCTTTATATGATATAACTATAAACTATGAATATGGACTTACTTGACAAAACATACATAATAAAATAATGAAGTAAATGCCCGATGGATGAGTAATAATGTTACTAACAAATATATGATAATTTGATCTTATAAGATAAAATAAAAATTACAATGATTCATGATATGAAAATGAAAAAATATAAATTATTATATAGGAGTTTCATGTACATTAAATGGAAATAAATCCTTAGGTAGGGGATAATTTCATGACCTCGTTGTTATTTTAGATTGTGGTAAGTATTTAATGGAGATTTTCATCATCCACACCCATGTTTACAGAATATGTTATATTACATCTATTATTCTAAAATATTTTATTTATAATTTTACCAATTAATGATTATTTACTAACTGGATAAATGAAATCTTTTTTCGTTTTTTGATATGTGGTATTTTCTATATTTTCCAGAAAATGTTTGAGGAGAATGTTTTTTATCTTATATGGAATGAACATATTCTTTCATCTTCATAAAGTTTTATTTATATAAAGCTACATCAAAATGATTATATTTTTATTTTCAATGAAATTAAATTCATTTAAAGTTTCATAGTATTTTTAAAAATGAAAATGAAATGATGAAGAAAGGATATTTTCCTCAAGTATTAATTCTAACTATTATATCTAAATTATTTTCTATATAAGATAAAATTATATTATAGGGTAATGTATCACATATTATATGCCTATTTATCATATTATTTTATTTTGATTATTTTTGAATAATATTAATGAAAGAAAATTGTTTTACATTGTCTATTTATGGTCGAATGATGTTTAAAGAACCCCATTTGATTCCTTGGAATATAATGAATGATTTATTTTTTTATGGAAAACGTAAGATTAATTTCATTATGAGATTGGTGTGACCAATATATCCATATAATTACTCGGGTAAATATTTATATCTCATGATATAAACATTTCTATAATGGTAATTGATCCTGGTTCTGTAATACATGGATGGAATGAATAGTGAACTCGGTTTAGTAATGAAATTAGTTCGCTTTCATGTTCATTGAAATGAGGCTTAACTAGTGTAAAATTATATTCTTCCATACGTGTATGCCAAAAAATATCATGTCTTATGTTATGAATTTTGGTACTATATTAAAATATTCTTAAGAACTATTATGATTTATCCCATGGAATTATAACACAATCTTTCATATGCTGGATAATATTTTCAAATGTTTTGTTCATATGTCATATGATTATGGTACGACTGATATCTCCATTTTTAGCCCTTTTGATCATTCGAGCTCAGCCTTTCATATGTTTCACTTCCCCATGTCATGAATATGGGTATTAAATAATGTACGTCAAAAAATCGGTGTAGTTATGATTAAATAAATGGGAGGTAATGATGATTTCTTTTGAACCTTTTTATTATGTTTCAATGTTTCTAAATACACTATTCCTATACAATCATATCATGGATGTGTTATATTTTGTAATGTATATTCTTCTGATTTTATGTAATATCATTTTAGCCATAATATGGATCATTATATTAGTTATTGGTGGAAAGTTATTGTTATCCTTTAGAATCAATGATGAGAAAACTATAGGAAGAACCCTCAGGTTATGTTGAAGTTTATGTTACAAACCAAGTTTTTATGTAACGATAATAAATAAAATAGGATAAAATATATATAACCTATTATATATTTTATTCTTATTATGTTTTTCTTACATTATAGTAAGTTTTTATCAGATTATGATTCTTGGTTTTAGTCAATGGATGGAACCCTGATCAACTGTCTCAAAGTTGAATGTGAAGAGCAATGATAATATTGTCCTCTTGAGCAACCAATGTTTTGTGAGCTAGGAAAATAAATCATATAGCTATGTTATCACAAATATCTCAACATATTAATCATTACATAAATCTAAACGATCAAAAGAGTGAACCACATTCTCTTCAGACCTTCATGAGGTAGTGTCCAACTTCTTTCAGCAGGTCTTTTGATCCATTAGTTTATGCGAAATGGATCGGTACATTTAAAAATAAATTTTCAGAACTCCAATGTTAAAAATATGATAAATTCTTCTTAGTAGTTTATCATTTGTGAGTTTGATCTCTTCAATGGGGGAACCTTATCAATAATACTAGTCAATGAAATGAAATTTAATCCATGGAATAGGAAATGTTTAGGAAATTAATTTTCAACTAGTATATTCCTCCTATTGTTCGAACAAAAGTAGAGGTATTCTTTGAGAATAATAAAACGGATGAAAAATTTATTGGTGCGTAAGAAGAACATTTTACAAGATGATAATTGTTTGAATCTAGAATTATTATCACAATATAGAGTATAATTGTTCAATTTTTAGGAATCATAAAACCATGTATCTTATTTGTATTATCCAGAAGGGACTTCAATAGCAATGAAGAAGACGTTAGATGTTATCTCAAGGTATAGATGAGTATCTGAGTTACCCATCAGTCCTATGAGATTCATAAGAAGATAAAAATAGAATTAAATGGATAATATAATGACCACACTAGTAAAAGATTAGTATTCTATTATAATAAATTTGTGGAATGAAACGTGGAAGAAAATTTCATAAAGGGACTAGTAAATGTTTAATATGTTGAAAAGAAGGTCATCCGGAAGATGAATGTTGAAGTGGTGAGAAGGTATGTCTTATGATGTGAATAGGATAAAGGAAATAAATAATGCACATTCTATAGTTAATTGATAAAAGTTCAATGAAATGGGGAATAATGACAATAAATTCCCTTATTTAAGGATTATTGAGGATGATCGACACAATGTATCTCTTATGGCCAATGAAAAAGGCAAGTCACATGCAATCACAATCAGATATATTGAGTACAATAATAGAGAGCTGAAATATACATTTACCATACACACTAAAGTGGAAGATGTTTTATTTGATTTTGAAACCATCAAATCATTTATTTCCAAATAATTTTATTGGGGTATTATTGTATAATCTCTTTAATTAAATTTTTAGTAGGCTGTGAAAACTACTAATTTCAAAATGGTCGCATCAAAAATTTATAATTATTCTCATGATGATGTTTTTGTAAATGATATTTCTACAAATATTTTTGATCCATTCTATAAAGGAATTATATTTGATTCATTGAATGGATTTTCTCTCCCTATATGGATGTTGAATCATTTTCCAAGTAAGGCAGGATACATTTCATATTCCAGATAAATCTATGATCATATATTGATGGAAATATGAGTATGAACATCCAGTGAAAATTTATTCAATATTACGGGTCATGATTCATATAAATGAAGGTTTTCTATCTCAATGGGTAGGGGAGAAAGTCACAATAAATAATAAACCCATTTTAAGGGAGTTTTAGTATGTATTTCTAGATGAATATGTAGGTCTCCTACCATGTCATGAGGTATAGTTTTCAATAAATCTAATAACAGGTTGTATGCCTATTTCAAAGACACTATATAGAATAGACAAAATTGAGTTGAAAATATTGAAGAAGATATTCTAGGATAATATTAATAATGGATTCATACGCACTATGTTTCCAACTTTTGGTGCACATATTCTTATTTTTAATAATAAAGATGAATCAATGAGACTCTTAACTGATTATTGAAAAAATAACAATATCACTATCAAAAATAAAATTTCCCCCATATTGATTACATATTCGACCAACTATGTGGATCTAAATAATTTTATATGATTCATCTTACTTCAGGATATTATCAATTAAGTGTCTATAGAGGGGATATACCAATGATATAATTTCATAAAATATATGGACACTATGAGTTTATAATGATGCCTTTTGGTCTAACTATTGTCCCAGCTAACTTCATTGATCTAATGAAACAATCACTAGAGACTATATGCATCTCTTTATTATAGTCTTTATAGATTATATTCTTTTCCATTTCAAAATAAAGGAAGAACATGAATATCACTCGGGAATTGTACAAAATACCTAGAGAACGAAGAATCTATATAATAATTTACCAAGTGTGAATTTTGTATTATAAAAGATTCATTATTTTCTCAATATATATTCAAGAGAGGGTATATCTCTGAATGTAGAAAAAATGCTATTGAATGTTGTCTGAGACCAGCAATGGTAACTAAGATCTGAATTTTTCTTTTTTTAGTCGGATATTATGAATGTTTTATGAATTATTTTTCACAATCATATAATGCAGTCACCATGATGACTCGAAAAGGGGGTTAAAAAAATTTGATTATTATATTCCTCATTATGAGGATGGGTTGTTTTCTCCTAAAAAATATTATGTTGATATCTTATATCATGTGATAATTGAATATCTTTGAGAAAAATTACCAAACTCATTATTTGTATTTATCTGTGGTACTCTTTTCATAAATAATATGGATTCATTATTCAAATAGTGAATGGTGTGATATTTATACTGATCATAATATATTAAAATATATTTTTTACACAAAAGGTGTTGAAAATGGTCCAAATAATTTGTTTGGAGTTTATTAATTAATATAACTTCTCGATAAATTACCACTATGATAAATCGAACATGGTGGAAGATGATTTGAGTTGAAAGGGCTATGGTATCATATCAGTGATGTTGATAAAAACAGATCCAATATATACTAATTTTTAAATGATAAAACATGAAATATTAGAGGAAGGGGAGAAATATTTTATTTATCAAATGTCTGTTCAACTATCTGTAAATGTGATGATTTAGGAGGTGTAGAAGGATGTTGTAGAGATGAAAAATAAGGTGACAAATTTCCTTGAATACAACATTGATTGTGATGGAATTAAAACGTTCTGAAATCATGTTTGTATTTATCACATACCATAATTAAGGAGATATCTGTTAGAATAGGCTCATGGTTCATCATTCTCTTTTCATCCTGGAGGCTCAATGATGTACAAAGACATAAAATAGTATATATGGTGGGATCATATGAAATGTGATTTTCCAAAAAAGGTCTCTTATTGATTTGTTTGTCAGCAAGAAAAATCTGAGAGATAAAAGTCTAAGGGGATGTTACAACCATTACCCATACCAAAATTAAATGGGAAAATATCACTATGTACATTGTCTTCAGATGTCCCAAAACATATATTGGAAAAAATATTGTATGGGTTATAGTTGATCTCCTTATTATGTTTGAACACTTCATCTATATTTGAGTGGATTTACCTCTTCATTAGCTTGAAAGGATATATGTATAAAAAGAGATAAGATTTGTGGGAGTACGACATTCCATTATATATGATTAGTATCCAGGGATTGTCTCCTTGTTATGGTGAATTCTACTACAAGATCTGGATACAGAGATATGTGTCAGCACTTGTTATCATCCACAGACAGAGGAAAATTCTTAGAAAAAAATTCATACACTAAGAGACATGTTGAGATATATCTCTATGGGTTTCAAAGGTGGTTAGAATCAATACCAACTGTTGGTGAAATTTTCATACAACAATTTCATTCACTCTAGTATTTAGATGTATTCTTATGAATCCAAAAATGGAAATAATTGTAGATATAAATCATTCTAGGATAAAGCTAGAGAATTAAAGCTATTAAGACCTGATATTGTTTATGAAATTGTGGAAACAGTCATATCTATTCAACAACACATATGATCATATCATATTCAAAAAAAATTCGGCAAGAAAAAAATGAAAATAAATAGTGTTTCATGTTTGTCAAAAGTTATTTTTATGAATATCTCATTGGACGAGAGTAATGATATTTTAAAGGGAAAGTTGATCCCTAGTGATATCAATTATTTTGACAGTCTTCATCATTTTGGGAAGGTATATTAACGAATAGAGCTTCCACTGAATATATCTCAAGATCAAGATGTGTTCCAAGTTCACCTCATTAGAATGCAAATACATTAACCTTTAAATTTTCTAAACTCAGATGTTGTACCACTATAGAAAGATCATTCTTATAAAGAAAAATTGATAGAGATTCTAGAACATAGCGAAACTGTCACGTGAAACAAGGCCACTAAATTGGTTAATGTTTTTGGGTGGATCCTCCTCATTGAGGAAGATATATCCAAAAAATGGTTATTGTGAGGGAGATATAACATATTTTATTTATATCCATGTGATGAATGTTGGGGGATACATTCAGTTTAAGGGGGTATAATGTAACTCCAAGATGTTTTTATGATAAATTTTATTCATATAATCTTAAATATTTAATATATTTCATTACACACAATTTGGAGTATAAACGGTCGACAAGATTCTCATTATATAAAATGACCATTATATTATTTATAGTAGTTTAGTAGGAATAAATATTTCTATCTTTCGAAAATATATGGTGAATTAATTGGCTACCAATTATTTATGTAAAATACAATTCAATTAAATTTTTTTGTGTTTGTATTAATAAACTATGTGTATTAAAAATTTAAAATGAAATTAATGAAATATATATTTTATATATTTCATAATTTTATTTAATTTTAATTCACTTTATATTTCGGAGAAAGCATATGAATAAAATGTATTTGATGTGTAAGAACATTCAAAATGATAATTTTATTCCTTTTAATAGTAAACCCATTCTAAAATGATATTTGGGAAAATTAATTATTTTATATATGAAAAAATAAATATATATTTTTTGAATTGGGGTATAAAAATTAACATTAGATAATTTTTTTTATTTTTTTGTTAACAATCATGATTTTTTAAATAATAAAAATACAAAAAAAATTAATTGGAAACCAAAAATTTTCAATGATAGAATTTTTATATTAAAATTAAAATATATAATGGTTTTAATGTATATTTATAATGCAATTTTATTATCAAATATAATTTCTATCATCAACATTAATTTTACAGTTAACCAAAATGTAAAAACATTTAAATATTTTGAAACATTTTATCTATTATAACCTGAACTCTTTTTCAGAAAACAAGATTACTTTTCAATTAATTACTTTAAATTTAGTTTTTTAATTTTGAGAAATTGATTACATATTTGTAATTGTTATCTACAAATTATTTAAATCGATTAATTATATTTTTGGGAATTGTGAATAGTAAATAAGGTAATTTTTTTTAACACTATAAAATGGAAAATAATGTAATTATGGGTAAGAATACTATTATAAACATTCTTGAACACGTGTATTATTATCATTGTATGAGTTCTTTTAACCAAAATCATCCTTGGGATGAAATGGTGTCTATTGGAAGCCACTTTGATGAGATTATGACATTTAATACATTTTTACATGAAGAAAATATAAATATGAATCCTTATAATTTTAGTAACTATATCATATTTAAAATAAGGTTATACAAGAAGATAAATTTGATTAAAAATGGAAATATAAAATATAATTTTTTTTATTTATCATGATAATTTATTTGTAATTTTTAAAAAATAAATAATTACCTTCAAGACTTATATTTCACTAATACAGAAATTATTTAATTGATGAGAAATAATAAAAATAATAATTTTATAAAAAATATTAACAAATAAATTACCAAAGCAATTGAAAAAATATTATTAGTCAAGTATACCTCAACCATAACTATCAAAAAGTCTATTTATTAATCATTTGGATCCTTATTTAAGATATTTTGACAGTTATATTATTTTATTTAATGTGATATTGAAGTTGTCACATTCATGTTACCAAAATTATAACATTATTAATGAATGATTTTCCAAAATATAAATCAGACTATAAGTATTATTATAAAATCTATTATATTTATCTTCATATTTTTTTTATTTTTATGTAACAAATAAGTATATTAAATAATTACACAAAATAGATGTAGTTATTATTTTATTAATGGACACAACAAATCATTGGTATTAAATTTATTAAAATATATATATAATTTGGGATAATTAAAATTTGAAATTAATTTTCTAGAATACCTATACTTCTTAGGAATATAAAAAATAAGATGGTTCCATGTTAACATTATGGTCTTAATAATTTTAAAAAACTATCAATTGAATAATGATAGAATTGAATCTATTCTTTGTTTTATAATATAACTCTTTATTAAATTATTTAAATTTCATAAAACATTTTTATAATATATAATAATTATTATATAGATTGTAATAATCAATTTTATTTTTTTATTTATAATTTACATCAAATATGAAACTATTACACTATTTTAATATTTAAATATTTTTTACACTTATAATAATTTAAATTAAATAACTAAATTTTAATTAAACTATTAAGGAATAATTTTATAGAAATCATGTAAAAATGTTTTGGATTATGATATCCTATCCTTATATGATCTCTTCTTCGAAATTGGAAAATTTTAGAGGTTTTCGGTAGATTTTTACTTTATTATAAGTTATTATTTATGGAGATTCAAAAAGAGCCCGAAGCCTCAATTATAAAATGGAACCTCATTCCCCACCAATTGAGTACAATTTTATCCCTAAATATTTCCCATCCCAATCCCTTTCCTCTTCTAAATATCCCTTGTAAAATTATATAGGTTCTAGTCTTCCTTAAAGACCATCTCTACTGCTCTAAGAGAAGATTTAGTGGAAACATGTCAAAGAAGAGGTAATCTCCCCTACCAATTCTTTCAAAATTCATTATATATCTACTTCATGTTACTTTGTTTTAACATTATAAAGTAATAAATCCAATATCAATTATATATTGATATGTTATTATAATAATAAAACAACCTTATTCCACCATCTATCCACTCTATGAAAAATGAAATATCCCCGCATATGTACGTATGACTTACAGTTTCCACGTCATGGTGTACTCTGTTTTCACCACCACTCTATTTTTATGTGTATACTGATGGAAATAATAAATATTAATTATTATAATAAAATTATATTTTTTCAGAAATATTATACAAAATCCACTTCAAGAATATTTAATAATTATGCGAAAGATATCACTACATGTGCATACATAAAACCAACCGTCCCCACGATGCGATTAGATTAATATTACATGATATTTATTAATGTAATATTACATAAATTAATTCATTGAAAATTTATGATTCATTTTACAAAATATATTATTTTTTAAATGATATAACTATATCTAATGAATATGAACTGATTCGACAAAACTTGTGTAAAAATATAAAGAAGTTAATGCGAGATGGACATGTAGTAATATTACTAAAAAATAGATGATAATATGATCACATATAATATCATAAAAATCGAAAAGATTCATGAATTATTAAAATAGTTATATAAATAATTCTACAGAATTTTTGGGTACCTTCAATGGAAATTGGACCTCGGGTAAGGGAAAATGTTACAATCTCATTATTATCCGTGATTGTGTGTATGTAACTAATTACTAGAGTATATTCATCATCCTCATCCATGATTCAAAAATATGTATAATTTTTTTATTCTATAAATTTTTAATTCCATTTTTACCCATTAGTTAAAATTTATTTAACCTTATGTATGTAATCATTTGTCATTATTTGATATGAACTACTTTTTGACAATTTAAGAAAAAGGATAAGTTGAATTTTTTTAACTTATACAGCAAGAACATATTTTTATATATTAATAAAAAATTATTTAAATGTATATTACCCTTAAATTTTCATTTTTATTCTCAAATAAATCATTTCATTTCAAATATCATGTAATTTTGAGAAAATGAAATATTTTTTACGAAGAAAGTATGTTTCTCTCGAAAACTAACTTCAAGTGTTTAGTCTATATTTTTTTATATAATGGAATTATTTAATAGGGTTTTATTTCCAGAATAATATCCTTATTTTTCCTATGATTTATTATTTTTATTATGAAATGTTATTTATAAATTCTATTTGTTTTAAATGGATTTTGTTATGGTGCAATGATTTTTAATGAACCCATTTTACTCTATGGGTTAGGATGAATGGTATTAGTTTTTGTGGAACATATAAAAATTATTTCATTATGTGATGTGTATGAACAATAGATCGCTCAAATGAATCGGTTAAATATTAATGTATCATTATATAGACATTGATGGAATGGGAAATGCACTCTGTTTAGTAATATAGGTCTAGAACAAGGAATGATCTCATTTCAGTAATTTACATTGTCTGCTAACCAGGTTGTGGAAATGCGACTTTAATAATAGGAAATTATTTTTTATTCTGATGTGTATGCCACAAAATTTCATGTCTTATTTTATTACATTTGGGAATAATTTCATTAGTTCTTATGAACATTAATAATTTATCTCATCGAATGATATCACAATCTATCATATGCAAGATAAGATTTCCAAATATTATATTCTTATGTCTTATGATTATGATATGATTGATATCTCACATTAAACATAATTATTATTTGATATCATATTTTTATATGTTTCTTTTCTAAAGTTCATAAAGAAGGTTATTATATGAGATATGTCAAAACAGGGTGTGGTTATGATGAAATATATGGGAGACAATTAGGAGGCCTTATGAACCAGTTGTTTATTTTTCCCAGATTCTAAATACACTATACAGATTTGGTCCTATTATGGATTGGTTGTATTTTATTAACGAATATAAATAAAAATTCATGTAATAAAAATTTATTAAAATTGTGTTTCATTATATTTGGAACATCGTGTCTTACCATCCCCAAACATTCTATTATCAATCAGTTCCTTCATTGTCATACAATTCAACAATATTTTTAGTACCCTTATTCATTCATCATTTACCATGACCCTAATTAATTTTTTAAACAAAACAAGTTAGAAGAGAACACAACCCCTTATTCACAATTTTGTAAATCAATCAATAAAACACTATGATTGGATTTGGAAAACCACTCACTTTAATAAATCTATTCAAATCAACCTATAATCATGGGTTTTTCTATTTGAAAAAAAGGCCACATGACTTTGATTCAATTCAATTCCTTTTTATGTAGACCCCATTAAATTCCCAAAATATGTAAACCACATAAACTTCTAAAAACATATTTTTAAACCAATTATGAACTAACTTTTATGTACTTTGAGGTAAACACTTCCTTTTGAAAATTTCCCCCACTTCTAAAACATCATTTTCCTTTATTGGAAAACATAACTGAGGAAAATACCAAAAACACAAAACAATTTAAAAAACCAATTATAGATTTAATTGAATCAATCTTATAAAAATTTCAATTATAGATTTTACAATTTACATATTATGAATAGAACTGAAACCCATTTACCTTCATAAATTACCAATCTCATCGTTAACCAAATCATTTTATCATTTCCAAGGTATTAGTGTGCCCCTTTGGTAGACCTATATCATGTATCAACTCATAAATATCCCCATAAACACTAATGAAGGGTTTTAGAGATCAATAAAATTTCCCTGCTAACATTATTTGGTAAAAAATTCAAAAATATTGAATGGTAGAAAATCAGAACAACGACATACACATATAAAACTTTTTAATTATTAAAAGATGATTATCGACCACATACCTAATGCTAAAAAATTATTTATTTCACATCCATAAACATTTATTTGACCTAAATTGGTCAAAAACACTAATAATAGGAAAACCTTATAAAAAAGGTTTTACAGATTCAAAACTAGAGGAAAGATAACACTAATAATCATCCATAATATTTAAGGAAATAGAGTTAATGATATTCCAGGATCTTTCATTCCCAACCCACAACACTAAAAAATTCAATGAAATTAGCGAGAATAAACAATATAGGTTGGAGGGTATTCTCATTATTCAACACAAATATAAGGGACTAAATTTAGGATAAAATTTTGGGATACACAATAAATTTTGAGAGGGAAAAATTGTCTTGATCCCAGAGTTTAATAGCTTCATGGTTTCGAAAAATTATTTTCCAAACTATGTGCCAACCATGTCTCTACACCAGTCCAATTAGGGGGTCATGCCATATAGTTTTTATAGTGACAAACATCATTTGAAAAAAATGATGATCCCATGAACTATTACCTATCTAATGTGACACGACTTCACAAGTGTGTTGAAAGGCCCAAAAATTTGTTAACCATTACGACGTATGTGTCCTCATCTCTATCCGAGACAACCCCAAATAACATAATTATGGAGAATGGTTAACGTAAAAGTTCACAAACAATTACAATTGTACTCTTTAGATTATTCTCCAATTTTTTTTTTCATGATCCCTTGGAACATCCCTATGAAATTTCTTAATCCAATTGAACACTCCATAAAAAAATTAAATGGGGTAGGATTACTCGCGTGGTCAATATCTAATAATTTCATTATCTTATAATATATATTCCTTGAGCTAAATTACCCTGAAATACTAATACTATAAGAAAAAATTTTATTCGATTGTGCAAACCTATCAAATTATTTCCCCCAATAATCCTCATAAACATGGAATGGAATCAAAATTCTCAAACCAAAGAAACTATCATACCACAAATAATTTTCTCCAAAATGATTTACAATATGATCTCAATGATCCTGAAAGGATGCTTCAACCTCAAACCCATCATTGAACATAAAATCCCCATAATAAGTCATTGTTAGGATTTTCTATTTCACAACTCTTGTAAATTTCATTCATAGAAAAATAATTCCATAAATGAGTTAACCAACAAACTACCTACTTGATTTTCTCCACATGCACATTGGTCTGACATACATGAATACCAATTAACCCTATTCCAAATCACCAACGATTTTCCAAATCAGAGGACACCTCAAAGAACACAGAATAATCCAATCATGTTCGTTAAACTATATTATTCTTTGATTTAAATCCCAAAAACAAATTCCAAATCATAACAATTAAAACATAACTATGTCACAACCACTAACTCAATATATCTTCATACAAAACCTAGGACAACACACATTTACAAACCCTAATTTTGATATAGTTATCACCTGACCCCTTTATAACAAAAATTATGAAGGCTTTTACATTAGGATACCTACTAGGATTTATCTGATCCCCGCCTTAATCATGAGCATAAATTCACCCATTTCCATATTTTAGAACTTCTATAATCAAAATGGGGACACTTGAACCACAAACATTGTATTACATATAAATCATTAAAAACATTCCAAATACCCATACCCACACATTAAAATGACCAATAACTAACATTTTCATCTGTAATTTATATTAAAACCACTGGGAAAGTGTGAAAATTCTCCATACCTAGAAAAACTATGGACATATTTTATTTTCCTCAATGTTCTCTTCAATTCCAAAATATAAATTATCAATTCAAACATCATGAAATCTTTTATCATAACTAAACACAACCATCCATTTTTACCATGAAATAATTGAGCATACTTAGCTTACTATCATCATGAACAACCAACTCCAACTATTTACATCTTACTAATTTATATGGCCATGATGCCTCATCAATTAAGGTATTCCACCACCATCTGAGTGAATCTATAGGAATATATCAATGTATTCTTGTCAAAATACACTATAAGCATCCCATGTTCCCCAAACCATATTCATTATGAAATGAACCCATTGAAAGTTATTCCACACACACTCTCATAATGATTTTACATCCATCTTGAGCTCAAAGCCAATGATCAGATCAATCAACCACTACACTGAATGCCCACATGCCATTCTTGAAGGAAAAAAACAAGGACCTCTCTAGTTTATTATTAGAATACCAATTAAACCACATACAACCAATGGTTTTGTCTACTCATATATGCCTAACATATTATACACCACATTTTCAGTGTCTTTGTCACCCCTAGACCCATGAAATTACAACCATTTCTTCCATTCCTAAACCACAACTGAACCAAAGATGTAATTGTGGAAAAACTTCTATCACTTTAGAAAAATACTACACATCCACCATAATCTATTAACTTTCTCTGATAACAACACTCATTGTATTTTCCAACTCCAAATCAATTATTAGGGCCATACTCACATCCTAGTGATAATTCACCCCCATATTTCAGGTTCCCTCACACTGCCCTATTAATGTGACCAAATAGAGTTTATTTATCCGAACAATAGAAACTCCATTAACTAGAATTAAAAATATATAATTATCTCTTTATGTATCCAAGATGATCTTAAGATGTTCTAAATGATCTTTCATGAGTGTGTATGTAAACCAATATTTCATTGACAAATAAAACCATAATCGACCAGTTCATTATGTCAAATCTTAATACAATAACACATTAACCAATCCAAGGAATAGATATTTCTCACCCGAATGCATGTGAAAACAAAAAATCCATCAACAATCAAGATTTATTTTCTTTCCAAAATTCACTACTTCATTTAAACTCTATACCATGAATATGATACCCAACCTTCTCTTTGGCAAATCTTCCACTACACCACTCAACCTCTTCTATCATGAACCTATGGGATAAAAATAGAAACATGATAATCCATGAAATCTATCAGAAACCATATATTCTTATGAATAACTAGTTCGTCCCACATTGATTACTGAGAAATGGATTATTCATACTCCTGATCCACCTATTCCCATATCCCAGGAGGAATCAAACATCTCTAGCATGTTCACAAAATAATTTCCAATTATCAATTGTCTAGATCATTGTACATCATACGATCATCCAAATAAACTAAATCTGGACACCATAAGTTACAATAAAATAGTTCAAGGACCAATTTCCCACGTAAACAACCAATTATTCTTGCAGGTCTGTTATACAAATTGTATTTGTAGCATCCCCGATATTGTCACCCACAAAAACCAATATTGTTACCACATACTATATCCGACCACAGGATAACCCATTAACTAATAATCATTATACCACATAATAAATTCCCATAGCACATACAAAAAATTTTCATTATCATTTCTCTAATTAGTTGATGGCACAATAATATGTCCAGGCATCAGAATGATTTTTCCACTCACAACTGGACTTCAATCCAACCCAAATTAGTCCAGGATCTTCACATATAATGAATGAATGTCTTAACAACTACTTTATCAAAAAAATAGATCACATCCAGAATGAATTGAATCAACCACCTGCAAATCATTCTTTCATCACATTGAAAACCTCCCACAACACTAGGATAATCTCCTTAAATGTTACCCTTAGTTTCCCATGATCGATAACTCATTGAAAAAACATGAGATTCATTCAAAAATCCAATATAATTTGCAAATATATATATATATATATATTATAAAAAGATATTACTCATGGGTGGAAATAACTACCCTATTCTGAAACACATGATAACTTATTCACCAAATAATCCAGTTATTCTAGCTCCATCACCTGTATATAAACAAACACAATAATGGAACAGTGAGAAAAAAACTATTCCATGGTCCAATAAACATCCATCTAGGACATAAATTCATGATGGTTACTATATCCACGTTAAATATAAATACCATAAAACCACACAATCATAGATAAATATATGACCTAATAATATATATCATTCTATCCAATAAATTTAAACACACCAAGGCCTCAGACTCATGATCAATGTTATTAGAACCCTAGAACATTGGGATCCAAGTCTCCCTTATGTAGGGTAAACAAAGAGAAAAATTGATTCTCACCACTGATGTATCTAATGGAAACATTATCTTTCAATTCCATCATTTTATTTAACCATAACTGTGTTAAAACACAAAAATCAACACTTCAAAAACATTTTATTTCCAAAAAAATTTCAAAAATATCATCTTAATTAAATTTAATTTTTCCAAAAACATTCATAAAAAACATTTCAATGTTTGATAAATAGGTATATGTCTCAAATTAAAATGTACTCTACCAAAATATAAATCCAATGGAATTACCAATAATTGGAAACATACAGAGGAACTATTATTCCAATGTCCCTATAGTGACAACTAAACACATTAATCCTCTATTTCAATATAGGATATGTGAAAAAAAACAAATTATATCAGTATAATAACATCAATTTTCACCCCATAAAGTGGAAATATCAATCAATGGAAACTTCGCAACATCAATTCCCACCCATGGAATCATGTAGTTTTTCTAGTTTATAGTGTTGGAGGCACCCATCAACGAGCTCATTACCAATATACAATGTTATCCTAGTATCCTATATACCATTCACAAAAAGTAAGACAAAATCTACCACCTCTATTATATATTCTAATATATTGACATCGGTTGCACTTAAATCGATGCTCCAATATGGTGCACCATATTACCTCAAGTGCACCTCCCAAAACGATAATGACTTAAGATTAGTAGCACTGTACTAAAGGAAAACATTCAAGATTATAAACACTTGTCATAGTAAAATGTCAATAGAATTAATATCAATAAATATAATGTCACGCCAAAACTATAAATGGAAAACATATGGAATGAGATAATAGGTTACCAAATAACACATGATATATTAATATGATGAATAAAATACATGTCAGGAAGTCATACAAATAAAATATCCAATACAAAAACCATAAAAGGCCATGAACATATTCATGAGTCCCAATCTAGTATCAACATCCCATACTACAACCCATCATCCCAAGCATAATCCAACCACCTGTTTCTTGTCCTGAATGTCAACATGAAAATAAATAGAATATTCTTGGGTACTTGAGTCACATGGTAGCTCGAGTAATGTCTATGTAATTCTATGTAAGACACCACCAAAAATTTCTAAAATAATAAAAATTATGAATGAATTGTATTTATTAAAATGGAGATGCACTAAATAAAAAAGGCTACAAAATTAATATGTTTTTTAATTATGAATTTATTAACAATCCATTAACCAACATGGTAATTTATTTTTATTCATAAGGGGAATTAATTTATCCTTTACATAACTAATTCTAAATTGGTGGTTTTGTCTTTGAAAAAATTTATTACATTGTATAGGTCACATGCCATGGGATAAGAAGCATTAATCAAATATCTAACTGCTATTAGAAATTCCCTAAATGACAATCTTAGAAACCATTTGAAATACTATGCATATACCCCAAGGGATTGTATAATCATTACATACTCTAAACCATAGGGTTCACTGTGTTGAATGGTGATTCATTATAGCCCACCCAAAACCTAGGAGAAGATCATCAATCAAATATCGCAAAATAATATGTTATTATTTAAAAAACAAGGAGCATTATTCCCTGAATCGAACCATGATTTGACCTATCCTGTCTAACCATCCCTAACCATTACATTATCACTCATTTTATTCATTATCACATCATTAATCCGTGAAGTCAATTAAATATCATTTACCATGGCACCAATATACATTTAATACAAAACATGTGAAAATAACACCCTTCCCCTTTTTGACATTTTCATTAAAAACCACATAAATCAGCTCGAGAGGATTAAAAATACCCTAAAAAATTAAAAGCTCCCCAAAATAGCTATAGAAATCTGACTTTATCTTTAAAAAAATGATAATGTCCATAACTTCCATTCAATTCACTTATAATATGACACCATGTCATTTTCCTAAGGGTTAAAATGTAAAAACAATTAATAACATTATTTCAAATCTATTAAAACCCCCTATTAAATTATTTGATGCCATAACATATATTTTATAACATTAACCAGTTATATAATGTCATTTTTTTACAAAAAACCATAACATGGTAAATATTAAAAACACATCATGTAATCAATTTTAAATTACTCGATGGAATATAAAAATGTGGAATATAAAAATTTCAATTCTCACATTTCCAATTACCATATGAAGAATTGAATTTCAACCCATTTAGCCTCAAAAATTTTCTATATCATCATTAAAGAAACATTTCATCATTTTTATGGTATTGGATGACCCCTTGGGTATACATAAATCTAGTGTGAGATCATCAACGGACCCAACGAGGTCCTTGAATTCTTTCACACCATAATATCCAAACTAATTTTCATTATATTGTAAAATATAACAAAATGTGTCAAGCAAGTAAATTGAATAGTTGCATATATCTATAAAAAAATAGGACTACTAGAATGATCATATATATTTGTTATCTCATTTCTTAATTGATTACATTCCTAAACACTACACTTCATTCACAATAAAAAAACATCAAATAGTATGACAAGGAAAACATGGGAGAAATAATGGTTTAGTTATTTAGAGAGTGATAAAACAATTCAGGAAGCCTCTTGTAGAAATAAAAGGATACATAGACAAATGATTAAATTGATCATCAATTCATAAATAATATAACTCTACATGCCTATTAAATAAGAGAGAAAAATATATGGTGGTGGTGGTACTCTAGGTTTATCAAACAATATGTAGGGGGGTGAAATGTGGAAGAATATTCATAGATAACATAGAACCCAAGAGGGAAAAAATTATTTTCACACTTTTTATTATGTTTCCCATTTATTTCAACAGTAAATCAAAACATAAAAATGCATTTTCTCTCTATCAAAGAGTATCCAAGGCCGAAAAATCTTAATGGCCACCCACATGGTTTTGGAAAAAGAATTCATATCTTGTGTGCCTGCCTTTAACCAAGGGGAAATGTTAAACAAGTGTTTCAGAAGGATCACACAGTATACTAATCTAAGGGAGAAATTTTATCATCTATATTCCAAGAACCCACCTTCATGCATGGTTATGATTTATGTTTAAACTATCCATGATACAACTGTGCAACTTGAATGGTTTCTCTAATTTTCCAAAATATTAATTCATGAACTCCTATTACTCCTCCAAGATCATTATGACTCCTTGTAAACAATATATAAAAAATAAAATGGGGGAATTCGTAAACTCTGGGTGATGATCTTATAATATTTTTCTATATTATATGGTGATGAAATTCAATTTAATTAAATGTGATAATACTGGGATTAAATTTTAATACTGTCATGAGGTAAGAGTTTTATGTTACAACATTGATATTTACGATGATTGATTATTGTTAATTTTATGATGATGAAATTATATGATATCTATCTCCCAAATATTTTTTAATTTATACTTCTAATGTTATATATATATATATATATTTCCCATGAATTATTACTCAGTAGGAACTCATGGGACTAAATTTTTTATGGAACACCAATATTATTTCTCTCTTTGGCTAACAATTATATTAGTAATGACCAAATTATCTCTAGAATATTTCTAAGAAATATTAAAATTATATTAAAAAATTAAAATAATTGTTTTTAAACATTTTTAACTTCATAAAATATATTAAAATTTGTTATTCTTTTAATATTACAAATGATGTAGTTTTGATATTTTTGAAAATATGAAAGGTTATAGTATTTTTACATATAACATAAGAACAAATTTCTACACAATAATGAATACACTTTTCATTGAATATATTTATGTATGTTTAATTGATTCATTTTATGGAAACAAACTCTTTAATATATTTATATTTTTTTGGTAATAAATAATATATTTCAAAATTAATTTTATAGCTCAATAGATTTTATACTGACATTCTAAAGGTATTTTCATTTAATATAACATCATTAGATGTTTTTTATTATTTACTTGTTATATTATTCATTGTTATAATCATTATTTTATATATATATGGTTTATGAATATGATGATGAAATTTTTATGAAATGTGAATCATTTCCATTGTCTATGATATGATTAAAGTATTAATGTTTCATGATATGGTTATACATATGTGTAGTTTTGATTATGTGATGTGTGGTCTCAGATTTATATGGCCCACCAATGGATTCCATACTGGTAGATATCTCAAGAGATAATTAGGATAAGGATAGAGAGTGAACCAGTTCAGCATGTGAGTTCTTTCTAATAATATAGAATTTGGAGTGAACCAAACTATGTAAATAGTGGAATGGGGTGTAAACCCATTTAAATATAATATTCATAGAATAAAAACTTATGTACATAAATAATTTTCTATTCTTTTTCTTTTTCTAAAAACACAATATTTATTCTAATGTGATATTATCATGGATCATGAATTACTATTGATGATTCAACACTCTTTTGACTTATTTATTTTTAGATAGAAACAGTTTATGTGTTTTGGTATTGATGATAATTGACAGAATATGTATGATTATTATATGCCATGATCATGTTATATTAACCCTATTATAATATTGTGAACACTAATGATAATTAATTGATATATATTATATTTAAACATATTGAATATATGAGATCACCAGTTATATTTTTCCCTTCACCAATTTATATAGAATAGTTTTGTGTATGATATGTCAATGAAGTGTAATTGTTGTAATGAACATAATGGAAAATGATGTTGATGTTTTATTTTACAATTTCATAAAATAAAAATACTCTATGTAAAATAATCCTTTATAGTATTAGGATAAACTTATTGATATGCAATTAATATTACTCTATTATGGTGTACTATTTTTGAATGAAAGGAATGGTTTACAATATTATTTTTTATAGATAGTTTTAGACACTATTGGATACTAGGATGATGAAATATTAACGAGAAACCTTATGATAATTTTATGTATCTGTGAACATTATATGTTACAAATAAATTATAGTGTTTGGTTTTCACATAACACATCCCTTTCCGGAAAATACATGTGGACATGATTGTGGAACAAATTTATCGTGGGGGTAATAAACTTTGATTGTGTTTTTTACTATATCTCAACCATTATTCTATTTCATGGTGAATTAGCCTTTACATCAGGCCTGGATTGAATCTCCTATCGGAAATTCTTTGAAAAAATAATGTTGTCTTTATTAGACTTTATTAGGGATTTTGGAAAATAAGAAAAATGGATGTCTTGGGTTAAATATAAGGTTTCAAAGATTTAAATGATGGTTTCATGATTTTGAAGTCCTTTAGATGGGTTTAATGAATATATGATATCAAATAATTATTATTTTTTCTCTTAAAATTCATTCTGTTATCAATTAATGGATGGAAATAGAAGAGAACATTTACACATTTAATATTATGGATAATGAAATTATTTACCCGCTATGAAACTGAATGATATAGAATATTGAATGAAAATTCATATTTTTTATTTTTAGAGAACATTTTATTGGAATGAATCTTGAAGAGGTTCCAAATGAGTAAAGGAATATTTTTACTATTTATCCTTTCATTAAGAATAATCCACCTACATTTAGATATTCTACTGAAACACTAATTAATAAGAATTATATCAATACCATTGAAGTGATATTTTATATTCTCTAGTTCTAAAAGCATTAAATGGTTATTGTAGATATCTATCTTTTGTATAATGAATTGGATCATTAATTTAGTCTTTTAAATAATATGACGGAACCCGAAGAAATTGAATCCATGGTGTGGAAATAATTAAAGCATTATTTTCAAAATATATTTTCCCAATACTTTTTATATGATATTGGATATGTAATTTTATGATATTAAACATATGTATTGCAACTCCATTAGTATGTACAATTAAAATTTTACAAGGTTTGAGATTTTGTCTAAAGGTATAACCCATTAATTGGAATAAATAATATGTCAATCTCAAAGTATTTTAAAACCTATTATTCAATGATCTATACACATAAGAGACCCCCATATCATGGAATAGTTAATTTGATGTGAAATAAATGTGGAAAAGTATAATGGATTTAACCATAAATTTCTTGATCCTAATGGGTTGATATAGAAGGAATTCAAAAATAAATTATATCAACCAAAAACATGTAGTTCATAATATGAGTTATTAATTATTCATGAAGTGTGGGAAAAAATATTTGAAGAAATTTTCTTATGGTGATTTCAAGAATTCAATAATTATTACATTAGATGGTGTATGGGAATTATTCAAACCAATGGATGAAGTTTTAGGATAATAACGATGATCCATGTTAGCAACCTCTTATTCCTGGAGGAATAGGTAAATATCTCATGATCACTAATAAAATTTTATTTTAATGATAATAAAGTGAACAATGATATTATTATACTAAAATATACAACCACTATTATAATATTTTATTTTTTAACAATTATTATCTATTTAATTATTTTCGTAACGTTACCACATTATATTCTCTATAATTATATGTTGAATTAGAAGTAAAACTCCAAATAGTAAAATTCTTGAACCTCATGTCCATGATTCCCATCTTATTGAATTTTTTGTGAATGTTTCCAATACTATATTTTTATTCTTAACTTAATTTATTTGTATATGATTTTTGGAAAGGATTTATTCTCATTATATATATATATCCCATATCCATTTTCAGAGACGATAAGTAAACATTGAAATTCTAAAATAGCTTATGATTATCTATCTGTATGAGGAAAAATTTGAATATCCAATGGTAATTATAAACATTTAATTCTTCATGATTTCAATTCAAATGGGATATTTATTTTATATGGTTGGGTCAAAACTCAACAACAATTTTATACCAATTTTGTGGGATGTTTCTGAAAACTTTCATTAATAGAAACCTAGTCATTATTAAAATCAAGATGTTGATTATTCAATAAATCTAATTAACATTACTAAACCTATTTCAAAGAAACTATATAGAGTGGAACCAATTGATTTATATGATTTTACACAAAAACTCATGGTGAATCTTGATAAGAAATTCATTTTTTCACCTACATCACCATATGTTACTGATGCATTTTTTAGGAATCAATATGGACCAATGTGACTATAAATTGAATATAGGGATCATTAAAAGGTCCCAATAAATAATATATATCATCTTCCGTAAATTAATAAATTTGTATTGGACATATTATGAATCTAAAAATATGTTTCCATGATTGATCTTTGATCTAGATACTATTAGTTGGAGTTCAAAAGTAAAAATGTAACCATAACCACTATCGATTAAATGTATGGACACTATGATTTTATAGTGATGAAAATTTGTATTATTAATCTCTATATATCATTATGGATTTAATGGAATGTGTTATTAGGAATTTCCTTGGTTATATTTTTGTATTATACATAATATTTTATCACATATATTCCATGTGCATGGAAGAACAAAAAGATCTAAAGGAAGGGAACAATGTATGAAAATTTTACTGAATGTGAATTTGGGAAATATAGATAGACTCTTTATGGTTATATACACTTATGAAAAGGTATATTGGTGGATAAATAAAATATAAAAGTTATTAACCATTGGAACAGAATGACCACTATAAATTAGATCTGTAGATATAATGGGTTAGATGGATATTGCTAGTTATTTGGGAACAATTTCTCATAAATGGTTAATCCACTAGATATTTTAACTCGAAACAGGGTTATGATGTCTATACTGATTAATATAAAGAATATATCATAGGAATTAAAGAAATTATTAGTTTTTGAACATGTAATAACACTATTTTAATGAATAGTAATATTTTTTATCTAAAATAATCAGTGAAATAATGGATTGGGGGTCTTCATAAATAAAATTATTTTTGTTATAGATTATATCACATGACAATTGAATGTTTTCCTAAAACATGTTTTTATTTTTTTTCATGGTTATTCATTTCATTCAATATCATGTAAAATTATCTTTTTTAGGGATGGGTGTGACATAAATGATGATCATTAAATTTAAATGTATATATTTTGAAAATTAAAGGGTTTAATATGCACTGGATATGATGGTTAGAGTTGATCAATTATAATATATTTTAAATAAATTAAAAAACCAAAAAATTAAAATATGGGAATGATTCTTTATATTGAGAGGGTGATTTCCCATTATCCACGATGAGGATCACAAATGGTTATATATTTTATGGAAAAAAAAATGTTCGACATTGAAATAAATAAATAATTTTCAGAATATTATACTTCTTAAATTAATGTTTAACAATCAATATAAGTTATATTTAATGAGTTTCAAAGGGAGGATATACAGATATAATGTATGGAAAAAAATTTTATAAGTTCAACCATGATTGTGATTGAATGATAAGGACCTAAAAGGATCTATTTGTCATGTCAACAATGGAATTGATGATATTTTTATTGTTATAAGATCATATCTTATCATTCTCTATTCATCGTTGATGTAAAAAGACGTATTGAGACCCAAAAGAGTATTTATCATCGAAAAATATGAAGATGGATATTGAAAAATATGTATATTAGTTATTAGTATGAAATTATCTTATGTCTAATAAATATATTTATATGGGAATGTTAAAACCATTATCCATAAAATAATTGTAATGGGAAAAATAACCATGTATCTTGTCATCAAACTCTATAAAACATATAAATTATATAATTGTATTTTGAATTTAGTTTAGAACCGTAAAAGTTTACTAGCTTTCTTTCTTATCATGAATATTTTTATCGTGATAAAATTTCTAGGATATAACATAAAGATGACGTAAGGATACATCGAGCACCATATTTTATTATGTATCATTGATTTTATTGGTTTACCTTGATGTTCTGTGTAGGTCTTTATCATAATATAGATATCTTTTTATATTAGTATTTTGTTTCATCCATAGAAATAGGTCCAGTATAAGTTGATCATGTAAACCCTGAATGATATGTTGATATATTTTTCCTAATATTTTAATGGTGGTTGGGATCAGATCCTTTATCTAATTTAATTCTATTATAAAAATATCTTTCAATATTGAATTTAGATGGGTTCTAATGAATCCCTATATGGAATGTAGTGTGAAAAAAAACATATTGGGGAAATGTTTTAGAATATAATTTATTGGGACAAAATATAGTAGATGAAATTGATAAAAAGTTAATATAGTAACCAAATATTTTCATACAAAAATATCACATTCCATTAACATTTCATTATTTTTTGATGAAGGAAATGAAGAGAAAAAAATTGTGTGTGGGATATTGTAATGGAGGAAAAGTGAGTCTCATTATATATGTACACACCTCTTCGAGGAAGGGTGCCAAAGTTAAAAAACATATTGAGGGGTTATTCCTAAGAATCCATAGAAGTCAATTAGTCAGCCACATGATTTCCCCTGAACCACTTATGTAGTTACTCTTTACCATTATAGGGAAGGTACAAGAACTTATGAATCAAGTTGAATATTTTACCAGGAGATATATAATTCCCTTTAAAGGGGATGCATTTTTATACTATATCCACTATTTTGAATGAGGTTTTCCTTTAGTGTCACAGTAGTAGACCATTAAGCATGGCCCCAACTTCTTCCCATAAGACTTTTCCATGACCATAAAAATGGATAATGGAAAAAAACTCAAACTAGTTTATTCCTTAACACCCCCTCCCTATATGCCTCCATAGAGACAATATCTATAAATATTATGTTTGATGCCATGGTGGTTAGAGTTACGGCACACCAAATGTCACATATTCTAAAATGTGGTCAGTTCCGACGGGAGCCTTCTGACTACGTATCAGCTGAGAGATCGAGGCTGAACATGGATCCTCAAAAGGAATTTAAATCCTATAATGAGGAATATTACCCTCCCCAACATTGACATTCCTTGTAGATAAGGGAATATCGATTTAAAATGATAGTGTGAATTCCAAATTCACCAGGAACCAGTTCCATTTAGGATTATCCAAGGATTCTCATCTTGTTTTTTCCTTCTCATACCAGAAAATATATGTTGAGGAAACTCCCGAAATGAACTCCACCACCCCATTAATGATTGTTAAAATTCAAATTAATCAAAAAAACCTCACATTCACACTGAAATAATAGATTCATCATTTTCTTCTTCTTTGGAATGATGCAACTAGAACACTTGGAGGGTATTTGGAAAAACATTCCCTTAACATCCACATACATATTTAATTAAATGTGTTAGGTTATCTAAATACAAAAACAAAACATATCATTAATGAAAATTCAGTAAAAACTACTTACCCATACATCAATCAGAGTATAGGATTGCATCATCTTTTTATAGGCCTTATCAGTTAAAATTCATTGATTTGAAGCCTGTGAATATACACTACTTAAGAAAATCATCCAATGTAATACTGTTAAATACTTTTTTGGGTAAGGATGACAATTTTTTAGATGAAGGAGGTATATGATCTAGAATGTTTGACGTATTTTTTGAGCATGTGGGATCATGGATAACCACAAACCATATCATCCAAGATAGAGTCGCAATAGATGATATATCCACATCAAATAACCCACCGAGTATGTTTTTAGATAATCGAGATGTGGCCACACAATGAGATACATAAATATGTATGGGTGTTAGATTTAATCTCTTATATTGTATACATTTTTATGATATATGATCCTAAACCAAAGGGATATCCCCTCAATAGCATCCCATTCTAGATTTCCCTATAGAAAGTACATATCCTCTCACTGATTCTCCATGTTGATATCCCCTATGTTCCACAGGTCTAAAAAGACCATTCTAGGTGGATGAATGAAATAATCCCTCCCCATGATCATCACAAGTTAATGAGTTTAAGAGGCTCTCAATAACATTTATTATCATCTTGGTTATGTGGATAATATGATAGTATATTCATGTATATTGAAGATAGTACATAGTTTAAAAGGGTAATGATTCCGAAAAATGACTAAAATGCTCTATATTATTTCTACTAAAAGGGGTAATATTATAAACCACAACAAGTATGTTTCTAACTCAGACTCTACCAAGGGAAATTGGTATAACCAAATAAACAATAGGGATTCTATTTTCCTGAATACCAAATGTGGATTCACTAATATTTCATCATATTTCAAAACAAGAAGTTAAAAAATCACATAATATTTTTGCTAGTTAATTATTTTACCACTATATATGGTGTAATATTCAAGGATTTCATCGATGCATAAGACTGAAGAGATATGGACATTGATAAATAATTCAAAATCATCAAAAAAATATAAGGGGGTACCCTATTAAAATGATATCCATATTGATATGAATTAATGAATCCATGAAGCATATATGAGGAAATGTTTCTATTAGTGGATCCCGAAACTAGATGAAGATGATGTAGGATATGGGGATTCATTATTGTAGACCCCTAAATAATTATAGGAACCCACATTTCCTTCCAATAAAAAATATGTTGAACCCACATAAGCTATAACACTAAAACAACAAGTCAAAAACCAATTCAGAGAACTCCATGCACCTCATGTCCTGATGGAGAAAATTTTATTATAGGTAGTCATATTACTTATCTATGTCCACCTTCATAACAATGTTATAACCCAACACCATCCTAGTTTTTTTCTCCAATAATCTCTTGTGCAATATCCACTAAGCAATTGATATACCTTCCGTGGATAAATTCATGTTGGTCAAACAAGACCTTGAAATGGATATACAGAGAGGCTATGGTATTGATGATAGAGGCCAACACCTCTTATAAACTGTTTGACATTCTTATGGAATGAATATAATTGATGGAGGTGGGGTCATTCACTTTCGATATGGGTAGTATATCCATGGAACAATTATCCTTGGGATGAGGACCTCTATAGAGGAATTGTTGAATATATTTGACAAGAACATTTTTTATAATATTCGTAGTCATAATATTCAATAAACCCATGATTCCTTCTATACATGGCTCAATTTCATGGAATAGATGTATAATAGAGTGTAAAAACTGCTTCTCCTCCATAATGTTTCTTTAGAGGTCATTGAAATGGTATGAGATCACCCACATCACCAGAACAATTATGTTGCACTAGATGTAGGTCTAACTGCTAGATATACAATGATTATAACATCATAATAATGAAATGAAATTAGAATCTACCATAATACCCATCACATTGCATCACTAGTATATTTTTTTTATTGCCAAAATAAATAAGCATACACATGATGTTTTTCCTTCTTGAACACAAGGATGAAATTTGGGTTATGATCACATTCTCTAATCTGGGATGCTCGAGACAGTTCATGAAGGTATCTATTTTTTATAGTATCATATAGTTAAAATGTTCCATTTTAATCTCTATATAAAAAATATCATCATTCCATGCCTTCTACAGATTGGAATCATCACTCAATACAAACCTTTTAATGGATTCTTTGATTGGAAAAATAAAGGGGTAAGAATAGGACCCAAATGTGCGATCATGTTTTAGGTGATGTAGTTTGTGGTGAGAGCGTATCATAAATCCTCCATAGATTTTTATCTCTAATACTATAACACCACTATGGCGAAGCAAGGTTGGTGAGGACAGCTGTTGGAGAAGATAAAATAAATTCCACTAGTATTTCCCTATATGAGATGGATTATAAGGGGGTAGTGATATTAAATTTCATGAAATAAGAGAATAGGGAATGCATTATAGAAGGAAGAGAAATATAGGATTCCATCAAAACACTATTTTGACCAGCCCCACATTTTACACTTTCATCTATGGTTATTACACCAAGTATACTCATCTCCAATATAGCCCAAGTCCAGAGGGGTCTTCTGAGCTTTTTAAAGGATCATAATGAGAAACTTTCATTCTGAGAACGATATCTTCTAATTTTTTTTCAAAGACTTAATAATTATTAGGTCAAAGTCTCCCCATATAAATTCTACATCATCAATTTTGATGGATTTAAGGTCAATCCATAGATGGTATCAAAAAAAGCTTCACACTTTAAAAAAATGGAAGAAAACAAACAACACATATTCTCAGCTTCAACACTAACAGATAAATTTTGATCAGACACCTCCATCATCTAAATTGTTATAGTGGACATCCAAAAAACAAGATATGTTGATTCACAAACTCTCCATTCATAGAGTTTCAAATTCCAATCCTTTTTGACAACTGCATGAACTTAGCTGGATTTTTTTTCATTTCAAGGAAACCCAAAATAGAAACTCTATTTTTTGAAACCTTATTAGAGTAGAAGTATATTTTTACCATTTCTCTAATATCTTGGCCATTACAAATGATCACAAATAATATTATTCATGTATGCACCCAGAACTCCCCCAAGGCATTGGATGCTTTCTTCATTGAATTCTAAAATAATATTCATATGTATAGCTATAGATCATGTTAATACTAATATTGTGTAAGTTACTAGTATATTGCAAAACTGAGGCACCTCCTACGAATCCCCACATATGATATGAGAACTCATATAGGTCACAAGTAGGGTAAAAGATATTTCCAGCATAAAAATAATGTATTGTATTTATTCGATAATGTAAAATTGGAGGGTGAAGGGAAACATAATTAATGGAGGGAGGAAATATAAGAGATAAATAGTGATAATACTTTTTCCCTTTAGATGTGAAACATAAATACATAGATTATTTTGGAAGAGGGATTGATTCCAGGGTAGTGGGGGGGATGGTGATATATGGGATGAGGAACATGTATGGGGATAATGGGTCAGTGCTCATCTTTCTTGATGAGAATTAATAGAGAGATATTGATAGAATGAGGATGATGCGCACAGTCACATCTTGCCTCACAGATCACCAAAAATGATTAGTTTGAATGATGAGATGATACATTTACCAAGGAGGGAGATACGTATCTATCCATATGACTCTCCTTTCACTGTGATGTGTGATGGGAAGTTGTCTTTCATTTTTTGACACTAAATGGTTGACCATAGGACAAAATGTATAATAGAAAAGTGATACTTGATTAAGTAAGCATTTCATCCATTCCACTGATTCTTCAACATGATACAATATCTGCATCTATAGAGGATATATTAGATCCATGTAGATTCAAATACAGTCCACCAAATAGTATTGAAGATATAGGGTACAATCATCTGTCCATATAAACTTGTTGGGTAAGTATCATGTCATCCATAAAAATTCATGTTACCATAAGGGAAGAAAGAGAATGATAATCTTAACCAACTAAATTGATAAGGGTACTCAAATCTCTAATAAATTTCAATAAACAATAAATTTTGGGGAAAATTATAATGGCTGATCATTTGGGGGCTCCAATCCCTTCTTTGAAGATATCCTCTCAAGAATCCATAATGATGTGGTAATATTTCTTATATAACATTGGGATTATTTCTTAGTGATTCATGTTACAATATAATATAATTTTATTGAAGATACCGAACAAAATATTACACACAATTAACTATACCACTAAGGATCACTTGAGAAGTATCAACGCTTCTATAAAATATTATTTCAAAAAGGTGAGAACTGGATTCATATTCTCCAATTAATCCTATAGGGATAAAAACTAAACTAACAGGAATGTGGGAGAAGAAATTTGTTCACCAAGGGGGTGACATAGAGGATAACATCCTTTATAGATACCCATTTATGGAAACGTCACTCCACCTGATGTTGATAAAAAAAATAGTGTATCCACTATAACATTACCTGAATCCTCTATGAAAAGATGGTACATCATCACCTATTCCACCAAAGAATATGTTCCCGATAAAATTTTTATAATTGATAGAGTAAGTGAAGTAGCATTTATAGAATTAATTTTCTGATATTTCAATTCCAATCTTTAAGATCACTTGAATATCAGATATTTTATAATAATATTGAATATATTTAAAAACAAATTCTTAATAGCAATAATAGTTTAGTGTATTTTAATATTAGAAAAACAATATTCTTATTTCATGAAATACCATTAACATCTCTCTCAATGATCATAACACATAGTATTCCACTTTGTCTTATCCTAGCTAATACATTTTTCATAACATTTGGAATGAAACATAAGAAGGGGTGATATTAACTTCTCAATATGGGTAAACATAATAGATACCAATCATGATCATATAATGTTTATGAAAATAATAAGTGTATATTGAAATGAAAAATACATATAATTTTTATTCAAATCCTATCATAGATCATAAACACTATTAATAGAAGAAAACATTGTTAATTTTGAAAACAAGGCCCATAAGAGTGAGAAATAATCATAAATATATCATGAATCATAATACAATGTCACAAAAGTGTTCCAACAACATAAATATATAACACCCCATCATATATCCAAGTTATATTCCACGACCATCAATATAGTAGATCATGAATTATTACCAGTTTCCTGTTATGGAACATAAAACCCCTTTTTCCATTTTGGATCATGATGATCCTATTTCCCACAGTGGATAAAGACTCACCTCTTTCCCATTATAGATCATCCGTAATGAATTTTTACACATTATTATCAAACAAAATATAAATATATACCCAACCTATTGGAGGGTGATATATGTACCACCCATCATATAATGATAATTATACATATGTATACCACTAGATATTCAAAACATTATCATATTGGAATCCATGAAGAAAATTGATCTCCCAATCATTTCATCATAACATATGATATGGAAAGGAACCCGTTCTTATAACTATTAAACATTTCAAAAAAATAATAAACTATGAAAAAAGAAGGTTTCATAAGAATTTCCTCCCTGAGTAAGCTGTGGAAGAGAAGTTTGTTTCAAAAACATCATTCCATCATATACCAAAACAATTGTGAGAAATAATATGATTTTTTTCCAACGATCATATCCTAAATAAGGAATATGTAACATCAACAAATTTCATGAATGGAAGAAATATTATTATGATAATATATTTGGGACTTTTATTATATAAATTAACTCTCATTGAAAATCCCGTTTCTTTAATATAAATTATTAAAACATTTTGGAAACAATTTTAATAGATGATAAATATTTATATATTTAAATGAATGTTTTAAATGCATTTAAAACATTTCATTAAGAAAATATCCTTTCCCAATTGATAATATCTCATTAAAACCTAAAACATATTTAAAATTACATTATTTTATAATAAGGATGAAAATTTAGAATAAAAGGTTTAAAAATGAATAAACTCCATTATTGATGAATATATAATTTTCAATTTGAAAAAAAATTATAAAAAGAGGATTTAAATAATTTTGTGGAAAAATAAAATTGATAAATTTAAAGAAATGTTTTCAAAATAATTTAAAACCATTCTAAAGTAAAATCTCTTTTTTCATTAAAATTAAAATTTTAAAACATAATGTTTTCTATGCATAGCTATGGTGGGGAGTGGAAAAACATTATTTGTATTAAAAAATTATAATACATAAGTTATCTCTAGTTAGTTATATTAACTGAAGTGATAAAATAATCAGGTTATCGCTTTCTATTTCTAATTAAAAAAAACTAGTTTTAAATGATTTTTATAAAGTGAAAGAAAGAAGATGTTTGATTTAATTGATTTAAAAAAATTGAGATTGATGGCGACTTTTGAAGGTTTTTAAAAACCAAATGTCATTCTATAATTTTAAATAAAATTTTTTCTTTCCTTGCTTACTAGTAAGATGTAGATTTTTTTATAAATTCATGTAACCCCCTTAGCTAAAATGTAATGACATGAATATTCATATCTAAAAACACATGTTTTCTAACCCCATTTTCTGTGTGAGTGGAATTGTAGTTGGGTTTAATTATTAATTAATGAAATCCATAACCAAGAATATTTGTCCTTAATAAACGAATATTCCAATATATAATATTACAGATGTGATGAATCCCATTGAATACTCACTACCTAATGAAAATTTATTCCACCTGATATAGGAATGAGTTTGGTAGAAGGATGTAAGAAACATTTAATAGAGAAATTAAAATTTACAAAATGAAAACCTAATAAATCAGAATTCAGGATTGAGAACTAAATTTAGAAGTGATAACATATTTATTAAGATAATATTTTCATATTAAAGTGAATAAAAACTCATTAAAATCTCATAGATTAGTCCTTTTCCTTTATTAATGACTCAATGAAACTACCCATCCATGGATGGGGTAGTTGAGTTGTTGTGGGATAGTGGGGGCATTGTAGGAAATAATAGTGATAAAGAAAAATGATATAATATAATAGTGCATCACAATATCATGGGGTCAACTTGTGAATCCCTCACTGATATATCCTCTTAAATAAATCTGCAACCTTCTATTTCTAGGAATATTATATGATTTAAATTATACAAATGGGTCACTATTGGGATTGAGGATATGATGGGTTGTCAGAAAATATTTTGGATTGTGTTTTGATCAAATTCCCTTCTTAAATTAGTATTTCATGAATCTTTACTATAATATAAACATTCTATAATAGGTTTTCACAATGTGTAATGTGTGGGGATGTGATTTTTATCCATTATATTTAAATCTTATCAGTCTGCAATTATCATTAGTTACATTTCTTGTAAATAACATAAAAAATTGTAATTATTATTTCTAGAATATTTCACCATGTTTTATTAGGTGTTCCATTTCTATGCTATGGGTTTAGTACTTGACCGTGTTGCATATTTAAAATAACTCCATAATTCTTATGTCTCACTATGCTGAAATTAGGTACATATGGAAGTGAATTCGACATAAAATATTCATCTCCTTTTTCATAATGATTTTACTTAACATCCAGCACTGTTAGAAAACTAAATAGACACAGAATCTTGATATGACTAATAAATAAATTAATACATGCATTTCTTTTTATATCCAAAAATTACATGCATAAAATGGATCATTCCTATTTTCAAAATCCTTCTCAATGAAAATAACCCAAAATATTTTAAATGAATCATAAAATAAATGATTGTTCATGATAGAAAATAATTTATTTATTCTATACACATTAAATTGAATATTATTTTCAAATTTTTAGTCAAACCTAAACAAACATTATATTACAAATAATATAATGATTTTGTTAAAAAAAATTGATTAACTAAAAATTGGGTTAAATTTTCAGAAATAAATAATTTCTAGAATCTATAAAATAATATTTTCGATATCTTTTAGAAAAAATTGTTTTTTGGGAAAAAAATCGGTTTTAAAAAAATAAATTAATAAAGATGGTTTTTATTAAAATAATATTTTTAGACTCATGAATTCATAAGGAGAGGTAAATAATTGAAAATAAAATTTTATTATGAAATAGACACATGAGAAAAAAATTTAACTATTTTCATAAGTTTTTATCATAAAATTTTATCTTAAGAATCATAATCATAAAAAAATAATGATCAAAAAAGACATTAAATTATAAAATCATTAGCAGTTGAGTTTATTTTATATTTAATGCCAATTATTCAATTAACCACAAAGGTTCATAATTTGATCAATGTATATGATGATCTCTTCCACTCCCAATGATTGTTGAGTCAAATGTTATCTTTTTAATTCTATATTTTGTTTTGGAAATCACAAATGTCTATGTTAATCGTATCATACTGAATCTGTTAATTGTATCGTACTGAATCTGTTAATCGTATCGTACTAAATCTGTTAAACGTATCGTACTGAATCTGTCAATCGTATCGTACTGACTCTTTCAATCGTATCGTACTGACTCTATCAATCGTATCGTACTGACTATGCTATTCATACTTTCATTACATGTTTTCTTACTTTGTCAAAAACACTTGTTTCATATGAATCATACCATTACTTATCATAGACATATATCTTGTTTTAACCAATACGATGTCGTTGAGTTAGTTACAAACTAATCAAAAAGATGTCGTGCTTTCTGTTTCAATATGACCGTTATGATGCCAGGTGTCCAAGTCCCCCCGAGTTTTTCGGAGAAATATGACCGTTGGAGGCAACATGGCCGTTGGAACCCGAGGCCTATAAATAGGAGGTCATTTGAAGCTGAGAAGAGGAACTAATGATACAGTGTGGAACAACTGTGATACTTTGCTTCTATCAAGATTCTAGAGAGAGATGATGTGACTTCTCTCATCTGCTTTGTGTGTCCGATCATCATATCGAGGGATTTCAAGTAATTGAAAGACAGAGGTGCCGATTACCTACAAAATTGAGGGCTTCCAAGGATAGGCAAATGGATGGACGGATCATCGTATCGAGGGCTGCCGGGGATAGGTAGACAGACGTTCCGATCATCATATCGAGGGCTGTCGGGGATAGGCAGACGGACGTACCGATCATCGTATCGAGGGCTTACCAAGGTGTTGGTGAGACAGACCTTTTATTCTAGGTGAAAGGATAACCCTTCTCTTTGGGTTAAAAGAATTGTAATTCTTTTACATTTCCGCTGTTACTTGTATTAGAAAGGAAATTGTATTGTTTCCTTTTTTCTTTACATGTTCAATTGTAATTGTTTCAATTAAAATCATTCTGTTACATATTGTATTGATTGATTCTATACACCTTAAGGTAGAATCATTCATCTTTGTATTACTCTGATTATTTTGTTCATCTTGAATACAATTTTTTTACATTACATTATTATTACAATACATCATAACTTTTTATACTCAATACAATTGTGGGTGTTTGTATTTGTATTAGTTTAAGATCATTTAAACTAATCTCTTAGTTGCTAAAACTCAAAGGTTTTTAAATCTACAATTCACCCCCCCCCCCTCTTGTATTATTCTATCTAATAGACATACATATCTATATATTCGATCCAACAATTGGTATCATGGGGTGGTTTTACACTGATTTGTATTAAATGCTTTATTTCTGTCATATTACAATTTTTTAACTACTTACTACACTAACGCGTGGAGTGGAAAAGATTTTGTTGTATTATATGGCAGGAATGAATATTGGGTCAATAGACAATCTGAATCCTTCTATACCACCTATCTTAGATGGAAATGATTATGAATATTTGAGAGATCGTATGAAGACTTATGTGATCAATACTGGCATAGACAATTTTATTATGCTTACTAGAGGATACAAAATTCTTGACAAAGAAGTCAGTACATTCACTAACCAAGAAAAGCAAGAATATCAACCGAATACCAAGGTACGCAATACTTTATTATGCTATATGACAAGGAATATATACAGTCAGATATCTTAATGTTAAGCAGCCAACTATATTTGGATGAAATTAGAAGTCACTCATTTTGGTACATCCAAGGTTATAGAAACAAGTAGAGCAATGCTTCGAGCAGAGTATCATGGATTTGTTTTTCCTTATGGAGAGCCAGTATGTAAAGTACAAAAAAGGTTTATGACAATTGTCAACAGTTTACAATCAATGGGAGAAAAAGGCCTTGATGATGAATCTCTAGTAGATAAGATTATAGATATAATGCCGAATGAATGGGAATGAAAAAGGATAGCTATTGATGAAAATAGAAAAGTTTCCTAGATTACTCTTGATGAACCTTTTGGAACTCTTTTACAGCACAAGTAAAGAATGAAAAGAGATGCTGATTTCAACAAAAAGAAGAATGGTAACGGAAGTGTAGCTTTTTCATCTAAAGCCAAAACACCTGAAAGACTTACAAGATCCAAATCCAAGAAAGTTATATCTTATTCAAGTTATTGTAATCTTTTGGATAATGGGTTAGCCAATCTTGCTTGAAGGATGAACAAGATTGTGGGAAAGAAAGACTTCCAATATAGATTCAAAAAGAAAGATAGGAAGGATAAGAAAGATTCATAAGTAACTTGTTATGAATGTAAGAAAGAATGACACATAAGGCCTGATTGTCCTTTACTGAAAAGGAAAGAAAGAACGGACAAACACTCTCAAAGAAACAAGAAAAGGTTTTATAAGACAAAAAATGTATTGAAGGAAAATGATACCTGGAGTGAAAGTGATAGTGATTTTTCAGATTATTCTTCAGAATATGGGACCTCAGGACAGAGGAATATAGGACTCTTAGCCAGATTACCAATTGATGATCATTGTCTCATGGCTAAGGTACATTATGCTGAAGCTATTACAAATGTCTCTTTGAATGAAAATTATACTGATAATAGATATTATGAATCTTCAAATGATGAATCATCATCATCAAAAGATGATACAATACATTCTCTTGAAGAAGTCTCTAGATTTGCTAAATTACTTGAAAATGAAAATTCTAAACTCAAGAAGAAGCTTGAGAAACCAAATTCTAGAATTTCATTTTTGACTAAAGAAGTATCAGATCTTTCTAAAGATCTTGATGAGAATACTTCTGATTTTGAATATATTTTAAAAACCCTTGAGAAAGTTAAATCTGATAAGGATAAACTTTCTAAGGATATTGAAAATGTAATTTCATGAAAAATATTTTATAGCCTAACTCTAGTTCAAATTCAAATGTTTTGGAAAATAAGAATTTGGCTTTAAAACTAAAGTAAGAGATTTTATCCTTGAATAAATGTTGTCAAACGTTACTCATGGAAATTAATACTTTGACAGAATGTATTCTCAAATTAGACCTTTGAGAAGTCATTCTGGTCTTGGTTATACTTATTCCAAACCTGTTTTTAGCAATAACTATTTTGTTCCTCAAAAACCCACTTTCTGTTATAAGTGTCAATGTGGTGGACACTGGAGAAGAGATTGTTCTCTTAACAGAACTCAATCTTTAGGATTTCATAAAGCTCATTTTTCAAAACAAATGTAGATTCCTAAAATTCTTTTATCTAAACCTTCTGGATCCAAACAAGTTTGGATTTCGAAAAACTAATTGTTTCCTTTTCAGGAAAATGAGAAGTGTACGAATAAGAATATTTGGTACAAGGATAGTGGTTGTTCTCGACACATGACTCGAAACAAAGATCTCTTCGAAAAGGTTATCAAAACAAAAGGTAGAAAAGTAACCTTCGGAGATAATGCCCAAGGAAATATTGTTGGTATATGTAATATTTTTTTTCTTGGAAAAGATCTTATCTCAAATGTTTTGTTTGTTAAAGGTCTTAGGCACAATCTCACCAGCATAAGTCAATTATGTGATGAAGGTTACTTTGTGAATTTTAGATATGTTAAGTGTATACTTCATAATTCCAAGGATGAGTTCATTCTATCTTCCCAAAGGCAAGAGAATGTTTTCACTATTAACTTAGAAGACCTTAAGAGACAAAACGTACACTGCTTAAGTGCAATAGAAGACCAATCGTGGCTATGGCATAGAAGACTAGGACACTGTAATCTGAGAAACCTTAGTAAACTCTGAAATAAAAGACTTGTGAAGGGGCTACCAGACCTTAGATATGATTCTTCAAAAGTCTGTGACCCTTGTCAATTTGGTAAGCAACATAAAACTAGCATTAAATCAATTAATGAAGTTTCAACTTCTAATGCATTACAGCTAGTGCATATGGATCTTTTCGGTCCTTCACAATCTGGAAGCATTGGAGGAAAATACTATGTATTTGTGTTAGTTGATGACTTTACTAGATTTACATGGGTCTACTTTCTCACAAAGAAATATGATGCATTTTCCAATTTCAAAAATTTTAGAGCCCAAGTTAAAAATGAGAAAAATCTATCATTGATAACTATTCATAGTGATCATGGTGGTGAATTTCCAAATTCCGATTTTGAAACTTTTTATAGTAAGAAAGGTATTACTCACAATTTCTCAGCTCCAAGAACTCCTTAGAAAAATGGTGTTGTTGAATGAAGAAATCGTATTCTTCATGAAATGAATCGAACCATGTTGAGTGAATACTCAATTGCTAAGCACTTTTGGGCTGAAGCTATTAGTACTTCCTGTTATACTATAAATCATGTTTTAACTAGACCATTTCTTAATAAAACTCCTTATGAGTTATGGACTGGCTGAAAACCTAAAGTTTCATACTTCAAAGTTTTTGAATGAAAAGTATTCATTCTGAATACAAAAGATAATCTACAGAAATTTGCACCAAAATCTGATGAAGGAATCTTTCTAGTGTATTCTACAACCTCTAAGGCTTATAGAGTTTTCAATAAAAACTCTTGTACTGTTGAGGAAAAAGTACATGTAAAATTCAATGAAACTGATCCTTTTGTTTTCAACCAATCCAATCCTACATCCTCAGATGTGTTTTTTAAAAATTTTTATCAACCATTATTAGGAGATCACTCTGATGAGGAAAATGATCAAGAATGTAATCTTGAAACATTTACCACAGACGATTTTCAATCATACGTTGATTAATAGGCTTTACAAAACCCAAATCAGTTGTTTCTTAGGAATCATCCCAGTGATAACATCATTGGTGATGTAAATCAACCTATAAGAACCAGAAATTCCTTAAGAAATGAAATAGAAAATCTTGATTTTCTTTCCCCATTTGAACCTAAAAGCCCAAGTGAGGCCTTAGGTGGCGATGATTGGATCAAAGCAATGCAAGATGAACTAAATGAATTTGAGAGGAATCAAGTCTGGACCTTAGTTGATAGTCCTAAAGAAACAACTGTGATTGGTGTAAAATGGGTTTTTAGAAATAGGTGTGATGAAAATGAAATCATTGTAAGAAATAAAGAAAGACTTGTTGCTAAAGGATATAATCAACAAGAGGGAATAGACTATGAAGAAACATATGCTCCTGTAGCTAGACTTCAATCAATTTGTATTCTATTAGCCATTTCAGCATATTTCAATTTAAAACTATTTCAAATGGATGTAAAATGTTCATTTCTAAATGGTTTTGTTCAAGAAGAAGTTTTTGTCGAACAACCTCATGGTTTTCAAGACCTAAAACATCCTGATCATGTTTTCAAACTTACCAAAGCTCTATATGGTCTCAAATAAGCCCCTAGAGCATGGTATGATATACTTACAAGATTTCTTCTACAAAACAATTATGCAAAAGGTACAGCAGATCCAACCCTTTTTATAAAAATGGAAAACAAAAATGTTTTGATTGTTCAAATACATGTTGATGACATCATATTTGGATCAACTCATAAATCTTTAGCTAATTCTTTTGCAAATTTAATGAAATATGAGTTTGAAATGAGTATGATGGTTGAGTTAACAGTCTTTTTAGGTTTTCAAATTTCTACAAAACCAGAAGGAACATATATATCTCAACATAAGTATATTAAATATTTACTCAAAAAGTATGTATATGACAAAACTAAAAGTATTATCACTCCAGTTGTTACCTCAAATACACTTGATCTTGATGAAACTGGGAAACCAATAGATCAAACAATCTTTAGAGGTATGATAGGAAGTTTGCTATACTTGACAACTAGTTGACCCGACTTAATGTTTTATGTATGCTTATGTGCAAGATACCAATCTAATCAAAAAGAGTCTCATTTAAAATCTGTAAAGAGAATCTTTTGGTATTTAAAAGGCACTATGGATTAGGTCTTTTTTACTCTTCTGGGAAGGATTTTGTTTTAAAAAGTTTTTCAGATGCTGACTTTGGCGGTTGTAGAATGGATAGAAAAAGTACATCTGGAACATTTCATTTCTTATGAGATTCCTTGGTTTCTTGGTCCTGCAAGAAACAACACTCAGTAGCACTATCCACTACTGAAGCTAAATATGTAGCAGCTGGAAGTTGGTGTGCTCAAGTATTGTGGATGCAACACACACTCACTGATTATGGATTGAGTTTCTCCAAAACTCAAATTCTTTGTGATAATACAAGTGCAATATCTCTTAGTAAGAACCCAGCACACCACTCTCGTGCAAAACACATAGATATTTGGCATCACTTTCATAGGGATCACACACAAAAAGGAGATATTATTCTATAATTTATCAGAACACAAGAACAACTTGATGACATTTTTACAAAGCCATTACCATCCGATAGATTTGAGTTCATTAAACAGAAGCTAGGAAGGATTACATTAAAATAATCATTCATATCTACTTCATGTTTTACAATTCTCCTTACATTAAATAACTCCCTTTGAAAGGGGGAGGACATTTCTTTCTATGTTTTTATGTTTCTTTTTATCTTATGTTCTTTAACTATTTACTCTCCTGGTATGTGTTTTTACTTTTCTGTTTATTGTATTGATAGTTTTATCTTATTGAAAGTTTTATTGTTTTATTTGCTTCATCGTATCCACCGATGATGGTAACTAATTTCTTTTTCATCGTATCGACCGATGATGGTAAGGAATTTCTTTTTCATCATATCGACCGATGATGGTAACAAATTTCTTTTCCATCGTATCGACCGATGATGGTAATCAATTTCTTTTCCATCGTACTGTCCGATGATGGTAATGAATTTCTTTTTCATCGTATCGACCGATGATGGTAACAAGATTGTTTTCCATCGGCTTGTTAGTTCATGGTACCGATATTGTTTTCCATCGGCTTGTCAGTTCATGGTAACGAGATTGTTTTCCATTGGATTGTCAGTTCATGGTAACAATATTGTTTTCCATCGTATTGTCAGTTCATGGTAACAAGATTGTTTTCCATCGGATTGTCAGTTCATGGTAATAATATTGTTTTCTATCGGCTTGTCAGTTCATGGTAACGACTTTGTTTTCCATCGGTATGAAGATTGATAGTTTTATTTCATATGGTTGTGTATTCCTTTTAGCTCTACTAAAACCAACAACCTCCTTACGTTCTCCAGCAGGAACTTTCCATTTTTTTTTTCATTTTTAATCCTAACCATTGATATGTTTTTTTCTAATCCTGACTGTAGAAGATCAACGGTCACCCCTTTTTCGCCTATAAATAGCCCCCCTGCTCCCCAAACCCACATCGGTTTTTCAGGTTTTGAGGCAAAACTCTGCTCCACCGGTTTTAAATCATCGTACGATCTTTCATCAGCATCACCTTTATGTCTCAATCATCTGCTAACACTCCCGCCGAAATGTCTTCAAAGTCTTTTACAAAGAAAGACTTTAACATAGAAAGGTTAGTTTCTCGGGACTTTTTTGATTCGTATGATTCCACAATCAGAAGAATCATTTTCTTTCAAGGATGGGAACATTTGTGTGTTGAAAGACATGTTTCTCAAGATCTGGTTCTCTTTGATGAAGTTTGTCAGTTTTATAAAACTGTATCTTTCGACAAAGACATGACTATCAATTTTGCTGTGTACGATAGAAAGTTTTCTATGTATGTGAAACAAGCGGCTCATTTTATGAATGTCCCAACAGAAGGGGATTGTTTCTGTCCATCTCATAAACTACCAGAAGAAGTTGGTATGTTTAATAGAGAAAGCGCTGAAAAGTCTTTGTTTGTTATTAATGAAGAAAATAGAAATGTGTCTCATCTTTCACCGGACAATCGCTTTGTGACATTACAGATGCAAGGTTTTCTAATCCCAAGGAAAGGGGATAGAGAAACTTTGAATGTTTCTGATATTTTAATTCTTGAATATCTTTTAAATATGATAAAAGTAAATCTCATGGGGTATGTTTTTGAAACCATTACGAATGTCATGACAGGTGGGATTAAGTCCCAAATGATTATGTATCCAGCCATCCTTACAAAGTTCATTCTCGAAAGTATTAAGTTTTGTAACATTCATTTGAAAGGAAACTCGATAGATTTAAAGCCCTCGTGGATTAGCAAAGGTACTATGAAGAAGTTGAATGTTTGTTTTGATCAAAATTCCAAACTTTTTGTCAGAGATGGAGAAGCTGAATTGGCTCAGAATCAATCGGCACCTATGCCAGCCAAAGACATTCAATCTACTGGTGTTACTCAAAAATCTAATCCGCAAACCAGTTCAAAGACTAATAAGAATCCAAGGTACAGTAAGGAGGTTTTATCCAAATGGAGAAAGGATAAGGAAAAGAGAAAGGAAGGTGATCCAAAGTTCGGTCTTGACCCAGCTGAGGCTTTTTCAGAAAGAATAAGGGTAGAAGAAACCCTTAAGGCTGAAAAGAAAAAGAAAACTATTTTGAAAAGAAAGGCTCAATACATTGATATCTCTAAAGTATTGAAAGAAGTTGAGGAAGCCAGTGCTCAACTAACCACAAAAGTGCATCAGGAACCCATCGTACAGAGCCTTCCTGAGAAAGATAAAGGAAAAAAATTATGGAAGAAATAAAAGAAGTGGAAGAAGAGGAATGATATTTTCTTTTATAATTTCTTCAAAGTTCAAGAAGAGTAGGGAGGAATCGGTTCAAAAGCTGAGTGAAGGTGTTCGACAAACTCCTCATGCCAATCAAGCAAGAACTCCAGATAGAGTTTCGTCCCAAGAAAAGCAAGGTGCTGAATCCTCTCACACTGATAAAGTTGTTGTCATTAGTGATAAAGTGGAAGAAGACAGAAGGCAGAAAGAAAAAGCAAAAGGAAAACATCCTGTTGTTGACTCAAGCCAATCGAATGAATTGGCTTTGTACGATGAGGATACTGATTCAGAATATACAATCTATCTCAAGAAGAGTGGTTACATTGTTCATGTTTTAAGAAGGGTTGAGAAGACCATTACATATTTCCCAAGGCAGGAAGGGAAGATTTATTTTATTACTGACAATCAAAATAAGATGTTTGGCTCTGTAAAATAATTAAGAAAGAAAGTTCTGTCAGTTGAAGTGGATTTGAATGTTCTTTCAGAAAGTTTGGCTGCTCATAAGAAGGCCTGCAACAAGATGACCTTGTGGTCATACAAAATAGAGAGCTCAATCAATGATCATGAGATATCTATTGAATATATAAGAAGGATGTCAAATGAGCTTGCAGTTTCTTTCAATAAACATGACAGAGAAATAGTTGAAAGGTTGAATCTTTTGTCTTCTCAAAGAGCTGATGTTCCATCACTGAAAGACTTGGAAGAGAGAATGAACGCTTTTCAATCTAAATTCTCGAAGGTTTCATCTTTCAATGATGAAATGGTTTTTTTGAAAAAACAAAATTTTATGTTATCCCAAGATAACAAGAATTTGCAAAACAGAATTAATACTCTTGAAGAAGTAATCAGAGTCCGGGAAGACTATCAAGAATCAAGATCAGATTTTTGCGGACCAACAAGAGATTCTCAGAACTCAGGGTGAATCAATTTCTGAGGACAAGAAAGAAATCAAAAAGATGAAAGTTGTTCTTCACGAGCTCATAAAGAATGAGATGGAAAGAGAAAACAAATGACTGTTGTATTTGTTTTCCTTTGAATGCTGACTTTGTTTTGTAATAACTTTTATGATTCTTTTCTTTTGTCCTGCAATTCTTCTCTCTAACCCTTTTAGGCAACCCAAAGTAACCACATTCTTTTTGTAAACCACAAAGGGGGAGAATGATTTATAAATGGGAGACTGTTTTACAAATGAGATTAGTTTAATCAAATATTTTGAAACCAAGGAAAATATGAATACAATCCATAAGAGAGTGTACACCTAAGGGGGAGTTAGTTGTATTCAAATTAATATTCAGAAGAGTTTCCAATAACTCAGGGGGAGACACGTATTTCTTGTTATATTTACTTGGTGTGTTTTGATTTCCAAAAAAGGGAGATTTTTGAGTCAAATGTTATCTTTTGACTTCTATATTTTGTTTTGGAAATCACAAATGTCTATGTTAATCGTATCATACTGAATCTGTTAATTTTATTGTATTGAATCTGTTAATCATGTCATACTGAATATGTGAATTTTATCGTACTGAATCTGTCAATCGTATCGTACTGACTCTGTCAATCGTATCGTACAGACTCTATCAATTGTATCGTACTGACTGTTCTATTCATACTTTCATTACATGTTTTGGTACATTGTCAAAAACACTTGTTTCATATGAATCGTACCATTACTTATCATAAACATATATCTTGTTTTAACCAATACGATGTCGTTTAGTTAGTTACAAACTAATCAAAACGTTGTTGTGCTTTCTGTTTCAATATGACTGTTATGATGCCAGGGGTCCAAGTCCCTCCGAGTTTTTTTGAAAAATATAATCGTTGGAGGCAACATGACTGTTGGAACCCGAGGCCTATAAATAGGAGTTCATTTGAAGCTGAGAAGAGGAACTAATGAGACTGTGTGGAACAACTGTGATACTTTGCTTCTATCAAGATTCTAGAGAGAGACGATGTGACTTCTCTCATCTGTTTTTTGCATCCGATCATCGTGTCGAGGGCTTTCAAGTAATTGAATGACATAGGTTCTGATTACCTACAAAATCGAGGGCTTCCAGGGATAGGGAGATGGACGGACCGATCATTGTATCGAGGGATACCGGGGATAGGCAGACATACGTTCCGATCATCGTATCGAGGGCTTCCGTGGATAGGCAGACGGACGTACCGATCATCATATCGAGGGATTACCAAGGTGTTGGTGAGACAGACCTTTTATCCTAGGTGAAAGGATAACCCTTCTCTTTGGGTTAAAAGAATATTAATTCTTTTAAATTTCCGTTGTTACTTGTATTAAAAAGCAATTTGTATTTTTTCCTTTCTTCTTTACATATTCAATTGTAATTGTTTCTATTACAATCATTCTATTACATATTGTATTGATTGATTCTATACGCTTTAAGGTACAATCATTCATCTTCGTATTACTCTGATTATTGTGTTCATCTTGAATACAATTGTTTTACATTAAATTAGTATTACAATACATCATACCTTTTTATACTCAATACAATTGTGGGTGTTTGTATTTTTATTAGTTTAAGATCATTTAAACTAATCTCTTAGTTGCTAAAACTGAAAGGTTTTTAAATCTAAAATTCACCCCCTTTTGTATTGTTCTATCTAATAGACATACATATCTATATATTCAATCCAACAATGAACCTCATAATTTAAATATTGTTATACCATTACAAAAACCATAGAACCAATGTCACCATCAGTGAATTTAAAATCCTTTAATTAGAAAAATACAAAATATAGTAAAATGTTGAATAATAATGAATAACATAAATATTTCAATATATTACATGTTCCAATACTCTTATTATTGCTATAGAAACTATCTAAATGGATGTAGAAAACAAAAAATCTTTTTGTCGTAGATATTTGAATCATTATACTATGGATGATGAGGGGTAATAACTTCATCCAAATGGATTTTAGGTTCTAAAATATTTTATTGTATTAAGTATGTATCATTTCATTGATTGAACATGGGGATTGGGAAACCATGTTCCAACCATACACCTAATTCTATACAAATAGAAGAGATTCACCGTTAAGTCTCTATGTTTGTCTAACCATGCACCAATATGGTGAAATTATTATATCTCATGATTCATGGTTACTAGATAAGTATGAAAGATTCATGATACCAGAGTTTAATTCTGTTATAGATCCATTTATTTTCTTGGTTGAACCCTCTATTGTAGTAATCTGAGTGATTATATTATAAACTACATCATTAGAATGATTGGAATGTTTTGGAAGGAAAGAAAAAATAGGATTAAGGATGTCTATAAGAAAATTTCATGATAGGTATTTGAAATATTGTCCATATATTTCAATACATGACATAAATATTATTGGGTAATAAAATTCATAAGGTTTAATGGACATTCACCATAATAGAAATTCCATGCATTACACACCACGGATATAATTTATACACCATGTAAATTCTAGGAATGAAATTTAATGGGGAAAAACCTGATCAATTCTTACTCACACTGCATTTCCAATATCCCTCTCATGAAGGAGCTCCACCAAAAATCCACCTTATTAATTATAAAACTAGGAATTTATCCGGACTCTATGTATGTAGTCTGGTTCGGGCATTGTCTTTAATGATGGATAACCACTAGTAAACACATCATTCATCCACTTCGCAGATCCCAAATTTATTTTCTTAGATTGAAGTTACCATGAATAGTCATTCAATGGGGCTTAGGTTCAATGCTATTTCTATATCACCTTTGAATAGGGGACATTGAAATATCCAAAATAAAGGAGACCAGAAGTAAAATATCTCATTGATCAACAAAATTACTACCCTTATCACTAGTATTTGGAAAAATACCTCAAAAATTTCTATGTGTTCAAAGGCTAGCATCAATATTAGGTCGATAACAGTATAGTTATGTTGGTCCCAACCCTAGAACAGTTGTAATGTTTGTTTATAAACCCTAAAAATGACAGAAACTATGAATGGAATCATGTCTCGTGTGTTGGGTCTCAGAAGAATGAAATCTAGATGGAACATAAGGAATTTACAACACCCATGGTTTTATATATTCTTGTATCATCGAGCATGAGCCTTACAATGATTATGTACTACTATCAGTATCTGCTTTCGATTCGGCATCTCTGCCTTTGTCCTATCAAGAGAGAAAGCATCGAAGATAGAAGGGGAGGACAGTCCCATCACCGGTACTAAATTTTTACAACATTCTTGGAATCTTCATGACCCTGGAGATGGGGATTTCACCTATAAAACACATAAATGGAGTAATATCCAAGAGATGATAAGTAGTACACGTTGGTGAACCCTTTTGAGCTAGTGGACCCATACATGGACCCTGAGGAAGAGGAACATCAGACTAACACTTTTAATTTCCCTAGCCAACTCTCACGCTGATGAAACCGTGGGTATGTGAACTGTGAGAATGCATTGGCCAGTGCTTTATACCAAGACACGCATGCCACCAAGACGAGACCATAGGCCCAGCACATATCCCAACACACACAGAATTTTCACACAGTTTTTTCAGACTCTCCCCCACTGCCTTTTATATTTTTTTGATTAGGCATAGACACCATGACCAAGCTAGCACCAACCGTGTTCAGTTGTGAACTGATTTTAATAATTAGTTCCCTATCTGGTAGACACTCTAGGTGAAAAGACTTGTGAGTAGTGTGGCATTCCCAAAACCTACTGATATCCTCTTGTTCAACCAGAATTTTTTGTCCTCCCTCCTACCATTGAGAAACCTCGTATCCGTAGAAATGTCCATATGGAATGAAAGTATGATTTTCTCAAGAACCATACCTGTAATTTAGCAAGGCACTTAATCCTCGAGGGTCTCCTATTATCAGATGATATGTGTGAAGCCCTTGCAGAGTAATTTAGATTAACATTCTATTTTAAGGTAACATTCATAGAGGCCTTCCATGATGAGGTTGTCGAGCATTTAGAGTGCCATTCTGTCATCTCATTCATGATATAAGATAATGTTTGTCTCATACATGGGCACATCCAACCAATGTACATCACTTTCCAGTTCAATGGCATAGAGTTCAGTTCATTTCTCATCAACATAGGTTTATGATCAATCATATCCTCACATGGATACTCTTCCATTTAGGAGTTTCTAAAACAAACATGAATCGCAATATCGATGAGATTCAAGGTTACGACAGGATTAAGCATACCCCTATTTGAACAATCCTTTGGAAATCCCAATATGAGGTATTTATTTCTATCACATAGTTCGTGGTTATCACGTAGAACACCACCTAAAACACATTGAATTCTAAACCAAAACCACACCATCATGATACAGTCCCCTCCTCATATCACCAATTCATTAAGTACTCCTTTAATGGTTTAGTTGGTATTCTCCAAGGTAATCTGTCTCACTTTTCTTCTTTATAATCCCTCTATTTAGATACTGACTACTATAAAATAAAATACATGATGATTTAGTCCAATGATTATGAACGCGCTACTACTGTGAATGGCCCATGGACAGACATGGATGACACCTACATTCTCCCAACTCACAAATTGGAGGCAAAATACCCAGACTGGGACCATGCTTTTCACTTATGGGAAAACAGGAATGCTCATTATCGTGCCTAAAGAGCATTGGAAGATCACATAATAATCCTACATGAACTAGGCTAGTGTGATCCCTAATCTACTTACCCCTGTAAGGCTTCTAGGTGTCTGCCCCATTGAAATAGAAATATGTCATAATTTCATATTTTGACCGGTCAGGTTGAAATAACTCATGATGACACACAACTAATGATCTTACCTTATTAGGTGTGGCCTACTTGGTCGATGTCCTAAAAAAACTAATTGAATTATTTCATTTCCATTTTTTCAGTAGCACAAGAGCCCACCAATGATGATTCAATTCCCGATTAGTTCGACACCATCACTCTGTTAGGGTCATCCAACTCAAGAAAAATCTCCCATGCTAATGATTCTCATAGTATGGATGATGAAGTCAGTTTTGTGGATTCTCATCCAGACATTTAAGAAAGCATATCCACTATGTCCAACGAGTTGGTACATGTGAACCTTCGTGCTAAGGTAGATCTGAACCCGACATTGATCAACACCACTATTACCATATAAGAGAAACAATGATATGTGGATCTCATGAATAATCCATAGGAAGTATTTTCTTGGAGCTATGATGAGATATCAGGACCATATCCTCAGTTATCCATCTACTGGCTTGGTCACCCAAAAAAACCATCACTTGTTCAAATGACCTCCCTTAATGGTGCATTCATATATCAGTGCAATGGTCAATGTAATGTTGATAAAATCATTAAAACCAAAATCATCAAGTATGTACAGTACCCAAAATGGCTAGCTAACTTCAGTTATATCCAAAATATGAACAGACATATGGGAGTCCTCATCGAATTTCAGGATCTCAGCCCAACTATATAAAGGATGACATTCCTCTTCTTGGGATAGAGCTATTTATCGATTCCACTGCTAAGTTCTAAGATCTCTCCATCTTGTATGGGTATTATGAATATAATAAAATATGAATGGCCCCCCATGAATTATGAATCCCCTGCCTTTAAATAACCACAAGTAACATTTTTTATCATGTGATTTCTTTAGGTATAATGAATTCAGGTGCCATCTATTATAATTCCATGCACCAGATATTCAAAAGGATCCTAGACACAATGGTGGAATGATTCAAATATTATTTTGTGGTTAAATCCCTCTAGTGTCATGACCATATCAGAAACCTTGAAAAAGTGTTCTTCTTTCTCCATTTCCACCATCTAAAGATGAAACCCATAATGTGTTCTTTCAAGGTTACCTCTGGAACATTTCTCAGCTACTTCGTCAAATATAGATGCATCATAATCTATATGGATAAGATTAAGGTCATCATATGGATTCATCCTCCATGAAAAATTATAGAGATCCATGGTTTACAAAGCCACATTGCCTACATATTCCGGTTCATTGATAATTTTTCTACAAAGTGAAATCCCTTCTCAGTCACATGAAAACATATATCAACTACCATTGGTATGAAGTGTGAGAAGCCACTTTTGAGGAGGTCAATCACTACTAGTTGCGGCCTCACGTTTTGATTCCACCAATAACTTTACGTCTGATGGTCCTTTATGTTAACTCTCTAGAATAGTCCCTCAGCACCCATCTCACTGAGAAGAGAAATTATGGAACAAATAATATATTATACTATCTTAGACACATGCTCCTTGATACAGAGCTCGTATATTCCTTTATCGAGAAGGGGAACCTTGCTCTGGTATTCATAGTTCCTATGTTCTGACATTAATTTCCCCACAATGAGATATTTCTAGAATCCAATGTGGATCCAATTATATACATTCTAAACTAAACCATATTGATATTCCTCCAGGAATGGTGGGATGTGATCAATCAATTGTTTGACATCAAGTTTTCCCCCAGATGGATATCAAGGGGAAGGAATTGGAACACTTCTTTTCCACGAACCTAATCCCTATAGTGTAGTATATAGATTATGATATCTTATATGTGGTGATCATCTAAGGGTACCAAGCCATGCCATTTTGGGAGATGCACATATATGCTTCTTTATGTAACCTTAGTGGTAGGTGACTCATTTATCTGTATCTTATCATGGTAGCTAAAGCAATCATATTCACCACACCTATATAATTTTTTTTTCTGAATTCATTTAAATTTTTAGAAAGATAAACCAAAAAAGGCATAGTATCAGGCCCTTATCAGTTTCCCCGAGATGAACTCAGGATCGCTTTTTCCCACCTACATTCAAAGGGGGCCTCTAAACTGGTCATAAAATAGATAAAAAGTGACAATGTTGTTGGGAAGATAAATATCATACCATTTATAGTGTGCAAATTCTAGTTGATGGCCTAATTCAAATATTGTCCAGATGTTACTCATGTTCCTCGGTTATAGAATGGTCGAGCTGATTCCTTGTCTAGTCATGGAAAATATCTTGTAGATCCTATCATGTATGACTTTATTGTCTATAATGAGCATTGATGATTCATTTTTCTATCATCTCGGAAGACAGAGATAGCATGTTTGTGAGCCATCTCAGCATTAGTTCATCCATATCAGGACGCATAGATCCCCTTTACACAATATTAGAATTATCCCATTGATGGAAAAATCCCTTTATTGAGAATCTCCATCATGGTAATCTCTCATTAAACTGAGATAAAGGTGAGCATGTCTGTCGAGGTGGAATGTAGTTCAACTTCCATAGTTATCCCGGTCTTGAATAGATTCTCCACCAAATTGGGCTTGATGGAGTCCTGGTATGTTCCATCAAAGGAGGTGAGGTCCCCCAGGCTATCTAGGATGTTAATTATAGTACCTATAAAGCTCATTAGGAAGGGTGGAAGCTCTCTCATCGGATCTGAAGGGCATTCTACCTTTGGCCCATTGTGGTCTATGACTGTATCGAGTTCATGAGGAGGTGCCACACATTCCAGATCCCTGATTTGTTTTTGCTTCAAACAGCTGAGTCTATCAATACTAACTTGTACACATGGTCCTTGATTGTATGGGGACACTATATTATAGGATATTATCCACAAGAAAAATAGTTACAATCCCGACTCATCCTGAACACCATGGATTTTTTTCCATGTAGAGAGAGGTTATCCCACTCAAGGAATTCAAATCCAGTTCCATCATTGATTTCATGTTCTCAAATAACATCAACTTATTCAGAGTCACTCATGGCATCCTCACAGATAATGAAACCAATTTCTAGGAAATTGAGAAGTCTAATTTTTTTCCATGTGCAACATATGTTCTAATCATACCTCTCATTATCATGTGCATGGATATATGTAGAATGTGATGTTGAAAAAAACCCTCTCTAAATTATTATTGAAGATGGTAGCTCAGAATAAGAATAGATGGATGGACAAGCTCTCCAATTCTCTCTAGGATTACTGAAAAATGACTCATAATAACACCAAGGTGACTAAATATTCCCTATTGTATTGAACACATTCATTTCTAGCAATTGATATTCAGTTACCATCACTTCGCATAGCTCTCTATTATCAGAAGATGCCACAAAGTGTCTGAGAAGTCTGTTTGGATGAACTAAAAGCCCTCTATGAGAATAAGCTTCAGGCCTTGAAAAATATGGTCACATAGTATGGTGATCACATTACTCATCTCACCAATTCTAATTTCCCCATTGTTTATTTCACATTAATGTTTGTTTCATCCAACATGATGATAAACTACAAATGATTTGACCTCTATGTACATAAACTATGATCCTCATTGTCCTGCATGATGATAACCTATAAGAGGTCAACATAACTCATGGTCTAATTTATACAACCATAAAGAAAGATCACACATCCATCATGATGATAAAATTAAAGTAGTAAACATACATTAATGTCCAATATCTGTGACATTAAATTATTTTCCCCTTCACACTGCATGATGATAAACTATAATTGGTAAACATAACACAAGGTTAGAACTATGTGACCCTAAACTATGTTCTCCCTCATCCACACCACATGATTTTAAACTTAATAGGTTCCACAATTATTCACACATCCATTCATTTTGGGTCATTATCGACTTTCAAATCTAAAGGCCCCCCTAGTGGCCTAGTCTCAACCCTCCATGATTGACCTACTTTTTTCCTTCAACATCACAAAGGATCTTGAATGCAAATTTGACACAAGTCCCACATTGTGAATGTGGTCAGCGTTCAAAGCTTAATTTTTATTCCCAATTCCAGTCTATACGATATGGATACTGTGTTTTGAACATGGCCTTCGTTTATCGTCAATTGCCACCACTATCCCCATAGTCTCCCAAATATCGGGCGTTGTGATTCACCTTTTTCTTTCCTTCTATCCCATGCCGATGAAATTAATACGGGAATGTAGTAAAAGTTATAAGACCACAAAAAAATATTTCCCTCTTCATTACCACATGAAATTAAACTACAATGAATTTCAAGAACAAAGTTTGTCTTTATTCCCATATTTATGGGATACATAAGAGCTACCAAATATTTGGTATTTGGGTTTAGCCTCAGTATTTAGAACCCTTCTCTCTCTCATGGCCTCGTAGACTATGTTCTTCAAAGAGTATGTGTTGTGGTGTGGACATATGTACTCATTCATATTGGTTTTGAAATAACAAATCCACATACCTCTCTCAAGATCACTGCATTTCTTGTACTTAATTCATGATGTTAAACTACACGACACTTAAGAAATACATGTGTATTTATTCCCATACTAATGGGATATGTAGGAATGCCTAGAAATTTCATCATTGGGTCCAACCACAAGTATAAAAAATTATTCTTTCCTTATGGCCTCTCAGCCTAGGAATACTAGGATAATGTTGTATAATGTGAATTTTTGTCCTCATTCACATCGTTTTGACAACAACCTCATCACATATCCCCTTCTGGGGTATCCCCACTTTTTTCTTATCACATGATGTTAAACTCTACACCATAATGAGAACAATGTATGTATTGATTCAAACCCACATAGGATACATAGAATTCCTAAACATTTAGTCTTAGGGTCCATTCCATCACACCTCCCAATCTTTTTTATTTTTCCAATTTAGGATTAGTTCTTCTTGATGTCTGAATGTGGTGAGGTGTGGAAATGTTTCCACATTCATCACAGGTTTTCAATAGCTAAACATTGTTCCCCTCTCTCTAGATAATCCTATATTCATTTCATACATACCGCATGACGTTAAACTTTATGAAATTTAAAAAATTCTATATGGATTGATTATTTCTCTTACACGAGACGTAGAAATTCCTTGTCACTTTTCCATTGTTCCATCCCTATGTCCTTCAACTGTTTCCAGCCCCTTAGCCTATGATTCCACTTTTTGTGGTGTGATGTGGTCATTTTCTATCCTCATTCATGTCGAGTATACATTGTCATTAAATGTGCATTTTTTTAGCCATGTTCTTCTGTGTGTGTCCAATCCATATGACATTAAGCAATGATTCCTCAACCCACATGATATTAATTATTTTATCTATTCCAATGGAATAAAATTGAATGGTATTGTCCTTTCATATAACATTTAAGTGAGAAACTATCATCCTGGATGCACAAAAAAAATGGCATAGCATTGTGTTGTCCCCCTTAATATGGCATCATGTTTGGCATCAGTCATACACAATGAAATTTTTCAATGAATACATACATCTTGATTCCTACGATGTTTACCAAATTATACATCCTGTGATTTTTACCCCCAAAACAACAAACCCATGCCACTGAACATACCTGGTCCATCATTCTCATATTATTTTAGTGCATGTGCAAGACCTGCATAAAAATCCACATTAGGAATTTGTGTGGCATGATTTCCACCCATGAATGATAGGAAATAACACCGATTCACTTTTCCTTAGGTCAATCCCCAAGCCCCTCATCCTTTTCTAGCCCCTTTGACCTGAGATTACCCTTTATGATTGTGCATAGTGTGGTTTGAAGTTTTCCATTCCACATTCACGTAGGGGTTTCTATACCACTCAACATTCATTCTCTTCCAAATAATTTTACCCCCAACGTCTTTACCTCAATATGATAAACTACACTGCACATCAAGAAATGTGTACGGATTGATTCCCGTCATCATGTGAAATGTAGGAATTCCCATTCATTTTGACTTTAGGTACAACCTTAGGCTCCACAAATAATCCTTTTTGGTCATTCCATGGCCCCTGATTCCTTTAAGATTCCATGGAATGGAATGAGGACTCTGTGGCCTTTATTCACAAAATGTTTTCAATAACCACAGCATACCCCCTTTGGGATACCTCTATCCCATATCATCCTCACTGTATGAAATTAAACAACAAATCATATTAAAAACTATGTATGGATTGATTCCCCCCTTATTGTATACGTAGAAACACCCAAACATTTTTTTCTATGAGTCTGGCCCTAGGTACCACAATTCCAACATCCTTTATTGCCCCTTAGACTAGACACTATTATAAGCAAGTGTTGTTGTGCAGAATTTTTTGGTCCTCATTTACGTTGGGTTTATAATAGCCAAACCATGTACTCCCCTTTAGGGATCACCCTTTTATCACATTCCTCCTAACCACATGAAATCAAATTGCATGGTGTTGTAGAACTTTGTATGGATTGATTATCTTATTCATGGGATATATAGGAATTCCAAAACATTTCATCATAGAATCCAACCCTAGGATTATCAAACCATTTCCCCCTTTCCTTCACTCATATTTACGAGTTTTCTTCTTTTATGTGGACCCCTCGACATTTATTACACATCATCCACATTCTCTGATGCACTACGGTTTAGGGAATAGATTTTTGGATTCAACATAGATATGACTTCATTACATATCCATTATTCATGTGTCCATTTATATAGGATTCCATTTTCTTTCACATCTGAATAGACTCATGAACTGTAATAATGATTGGCCTTATGGATCACCTAGAGATTTGGGCCAATATCTTAAAAAATATTGAATTAAATTTTGAGACCAGTTCTACGTTTCAAATACAGTAAGTGGCTGACAAATAGGTGTTCATTCCTAGTTATGGTCAAATTATATGGATAGTAGGATTTGAATATAATCAACAGTTATCCTCCATCGTTATTCTTTCATCAATATGCTATCTATATTGGTCTCCTATTTCTCAACCCCCTCCACATCATCGTGTTCATGTGGTACTTTGATTCCCATGGGGTTATCCCTCCACACACCATTGTTTATTGTGAAGAAGATTCATTTTCATGTGGTTATCGAAGAATTTGCACCATTTCCCCTTTAGTATATGTCCCATGAGATGTAATGATATTCTCTGCAATTGTTTACCACACCAAGAATAGCTCATATGGGCTTAGGGATTTTCCAGGGTTTATGATGGCTTAGAAGAATCTCACCACCCTATGGTCTGAGATCTAGGAACCTAAAATAATATCCATTATGTCCTTATCATGTGATGATGAAAAACATCATCCTATTCTAGGATGTGTAATGATAAATTTCCCAGCCATACGATATCTTCACATAACAACACGTTACCCATTTGTGATACTGAATACATTCAATACCATCTTCATGAACTATGTGTGTCTTGATTCACATCATTATGGGATTTTTAGTGCTGCTCATAATTTCTGTTTGTGGTCCAACCACATCACCATGAACCCTCTGGCGCCATTTGGGATTTATTATCCTTGTAAGCATGTGGTGTGGTGTGGAAATCTATTCTCATTCAAAACTGGTTTTCAATAGTCACTCCATTTACCTCCCTTAAAATCTATCTATCTTCATCATCCTTACCACATGCTGATAAAATACACAGTCATGTCTCACACACATGATATTAAACTTGGTACCTTTCGATCCTAGCTTTACATCAATAAATTAATATTCTTACCATCTACATTCGCATGAAGTTAAACTACATAACAACTATTATATTTCCTATCTTAAGATGATATCATCATATTTTGGTAATTACTATTTTACTTACCATACTCAATAACTATGTATGGATTTATTTCCATCATAATATGATTCATACTGTGGCGTGACTTCTTTTTGTGGTCAAGCTGCAACCCCCTCCTCCTCCCTGGCCCTATTGGTCTGGGGTTTATGTGGTATATAGGGGAACTTTTTCGGTCCTCCTTCATATTTTTTTTTAAATTTTCACACCAAGTGATTTCGTTGAACGCACCCCTCCTTACGCTTCACCAATCACGTCATTTGGATCTCCATTGTTTTTCACATACAGACAAACCCACTAATTGTATAGATCCTAGGACACAGTTCTCTCCTTCAATCCTTAGGCAACACCCCAAAGGATTTTGAATGAAATATTGATACAAGCCCCATTTCATGAATATGATCAACGTTCAATACATAGTTGTTTGTTCTGATACTAGGATAAATATAAATGGGTATATACTTTTTTAATATCATCAAAAATTATCCTTCATTGTCACACTTGTCACATTACGTCCCGATATCAAATCATGTGATTTACATGTTCAATGGTTGTTTCCATTTTACAGATCATCCACACCACTAGGTGCTGTAATATAGTGCATTTGTGTGCATCAAATAAGAATGTGGGCCTGTGTTGGATTCCCCCCAACACAATATCTACTTCCTTCGGTTTCACCCTCTCTATATGTGTGGGAAGGAATGACATCACTCCTTGTTTCCTACACTGACCATTTACAATGTCTTATGGGATTTGATTAGGTAATACCCATATATGTGGATGTGTGACCATATGGTTCAAACTCTATGACCTTAAATGTGGGGTTCTCAGTCCTTGTAACAAGACATTAAAATATTTTTTAGGTCCAAGTAGAGAGAATATAAAATGTGTTCAAAATTCTAGTCATCCTGAATTAAAATATTTATCACATCGTCCTCACCATATGAAACTACACTATGTGTCTATCGTCCTTATTTTCATGACATATAATAGCAAGGTACTCTTTCACATCACCAGAAAAGTCCCTATTCATAGTAGTATTGAACATTACTATGTCAATTAAATTCACCCAATGTACATTCCACATGGTGGAATAATTTCAAGAGTGTTTGACTTTATTCAAAACACCCATTATTCCATATCCATTATTCTCATGCTCTTCATTTAGACAATAAAGATCATTCACGTCTAAAGAAAAACCCCTAATGGAATTTTCCCACGTTGTTAAGGACCACCTACTTTCTTTGGAAAACATTCCAGAAGACATTGGATGACATTTCGAGATATTCCACATGTTACTGAATTCATTCAATGATTGACACTCATTTGTTTGTCCCCATTTTAGACCAATGCAATGTGGATGATTTGTTGGGAAAATGTGTAGTTGTTATCCTCATATTTATCACCACACTCACTTGGTTCCAAACTCATGGTATATTGGTTCACATTTTTCTCATTCCCATATTCCTAGGGAGATTTTAATTCCCCTTAGGTTTACCCTCTTGTACACTAGTGTACATTGTAAAACGTTTATCTTCTATTCTGAGAACCCTATTCTCTAGTCAACACCTCTCTCTTATCTCGAATACTCTAGGTGGTCACTCAGATCCTAAGATCACATTGGTTGATCGATGACCTCGTATGTGATGTGAGATATTGTGTGGTCGTCCATTGTCTCTTGTTCTAGGAATGACCCAAATGAGCTTAGGGATTGATCGCTGGTTATTTCGTTGGTGCAGTCAAGATGCGATAAATAGTGCACGTAATATACATGTCCATGCATGCAGAGTAAATAAGAAAAATAGATTTTGATTTAGTATGACAAAAGAATGACCTATATGATTCCACTCCCTCAATGCAATTCTCTAATTAAACCACATTATAGTGAAAGGATTCCTAGGTATCTTGTCATCTCTAGACCACCTACTCTTCATCAACATCCTTGTTGTTAATAATCCCAGATCTACTATTCATTTGTTCTTTCTGAGATTAATTTCTTGTCACTTAGTTGTTTTCATGATTCAATTGTTCTGGGGATTCCTCGAATTGGACCTTCAAATGCTTAACCCATCTAGTCATCATTGCGATGAAGATTAATTGATCACCTAGTTTATGATCAATAATTTTCATCGCCTGCTCATCCTATTAAAGGCTCTGGATATTCTTGTATTTTTTGTGACATCACTTTTGTGTCTTCTCTCTCGCATCATTTCATGGTGGTAATTTCAAATAATCATATGTGGATATCTTTTATATGTCCCTCCAGTGCCTAGATCGTTGAAACATAGGCGGAGTGTTCCCATTCTGCTGATCAACTTGTACTTATACACTTCATAGATGAAGCGATTGAAAAACTCCCATCCACGACATTGGGTCTTCTCGAAACTCATGATTGCAACAGATTTGGATTTCGTTATCTCTAAAGGATTGATATGCACATATTCAAGGAATGAATATTTTATCTCTATTGCAAGATCTCCTTCAAAAGCTGCATCTAAATAACTAGACTCTGATTCATCATATTGAACATCGTTTCTAGATTCCACCTCAATGATATAAACTGAACCAACCCAAGATGTCACCTCGCAAATATCACTACATTCCATTCTAGGTTTCCCAAAACTAAACATGGCATGATCAGTATGGTCCCTTGATTCTATATTGAATGGATTCCCTCCCAAGAGAAGATCCCATGGTCTTCTAGACATTCGTACATGCATCATGGATGCCATTCTGAAATTTTTTTAGGTATGGGTTTTGATAGCCTATTTGATAAATCAGAAAACATGTAATACTCTGAAGCATGAGACATACCATGGAAAACCACTTGATCTCCCCTCAAGCCTTTTATCAATAGGATTATAGGGTATGACCCTCTGAATTGGACTGTGATCTCTAAAGGCTATGTTGAGGCCACCACTGCTCCACCAGCATAGCTAGATTCCGCAACCATTAACTCTCTAGATACATGTCCTAGTGTTTGGTTCTCTTCACACGTCACTCCTTCATCCCCGTCTATGGGGGTGGTTCATCCACGATTCTCCTACACATATAGATGTTATTTGAGAAACCTATATAAGGCCAGATATGTGATGGAGCAATGAAGAGGTGTTGGAACACACTTCAATAGCTTCAACAATCCTTCCCAAGGATGTTCCCTCTAAGGATACTATTTATCCTTCTTCAATACAGTCTCCCATAGAACTTATTTCATCCATGTTTCAATTAAAATATTTATACCTAACTTCTATCTCCAATGAATCATATACACGACCAGGAAAAGGAATGTGTTCTACCATTTGAGATGATATCATTTCCAGATGGGTAGTCATGTCCAATAGCTCCCTTACCGAGTGGTTTATTGGCCGCTTGTCATAATGGGAGTGTATTAAATCCTCCAATTCCTTCATAAACATTATTTTATCGTTCGGGGTAGTACATAAAACTCCCATTGAAAATCCATGTTCTCCAAGAACAATATCATTATTATTCATGTTTGTCCATAGGATTTCAACACTGATATACTATTTTATTTATTTCCCAATTTACCATGCCTCTAAAAAGAATGCATCAAATTAAATTGTTACTAGACACAATTTCATCACTAGAGCCTGAGAGGGAACCCCAAAAAGGCCTTGAGATGATTCACCACACTCCAGGGTCTCCCCTACTGGAGCCTCCAAGCCTTTCACTATTACCTCCCTCTCTACACATCTATACAGCACTGGTACATGGTCTTCAAATTCATTGAATAATTCCCATGATGCTATTTATTTTTCGCTTAGACACTAATTAAAACAACTTTTCAACACCCCCCAATGTCGGGACATTCCAACATCGATAAGTAGAGACCACTAATTGGTTAAGCTTGTTGAAATACTATTAAATTTCGTAGGAATGTCGATATCCTTAGAAAATAATTTCTAAAATTGAATAAAAAAATTCATTAAGATTAACAACTATAAAGAGTTCAAATGGTCATATGATATTTAAGATATAACCATTGCAATGTTACAATTATAGGGTTGTTGGAATTGTATTAATACTCAATGAAATATTAAAATACTAGTATAAGTAAAAATAAAAAATTATTAGAAATATATTGAAACAAAATTATATGCAAATATATTCTTTATTAATTAAAAATATACTACAAAATTTGTTATTTATTATTTTGATTATATAATTTTTCCACGCGTAAATAATATTTCAATGAGAATAATTTATTTTTAGAAAAAATCAATATTTTCTATAATTTAGAAATTCTTCAAAAAGATAAACAATTTTTTCAATTAAAACATCAAAACATGGCTATGGTGAAAATTTAGGGATTTTCAAAAATATACTACATTTAACTGAATATTTTGTAATTTTATTTTTTGTTATAAGTTAATTTTATGACCTTTAATACTTTTAATAATTATTTAAAATTTTAAATAATACCATTCATGTCAATAAAAAATTTATTTTATGAATATATTGTATTTCAATTTTTTATAATGATTTGAAAAGCTGTAATTATCTTTAAAAACTATTAAATGGAAATTAATATATTAAAAAAATTATTTTATTACGAAATGATTGTTAGATTATAAATCTAATATAAAAATTTGGATTTTTTCACTCATGATTTGATGTCTAATTAAATTCCATAAATGTGAAAATCCATCAATTAAAACCATGTGTAAACCAATGATTTTCTATTTTGAAAACCATGTTTTCTGAGGCATATATTTTTAAAATAAATAAAATTTATCATCATTTTTCAATAAATACACACATATTCTCCAAAATATGATTCTCAACAAATCATAGTATCAAATTCCACCATCTTTTAGTATCTAATTTTTTTTGATCCACCATTGACTCATGGAATCTACCCTTTTTAATAGTGACTGGTATTTAATTTAGGAGATTTTCATCCTCTTCATTTTTATTTATGAATTTATATTATTGAAAGATTTATAATATTAAAATTAATATGTTACATTACTAAAAAACATTGTGTTCTATCAATTATAAACTTGATTTTTATTTATTAGTCCCTTCCATAAAGATTTTTTGATACCAATTTTGTTGTTAAAAATAAATCCAGGTTTCTATGTTATAACATATTCATTGTGAATAACCAACCTTGTTTTAATTCAGTGTCAGTCAACTAAAGAAACAATTCTTCATTCATTATGGACTTACCATTATGGAACAAGAATTCCATAATCATCAATTTTAGATTATGAAATATATTCTTATGTTATATGATCAGTGAGGAACATGTATTGTTAATCTAACGAATGTTGCAATGTGAGAGAACTTCAATCCAGTGGGTATTATTTTCATCAAGTGAGATATAATATATGGTGAATGGTAAGTCAATATATGAAGTGATGTTCTGTTAATTTATTAGTAAGCATTTATGTATTTCTATAAAGTAAAATTTTATGTTTTTTCTACATTCTTATGATTACAATATCTATAAAATCATATATTGATTCCATGCATCTCAATATATATATTTTTATAATACGGTCAGCTTATTTATGATATCATGATATTACTTAGGAATTTCATGTATTACTTTTCATCTTACATTTATAGATCAAAAACAAAAAATTATTTATACCTAATCATTTTTTTATTTATGTCTTCATGTTGTCCATGAAATATTAACAGTTTGAAGAAATTTAGGATTACATAATAGAGCTTTTTAATAATTATGTCATTTTCATTTTAGGTTATTTTTTTATATATCTAATTTACCGAATACAGAAGGGTTAATGATTCTCTTAAATATTATTCTATTTATATTTATGTAAATTTTTTGATATATTTGGAGATATGTTTTTTATTTTCGGGGTTAAAAAAATTATTAAATATCGGGATTATGGTAATGAGTCATAAAAAACACTAGGGAAAATTTCATACATATTAAAACCATCCAATCTGGATAAAACATAGTTTGTGTGGTTTTTAATATGTTAAAAATCTATTTGGATACTAAAATGTGGATGTTACTATATAACATATAGACCAATGGGAAATCAAACATAAAATATTCATAATTATCAAATCAATCATCACATGGTGAATCAAGAGGGGGAATATGACTCCACTACTCGATTGACACATCCATATGATGGGATTTAGAAATTTCATAATAACATTACAGAATAAAATGAGTCATTTAAATACAATATGATAGTATAGATCATTATTAGAAATATTTCGTGGGCATCATAAATGGAGAACCTAAAAGTCCTAATATAGGGTATGTGTGTTATTTATGAGTCATTAATTATATGATAATATAATCAATTTTATTGTTACTTGATTGAATATATCAATCCTTAATTATAAATTATTTTAAAAAAATGATGAAGATTTGAGGAATCATGTTAGATTCTGTTGGATCTGAATATACGGATTACACACAAGAGGGGGGGGGGTGAATTGTGTCTTTTCAAAATTATTACAATCTCTTCAATTTAGAAAAATTTTGTCCACTATGCTTTAGCATGATTAAATATGCAGCGGAAAAAGTAAAAGCATGAACACACGGATGTATAGTGGTTCGGGGAACAGAAGGCCCCTAGTCCACTCTACCAACACTCAAATCTACGAGCTTGGCGATTTTCACTATCTGGTCCTCGTTTCCACAGACCTGTTCACAACTGAGTACAGGCAGTTGACACCTTTACAAGTTTCAGGCAAACACAGCCTTCCTGGTTCAAACACGAACCCACACAGCTTAGAACGAGAAGCTGATCACTCAAAAACAAAAAGGGTTTCGATAAAGAAAACACTTCTCCAGTTGTTCTTCACAATTGCAACAGAATGCAACTGACAGTAGATAGATCGTCGTCTTCAGAAAATAAAGATCTGTAATCAAAACAGTTCTGAGTCGATCCAGTTGCAATAGATATTACAAGAAACTTCACAACTTCAGCAGCAGTAGATTCACAACAGATAGTCGATGTAGAACACGTGAATCTTCTATCAAGATCTTCCTTCGGTAATAAAGGTTTTACACTTCTTCTCGAACACCAGAAAAGAACGCCTTCACACAGTCTCTGTTTCTTGCTCGTTAAAAGATCAATCTATATATTTCATACACTTTCCTGTGTATATATATATCCGATGTTTCCAAGATAGAACATATATATTCAAATCTGAGAAAATCTTCCGCATAAATAGATCCATGAAAATCTCCTTTAGATTCGCGATATTAAATGAAATAACAGAGCCGTTGTAACTCCCCTGAAGAATCGGCATAAAAAGCTCCGTTTAAATCAATCATTAATCCGTTGAAAATCATCTTTGATTCAGTCAAAGTCGTACTTATGAATCGGCTCGAAATCAGCTTAATAATCCGCCTGTTTGACCAATGCAAAAGGAAATATCGTCTGTCAAAAATATCCCGACGCCAAACGTAGGGTTGATGACGTGGCTCCAAACGTAGGGTTCACAAACGTAAGGTTCACAAACATAAGGTTTAGAACGTAAGGTTCAGAACGTAAGGTTCAGAACGTAAGGTTGAACATACATACTTTCTCTTCAGCATTCAAACGTGGGGTTGATCATCCATACTTTGTCTTGCTTCAACTCTCCAAAGAACGTACGGTTGATTATAAAAGTAAGGTTGATGATCCATACTTTTGAGAAACAAACTCAACACTGAAAACTAACGTACGGTTTCTCTTCCATACTTGTCCAACAACAAAAACGTAAGGTTTCTTCCAAACGTAATGTTCTTCTTCCATACTTTTCAACAACGTAAGGTTCATTAACCTTACGTTTCAAAATAACGTAAAGTTCCTTAACCATACATTTCTTTTAACATAAAAAGTAAACATTTCATCCATACGTTACATTCAGTAACGTAGGGTATGAACAGTGATTCCAGTACGCGCTAAAACTGATATCGCGCTACAGTGATTCCAGAACGTGCTAAAATTGGTCTCACGCTACAATGATTCCAGAATGCGCTAAAATTGATCTCGGAATAAATGAAGTATGAAATCTTGTTATATGAAATAAATAAATAAAATAAATTCCTGCAAAATACTCAACGAAATAATTAGTAAATAATTAAGCGTATTTGTGAGCATCAAAATCATCATAAAGAGACAGAGTATTATTTAAAATAATCTCCCCCTTTAAAAAACATTATTTTGAATTGTTTGAAAACAATACATTGCTCAAAAATCTCCCCCTTTTTGATGATCACAAAACCCATAAAATAATAGAACTAATTTAATTGCAATCTTTATTGAAAAATTAGTTTTATAAAATTTTAGAATTTTGAAAGGATTAAAACAATATTTAACTATAATAAAATTTCTCCCCCATAAAAATAAATTTGCAGCTAAAAATAGATAACAGATAAATTTCTTATATATCTAAATTCTCTCATATATCCAAATTTCTTCATAGGAAACAAATGAATTTAAATGTTGTGTTTATCCAAATTCTCCCCATTTTTGTGATATCAAAAAGAATGAAAAATTACGGATTTGAACACATTCAATATTGCACTGAACTATAAGTGAATGCTATAATTAACTGTGTATGAATAAGTGAATTTGTTATACTAGCTAACTCAATCATAAATCAATAAACAACAAAACAAAAAAGAAGTAAGAAAAGAATTTTCATTCACAAGCTGTTATATATAAATGATTGTGATATACAGAGGAATCAAGGTTCATATATAAGACAGGGAAAAAGGTGTCTATCTCCTTTGAATCGCGGTCTTTATCTCTGTAAACTCTTCTCTGAGCCTCTTCATCATCCCATCTCCTAACTTGATGATAAGATCTCTGTTCTCTTGAGTCATATGAATATCTTCAATCAAATTAACTCTGAAAAACTCATGCATTCTTTCTTCTTTTTCAACAAAAAGAGCCAGTTTTTCTGATAACTGATTCAAAAGAATCCTAATCGGTTGCTCTCCAGACGTCAACTGATCCACTAAAAATCTCTTATTATCTAGCAAAACTGACAAAGGGGCACTATTACACTGAAGATCGTGTAATCTGTCACTCATATTGCTCATTGCTGTAGTAATTGCTTGAAATCTCCGAATCAAATCAGGTGAATAGCCTGATCCACTCACAACACTGTTTGCAACAGACTCAAATTTATTCTCCATGTAAATCTTCAACTCAGACAAATCATCTTTCTTTACCATCTCTGATTTTAACTGATCAACAGCATGTAGCATATCAGTCTTAAACAAATCTACTTCCTTTCTTGAAACAGTACATTCTTTCAGCTTCTGAAACTTCAACTGCTCTAAGTTCAGAGAATTTCTGAGACTAACATTCTCAAATTCTAACTGAGAGATACGCTTGTACAACTCAACAACTTCTTCTTTTCTCGAATCAGGAGCACCCTGTGCTCGATTCTCATGTCCAGAATTAGGTTGATGAAGCAGGGCAAGTGGTAAGGAATCTGCATCTGACTGTTCTTTGTCCTTGTCCTGACAAGGTTGATCCACTGAACTATCTTTTGAAGCCTGAAACTCTTCCACTGAAAAATCTTCCTGAAGTACCTCTGTATTAGCTTCAGAAGTATGTTCATCACGAACAGTATTCTCTCTGACTTCTACTGATTGATCAAGAACAATATTTTCATGTAAATATTGAGGTCGGGCCACTTCTTCACCAGGCACTGCCTCCATAAGTTGTTCTTGTTGAATTACTTTTTCAACAGCCACAGCAGCAGATTGAGGTTCTTTTTGAGTTTCTGTTTGAGCTGCTGGTTCCTCTATCGGTGCAGTCTGCTCCACAACAGCTTCTCTCACAAATGAATAAGAAATTAATGGTTCAGAGGATTTCAAGGTAGGAGAGATAATTTCATCATCAATTGACCTCTTCCTTCTAGATTGAAGTCCTTCTTGACTTCTCTCTTCCTCAACTTCCTCCATCTCAAAACGAATTCTCCTTGCCACTGTACTAACTCTTGATTCTGCTTGTCCCTCCTTGGACTTAGCCGGTTGAGCCTGAGCACTCTCTGAGTTTTCCTCAGCTCCAACAGGTAAGAGTTTTCCTTTAATTGTGTTGCAGAAGTATCCTACTTTCCTCAAAGTTCTAGCATTAAAAACATTACTATGGTGACATTTCACCCCAGCATCTACCAATCTGATCATTCCTCTTTTAAACAAAAACAAAGAAATGAACCTTCCATAAGGGAAAAAGGTCATTCTTGCTTCACTCTGACAGCAGTAACTCAGATATCTTATCATAAACCGAGGAAAATTAAACACAATATCACACATCAGAAAATACATTATGTACATTTCAGGGTATAGGATTTTCTCCATCTCATCCATTCTTGGTGCTAAACCAGTCTGAACAAATTTTACCAAAATTTTCTGATCGGGCTCCAAATCCTTAATAAACATCTTCTTTATCACTCTGGTTCCAAACAGAAAAGACATAATGTCTTCAGACTTATGTACAGAATCTCCAATATTCCGTAAATCGAAATGAAAAACTCCTTCATGAGGGCAGTTAAGAATTTTACTTATCTCTACAGATGATATTGAAAAGTCCTTATCCTCTATTTGAGCCAATAAACTATCCTCTGTATCTCCAAGGCTAAACTGAACAGTTCTAAAGAAATGTCTCATTTCTGCCTCATATAGAAACTCAGAATTTTCACTATTAAAATCTTGCTCAAGGCTTTGAAACGACAATGCTTGCTTCAACAGTAAACTAGTTTCAAACAGCCACTCTAAATCTATGACTTTACCTTGCAGTATTTTCCGACTAACAACCTTAGGTTTCTTTGCAGCACTGCTCTCGGCTTCATCTGGACGCTTAGTCTTTTCCATTCCAACAACGATTTCTGAAGGTTCGTAAGTTTAGGGTTTGAAGATTCAGAAAAGGGTTTTGGAGCAGATGTGCGGTTTTAGGTTTTCGAAAGGGTTTCCGAAAAGGTGAAGCAGTTTAGAAGGTGAAACGGTTCTGACAGCCTTGATTCCCATGTAATCACTAATCATTACTTTTATTTAAAACAAAATAAAATTACTTATAGCGGGAAACAGAAATTAAGCAGAATTCGAAAACAGAATAAGATTTAAAAAAAAACTATTTAAAATTAAATAAACCTAACTCCCCCTTAATAAATTAAAACCTTGCCGTGGGAAGTGGTTTAGTAAAAATATCTGCTAATTGATTTTCTGTATTTACAAATTCTACAAATATAACCTTTTTAAACACATGATCTCTTAAAAAGTGATGTCTTATATCAATGTGCTTAGTTCTAGAATGACTAATAGGATTTTTTGAAATATTAATTGCACTAGTATTATCACATAAAATAGGTGTATTATTGAAATTTAATCCAAAGTCCATAAGAGTGTTTTTCATCCACAACACCTATGCACAACAACTACCTGCAGACACATATTCTGCCTCGGCTGTTGACAGGGCAACTGAGTGTTGTTTCTTTCTAGACCATGATACTAAAGACTTCCCTAAAAAGTGACATGTTCCTGAAGTACTCTTCCTATCTAATCTACAGCTTCCAAAGTCAGCATCTGAATATGAAATTAAATTAAAATCAGAGGTTTTTGGATAAAGCAGAGATTGATAAATAGTACCTTTTAAATATCTAAAAATTCTTTTAACAGCAGATAAATGGGATTCTTTGGGATTTGATTGAAATCGAGCACAAAGACATACTGAATACATTATATCTGGTCTACTAGCAGTAAGATATAAAAAACTACCAATCATACCTCTATATAACTTGTTGTCCACTGATTTTCCAGTTTCATCCAAATCAAGTTTTATATTAGTACACATAGGAGTTGTAAATGGCTTGCTGTTTTCAAGTCCAAATTTCTTAAGTAAATCAGTAATGTATTTGCATTGATTAAAAACATTTCCAAAATCTTTTTGAAATATTTGAAGACCCAAAAAGAAATTTAATTCTCCCATCACACTCATTTTAAATTCTTTTTGCATTAATTCTGAAAATTCATGACAAAGAATTTTATTGGTTGATCCAAAAATTACATCATCAACATAAATTTGAACCAACAAAACATTATTTTTCACAGTTTTCGTAAAGAGTGTTGGATCTGCCAGTCCAACAGTAAAATCATTTTTCAAAAGAAAAGAACTTAGTCTTTCATACCAAGCTCTAGGTGCTTGTTTAAGGCCATAAAGAGCTTTAGTAAGTTTGAAAACAGAATCCGGTTTTTGAGAATTTTCAAAACCAGGAGGTTGCTCAACGTAAACTTCCTCCATTAAATAACCATTTAAAAAGGCAGATTTAACATCCATCTGAAATAATTTAAAATTCATATAAGATGCATAGGCTAAAAGGATTCTAATGGCTTCTAACCTGGCTACAGGTGCAAAGGTCTCATCATAATCTATTCCTTCTTCTTGATTATATCCTTTAGCTACTAATCTTGCATTATTTCTAGTTATTATCCCTTGATCATCCTGTTTATTTCTAAAGACCCATTTAGTTCCTATTACTGGATAATCATGTGGTCTTTCAACTAATTCCCAAACCTTATTTCTCTTGAACTGGTTCAATTCATCCTGTATTGCTATTACCCAGCTCTCATCATCTAAGGCTTCTTCTATGGTCTTAGGTTCTTGTTGGGATAGGAAAGTAGAGAATTCAACTATGTTTACAGGGTTTCTTCTAGTTTGAATACCAGTCTCTAAGTCACCTATCACAGATTCTAAAGGGTGATTCTTTAAGGTTTTAGACTGTCTAGGCATTACATTCAATGGTTCTTCAGTGTCATGTTCTTCTGAACTGGACTGAATTTCTTTTATATCATTTTCATAATCATTCTTTAAATTCTCAAGTCTCATGTTTTCATTAGAATCAGGTTCATCTATTTGTTCTATCCTTTTCTCAAAAGGATCAGATTCATCAAATTTCACATGAACTGATTCTTCAACAATCCTTGACTTTTTATTATAGACTCTATAAGCTTTGGAGGTTGCAGAATATCCTAAGAAAATACCTTTATCAGATTTTGGATCAAATATACCAAGATTTTCTTAGGTATTCAAGATGTAAACCTTGCATCCAAAAACTTTAAAGTAATTTACTTTAGGTTTTCTGTTATTCCATAGTTCATAGGGTGTCTTTTTCAAAATAGGTCTTATTAAAATTCTATTCATTATATAACAAGCTGTATTAACAGCTTCTGCCCAGAAATATATAGGTAGGCTATATTCATTTAACATAGTTCTAGCCATTTCTTGAATAGTTCTATTTCTTCTTTCTACAATCCCATTCTGTTGAGGTGTTCTTAGAGCAGAGAAGGTGTGTTTAATACCCATGTTTGAGCAAAAGGAATTAAATTCCTGGTTCTCAAATTCTCCACCATGATCACTTCTCAATGAGATTATATTAAAACCTTTTTCATTTTGAATAGATTTACAAAAACCTTCAAATAAACTAAAAGCTTCACTTTTAAATTTCAAAAAGAAAATCCAAGTAAATCTAGAATAATCATCAACTAATACATAAACATATAATTTACTAGCTAAACTTGCTACTCTTGAAGGTTCAAACAAATCCATATGGATAAGTTCTAGAGGTTTAGTTGTAGCATCTTTATTAACAGATTTGAATGATGATTTGTGTTGCTTTCCAAGCTGACATGCATCACAGAATCTTTCATTTTCAAATTTGAGACTAGGCAAATCATAAACTAGATTTTTCTTAGATAATTTATGTAAGGCATATATATTGCAATGACCAAGTCTTCTATGCCAGATCCAGGATTCACTTATATTAACAGTTAAGCAGTTTACTTGTTGTTTACACAAGGAATACAAATCCAAAGTATAAACATTATCAGTTCTGGGTGCTCTAAACTTAAACAGTTTATCTTTAGAAACAGTACAACTATTGTTAGTAAAATCAACAGTGTATCCAACATCACAGAGTTGAGAGATACTTATCAGATTGTGTTTTAACCCTTGTACATAAAGTACTTTGTTGATTGAGACTGTCTCTGGATCTCCAACTGTTCCAATACCAATAATCTTTCCTTTGGCATTGTCACCAAAGGTGACAAGTCCTCCTTCCTTTCGAGTAAGAGAAGAGAAATTAGCTGAAGTTCCACTCATGTGTCTTGAGCAGCCACTATCCATATACCATATTTCTTTCTTTCTTTTGTGACCTGATACCTGCAAAGACATTCAAAAAAATTGCTTTGGTACCCATATTTTGTTGGGTCCAGGAGTGTTAGCAAGCAGTGATCTGGGTATCCAGATTTGCTTTGTTTTCTTAAAATTGATTGAATCATATAGATCAATGGAAATATAAGATTTCTTAATTCCACATATTTGAGGTTGTTTTAGAAAACAGTTTTTAGCTATATGACCTTTTGTTCCACGGAAGTTACAAATAACCTGTTTAGTGCTAGGAACAAAATAATTTTTGTATAACATAGGTTTTTCTCCATTACTTCCAATTCCAAACCTTTCCTTTTTAATTACAGTTTTTCTAAGTATCTCATTTAAGGTGTTTTCTCCTTTTGTAAAAACTAATGCAGCCTTTTTATAAGATTCTACTTCATCCTGTAGAGTTTTTATTTTTGATTCAAAATTAATTTTATTTGAGTCAGCAGAGTTGTATTTGTCAATTAATTCCTTATGTTGTTTTAGAAAAGTATTTCTCTCATCAGAAATAGATTTATGCAAGTTCTTTATAGATTTATATTTTTTAAATAATGAGTCATACCTTTCTTCAAGCATATTGCAGTAAGCTGCATGTTTTTTATTTGAGAAGCTTGTTTCAGAGTTTGATTCATTATTTGAGTCAGAGGAGTAGTATGAGTGTACCTCATCAGTTTCAGCCATGAAACACATATTTGCTTTTAAATTGGCTTCCTCCTTCTCTGAGCTTGATTCAGAAGAATTACTTGAGTCTTCAGATACACTCCAAGTAGCTTTCATAGCTTTCTTGTCTTTCTGCTCATAATCATCTGTTTTGAAGAATTTCTTCTTCTTTGCATCTTTCAATTTTGGGAAATCCGGTCTGATATGTCCCATCTTTTTGCATTCATAACATCTCACTTCCTTGCTATACTTCTTGAAGGATTTCATGAAGTTTTTCTTCTTACTGTAGAACTTTCTGAATTTTCTGGCTAGCTGAGCCAGTTCTTCATCCGAATTTGAAGAATCAGAGCTTTCTGATTTAGCACGTACTTCTCTGTTCTTCATCTTTCTATCATTTTGTTGAGAAGTCACTTTCAAAAGAGTATTTTCCCTTTTTATGTAGACTTTATGCTCATTTACCTCATCTTGCATTTCAGCCTCGTACATCATCAATGTACCAATCAGCTCTCTCATAGTTAGATCTTTAACAGAAGTTGATTGTCTGATTGCTACAGAGATTCCATTCCATCGAGTAGAAAGTACTCTCAGTACCTTTAACGCTTGATCAGCCTGCTTGATTGGTTCTCCTAGAGCTATTATATTATTGACAATTTCTGTCAATCTTCCATTCATCTGAGTGATGCTCTCTCCTTCAATCATTCTGAAAATATCGAATTTTAATTTAGCAGTTGCATATCTCATCTGTCTTACATTATTTGTTCCTTCATAAGCAACATCTATTGTTTGCCACATTTCATATGCAGTCGGGCATTGAGATACTCTGTTAAATTCATCCGGTCCTAGACCACAGATGATTGCATTCATAGCTTTTGAATTCATGTCATACTCAGCCTCTGTAGCAGCACTCCATGTATCGGGATTTTCAGGAATTTCATAGGGAGTCAGAATCATTGAATAGACTTTGTAACCAAGATTTCTCAGATAAATAATCATACGTGATTTCCAGCAGCCATAATTATCTCCATTAAATTAAGGTGCTCTGACCATTGACATTCCCTCTCTCGTATCATCCATGATACACTATGTATAATCTTTAAATACTTCTAGCTTGATAAGACTTTAAAAATAAGAAGCTCCTCCTATGATACCAATTGTTGGATCTGAATCTACGGATTACACACAAGAGGGGGGGTGAATTGTGTCTTTTCAAAATTATTACAATATCTTCAATTTAGACAAATTCTTTCCACTATGCTTTAGCATGATTAAATATGCAGCGGAAAAAGTAAAAGCATGAACACACGGATGTATAGTGGTTCGGGGAACAGAAGGCCCCTAGTCCACTCCACCAACGCTCAAATCTACGAGCTTGGCGATTTTCACTATCTGGTCCTCGTTTCCACAGACCTGTTCACAACTGAGTACAGGCAGTTGACACCTTTACAAGTTTCAGGCAAACACAGCCTTCTTGGTTCAAACACGAACCCACACAGCTTAGAACGAGAAGCTGATCACTCAAAAATAAAAAGGGTTTCGATAAAGAAAACACTTCTCCAGTTGTTCTTCACAATTGCAACAGAATGCAACTGACAGTAGATAGATCGTCGTCTTCAGAAAATAAAGATCTGTAATCAAAACAGTTCTGAGTCGATCCAGTTGCAATAGATATTACAAGAAACTTCACAACTTCAGCAGCAGTAGATTCACAACAGATAGTCGATGTAGAACACGTGAATCTACTATCAAGATCTTCCTTCGGTAATAAAGGTTTTACACTTCTTCTCAAACACCAGAAAAGAACGCCTTCACACAGTCTCTGTTTCTTGCTCGTTAAAAGATCAATTATATATTTCATACACTTTCCTGTGTATATATATATCCGAAGTTTCCAAGATAGAACGTATATATTCAAATCTGAGAAAATCTTCCGCATAAATAGATCCATGAAAATCTCCTTTAGATTCGCAATATTAAATGAAATAACATAGCCGTTGTAACTCCCCTGAAGAATCGGCATAAAAAGCTCCGTTTAAATCAATCATTAATCCATTGAAAATCATCTTTGATTCAGTCAAAGTCATACTTAAGAATCGGCTCGAAATCCGCTTAATAATCCGCCTGTTTGACCAATGCAAAAGGAAATATCGTCTGTCAAAAATATCCCGACGCCAAACGTAGGGTTGATGACGTGGCTCCAAACGTAGCGTTCACAAACGTAAGGTTCACAAACATAAGGTTTAGAACGTATGGTTCAAAACGTAAGGTTCAGAACGTAAGGTTGAACATACATACTTTCTCTTCAGCATTCAAACGTAGGGTTGATCATCCATACTTTGTCTTGCTTCAACTCTCCAAAGAACGTACGGTTGATTATAAAAGTAAGGTTGATGATTCATACATTTGAGAAACAAACTCAACACTAAAAACTAACGTACAGTTTCTCTTCCATACTTGTCCAACAACAAAAACGTAAGGTTCCTTCCAAACGTAATGTTCTTCTTCCATACTTTTCAACAACGTAAGGTTCATTAACCATACGTTTCAAAATAACGTAAGGTTCCTTAACCATACGTTTCTTTTAACATAAAAAGTAAACTTTTCATCCATAAGTTACGTTCATCAACGTAGGGTATGAACAGTTATTCCAGTACGCGCTAAAACTGATCTCACGCTACAGTGATTCCAGAACGCGCTAAAATTGATCTCGCGCTACAGTGATTCCAGAACGCGCTAAAATTGATCTCGGAATAAATGAAGTATGAAATCTCGTTATATGAAATAAATAAATAAAATAAATTCCTGCAAAATACTCAACGAAATAATTGGTAAATAATTAAGCATATTTGTGAGCATCAAAATCATCATAAAGAGACAGAGTATTATTTAAAATAATCTCCCCCTTTAAAAAACATTATTTTGAATTGTTTGAAAACAATACATTGCTCAACAGATTCATACGTGATGTGAAATGTGTTGTTTTTCTCTTATAAAATCCCAACAACTATTGGAATATGGTTCATGATAAACATGTTGTAACAGAAAATCATAATCATGTTATTATTATGATCATAAATCATGTTGAATATAATACTTATATTAAGAAAAATTTGTTCTTGTTTATGACCTTTGAACCAAAATGTAATTTTATATTAATATGATTGTTTTTAACCATAATCATTTAACTATTATTGAAATACATTGATATGATATTCACTATCTGAAAATTATTTGAGAAATAGAATGTTATGTTAAATATTTATTACATATTAGGATAAAATTATTATTGGAAGACATTGATTATCAATATGATGAGCAGAAATAAATTTATTACTTGAGTGTAAAATAATGTTTTTTCATTAAATATAATCATCAAACTTACATTCATAAAATGGAGATGGAATTCATTGCTCTCTTGAAAAAGGAAAAATTATATCAGTTATTAGAAAAAAATGTTGGTATGGCTTTCATAATACATCCCATGATATTTCATGGATGATGATGGTATGGATAGAAGAATCTTTCAAGAAAAAATAAAAATCCTTCAAAAAGAATTTGTGATTTAATACATTGATATATATGATAAAGTTAAATGATATTAAATACAAGTAGAGAGTGAGATTTTATAAAAATAATTTTATCTATGGATTTTATATATGAAATATATAGTGTATCGTGACACTATAGGGTCATTAGAAAATCTTATTGGATGTATGAGAATCAAAAAACCAATTTTTTATAGATATTGGAAGAATCATATTTGAAATTGTCTAAAGGGGATGATGAAGTTTTTTAATTATAAAAGGTATAATAATCAATAATATAAATTGTAGAGGTAGACTAATAATCCTAATTATATTGTGGACCAAAATAAGGAAAAATAATTTTCCTATAAAATGGATTAAATTTTCAATTAGATGGAACATGGAGACTATGAAATCAATTTCTTGATGATATGTGTTATCAAATATAAATAACGAATAAAACCTACAAGGCCAAGGTTAAAATGAAGAGTATATACAACCCATACTTCTAAAATAGATATTCCTGAATGTGTGATGATAGGTATATGGGAATTTCATAAAATAAAAGTGAAAATTATTGGTTCTAGGCATTATTTCATATCATCCATGTTTAGAAGAAATATTCATATACCACCTAAAAAAGGGTGCTCTGTTATCATTGATATGAAAATGTATATATATTCTTGAATCATATTAATATAACTCCTTATTAATAAATAACCATGGGATGGATCTCATCATAAACCATCTCACACTACCAGTAGTAGATGTTGATGATATAATGGGAAAGGTTTGGATATCTTATAATGATCCTATATCAATAGTTGGAAAAAATGACATTCCACATCCAACATTATCTCTTAATTAAATAAAGGGATATGGAATATGATGAATTTATTTTAGGAATACCCTATAAACAAATATAATTCTCACTTTTCATAAATAATATTAATTTAAAATGATTCAGATAATGGAATATATCATCCTTGAATACATTCCCATTGTAAGACAATATGATAATGTATTCCCTAAATAATTTTTTAGTCATCCACCTACCCATCTTAGTGATTTCTAAATTGAATTTATACCTAGATCAAAATCAATATACAATAAAACCTATTTAATGTAAATTATTGTAATGAAATTAATAATAAAATACTATAATATAATCTAGATAGTGTTTTCACACACCCATGATTCTCATTGGGTTGTGCATCGGCTCTCTTTTTTCGGAATATAAAAGGGTTGATTTATCTCTACATTTATTACCATGTACTCATTATGATCTTCATATTGGAAAATCATCAACTTATATATATATATATATCCTACTAATAAACGATTTGGAACCCAATACATCACTATTATTGACATCTAGTCATTATATCATTAAAAATGCGAGGAATTTGGATGTACCCAGTACTAATTTCCCAAAAAGGTATAAGTAGAATGATTTCACTTTGATTCTCTTCAATTTCACCAATTTTACGATTATATTCAAAAATATTATGAATATTTTTTTAGAGATTATGTTTATTTTTTATGTTATTTGTATGTAATATTATAATATAATCTTGAAGTATGGATAAACTTGAGTTGTACCTGATTGTAGTATTCTAAGGATAGTTACAATAAAATTTTATTTCCCTGGTTCACTATGTTATTTAATATAAATTGTGTCTTCTAGGGGAAATGTAATTAAAAGTGAGTATAAATCTATTAACTACTAAAAAAGAGGAGTGGGAAATGACGAAAAAAACATATATAATATTGACTTAGATTTTTTAAATATTATCTTATTTCTATTGATATTTATTTACAAAAAATGTGGGATCTTCAAACATTCTAACCATGATAACCATGAGGGGGTTAATGTTTTTCAAATTGATGAATGAGATGGTGTATTTAAGGAGTTTATGATCATATTATTAAAACACCAATATTAACCATACACACCTAGGGGTGAATGATACTTTATTTATAATGATTATTTAAAGAAGGATTTAGGATGTTTCCTCATTAAAATTCATAATGAAATTACATGTGAGTCACAGAAATTGATGATCCATAAGAAAAGATATTTCGTTCATTCCGTGGAGATGGATATAGTAATATTCACATAGTCTATGTGGTTTTATCTTCTATATGATGGTATGTTTGAAATATAGAGTGATAAAAAACCTCAAGTATATATCCACCCAAAGGAGTTCAAAATGCACCAATAAAGATGGTTTGTGCTAATCAAGGAATATGATTTTAAAAAATTAATAGTATATTGTGATGAAAAATAAAGAAGAATATAATAAAATGAAAAAATATACTACAATTTTATCTAATATAAGGATTATTCAGGGTCAAACCATCATAGAAATGAAAAGGAGTTAAATGGGTATAAAAAAGGGCAAAACATCACCCTATATTACTGAAACAATTTATCACCATTCTTTTTGAACATGATTTGGGATGTATGATGGAATGATGTAGATATTGATAAAAATCTGTCTCATATAAGTAATGATAATGAAATAATGTTAAAATTTTATAAGAATGGTGTCATGGTATTTGGGTTATGACTATGTATACCATCATATTGTATATAAAGAAGGAGATATTATGTAATGAAAATAACTCAATATTCTACAACATTCCTATGACAAAAAAGATATATAGAGAACATCTAGAGAAATATTAGTAGGAGAAATGAAAATTCATTAATATAATATACATTAGAGGGCTTAATATTTCTACAATTGAACACAAGAAAAGAAAAACCCATGGGGATAATGCATCTATTACCCATATCACCATTAGAATGGGAGAATATCTCCATGAATTTCATCAGAACATATATAATTATAATAATTGAAAACAATGACATATGGTATGTGGTATAATATCTTAAAATTGTTGATCATATCATTTCCATTTAGGAGGAATTCACACAAGATCAATATGAATGGATACATATTAAATAATTGGTGTGGCTTCATGGAACACCACCCGTGGTTGTATCATATTGAGATATGAGATACATATAAAAATTCTTAAAAATCATTTAATATTCTATGAATATATTATTGAACTTTCTTATCTCATATCACCTTTTTAAATATGGAAAATCTAAATGGATAATCTAGATATTGGATGATATGTCAATAGATATCTCAATATTCTTTAATACATGATGAGATCAATATATAATGTTATTTTATTATCATACAAAAAGATCTTTTACTGAATAATTTATATGGGTCCCTACAAACCTCACGAACATGTTAAATCAACAACTCCAACATATGTGGATGAGCATAGAGAACATAATCTAATTAGATCCAAACTAGTCGAAGAAACATCTAAGATGTTAAATATATTAAAAAACATACAATAGTAGAAAACATTTTATAGAAGATTTAAGTAATTAAGATCAATAAGGCCCATATTTAGAGGTTGGAGATATAATGATCCACTCAATAACATTCTCTATGGGATTCCATAGGGATTAGAAGAAGGGAAATAATAGATCATGGTATATAGTTCCATTTGATAATATTAAATTATGTAATGTTTTGGACTACTAAGAAGATATACCACCAAAACGTTCTCATGTACATGGAATGTTTCATGTTTCATACTTTATGATATAAATACCAGATATACAAAAAGTAATAAATATAGATTTTTTAGATTTTACGAGTAAATGTTCATATGTGATGAAGGCAATGAATATCATGGACTTTAACAATAGAGTCATCCATAAAAAAAATCTTACCTAGTAAATAAAATTTTATATTATCATATATATTATGAGGTGACTTCTGAAACCAATGATTCAATTAGATAAAAATATCATCCATTACATTAAACTTGTTGTTTTTAATGAAATTTGGAGGAATGTATTTTTTAATGGAGGAAGTGTGTGTTGACCCATACATTTATATATAAATTCACCCTTTTTAAATAAATTAATCTTCTTTGAAAATATTGTATAGTATAAAACTAGTGAACTAGGTAATTCATAAGACCATATAAATTTCTTCTATAGTAATATAAATCATGTTTCTAATTGATTATATTATTATATTTCGAAATTTATGCACATAGAAAGATTATTACATTTCACAGGAATGTTACAGATCATAAATTGATATTTAATATAATATGAAATAATATTATATGGAGGAAAACTCTAAATAATAATAAAAACTGAAAGGAAATCTCTGTAGACCTTAATTCTATGATAAAGATTACTCAATGAAGAATGATTAAAAAGAGAAATAAATGCATTAAGAATATGAATGAAATTATCAATGAAATTATATAAAAACTATAATCGATGTAATTTATTATGAGGTATGATAATGGTTATGTTTATATAGGGTAAAAATGTAAAAGTTTCTATTTAGAACTAACTATCACTTGACTATTGTAATGTAACCATTATTAGGCACTACAATAATAATAATACCCAACATAATAGTAAAATATCAATTTAAATGTAAATGGAAAATAATTATAGATTTATTTTAAATATTTTAATATATGTACACATAATATTTATTAATAAATATAACATAGATTATTAAAGATATAATTCCATAAAATAAATGAATCCAAAAACATGATATTATAAAATTTTGAATTCCTTTAAATTATTAAATAATGTTTTTTCTTTTCAATATATAATTTTATTTATGGTATTAATTATTAATTTCACAAAATTAATAATTTTTATTAGAATAATATAATGATAAGAACATTATATTTATAATTAACTTCTTGAAAACATGTTATGGAGGAATTATACGAATTCAAAAAAATACATTTTTCACTGAGTAGTAAAAAAAATATAGTTTAGTTTGTTTGGTATGTTTTAGGAGTACATAAATATTAATTAATAATATAATGAGAAATATGTTAGAATCTATATCCATTTTTGTTTATTGATATACAATATTTTTTACTAATTGTTGGAAAAAATGAAATATTTTCCAGGCTTTTGATAAATCTGCTTTACCACATATCATGACAAGTTTCATTTATAATGAAAAATATTCAGATTTTATATAAATACTTTATATGGGAATTTTGGGAGACACCCATCTGAGAATTTTTTCTATCACCTTTTGTACCTCTTCCGATGTGTGTTGACCAAGATATGGATTTCAATACAGGGAATGGTAAGGCACCACTATGAGGCGAGGATGTTTTTTACCAACTATTTTGAGTAACTGGTGTCAAGATTTTGGGATTTCACCCACAATACCACATGAAGTAGTTTCTTTTTCGTGTATTTGTAGTCATTTTTTGAGGGAAATCTGCTTGAAGATTTGTTCTACATTTGATTTGTTTCATTTTTACTCTATGATTTAACTTATTGATTTATTTTTAAAATTCCAATGATGCCTATTGTATACATATATATATATATATAGAAGTTTCATGTTGATTATTCCTATTGTAGGGAAATCAATATCTTTAGTTGTTTTTTGATTCATGGGTCCTCGTCAACAGACCATGTGGATGGGGAGATCCCTTTGGGTATTTGATTAGTTGGGACAAGAACCTATTTGAGAGGATATTATGGAATATTCATAATAATTTTGTATCATATATGGTGATTTTAGGAGTCCTTTTCATAGAAATTCTGGTAGATTGATGATTTTATTTTTATGATGTGGTATGTATATTACGATGATTGCCTGGCCAGACCAAGGTGTGATGAGACTTAATTCACCCTATGATATTGGGGTGTGTGTATCTTATCTTTAGTTTTGTATGTAATCATCAGTTTATCTTATGTTCTATCTTGTATGAACTATGATTTAATATTATTATTTATGATTTTTTATTTTGTTATGGTGTGTCATAGTTTTCCTCTGGGATATATTTTGTTTGTTCCTAATGATGGTGTAACTTTTTCCCTGCATGGAAATCATCAGATGGTTCAAGAATTTACAAATTATATTGTGTGATCCCTTAATGATACTAAACAAAATAGGACCCATGATCATAATAAGGTTGTTTAGGTATATCCATGAACATTAGGATAATGATATCATTATTTGGAGTTTTTACATGATTATGCATTATTATTAAATGGTAAAAGTGATCTTCAATAGGTGGGAGACTAGCTGAACAATATTGGTTAGATATTTCCATTACATGATTTATCTGAGACAATCAAGTTTATGTTTGCTTCATTTTTACTATAGGATACTTGAAAAAGGGATTTGGATTCCATGGTATAGGTGGAAAAGAATGTGGTCTTAGACTGGAAGTGTTTTAAGACTCTCTTCTTTTGGTTGTATTTTCGTCAGTCACAGAATATAAAAATGTATCTGGAGTTCATATATTTGTAGTAGGGATAATGTATCATGTCAAAGTACACCAATCATTTTTCTGAGATGGATTATTTTTGCTCATCTGTAGTAATGAATGAATAGATGAAATATCTGAAGTAATATCATGGTATGCTACCAAATTCTAGAACATTGGTAATCATGTAAATCATTTTTTGCTACGTAGATACAATAAAAATAGAACTAATGGGATAATTTATTACAGAATGAATGTTAAATATTAAAAAAATTCTTTTAATTACAGTGAAATCCTACAATGCATGATGGGCGAATTAAATAAGTGATAGGATTACTCAAGAAGTGTTAGAGGTAGTTTTTTGTAGTATGCCACTTCAGAACATCCAGTTGTTGGTAGTGGTTTACATCTATCATTCAATATATGTGTCAAGGGTGTAAACACGTGAATTTATTGTCTTTCACCAAAAAATATGTGTAATTGTGTCCAGTGTTATGGTCTTCTATAGAATTTATCCCATTCCATGTACACACCTAGATATATTAATGGATTTTTTCATCGAAGGCTACTACAGTATAGTCATATTCATAGAATGTTATAGGGATATAATGACATTCCTTGAGAGTAATGTATTTTTAAATAGCAGATGAGTCTCTATTGGAGGTATATGGAAGTCCAATTATAGTGAGACATTCCATATTTAGTGAATATTTATTTATTATTTCCTATTTGATAATAGTTCTTACCAAAAATTTAAATATATCCATATTATAAAATGAATAACCATCCCAAAGAACACATTTCCATAGTAATGGAGTTCTCAAAACCTCTTGGGAAGAGGAATGAGGAAGATTTAGGGTTTTATTCTTGTGTGCTATCAATAGAATATGTAGATCATGTATGGGATTTTCTTATTCTTGATTTTGATATGTTTGATATCACTATCAAGATGGATTGGAAAATTTCTCATTATGAGAAGGGTTATTATTATTATTTATTAAACTCATTTCATTCAGATGATGGGATATGTAGTATCTTTCAAGGATGTTGGTATATGAGGTTTGGTTGTGCCATACCATCTCACCCAGAGAAAAAGAGTTTTTTGTTTGTTTTCGTAGTCATGTAAATTAAATTTCCTATGTTATTTATCTTCCCACCATTGTTAGTGGTTTTACTGATGTTTTCAAATATGATTTGTTTGAGAATAACCCAAATAAATTTGTAGAGTTTTTTTTGACATTTTACTAGGGGAATAATAGATATTGATACATTCATATCATATCAAACACGAAGATAAAAAATTGATAATGATTCATTTTGATGATCTGGTTAAAAATGGGTTTGTTTTCCCTAGTGTTTCACATTGGGTAGGCCAATTTCCCTTTTCCCTGATTGATGATTGTTTACTTTTATTGTACCTGGAATATCAGAAGTTGAACTGGGTAATGGTTAAAATGGGTAACATTATACTTGGTTGGAAGTTTTTTTATCAGTATGGGGTTCAAGGAGGTATTCAATGATTTCTAGTATGTTGGGTTATCATCAGCTTAGAGTTAGGGAGTCTGATATAATTAAGGATAACATTCAGGATCAGGTTTTTTCATTACAAATAACTTTTTAGGCCATTTGGTCCGACTAACACTCATGTAATATTCATATATTTGATGAATCATATCTTTCATTAGTATTTTACCAATTTATTGTTAGTTTTAATAGATTAATTTTTTAATTCAGAATTTGAACATGAGATAGGGAACCTTACGGGGTTGGATTTGGAAATCTTGAGGAGTCACTAACAATAAGTTTTTTCATATTTTCATTTTTTTGGTTTCATCATCTAATCACAATAAAATGAGTTTTATAAAAAAAGAGGGAAATTATGTGTGCTAGTTAAGAAAAAACACATTGTTGAGTACGTGTCACAATAGTACACCTTTAAAAAGATAAAGTAATTGCATTTGAAAAAAATTAGGTTTTATCTATCCTATTCTATGGTATCTTTGAAATAGGGATGAGGTTTCCATATAATGTTTTGTTAGATAAAAATGGAATCCTTGGGGGAGAAATTATTTCTAGGTTGTTATTGATTAGTTGAAAAATAAATATAATTTAATTTTAGTCAAATAATCCACCAATGTTAAAGATTTCCTTATGTTTTATGTGGAAGAAATATTGACAATACTAGGGGTCCTTTAGCTATTTTCTAATATTGAGATCCAAGGATTACATATAGATTCAATATAAGTCTCTATGAGGGATTAGTGACTTAGGTCTATTTGAGTAAAAACTATCATCCATAGAGATATGGTAAAGTGAAATACGTAATTCGGATTATAGAGCATTGCTTAATGAATATGTATTGCAATTTTTGGGATCACGGTATATATATCATTGAATTATTGAATATTCATATAATAAAAATTCACAGTTATCGATTATAATGGATCTATTGGAGTCTTTGTATGGTCACCCATGAAGATCATTATTTATTGGGATGAGACAAGAAAAGCTTCTTTGGAGGAACAATGTTTACTACAATATAAATCCATGATTATAAAACATATATGTTGGTATCATGTTATTGTATAGATTTAGAATAAAACTTATGTGTATCAGTGGAATCATTTATTTGGAGATTTATATAGGTGAGATTGTTTTCATGAAAATTTTACCACGGTTGGATCATCGTAGGCTTGGAAGATTTGGATCTTTTTCCCCACGAAATGTTGGACCATTTTAGGTCACTAAGTATATTGGGATGGGGTTTTTAGTTGTAATTTCATGTTTAGTTGATAGGAATTCATTAATTTTTCCGTGTAGCCCATCATAGAAAATATAACCTCACCCTTATCACCTTCTGAGTTTAGAATAGATTGAGTTCGATATATACAATAATAATGTTGATCACCTAGTTGAGATTATGTGCTCTAATGTTAATATATTGTTTGGAAATTCAAATATTTGGTTCATAGTGTTTTTTCAGTGTAGATCATATTATTATGTGACATTGTAGAATAAGATATAGATGAAGATTAAATTTTCTTTAATACATTACCATACATCATTCTTCCAAATAATTTCATAGTGAATATATGTCTTTTGAGAGAGAGTTTGTAACAATCAGTCACCTTATTTATAGTAATTCACATCTGTTTATTTGTTTACTATTTTGTTGGCTCCATCTAGGGACTCATGGTCATGGAATTAATTTTTTGGGGAAAATTATATAAAGATTGAGATGTATATTTTTAATTATGGGAGTCTATGTAATAATCAGTTTGTGTATTTGAGGGGTTATTACATATTTTATAGTAAAATATTTGTGTTTTGGGTTTTCATGTAACAATCTCTAATTTTTTGATTTCCTATGAGAAAAACGCACACCGTGTAAAGGGATTACATTGTGTAAGTCATCTAGGGTGGATTCTGTGATACCATTACACAACAATAATAGATTACAATCTATGGAATTATTTCATGATGTGTACTATTAAGTGATTAGTTTTTAAAAATTAGCAGATGAGAATTCTTATGAATCCATGACTCTTGGATTACATACCTTTTAAATGGATGAACAAGGATTAAAGTGCATGTACAATGATTTTTATAGTGATGCTTGGAAAAATGTCGTGTCATTCTTCCATAGCTCCTTCACCACTCATCATAAAATGTTTCCCCGACAAATTTAGCAGTATCACTTCGACTAGTAGTGATACTTTTCAGTGATTTATAACCAGTTTTCCAGGTTTGCATCTCTCCAGTTGAGTGTGTATTTGTTTTTCTATGTTTCTATGTTTCCAGTTGTGCCATTGTATTGTACTATCCAATCTTTATGTATGTATTAATGTTTTTCTTTTATTTCTTTCAAAATATTTTGGGATGTATTGTTCTAGGGGATGTTCTTTCATTGGTGGCAATGCATCAGGTTTCAGTTCTTGAGGTATGCATAGATTCCACTTATCAACTTATCATTTTAAAAAATTGAATCAATTTTATGAGGTGAAAATTTATTTTTCTTCCATAGTTGTGGTTTTTGTGATCTTATTTTTAGAGGAATGTATTTTGGTATGTATGACCACATATTTGGAGGTAAGGGATTCTGTTTTTAGAATATATTGGATGAAATACATTTATCCTATTTTTAAAAATTTATTTTTATATAAATTGGGAATGATTTTTGTGTGTGTGTGTATAGTGGTTTTACTGATGGGGTGTCATTATTCTCTATACGATTGTGTTCGAGGGACACATTATTCACAAGTAATTTCTGTAGTATGAGTAGTCTTCTAGGCAGGCATATTGAGTTCTATTGGGTAAATTACATATAGTTGTATTTGTACTATTTTAGAAATGATATTCATTATTTTTCATTTGAAAATGATAATATTAAATTTTGCATGAAATTGATATGCCTACATTTTTGGAATTTTTGAAAAAATTTAAATAATCAATATATTTTGGATAATATTAATTTATTTTTTATCATCTCATGTTTTATATAATATGAGCATACTTTTTTTTGGAATGTTTTTTTATAGAAAAAATGAGAGATACCCTAATATGAATATTATATCACACCATGTGTATATCCTAAACAGTTCATAGACCCGGTTATGTAAATCGATTTAATGAAATGAAATTCATCATATTGGAGTTGTGGGGAATCATTTTTGGTGAGTTGAGAATCTATTGGTTGGATGGTGGGATTCATTCAATTCTATAACATAGAGTTATTTATTTTTTCCGCTCTTTCTAGTCCTTTTTCATTGCATTAATTATTGATTTTTTGTTTCACTGTATTTTTTTTATACTTTCAATTTTTTGTTATGGAATATATTCATATTTACATTATTTTCTCATGTAAATATATATCCTATGGTGTTCGATAATATTTGGAAATATCATTACCTATGGATTATGGTTAATAATCGGTGGCTATTTTTCATCCCATGTCGATTAGGAATTCACTTCATGTATTAGATGGGTCAGGAACCACATTGATAGGGTATTCCCATTAGTTAATTACAAATATTCAATATAGTCTTTGAAAAATAGAATATATATGATCATTAATTATATAGTTTGATAATTAATTTTTAGCATATATTATTTTTTAACAATTTATATGAATTTTCAGTAATTTTTGGTTTCATGGATGTTGTATATCAAGAGTGTTCTCTAGAGAATCAAAACTTACTAATTAACACCTACTATGGGGTTGTGAAAGAAATATATTTAAGTTACCTAAGTATCTTATAGTAGTAAACTATAAATATGATCTTCAGTAGGAGTTGAACTGAAAATCATGTGGAAATTATTGGGACTTTTGAAAATTGTTTTAGATTAATTTTTTAGAAAGAAATGGGAAAAGCATATTAATTCAATTGATTTTAAAAAAATTGGTAAAGACGGTGATTAGAGCAGGTTTGGATAGATCTATTGTATTATTGTCATAGTCTAAAAAAATTACTCCTTCTTTTCATAGTATAGATAGAGAATCATAAAAATATCCCATACCCCTATATCCATATGGTTGTGATGAGAATATTAATATATAAAACCATAGGTTGGCTGACCCACCATATAGTGTGTGTGGTATTGCATCATATTTTCTTGATTAGATTATAAAATCTCAATCCAAAAATTTTGGTCCCAAATAAACCAATATTCTAAAATAAAATCTTATACATTTTTTTGATAAACATTGACAAATCACTACCCAAACCTAATATTTTCAACTATATAAAATAGAATTTGGTTATGGATATATGTATCATCGACTAAATCAATTAATACTAATAGATTCAAAACCTAAGTGGACCACATATGGAATCTAAAACTGAATTAAAATATAAAAATATTATCATATAATAGAGAATGTTATTAAATTAAAAAAACCAATAAAAAATATATGTCCATCCTCCACCTTTAAAACCCACTGAATGAAGCTACCCCTCCATCGACGGGGAAGAGGAGTTAATGATTGGGATGAGAGCCATCACAAGAAATAAATTAGATAAAAAAATATAAGAAAAAATTAGTGAAATGTATTAGTTGGGAATCATCTATGTATTACATCATCGATTTAGACTCTTAAATCCACCCATAGAAAAAAAATTATAAACATGGAATAGGATTCTGGGTTTCCATATTTTCCATTTTTATAGTAAGAATGGGTCCAAAGTTGGATTTATAATTTTTATCTAATATATTTCATGTACTAAACTCATTTAATGACCAAATTAGGAAAAGTTGTATTCCCTTAAGTGTTTAAATTTTTTTCTCATTTTAATAGAAAAATCAATCATGTTATGAAACATGTAGATGATGATATATACAATTTACTCTAAAATATTATTCTCTCATTCGAAAATTATTGAATTTAAAAAATATGACATTATAAGAATTTGTGGCTATGATATCGGTATAATCATGTGGGGAATAAGTTAATAAAATTGTTCATAATGATTTTATCATTTTAAATTTAATCTTTCAGATTGATTGAGCCATTTATTTATGAGATATGGTCAAAAAGTCAAAAGTATATAGATTCATACTCAAGTTTGAGGCATGACATGTGAGCTTAATTTTTTCAAACAACTATTGGATTCAACTATTGGTCAATTATAATTTACTAAACCCCATAATGTTTTAAATCTTAAATAGTTGAATTTCCTAAATTTTTTCATTTTGTAAAAATTTATGGCTGAAAACATAAATTAATTAAAATAGTTAAAATCAAAAAATCATATAATTTATTAAATTAGGTGAAAATGATTATAATGTAATAAATAAGGGAAAAATGAAAATAAAATAACCCATATGAGGGATTAAGAAATATGACATTATAAATAAAATAATTGAAAATACTTTCTTCATATGTTCCCCCATAATTAAACAGCGATTTCCTCAAGTTTGTAATCTCAATATAATTAATATAGGAAAAACATGATATCAATATTAGAATTCATGTGCAGTGAAATCAAATTTCTATTAATGATGGATCTAAATTTTATGGTGCACATAAAACATTAATTAAACCTCACATGCTAAAATGAATCTAATCAACCCATGTTTTTTCTTACCTTTTCCAATTAAGAACTGGTGGTTCATATGTTATCATTTATTCATATATCATAATAAAAAAAATTTAAACATCACAAATAATGATTTAAAATACACTGTATTATTTTCTCTCATCGCTGATGATAAAAATTAGTGTAGATTTTGGTTCTTACTAGGAGTATATGCTTCATTTACATATGATTATAAAGGAAATGCTTTCACCACTTTTCAACGAACTAATGTACATAAAATTATGATGTCATTCCGGATCTAACTACATTGAGGAATTAGGATAGTATGGTTTGTGATATAAGAATTATATCTAATTGGAAGAGAATTATAACTAAATTATAATTTCGGATATCAAAATTAAAAGTGCAATAACATTCACTCCAAAAAAGTAGTTACTCCCACTTTCCCAATAACTATTTTATTATCATTATAAATGTAATCAAAATGAAATACTTTTCAACCCTATTTACTATTTTTTATGGAAATATATTATTAGATTAAATATGACATCCACCACCTAACCACGTAAGGTCAAAATTGTTATTCTAGTAATGGTGATTTTTGACGCGCCTAAAAACCCATTTTGTCATTTTTATTCAAAAGGGGAAAACTATAATGTAAATTGAATAGATCATAAATATTTTTCAATACCCACAATCTAGTACCCCATATTTTTTTCTTTTAATATATTACATTTTTTATGATTACTTTTCGTAACCATGCACAGAAATAATAAAATATAATGAAATATAAATAGATTAGAGTATAAATGGATAAAAATGGCTCATAATGTAACTAATTCATATAATGTTCATTTGGGGATAATATAGGTTAATCAAGTAATAATGTCATAGTGTGTCCATGGATAACCGATTAATAAATGTTTCCTCATTCATTTTAAGTATAGCTTTTCATAGTCAGAACTATGAAAATAAATAATGAATTTTCTAGAATGTGACATGTCCTAAAATCACATAATAAATATATTACAAAAACAAATAAAGAATATTCGGTATGGAATTACACTTGAGAATGTATCATATAATTTGGGAAAATTTCTCATGGAATGATATAACAAAAAAAATAAATCCAAATATATTTCAGAAGATAAAATAGTATAAATGGAAGGGAATAATAATTTCCTTGAATCAACTAATTTTCTTAGATCATGATTCATAACATAAATATCCATGCTTCAATATAATTAGTCAATTACCAATTTTCATCAATATATATTATTTACATTGGAAATATAAAACATAGTATAATGAAGCACTTTTGAAACTAATTCCTCCTATATTATTTAGGTTTATCTAGAAAGATAAATCTGGGATTTAAATTTTCTTCAATCATAATGAAATGTTTTTCAGTAAAAAAATATCGTGAATTATAGAGATATTAATATAAATGAAAACTCCCTTTATCAAGGATTCTTATGTTTGGTGGTGTAGATCATGTGTCTTAAATTCTGTTTTCGAGCACTTTCATGCCATGTAAAGATTTCACAAAATCTGTTTTATTTTATTACTACATTTTTTTCATAGAATAATTACCTTTCATAGAACATTAAACAAATAATAAAAGACAAATTATAGTGTTTTTATTTTCAATCATGCGGGGATATAATTTAAGGGAGTAGTGTACTAAGTATAAAAAATATGGGTTATCTTAAAGAAGGGATTTTAATTATTGTGAATGTCTTAACTCAAAATTGAAAATCATTGAAAAATCATTGACTAAAATATTCATTCCACCACACAGAAATGATGAAGTTCCTTTAATGAATAAAATTGAATTTTTCATGAATGTAGACATAATGTTAATTTACTACATTTAATCAAGTGCAAAGGATATAATCAACCTAGTTGGTCTTCATTGATAATTATGTTTTTTGAGTGCAATGTCTATCATTGTTTATTACACATTCATCAACATCCTTCATTTTGGATCAGTTTTAAGTGGTCCGACCAAACTAGTTTGAACTATTTATGGATATTCTTAATAGTAGATTATATTTTTAACATCCTCCATTAAAAATCATAGGTAACACCTTCTTTGATAAAACCTATATAAACCTCAAAAAATATCCCTTATTACCTTCCTTGTTGATTAAAAAATTATAGGCTTTACGTCTGGGTTTATAAAAACACCAAAAAACAACTAGAAATTTTGTTCTCCCGGGTTTGTTTGAACTCTGACATATTATTTTTTGGTGTATTTTTACAAGTAGAATATTATTTTTCTTAAGGGGTTATGTCCTTCATGTGAAATTATATTTTTCTATTATTCTTTAAGATTTAACAACAGTTTTGATGAGCAATATGATGTTCTTTTCGGTTTTGATATCATTATTATTAAATGAAATTGTTCTATCTAAATTTGAATTGGTTCATATTTACCTTTATGTTATAATAAATTCAACTCATTAGATTGAAAAGAACATTAAACATCATCTGAAAATTTTATAGTGTTTTCTATAAACATGTGCTATTTGGGTTGTATTGTGATACAAATGGAATGTATCTCGGGCAACTTATCTTTCTTTATAAAAAATTCAATTTAGATATCTTTGATCACATAATAATTTTTAAACTCATTTACTAGATACTTATAAATATCAACATATTCTCCTAATATTTATTCTTCTTTATATTGAAATAGAAAATACAATAAGTCTTATGCAGTCTCTATTATTATTTTTTGGATTTATACCTTCTTTTTTTGGAGATTCGTAGATTGTAAAATTACACGACATTTTATTGATGTAGCTGAGTGTATTAAAATGTACATGGCTATCTCCAAGCTCCATTGAAATTATTTCCTCATGCACATTGATGATGGTATATGTTGTCATTAATAATGTTATCTCCACTAAGATGAGTGAGTGTGATGAAATATTATATTCTACCATCATCACCATGTAAAATTCTGATTGGAATAGTTGTAATTTAACTTTCATATGAATGAAATTTGAATATCATTTGGATAAAATAGATTATTTTTTTATACTTTTACCACCACCATTGTAGGATTAAAATTTCTAATCAAAAAATATGTATATACATATTGAGTAAAGACATTTATCAATGAACATAAACAACACAATGAATCAATAAAATTTAAACACCCAATAGTGCAACGAATAGAGAATTCCTTTATATGTTGAATTCTGTTCCATTATTAGTGTTGTGATAAGTTATGAGGTGCATATTCAAAAAAATAATTCTCTCATTTACATCCAACTACCTTATTTTCATCAAAAACACCTTCATATATATTTTACAATTATGTCATTCTCAAATTTACTATAGTAGTTGGTTGTTGATCTCAAATTTTTTGAAGGATTACCGAATTTACTGTTGGATTTTCTCTTATAAACCATTCTTTGACTCAACCAAAGTAGATTTAGATGGGTCATGTATATATATTTTCTCCATTTATAGTTTATATATATATATTTTTGGAACTTCTATTCAGAACCTTTTTTATGCTCTCATGCTTCTAATACACTTCTCTAGTCATCATGGTTGGATATCTAGAGTAATTTTTAGCCTCACCTCTTACATGCTTTTCAGGTGATTGCAACTATTTTCTTCCACATGATATAACCACATATATGATTTACTTGGTAGCTAAAACAATTTTCACAAGAATATTTTCTTCATTCTTTATCTAAATAGTCAAAAGATTGTTAAAATTATTGTCCAATTTCCGAACTGTCTTATGTAGTTCTATAATATTATTTTCATGGTGGTTCTTTAAAGTACATGTTTGGGGTTTTTCTTGTGGTTTATTCTGATATGGATGTTTATTGTGGTTTTCAAATGGAATATGGATCTATTATTATAGATGATATAATTGAGGTTGATTTTGGTATTGATTCTGAAAAGGTGGTCTATGCTAGTTCTGTTGAAATATGATTATTAGTTGGGTCTGTGGTAGAAATGAATAATTTTATAGGAATTTACATTTCCATTAGATACATGAAAAACTATCAGTCCCCTAAATTCATTACATTATTTTTTAGAATGGTATATAAAAATGAATGTTAAACATAACAAAGTACTGATTTGTTATTACTTCACTTAGTTTTCAACAAGTTGTATCATCAACGGAGTCATTTCATTAAGTGTTTCTTCAAGTACGGGTGAGAGAGAATCAATATTACTTACCACATTGATGCTTCGGGCATCCATTCCTCTAGTATTTATTTTATTCAGTTTTTTTAATCAATTAATTTAGAAATATCATTTCCACTGATGAAATTTTAGTCAAATCTCCTATGGAATAAGTGTCTAGAAAATTTGGATAATTATCATGCAGTATTTGATAGAAGAAAAATAGTAATGTTGTTTTCCTCAAGTGTATAATGTGGGTACATTACACATTGTTTCGTCAATCACTCCTAGTACTCATAAATTGGCTATCTAGTTTATTAGTTAATTGGATAGATCTCTTTTTAGATAGTCATTCTCTTTGATGTGGGAAAAAGAATTTACATGAAGTATCTTTTCAAATCATCTCAAACAATGAAATATTCTTCTATTAGACTATATGCAATTCTATTTATGGTCCCTAAAGTGTTAATATGAATTATTCCCACATTACCTATTATTCAATAACTCATCGGGGTTTTCAATTAGAGAACAAGTTTGTAAATTCCATAATATATCTGTTTCTGTATAATTTAACATTATTTTGGAATTTAGGTAGAGTTTTAATAATGTTAATTCAATATAAAAAACATTCTCTATGGAATGGATATTTAGTTGATATAACTGGTTAGTGAATTGAGGTTCAAAGAGATTATGCATTGTTTTGTTGGGATTTACCGCCATTATTATTTTGTTTGAGTGATCACTTAATGTGTCACCTGAATCTTCGATGTGTGTTTCCTCATACTCAATATGGTATTTTTGTAACAAATTAATTATTATTATTTGAATATATCATATATATTCAAAAAAGTGGTTATTTTAAATGTGTTTTATTCAATGGATTTTAGTTTTTAGTGTATTGATGTACAATCACTACAAAAACATTGTCTCTTTTTTGGAATTCCTATCATGTTGTGGGGAAGAAAATATTTAAATTACCAATGTATGGAATATAAATATACTCTAGGTAGACTCTAAAAGTTGAGTGCACATAAAACAAGCTTCTGACTTATTATTGGATATTTGAATAATTATATTTAATTAATTTTCAGAGATGGGGTTTATGAATTAGTTTTATTTAATTAATTATCCTAAAATTGGGAAATATGATGATCAAAGAGGGGTTGGATAGGCCTATTTCTATGATATCATGGATTTAAATATTTAATCTTTCATTTTCTGATGGCCTTTTGAGAGTGATATTCAACTAACAAGTCCTCAATCTACCTTATCCAAATGGTTATGTTGAGAATATTCTTATATGAAAGTTCATGTTGGTCTACCATCCTTCTAGAGGTTAAAGCATTGAATTAGGTTTTATTGATTATTTAGAGAATTATATGTCTATAAATTGTTGTTCCCTATGAAACAAATATTCTGACATAAAATCATACACACGTGAAAATGAACATCAACAAATCACCACCCAACTATAACCATTTCAACTATATATATACAATAATTGTCTAGAAGGAGATATGGATCATCAAGAATGAATTTTAAATTAATATAATGAAAATTAAGGAAAATACATTTTAGAATTCAAAACCCAATTATAATGTCAAATGAGATGGATAAATAATAAATGATCATATTAACTGGGGAAGAAAAACTCAAGAAATGAACATAGGTCATACCTCCCACTTTCTCGGCCACATAATGATATTACCACTCCATGGATGGGGATGTATTGTTAATGCATGAGAGTATAGAAACCATAACAATGATAAGAGGAAAATGGAAATAAAAATGAAGTAGTATTATAGCACATCATCTAGTAATCTTCAAGGGAATACCTCACCGATGAGAAATCATTAATGCACACTTACACTATTATTTATTTGTATGGAAGATGATTCATGGTGCAACAATGTTCTATTTTTTTAGAAAAGGGATGATATTTTGGATTCATAGTCTTTCTCGAAATGATTGTTCATAGTAGAAAAATTTTATGACCCAATTGAAAAATTCAACCTTTTCTAATGGTATTCAAAATTCGGAAGCATGGATGAACATTAAATTTCAGTATCATCATTATCATGTAGAAAATGTCATATTTCATTTTCATGGAAATTTTATTCCATCCAAGAAGAAGATTAAAATTTTAAAATTCAAATTTCCTATATATGTATATCCATGATATTGAGAGAATCATATGGTTTAATTATTGTGAATTTTATTTCAAATTTTTATCGATGTACTTGTCTAATTTATCTCTATTGTTCTTGAAATTTATAATTTATCGGCCCAACAACCAAAATATCAAGATCTTTACACATATTCTAAGGGCTTTATTGTGAGCTTATTTTGTCCGTAAATTTTTGGAAATAATCTTTTGGACTAAAGTAATTACAAGACTCTAATAATTATTTTATGAATAAATAATGTAATTTAAAAATAATTTTTTGTACCAGATGTATTGTATGAATTTAATAAATAGATTAAAATTGTTAATGTCCAAAATTTGGAAATTTATGAAATAAAGTTCAAAATACTTCTAAAATAAATAAATGAGATAATTTCAATAGAATAACACTCTGGTGGTATAAAAAAATATAAATTAATATTTCATTGACTTAAAATATTGATCATATCTGTTAATATCTACTAATTCTTATAGCCATCCCATTTTTTGTTCCACTTATTATAATTAACATGGTTTAGTTATACAATATTGTTTGAGCTATAAGGTACTTTATGGTATTATCTCTCTTTTACACACCACCCTATCAGTTCTCCTAAAATTATTCAATCAATAGATTCGGGAAGTAGGAATCTAACTAAAATAAATACCTTGTGATATATATTATTATGCAGAAAAGATGACACGAGTACGACTTATATAGAGATAAAATATGGTGTCTATGAATCTAATAGAAAAAAAAGATTATGAACCTTGTTACCACATGATATCATTAATATATTTTATATGATATGGGAAAAGATATCATTAATTATTAATAAATTATTTTCTGTTGAATAGAAATTTAATTAACAGAAATTGTCTATATAATATATATATGATAGTCCTTCGATATGCATCCTTCACATACTAGATCTAGTATAGTGATTTACACATGATTAGGAATTATTATTCACATAATATTGAATGATCTCTTTTCTTTTGATTATAATAATAATCATGAAATTTTATTTATTTCTCTAGATAAAACTAGAGAAACCCACTGGGGAGTGAATTAGAGATATTAGAAATAATCCTTTTCATTAATTCATTTAATTAGTTTTTAGATCTTATAGATAATATTGAATGAACTATGTTAAAGTCGTAGTATTTCATATCAGAATTACTGAATCAATAACCCTTATACATTATTTAGGGAATACAGAAAATAAAATAAATTATTTCATAATAAAAAAAGTCAAAGGAGAAAACACTAACAATGTGTCAATGTGCTAAAATTAAATAATCTTTCTTTTTTGTAGATTAATTTTTTTGTCGACAATTATTATATTCCTTGATGTAATACTATTATGATTCATAAGGTTATTTCAATCATTACCTAAGGCACACATCCTATTATTTACATCCACAAACATCTCCCATAATGGTGCTTCAATAGTTTATATAGTTGTTTATTTATTCACATGACATATAATATAACATATTATTTTTTCATCTAGAGTTTATTTATGGATAATATATCTTTGTCTCATTATCTATTTATTTTCCTTTCAACAAAAATATTTTAAATTGGGTGACGGTACTAACTGCTCCATGATGGATTTAAGTAATTTCCTTAAAAAAATATTAATATTTGTCCTTATCCATATGAGGAATAATCAATAATTGAATTGTCTGATTTACCAATATCAACATCAACTACAATGTATTAATCATTTGTAGTCAATATTCACTATTAATTTATATGATTTATAATAGATTTCATATTTGAATATTACCTGATTGAGTAATATTCATTGAAAAGAATAGTCACATATCCTCTTGTCACATAAACATGATCACATAACCGTGGCAGTAAACTCCCATAGTATGACCCTAACTACACAAAATGTAGCACATATCTCTTTGTGTTAAACAAGAATCAAAAAACCCATATACCAGACCATCACCAAATAGTCCATGTTGTAAGAACACATGATGTATGATTCTTATAACCAAACTCCCAATGAATAAACATGTTTCCTGACTAAAATCCTAAGATAATGATGCTAAAACCCAATGATGGTATAACTCGATGCATGAGACCAGTAAACTCATAATAACAGGAATGATAATTCTTAAAATTTTACACATGTGAATAATAATACTACATGCGTAATGCCTGTAGTTTATACCTTATAATATGGATCATGTTTATGTATTTGTGTGGCCCATAAGGGACTTTGTGATCTTGTTAAACCATATACAATTCACATTTTTTATTAGAAAAACGTCAGGAATATCTAGTAAACTTTATCATTACATAAATCCTGAATCATTATTTCTATCAAACTAATGATTAAAACAAAAAATATTTATATACCATTCTATATTACTTTATATCCAAAAAATGTATTTAGTCGTCTATTCAACTACCTCAATACTAATGTGAATCAGAAGAAAATTTCTAACTCCTTCAATCATGTGAATGCCTATATTAACTGGATTTATATAGGTCATTTGAATATATTCCGTCAAAAATATTTCTTGGAGTTCCTACCATATAAAAACATCACATGACATCTCCTCAATCTCTGAGTCTCACAGTCCCATGGAATGGCATAATTTTACAAAAAATCTTGTCATCCTTGAAAATTTCATAACTACACAAAAATATCATATCTAGATTATGTGTTCTCGCTACTCAATTGAACACATGAAATTGCTTGATCTATTTAGTAATATACACATGGTGAAAAAAATACCACAAAAGGAAATATTTCATTTCAACTATAAATTGTTTCAGGTGTTTCCTATGACCACGTGTTGTGATAAATTTATGTAATTACAGTCATAAAAAAATTCCAATAATAAGAGAAAAATACAACATTGATTTTTTCACATCTCTTATTACATAAAAATGACTGTGATACCTGATAAAACATATATGTGGTAATGAATGTCTTTATTCACATAATTCATTAACCTTGAATTCTCAAATGATCATTATATTCTTAAGAGATTTTCCAAACACCACCATTTATACTGGCTCCACATAACATCAATCGTATCTTTGTCACCTAACATACCGACTATGTTGATGTCACTTTACCAATAAGGGGTTATGTTGACACATGTCTCTCAAACACATATTAAATACCATGATATGTTCTTCATGATAAGATTTCTTGAACCACTAAATATGATTCATTTTTACTTCCTTTAGATCATAAATGATTCATTAAAATATAGAAAACACTTGGATGAAACACTTACATCGATTTTTATTTTGTGATTCTAAACTGATGATTTTATAGATATGGTCCACCTTTATATTAGAATAACTTCAAATAATGTTACAACCTACACATATAAAATGATCTCATGATCAATAGTCATTATATTCATCTATATAAATAATTGTAGTTAATGTGTAGTTAATTATAACTTAATTTAAAAGAATTATGGACTATTTTCTTGAATTATTAATACAATTTGAGTATTTTTTATTGTTACTCTTTTAGTGAAATTGGTTATCTAAAATGTAATTTTATATCTAAAAACTCAAACTTTGAGTCATAATGTTCACACCATGTATTATATTTATTGATGAATTATCTATATACATTATAAAAGGAATATGGGTTGTTATCACGGATTATCATGAAAATCCATCTAAATCTACTCTGTATTCAGTTAGCAGAACATTTTATTAACCAAAATTTTATTCAATAAAAAACAGAAAATTTTTATCATACCGTTCACATGATATGTAAATATTAATTGTGCAAAATTTGTACTCATGAATATTAACTTATAGATTTTCTCCTACATATTCATGACCATATATGTTATTTTCATGGTTTTTAGTGAATAATAGATGTTTCAAACTACAATATAATTTTTATATTGAAAAAAACATTCTTATTATATCTATAAGAATGTTAAAAATATTCATGGATGAACCATACTTTTCATGAATGTCTTCTAGATAATTTTAAAAAATTATCAAAACAACCTAAATGTGTTTTCCTAGTTTTAACAACAACACACAATCATTGAACTAACATGTCACCTTTAATGAAAATAAAAAACTTTTAGTTAAAATATCCACATAATATGATATATTCACATGAAGTATGTTCCTAAATATGACCAGTGTTATTTGGATAATTTTTATTAAGTATCAAGACAATATATTTTAATTTTAAATGTTTTGTATATGTGTGATGTATTTTAAACTAGAAGATGAATTTAAAATAAAAACATTTACATTGGGACACCTCAATATCACATAGTATCAAATCGATGTGTGAATTATTCCAATAAATCAAAAATAACTAATTGATATTCATCCAATGTATTAATATAGTTAGAGTTTATTTTATTAATATTCTGTGAGTGACAGACATTCTTAATTAAAATGTTATTTAAAACTGAAAAAATGGACTTGGATTCATCTGTAAATTGAATACCCACACAAAAAAATAAATATATGAAATTTTGAACAAATATCTCTATGAAGGGAAAAAAGTACACATATTTCAGATCTTCCTTAAAGAGGTTTTGGAAGGATTATTTTTATCCAATGAATTTGTGCTCATTATATAATTTTTTAAAGAAACCCCATTCTTTAATGATTTCATTTCATCATTATCTCTATGAAAATTAATTGAATAAGTTTCCTATAAATATGAAATATAAAATTAATATTAAAAAAGTATATAATATAATTAGAAAACTAACTAAGCTAGTAGTAAGAAGTCACCTTCTATAACATCTGCATAGAATCTGACCTAACATATTTTTCATATTTATTTTTGAATAAATTAAATTTTTCATTTATATTTATTGATTTCTACCAGTACTTTTAGTATGAAAAAAATATAATTATAAATTATTTAATTTTTAATGAGATTTAAAATATATTCTTCAACCACTCAAAGGATTCTAGAGTGGTTATGTAATACCATATCTTTTATAAATCTTCAATCATAATATCCATAATGTTTTACAATTTTTTTGATTTAGACACTACAAAATCAATGATAAAAATAACTACTTTTTTATAGAGAAATATTATTATATACTTCATATTACTTATCATGTTTTATAATTAGATTCTAGTGTTCATTGATTGTCCCTATACAACATTTTTCTTTTTAGTTAATAACCACCCAATAATAAAAAATTTCTATTAAATCATAGCTTCACATGTATAAATTCATTATTTTTAGAAAAATGATGACTATATTGTATTATAAATTGATAAAAAATATCAATTTTTAAATTTGATGGGAATAAATTAATTGAATCTAAAAAAATAATACTTTTGGTTGCCACATTTGATTTCATTAAGAATTAAATACTATATAAAAAAATGTAAATATTAAATGCAGTAAATGAATATTGATTTAATATTAATGGTTTGAACAGTTTTATCTATGTTCCATGTGTATTGAAAAGAGTTCAATATCATTAAGTTACTTTTAAAAATTATAATTTTTTGCCTTATTTTTTAATAATAATCCTCTCATAATGAAATATTTTCTTTTACAGTTATTTACAGAATAATTAATAAAAAAATTATCTATATGGGTATCCCTTTAAATATTACTCATATATATGGATACAAATATATGAATAATTTTCAACATTAATTAACATAGTAGATCATTTATTGGAAAGAATATTCTAAAAATTCACCACATATAATCATTTTGAACTAAGACTCCCAACAATATGTGTATTATTATATCAAAAACATTATTATGTTGAAGAAATAATAAAATATTTAATAATACATTTTTCTCAAGAATCTATTATGGTTTGATCCCCATCATTAAATATGTTATCAAAATAATCAAGTAATATTAGTCAATGATGATGTTGAACAAGCCTAGTAGGGCACTCTCAAATGTTATATTCAATTGATATGTTTAAATTTAAATTTTTTAGATTAAACAATATATTTCTCTTTCGTTATCTTCATATGTAACATAATTCATTGGATTATGGATTATTAATTATTATTTAATTTCTTTTAATTGGAAATAAATTGTAATATAAATACTTCTTTATTGAAAGTGTATTAAAGTTCATATTGTTTCTATATTTCAAATAAGTATAATAACTCCTAATAAGGATTGTTTTGAAGGAAACAATGTATTATATATGTGAAATAAAATTCATTTATTTAATTTCATGAAATTTCCATATAATGTTTTTTATCTATGTGGAATTATTTCTACACCACGAAATATGGTGGCGTGTGATTCTGAGGCCCTGTGTGCCCTGAATGATCTGTCAAAATTTTGTTAAACATTAAATAGTTCGCATACACAGTTTTCTTATAAAAGTGTAATTACTCATAAATAGTTCCTTGAATGAAAATTTTTAAGGCACTATTGTGTTTATGAAGGAGAGTTTACACTAGGAGCGACTTAAGATTATTCGGCACTGGCCTCCTATGAGAAAACCTGAAAATGGCATAACTGGAAATAAAATAATTAAATAACGTTATTTTATTTTTTAGATGCTTATTACTGATAAATAGTGACATGGATTAAAAATATGTGACCACTGATGAGCTCATGAGGGTATATTTTCTTTAAGAAGATACTATCTTTGGCCAACGCAAGCCAACGGTGGAAGATAGTTTTGGCTGTAAATAAAATAATTATGTGATAATAATTTTATTTTTAAAATCCATAACATCTAAATGGTATCTTGGATTGAAAATCAGAGAGTAGCATTGTGATCATATGGGCATGTTATCCTTTGGCAGATCCAACCATGACTGGTATGTGTTGAGGGTGAACATTAATATTTTATTGATTTTTTTAACGGTATGTTTAATATACATGCCAGCGGTGTTTTATAACTTTTTAACAGGTGATCGGGTCAAAAATATGAGGGCACAGTTCAGTTCGCAACATCAGGATTCTCATAATGGAAGCATCACTTTGGACATAGTAGGTGTGGAGAAAAATTTAGTTTTCAGGACTTTTTAAAAGAAATAAATAAAATAACTTTGTTAAATTATGTTCACTCTTTTCATCTAACGGACAAGAGGAAATGTGGTACCAGTGATGTGTCAAGACAATAAATGGCTTGACCATTCAATCCTAAGTATCATCATGGTTGGGGAATTATGAAGATTCTTAATTAATAACCCTTCATTAATTCCCAAATTCATTACTTACCCCCCCTTCTCATATATTTATGGAGCTTGTGGAGAGTTATCGGCAATGATTTAACAAACAATGAAGTGATGATAAAGTGTCATGAGGCCAAACCCTTGGATTATGGAGCCAGTTCCGGCGTGCGGTGATGCGCGACATTGTAACCCCAAACTAGAGATTGATGATCGAGCGATGTCGTTGGAGGCCAGATGCGAGGGACGATGAACACCGACTATCTTCTTCAATGTAGGTGTTTCTCCACCGAACATGAGGTATGGTTTAATTCTTGACTATTTTCAAATGTTGATAAATCATTTACCACCGTTTTTCTATCATGATTATGAAGAGGGAATGAGATAAATGAACAAGTCCAAGACCCTCCACCCTTTTTTGGAAATTGATGTTTCCTTTGGAAGTAATATATTTGGGTTGGGTAAAACATGGGACATTGGGTGATGGTGGTGGCCTGCAATGAACGGATGCAGAGGAAATAACGATGCACCACTGGTGAAGAATTCCACAGTCGTTGCTGTGATTGGTGGAGATGGCTTCTGGCTCGGCCGGCCACAACGGAGCAAGTGGTGTGCTGTCATGCGCCACTGAAGAAAGGGCTCATGTCTTATTACTGTGACAGACAGCAGCGGCCGACAACGGCCACCTACGAACGAAGGCGGAGTGGCGCATTTTCACGTACTGCTAGAGGAAGCCACGACTCAGAGTCACAGCAAACGCAACAGGCGTGACCCCTTGCCTCAAAAGGTAGGCGGACCCCCCGATCGGCAGAAATTGCAGACCATAATGTTATGGGGTAGCACCTCACCATCTGGCCAAAAAGACCACACACCATTGGGGAAAACTGGAGAAATAGGTACACCTTCTGGAAAATCATGTTGAACGCCGACTAGCTATGTTGGGCAAACCTGCCCAGTGGACTGCAACCCCCCAACGGACCAGACCTCCCTAGTAAACCGCAACGATCACATGACACGGTGGGCCAAATTGGGTGGGTCGATCCCTACCAAATGGTCCGTGAAAACCGTTTCCCAACCCCACGTATCGAACTGAGCTATCCCCAATGTAGTGGTCATTATAAACTAGGTTGATCATTCGTGGGCCAGACCCGAGCAGGGTCAGGTAGACCTTGGGACACATTGTGTCGGGCTGGTCTAACCGAGTTGGACCGTGGCAAGAACAAACCGGTCCCCAAATAAAGAAACTCCCATAACTAAAAAACCAGATGTCCATTCGACACACCATCAGTGGTGTTGGGACATCATTTGGGAAGCAGTCCCTTTGGATTATTCTTGTGGGCCTGACCTTGCTGGGTCGGATCGAGGTAAGATCACACGTGTTTCATGGAAATGGGTGTAACTAACATACTGGGAATCCGATTGATACGTAGTCTATGGCGTAACGACCGTTCTTAAAAGGCTGTCATTTTGAAAAACTCTACATTAGTTTTAGAGAGAGTTTGAGTATGGCTGGGATGGAATGCAAACGATTCCAACCATTTCCTCAGTGCTGAAATATAAATAACTTACAGATCGTTCATCCTGTAGACGCACATTCTATTACATTGGAACCCTTATGATTAGATAGGTCATCGAGTAACATATTTATGGTACTTAATGGTGGTTGAAATAAATCCTATGGATTGAGGAGCGGTTCTCCCAGAATCAAGCGTGTAATTATCGAGAATCCGGTGGTTAGTAGTGAGGCGATGGAAGGAAACAAACCATACAGAGGTTTGTACCGAGAAATCCTATGTGTGTTATCACCGATCTAGTGTGGGAATATCCTAGATGGGTCAGTTCTAAGAAATACTCTATGGGTCAACGCATATTGATCCTATGTGGGTTAGATCCTGTGTGGGTCAGCGCTCGGCGATTCAGTGTGGGTCAGCACATACCGATCTAGTGTGGGTCAGATCATGTGTGGGTCGTTATGGGGGTTAGTTACCTATCGATCCTGGGTGGATCATATCTTTTGTGGGTCATTGTGGGGGTTAGTTACCTACCAATCCGGGGTGGATCAGATCCTATGCTTGTCATTGCGGTGGTTTGTTCCTATCGACCCTATGTGGGTCAGACTCTGTATGGTCAACAGGAGTGCAACTTGATAGAATAAGATGATCTAGATTCACGACTGATCATCTGTACTTCTTTACTTCACTAAAACCTGGTTTTATCCGATACTCTATCAGAGCTGTGTCTAATTCTTTTGTGATTTGGGATTTAGATCATGCTTTTAGGTTTTCATTTATTGAATTCTAAGAGACCTTCAGGGGCATCTAAGTACCTATTGGGTATTATATTACTCACACCTTCATGGGCTTCTCCCACAACCTGTTGTGTCTTGTGCAGTTGACGAGCAGCTGGATTTATTTTTGAGGGAGCCAGGAATAGGAAGTACATAGGGGAGATGGGTGGACGTGGAGTTCTGTGAAGGTGGTATGTGCCCACCCTTAGGCTGGAATTAGAGTATGATCCAGGAGTTGTTTTATCTTTTCAACTGTACATTTAGACTTCAGTTGGGGTTGTATTCCAACCCCCTAACATACAACACTCTTTTACTACAAAAATTTACATTGTGTTTTCATCCTATGGTGTTCTAATATGTGTGTTTGTACAAGATTAAAGGAAATGGCTTCCCAATATAGGGATGCACCTTTTTGTGAAAGTATATAGAAAAATTTTAGAGACCCGAAGCTTGACGTGCATTGACATTACATTACATTTGCAGAATACTTAGTATATAACAAAAACACACACACAAGGATCGTAATAGTTTAGTGTCTTTAGAAACTCGGAATATAATCTTCTAATCCTAGTGAAAGATCTTCAACATCTCCCATAAAGATATTATTTTTTTTATACCTAAAACCTTTCTTTATATCCTGGGGAAATGTAAACATAAAATGGTGAGCTCAAATGCTCAGTAAGGGTAAACAAAAAAAATATCAATCACATCGTATACACAAGCACATAACTTTTGGAAATCTTAACCTGCAAAAGAGATCATAATTTCATAACATGGGATAAATCATAGAAGTGAAATGTAATCACAATAATAATAACTTAAAACATGAAACTTTGTGGCATACACACATAATCATAGAGAATAATTTCTTTTTAGTCAAGACTCATTGCCAAGACTATCTTAGTGGATAAAGTCCCTTTCTGAACCGAGTCACCCTCGTTTCAGTCCTGTTTCACTGAACCGGTATAACCTACCATTCAAGCCATGTCTAACTCATGAGATATAAAATCTTTACCCAATGCATTGGAGGGAGATATAGGTCCCACCCATCTCATAATGATACCATTCAAATGTGTGCCACAAAATCATAAACCATACATCATTGCATAACCCATGTAATAAAAATGGGAATCATAAACATCATGACATCATAAAACAATTCATATAAGATAAAGGAATTCATAAAAATATTTCCATCACAACATAATCAAATCAGTGTAATAATAGGGATAAAAACAGAACCCATTATTATCTTAGATGGAAAATAATTTTGATAAAACACTTGAACTTCATTCTTGAGGAAAATATCCTTTCTACTTCAAAAATACTTTTCCTTTCTTAACATGTCATACAATTTTAAACTAAAAGAAGTTGATTAAAAATAAACTTGAAAACTTGTAAAGGATGCTTCTTGGAAATAATTTTTTAAAAATCCATACATTCCGTATAAGTTAAAAAAACATTCGTTTCGTTTTTTTGTCGGAAAAGTCAAAAAAGTACCTCGTATGAAAAACGGCAAAAGATTCTTTGATATATTTTACTAAAAAATCACCAAAGGGTAAAATAGGATTTAAACAATTGTAGGTGAATGGAAATAATATTAAATATTTAGGAATCATGGATGTGGATGATAAAATACACCCCAGTAAATACCAAAGTATAAACAATCTCGGATAAAAATGAGATTGTGATATTTCCCTTACCTTAGGTACAATTTGCTTTGTAAGTGTCCGAACCTCCTGTATAATGATTTAAATAATGTCATTGACTTATTACAGAATCATATTAATTGTTATTATATCATATATGGTTCACTTATGACTTTATATTAGCTGTTCTTTTGTAAATTCATGTTAAAGTACCGTTTTGGGTAAAATCGTCTCATTTGTCGTTCGTGTTTTAAATTGTAATTATTCATATGATTACTTAGATCATTATTACATAATTATAGAATATAAAACATGATTTATATATAATATATATTCAGAATATACATATATATAATGGATCGATAAATGGAATGAAATACACTATTCATGGAGACGGTAGGTCGTACGTACGCATGAACGCTGTTTTCGTTTCCTTGTTGAATTGAGTGGAATTAAGTAGATGACAAACATATATATACACATAAATACAGTAGCTTTATAATGTCATATATTTCATTATTATTTCTTATATATACTTTATAATCATTCTTAAACGGTTAACATGGAGAATAAATCTCATCGCGTCGTGGAGACGGTAGTCCGTATGTACGCACGAACGATGATATCATTTCCATAATTATTGAATTGAATTGGAGTGGATGATACAATATATCAGAATCATTATGATGTTATAATAACTATGTATAGTTATTATTTACACCATAATACCCATCCATGTAAGGTGTTGGTGGAAAAACAGATTAAACCACGGCGTGGAGACGGTATTTCGTACGTACGCACGCGCGGTGATTTTGTTTTTCGTAGGATGGATAGATGGTGAATTAGGATTGTTTCATACTTATAATAACAAATCAGTATATGAGTGATACTGATGTTATTACTTCATAATGAAACAACCAAATAAGAATAAGTGGAAGAAGAAATAAAGGTGAAAGAATCGGTAACGGATATTACCTCTTCTTTGAAGCGCCTTTTTGAGACCTCCTCTTAGGGCACTAAAATGGGTCTTTGAAGAAGACCAGAACTTCTAGGATGTCTCTAGGGAAGTGGATAGGAGAAAGTTGCAGGGGTTGACCGAGCTTGAAGGCTCAATGTGGTGTGAGGAAGAGGGGGAGGAGGTGCCCTTTTATATTGGAGGAGAGGGGCACCTTTGGAATTCTTAAAAATATTAATTTATAATAAATCTAACCTCACTTAAAAACCTCCAAAATGACTCATATTCTAAGATTAAATGAGATAGGGTTGTAATATCATGAACCAATCAAATTTAGACATGTTTGGATCTTATTTTAAACCTCATCATTTTGATTTATCCTTATTTAATCTATTTTAGTTTATTTGTGGTAATAAAATTCTAAATTTTAAATTATAACAAATAATTACTTATTTGTTGTGAATGTTCCATATTTTTTGACATTATAACATTATAGACCATATAAATTTAAATTTATAATTTTTAAATATTTTTGTGATTTTTAAACAATTTTATAATATGTTATTTTTATAAAATAACAATAGTGTCAATTTTGACACTATTCATTTATTTGAATTTAAATAAAATATATACAGAAGATATGTTCAAAATAAAAGCTTTAATATATTAATAAAAGGTAATATGTATCTATAAAATTAGTGTATCACATTAAATAGTTCATATAATATTTATTTTATTATTTTTAAAACCATTTATTTTTTTTATCTCTTAATAAAATAATTACTACATAATTTTTGTATACTTATTTAATATACTTATTTGTTGCATTAAAATTTTAAATAAAATCCTTTGATGAAGATAAATATATTAAATTTCACAATAATACTTTTACTCGAATTTATAATCTTAAAATCACAATATTTAAATTGTTATATTTATTAAATTATGAAGGTGACAACTTTGGCATCATTTAAAATAAAATAATATAAGTGTCATAATTGCTTGTATAAGACTCCAAATGGTCAAATATTCGACCATTGGATTATTATAGTTTCCATTTACATGACCAATAAGTTTTGGTCTGGGTTTTGTGCCTCTTATGGTCACTATTAGATTAATAAAAACTATATTCCTGATTTTTCACTTGATAAATAATTTCTGCATCACTATTATGTCACAATTAATGATAACTATTTAATCCCAAAAAATTCTAAATAAATTCTCATGATGTAGATAATTTTTTTATATTTCTAAATACTATTCATGTTCTTAGTTTTATGATATTTATCACTATGTTAAAATTATTATACTTATAATATTAAAGAAAGTGACATGTAGTCACTTTCTTTGGTTTTAATAATAATTAAATTATTTTCATGGTCAAAAGTCCACAAAATTAATCTAATACGACCCTAAGTTGATATGGGTTTACTTTTAGCCATAAAATAAGAATTTTGGAATGTGTTAGGGTAATTTTATAATATTATATTTACCCTTAATTACCCGATTTACCATTAACTATGGTAAATAAAATTTACCGTAGTTACTATTCATAATTCCCAAAAATAAAAAGTAGCCTATTTACATAATTTGGAACCGCTGATTCCAAATATGGAATCCATTTTTTAAAATTCAATACACATAAGTTGCAGAAATTAAATTAAAATTAATCCCGTTGTCGAATATAAACGGGTTTTTATTTAAAACATTGCAAAAGATTGAATTGATTTAACCTACGAATTCAAGGTAAAATCAATGCTAATGACATACATTATATTAAATGGTAAAAATATATTCTATTTATACTTTAAATCCATTCAATATTATAATTTAATTATATAATATATTGTGATGAAAAAAGTTGTTTTTAATTAAAATATAGCGTGTTTTTACTATTCATTAAAATATGAAAGTTATCGGAAAAATATCAAAACTTTATCTAATGTAAATTTTGACATCCCGATTCAAAATAAGAATTTTATTTTTTCAAATTGAACATATATACATGTCAAAAACTAGAATTAAAGTGGGTGTGCCATCAAAAGGCGGCAAAACTGCATTTTTTTAAAAATACTTATTTTACCCGAAAAAATTTATTTTGTTCTTATACCATGTTCTAGAAAATGTGTAAGATTAATAATAATGTTATAAAATTCAAAATTTAGTTAATACTATTCATAACGGCTAGTTCATGACAATATTAGAATAATATATCATTGTTTATTAAAACCCGGTATTGCGTACAACACACGCTATCGAGGAAGGTCGTGATTGCGTGTAATGCAAGCCAAGTCAGGGTTGCGTGTTGTGAAAGAATATTTCATTGTTTCGTATAACATAATCCAACCATATTTCATTTATAAATTTAATTTATATATATATATATATATAAATACTCAATGTTGCGTAGAATAACTATTATCAAAATTGTGTGTAACACTGTCCAAGAATAGTGTTGCGTATACTACAAGCTAATACGGTGTTGCGTATAGCGCAAGGTAATCTTGGTGTAGAATACAACACAAGACATTAATGAAAATAATATAATATTTTTCATAAAATCTCAGGGTGTTACAAAAATTCTTTTGGATGGTGGGCTTGGGGTAGTCAAGGCAAGGGCCCATGGGGGAAAGGCCATGACAAAGTAGTATCAGAGGAGTCGGTTTTTCTGAAAACTCGGTCATTGATATTTTCAATGTTGAAATAGTTTTATGTGTTATGAGTGTGGTTTTTAGTTTGGGGAATCTAGTGTTGGTGTGGTGGCTGATATATCCATACACTAGGACACTGAATTCTGATTTCCAACTCAACGCAAGAAAGCAGAGATTGCGTGTGTTTTTTGATACTTTTTCATATGACTTCATTGAGTTAGATCACCGAGTATAACATAATGATAAGGGATCACCTATCCCTTTTCAAGATTCTACCATGTAAACAGCCATCCAGGATTTCTGAGAGAGTATATGATGATGACCCACCGAGTGACAAGGCTCCGGTTTATGGCCCTCTTACTATGTTGGGACCATCGGGTGGTGTACTAGTAGCACCACCACCTTTTGGGCAGTAGTTACCACCAGCCACATTGGTGGACGGTGCACGATGACTTAGCTTTTTGCACGAGTTCCAGTGGTATATGCCTCTGAGGTTTCAAGTATGGAATTATTCCTAGGCACCTGAGGACTAGTTGGAGGTTGTGACTACAGTTTTCCACCATGTTGGGGAACCAGCATATCAGATCGTGATCCAAGGTACATGTCGTTATATTTTCGTGACCATGATGGTCTTGTGTATAATGATTAGGGTTCGGTACATAGATTGTTTCCCAAGATGGTACCTTCAGGTAGTGTTCCAGCTATATCAATGACTGTTGGTCAGTAGTTACAATAGGTGGTAACATTATAGGAAACATGTTAGATTAGTGCCTTACTGTAAGGACCCGACCCCAGTTGCCCAGAGCCGGTGCCTTATTTGATTACGTTGGCATACATACAAGGAATACGAATCTCAAAGGACCGAGTAGTTTAGTATTATTGGAAACAAGATACATACATAAGTTTATCATTACAACATGAAGGGAAACAAAAACACTATTTTAAAGCCACTAGAAACATCTCGTCTCCTAGATTATACTTGTAAGTCATTCACAAATTACTTCTTCATATCCTGAGAAAATGAAACATAAGAAAGGGCTGAGCTCAAACGCTCAGTAAGAGTAAGAAATACAGCGGAAGATAATATAAACATTAGACATGGTGAATAATTGAAAACACATGCCTTTAATAATAAACTTGAAACATATTATGGCTGAAATATGAGCTAAACAAATAATGCCATAATTAAACATAATTATGGGTATTCTACTAGTCGAATAACCAGATGAAACATGAGACCATAAATATAATCATAGAGGTTTCTTGGGGCATTACTTACATAATCTTGTAACCATCTTGGCTACCTTAAAATTTGTAACCCTCACGACTACCTTACTTTGTGTAACCATCACAATTACACTTGGAGTAACCATACAGCCGACCTACAACTTACTCATACTCAATGCATTGAAGGGAAATATATTTCCCACCCTTAATCATAAATAATGCCCAATAACCAAAACATAATCATACAACATAAATAATAGTATAAAAACATTGCCTTTGGATCTTATAAAACAGAATTTTAAAAGAGGATTTTAGAAGAAAAGTCCCTTATAAACATCATATACTTGAAGTGAGGCCTAATAGAGTGGATGTAATATGTATATACTCTGTAAATACACATAATGAAACATAATATAAACAAAACCCATCACACAAACAATTTAAATAGCACATAAATTATAAAGTAGAAGGTTAACCCAAAGAATGGAAATCGGGTTAAGAATTCCCTTACAACAAAGTGATCGGTCGAATCATATGACCAGAACATAATAAATATCAATTGAATCATTGAATAACATGAATATAAAAAGAGTCATGTTATTATATATATCGAATTACAGTACACAAATTCCACATACAAGAAATAAGCGGCGAGCGACTAAAATCTCACAAAAATGAAAGTGAGACGAGGAACCCCTTAAAACTTTGTAATCAATTGATTTGTATGATCCAAAATTAATGATTGTCAAATGATAAATTGAATATCATAAAAATAATGATATTCATAATATGAGATAATAATTGGCAGTATACATACACCATACAAAGTAAAAATAGTGATTACATAATATCTCACAAAAATGGAAGTGAGATGAAGAAACCCTTACCTTAATCTTGTCTTACTTCAAACTTGTTAAAACCTCCTGTATAAAGGTTAAAAGACTGTTATTTGTATTTTACAGAAACATGTTCATGTTTATAACATCTTATATCATCATTTCATAACCTCATTTCACCCCTTATTTGTTAGTATTTTGGTCCTTGCATTATTTTGGGTGAGTTCTTTTGTAATTTTCACGATCGGTTCATGATGAATCATTCTTTTTGATTGGAAGTGAAAGTCTAGAATTATAAAGGAGTAGTATTTATATATTTCTAGTACCATAAATTTTACCATTTATCACTTTTATGCTTTATATGATGATGATTTATAAGTTAAAACATTAATTATGTTCGTTTAGATCATTTAAGTGGTTCTTTGATAATTACAACTTCATTTAGTCTTATAAATTTGAATCATGGGTACAAAATAATTCCAGAACCTTATATGAGTAATAAAACATATATTATAACATGGTTCAACCATATAAATGGTTTCATGACCAGACTTGAAATAATTAATGGAAATTGAAAATACACCGTCCACGATATCGGCAATTCGACACAAATGGACAATGTTTTTTGATTCTTTAAATAAGTGAGATAGGAGAGGAATAATGATTTGTAATTTTCCATAAACATGAAAACATCCAGAATATACATGATTCTGGAGATTTCATGCCTCTTGGATAAAAGGTGGTGAAGAAAGAAGAGAAAGGAATCATGAAATGAAGAAAACATGAGAAATTTCTTACAGAAATTCGGCAGCCTAACGGCGTCTCTTAAAATTTCATAAAAACAAAATTGATGAGAGGAATGGAATATCTCATCATCATAAAAACTTTGGACAGTAAGAGGAAATTTTTAATGAAATATCTCAACAAAAGACAAAGGGGAAGGAAGAGAATAACATAAAATGGAAGAAAAGAATGAAAATGAAAGAGGATGTTTACCACTTGATCTCTTCTCCTTGAGATCCTCCTTAAGGGATATGATATTGGTATTTTGGTGAGACCAGAAGCTATAGGACGTGGGGAAGAAGAGTGGGCAGGTAATTTGGTAGAATTTAGACAATGCTCAAGGCTTGAGAGGTGTGGGAGGAAGAGGGGAGTGAGGGTGGTATTTATAGTGGAGGAGGGGAGTTTTTTTAGATTATTTTAATCATTATTATAATATTTTTATCAAGACTAGGAATAATGTCAAAACAAGTGGCCCTAAATAGTGATAATATCATGTGATTTCGAATAAAGTGGACTTGCATCACTTATGATGTCATAAATAGTGCATATTAACTAATAAATTGATTATACGGTATTTTATCGTATTTCACTATTCACTGAAAATTCAAGAGTTTCAGAAAAATACCAAAAATTTACCCCTACCATTTTTCGACATGTAGAATTCAAAAGTGAAATCCATTTTTCAAAAATAATTTTCTAAATATTATTAATTTAATTTCTAAAAAAGGTCACAGTTAATTCGAAAAATAACAATATTTAAGTGCAACTAGTTTTATGTGACATTGGAAAATAAATTAAGATCCCATTATCCTCTTTCCTTAGGAAAATAATATAATAATAGTATTTACTATTCATGAGGTCATATTACTATTCATATTACTATTCATAAGGGTATGTTACTATTCACCCAAAAAAACAAGTTTGTTCTATCAGACTCCAAATGACTTACTGAGCACAACTCTATATGAACATTTCTTGAAATTCAAAACATAGAAGAGGATATATTATAAAATAAAATTCTATAATAATTTCCAAAACATTGGTGTGTTACATTATTCCCTCCTTCAAAGAATTGCGTCCTCGCAATTCATTTCATAACCATAAAAGAAAGCTCTCGGACGTTCTTACCACATCTCCCGTCGTAGAGGATCCTCAGGTGCGTTCAGCGGGAAACCCAAATTGTTGCTCAACTCCTCTAGTTCTCTGACCCAGACACACCTCGGACAGAAGGGGTTGAACTCTTGCATCGAACACTGAGGCTTCCAAAGGGAGGCTCGAGCAGTGCAATGTTTAGAAATGTCTGAATGGACCAACATACGAAGAACTCGCCGAACTATGTCTCGACTGAGAACATCTAAGTCGTAGATAGCGTTGTACAAGCTAAAACTAAGGAGTTGGTACATGTAAGAGGCACAAAGGTTTCCTTCTAAAGCAGCCTCTTGAAAACATAACTTGGCTGTATAGTTTCTTCCTAGGGTGAAACATTGGAAAATCCCTTCGTGGTATTTTCCTCTTCGCCTGTACTCAACCAATTGTGCCATGGATAAGCGGTAGAAAATGGAATCATTCCCTTCGCAGGTGCGGAGAATGTCTGGACTGTTTGTCACTTCATATAGTTTCTTACACGTTTTTCGAAAGTTTCCGAGAGGTAGGTACCCTTCTTCACAGGTTTTGATTGCAAAGATTTCCAGGATCTCCATAGGAAGAGATAACATATGGGTTTGTCCTTCTATATGAAAATTTAATATAAAACATTACTTAGTGATACTCATTTAAAAGTATAACTGATTAAAGGATAACAAAAATAAAAGACAACATGCTATATTTGTATATAACCACAGGTTCAAAAAGTGAAGCTGTGCATGGTTTCCCAAGACCCCCAAAACATGAATCCCTAAACTGGTTCAAAGATTTCAATCTCCCAAAACCATACGCAGCACTAAAAACATGTTACTCCAAAAGTCCCTTTACCAGAGACACCACCGATTCTAGGGTTATGAAGACCTCAGGTGAATTCCTAAGGTAGTATTCAGCTGCTCGATTTCCTTAACCCAGACACACTCCAGACAGCTATGGTCGAAACTGTGCTTAAAGCACTCAGGCTTCCATAGAGAGGCACGGGAAGTGTAGTGGTTAGAAATTTCATTGTGGACTAAATACCTATAATTCCCATGCACCACATCATTCTTGAAGATATTGATGTCGTAAAGTTCTCCATACACACTAAAACTCAAGATCTGAAATAGGTTGGTCGCTCGATGGTCACCATCCAAAGCAGCTTCAAGAAATTTACCCACAACTCAGTAGTTATCAGCCAGAGTGAAACATAGAAAAAGAGCTTCATGATACTTCCCTTTCTTTTTATAATTCGAGAATAGTGCATTTTCCATTTGGTTATACGCAACTTCCGATCCTCGAAAGATTCGAAGGACATTTGAGTTGTTCGAAACATTGTAAAGAAACTTGCAGGATAGTCGAAGGTTTCCAAAGGGTTCAAAGTCTTCTGTACATGACTTCACAATTATAGTTTTGAGTATTTCCGTGGGGAGGGAAAAAAGACTTGTACCTTCATTTTCCATCTGAAAATAAAAAAAAACATCGCTCTTAGTATTGTTTAAGCAAGTTAATAATTGTTCAGTTCTGGTTTCCAGAGTTATTAAAACCCAATACTATGAGGAAAAATTTACACTAACTCCCTTATAATGGCTTAAAAAAATATGAATTATCCTAAGCATATCCCCCAGAATTGTCGTAACCAAGAGTGCAGCAAGGCCCATTGTCGTGTACCAGTTCCCATTCTAGTCTAGCTCAAAGTGGTGTTTTCTGGTTTTACCCCTAGATACATCTGTGCCAGAGCCGCCTCTACCTGCTCGTATCCAGATAGAGATGTATATGCTATAAGGATTAACATATTCTATTCCTTACCAAAATACTAGGATGTTTTTTTACGTTTATCTTCAAATACTATCTTAGGGCTTTGTTCCCTAATATACGTTTTCTAAATCTAGTTCCCAAGTTTTCTACTAAACTTTCCTCTGATACCAACTGTAAGGACCCGACCCCAGTTGCCCAGAGACGGTGCCTTATTTGATTACGTTGGAATACATACAAGGAATACGAATCCCGAAGGACCGAGTAGTTTAGTATTATTGGAAACAAGATACATACATAAGTTTATCATTACAACATGAAGGGAAACAAAACACTATTTTAAATCTACTAGAAACATCTCGTCTCCTAGATTATACTTGTAATTCATTCACAAATTACGTCTTCATATCCTAAGAAAATAAAACATAAGAAAGGGGTGAGCTCAAACGCTCAGTAAGAGTAAGCAATACAGTGGAAGATAATATAAACATTAGACATGGTGAATAATTGAAAACACATGCCTTTAATAATAAACTTGAAACATATTATGGCAGAAATATGAGCTAAACAAATAATTACATAATTAAACATAATTATGGGTATTCTACTAGTCAAATAGCCACATGAAACATGAGACCATAAATATAGACATAGAGGTATCTTGGGTCATTACTTACATAATCTTGTAACCATCATGGCTACCTTAAAATTTGTAACCCTCACAGCTACCATACTTTGTGTAACCATCACAGTTACACTTGGAGTAACCATACGGCTGACCTCCAACTTACTCATACCCAATACATTGGAGGGAAATATAGGTCCCACCCTTCATCATAAACAATTCCCAATAACCAAAACATAATCATACAACATAAACAATAGCATAAAAACATTGCCTTTGGATCTTATAAAACAGAATTTTAAAAGAGGATTTTAGAAGAAAAGTCCCTTAAAAACATCATATACTTGAAGTGAGGCTTAATAGAGTGGATTTAATATGTATATACTATGTAAATACACCTAATGAAACATAATATAAACAAAACCCATCACACAAACAATTTAAATAGAACATAAATTATAAAGTAGAAGGTTAACCCAAAGAATGGAAATCGGGTCAAGAATTCCCTTACAACAATGTGATCGGTCGAATCATATGACCAGAACATAATAAATATCAATTGGATAATTGAACAACATGAATATAAAGAGAATAATATTATTATATATATCGAATTACAGTACACAAATTCCACATACAAGAAATAAGCAGTGAATGACTAAAATCTCACAAAAATGAAAGTGAGACGTGGAACCCCTTACAACTTTGTAATCAATTGATTGGTATGATCCAAACTTAATGATTGTCAAATGATAAATTTAATATCATAAAAATAAATATATTCATGACATGAGATAACAATGGGCAGTATACATACACCATACAATGTAAAAATATTGATTACGGAATAACTCACAAAAATGGAAGTGAGATGAAGAAACCCTTACCTTAATCTTGTCTTACTTCAAACTTGTTAAAACCACCTGTATAAAGGTTAAAAGACTATTATTACTATTTTATAGAAACATGTTCATGTTTATAACATCTTATATGGTCATTTCATAACCTCATTTCACCCCTTATTTGTTAGTATTTTGTTCATTGCATTATTTTGGGTGAGTTCTTTTGTGATTTTCACGATCAGTTCATGATGAATCATTCTTGTTGATTGGAAGTGAAACTATAGAATTAGATAGGAGTAGTATTTATATATTTCCAGTACAATAAATTTTACCATTTATCACTTTTATGCTTTATATGATGATGATTTATATGTTAAAACATTAATTATGTTTGTTTAGATCATTTAAATGGTTCTTTGATAATTACAACTTCATTTAGTCTTATAAATTTGAATCATGAGTACAAAAGAATTACAGAACCTTATATGAGTCATAAAACATATATTATAACCTGGTTCAACCATATAAATGGTTTCATGACCAGACTTGAAATAATTAATGGAAATTGAAAATACATCGTCCACAATATCGGCAATTCGACACAAATGGACAATGTTTTTTGATTTTTTAAATAAGTGAGATAGGAGAGGAATAATGATTTGTAATTTTCCATAAACATGAAAACATCCAGAATATACATGATTCTGGAGATTTCATGCCTCTTGAATAAGAGGGGGTTAAGAAAGAAGAGAAAGCAATCATGAAATGAAGAAAACATGAGAAATTTCTTACAGAAATTCGGCAGCCTAACGGCGTCTCTTAAAATATCATAAAAACAAGATTGATGAGAGAAATGGAATATATCATCATCATAAAAACTTTGGAAAGTAAGAGGAAATATTTAATGAAATATTTAAACAAAAGACAAAGGGAAAGGAAGAGAATAACATAACATGGAAGAAAAGAATGAAAATGAAAGATGATGTTTACCTCTTGATCTCTTCTCCTTGAGATCATCCTTAAGGGCTTTGGTCTTGGTATTTTAGTGAGACCAGAAGCTCTAGGACGTGGGGAAGAAGATTTGGGAGGTAATTTGGGAGAATTTAGACAATGCTCAAGGCTTGAGAGGTGTGGGATGAAGAGGGGAGTGAGGGTGGTATTTATAGTGGAGGAGGGGAGGTTTTTTAGATTATTTTAATCATTATTATAATATTTTTATCAAGACTAGGAATAATCTCAAACCAAGTGGCCCTAAATAGTTATAATATCATGTGATTTCGAAGAAAGTGTCTTTGCATCACTTATGATGTCATAAATAGTGCATATTTACTAATAAATTGATTATTCGGTATTTTATCGTATTTCACTATTCACTGAAAATTCAAGAGTTTCATAAAAATACCAAAAATTTACCCCTACCATTTTTCGACGTGTAGAATTCAAAAGTGAAATCCATTTTTCAAAAATAATTTTCTAAATATTATTAATTTAATTTCTAAATAAGGTCACAGTTAATTCGAAAAATAACAATATTTAAGTGCAACTTGTTTTATGTGACATTAGAAAATTAATTAAGATCTCATTATCCTATTTCCTTGGGAAAATAAAATAATAATAGTATTTACTATTCATGAGGTCATATTACTATTCATATTACTATTCATAAGGGTATGTTACTATTCACCCAAAAAAGTTTGTTCTATCAGACTCCAAATGACTTACTGATCCCAACTCTAGATGAACATTTCTTGAAATTCAAAACATAGAAGAGGATATATTATAAAATCAAATTATATACTTATTTCCAAAACCTTGTGGTGTTACATTATTCTCTCCTTCAAAGAATTCCGTCCTCGCAATTCATTTCATAACCACAAAAGAAAGCTCTCAGACGTTCTTACCACATCTCCCGTCGTAGAGGATCCTCAGGTGCGTTCAGCGGGAAACCCATATTGTTGCTCAAATACTCTAGTTCTCTGACCCAGACACACCTCGGACAGAAGGGGTTGAACTCTTGCATCGAACACTCAGGCTTCCAAAGGGAGGCTCGAACAGTGCAATGTTTAGAAATGTTTGAATGGATCGACATACGAAGAACTCTCCGAATTATGTCTCGACTGAGAACATCTAAGTCGTAGATAGTGTTGTACAAGCTAAAACTAAGGAGTTGGTACATGTAAGATGCACAAAGGTTTCCCTCTAATGCAGCCTCTTGAAAACATAACCTGGCTGTATAGTTTTTCCTAGGGTGAAACATTGGAAAATCCCTTCATGGTATTTTCCTCTTCACCTGTACTCAACCAATTGTGCCATGGATAAGCAGTAGTAAATGGAAGAATTCCCTTGGAAGGTGCGGAGAATGTCCGGACTATTTGTCACTTCATATAGTTTCTTACACGTTTTTTGAAATTTTTCGAGAGGTAGGTACCCTTCTTCATAGGTTTTGATTGCAATGATTTCCAGGATCTCCATAGGAAGAGATAACATATGGGTTTGTCCTTCCATATGAAAATTTATTATAAATGTTTACTTAGTGATACTCATTTAAAAGTATAACCGATGAAAGGATAACAAAAATAAAAGACAACATGCTATATTTGTATATAACCACAGGTTCAAAAAGTAAAGTTGTGCATGGTTTCCCAACACCCCCAATACATGAATCCCCAAACTGGCTCAAAGATTTAAATCTCCCAAAACCATACGCAACACTAAAAACATGTTACTCCAGAAGTCCCTTTACCAGAGACACCACCGATGCTAGGGTTCTAAAGACCTCAGGTGAATTCCTAAGGTAGTATTCAGCTTCTCGATTTCCTAAACCCAGACACACTCCAGACAGCTAGGGTAGAAACTGTACTTAAAGCACTCAGGCTTCCATAGAGAGGCACGGGAAATGTGGAGGTTAGAAATTTCAGTGTGGACTAAATCCCTATAATTCCCACACACCACATAATTCTTGAAGATATTGATGTCGTAAAGTTCTCCATACACACTACAACTCAAGATCTGAAATAGGTAGGTCGCTCGATGGTCACCATCCAAAGCAGCTTCAAGAAATTTACCCACAGCTCAGTAGTTATCAGCCAGAGTGAAACATAGAAAAAGAGCTTCATGATACTTCCCTTTTTTTTATAATTCGTGAATAGTGCATTTTCCATTTGTTTATACGCAACTTCTGATCCTCGAAAGATTCGAAGGACATTTGAGTTGTTCAAAACATTGTAAAGATAGTTGCAGGATAGTCAAAGGTTTCCAAAGGGTTCAAAGTCTTCTGTACATGACTTCACAATTATAGTTTTGAGGATTTCCTTGGGGAGGGAAAAAAGACTTGTACCTTCATTTTCCATATGAAAATAAAAAAAACATCGCTCTTAGTATTGTTTAAGCAAGTTAATAATTGTTCAATTCTGGTTTCCAGAGTTATTCAAACCCAATACTATGAGGAAAAATTTACATTAACTCCCTTATAACGACTTAAAAAAAATATTAATTATCCTAATCATATCCATCGGAAGTGTCGTAACCAAGAGTGCAGCAATGCCCGTTGTCGTGTACCAGTTCCCGTTCGAGTCTAGCTCAAAGTGGTGTTTTTGGGTTTTACCCCTAGATACATCTGTGCCAAAGCCGCCTCTACCTGCTCGTATCTAGAAAGGGATGTATTTTCTATAAGGATTAACATATTCTATTCCTTACCAAAATACTAGGATTTTTTTTACGTTTATCTTCAAATACTATCTTAGGGCTTTATTCCCTAATCTACATTTTCTAAATCTAGTTCCCAAGTTTTCTACTAAACTTTCCTCTGATACCAACTGTAAGGACCCGACCCCAGTTTCCCGGATTCGGTGCCTTATTTGATTAAGTTGGCATACATACAAGGAATACGAATCCCGAAGTACCGAGTAGTTTAGTATTATTGGAAACAAGATACATACATAAGTTTATCATTACAACATGAAGGGAAACAAAAACACTAATTTAAATCCACTAGAAACATATCGTCTCCTAGATTATACTTGTAAGTCATTCACAAATTACTTCTTCATATCTGGAGAAAATAAAACATAGGAAAGGGGTGAGCTCAAACTCTCAGTAAGAGTAAGCAATACAGCGGAAGATAATATAAAGATTAGACATGGTGAATAATTGAAAACACATGCCTTTAATAATAAACTTGAAACATATTATGGCAGAAATATGAGCTAAAAAAATAATGCCATAATTAAACATAATTATGGGTATTCTACTAGTTGAATAACCACATGAAACATGAGACCATAAATATAATCATAGAGGTATCATGGGGAATTACTTACATAATCTTGTAACCATCTTGGCTACCTTAAAATTTGTAACCCTCACAGCTACCTTACTTTGTGTAACCATCACAGTTACACATGGAGTAACCATTCCGCCGACCTCCAACTTACTCATACCCAATGCATTGGGGGGAAATATAGTTCCCACCCTTCATCATAAACAATTCCCAATAACCAATACATAATCATACAACATAAATAATAGCATAAAATCATTGCCTTTGGATCTTATAAAACAGAATTTTAAAAGAGGATTTTAGAAGAAAAGTCCCTTATAAACATCATATAATTGAATTGAGACTTAATAGAGTGGATGTAATATGTATATACTCTGTAAATACACATAATGAGACATAATATAAACAAAACCCATCACACAAACAATTTAAATAGCACATAAATTATAAAGTAGAAGGTTAACCTAAAGAATGGAAATCGGGTTAAGAATTCCATTACAACAATGTGATCGGTCGAATCACATGACCATAACATAATAAATATCAATTGGATCATTGAATTACATGAATATAAAGAGAAAAATGTTATTATATATATCGAATTACAGTACACAAATTCCACATACAAGAAATAAGCGGCGAACGACTAAAATCTCACAAAAATGAAAGTGAGACGAGGAACCCCTTACAACATTGTAATCAATTGATTTGCATGATCCAAAATTAATGATTGTCAAATGATAAATTGAATATCATAAAAATAAATATATTCATGATATGAGATAATAATGGGCAGTATACTTACACCATACAATGTAAAAATAGTGATTACGGAATATCTCACAAAAATGGAAGTGAGATGAAGAAACCATTACCTTAATCTTGTCTTACTTAAAACTTGTTAAAACCTTCTGTATAAAGGTTAAAAGACTGTTATTAGTATTTTACAGAAACATTTTCATGATTATAACATCTTATATGGTCATTTCATAACCTCATTTCACCACTTATTTGTTAGTATTTTGTTCCTTGCATTATTTTGGGTGAGTTCTTTTGTGATTTTAACGATCGGTTCATGACGAATCATTCTTGTTGATTGGAAGTGAAACTCCAGAATTATAAAGGAGTAGTATATACATATTTCCAGTACCATAAATTTTACCATTTATCACTTTGATTCTTTATATGATGATGATTTATAAGTTAAAACATTAATTATGTTCGTTTAGATCATTTAAGTGGTTCTTTGATAATTACAACTTCATTTAGTCTTATAAATTTGAATCATGAGTACAAAAGAATTCCAGAACCTTATATGAGTCATAAAACATATATTATAACTTGGTTCAACCAAATAAATGGTTTCAGGACCAGACTTGAAATAATTAATGGAAATTGAAAATACATCGTCCACGATATCGGCAATTCGACACAAATGGACAATGTTTTTTGATTCTTTAAATAAGTGAGATAGGAGAGGAATAATGATTTTTAATTATCCATAAACATAACAACATATAGAATATACATGATTCTGGATATTTCATGCCTCTTGGATAAGAGGGTGTGAAGAAAGATGAGAAAGGAATCATGAAATGAAGAAAACATGAGAAATTTCTTACAGAAATTCGGTAGCCTAACGACGTCTCTTAAAATTTCATAAAAACAATATTGATATGAGGAATAGAATATCTCATCATCATACAAACTTTGGACAGTAAGAGGAAATATTTAGTTAAATATCTCAACAAAAGACAAAGGGAAAGGAAGAGAATAACATAAAATGGAAGAAAAGAATGAAAATGAAAGATGATGTTTACCTCTTATTCTCTTCTCCATGAGATCCTCCTTAAGGGATTTGGTCTTGGTATTTTGGTGAGACCAGATGCTATAGGACGTGGGGAAGAAGATTGGGGAGGTAATTTGGCAGAATTTAGACAATTCTCAAGGCTTGAGAGGTGTGGGAGGAAGAGGGGAGTGAGGGTGGTATTTATAGTGGAGGAGGGGAGGTTTTTTTAGATTATTTTAATCATTATTAAAATATTTTTATCAAGACTAGGAATAATCTCAAACCAAGTGGCCCTAAATTGTGATAATATCATGTGATTTCAAAGCAAGTGGCCTTGCATCACTTATGATGTCATAAATAGTGCATATTTACTAATAAATTGATTATACGGTATTTTATCGTATTTCATTATTCACTGAAAATTTAAGAGTTTCAGAAAAATACCAAAAATTTACCCCTACCATTTTTCGACGTGTAGAATTCAAAAGTGAAATCCATTTTTAAAAAATATTTTTCTAAATATTATTAATTTAATTTCTAAATAAGGTCACAGTTAATTCGAAAAATAACAATATTTAAGTGCAACTAGTTTTATGTGACATTGGAAAATTAATTAAGATCCCATTATCCAATTTCCTTGGGAAAATAAAATAATAATAGTATTTACTATTCCTGAGGTCATATTAATATTCATATTACTATTGATAATGGTATGTTACTATTCACCCAAAAAAACAAGTTTGTTCTATCAGACTCCAAATGACTTATTGAGCACAACTCTAGATGAACATTTCTTGAAATTCAAAACATAGAAGAGGATATATTATAAAATCAAATTCTATACTTATTTACAAAACCTTGGGGTGTTACACTTACACATGTTTCGGCAATAGATACCCCTTAGGTTTCAAGGAGAGCTTGACTCATAAGAAGCTATGGACTTTTTTATGGAGGTGGCTGAGATTCAATCTATCACAGAACCATTTTACCAATTGGAGGTCCTGGATGAGAGCCTTCAATGTGGCTCAGCAAGACTATGAGAGGGTTTAGGATTCCCTGATCTTGAGAAGACGTTACTTTTCTGTGTACAAGCTTGATAACCTTCCTCAAATAAGGGGGTATCATTCCATGAAGTGGTAAGTGATGATATTTTTCTAGATCTTCTACAGATTTGGCATGACGACATGAAAATAGATTAGTATCCTACGAGGCTTACCAACCATCCCATGCACTCGATGAATACAGTACGGTCAGTGCTATAGTTCTCAGACCACTGAGGGAGGAGTGTTTATGGACATCTAAGACAACACTATTCTTCTATGAATTCATACTTATGTTAAGGCACTAGAGGGATCCTTTTTGGTTTATTGTTTTTTGGTTGAGTGGATGTAGCATGTGAATGTTAACAGTGTGGAAGAAGGAAACTGATGCCAATATCAGAGAGTTGGGTTTGTAAAATGTTACAAGAAGAATATAGGATTGGTATAGAAGAATCTATACAGAAACATACATGGATGTAGAGCTAGGAGAGCAGCATGTGTTTGTATACATTTCTACATGTTACAACCACCACCTCAATGTGTTCCCCATCAGGATCAAGGAGCTGGATGACTGAGGAAGGGAGTAGATGCTTGTTATCAAGAAGTTTGACCAAAGGTCTCTATGAATTATTAGAAGTACAAACTCTGTCTACTTATAGTTGTTGTATTAATAGACATATGAACTATTCATTACTTATTTCCATGAATCTTGTTCAGGACCTATAGTTGCCAGTTAAACTGATGACATGACCCATATTTCTGGAGATGCCTTTGGGAGGAGACTCAATAGTCACACTTATGTCGATGGTGTGATCTGGACCTTGAAATGATATTTTTGGTTGGAACCTCTTGGTGGTTGTGTCGAGGCCTTATTACGTTAGTTTTGGTATGGACCGAACAACCACAGTTCATACTCAAATTGAATGTATTAGAAAAAAAGGATGTCGATTGTCTAAAACGTTAGAATGGAAAATAACTTATTTAGAGAAAAAGGTATCACATGTAGCATATAATTAACCCATGCATAGGAGGGTGAAGCCGATCACTCTTGAGTTGGCTAGTCTCACCCTCGTGGCAGTAAGAGTTTTGAATTTTCTGTTCCCCACGGGAGTGTAAGAGTGTGGGGAAACCATTTTAAAATATGATTCACGGATTACCTCCCTGATGGGAGAGGTACATCTGTATGGTTGGGTACTGCTGGAGTATTGAACAAGTCTTCTCCAGGGTAGCGACACCCTTGGTAGCATTGAAAAAGAAGAGAGTGCATTTCTTCTGGAAGGATAAGTGTCAGAAGAACATTCAGGAGTAGAATCAAGGATAATGGAAACAGTTCATCCAGGACTATAACCTCAAGATATTATATACTCCTAGGAAGGGGAACATTGTAGCATATGCACTCAGGAGGAGGTTTGGTCTAAAGCTACTGAGGGTGGTGTCAGAGCAGCTAGTCGTGCTACGGATATCCTTCTTGGATAAAGATGGAGTAGTCTTCGTCCAACCTATGATTGTAACTCCCCCAATTATTCAGTGAATTTATGAGGCACACTTCAGACATTGACTGCAAGGCCTGAGATTCTCAGATATCCTCAGGACAGTCCCCTGAATAATATTATTAAGGTATGGAGCACATCATACTCTTAAGATGACTCACCATGGTACCAGTGATACATTGTGAGGAGGTATTGAGGGAGATCCATACATCCCCTTATAAAGTATATCATTGAGTGGAAATGATGTACCAGGACCTCCGGTGTCAGTACTGGTGGCTAGGGATGAAGGAAGAATTTCCATAGTTTGTATCATGATGCCTCACTTTTTAGTAATTGAAGACAACACAGAGACAGAAGAAGTATTTTGCTGATAGAAGTTAGAGATCATTAGAGACCCAGGAGGGTGACTATGTCTTCATACATGTCACACCCCGATGAGGGTCGTGGAGGTTTTTCTAGGGTGACAAGATATATCTGAGGTTCATCAGACCATTCTAGATTCATAGGAGAGTGGGGGAGGTGGTGTACCATCTTTCTCTTCCCCCACAGATGCACCAAGTGCATAATATTTTCCATGTGTCGCAAATGAGTAGATGTGTGCAAGATCCATCGCACATTATTGACTATGGAGTGTTAGACTTTGACAATGGGGAGACATTTATGGAGTTAGCGGTGGAGATAGAGGATTGACAGGAGAGAGTCCTTCATGGAGGGCTGATCCCTCTAGGCTGAGTTTAGTGGAATCATGGGGTCCTCTAGGAGAGCACATGGGAGTCGGAGGGTTAGATTTTTTCTTATTACACCATTCGTTTGATTATCCTATATAGTGGATTTTGGGGATGAAAAGTCCTAAGTTGGGGAGAATGTAATGTCCCAAAATTTCAGAAATTTGTTAGTTATATTTAATTATTTCAAGAACGTGAAATCATATATCCCATGATTCCAAGGCACAGTGTGCCTAGAATGATCTACCAAAGTATTATTAAAAATTAAGTAGTGCGATTAAGAAATTTTCCTTAAAAAGTGGAATGACACTTAATAGTTTCCTGGATTCGAGATTTGATTTTACCATTGCGTTCAGGTTGGCGGGTTTACCCTATGTGAAAAATAAGTTTAGTCGACACAAGCCTACTGTGAGAAAACCCGAAAATGGCATAACCATAAATAAAAAAATAATGTAATTTTATTTTTCAAATTCTTATAAATCATTAATGGTGACTCAGATAAAAAATATTAGACCTACACTTACCTCCTAAGGGTGTGATTTCTTTAGGATGATACTAACATTAGCCGATGCAGGTTAATGGTGGAAGTAAGTTTTTGGCCGTAAATAAAATAATTAATTAACAATTATTTTATTGTTAAAAATCATAACTTCTAAACTGTAACACGTATTCAAAATACTAGAGTATAGTTGAGTTCATTGGAGTGTGTAATGCTTTGACAGACCCTACCCTTAATAGGCGTGGTTTTAGGGTGAATGTTAATAATATTTTTAGGTACGTTCATTAAATGCACGTGTGGTGTTTATTAACTTTTGGACTGGTGCTCATATTAAAAATCTGGGGCACCATTGAATCTATAGCATTGGGAGTCGCTTATGGGAGAGTTAACATTGATCGTAATAGGTTTGGAGAAATTTTTTTTTGGAACATTTTAAAAGAAATAAATAAATGTACATTGTTATTTTATTTTCATTATTTTCCACTAATGGACAAGCAACAATGTGGGACCAACGATGTGTCATGTCAATAAATGTCTTGACATTTCAATCCTATATAACAACAAGATTGGGGATTTAGGAAGGTTCCTAATTAATGAGATCCCATTAATAACCAACATCGTTACTTACCCTACCCCACTCCAATAAAAATGGAGCATGGGGAAGGGTATCGACAAAACATTACCAAAAAACGAAGTGCTGATAAAGTGTCGTGACGTGAAAATCATGGAGGACGGTGCCGGTTCTGGAGAGCGGTGATGAAGAATGATGAAATGCTGAACCAGAGATTGATGATTGAGCGATGTGATTGGAGGACAGTGGTGGGGGATGGTGAACACCAACCCACTTCATCAACTGCATGCATTTCTCCACCAAACATGAGGTGAGGTTTGATTATTGTCTATTTTCAAGAGTTGATAAATCATTTACCACCCTCTCAATATAAATATAACATGGTGGGTGCAGGACAAACAAACAAGGCCAAGACCCTCCACCCATTTCATTGGAAGTTGACGTGTCCTTCATGAGCAATATATTTGGGTTGGGAGAAGCACGAAAGGGCAGGTGATGGAAGCAGTCAGAAACGAATAGATGCTGAGTAGATAGTGGCGTGCCATCATGAAAAATCCGTGAAGAAGTTTATGGTGGTAGCTGCGATGGGTGGAGACAACAGATGTCTCGACCGGTTGTAGAGGAGGTGGGGGCATGCCATCATGCGCCGTTAGAGAAAGGGGTCGTGACCATTTATTGTGACGGACTACAGCGGTTGGCCACAGACGAAGGTGGATCATCTCACGTAGTGGGAGGAGGTCGCGGCTCGAAGCCGCTGCAGGTGGCGAGCAGCATAGACATGCGCCGCCTCGGGCTGGAGACCTCCCGGGTCTACCCAAACGGCCGACCATTATGTGGTGGGCAGTGCCCCAAGGTTGGATGGTACAACACCAAACCCATGTTTCCAGCTGGAGAAAGCAGTCCGCCTTTTGGCAGACCTTGCCGAATGAGGGCTGACTGAGAGGGTCGAACCCACCCTGTGGTAGAGGGAGCCAGACCCACTAGTAAGTCAGGTTGAACCCGTGACCTAGTGGGCCAACTCGGGTTGTCTATACCCCACCCGATAGGTAGGGCCAACAGTGGCCCCGACATGCTAACTAAACCAGGCCGACCCTGATTGGCTAGACCTAGTAAACCGTGCAGACCCATAGTGGGTGAGACCCGAGCAGGGTCATGTGGACCTCGGGACCCGTTGTGTTAGGCCCGTCCAATGGAGTCAGATAGGGCACAAACCCAACCTGTCCCCAAATAAAGAAATGCATGTGACTGAAAAAATGGGTGTCAGTTAAACACCCCTTCAGTGGAATTGGTACCAATTTCAGAAAGTGGTCCCTTTGAAATATTCTAACAGGCCAAGCCGATTCGTGCCGGAAAGAGTTGTAATCACCCCCATTTCTCAGAAAGAGGTGTAACTAACAGACTGGGAATCTGATTGATGTGTCATCTGTGGAATAAATACCCTTGTGACAATGAGATCCTTTGGAGATACTATATATGAGTTTTGGAATGTGTTGGAGTATGGCTGGGTTGGATCGAACATGACTCCAACCGGGCAAACGACTCTAAAATGCCTATAACTTACAGTTAAAGTGTCTGATTCACGCGCTATCTATTGCGTTGCAACCCTTATGATGAAACAGATCTTCGGTTTGCTTCTTAGTGGGACATCCCACCAGGTAAAATATTAGTGATGGATTGAGGAGTGGTTCTCCCACAATCAAGCGTGATATGAGCAAGAATCCAGTGGATGGTAGTGAGGTTGTGGTTAGAGACAGACCATTCGGAGGTCAGTACCGAGAGATCCTATGTGGGTCATCACCAATCCTATGTGGGCCAGAACCTATGTGGATCAGCATTCAATGGTCTTGTGTGGTTCAACACATACTGATCTTGTGTGGGTCAGATCCTGTGCGGGTCAGCACTCAACAATCCTGTGTGGGTTAGTGCATACAGATCATTTGTGGCTCAAATTTTATGTGGGTCATTGTTGGGGTTAGTTACCTATGGATCCTGGGCAGATCTAATCATGTGTTAGTCATTTTCGAGGTTAGTAACCTATAGATTCTGGGAAAATTAGATCTTGTGTGAGTCATTGCGGGAGTTATTACCTATCGATAGTGTGTGGGTTTGACTTTTTATGGTTTGCAGTAGTGCCTCTTGATAGAATATGATGATATAATTACATGACTAATCATCTGTACCTTTATACTTCACTAAAATTGGGATTGAGATGAGGCTCTATCTCATATGTTTAAATTTATTTGTGGTTTGAGATAGATATCATGCTTTGACGTTATCCTTTGTGAAATTCTAAGAGACCTTCAGGGTCTCAAGATCCCTACCTAGTATTTTTATACACACCCATGAACGGGCATCGCCTGTACCTTGTTGTGTCTTATGATGATGACATGTAGCTGGGATGATGTTTAAGGGAATAAGACCAGGTGGTACGCGGGGGAGGTGGGTGGACTTGCAGTGTTGTGGAGGTGATCAGCACCCACCCTTCAAGTATTATCCTTAGAGGACGACCCATATGCTATTTTATCTTTTCATTTTAACAAGTACCATTCAGTTGGGATACTATTCTTCCTCCCTTAAATTCAACACACTTTTACTCTAACATATTACATTTTGGTAGCATCTTGTGGCATTCTAGTATGTTTGTTTGTAAAGGGTTAAAGGCAATGCTTCCCGTTATAGGGATACACCTTTTCGGTGCATGATGCTAGCCCATGGCCTATGGAAGGAATGCATGGGGTAGTCACGACATGGGCCTCAGGGATTGGGTCATGAAAATTTAATTATGATTACTTTTCGTATAGTTATTGTATAATTATTTTATTATTGAAAATGTTATTGAAGAAATATCTATTTTCTCCAAACGTATACAGTTTTATTTTAAATTGAATATTTCCAAATATTTGATTTTAATTTTATATAATTGATGATATATTTGTAATCATAATAATCAATATTATATAATATGATCAACATAATTAATGTTTTTATTGAATTGAAAAAATTGGTATCTTTTTTTTAATAGGATAAATAGTTAACATGTTAAATGTGAGAAACATTATGAATATTTAAAAAAAAATGTTTAAAAACAATATTATTTTTGTCATTCCACATTTTATCTCATAAAACATTATTTTTTTAAATTTTTTAGGAACATGGATTCATAGAAACATCAAGTCAATGAATTGTTTTTATTATTTACAACAATTACACTCCTTCTCCATTATAAAGGATAACCCCATACTATATCATATTTATTCATCTAAAGAAATTTTTATTGAAACAAACCATATTAAATATCTCTTCAACATCATTATATATATTGTACGTATTTTGTGGACTAAAAAAGTGATTATATAGTGTTTTAATAGGAATTTAAATGATGGTTCTTCTAAGAGTTGGTAATCATCATCGTCAAGATTGTTCTTCTCACATATTCTTTTGTGACCGTTATTTATGTTGTATAAATTAAAATATAGTAAAATTAATTATATATTATATTCTCAGATGTATTTATGTTTATGTTACAATATTTATCCATATCCTCTTCCAGGAATTGGGAAATGAGAATGCTGATCGTGTTTATCGAGGACTACCAACTCATGAACCGATGTAATTTATTTTATATCATATCCTACCATATCATCAAAAAATTAATTAATTATTTTTTATATCGGATAATAATTAAATATTAATCATTTTGAAATCTAATATATAATATAATATATTAACACACCATTCACTGAAAATGATATTGTCCTTCATGTGTACAATGGACAACCACTTCACCAAATGTCATGATTTGTATATTTTATTAAGACATGAAAAATATGGTATAGGTAACTATATTAAATTAAATAAATAAATATTTTTAATATTAGTATTATTATTTTAATATAAAATATATATTATCTCCATTCTATCCAAGACATTGAAGAATTGGAATGTTACATATGAATACATATAAACGACCATCTCTGTGATTGTAACATAATTCACTTCTCATTATCAATATTTTTATTATTTTCCAAAGTATAATTGATTCATAAATATAATAATTATTTCATTATAAATATTCTATATAATATTTAATAATGACCACTTTGACCATGGATGACAAATAGATAGAATTTTCAATTTACGAACCATGCAACATCAAAACAACTGATGTGGACATAAGTGATTATATAAAAAATATATCATTAAAATAAATATATAAAATGAGTCACTATACTGTATTTATATAATAAAAAGGTCTTCAAGAAAATTTATTTGAGATATATTTATTTTAAATCAGATAAAATGAATAAATAATAATGTCGGTACATGATGTAAGGGGTTCATCTCAAAGCATTCGTCTTTGAGACACTTGTTCATTAAAAAAATTGTATTTCATTTGAATCATGTATGTAATTACTGTTTAAATACAATATGAATAATCTTTATTATATCAATATATTTTCTTTTAAACTTCATCTTCATCAATCATGGAAGTTATGATTGAAAAATTATCAAGGAGGTGATGTTTTATGTTTCAATCTCATTTTTACCATGATAATTTATTATTGAATATACATTGTAAGAAATTATTTGTTCATTTTAATGTCTCATATCATCCATGTATTATTTTAAAATAAAATATCGATTATTTTTTATACAGGTGACTAAGGTATCATAATATTCCAATAACCGAAGTGCTAAAACAATTCACGAAATATATTGCATTTATTAAGTAGGACATGTGCCTTGTTTTCCTAAAAATGGACTCACATATAAATGTATGTGTGAATCCTAAATATGAAGGAACTATTGACTATAGGACATGCGTTTTACTCGAGGAATGAATTAACATTGGTTATTGTTAGTCTTTTGTGGAAAAGTAATCATTGGCATGAAAATGAATAATATAGTTAAATATAATTATTTTAATTTCATTTGATGATGTCGTGATCAATAGGTATTTAAATAGATGACTATGTAATATCTATAGGTTTATCTAAATAACCCCCATGGTCTTCGGAGGATTATGGGAGGGATCCTAGAAGAATCCTATCGGGAAATCAATGATAAATTTGAAAATAAAATATCAACAAACCTAGAATTTGATAGATCTTCCCAAATGATGTAGAAGACATGTCATTATTCATCAGTGATTGATCATAATTGATTTAGGGTGTGTTTTTTATTGGGATTTCTTCCTTATTATTTATTTTTACGTAGAACTATAATCTATCGATGGATGTATTGATTCATGGATCATGTGTATTGTGAGATGGGTTTATTTACAAGGATTTGGGTTCAATTTTATTTTGATTTTTGACAAATTTATTTTTTCGTTATAACACTAATGAAAAGAGATTGACATGAATATTGATAGGAGTTCTATAATCATGATTGATAGTTATTTTCTCCCCCCATTTATCATTCACCAAAAGAATTCATCATTTCTCGTGGGATCGAAATTTTACAAACTAATCTATAGTTTCACACGTGTTTCAAGGCACAATGATCCAACATTGTAGAATCAGGAATGGTCTAATGAAACAGAGGTGTGAAGATGTTCCTAGAAAATAGATTGGACTGTTTCGGAATGCCCCTAATTTTCAAGTCAGATATGTTGAGGACGATTTAGATGAATGATATTATATTTCACGATCAGATTCGATTGTCAGAGATCATTGGTCATCAATAGTGACATTCATTATATGTAGATCCATAAATCTGGGTGAAATTGGTGATGGATTTTAGGGTGATGTTGGTGTAGGCATATCCAGGAGGATGATCCACAATTACATGATAATCATAATAAATATGGCATATATTCTATGATTACACACCATGTGTACCCCCTGAGTGGAGGATAGGGTTCCATGTTAGATAATGGTATCACACTGTGTGTTGCTAGGCCTACGTGGAATGTGGTCCCTCTTTGATGAACTCTACATGTACTTTTGGAATTATGTGAACATCATGTGGAGTACATGGACAACCTACATGGTGATTAATCCACTACAATACACCAGATATAGAAATTACATGGTCTCAGTCGTGTACCAGTATATTGAAATGGATACATGGGTTGATGTTGTGAAATTGTAGACTGGTAGAGTACATGGGGTTTCTTAATGGTGTGAAATACTACATGGACATGATTTTAAGACATGGGTATTTCAATAGGGAGGGACCTCAGGTCATGGGACATGGTGTGTATCCCATATACACATTTTGTACTCTTTATTATATTCCCTAGAACCTGTTTCCTCAATGACAAGGATTAGATTATTTAGGTCATGTTTCCACTATAAATTCCATAAATGTAGTTATAGTAAAATTTCTTACTCTTAGGACAACAAACCATTTAGCTAGACAAATTTAGTAGTGGTAATAGAATCCCTCCAAGAGGCTGGAAGTGAGTTCCTTTACACATCTTCATTCCCCATGTGGATTTATTTTTTATTTATGAGACCAACACTACAGGGGAGATGATCATATTCTTAGAGGGTTATCCCTAATTTAGTTTGTTGGTATTACCTCATTTCCATGGATGTGATCCTCATCTTTTTGTTTTATTTGATTCAGATATATCAGTTATTTATTTCTCATTACGAGACTATACATGTATATCCTCTCAGAAGAACGTCATATGTACTATCTGAATCAGGAGTGTGTTCCCCCGTACGACAGTTTCATGGAGTCTTCATGATGGCATAATAGGATGAGTGGTCTATGGTTGTGTAATTCCTCTGAACTATTTGTATTATAAATAAATTATATATATATATATATTTATATTCTTATTATATCTATTTTATACATATACCTATGTAATGATAGCTATACTTTAAATTTTTGTATGCTTGTTTGTTTTGAGTTTTCATCCGGAGTACTGCTATACGCACCCAAACATTGGATTTCCTTACACATGTCGTTTCATTTGCAAATGAGTGACCATATGATGGAGTGAGGGGATGATGAGGACTAGATGGTGCTTATTGAAAACAGACATAATGAGGTGTGTTCTTATGATATTCAGACAACATAGACAATGCCATTTCTTTTAGGTTGGTCTTGTGTGATAAATTCAATATAATTGGCTTTTTTATCCCTACTTAATATTATTACTTTTTTCCATACTCTGGTTGTGTGATAAAGATGTATTCAAGGAATGTTTGTTCAGTTTTTTTATATTTTAGGAATTTTGGCCTATGAGATGTCTGTGTGTGAACATTTGATTTGGACTGGCCTCCCATGTTATTGATATGAATAATTGGTGCTTGTCACTAGAACATGTCCTACTAGTGGGGTACATGTTGTGTCACCACACAAGAACCATTGGGACGAGTCATATATGATTGGTATCAAAGGAATAATTAGTTATACCATAGGACCCAAAGACTATGATATTATGTTGGGTTAATAGTTTTTTGTGTTTCATGTTTGGATTTAAATCCAGGGACTCATGGGTTAGTGTGGAGGCATATTTATCCATACAAAAGGATTCTGATCACCAATATTTTGACAAGATACATGAAAAACTATTTATAATGAATAATATGGTACATTAATTATAAAGGAATGGGTTTAATTTTCATTTCCAATTCGATACATATCTTTAGATATACTAATTTATCGTGATACATCATTTTTTATTTTATCATTCTTCTATGACATAAATAGCTATGATTCAATAGCTTGTTCTTGAGGATGACCCCATCAATGTTTAGGAAGTAATATAAGAATTATTTCTTGATATGTTACCACTGGTTGGTGTACCAACCATACCACTAGCATAGTAGAACATGGGACCTATAGTACCAGAGGATGAGGTGCGCTGACTAAGTGTGCATAATGAGTTCTAGTGGAATATCCACCTCAGGTTATGAGTCACGCCTAACACATAGGTGATTGGGGACTATATTGAGGTGATTTTTTGAGATTTCTATCTAGCCAGAAAACTAGCAGTTCATATTGATTTCCTAGTATAGATATTTAATTATGGATTAGTAGGGAGATTGTGGGGTACAGTTACGCTATAATACAATATAGAAACTCATTCATTTATATATTTTGAGCATATTATGATATAGGATATCTCTTTGGATATAATGAGGGATGTACATATCTAGGATCTTCTGTAGCTCTAGTAGTGTATCATGAATGTATTTGACTATTTATCGAGGTATACCAACCTCTCTGTGTACGAGATAGATTTGGTTTGAGATCAATTATTCTCAGTTCAATTCATAAATCGAGGCCTTCATATGGAAATACAATCTATCATTATATTTCAATTCATTATATCTGATTCTAGGGTTTTATAGTAAGAATTTGTGGTTCAGTGTTTTTGGTTGAGATGATTCAACCACTATTTATTAATAGTGTTAATGTAGAAGAAGATAACTTGGATTCAAGGAGCCGATGACAATCTCAATGAACTAGGTGATGGATGAAGTTTAGGATTATGTGTTAAAATAATGTTTCTATATTTCAGGTCTCATAGGGTTGGTCTAGTTATCCTAGAGAGAGGTGGTTCTAATCATAAAAAATCTAGAGAGATATCACTCAAGATTTTCCACCCCACCATATAACTGATCAAGAGACCGTAGATTGTCCACTAAGGTAGAGGCAATGGAAGGATTAGGTTGGTCTGTATGGTGGTAGATATTTAATTGGATATTGGAGAACAACTGAATGTTGCCATCATTTTAACTTGATATCACAATTTCCATAGGTCGTCCACGATAGGCTAATGGAGCTGAAGGATAGGGGATGAGAAAAATATAAGTGGTTGATGCATTCAACCTATAGACTATGGTAATGATTCTATATATGATTTTTATCTTTTAAACATTATATTTCTTAATTATAGACATAGTTTTTAGTCATTCCTTTCCAAAAAAATATTTTTTAGTGCATAGGGATTATAGTGACACCCTTGACCTAAACCTTACACTTAGAGATGAATACCTGAGAAGGATCATCAATAACACACTAGTGGATGTAGTGTATTATAACACTGTGAGGTGAGAGTTCTGATTGGAATATATTAGTAGAATCATTTATGCCTTATAATGTCATTACTGGTATGGATTAGTTATTTCAATTCATGAATACATTTATAATTTTTGGTGAAGGGTGTGGTGTGTCTGCTGTATCAAAACCAGGATTTCCTTTATCAGTGAAAAGGAATCCTATGAATCATATGATGGACTTATGCATAAGATTGTTTAACCAATAACTAATCGACTAACTAGCCTCACCATTATTGTAGTCGATGTTAGGAGTTTCTAGTTTCTTACAATTGTGGAAAAGTACTCGGAAATCATCATTGAAGACTTTTCTAGTTTACCACTCCACTGAGAAATGGACATCTACATTGATCTACACCATGGGATGACACTAAAATTTCAGCAAAAAAATCAGTTGGATCCTGAGGATATTTGATAGGTGATAGTGCAGTTTTAGGATTTGAAAATTATTATATTTGTTATGCCCATGGTGTCACCAAGGGAAGCCCTGTAATATTTTTTAAAAAATGTATATGGGAGATTCAGGTTTTGTATGAGATTTCATTTCTTGATCCTCATTATCCTAATGAACAATTATGAACTACTATGTATCAATGACATATTTTAAAATTTGGATTGGGAGTGATATTTCTTTAAAGTTGACTTCCAATCCAACTATTAGCAGGTACGAGTATGTGACAAGGATATACTGAATATTCCATTCAAATGTCGATACGGTCACAATGAGTACTTAGAGTTGTCCATTTTCTTAATTAATTCCCATTTCATGTTCGTGGGACTCATGAAATGGATCATTTATACATTAAAATTCCAATTTTTTGTTGTATTAATTAAAATATCCTTCTATACTCATTACCCATGGAGGACCATGGGACACACAAAAGCATAGTGTTGTACATACTCTATGAGGGAAATATTTTTGTAAAACTATTGATGTTAACATTCTAGATTCATGAGGGACAATTTTTGGGGCATGTTATCTCATCTGATAGAGTGGCAATGGATCCAGACAAGGTCATGTCGATGATATCACTTTATCATCCCAGGATCATGATAGAGGTGTGGAGTATCCTTTAGTTGACATGATATTTCTAGATATTAATGCATAATTTCCTCAGGAATTCAACCCTCATGATAGTTTTGACATGAAATGGGGAACCATTCATGTTGAAAGCAATGTTTTCATAGGCTTCTCAGCAGTTGATGTTGATTTTGAGATGCGATCCCATTTTGAGATTTCAGACGGAGGGTGTTGAGTATGTGGTGTTCTACAATGCATCAAGAACTAGGGATGGTTGTGTTTTTATATTGATTAAGGAAGTGGTTTCCTATGGGTCACATCATTTGAGACCACACATCTGTTATTGGGACATGATTCCATTTGGGAGATTATTTATTGACTCCGAAGTCACCCCCTTCAGAGATATCTGAGAGAAGAGTTCATTAGAGAGACATGGACTCATCAACAAACAATAGATATTTCAACTCCATGGAGTTACATCGATGATTTGTTTATCATGATGCTTGATTTACATCCAGGTGGTTAAAGGGATTACAAGAGGTGTCTGTGACCTAGTTATGCTTGAGCATAGAGTTTCACCCAAAAAATGATAGACTTACTGAGAAAACTATTCAGGTTACAGGGGAAATTATTTGAGCATTCATGATAATATTTTTAGATATTTGGGATGATCACCTAACAATAGTAGAGTTTGTGTACAACAAGAGATAAGATAACACCATTAGTATGTCACCATTAGAAGATTTTAATGAGTGATGATATAGGACACCAAATTGCAGGACTGATCGAGGAGAGTTAGCACTCAAGGACTTAGAGTTTTTGTGAGATGCAATAGACATGGTTCAGATCATCCTGGTGTGGATGAAAACTATAAGGATATATTATAAGTCTTATGATAATAGGAAACAAAGGCCTTTGGAGTTCAATGAATGAGACCACATGTTTCTAAGTGTTTCGCCTCGAACTTGGATTTTGATTTTTTGGCCAGAGGAAATCTAAATCATAATTTCATCATCCCTTTCAAAATATTTGGTAGAGTTAGTGATGTGGGATAACACATAGCTCTACCTAGAATGTGTGACCAGGTAGTTGATATCTTCCATGTGTCGTAGCTGAGGAGGTATGTGCGTAAACCATCATACATTATTGACTGGGGAAAGTTGTACATCAAGGATGAAGTGGAATTTAGTGGGTAACTAACGGATGATGAGGATTGTATGTATTTGAAAAATTATTGGTGATCAGTTCCTTTTACTTGTGTCTAATGGTGGCATGAGAATAGTCATGAGATACACTGGGATATATAGGCTCATATTTGTTCTCAGTACCCACATATTTTGGAGTATACATTGTTTTGTTTTTTTATTGATAGAATTCCCCATGGTGGGGAGAATGTAATGTATTTGATTTTACATTAAAAATTTTATGTATTATATGGTTTATTTTTTAGACCAATAACTAAGATGGTCTGTGAATCCATTTCGTAGTGTTCCCAATACAAATGTATGAAATATAATATAAATATTAAAAATTACGTGCATGTAGATTTACTAAATAAGTGTAATAGAATACAAATGAACTATCTTTACAAAAGTATGACTAAACCATTGATTTTGGAATGTGAGTATTAACCTTGTCATGAGATAAAATTTGAAATTATTGAATATTTTTTGAAAATTCATCTCTAGCATAAAAACAACAAAAAAATTAAATATAAATATTTTATTTTGAATTATTAACTACAAAATTATTATCTATTTAAATAGATGATTATAGAGATTCCCTATGGTTAGACACATAATCCTGGAGGATTTTGAGGATTGTTAGATAGAGCATTAGAGAATCCTTTTCGGTGAGAAATGAAGTGTTTTTTCAAATCAACAGTCGACAAACATTAGATTCAATGGATCTGGCCAATCAATATCGAAGACTCATTATTCTCCATCAATGATCAAATAAAATTGAGGTAGGACATGTATTTTATTTGGATTCTTTTCCCAATTTTTATATCTGGGATGAACATGAATCAATCAAAAAAAATTCATCATTGGCCATGCATACTGTGGGATCTGAATAATTGTTGGGTAATGATGTGATTTTTATTATGAATATAGATTTATTCATTTTTCATTCTATTATAAAAAACCCAATATTAAAAGAAACAATGATCTAAGTTCGTTATTCTTGATTTCCTGTTATTTTATACCCTTTTTATACATTCATCATGGGAATTATTAGTTTGGTCCTCAGTTTGATGTTTTACCAATTAATCGATCATTGAAAAAACATTATTTGTCGTAATGATATAAGATTATAGATTATGGATTAGTATGATTCAATGGAGGTGTAAACGAGGTAGAAGAAAATCAATGACACGGTTTTGGAATAATATGACTTTAAAGAGTGATTCCTAGAAGATGATTCAAATGAACAATTTTAATTGTCCGATCAGATTCCACTACAAGAAAAATTTCCTCATCAACGATGATGCTTGGATGAGGTTGGTCTATGAATCCATGCAATATTTGAGCAATGATTCATGGTGTCATCGGTAGGGGTGTGTGTTGGAGAAACAACTAGAAACATAATACACAAAATGCATAATATGAAATTATATGGTGTGTGAGGTATCCTATGTGGAGACTGTGTTTTTAGGAAAGATAATGGTATCACACATCATGTGGATAGCCTTACACGACAAGTGGTCTATCCTGGGGGACCCGACCTATACCTTAGGATGTACATGGACCGAGGGTGGAGTTAAATAATTTCATACATTTCATGTAATCTGCTACACTACATGAGTTAGACGTTGTACACATGATAATTCATATATCTGTACATGTGCATGGGTAAACTAGATGCTGATTTGTACATGAACAGATGTAGAGTTCATTAGATGTATAGACATTGTATACTACTTCACTGACATGCTTTGATGGGGGGCTCATTTACACGGTAGGACCCTAGGTCATTGGAAATGAAATGTTACCATTATAAACCATGTGTACTCCACTTTACATGTTATATAACCTGTTTCATCACTGACTTGAACACATTTCATTTGGATATTTACCCCTAATCCATTCCCTCAATGTTGGTATAGTATCATTTTTTACTCATAAGACAATGATCCCTTCATCCAAACATCTTAGGTAGAGTCATTAGAATAATTTAGATATGTCTAGAGTGAGATAGTATATCCATCTTCATTCCCCATGTGGATTTCTTGGTGTTTATATGACCATGACTACTCAGGAGCTAAAAATATACTTAGATGATTAATCAAGATATATTTAGTTAGTGTCACACCATGTCCATAGAAGTGATCATCATATCATTTTAATATCCTCTATGGTCCTATTAGTGTATTAATGTTCACGAAGAGACCCAAATAGCAGTACTGATTAGGAAGAGGCCATCTGTACTATCAGATTCTAGAGTGTGTTCCCATAGAGGTGTACTTATTGGGATGTTCAAGATGGAATATTAGGATGAGTCTACTATAGTTGTGGATTACCACGAGAATGGTTTTCGTGTTGATTATATCAATATATTCTAGTTATATCTTCTTTAAAATTATACCTATGTATATGGTAAATTTCTTTATTTTTTATGCTTTTTGGTTTCAATCTTTCCAACTGTATATTATTAGATTCATCCCTACACGATCTTAGCCCGAATATTTCATGTCTTCTAAAGATGGTCATCCTTTTGATGATGTCTTAGGCTATAGTGGACAAGATTTTTCAATGTGAGACAAGACAGATCAAGGTGTGTTCCTTTTATTTCCAGACAACAGTCCCAAAAACTTTTCATTCATGTTAGACTTTTGTTACATACTCATGGTGGTGAGATTTAACTTTTTACTCATTTCATTTTGAATTTTTTTGTTCTCTAGCTGGGAGATACAGATTTATTCATGAATTGGTTGTTCAGTTGCTTTTACATTTCCTAATTTAATGCTCGTGGATATGTGTGTGTGTGTGTGTGTAGTTATAGTATAAATTCCTCAAATGCTAGTGATATTCATCCTCATTTTAAGTCACCAACCCTGGATAATTAGAATCTAGCATAGGGAGTGGCGACACAGTCCCCACTTGTTCTACAGGTCATAATCATTGTCAAATAAAACCCAGTATATTTTCTTCTCCTATATTTATTCTTGAAATTTTTGTGTAACATTAGCATTTTTCTTGCCATTGGTACAAACTTTTATTGAGAGAATATTTTAATGAAAAAACAATATAATTTCTCTCATCAATAGAAATTTTTTCCTTACATATCCAAGTATTCATATTAATTTTTTTAACATTTTCCATATGTTTTATGAAATAGTTATTTATGCCATTTTTTCATTTTCAAATTTTTTTTAAACGGTATATTCTTGTATAATTATGAATTATGAAATTTTAATCCTTTTTAGAATAATGTGAAGGGGTTTTTTAGCTCATTTTACATTTAGAAAACTACCCACCATCAAGAATAAGAAATTATATAATGCTCACATTAAGAAATTACATGGTCCTATTAAAATAAAATATTTTTTAGAACAACATTGAAATTCATATTCCTTTCAAAGTTAATTTTTTATGTTGAATAGTTATTTTCCTATGAATGTTTTTAATATTTTCAATAGTATATCTATTCATCAATGATAACAACCAATAATGGTATGGACTGCTTATAAAATCTACATATATGTATCTAACAAACAAACATATAACACACTTTATTCCATTAATATGGTAACAAATAAATTTCGATCACTTCCTAAATTATTACTTTAAGAAATTACTTTTCATTATTATATTGGGTATGATTATGAAAACAATATTAATTCCATGGTAAATCTAATGTTTATGACTTTTTTTATAACGAATGTGAGATAAATATTCATGTATATGAAATTAATGTGATGGGTGGAACAAGAATTATATATCCATATAATGCTTAGGGTAACCATTCTTCTCGTGAGACATAATGTTTATTATTCAAGATTGAACCTAATCTTTTGTGTGTCTCTTTACACCACGCGGTTTCTTCTCATAAGTGAGGCATTATTTATGTTTATGTCATTTCAGTATTTCGTCCACATTTCCAGTGATTTCATAATATTATGAAACCATTTTATATTTTTTTAATATTACATCGAATTACTCATTTACCATCCTATTTATGATGTCATGATATATATTTGAGTTACATATTATGATTCCTTATCTTCTTTATTTATTTAATAGGGTTTTTATCTCCCTACATTTGAATGTATTCATGAGGATATCTCACGTTTCATTGAGCTTGAAATATGAAATAGATCATTATGGAGAATAAAATACATAAGTTTTATTTTCGCCTCAATTTTTTGTATTATGAGCCTAATCTAACAATAATGGTTGTCATCATAATCATTGGGATATAAATAATAAAGACATATATTTAAAATAAATTAATGACATGTCTGAAGGGATTATGTTTCTAGAGTTGGTATCATAGAAAATATATAGTTATCTATTGGATCTAGGATGAGAAAATTTTTGTGAGAACCATAGGGACATGTCCTAGGGTATGACTATGTATTCAATATTTTCCAAGAATGATGGTGATGAAATTTTTTTAATAGTTTCCATGAAATTAAATTCATATACGAATACTATAAGTTGATGTGTTTATGGTTCATATGTAACTATGGGTATTAAATTTTAAAAAGTAAAACTAGTCTTGACTCGAGTGTTATATAGATTATATCAATGATCCTTAATGGTCACATAGATTAACACTATTGAGGGATATATTTTTCAATCTCATTGAATCATTACAAACAATCTTGATGGAATTGAATATATGACAATCATTGATGACCTCTGTAAAACCCTTAATGTCATGAATATATAATTATAACATTAATAAAATGTTTAAATGCACAAATACTACATTTTAGGATTTCGATTATTGAAATCTGAGACGAAAAGGGATAATTTTTGGACATATTTATCAAAATATGAACCTTAGGATATTATTGGGTTTAGTGGAAAAATTATTTGAGGTGGAATTATATTAAAATATGTTTGAATGTATTAATAAACAATGTGTTTTATATGACCTTTTCTGATAAATGTAATTTTGAGGATTTTCCTTATATTTCGGGTAATGTTGTAGGAATTATTATTTTTAGTTTTATAAAAGGGTCAATCTGCATGACATTTCACAACATATCAAAACAGGCAAGGCCTTGAGGCTCTAATGAACAACCAAAGACCGATAAGGGTTATATTCCTACCAGTAGACTACATGATGTACTAGTTTATTTCGAGAAACGTTTTTAAGATCAATTTTTTTATTTTCAATTTATTAATGGGGTTTTAGTAAATGTTTTACTTGGTTAAGATTTATATATAACATAGTTATGTTTGATGTAATGGATTATTTAGGGAAAGTGATAGTTCGTTATTGGAGATATAAACTGACGGTTATGAGATAAAATTTGAGGTTGGGAAATTATTTTATTATGAGGTAATTAATTTTATCTGGGACATAGCATGACATATTTATGGAGTTATCAATGTAAATACACATGTCTTATTTTTTAATTTTTTAAATTAAAGAATTTGTATTCATTTTTTGTATTATATTAAAATATTCTAACCATTATGGTTTTAAACACTATTAGAGGAACAACCTATTAAACTATTTCGGGTCATAAAATCTATTGAATAAAATTTATAGTGTGTCAAGAATAAAAATATTCTTATGGGATATTCAATCCATAGTATATGATGAAAAATTGGAATTGATAGGAGCATAATTAGTATATGAAATTAGGTTAATGAAATTAAAAATTCCAACATTACATATTTTATTGTTTTATATATCAGGATAGGGAAATCTTTTTTTAAAATTTGGAAACATCATAAAAAAAGTTTCGTTATACAACCTTTATATTCAATGAGTCAAATTCATTTAAATATATCACTAATTTATATTGTATTGGTTGATAGGTATCTCTTGATGATTATAATTATTATGATAAGTGATTTATATGATTATTCATAACTATTTATAATATTATCCCATGTACATATATAAAATTTTGAAAACATTATATTACATGGAATCAAAAACATATCTTATTTCAAATGACCATCATATTTCTCATTCCCAGTTTTAAGAAGATCTTTTCGTATCCCTTTTTACGATGTGGGGTGTATATAAGGGGGTTTTCAAATATATAAACCCTTATTATTTAAAAAAAAATTAAAATTATAAGGATGAATATTATTAATGTGGGGTATATTGTAACAACTCGTGTCTTTAAAGGAAGACTATGCTCAATATCTCATTCAAAAGAAAACAATGGGTTTAAGAAAACCACGATAAGATATTAAAATATTATTTTTTATATGTGAATGTTATAACATAACTATAAAATATGAATGTATTGATATTATAAACTAAATTATGAAATATATATAAATTTCACAGTACAAATAATGTTCCATATAAATTCATAATAAATAAGCACTCAACTATTTAGTGATATTTTATTCATTAATAAGTATCAATTTTTCGAAGATGCAATTATGAGAAGAGTTCATTATTAATATTTTAATCTTTTAGAAATATTATTTTATAATATTTAAAAAATTATTTAAATTAAAATAATAATATTTAATTTGAGATATATTTTCATATTTTTTGGAATATATTTATTTTTCACTGAATAATAAAAATAATGTTATTGGATAAAAATTAAATTCTTTTTAATATATTAACTATTTTTAATATAACATTATTATTATAATTTTATATGAAATTAATATAATTTTTATATATTTATATATTATCTGATTGATTACATTTAAGTTATTATTATACTATATTTTAATGTATGATAATTTTTTGTAGTAAAATATTTTTTTCTTAAAACTATTTTAATGTTCTTAATGTTTCACTGTTTTATCTAATTACAAAAATATATAATTATGATTGATTTAAACGAAATTCTTTGAATATATATATAAATATGAATTAAAAAATTACTATGATTACCTTTCATATAGTTATTGGAAGAGAATATTAAAAAAATTATAAAACCTGTTTCGTGACACATTTGAATATTTTATTTTATACTAAAAAAATCCACTTATATGACTTTAATTTAATAAAATGCATAAAATATTTTCCATCATAATAATTTATATTATATAATTTTTTAAAAACAGTACTTTTTTCATAATAAATATTTAATAATGTTTAAAATACCATTTACTTAGGTTAATAACTAAATGGATTAAAAGTGAGTAACCATAGATAAAAATGAAATAAAATGATATATCATTTAAAATTATATATATAATTTTTAAACGGGTTCCCCCTCCAGTGCTTGTTTTAAATTGTTTTAGTCACATCAAATGATAATTTCTTCCATTATTAAATTGTTCTGAGTGTTAACAAGAATGTGACTTCTCTACCAATATAAAAAGGATCCTCGTCTCTTATATTCCACTAATATATCAAGACATATGGATCTGAAAAAACCAAAAAAATCACTCCCCAAAATCCATATACATATTATTATTCTTAATTTATTCCTAAAATTCATTTATCAGGGTCCTTAATAAAAGGTCCAAAAGAGTTTCTTCAAAGAAAATGAAACCATCATAACTGAGATCCTTCATCAGAGTTCCTCTATATAATGCAGAAATTATATCTTATATATTAAAAAATAATAACAGAAATATATATTATCTATGTTGATGTTATTATGTTTATTTGAAATTATTCTTGTATATCCTCTTATACCGATTGGGAAATTACATTGTCGATCATGTGTATGGAAGACTACTTCCGCCCAAAATGATGTAATTTCTTCCCTGTCATCGTGTTTTATATATATTCATGATGATTTATTTCATATTTTTATATTAAAACCATATCATATTAATTTTTTAATTATTATATCCTTGGATTTCATACCTTATAGTCTATTAAAAATTTCAATGTTGTTCATGTGTATGGAGGAGTACCAGCTCATGAAGCGATACGATTCGTTTGATTTATTATTGCATAATATAAATGGAATATCTAGTGAAATTAAAGTGATTTTATGATATTTATGATATAATAATAATTAATGAAATATAAAATAACACTTCCCTAATTTCCACCATAATCCTTGAAAAATAGAAACATTTTTCTAGCATACGCACAACCTACCATATCAGTGATTGAAACATTGTTGATTTTTCTATAAAATCAATATTGATTATGGATAAAAGTATGATTTATGTATACAAATTATAATAACTTCATAATTATTATCATGCTGAAGTAACAATGAACCCTTTGACCATGGTCAACAAATTGATGACATTGTGAAATTATGAATAGAGTGACCTCAAAACACAAGACATGGGAAAATATTAAGTAATGAAATAATTAATTAAATTAAAGTAATTAAAAGGAAATTGTTTAAAGTATTAATCATCTCAAAGGATAATAATAAAAAAATATGTTATATATGTTTTTTATATAGGATATAATTAACCTACATGACAAATTCAATACTCAATATAATGGTTTCATCTCAAAACATCCTTCCTTAAGAAACATTTTTTATACACCTAATTAATCTTAAATCGTGTAACGAAATACTATTTACATATTATATGTTGAATCTGTTTTATTTCAAAGTATTTTATGTCATCATTTAGCTACCATATTCATTAGTGTTAATATTTAAATCTAATCAAATGCATAAGGATTTATCTGTTAGTATCAGTTTAATTGGGATTATATTTTATTGAATTTATGTTGTAATAAATTAAATGATAATTGTATAATAAAACCTAGTATATTTTCATATCTCATTATTAATCATTATATTTTAAATAAAGTATAAAAGTTTTACTCTATTTTTTACCTATTTGTTAGTGATTATTTTAGAAGAAAATAAGATAACAATTCATACTTTGTTCTAAAATACATTTCTCACACAACCATGTTTCCAAAATACCATTTTAAAGTCATTTTTAAATTTAAAAAAACTATTTAATAATTAATTTTTTCCCAGGATTTACTTTTTTCAAAACAGATCAAATGAAATATTCTCATCATTTTATGAATGCGGGAGTTATTATCCTTTTCACAATGTAGTGACAAAAATGTATTTTTTAACTTATACAACATATAAAATATTAATTTCCATAATTACCCCTCAATTAGGTAAATTTTAATTTATACATTTCCATTTTAAATTTTAAGTAAATTTTTTATAATATTTCTGAAATTATTTATATTTTATTTCAAATATGATTTTTACGTTGAAACATTAATTTTTTCAGGAATGTCATTAATATTTTTAGAAGTATTTATAATAATAAATATTAATAAGATATAATGTAGTGGAATTATTCTAAATTAAATATATATTTATCTTTCATACATACCTACCTCGCTCTCACATACCTTTATGTAGTAATTCATGACTTATGATCACTTCTCAAATATATTCTTTAAAAATATTTTTTTGATTGTGACTTGATGTATGGTAATGAATACTATTTTTATTATATAGTAAGTTGTAATGTTTTTCATATGATTATTTCATTATGTGGAATTAATATTTGTGTATTTTAAATGAATGAGTCTATTATTTCAGCATATTATAGCCCTCAAATTCTTTAGGTAACATTTATTCTTTGTTATAATTCATTTATGGGATTAGATATTTAAACTAACCTATTATGGGAATCTATCCACTATGTGAAGTGGTCTCAGTATATATCCTTGTATTATTTTAATCATGTCTACTATTATGGAAGTATTTAATAATACATCATCATATTATGATACATTTTCATTATGTTATTATTCCATATGAATAATAATGTGGCAACACAATTATGATATATGTTATTACATTGATGCACTTGTTACACTTCCTTATCATGTTTATTTTATAACTTTTATTTGTATAACCATACATTTATTTATTAATTACCTAAGACACCCAATGATGATTTACTATCTCAAATGGATTAATTATAAAATTATGATGAATAAATTAATGATGTTCCATTTTATCTTAACTTTCATGTATTATATACCTAGTCATCTAAAGATACTAGGCCTCATGATCATTGGATTTAAATTAGTAAATTTATATTTCTAAAATGAGTAATTATATATGGATAAAATTTGACAGATATAATATATATAAAATTATTAAACTTCATCGATTCTAATAAACAAAATTCCATGATTCTTGAAATATCATGTGTGAATGTATCAATAGTGGGTGTGGGATGTATTTTCCTTCACCCTCCCTATGATGATGATACATAAAAAATATTTGAATGACTGAATAGACCAATATAGTGGACATTATAACATATTTCATTCATAAAAAATCAATTATAAATAATATTTTCATGGTTAAGTGAATATAAACTCAATGTTTTATTTATTTACTATTTAGTAATATAATGAAATTATATCTATTTTTTCCCTAAAATCATCCCAAATTCATTCCTTAATCAAAATCAGAGAATTATTCAACATAACATGATCAATTATCCTGTTTATTCATGTAATATCATGTTACTTTCGGATCCATTACATTGTAGGAATCTAGTGTTTGATGTGTTCTAGGGGGTCATAGGGAATCATTACAACATTTGTCCAAAACCCCTAATTTTCCATGTTTCGCAATAGCATCCCATCCTTACAGTTTCTCATGCCAATAGACTCACCCCAAGGGATCTCACCATGGTAGTGTCACAATAAAGATGTCTTGCCCTAGAGATATCCCACCCTAGTGGTGTCTCACCCTAGCGGTCGCTCACTTGTGGTCTCCCTCCCAGTGGTTCCTCGAATAGTTGTGCCTCATGCCTGGTGGTAGGTCTACTAGCAGTGTACCACTCGATGATATCTCACTAAGGGTGGAAAATGAATCATCTAAGGGTGCCTTGTGTAGTAATTCCTCTTATAAAGTTACATCATCTAAACGTGCCTTAGTGGTGAGGCCTCATTGAGTGCTTCTTTGTGAAATAGTGTCTTGTGAGTGGTTCATCATCTTCAGGTTATTCATGTAATGGTGTCCCATGTACAATGTTTTTAGCTTCTTCCAGTTGTTCCTTTTGATGTCCTCTTTGACATAAAATGAGTTTAATTCCTTATTTTATAGTCTTTGAGACCAATTCAAATCCCATAATTCATACATAAAATTTTTTAAGAGATAAAAGTATTTTAATTGGTCAAATTGATCAATCTTGAGAAGATCCATATTTATCAAATATTCAATAATGTGCATAAACTTGTGAATCCGTTTAGAAAATCCCCTAGTTTATATATGATTCACCCGTTCTATTAATTCATTTTTTTATGTGTACAGGACACCCCAAACCCTTCTTATGGAAGGAATCGAGTAAACTGCCAAAGATTAGGGTTTGTGTGTTCATTGGAATTCCTCTTACTACATGAGTGCCCCTGCTACTGTACAACATGGAAGTGTCAACCACCTTTTCTTCTAGGTAGGTTATCCATTGTCGTTCTAAATTGTGAATCATGTGGGGTGGGTATACAAATTTTTTTCTATTATGGATAGTTTAATTTAAGTAGAAAATAAAAATTTAACCAATTTAAGTTCAATATGTAGAGGATGGAGAAAGAGAATTATGTTATTGTGGTGTTATGTTTTTAATTATATTTTGATTCGTATGGGATGAATACCCAATGAATGTCATTTCCATTGGGGGTGCTTGTTTGTTCATATAATGGTTTTTGGAGTGTTTCATGATTTATATTTAATGAATATATGATAAAATAGTTAACCATGTTTATGAGGACAATAAATCGATGAACTACGATCAAATTGTTTTCTGATAGCCCCTGAATTAACAAGTTAAGATTAATGAGGTATTTATTGTTAAATATTTAATATTTATTTCTTTATTTCATGGGATAATGTGTATGTGGGCATGGCTGTGAATATGGGGTTTGATATTTGGAAATGGTGATCTGGTCATGATACGATTGTGTAGTATTTCTTTGAAACTCATTGTGCAATGATATGTTGTTGTGTGTGGTTATGAGTAGGGATTTTTTTGTTTGGAAATGTTGGTTGGGAAGGTTGTCCATGAAGAATGACAATAGTTATTGGTATGGGTTCATTACTATTAATAATAATATGTATGATTCACAGTGTATATAGAGTTATATAAATATGGTATGTTATGAATCGTTTTCAAATATGTAAGTGATGTAACATTTTGTCTTTAATGTGGAGTCATATTAATTTTTCTGGACATTCACCTATAGAAATTACAACTTCTATGTTCCTTAGATGACTAGATAGGGATTAAATTAATAAAAATTTGTTTAATAATATTTTGAATTAATTGGTCTAGTTTTGTTGGAAATGTGAAATGGGATTTATTACATGATGTGGGGAGTTATTCATTTATAGATAGTAGTAAAGGTGGTAGTTTTATTAGTTGGAATTTTATTTGAGAACCTATTAGTTTGACATTTTTTTGATATCATATAATTATATATTTGTATTTCAAAGTGATTTCTATTTTCATTCCATACACATTGAGCACTATGTGTTGAAAAAATGTATTCTCATGTAGTGGTGTACTTTCGAACATCCCAATGGGTGTATATTTGTTTGGCCACCTAGTCATCCCTACTCCTTCTAGGTGGTGACAACCCAATTTTCTTTTTCAGGATTTTGTGGGATGTGCTCGCCCATGATTCTGTTGGTGATGTGGTTTGTTTCCCAAGGGACTTTGGGATGAGTGGTGACATGTTTCCAATTAGGGTATGAGATTAGAGGTTTCATGTTTTGAGTTCCAATTGTGTTTGGGAAATATGAGTTGTGAGGCCCAAGTGTATATTGGTTGTATTTGACGTGGTGAATTTATAAGAGTAGGGAGCTCTCTGATGTTATTCATTGGGTTGTGAGAGCGTATAATTAGGGGGAAATGCAGGGTAGGTTATCATTAATTAGTTTTATATTTCATTACATTACATGCTTTACTTGTTGATCATTCCATGGTGAGGTTATGTCTAGTTTTTATACATTCATATGTTATGTTTGGTTTTAATATTTTTTCAGGGGTTTATTAGTATGACTCTTTAACATGTGCATGGGAGACCTTGTTTTTCATATTGAGTATAATTTCATGCTCACCCAACGTATATAAACTGTTGTTAGGTATTTAATATGATTTCACACAATGTGTTAGACCTTACTAGCTTGGTTCTTTATAATTTTTTCATCATTGCTTTGATTTATTTTTGGGTATTTATATTGGTGACATTTGTTTGTACCAGTTCTGTTTTACCCAATCATGTGGTATGGGTTCATATTTCTTTTCATTATGCCCTGGGGTTTCTTTTTGGATGATCCATCAGATATCTTGATATTATTTCATGAAAAGTGTAAGGAATCCCATATTGTGAAATTTTTTCATCATTTGTTTTGTCCCCATCATAGGGCCTACTGAGGGAGGTACATAGAGGTCTTTGTCTCTCATTATTCATTGCTTTCCTAAGAGGGGTGTCTTTGGAGGGAGCGTCCATGAAATATTTGTATCAAAGGTGATGTTTGAGATTTATGATTGATTTTGGAGTTAGTAATAGAGATGATTGCATAGGATGGTATGGAAATTATCCTAGTTGACCTTGGTACATGGTTTGGGATAATAAGACTAGCTAGGAGATGATATTTTGGGTCCCTTGTGATACAAATCATGAGTCTATGATTATTTAATGGCAATGTGAAATGTACATACTTGTAGGATTGTGATCATGAAAATTTTAATGAATTACAATGACTTATGTTATTGTTTGGATTGGTTTATATTGGAAAGGTAATAATTGGGATAATAAATTAAATTAATTAAAATTAATCTTAATAAAATTGCATACTACTTATTTGTAGGAAATATTTGATTACCTTTCATCAATGGATCCTAGTCATTTCCATCATCTGGCTTAGGTAGTGGATGTTCTCCAGGCATATCTAGTTTGTCGCAATAGGGTTGATTCGAGAGGAGGAGGATGATCAGTGGTAGAAGACATTTCATGTCTTCAAGAGGTAGGCTTTGAGAAAGTTTTAGGGACATGTTTCAGACATTGAGGTATGGAGATGTATATAGTAGTTGGAGATCACCTTACATTTTATTTGGGCCTCGACAGGGTACTGGGTCCCTTTGGTGGTCAATCAGACGTGGATTGATGTGTGTCCTCAGTGGATGTTGTTTGTGGTCGAACAAAAGTAGTAAGATGTTCTATTGGGTGACTTCCCAAAGGAGTTGCAATAATGGTTATATTCATTAATAATTATTGTTGAGAAGAGGCAGGATCGTCTCTTTATTCATTATAGGAGTACGTTAGTGTGAGACATAGGGATTATATTCAATTACCTCCGATGTTTTAACGAATATCATTTTCCAAATGTGGAGTCTCATGTGATGTATCATAAAGATGTACTTTATCATACTATCCATTATGTTTTTACTCCTTTTACATTGACAGAGTATCATTGGATTTAGTTGAAGAAGGTGGTCATTGAGTGGATGAAATCGTGAGGAGGTTTATTGTGAGAGGGGAGTTAGCAGAGTTCATCGTGAGGTAGAGTTGTAATTGGCATGTCTCAAGAACCATGACTTTTGAGATGTGAACCAGAATGAATTCAACCTTAATAGGTTCCCTTTTGACCGTGTAGTTTTATGGGTTTTCTATGGGCTTAGGGAAGACGTGTCTCTTATGTTGGGTTCATGACAATCTTCACAACTAGTTCTCAGTAGCTGTTCATGCTTATTCTTGTGGTGGTGGATAGGGCTAGCACCATCCTCTATAGAAGTTATCGATGTGGATATTTCAACTACATGGGAATTTAGATTCCACACTACCAAGGGATGAAATAGAAGGTCGTGGTAAACGTCAGGTACTACCCCATGTTTAGGGACCATCACCCAAATGAGGTCATGGATGTGTTCATTCAAAGACAGGTAGAGGTTCTAGGCAAGGTCATTTTCACATGGAAGAGGTAGCAGTAACACCAGCGGTAGAGACCATCATAGATATGATCAGTATGTTTAGTACCCTTTATTTTTTCCTAACTGATTATGTATATTTTGTCTAAATTATATCACCTTCCATATATATTTATTTTGGACTAGACATTGGGAGACTAATAATTCTTCTAGTGTTGAGTATGTCGATCATATGGCAGACCTGGTTGTTTGATGTTTGATGGGGGTGTCGATGGTTGATGGGACAACATCAATAATGTGAGGATCCATTATTTCTTAATATCCATCCATAACATGCCAACTATTTAATCAGCCAATTGAATTCCATATGTGTTGTTATCCACTATATTTATAAGAGATGTGTTTTCATATGTGGATGGCTATAATTTTATTTTTATCAGTTAGAGGAGTTTTCATGTGGGCAGTCGGTCTATGGACCCCACCATTCATAGGTATCCATTTTTTTAATAGAATTAGAGGAGGATGAAATATTCGAAGTTATAAGGGTATTTTGAGAGTTCATGTATGTTTTCCCTGAGGATGTTGTGGCACTACACCATTGATGTGATATTGAGATCCGGATAGAATTGCAGCCTAGTTAGTTTCTGTTTTGTATTCCCCCTTTTCATATGGAACCTTATATGTAATTGGGGTTGAGGATTTAATTAGATGATATATAAAGCGAGGTTTTATCAAGACTAGTATGTTGCTGAGGGTTGCCATTTGTTGATCTCAAAGAAGTCGGACGTCAGTCTTAGGTTGTGTATGGACTACCAGAAGTTGAATCAGTTGATGGTGACGAACCATTTCCATCTCCCATGGAAGAAGATACTTTCAACAAGTTGGGACGAGCCAATTGGTATTACAAGATAAATATATGGTATGGATATCACTAGTTAAGGGAGATTGGTGGAGATATCCAAAATTCTACATTAAGATGCATGTATGGGAACATTTAGATTGTGTCCAAGACATTTGATGTTATTAATGCACTAGTAGTGTTCATGGGTATTATGAAATCCTTTTTCCATGGGTTCTTGGATTAGTTTTTCATTGTATCCATCAATGATGCCATAATTGTCATTATGTCAACTGGGAATCAACCTTGGATTCTCATAACAATCTTACAGGTTCTTCGATGCCACTAGCTCTATGGAATGTTGTCCACATAAATGGTTTGGACACAAGAGGTTCATTTCCTCGGGCATCAATTGTATCAATAGGGTGTGGCATTCGATACCAAAAAACTTTAGGTAGTTCGTTCTTTGTCGAAACCCTTGTACATGGAAGAGTATCACAATTTTATTTGTATCAATGCTATTATCACTGGTTTGTACCGGAGTTCTATCATGTTTTAACCCTATAATCGACTTTTAATAATAAAGGAAAATAATTTGTGTGGAGTGATTAGTGTTATGCATCATTAGTTACCATAAGGGGAAGCTAGTTAGTTCTCATGTTCTCCAGTTTCCAGAAGAAGGGTTGATGTTTGAGGTGTTACATGACACTTCATACTAGAGTTTTGGAGCATGTTGACACATCATAATGTAGTTATATCTTTTGAGGAAAGGTATTTACATCACCACGAGCATAACTATGATGCATGCGATATGGAGTTTGAATCTGTTGGGTTATCTCTAATGTTGTAGCAGAATTACAGAATTTAGGAGATCATTGTGGTCTTCATATATTACAAGTGCTTGCAATATATCTTTTCCATGCATGAATTAAATATACGACCAAGGAGAATCATAGAGTACCATTAGGACTACGATATTTTAATATCCTATATCTTATAACCATGAAATTTTATCCTGGGTGCATTAAGAAAAATTTATAAAAGATAGTTGTTTGAGAGTTTTTATTTTCTTGAAGAGTGATGGAGGAGTTGGAAGCATACCAATTATATGCAAGGGTGGATGGTTTTAATAATTGTATATTTCATATGAATGTACAACTTCCCTATGGAAGAAGGTGGAGGATTCATAGTTAGGGGACTCATATACAACAGTGATACATGATCATTTTGTATATGTTGATGTTCCAGAGGGGTGGTCATAGGAATGTAAAAAATGGATGTTATTTCATGGAAGGATATTTTTTCATGTAGTAATGCACAAAGGATTTTATATTATGTTTCACAGTTCTCCTTTTAAGGTTTACCCAAGAGTTTCCAAGACGTACCATGGCTTTAGGATACAATTTTGGTTTCCCTAAATGAAATAGTCAATTGTAAATATTTTGGAAAAGATCCTGGTTTTGAAAAGGTAAAGGTGGAAAATCATGTTCGTGGTTGTTTATTACAACCCTTATATGATTCTGAGTAGAAAAGGGAGGACATATCTATGGATTTTATCATAGTGTAACATAGATCTCAAGGAGTGTTTGATTCTATTTGGGTGATAGTGGATCGATTGATGAAATATTCCAACTTTTTAGTAGTCACAGAATTTGTCATTGTGGATACATTGGTTATGAGGTATATGGACGTTGTTGTATGGTTTCATGGGGATCCATTGTTCATTTTCTCATACTAGGATTTATGGTTAACCTCACATATCTAGCATGGATTGCAGGATTTTATTTGCACTCAGCTGCACCTCACCACTTCATTCCACCTTCATAGAGACATGAATTCAGAATTAAATATCTAGTTGATAGAGGATATGCAATGAGCGTGTGTTTTGAGATTTATTGGTCCTTGGGCATGGAATATTACTTTGGTGTTGTCTTCCTAAAATAATATTTTTTACTCTACCATTGTCATGACTACATTTGAATATTTTTATGGATGTTTTTTTGTTCTATACTATTTTGGATAGTGGGTGGGGAGACAACTGTTCATGGCCAGGATGATGTGTGGAATATGACTGAGAAGGTTCAACATGTTTCGGATAATATAAAATTAACAACGAAATGGAAGAATAATTATGACGATCAAAGGAGGATGCCTATGGAATTCAAGGCTGAATAACATGTGTTCCTGAGGGTATCAGCTCAATGTGGGTAGTGGTTGTTTGGTAGGTAGAGTAATATTTCTCCCAGAATTTTTTTTACCCTTTAATGTGTTGGGTGGAGTTAGCGAGGTGGTTTATCTTTTGGAATTTACATCATGGTAAGGGAGGATCCACGATGGCATTCATTTATCTCATATTCATTAGTATATTCATTATGACACACATCTTCATGACTAAAGAGTGATAGAAATCAAGGATGACACATCATTTGAGGATAAGCTAGTAGAAATACATGATTGTTAAGGGAAGGTGATGTGTGAGTGGAAAATACATTTGGTTCTTGTGTTTTGGAGGCATGGTGTCTAGGAGGAGATTACTTGAGAGTGAGATATGTAGACTCATGCACATTACACATAGTTGTTTTTAGATTTTGGTTGATTTTAATTCTTTTTTATGAGACTTTTTCCTTGTTGATTAGTAGATGTGTTGTTTTCCTTGGGTTTGTGATGTGCATGTTGTGATGTTTCATAGAGTATTGACATTCATAATGGGGAGGAACCGATTACTAATTGAGATACTTTAACTATATTTTGGTTAGACCATTACGGGAGAGTCAGTTCCACCAAGAGTGGATATTATCTTGACATGGAGGATAGGATTCCATGATTTGTGTGTTCAATATGACATGGTTTTTATGCTTGGGTTGTGTGTTTTTTTGTGGTCATTTATGATGACATGATGGTTTATAGATCACAGAGGAGGTTTTCATGGATGTTGTGGTTTCCACTATTGCTTTCAAATATCACAGTGTGGGTTATCATTTAATAATAGTTTTCTTACCAATGTTTTAGGTGTGGTGAGATCCTTGAGCATTATCTTAAGGGATAGTTATTCGGGCCCTTCCCCTCTTTCCATCCTGGTTGTTTTGAATTAATTAGGGTGAGAATTGTTTGAGAGTTGAATGATTTCATTGAATGTACATCTATTTTCCATTACATTTTCAGAATCGTTTTTTGGTGGTGTACTGTGGGGGGGAGGGAGGGGGTAAATTGACACATTTAAACACGTTTCAAAAAGGCCTGAGTTTTCAATTTTCCCAATAGAATATAATGCAGACAGTGTTCTGTTCCGACATTCACTATATGATGGGAGCTAACCCTAGTGGTCTCACCCATGTGGTGCCTCCCTATGGTATTATATCACCCTTATGGTGTTTAACCATTACAATCACTTTCTAGAGATCACTCGATGGTGGTTACTCACCCAATGATGCCTCATGATTGTTGGTAGGTCCTCTGGCTGTGTCTCACAAGGCATTATCTCACTAACAATGTCATGTGTTTCATTTGATGGTTCCTCATACAACATCACCTCATTCGTAGGCACTTATTTTTTATATGCCTCACTTGTGGTGAATCTTGGAGTGGTGATTCATCTAATGGTGGTTTGCAAGTTGTGCCTCATTGAGCAGTGCCTCATCTAATTGTGTCTCGTGTACAATGATTTTAGCATATTCCAGATTTTTTCCTTAGATATACTATTTGATGTAAAATGTTTTTATCGATTATTTGAAAGTCATTTAGTCAAATTTAAATCCAATAAATCAAATATTAAATTCCATAAGAGTGAGAAATTTTTTAATTGGTTATAATGAAGAGTCGTGAGAAGATGCGAATTTATTAAAAAATAAAAAATGTATCTAAACTCATGAATAATTTTAGATCATCTCAAATATGATATTACATTTCCCCATGTTAATATTTCATGTTTTATATTGGTATGGGATTCCATGTACCATTTTTGTGTTGGAATATAGTAAGTAATTGTTTCTCTTTTTCATGTTATCCTTACAGTTCTTCTTACTGCATAAACACCCTTCATTCAATGAAACTTGGATGTGTCAATCATCCTTTATGCTAGGTGGATTTTATTATTTGTTCATAATTTTTTATTATAGTGTGGTGTATACATAATTTCCTTATAGTGAATTTATAGATAATATATATAATGAAAATTTAATTGGTTTAGGATCAAAATACGGGAGCTAGGAAATGTGATGTATGTTTTTGTTATGTTTATTATTTATCTTCAAATTAATATAGGCTAACTACAAACTTAACATAATGGTAATATTGGGTCCTCATTTTTGCGTATAATTATTTTTGGTGTGTTTCTTCTTTCTTTTCCATCAATTATATGTAAATAAATTTAATCACATATATTTGGATAACAAATTCATTTCATTTGATCATAATGTTTTATTGTAACCCAAAAATTAAAATGTGGAAATTAAATAAGGCAAGCCTTTTTAAAACAAAAATAAGTTTTTCATTGGATATTGTGATAATGTGGTTGTGGGAACAGTTGTGTAGAGGGGTTTGGTAATGTTGATATGGTAAACATTGCATGATATGATATTCCAGCATGACGATGAATCAGGTTGTGATGTGATATGTTTTTGTTTATAGTGGATGATCCGAGTATATTTTTTTGGCATGGTGGTTTGGGTGGGATGAATATAAAGAAGAATAACAGAGGTAAGTATAGGTTCTTCTCAAATAATAACCGGGAAAAAAATCTCCCAATATCTATAGACATATTTATGATATGTCATGAATCTATGTTAAACATGGAGGTCTGGAAATATTGTGTCTTTAATGAGTATCCACATTAATTTATTAGGATCATTACCTTATTAAATGAATTATTTTTTGTTTCATATATCCCCTAAAATGAGTTAATGAATAAATAATTATTTAACAATGTTTTGAATGAAGTGTCTTGGTTTTGTTGGTAATGTGAACGATGGTATATGAATTTATGTATGGTGTTATGCATTAAGAGGTAGATACAATGGTTCTTGTGTTGTCATTTGGTTTTTTATTTGAGAACCCCTTGGTTAGGCATGAGTTTTTGATATCATATATGTATATACATGTATTTACTTATGATATCTTTTCTAACCCCACCCACATAGAGCACTATTTTACAAACACCCTCATAGTCACTTGGGGTTTTTTTCCTATTATCCAGATGAGGGGATGGATGGATGGCCACACCCTCTACCTAGCTCCTTCTAGGTGATGAATGGCCATTTTTATTCGAGAAGGATGTGGGGATATGTGGTAGCCCAGGTGTCTGTAGGTGCAGATTTTTCTTTTCTAGTAGTCCTAGGGATGTGTTGTGACATGCCTTATAGGGTTTCTTTTGGATGATATGTGGTGTGTATTGAGGCCAGGGTTTGTGTGGGAGGATGTGTTTTGAGGCCTTAGTTTTTGTGGGTGGATGAGATGTTGTATATTAAGAATATGTTAGAGTTCTGTGACATTTTCTATGGTGGTGTGAGAGAGCATAATCTGAGGGAAAGTGGTGAGGGGTACCTTAATATTGATGTTCATTATATTACATTATATTACATGTTTCTCTTGGTGAGAGTGTGTTGGTGAGGTTGGGTCTTGTTATTATACCTTCATAGATGTTTTTGGGTTCAGCTTTTTTTCTCAATGATTGATCGGTATTCCTATATATCATGAGAATGGGAGACCACGGGATTCCTACTTAATATATGTTTATGATCAGCCAAATATATTTAAACTTATTTTAGAGTTTTGGGCGGTATTTTTGGATTGTGCTAGACCTTAATATTTCATATATTGATAGTTATTTCATCACTATGTGGCATTACGTTTGGTTTTGAACAATTGATACATTTCTATTTATACGAGTTCTATTTTACACATGGTTATGTGATGGTTATATTATAATTTACGTAATGTCTTGGGGACGTATTATGGATTATTCATCATGTCCCATGATATTATTTCCTAAAAGGAGTATTCCTCCAATTTCATGTTATTGGTACACCCTTGCTTCTAGTTTCCTATAAAAGGACTTCTGTAGGTGGGAATCATGTGGTCATTATCACTTTTTCTTTACATCCAGCCCAAGAGGGGTATCATTGAAGTGAGGGGTTGAGAAAATCTTAGTGGTGATACCATTGTAACTAAAAAATGGATATTTAGAGATAATATGATAGTTATTTTCATTCAATCTATCATATTATTTTATTTCATAGCTATTTTCCTTTATATTTATTTGTTACAAGTAGTCATCTATGACTTAATTAGTTTTTCTAGGATACATATCATCCATATTCTAGAATTACTTAGTTTCAACATCATCACTGTATTGTTATACTATATTTGTAGTAACTACATGTGTAGAAACCCATATATCCACTATATTTGAAGCATCAACATGTTGAGAAAATGTTCTTCTTTAGGTTTATGTGCATTTATATATTAAAAATTATTAATTATAGAAGGGGATGACCTTTTAATTTTTGTTTTATTAATTCAGTGTTGATAAACATAAAACAATGATGTAATTTAAAGTATATTATAAAAAATATTAGCTCGTTATAAAACTCATTTTTTAATAGATAAATTGATATGAATTCTATATTGAGTATCCAAATACCATATTTATTGTTTACTCAATGATAAATGAACCCCTGAATATACAAAATATTTAGAAATGATTATGATATCCAAATATAGGGGTAATTCTTAATTTAATTATCTCCTAACCATATATTTTTTTTGAAAGATAATATAAATATAAAAAAATATCACTTTTCAATAACTAAGTCAAAAATTGCAGGTACTACCAGTGAATGCATAATTAATTTTCATCATTATAACCTCACTAAAATACACTTTCATGAAAAACAATTAGCCATTTTTAACAAAATTCCAATTAACAACTCAAATACATGGAAAATTAGGAACTCAAAATATTGAACAACGCAACTCAAATATTTACTCTATATGAAAAAGTATGAAATTTTCAAATAAATTATTATTTCTTCCTTAGTAATAGATACTTTAATTAGTTCGGTATAAAGAGTAAATATATTAGTTTCCATGGAATTTCAATCTTCATGTTCTATATATAGAACATTAAACCATTACATGCTTAATCATTAAAATTCAATTCATTATCACATGGTCCTCTTTCTAGCCATCAAAATCATTATAAAATTAAATTTATATTTATAGCTAAGGTTATAAAAATATTATCTCAAAACCATCCTATAAACTATTGTTTAAATGCATTTTATATTCATATATCCAGAGTTAATATATTTAAATGGGTATGAATTATACACTTAGTTTCAATATATGGAGAAACCTATAAAATATTTTGTAAAATTTAAATGTGAGAATTCATCATCCCTATACTTTTAATTGTGAAAACATATATTCTGTAAATTAATCAACCCACATGATTATTTCTATAATGGTAGTTTGGTATGAAAATTTATTACATATTATAGAGGTTTCCATAATAGAATAAATGTAATATTGAATTAAATATTTCATTAATAAACAATATTCTTGTAGACATCAATTTTTGGAATACCTTTTTAAACTATTCAAATATCAGTCAATGGTGTTACAACCATATATCATATAAAGTACAAAATAAATGAATCTAACATTATACATAAATATACATATGAAATAATGATATATGGAAAATATATCCAATTCACATAATTTGAGATCAATTCCTTTTACATGGAATGAAAATTTTTCTTGTCGATAATATCAATTCATTTTGGTTGGAAAATTTAACAAATATTGTGCAATCTATGATAGATATTTTTTATTAAAAATAATGTAATTATAGATGCATTATGTCAATCATCCAAAAATTAAAAAGTATAAGAAGTTGGAGGAATAAATTTCCACATCTCACCCTTCAATGAAACAAACTATTACTATGTATCAAGGAAAATCAATTCCAACACAGCTTTAACTCCATCTTATTTTTTTCATGTCTGATTTACGTAGTATTCTATTGAAACTATAACATAAATAGTTACCCATTCCTAAAAATGTTGACATGTCTGATTTATAAACGAAATCAGAAATGTAATTTGAAAAATATGAAATATTTTTTCAAATAATATTTATACTGTTTTTCAAAAAATGATTACCAAATTTTGTTTCCATATCGCTTAAAGTCTCAAATGTTCGATAAAACTATTATTGGAGATGATAAAATATCATCTTCTTAATTAAAACTGGCTAATGATATACAGGTCTATTATTTAGTACATTAGGGGATAAATAATGATTTTCCTAGAAACAGAATCTTCATGGAATGTTTTATCCTAATTGATTATGTACCTTGTATCACAAATGGTACACCCATGACTGACATTATGGAAATATCCTAAAAAAATTCATAAAGGGGAAGAAAATTTATCATCACATACAACATGAATATCAATATCCGTAATTTATTTTTATTTCCATCATACACAATAATAGGTGTGTAAAAAATTAATTTCAGATCCTTGGTATATTGATTAAAATAACCATCAATATCATTAAATTGTAATTTTAATCCTAACAAAAGATGATTCCTAATAATTTTTTTTACATGATGAGTAACCATTGTATAATGACATAAATTACCAAAAAAATTGTCTATGTATTGTGAGTTATAATATATATAAAAATGTTTCACTTTATATGTAAATATAACAAGATGACAATTTGAAGGATAATTTCCAAATTTTGGATACCCCATAAAATTTTTTTCCCTATGGAAGTATCTACAAGGTGATGACCATCCTAATATGGTTTACTATATATATATGCTAGATATTTTTCTTTATAGTGTTTTCACTTAAATGTAGTCACATAATCCTTGGAATGATTAATAATTACTTTTCAATATTGATAGGATGTCATTCCAATTTTCTATATTTAGGCAATCCACAATTTGGGAGATTTTAACTGATATATTGTTCTTAAAATTTAATATAAAGTCATTTGTACATGTATGTACACATTTATGGATAATACCCATTGAACACATCATTCATTTAACATTATATGTTTACTGAAGAAGTTCATTATATTATAGTATCTTATCATGCAAAATAGAAATTATTTCTGTAAACTACTTTCACTTTTTCTATTTATCATTTTTATTTTATCCCACATTAGAATTGCAGAAAATGCTGTATATTTTTCCAATAAATTATCAAAGGAATCATTTCACCAAAATTTTACCTATTAAATAGTTATGGATACTTATGATGTTTATCTTCATCTATTATCATTTTATCCTCAATAAAATCATCATCATCATTTACGGAAATAATCATATTCCTTGATATGACCTGAAAAATATTTTATAGTTGTCCTTATAAAAAAATATTCAAAAAAAGTGTTATACAAATCACCAGCTATAATAACATATTACATGTCTTTATTCCCAAATATATAACATTTATCTTTCCAATAAATGATAAAATTTTCATTCGATTCATCATGATATATTTTAATTAAATATAAAAATCTTAAAAAAATGGAAATGGATGTGATAAGGTTTATGTAAATGATCATTTGAAAATTTGATGTACCCTTTCCCCCCATATGTAATCTTTTTTTATATGATTTCTATCCTACTATTTATTCATATATTACTGATTGTTTTTAGTATTATTAATGTCATAATGAATAAATAATCACAATGATGGTTTGAACATATAACCATAAGAGTTTATTTATTATATTTGAACATATATGTTGATCATTATTTATTTAAAATTTCATTTAATCATTAACTCATTTGAATATATAAATACATGTAAGTATATAAATTTAATGTATTATAATACCAATTTTTTATTATGAGAATATAGATATCACAAATATTTTTTTTTTCTGGAAACCGATTTATCAAAGATGATAACCCTTTACTTTAAACTATTAACGATCACAAGAAACATACAGATTTATAAAAAATGATATCTATTAGAGTATATATAATAATATTTCACAATGATAACATCTATAAAAAATTACAATTTTTCCCAATTTTTCCTAAGAGTTCCCAATAATTTAATGACATTGATCATGGTTATTAAATTTGAAAATTTATAAAATGTATTGTATTCTAATTCATGATTTGGTAATGTTATATATTACAATATTAATATTACACGAGATTTTTATAACAGTTTATTATTATGGGTACAATCAAAAAAATAAATGCATTGAAAAAAATACCACAAATTTGTTCATTTCAAAATAATGAAGAGGATATATTTAATCAAAAAATAATTATTTTAATGTTTGGTATGTTTTATAAATAAAAATCATTATTATTTAAAATATAAAACTAAATTGATAATATTAAATTTTAATTATATTGTTAATTTAAAATTTTTGATTCATTTGACATTAAAATTAATATAATCATTGAAAATGATGTTAGAAAAGATAGTGTTAATCATATTAGTTGTACTAGGAAAAAATGAGTAAAATTTGTTTACAGACATGATAAATTATTAATTTTATGTATTACATATCCATTTGAAAACACTGGTAAAAAATTTAATACAATTGTTATATTATATTATAAGTCTATGGATCCATTGAATTGATTCATGATAAACAAAAATAGATAATTTAGATAATTAACCACACAATGTAGAGGATTGTAATTTCCAATAACTCATAACCCATTTTTCAAACATTTATCAATCAATGATCCATTAAATGATCTTATCTTTTATATATTAATAAGTTAAATTTCAGTAGAATTAATAGTTTGAGTATCCAATTTCACACAAAAATAAAACAAATAAAAATATTTTATCACAGTTATTTTAAAATATTAGGATGTTGAATATTTCTAATTGAAGATACATGACTAAAAAATGGTAAGTTTCATCATAAAATTAAAACATACTATAATATATATATATATATAAATGTTTTATTGGAAAGAAAATCATCAATGATCTCAATTTTAGTCTAACATGAAAATTTCAAATAAAAACTAGTCTGACAAATCTAGATGAAAAATGGAAGGAAATTTCAAAATTAATTTTCAAAAACACCTAATTATTCCAATTATAATTCATATAAACTAGTCCTAAATTTAAAATCATCATTTTTTATGTTCAATTTTTCTAATGAAATAGACTATAGATGAAGCAAATATATTTTTTTATGGGCGCTTTAATGTGGTGTGAGGAATAAAATATCAATTTATGTAGTTTTTTTATTTGGGGGAACAATATATAAGAATATACAGAAAATCATTTATAAAATACCATTTCATCATTGGTCAAAAATAAGAAATAAGATATAAAACATTTTAAGTTAATTTTTAGCTCTAATTTATTATCATATTTATTATTGATAAAATGTAGAAATGAAACTAGTATTAATGAATTTGATTTTTTAGCACTCCTAATGTACTCTATTTTCATCTCTTAAATGAGAAAAAATTGAAAATTTTAAAAAAATGAATAAATAAATAATAATAATTATATATGTAAAAAGATTATTAATGAAGAACAATGCTCACTATTTATATTACAAAATAATTATATGAATAAATTACAATATATGATTTATATAAATTATATATTTATAAAAAAGATGAATATTTTATAAATTTATATTTATATATAATTATTACAAAATGAATACATTCAAAAAATAATAATAAGTATTAGATTTTAAAAAGTAATAAATAATATTAATAAAATAATATAACATATTAACTAATAAAAAATATTATTAACATAAAAATGAAAAAAAATTATGAAAAATAAATAATATTAAATATTTAAAGAATATTAAAATTAATAAGTACATTAAATAAATTAATCATATCAATTTCAAACATATTAAAAATTTTAAAACTCAAAAAATACTCATGATTAAATAATATTAATATAAATATAAATTATATTGAAATTATAAAAAATAGTAAATAAATATTTTAAATAAATATTAAAAGTGTATTAAATTCCAAAAAACATAAATATTATTTAATATAAACAATGAATAAATATTAATACATGAAATATTATAAATAATGAATAAAGAAATTGAAATATACAGTCTAATTATTACAAAAATGATTACATAATATAAAATATTTTAATTTTAAACACATAAAAAAAATTATGAAAAATTATTAAATAATTAATATAAATTATATAAAAAATTAATTTTTAAAAAATTAATTATATTATAAATGTAGATAAAAAACTATTAAAATTTGAATATCATAAATTATGTATATAAATTTTATCAGAATAAAAATAACAAAAATAATTAATATAAATGAATAAATATAAATAATATCAATTTTAAATATATTGAAAATATTTAAACATTGTAAAATATGTAAGAATAAATATAAAAAATGAATATAATATCAAAAAGTAAATTACCTAATAAAAATATTATTAATAATTAATATTAGGTGAAATTATATTAATAAAGAATAAATTAAAGTGATGTAATTAGAAATATATTGGATAAAGACAATTAGTAACATTAATTTCGTGAATTAAAAAACATAAAGAAAACACTAGGTAAATAATATTAACTATATTAAAAATTATTTATTAAAAATGAGATATATTGTATATAAAAAATATTAAAATTAAATTCTATTTAAATATGTTGATTATTTAACATTCAAGCATATTATAAATATGAAGACATTATAATTGAAAAAGATAATATATGAATTATATATATTACAAAATATTCAAATTATTAAATCAATGTCAATAAATATTTATAAACATTAAAAATTTAATAAATTTCATAGTATTAAAAAGTAAAAATTATAAAAAAATATTAAATAAATAAATATAAAAATTGAAATTTTAAAATCGTAGTAAATTTTTTTTTTAAACTAAATTTAAATAATAAATTACCTGAAATGAAAAAAATATACATGAAAAAATTAATAATAATAATGCTATTGTCGTTTGGTGATGTATCATTTATATTGATTTCATTTAAAAGTATTAAAAATTAATAACGTTTAGAATATTTAATAATAAAAACAATTATTATTATTTAATTAACCGTGTAAATTTTTAAAAATGTACAAATAACTATTTCCATTGAATATTTTATGAAATTATTAAATAAATGAATATAAAAATGGTTAAATATTAAATTAAATGATTACATTAAAGAAAATAATATAAATATAAAAACATTAAAATTGAATAACTAATTTTCAATTGAAAAATTCATATACATTACATATATACACAAACACAATTACAAACACATAAACATAAACATACAAATAAATACACATTTAAATATAGTTATATACATAATTATACACATATATTTACACATATCCCTACACATACACACATATACACACACAAAAAACAAATTAATAATTACAAAAATGAGAATTTAGATACATACACACATACATATATACATACAAACACATACTACATAACATTACACATGCCACATAGATATAATCATAAACGCAATTCATATATATATAAATATGTACAAACACATACATAGTCACATATATAAAAAAGAACATGAATGTATATCAACATGAAAACACATACCCATATTGATACACATAATGATATAAATACACATGAATACATATATGTATTTATGAACATACATACATGAACACGTGCACAAAATCACAGACACACATTCCCACAAATACATTTATAGATATAGAAATAAAAATAAACATACAGAAAAAAATAACACACACAAGAAAGAGGACATATCTACACATTTATACAACACATATACACCCATACATAAACACTTTCACATACATCCACATTCATACACATGAAACACATAAACCAAAATATATGTATATATATTTTAAATAATATATTATGTATATAAATATATAAATATAAAACTTGATATAATAACTATATTTAAATTAATATATAATTTTATAAATTTATATAACTTTATAAAGACATTTATTTATAATATATTAATTTTTGTATGCAATATTATGGAAATAAAATTAATAATAATTTTTCTAGTAATATATTTATATAAAATTATATTCTAAATAATATTTATAATATATATATAAACTTATAACTATATAAATATAATTCAAAATAATATAAATATTTATATATTAAAAAAATTATTAATTGTTCTCTTTATTAGTGATTTTTCACACTATTAATGGTGGAGATTTTTCATCACATAGAAAAGATGTAATAATGGAGACCCTTAATGGGTGATAACAAATATTTTCAAAAGATACAATTTTTCATAACTTTATTTTCACAAATAATGATATATTTTTAAGGGATTTTAATTAAAACTGATAATATACACGCTTTTAGTTCAATTTTTCATAGTGGTGATAATGATTATCACAAAAGATCAAGATATTGGTCATAGTGAATATACAACATAAATGTGAATTGAAATTATCTATTATCAAGGAATTAGGTTATATAAAACATTAAATCAAAATATGTGGGCCACTGAGGAGGAACCCCCAGAAGGGAATTTTGTGTTTCATATGAAAACAATATATATATTTGTGAGAAAAAATAAACAATAGATATAACATTCACTATAAGAAGTTCCCTAATAACTTAATCCCAAATTTTCATGTGGAAAATTGTAAAATATTAAATATAATAGTCATTGTGATGGTATGGGGAAAACGAATCATGGGGATGTCAAATGAGGAAAAAATAAACTAAATACAAATATAAATAGATGAAAATATATGGGAAAATCAAAAATATAATGTCGAGAAGAAGAAAACAAACAAGATCTCCCACTATCAAAGTCCGAAACCATAAAAATTTCATCTCATCACACTAGATATGTGGTCCCAATTAAAGGAGCTAGTTTTAAGGGAAAATGTAAAGGAATTAGGGAATATAAAATTTGCAGGAAAAATAACAGGAAAAAATCTAAAAATGACGAACTAACACAGGGGAATGAAAAATAATAAAAGATAGACAGGAATCCATAGAAACACAACATTATTTGAAAAGCGGTAGAAGGGAATGTTTGTCTATTTATGTACCACCATCCGCATCATTAAATATTTTATTAAGAAAACCTAGGTTAAAATGTCTCAATATTTAATTAGTGTTCAAGGAATGTGTATCACCATAAAAATAAATACACTTTCATAAAATTTATTATATAAAATAACATCAATCCTTCTAACACATGTTTTATAAATTTATATATATATTCAAATATATTATTTTAAATATAGATATACTTTTTTATTAATTTTTTTACAATGTCATTAACATATAAACACATAGACTAATTTATAATTAATATTATATAAATATACAAATAAAATAATTTACCGAAAAAATATTATATTATAATAAATACATGTTAATATTAGTTGTCATATTTTAATGTAATTAATAAATTTAAATTATTTTTATATTATTTATCCTATTTCAGTATTATTAATTATATTGTAATAAATATTATAAATTAAATATCTGTACAATTACACATATCATTACATTCAAAAGTATTAATAATTACATTCAAATTTATTTAGATTATAAATAATTTTTTAATAAAAAAGGATATTATTTTTAGTACATATGTTTTTATAAATATTTTATTAAAAAGAAATTTATTTAATGTCATATATAATTATATATAATCATTTTTTTGGAAAAAATATTTCCTATATTTAAATATAATTATATATATATATATATATTTATAATTACGTTGAGAATAAAAAATATAGTTTTATATAATATATATATTTTTTAGGTTCAAATTTAAATATTTTTTCCTAGAATGAAATTCGTAAATTTTTAATGTAAAATAATATAATGAAATTCATACTATAAATTAATATTTAATCACATACACAAGCACACTCACATTATCTCTCAAACACACAAAAACATATATAATATTTTTCTAAAGAATTCACAATAGAATTTTTCAGGCTAATATGATATGATATATAGGATTAGGTATTACACACACACACACACATATTTATTAAATTAATAGATAATATATATATATATATATACATATATACATTTATTTACAAATACATTATATATTAAACAGGTTACAAAATATATTAAATTTTAATATTCCTTAATTAAATATAAAAATATATAATTATACTAGTATTTACTATATAATCAGATAATTAATTTTATTTTTGTTAGTATATATGTGTAGGTAAATGATAAAAATTAAATTTTATAGCGTATTCAATATAAAATTGTAAAATCTTATTATTTTATAAATAAAAGAAAATAATGAATTTTTTAATTAAATATATAATTTTAAATCATATGTATAGCTATTATTTATTTATATATATATATATTATTTAAATTAAATTTCAAATAAAAATATATATTTTATTATAGATTGTAAAACATGAATCATAAATGAAATAATAAAATACAGATATAAATTATTTATATAAATTATTAATATATTCATTATTATAAAAAATCACAACAACAACTTATTTTATTCATGATTAATTAATTCCATTATTAACACTAAAATAAAAAATCATAATGGAAAACCATGCCCAATACTTAAATTTATCCTTGACAAAGATGACTTTCATTTGTGCTTATGAATTCCCTTAATAATTGACATCATCTAGTTTTTAGGATTCATTAGTAACACCTCATCGTAAAATATTAAATATTATTTTAAACTCATTATATAATTCTAAATTATGACATTTCAATTTCCACTCATTTCCCATGACTGTGACAGAATATTTTCTCGGCATTCAACAAAAAAAATTTAATAAAGAAATTATATCAACACTAAGTTTAAGTAAAATTTTAAATAATATATTGTCGCATTTTGCTATTATCATCATCCATACTAAATTTTTAATCACAATAAATTCCATTGGTACCCAATATTAGGGATACCTACCATTTTAAATGATCATGGTCCTCAAAATTATATTTTTTAATGGAATTGGCGACATATAAAATTGATAGAATTTTTAAAATAAAAAAATATAATAACAAGTATTTAATTCATGTTTTCATGATTTTATGTATTTTATTTTTATTTATTGTACATTTATCAAAATTAAATTTAACTATGTTTATAAATTTACATAATTGTAGAAAAAAAATTTTATGGTCTGTATCTTGAATGAAAGTCTAGTTATTTATTACACATCCAAATGATCCCACGAATAAGTAACATAAAACATTTTCCTTTAATGGTTAATAAATATAAATGAAACAAAAATTTACTCAATAGGAAGTATGGTTTTACCAGTATACAACCTCTATTTCTTATAATTAATTCAAAAGATAATGGTTATTGTGAATCCCAACACAATTCCTCTTTATCTATTTATCGATTAGAATGATAGAATATCATTTGTATACAATCATAAAATATAATACTTCAAGGGGAAATAAATTTTTTATCATTGAATTTTTAATATTAAAAAAACCTAAAATATGATGAATGATGTAGAATGTTTTTTAATTATGAGTGTTTAACTTTTTATATAAATGATATAGAATTTATCAGACAATGTTAAAATCAGTTGACATTGTAAGAAACATATTCTGTTAATATTCTATAATATATGAAAAAATTATATAAATGAATTAAAATATATAAATATTTTAACAATATATAATATTTATTTATTTAAACCTTTGATAAAACTTTATGCATCTATAATTAACAATACAGAAGTACCTAACAATTCATCAATTAAAAAAACCATAATGTACTAAATAAAAAACCATATAACTACTGACTCTACCATAGAATAAAAAATACCAATCCCCACACAGAAACACAAGTAATCACTACACAAAGAATACACTATAACAAAACAGTGAGGACAAATAAAATAATTAATGGAAATAGGAACAAGAAATAAAATAGATCAGTAATAGTATTTCTCTATCACTGAGCACAACTACATTATATTAATAAAATAAATAATATTGCACAAGAAACATCACATTCACATGATACCCCACCCCTTTAATATAAAATTGGATATAACATGTGAAACATGTTCTATCACCTTCCAATATTCATTGTTCGAATGTCTTTGATCAAGGATAATAATGGAGACCCACAGTTTACGCAACCAAAAATGCTAACATTTGAATGAATCAATAATTGATAATATATCTATATGAGTATTTATATTATATTTAGGAATCATATGGATATATTTATGCATTATAATAGTGACTTTAACATATAGTCTTAGTAGATATTATAATAATTTGGGGAAAATCTTATTAAAACTACTTTCAACACATTTTCATCTAGACTACAAATCCCTCCATTAGACATCAGCTATCTCATTTCATAGACCAATACAAAATCACATATTCCAAAGTCCATCATATTAATAAAAAAGATAATAAACATTTAAATGTGTTTCAATATATTGTAAAAATATTAAAAAAATAATTTTGAGGATTTAATGAAGCTACTAATACGCACCAAAAAAAGAAAAAAAATTACCTGTAATGTTACTATCACCATCTCCATTTCTCCTTCTATTCAACAATGTCACATAGTGGAACAATTTTTATTTTTAATATTGATCAATTTTACCTCTATATGCATGTGAAGTTGATTTGGACTTCAATTGATATTATATATTTACAAAAAGTATTCATAAATAACCCCAATATTAATTGATAAATTATCTACGTTTTCATAATTCCTGAGTAAAACATTGTAATTTCAATGAGATTAATTTTACAGTACCCTTCATTGAACAATAATTAACTTTCATGACACATTATATGTTATTCTAAACAGAATATTAGATAAATTAATTCCTCCCCTTCAAATATGATAACCAAACACTTTTTCTCTATAATTGAATTTGTAAGTACCATATATTGTCATAAAATACAACATATGAGTTTCCCTCTAAAAGTAACAACAAATCATATTGAACTTTTTTTCATATATATATAGAATCAAATGTCTATAACAACAATCCATTTTAATAGAAAAATTGTTCCAAATAATATAGATATTTATTCAATTATTTTTTGATATTTTATTACTCAATTCACTACTTTATAATGTTCTATTATCATATTGTCTATATACTAACTAATAGCGATAATTTTAAGAGAAAGGTACAACCTTATTAATTACATCAGATACATAAAATTCAAAACACTTATATTTACATAACATTATCCATTTACAAAGACTAATATTATATTTTAGGTTTTTTTGGGAAAACATAAAAAAAATTAGCTAATCTATTGACCATATATTTTCATTTGATCATTTAGGATTTATCAGTGGCCTTTTATGTATAATATCTCTAATATAGAAAAAAACAACTTGGTTTTCCTACTCTTTCAGATCTATATGCATAAAAATCGAATGGATAATCAAAGATATATCATCTTAATTATTTCAATTAAATATTATTTTTAAACATTATTCTATTCTATATCAAAAATTATTTATGGGAATATAATCCATGTATAAGTCAAAAATGATATAATTTATATTATTTTACACCATCCATTAATGAAAATGATAAAAATTAAAAGCACAAAACACTATATTGTAATAACTTCGTAAAAAAAATAGTTCTGTCGTTTTAATATTTGGTTCAAAATAAATAAGTCCCTTCTAATAATTCTAATATTGATATCAAATTTTCCAAAATAAACCTCTTTATACATAAAATTTATATCCTACTTTATACTAGAATTATGTAATCATAAATTTATTTCCCAATATGCATGAATTAAACGCCTTGATCCTATTTAACATAGAACTATTGGGATATATAATATGATTTAATAAAGGTGAGATTATTATACTCAAATATATCACTTCCTTGAATGGAAACCCAAAAAAAATTACACTATCTTACAAAGACATTTAGATTATGCTTCCTTATTTAACTATTATGTTCATTTTCTCTATTTTAATTTCATTATTTTTGATAATTATATTTTATATTATGATTTATTTTCATAAAATATTACATTTTATTATTCTCTATTAACATAGTATATCCATATCGAAACACTTTTCACTTTTTATGTACAAGTTAGTGGTTCTATTTCTATTATAATTAAATTGTCACGATTAATTATGATACATTGTTTTTTATATGATCATGGTAGAACTACTCAATTTTATCAATCGTTCTTCTTTCTGCATTGATGCATCTTTAAAAATAAGTACCCATGATTCTGTAAACATAGATCATATCAATACATCAGGGATTATTGGATCTTCTAAAATTTCCCTACATTATAACCATTATAGATCATTTAGACATCCATTGAGGTAATCCTAATTTTTTAAGTTGATTATTTATTTTAAAGAACATATTCCAAAAAGTTATAATTATTCTATATGATATACATATATAACTGATCAATTTTTCTTCTAACAAATATTAATTTAAAATTATTATATAGCTATTAGATTAATTTTTATCTTCAAACCCTATAAACAAAAATAATATTACATTATAATATTCATCCACAAAACAACGAAATAAACATGGATATATGTGTCTAAAAAACAATTATGAGGATAAACATCAATAAGTTTGATATTAAATAAATAGTATACAAATTTTTCATATAGTTGTGGATGGAATTAAATAAATTTTGAAATTAGAATAATCAACAGATTCAACTAAAAAATCACTAGGTACTCGTTGTGATACATTATGGTCTAAAACGTCTCACTTACTATATAATCAATCGACCCATCCATAAAATTATCTTATATTGTCAATTGAATATTTTTCCAAAACTAGATTCATTTTCTAGTAAAAACCCTTTATAATTATCAACTACCCAACTCACCATGACTATAAAACCATCAAAATATCATTTAATTTTTAATATCGTTCTATAATAAAGATATTTATAGTATAAACTCTCTAAAATTAATTTATTTTATATTTAATAATTATAACCATACAAATCATTATGTCTAATCGATGAATGTAACATAGTACAATGAACCCACATGATAGGAGGAAATATTATTCACATAATCATCCATATTTTTGAGTTTAAACTTCTTATAATTAAATGTCCTTGATTTATTTATAAAGAATCAATCATATTAATTATTGTAATATAACTATCAAATGTATTGAAATTATTATGGTCAATATTTTTTATTAATTTAGGTTCTATAATAAACATTTTCCCTCAATGATGTTCATACGAAAACAAATTCATAATATAAAGGATTTTATATATTGATACTCCTATGACTACAAATCCATTCAAATACCCTAGTAGACAAATCATTCTATATTAAACACTTATAATAACCATCTGGTATCTAATGGTGATAATTTAAACAAACATAACATTGGTTTTAAAAAATTATTCTTTATCCATTATCCCAATGGAGGTTTATTTCATTTATAATTCGATTTTGTGTAAATATTTTTGTAACTAAAGAAATGTTTGGTATGACCTTGAGAATTCAACATCACCATTCCAAATGATCTCATAAATTTTATCATCCATAAACCATTATGACAATTGTAAAAATATGGTTTGTCATAATTAAAATATAAAATTTACAATTCATTTATTATTTTGACATAATGGTCTATGATTCAATCATAATATGGAAATAGAGTAGAAATTTACTCTCCAATTTTTATAAAGTATGTATTGAGTATTCATATGATTCTCATCTCGAGTTAAGCATATAATATATGAAATATGTTTTATAGAGACTCTTCAACCAACAAATATAACATAAGGGTCCACTTCTGGTCATTTAACATCAATTTATTTCATTATGTTTCTCTCCTTCCGCATGATGAACCCATTGGGGGATGTTTCTTATACATTTCAATTGAACTTGTTTCTTTTTTAATATTTGACATTTTTCGACTAAGTACCCCAATAAAAGTTAGATCATATGTATCCTCAATCATTATGAAATTATTACATCAGGATTTATTCATAGTGGTAACCATCACATCCCAATATTTTTGTTGTTATGAATGAAACAACAAATCCAAAAATATATCCAAAGTATTCACACTTACAAATTCTGAGCGACTCTAAATAAAAATGAATTTTTGAAATAATATTCTAATGGAAATATATAAAACATCATCATGCCAAATAATAATATATTCTTGAACAAAAAAGTTATTTTATTATATTTTCATTCATATCACATGGATCCTTCATTAATTCCATAATGTTTGTTTCCTTAATGGAGTTGTGGAAGGTATTCCTATAAAAATACATTCATATCACATGAATTGCCTTCCTTTCAATTCATCCCCATTATGCATTTTAATTGTTATCTAATTCATCGATTTTAAATGGTTGATATATATTATAACATAATAATTTATCATCCATGTACATCCTCCATAATTTGATGTCCATCGCAAGAATCATGTAAATAAATGCCTTTATTTTTTAAAATTTATTCCTTATAAAATTAATCAGTGAATATAATTACAACTATATTAATGTAAATTTAATTTTCTAAAATTTTATGACATCTACATACCAGAGCATTACTGGTCTACAGGATCTAATACAACATGTTGTATTAATGCCCCATGATCAAGAATCACTCTATAAATAATCACATGAATATAAAATTATAGAACATTCAATAAATAATAATAAACACATAATAATGTATTAGTATTGAGATGAAAAGTATCCATATTAATAGATCTTAAACTCCATAAATGGAATTTTATACAGAAATTGAGGATATTAAAAGAAGGTGAAATTATAGATATAAAAAACAAAAATTAGTTATAATGTATTTGGATATAGTAATAACCTATAATAATTATGATTCTTAAGATTACTAAATAAACAAATAACAAAAAATACCAATTTCTATTTAGAGGTGAAGCGACCCTAATGATTCATACTAGGTCTTATAAAATGATTCTTGGTCCACGGAAAGACATTAATTAATTGTCATGTTATATTTTAATGGAAATATCTATGTATAAAATTATATATATTTTTATAACAGTTAAATAAATATGTATAAAATGGTCTCTATAAATCAATTCATATTAAATCATTAGAATATAGTTTATAAAGCTATAATAACAACCACAAAATGGGTCAACATTCATTTTGAAATCATCATGATGTGGAAGTGTAATATTAATGATTTAGATTTTAAGTGATATTGACTATATAATTAGTGATTTAATCTTACTTGTTAATCAAAATTATTGGGTTCAATTATAATTTAATTTATATAATTAAATCATATAAATGATCATTGATGATATCAATACAATTAGATAGATGTGTTGAGGGTTTCCTCTCATGCTCGATGAGGGTGATGTAGAATGATATTATGTTTTACATACTATTTAAAATTTTTATATATTATATTAATTTTTTTATCATATAGATATTACATGGCAGAATTTATAAACACAAAAAAAATCTAAATATGGGTTCTATATCCCCTTCAATATGATCTATACTTATGATATAATTGTATGATCCTATAGAGATGAATATTTCACTCATAATATAAATTATGGCATTTAATAATGTGATAATACATCAGGTAAAAAAATTAATTTCCAAAAAAATCACTTTTATATTGTGAATTTTTTCTCATTATTATGAAATGATAAAATTTTTAACATCTCATTCATTAAACATTGAAAATTTTAACCATATTTTTTTGGTTACAATGTTATTGTGTAAACCATATGATTCATTATTACAAAATAGTTCGGAAATTGTGATTAAAATAAATTTGTTTATATGGTAATTAATCCTAAAATATCTTATTCTTTTATAATTTTATTATATTCTATGAGATGGAGTATTTTTTGATGCTTTACAAGTTACTTTTCAAAGTACTTTTTAAGGGTAAATTTTGTATTAAATAATTAATCAAGATTTTTATTATACTATATAATATTATTATTTTAATAAAATGGTAAAATTGGTATTTTTTTCATAGAATATAAGGGCGTATGAAGAAAAGTTTTAGGAAATTTAATGTTGTCTCGAATACCTATTTTAGCGAGTTCAATATTTTTTTTAAAAATAACACGATTTCTAAAAAGAATCATTATGGGAGCTAATTATTATTTTGAATCAAATATTTTTAATTCCCATATATTTGTTTTAATATCAATACAACATTATAAATTGAATTTTTTACAATTATTATATGATTATATGGAAATCAAAATTTATAATATTTTTTCAATGAACAATTACATGAAAAACTATTATTCTGTTAATTTATTACCTATTTTGTATCTAATAATATTATAATTGGAAGGTATTATTTATTTAAAAATGAAAATATATAAGCTAATATTTGTAATAGTCTATAATTCATGACACATAAATCTATGGGAATTTTTATGAGGGTTGTTTTAGGGGATGTTTTGTGCATTTTTTGGTGTAGAAAGTGGATTTTGATCATGGAGAATTATATTATGGAATTAATCAATCAGTATTAGAATAGAGTATTATGAACATGAGTTTGGTGGTTTATTTTTTAATTTCAATGTCATTGCTTCTAGACTATGGCCTTGAATAATTTAAGAATAAATCAAGATGTTACAGTGTGGGCTCCTTCATAGAGACTGAATACTGAAACGTGGTGGTAACCATTTTTCAGGGTTCCCTTTATAAGATTATAGGAATTGAGGCATCTATGTCACAGTGTTTTTAGGACATTTTTCTTACCACCCGTACTATGTAATGTTCCCCTGTTTTAATATATATTATTTTCATTGTTGAAATCATTGCACTATATTGAAGGGTGTTTTGTAGTGGTATTTTAATTTTCATTTCTATTTTAAATTTCTAAACCTAATAAAACCCAATATTAATCCCTTATTATCTCTCAATTATATGGTTTATCCAAATATATATATTTTATATTCCAACCACTACTTGTGGTATTTTTTATTCAACATCTATATATCAAGTATCTAGATTCCCAATGAGTTTTCTTTTCTTCCCATTCCTTCCCTATCCTTCATTCTGAGAATACATTTCTAAATAGAAAGATTGTATGAGAAATATTAAATAAGGAGATATATTGATAAAATGTTTTCTATGTTCAATTCGGTGATTCCCCATATTTTTGATATTTTTTATCATCATACCCAAATGTCATCCTTCCAGAACAATGATTTAAGCATCGTTTGAGGTATGGGATCATCGTTCACTCCTTGTTAATGTATATGTCTACAGATGAAAAACGTTTTTATTTCATTAGGGGGACTATGCGGGTCATCATATAAAGATAATAAATTTAATTTAAATAAATTTTAATGAAGATGAGAGTTTTTAAAACATTTTTAATTCACTTAAAATTATGGCTAATTAAATTAGGTATAATTTCTTATGATGAAAAAAATAATTATAGTTGAGAGCCTTATTTTTTCTTGATATTATTAGATTATAAAGACAATATTGTTTTATTATTTTATAAGACCATAAAAATAGTTATGAATTGCAAAAACAATGATTTCCTAGAAACCCTAGGGAATGTTGAGGTTGTTTGGAAATACCTTTGTAATGTAATAAATTAATGTAATCAAAACCCATTTTGATGAATCAAAAATGAGGTGTAACTAAATTTGGAATATGAAAGTATGTGTTAATATGTTTGTTATGGTAATATTTTGGTCTCATAAACTTTGATGTGGATTTTTCAGAGATAGTGGAAACAAGATTCAGTGTGTACTATTATGGGAAGTGAAGAGATGATTGTTTTGTGTGTAATGAGCTGTGGGATTCTATTTGGAGATCTTTTTATGCTATTTTAGTATTATGGATGGGTTTCTGTAATGTATTTCTAGATTCGATTTTGTTTTTGTGGTGTTTTTCTAAAAAATGAATTGTTAAATGGGGTAGTATTTTTTATTTCTTGAATTTACAATGAATAGGAAATAATATAAGTTAATTAATTTTTATATGATTATTTGGTGTAAAAAGATCCATTTATTTTATACATAACACTTGGAATATTTTCATGATGAACAAACACCCAGTACTGAAATAATGCCCATTTGGATTTTAAAAATAATTCACGAAATATAAAATGTTGTTTTGGTTTGAATGATAAATGATTTCTTCTGAATAAGTTTTTTGAGATTTCATGAGAAATGAAGTTTTTTCATTAAAGTTGGTGAAGGGCCATTTGGCACATTAATAAAATAATTTAATTTGGGAAAATACACATTGGTGTTACTCATGGGTGATATTTGGTGTGCGTTGATTGCGTGAGTTCTATGTGATATTTATGCATCGCGACTGATTTACTTCCATTATGGGTGCACCCATTTTTATTGTATGTGTTGTCATGAGAACCTGGAATAGTGAGTTAATCTTCTACGAATGATTTCTGTAGTAGTTTATATTACACACTGGCTAGTGTCCCCATAGCCGAGGAATAGTGAGTTATTGATACAATGGGGATTGGGCCCCTTGGTTAGGACATGTATGTCTATAAGACTGTTAGCGTGTTATGACATCATCGAGTTAGGGAATGACTTCACGATGAGTCACATGTATGATATGTTCAATATTGTACAAGAGCTCCTAGGTTCGACCCATGTGTTTATTGAGTGTTTATTTGTATGTGGCGGATGGGTCAAATGCCTAGTTTAGTTGTTGGACCATGTGTGCCACTTTTCCATTTCCCTTATTGTGTGTTATGTGTTGTGTGTTGTTTTACTTTTTACTAACAACAAAGATTTGGATTTATAAATTGTTCGCAAAAATGTTTAAAAATGAAAATCACCTGTTTCATTCAAACACTAAACTTGTTATTATGTTAAAACGGGAAATGGGATGTTACGTGTCTTTTAAATGAATGTGTGTGTGGAAACCAATATTTTATATATTTTAGTTCAAACTTGGAATTGATAAATTATTTATTTTGTGGTAGTCCATTTGGAATTGATTTATCGTGCTAGCCTACTGAGTTTTAATACTCATGCCTAAAGGGTTTTCTTATTTTTAGTTCTGTTGTAGGTTCCAGCTTTAGTTGTTCTCCTTGATCGACGTTGGTTTTGGAATTGGAGAGTGACCCATGGGGTCACGTGGAGTTTTGGTTGTGGTCAGGTTAGTAGTGTTGTGGGTTGTTCTTTATTTTTTTCTTTTGATCTATTTATTTTACACTGCTTACTTTATTTTCCTTTGGCAAAATCATTCCTAGATGTTTACGTTTGATTCCTGGCACTAGTTGCTAGACCATGGGGATTAGGAACACCCCTCAGGCCATGTCACGGGCCGGCTTGGGTGACCAGTTCAGGTTCGACCCGAGTTGGTTCGTAACACTTGTGAACTATCTTGTGGTGTAACTATGAATAGCAATAAAATATGTTGTGACTCCATTTGTGATTACTCAATTTATTGTTGTGTATAAAAAGTTAGAGGTGTAAATTATTATTCATTATGTGTGATTTAAGAAAAAAGAGGGTGGATAGTGTTGTTTGATGAGGATAATGGATTTTTGAATTTTATTGATTATGTATAGAAAATTGAGGTATCTGTTTATAGGGGAACTGAACAGGTTCAACCTTTTTATTATTATTCATGGGATGGTAGAACACATGAATCTACTAAGGAGTAATCATTTTAATGGTTTATCATTATGGTTCATGGGAATTTTTAGGATCAGTTTACCACATAATTGGGTGTTCTGTATCTGATGGTGGTTAGACACATTTTCCTTTCATGGGACAACCAACAGTCAACCAATCGATTATAGATGATGTAGTTGGTAGAGCTAATCCTCACTATGGTTCCCAAATTCATGAAAATAGAACAATTTGATGTAATGGATACTATTTTGAGATAAGTTAATTATCTAGGTATTGGTAGATGGATTTGATGGGAGATTCGACAGTAGCATGGCTGTTGGTTTTCCGAGGGAATATCTATTTATATTCTACCTCAATATTTATATTACTTCATTTGGGACCTTTATTCTCCTTCAATGCCATTTTTTTCATTCATTGATCTATAGTTGGAAAAATATAAAATAACCATTCTTTAAACCATGATACCTAAAAGGTAGGAATATTTTTCTGACATATTCTGATGTCATAATCTGGTGACAAGGACTTTCTAGTCAATGTGTGTGTGGAGAGATAGAATTCTATTCATTATATAGATACCACCATTTGATGTTATCCATCGAAATGATAATGAATATTATATGCAAAAATTAATTAATTTTTTCTAGAAGAGAGTATAATTTTTTTAATTCAAAGGTTGTGTGACTGGTTTTAGATGGTGAGTGGGGTTATTCCATGGACAGAAGATAGGCGTGACATATATTATATCTTGTTTTTAGGCTATTAGTGGAAGTATAAGAAAATCATATTCCTTTGATTGTGGATAATGTTAAATGATTTCTTATCATATGATATTTTGAACAACCCAATATATGTTACAAATAGTTTGTGATAGAATCCCAACAATTTAAATATCTATTTTTAATGGAGCCATATTGAATGGTTCCAATAAAGATGCATGTGGTGATGGTTCATGTTGGTTGTCATATGTATAGTTGTTTCAAAATAACTAATTGGTATCCCTGAGGAACTCCAGTGTTGTTCAAAAAAAAAATAGATACTATATATTAATGTTATTAATTTTCTATAATAGGTTTAATAAGGCAATGAGCACGAACCATTACCCTATTTCGTGGATCATAAATCATTTAAACCGTCTGAATAGTACTAATTGGTATTAAATGATCAACAAGTGGTTCAAATATCAAATGATTATAGTGAATTTCAAGGATGTTAGGAACACTAAATTCAGGTGTAGTTATGGGATGTCAAACCCTGTGTTCATGGAATTCTGTGTTAATAATGCACCATGTCTGTTCCAGGGGCTTAGGAAATATGAATTCTAAATATTTCTCCACTTATTCACTATCATGTTCATTGGAAAATCATTTAAACAATAAAGTTATAGGATGAGTATTAAAATCATATATGAGAAATCTTATATGTCCTTCGACACCCCTATACCCCTATAGAATTTTCCATGAGTATGTGTTGATTGTGATAGATAAATTTACTTTTTGTATGTGTTTTCTCTCTCATGGTGGCATGGACACATCAACTTATGATGTAGTTATTCGATGTATAGAACCAATGAACATGTATGTGATTCATAGTTTTCTTATTCATGAGGTATATTAATATGTCACAGCCTCAACCATGTCGGGGCTTGAGTTGTAACCACCCCAAGCTCACCTCCATAGGCTAGGTGTGGTGAGTAGTGCCAATGGTAAAAAAATCACGATTTTTTTTTCCTAAGAACATGTACACTCACACACATATAAAACTAAATGATAAAATGAAAATAGATTGGAATAAGAAAAATAAAACACTGTTATATATAAACCACCAATCATGAATGAACTGTTAAACTGTACATGTATGGTATAATTAACTTAAAAGAAAAAAAGGGAAAAAATACATGCCCAACCAGATAAGTGACACAACATAGATGCAAATGAAATGAAAAATATCTAAGAGAGCCCAACTCTTGGAACCCATGATACTAACACCATATGTGTTCGATGAACCATTACACCTAAACTCCACTAAAGCTATGATCAATCTGTCTATCGTCGTCATAAGGCACAACATGTGAATGAAAATACCATATAGGGATTTGTACAAAAAAACTCAGTAAGGCACCCCAAAAAGATGAAGTGTGGTCTGTAAGATATACTCTGAAATGTAAACCAGTAGATAGAACATGGTACATTAAACAGAGATTAGCTCAACCTAACAATTGAGTGAAGTATGATCATCCATGCACAAAGAGATAAAAGCATATAGAAGATGAAATTATATTCAAGTATTATCTATTTATAGAAAGAGAGTAGAATCATCCAACAATATGACTATTGAAAGAGAAAGCACATGGAATACCCCATTATTTATCACCTCTCAAAGAAGGAGTGAAAAAAAATCCCATGGAGTGAGAAATAGATATAGAATATATATATATATATATATATTCTCAGTCAAATAAACCCAAATGAGAGGGAGTAACAGGATCTCCCTATCACAATTCAGCCTAAGAAAGTTAGTAGCCAAAACTCCCTGAAGTAACCACCATCGATTCCCATCATCCCACACATCTTCATTGTGTAGAAATTCAATGTGATTCAATGATAGTGTCACAACCGGTCCTCGGGGCCCGTGTCGTGACTACCCCAAGCCCGCCTTCCATAGGCCAGGGGCTGGTGACTAGCACCAAGGCGTAATTCCCGATAAAAGGGAAGGCATTGCCTTTGTAAAGTAACCCAACACCAAAGAGCAAGAAAGCAGAAGTAAACACTAAGAAAAAATTGGGTACAAGAATGTGTGGAAAAGTAAGTGGGCCATAATACAAACCCAAACTGAAAGTAAAGTACAACTGAAAAAGGGAGTACAACAACTAAAATTTAAAGCTGCAGCCTCGAGCCGTCCACTAGAAGTCCCACCTGAAGGGTGGGTATAGATAGCCTCCATAGCTCCTCGGGTCCTGCTTTCAGCTCCGAATATGCCCCACCCAATGGTCCTCCTCCGGGTACCGACCTGCTCCTCGTGCTTCAACCACGATTAGCGTTGTTCGTCGTCTGCAACCAACACAACGTAGTGCGGGCATAGCCAGTGCATGGGTGAGTTTAAGCTACTCAGTAGGGACCCCGAGACCCCTGAAGGTCTCCCAGAATCCACAAAGGATAATCCAAAAAGGAATGATACACTCACAAAGTAACATCCGACACTTTGTAGGTATATTCCCATACATATACCTAAGTCATCAAATCCAGTTCGGACCAACACCTGAGCCCATGTTCGATCACATTCACACAGGGTAACACAACACAATCCACACAGGAAAGCAAGTCAATCATATCGAAGATAAGGATTGAAAGTCAAGATTCATCTAACACATGTATACTTCTTCCTAAGACAATATAGATGATCAGATGTAGCCACTAATTCATCTAAGTCATCTGACCCACACAGGATAGATAGGTACTAACCCCCCCCAATGACCCACAGTGGATCGATAGGTAACAAACCACCGTAATGACCCACACAGGATCGGACCCACATAGGATCTGTAGGCGCTGGCCCACACATCACCACTGAGTGCTGACCCACATAGGATCTCACCCACACAGGATCGGTAGCACTGATCCACGTAGGATCGGTGAGTGCTGTAGTCGTCGTCGTCGAATCCACAGAGGATTTCTGTACAGTCGTCATTGTCGTCGCAGTCGCAGCCAGCTCTAGGGTTCCCTCACACAGCAAGCTTGTTCGGGAGGGTCCATTCCACGAGCCGAGGTGCTGATACATCAACAAACACATAGTCCGGATTTGATGTATCCACATGTTCTGTTTCATCAATAGGAACTCAACGCGACAGACGACGCGTCGATCGGACGCCCGGTCTAAGAGTTATTTGCTTGTTCGTCCCAGGGGCCCGGTTGGTTTTTAAGTCAAAACCAACCCGAACGTACTCCAACTATGTTCAAACCTCATGAAGAGTAAGCCAAAAGGTCTATCTCACTATGAGTAATCCATCAAAGTCAACAGCACGTCAATCGGATGTCCGGAGCTCATGTTATAAGCGTTTCTGCTTCGAGGGCCCGGTTGGTTTTTTGTATGAACCAACCCGGCCGAACCCAAAGTTCTCCGAAACCTTGAGTGTAATATATCGAAACAACCATCTCGATCCAAGGATCGCATCGCAGCTAACGGTGCGTCGATCGGAGCTCCCAGCCCATGTTATGGGCATAAGACCGAAACTGGTCCTGGAGTGGGGGTTTAGGGCCCGGACCGATCCGGCCTGAGATGCCCTGGGTCGGCCAGAGCCGGGTCGACCTGACCTGGGACTAGGTCCGGCCCGCTTGGGCGCTGCCCGACGTGCTGGTCAGGTGGCTCGGCCGAAACGGCCGAGCGGTGAAGGGGGGTGTGCTGCCCCCCACGTAGAGAAGCTGCGGACCCCATGGGGGGGCACCTGCTGGCCAACTGGGGGTTACGAACCCCCAATTTTTCCCTGACCGGTTGGCCCGCTCTGCCTGGCCGGCTGCTTCCGCAAAAGGACAGGCATGGGCCGGTCCCCCTGCTCTGACGCCGGCGGCCCAGAACCGGCCGCTGGTCCCTGCTCCATTGCGGCTTAAGCCGTGACATTGGTCCGGCCGGCGCGGTGCGATGGCGCCACGCCCCTCTGCCACGGCCCCGCTCCGGCCACGGTGCTTTTTTGATTCTTCGGCGTGGCGTGACGGCACCGCGATTTAGTTCGTCTTCAACTGCTCCGTGCGATGACTCTATGCTTCTCCGTCCTTCCTTTAATATTTTCCGTGCGGTGCTTCGGCACCGCGCCTCCATACACATGCCACAAAAAAATCAAACCAACAATGGGGAGGTGGGTCATCGGTGTTTGTGCAGTCCGACCTCCTCCCATTATTACGATATCAGGTGGCTCAAATTGAACCAGAGGAAAAGACGTAAGTAATCACGAACGAACAAATAAAAATAACCCCTACCTCGAGCATAGTCGTCGAACGTGGTTGTCGTGGAAATGGACGTCGCGAAATTGATTGCCGCGGAAGAAGGAAGATCATCGCGTCACAGAGGAACGGTGTCTCCCTTCCTTTGACGCGGAAAGAAAGAACGAGGTGATGGAAATTGGGTCGTCGATCTCCGAGGAAGAGTCTCTCACCGTTGTCCGTCGTCGGAGGTCGGCGTTCTTCGCGTTTTCGCATTCTTTGCATTCTTTGCGTTCTTCATCGAGGAGGAAGAACTTCAAGATCTTGAGATTATTATCCCAAGCCTCTCACAACCCAACAACCCTTAATAAAATAAGAGTTGTCTTATTTTATTTCTCAAGCCATGCGTTTTGAAATTCAAAAACAAAACAATCAATTAAGTGAATTAACTTCAATGTTTAAACCGCCAAATTAAATGAGGCATTTCATAAACAGAAAAACAAAAGGGTTGGCTTCCACTAAATAGGGGTGCATGTGTGTTTCCTTAATAAAGGAGGGGTTTGGGGAAGAAAAGAAATGATGGGGCTCGTGTGGGTCCCGCCTCACAATTATCCTACCTAGTGGGTAGGATATTGTGGGTCCCACATCATCCACTTAGCATAGGTTAAACAAAAATAAAATAAAATTGGTTGTACCACTTTTATTTTATTCCTTTACTTAACCCCAAAATTTAGAAACCACACATGAGAAAATGCAACTCTGGAAAAAGTGTTTCGAAGCAATTACCAGCGCTGTGATTCCATCGGTGCCTTCAGAATTCGATTTCGCACACTGGTTCAAAAGTTAGAAAAACCCGCTCGTTCGTTCACTGAATGTACCTGAGCTGAACTTCGGAAAATGATTCCGGGCACACCGTGCCTCGGAATCAGGTGCCGTCAGAATTGTGTTCTTCTAAACTCCCAAAGAAAATTAAGAAAAACAATTTCCCTTCAATTTCACAGGTCTATAGATTACTCCCACCTCAGGGCTTTATGTCCCCATAAAAATACATCATAAACTAGGGAAACAAATGTGGGTACTGAGCACACATCTGATCCTCCCACTCCCAAGTTCTCTCTTGGAGGTTCCCGTGCTGCCATCTGATGCGCACTAGAGGAATCGACCGTCCACGTAGGACCCGCTCCTGTCGATCATCGATCTCCACTGGGACCTCCAGAAAAGTCTCCCCATCATCAAAGTCCAGCTCCCAATGGTCAATGATATGCGACGGGTCATGCATGTATCTCCTCAGTTAAGATACATGGAAGACATCGTGCACCCGGTGAAACTGATGTGGTAGAGCCAAGCGATAAGCCACCATACCAATCCTGCTAAGGACCTGGAATGGTCCGATAAAGCGTGGATACAACTTGCCACCTTGGCCAAATCTCTGTAATCCCCATCGAGGTGAGACCCGAATGAAGACGTGGTCGCCATCCTCGAACTCTAGTGGCCTCCGCCTCCTATCAGCATAAGACTTCTTCCAGCTCTGAGCTATCCTCATCCGCTCCTAGATGACCAGGACCTTCTCTGTCATGGCCTGGACCATCTCCGGTCCCACAAGTGCTGACTCCCCAGGGTCTTCCCAACATAGTGGAGATCTTCAAGGTCGGCCATACAACACCTAGTATGGTGCCATCCCGATGGTGGAGTGGTAGTTGTTATTGTACGCGAACTGCACCATGGGTAGGTGGTCCTACCAACTACAACCAAAGTCGAGGACACATCTGTGGAGCATGTCCTCGATAGTCTGAATGGTCATCTCCATCTGACCATCTGTCTGAGGGTGAAAGGCAGTGCTCAGACATAGCTGTGTCCCGAACGCCTCCTACAACTCCTTCCAAAGTTGGGAAGTAAAGCGAGTATCTCGATGGGAGAGGATAGATGATGGCCCACCATGAAGCCGTATAATCACCTGAACGTTGAGACGTCCCCAGATCTCCACTGAGCCCTACTCTCTAATGGGTAAAAAGTGATCCGACTTGGTGAGTCAGTCGACAATCACCCAAATAGAGTCATGACCTCTGGAAGTGCTTGGATGTCCAGTCATGGAGTCCATAGATATCTCGTCCCACTTCCACTCCGGGACCTCTAAGGGATTTACCAAGCCTGCTGGTACCTGGTGCTCTGCCTACACCTACTGGCAAGTGAGGCATCGAGAAACGAACTCTGCCACAACCTTCTCCATGCCCGGACACCAGTGCTGTCGTCTGAGATCCTGGTACATCTTCGACACTCAAGGATGTACCACCAAATGTGAAGTGTGAAACTCTCTCAGCACCTCCTCCCGTAAAGCAACTGGTCTCAAGTTACATCCTCTAAAAAGGATGTTGTGCTCTCCTCCTATAGAGAAACCATGAGGTGCATGTCCTGAGGATATTTGTGCATGTCGCGTCTCACAGTCGGCGTCCCCACACTGTGCCTCTCTGACCAGCTGCAGTAGTGGAGGAGTGACTGTGAGTGACTGAAGAAAGGCTGCTCTATCTCTATCTAAGAAAGATATCCGCAAAGCGGCTAGCTACTCTTTCGCCTCCCCAAGTAGCTGAATGCCCGTCCTCCTGCTGAGAGCATCAGCTACTACGTTCCCTTTTCCAGGAGTATAGACTATCTCAAATTCATAGTCCTGGAGGAACTCGATCCCTCGCTGTTGTCTCAGGTTCAGGTCATTCTTCAAGAAGATGTATCTGAGACTCTGATGGTCAGAATAGATTGTAAAGCACTCGACCATCAGATAGTGTCACCACATCTTCAGAGTGCAGACCACTACTGCTAACTCTAGGTCATGGGTAGCGTAGTTCTACTCATGCTGCCTCAGCTGATGTTATCCATAGGCGATCACTACCCACTTCTGCATCCGGACCCATCCGATTCCGGTCCCTGATGCATCGCATTAAACTACGTACCCAAATACCTCCTCTGGTAGCCTCATGATAGGCGCACTGGTCATTCTCTGTCTCAGCTCCTAGAATCTCTGCTGACATCTTTCTGACCACACAAAGGGGTTCCCCTTCTTCATCAAAGCTGAGAGTGGTGCCGCAACTTTGGAGAAGTCTGGCACAAATCTCCGGTAGTACCCAACTAGACCCAAAAAACATTGCACTTCTGTCACGCTCTTGGGTGTCTCCCATGCTAGCACTACCTCGATCTTCACAGGATCCACCGCAACTCCCGCCTAAGAGATGACGTGTCCGAAGAAGTGGACCTCACGTATCCAGAACTAACACTTTGAGATCTTTCCATAAAGCTGGTGCTCTTGGAGTGTGTCTAGTACCACTCTCAATTGATAGGTGTGCTCCTCCACAGTAGTCGAGTAAATCAAAATGTTGTTGATGAAGACCACAACAAATCGATCGAGGTGTGGCTAAAATATCTTTTTCATGAGGGCCATGAACCCTGCTGGAGCATTGGTTACGCCGAATGGCATAACCAAGAACTCATAGTGGCCATACCAACACATGAAGGCCGTTTTCAGCACGTCCTCATCCCGAACTCTTAGCTGGTGATAGCCTGACCTGAGGTCTATCTTCGAGAACTGCCGTGCTCCCTTGAGATGATCGAAGAGGTCATAAATCCTCGGTAGTGGATACTTGTTCTTCACTACCACCTGGTTCAAGCGACGATAGTTGACACATAGTCGCAAGCTCCTGTCCGCCTTCTTGGCGGACAATATCGGGGAAGCCCATGGTGAAACATTGGGTCAGATGAATCCCTAGCCTTGCAAGTCCTCCAACGGTACCTATAGCTCTCAAAGCTCACCGGGGGCCATTCAATATGCTGGAGTGGATATCGGGGATGTCCCTGGGTACATGTCAATATAAAATTCTACCTCTCTACGAGGAGGTAGTCCGGGAACGTCGTCAGGGAAAATGTCCGTATACTGATCCACCACTACAGGAAAACTAGGACTCCGCACGTCAACTGCTCATATGATGAGGATAGCCTACTGATGAGTGATAGGTTGTCCTCTCCTCTGCGAGAGTCCATCATGTGCTACAAAGGCTCCCTTCTCTCCGGTGAAGGTGATCCTTCTCCCTTCGGTGCCTACACATCGCACCTTGCGCCTAATACAATCAATCTAAGCCTGGAATGTAGAAAACCAATCCATCCCCAAGTTGACTTCGTAAGGCCTCGACGCCGCTATAAGAAGATCCCAGTTGAAGCTTTCACCTCCTAGAGTAATCTCACACTACCAACACCAGTGCGTAATCGTCGAGTCTTCTCCCGTAGGAGTCTCTAGCCGTAAGGATCGAGCCAACGGCTCTGTCAGAATCTCCGAGCTCCGAACAATGGCAGCGACTATGAAATAATGACTCGCTCCTATGTCTATAAGAACTGCAGCAAATGTGGAATAGACATAGATAGTAACTCGAATAATTTCAGGTGCGCTGTGGTCGTAGGCCTCCACTGCTTGAAGCTTTGCCTGTCTCTGCCCGCCAGCTCCCTGTGGTCGGGGTGGACCTCCGGGGGGTGGTGGTTGTAGAGCCTCAAAGCGTCGCCATCCACCTGCTACTCGCCTAGCTCCTCTACCTCGTCTTCCTACTCCCGGAAGACCGCCACGGTAGACCCTCTACCTCTACCTGGGTGGTCCCTCAACTGTCTGCTACTACACTGCATGGCAGGTCGGGCAGTAACGAGCCATGTGGCCATGCCCGCCGCATGCGTAGCACTGCCTGACTCTCGAAAGACTGGATCTGCGCTGAGTGCCCGACACCTCTGAGCCAGTGTCCTGAGGTCGTCTTCCTGAGGGTCTAGTCTACCTGGACCCGTGAGTCATCCATCGACTGCCTGCTGTAGACGAATCTGCTATATGCCGCCCTGTGGTAGGTCTCGCGGCTGATGTAGGCTCAGCAAGGAAGATCTCGATGAGAAGGGATCACTCCAGTACCCCTGCCTATGTCAGAATGCTGAGAGAGATCAGTGATGCCCTGATCTCGTTCCTCGATCGCTGCTCGAAGGTCTGGGCCAGGAAGAATGGGTCTCGTACCATGGCTTCCGAATAGCGTGAGAGATCTGTAAATCTCTCTGATTATTGGGAGACCGTCAAGCTACCTTGCCGCAGTGGTAGAAGCTTCTGGATGCACACCACACGGAGGGTGGTTGGGATAAACTCTGAGTGGAAGAGGCTCTCAAAGTCCGCCCAGAGGAGAGATGCCTCTTCGTGCACCTGGAGCATCATGCCCCCACCATCTTCCAGGTGCCGCGTGTAGGAGGCTCGATGTGAGGATCACCATGAGGTCTGCTGGTGTCCTCACTTACCTGAAAACTCGTATAACTGCCTCCAGCCAATCCTCGGCTGCCTGAGGGTCCATCTCCCCGTGGAACCTGGGTAGTCGCTGACGCTGAAACTCGTGCAGTGCACTAAGGCGATGTGCATCGTCAGTGGCTGGGGCTGGTAGCATCTGTGGCTCGGTGGGCAGAGGTACCGTCGTTGCCTCTACTGTCAAAGGTCCCTATACCGAGGCCTCGTTGCTTAGTGGGCTGTTATCACATACAATGCTCGGATCCCTAGCTGGCTGCCATCGTGGGGCCATCCTGAAAAGAGAGAGGTGTTCCACGGTCAAAACAGTATACCTAGTGAGATGACACAAAGTAATCACACAGAAAACTTGAAACACACATGTAATCAATGTTTTCGTGTATTAAGTCGGAAATCATAAGTCATGGTCCTATTGTATGGATACGTCGGCCGCCGTACCAACACTGGACTCCCTGGACTGATAACCACACTCAATACTCTTAACACTATTGATTCACATAGAAGAAATATCAGAGTCCAAAGTTCTGCAGTAGAACCGAACACCTCTGATACCAATTTGTCATGACCTGTCCTTGGGGCCCGTGCCGTGACTACCCCAAGCGTGCCTTCCATAGGCCAGGGGCTGGCGACTAGCACCAAGTCTTAATTCCAGATAAAAGGGAAGTCATTGCCTTTGTAAAGTAAACCAACACCACATAGCAAGCAAGAAGAAGTAAACACTAAGTAAAAATTGGGTACAAGTATGTGAGGAAAAGTAAGTGGGTAAGAATACAAACCCAATCTGAAAGTAAAGTACAACTGAAAAAGGGAGTACAACAAATGAAAAGTAAAGCCGCAGCCTCGAGCCGTCCACTGAAAGTCCCACCTAAAGGGTGGGTACAGATAGCCTCCACAGCTCCTCGGGTCCTGCCGTCCAATCCGAATACACCCCGTTTAACATCTAAGGTAATTAAAGAATAAAGAATTTTCATATTTATTAATATTTAAAAATTAAATATTAATTTTAATTAAAATGGGTTTCTACGTTCGATAGCGTACTCTATACACAACGATGAGTTTCATTGAAAACATACGTTGCACACAAGTAATAAAATAATATTATTTTAAATGTTAGTTAACAAGTAGCCGTTATACTGGCGGGAGTGGATAGAAATAACTAATATATGATTATATATGCTTTTAAATGTCTTTACATTTATCCAATAAAAGATAAAGGCTTAAAATACAGAAAGAGTTCAATTTTAGGCATTTATACCCTAATTTTCACTAAGGGTTCACTTATCACCTTTTGACGGCGAACCGTCATTAAATATAGTTTTGATCAATCTTATAAATTCTATTGGACCAAAAATAACTCTTCTTTAGAATCGGTACATCAAAATTTACTTTATGTAAATTTTTGGTATCTTTCTGATAACGTTCTTTTTTTTAATGAATAGTGTAAAATGTTGTATTTTAATTCAAAACCTCTTTTTAATCTAATTTATTTATATGAATAGATTATCTTTTGAATTGGTTTTAAAGAGAAATTTGAAAATATTTTTACCATTAAATCCAATAGTGGTCGTTGGAATTAATTTCACTTTGAAATCGGACTTAAACTAGTGTCAATCTTTTAATACTTATTGCTTCATAAAAACACGCTATTTGCTCTGACAGTGGGAATTAATTATTTAATTAATTAATGTGACATATATGTTTTGAATTTTTTAAAATAGACTTCATTTTTGAATTATTAATATCAAATACAGATTAGGGTGAATTTTTGGTAATTTTCTGAAAAACATCAATTTTTGATGAATAGTGAAACCACTAAGTGGTACTTATAAAAACTATTTTTTCCGTTTAAATGAAATTTTTCCATCATTGTGTTTTGATTTTCAAAAATTTGACATACATGGTTGTCATTAAGAAGTAAAATGTGGTTCAATGAGGTTAAAATAATTTTTTGGTGAATAGTAACTTATTAAGTTTTTAATCGCGATTAGTGGTAATTAGTGTAGTTTAAGGTAAAAATAATGTTTTAATAATATGAGATGAGCTTGAAACATGTCCTACCCTCATTGGTTGTGTCATGGCTGACCAAGAGAAGCCATGGGTCAACTTGGGGACCCCATGGAGCCACTTTGGTTGGAAAATGACATAAATAACTTTTTATTTAATGTAAAAGTAAAAATGACAGAAAGATAATATGTTTTACGAAAACAATTTTTACATGGGGTTATAAAGATCAGAGTTTTGATTATAAAGAGTCATTGGAAATCTAAAACGATTTCCTACATCATGTTAGTTTTTTTATAATTTTTAGACTCTAAATAAATTAAATTATTTATGACATCATGATGATGCAGCGATGACCTCATTATTTAACGATTTAAATAAAATGGAAAGATAATGAAAAATATAAGACCTACACATGTCCAAAACCAATTGTGTGGGTGGATTTCGAAACCTTATCACCTTATCCTCGAATTATATCAATGTGGGACCCTTTGAATCCGAAACTCATTTTCAAATAATGTAATATTTCTTTACTTCCCAAAAGTGCCCCTCCTCTCCTCTTATAAAAGGCCTCCACCTCTACCTCATTACCCACACTCCCAAAGCTTTTTTCTCAGCCATACCCAGCCGATTTACTCTCTCCACATCCCTCTACTCATCTTAGAGGATTCACTTTGGGCATAATCCTTTCAAAGGAATCCTTTAAGTTCAAATCAAAAGGAGTTACACTTTTAAAGGTAATTCATTCTCTCTTTTTCATTTGTTTTATTTTGATTCTCCAACCCCCTAAACTCTTTTTATTTAAGTCTTTTGTAACAACACTAGTATCTTAAATATACTAGGATGTTGTTATAAGGTTTATTCGAGCTACACTCTCACACAACTACATCAAATGGTTAAAAAACATACGGTTTCCGTGGATGACGAAATTCTGCCTCCTAAAACGATGATTGTTCAATAGTCATTCAACACCTTCAAAGGTGGCCATTATGATGTCACTATTTATATATATGATATATAATATGTTTATTCTTTCCTTAAGCTTCTGTATTTTTCATTTATGGCATACCATTATTGTTTCCATTATGGGTAAACACGATATCTTCATTTTAGGAAGTGTTGACTACCGCCCCCTGAAAGTGATTTGATTCGTTAATACCATATGTGGGATGTGTAAAGGATAATGTTAATGATATTATATATGTTATTAAACTGGAATTATAATATACTCTTATATAATTACGATTCCACTCTATAAAATACGAAATAGAAATGAATGTAGCGTTCATGCGTACGTACGGCTTACCGTCTCCATGAACGGTGCATTTCATTTCTTACCTCTAAATGATTATGTAATATTATAAATACATGTATATGATGGATATATATGATATATATATAATATCCAAATCAGGATTGTCATTCTGGATATAAAGAACCTTTTACCACATGAACAACATGTAATTGTATGAAGTCCACTTTCGGCTTAAGAACCAAATATTTACAAAACAAACATTATTAACTTAAATGGTTACATAATGATTATAACATGGAAATAAGTGATATAAAAGGAATAATGAACTTTAAAAAGGTTCATAATCAAGTATAAATTAACTCAAGTTTATTATTCAGGACGTTAAAGAACGATCGAGTCAAGTCGGACCCGAGGTAAGGGAATTTCTTAACCCAATTTCCATTCTTTGGGTTAATCGCATACTTTCAAATTATGTCATGATAATATTATGTCCTATCTTGTATTTGTACTTTCTTTATGTGTACTTATAGTGAATACACATAATAGATCTATTTTATTTTAAAAATGATCTTTGTAAGGGACTTCGTCTCAATCTCCTTTCATTGAGGCATATTTCGTTTTATACACAACATTCTTTTATACGGTGTATAAACCCCTTTGACTTTTACTTTTATAAAAAAGGAATATTTTTCTATGAAGCATTTTAATAAATGGCAAAAAGGAATTTTTTTTAACGTACGTGGTGACAACGACCTTTTCTGCCGCCGCGAGTATTATTTGGTCTTTGGCTTCCTCAACAAGCCGTAATGTTTTTAAAATAAAATAAATATTATATACTCTATTATGTATTTTGGTATTGAAAATGGTTTTGATAAAGGATTCTATTATGTCAATATATTTAGGATATATTGTGATTGAAATGTGGAAATGTTATCATTCCTTTATATTGGTTTTATGTTTTATGATTTTCTATTGGTACTTGGACATTTTAAAGGGTGGTTACGTTATAAACCATATGACGGGTGGTGCTGTGAATACCGGGACGGGTGGTTACATTATAACCTCCAATGAAATGGGTATGGAAGTTGGCTGTATGGCTATTCCATTAAGTATGAATGGAAATTGGCCGTGTGGCTATTCCATTAAGTGATATGTGTGGAAGTCGACCGTATTGTTATTCCACTTAAATATGTTTATGTCCCAAGTTACCTTTATATATGTGATGTGTTCTTTATATGGATTTTATGGTAATCCTTTGGTTATAAAAAGGTAAGTAATGATACTTTATTCAGTAAAAAGTTTTTACTACTTTATGAAGGTGAAGGTATTACTTTGATAGAGTATACATGGTTTACTTGATGTTTGAAAAACTAACAGTTTTCATTCTTTGTGTATCCCTTACTGAGCTTTTTATGCTCACCCCAAGTTTTTTTGAAATGTTTTTCACAGCACTTAATGTGGAATAAGGTCAAGGATGGGATTAAGGGAATGTCATGCTTTATAAAACATGGAACTAGGCATGTTTCTTTTAAGATTTTTTTTATTATGGAAACTTAGTAGAAGTGACTACTTTGTAATCTTTTGAGATGTAACAGTTATGTTCTAATTCTCCAAGACTCTAAACCTGAAAATATCCTCAATGTGAATTATTCATCTAATTCAATATTATGTAAGGTTTAAGGCCGAGGCCTTATAGTTGGTATCAGAGGACGGTTTAGACAACATTAGGGATTAAGAGTTCTTGTGAGACACATGATTACTCCCTATATCTATTATTTTAGTTAAATCCTTGTTTTATAACATTTTTTTCAGGTCGAGCAAAGTCAGTTATGAATGGAAGGAGAAGGATCTCAAATGAAATTCCTATTTCTTGCTGATGACATGCTTGCAATAATTATTGCAAAGTCATCATCAGATGATTGTGAAACTTTTTCTAGCATACAACTCACTTGTAATAAGTTGTTTGAGATATCAAACACCTCCACTATACCTCGTTATCATCGTGGATCATGGGTAGTTTTTAGACAAATACTATTTTCACAATATTCTCATATTTTCAATAAAGGTAAATATTATCAAGGTATTTTCAAATATTTTACCTTATCACAAGTATTTGAAGCATATTATGATTTTAAAAATGGTGCTAAGGAAGGAGACCCTTGCGCAACCTATTTATATTTGATTTTAAAATATAGTCTCACATCACATACTTATGGTATTTTAAAAGGACTAATAATAGAATGTTTTAACTCAATTTCGGTCCGACAATTTTTTAGAAATCACGTTTTATCAGATGTTTTGGAATTATACGTCATACATGATTATTTTCCAAAACTGTTTTTCTATGAACACCCATATGACCCATGTTGTACGAGGTGTATTTGGATGGAGGAAGAAAATGATTTTGGAGGATCTCTAAATCATTGTTGTAATGCACGAGACTTCTACCTACGTGAACAAGATGACGATGAAACCGAGTGGACGCCATGATCAAGGTATGCTATTATGAGGTTGTGTAAGAAACCTAGAAAGAGTTGAAAGTCCACATGACAAGTAAGTATGTTTCCTTAAGATAAAAAATAAATTTCTCAATGAAAAGTAACTTAAAATAAAAATTTTGTCTATTAAATTTTTTTATTGGGGAATCAAATACCGTTTAACCCATCACAAGTTTGGGATTTTATTGTGTTTAACTTTCTCCTAAACATTTTTTCTATCACTCTCCCTCGGAACATAACCCTTGGTTTTACCATCCATGTATATGTTTTCTTATATGAAATCCTAGTATGGGTTAACTCGGGTGACCTCTATACTCCCCTTTCTTTCTTTTAAAGTGATAGTTTAATTTACTCCTTTTCTGATGTGGGGCTTTCAATGACGTTTTCGAGCCCAATTTTAAAATTGCGAGGACGCAATTCCCAAAAGGGGGGAAGGATGTAACATCCTAGGTAATTAAAGAATAAAGAATTTTTATATTTATTAATATTTATGAATTAATTATTAATTTTAATTAAAAGGGGTTTCTACGTTCGATAGCGTACACTATACGCAACGATGAGTTTCTTTGAAAACTTACGTTGCACACAAGTAATAAAATAATATTATATTAAATGTTAGTTAACAATTAGCCGTTGTACTGGAGGGAATGGATATAAATAAATAAAATATGATTATATATGTTTTTAAATGTTTTTTCATTTACCCAATAAAATATAAAGGCTTAAAATACGGAAAGAGTTCAATTTTAGCCATTTATACCCTAATTTTCACTAAGGGTTCACTTATCACCTTTTGACGGCGAACCGTCATTAAATATACTTTTGATCAATCTTATAAATTCTATTGGACCAAAAATAACTCTTCTTTAGAATCAGGACATCAAAATTTACTTTCTGTAAATTTTTGGTATCTTTCCGATAAAGTTCGTTTTTTAATGAATAGTGTAAAATGGTGTATTTTAATTCAAAACCTCTTTTTAATCTAATTTATTTATATGATTAGATTATCTTTTTAATTGGTTTTAAAGTGAAATTATAAAATATTTTTACCATTAAATCCAATAGTGGTCGTTGGAATTAATTCCACTTTGAAATCGGACTTAAACTAGTGTCAATCTTTTGATACTTATTGCTTCATAAAAACACGCTATTTGCTCTGACAGCGGGAATTAATTATTAAATTAATTAATGTGACTTATATGTTTTGAATTTTTTAAAATAGACTTAATTTTTTAATTCGTAATATCAAATATAGCTTAGGGTGATTTTTTGGTAATTTTCTGAAAAACTTCAATTTTTGATGAATAGTGAAACCAGTAAGTGGTACTTATAAAAACTGATTTTTCCGTTTAAATGAAAATTTTCCATCATTGTGTTTTGATTTTAAAAAACCTGACATACATGGTTGTCATTAAGAAGTAAAATGTGGTTCAATGAGATTAAAATAATTTTTCAGTGAATAGTAACTTATTAAGTTTTTAATCGCGATTAGTGGTAATTAGTGTAGTTTAAGGTACAAATAATGTTTTAATAATATGAGATGAGCTTGACACATGTCCTACCCTCATTGGTTGTGTCATGGCCGACCAATACAAGCCATGGGTCAACTTCGGGACCCCATGGAGCCACTTTAGTTGGAAAATGACATAAATAACTTTTTATTTAATGTAAAAGTAAAAATGACACAAACATAATATGTTTTACGAAAACAATTTTTACATGGGGTTATAAAGATCAGACTTTTGATTATAAATAGTCATTGGAAAGCTAAAAATATTTCCTACATCATGATAGTTTTTTATAATTTTTAGACACTAAATAAATTAAATAATTTATGACATCATGATGATGCAGCGATGACCTCATTATTTAACGATTTAAATAAAATGGAAAGATAATGCAAAATCTAAGACCTACACATGTCCAAAACCAATTGTATGGGTGGATTTCGAAACCTTATCACCTTATCCTCGAATTATATCAATGTGGGACCCTTTAAATCCGAATCTCATTTTCAAATAAAGTTATAATTCTTTACTTCCAAAAAGTGCCCCTTCTCTCCTCTTATAAAAGGCCCCCACCTCTACCTCGTTACCCACACTCCAAAAGCCTTTTTCTCAGACATACCCGGCCCATTTACTCTATCCACATCCCTATCATCATCCTAGAAGATTCCCTTTGGGCATAATCCTTTCAAAGGAAGCCTTTAGGTTCAAATCAAAAGGAGTTACACTTTTAAAAGTAATTCATTCTCTCTTGTTCATTTGTTTTATTTTGCTCCTCCAACCCCATAAACTCTTTTTATTTACTTCTTTTATAACAACACCAGTATCTTCAATATAATAGGATGTTTTTATATGATTTATTCGAGCTACACTCTCACAAAACTACATCAAATGGTTAAAGAACGTATGGTTTCCGTGGATGGCGAAATTCTGCCACTCGAAACGATGATTGTTCAATACTCATTTAACACCTTCAAAGGTGGCAATTATGATGTAACTATTTTTATATATGATATATAATATGTTTATTCTTTCCTTAAGCTTCTGTATTTTTCATTTATGACATACCATTATTGTTTCCATTATGGGTAAACACGATATCTTCATTTTAGGAAGTGCGGACTACCGCCCCCGGAATGTGATTTGATTCGTTAATACCATATGTGGGATGTGTAAAGGATAAAGTTAATGATATTATATATGTTATTAAACTGGAATTATAATATACTCTTATATCATTATGATTCCATTCTATAAAATACGAAATAGAAATGAAAGTAGCGTTCATGCGTACGTACGGCTTACCGTCTCCATGAACGGTGCATTTTATTTCATACCTCTAATTGATTATGTAATATTATAAATACATGTATATTCTGGATATATATAATATATATAATATCCAAATCATGAATGTCAGTCTGGATATAAAGAACCTTTTACAACACGAACAACATGTAATTGTAAGAAGTCCACGTTCGACTTAAGAACCAAATATTGACAAAACAATCATTATTACCTTAAATGGTTACATAATGTTTATAACATGGAAATAAGTGATATAAAAGGAATAATGAACATTAAAAAGGTTCTTAATCAAGTATAAATTAACTCATGTTTATTATTCAGGATGTTAAAGAACGATCGAGTCAAGTCGGACCCGAGGTAAGGGAATTTCTTAACCCAATTTCCATTCTTTGGGTTAATCTCATACTTTAAAATTATGTCATGATATTATTATGTCCTATCTTGTATTTGTACTTTCTTTATGTGTACTTATAGTTAATACACATAATATATCTATTTTATTTTAAAAATGATCTTTGTAAGGGACTTCGTCTCAATCTCCTTTCATTGAGGAATATTTCGTTTTATACCCAACATTCTTTTATACGGTGTATAAACCCCTTTGACTTTTACTTTTATACAAAAGGAATATTTTTCTTCGAAGCGTTTTACTAAAAGACAAAAAGGAATGTTTTTTAACGTAGGTGGTGACGACGACCTTTTCTGCCGCTGCGAGTATTATTTGGTCTTTGGCTTCCTCAACAAGCCGTAATGTTTTTAAAATAAAATAAATACCATATACTCTTTTATGTATTTTGGTATTGAAAATGGATTTGATAAAGTATTCTATTATGTCAATATATTTATGATATATTGTGATTGAAATGTGGAAATGTTATCATTCCTTTATATAGGTTTTATGTTTTATGATTTTATATTGGTACTTGGACATTTTAACGGGTGATTACGTTATAAACCATATGACGGGTAGTGCCGTGAATTCCAGGACGGGTGGTTACGTTATAACCTCCAATGCATTGGGTATGTAAGTCGGCTGTATGGCTATTCCATTAAGTATGAATGGAAATTGGCCGTATGGCTATTCCATTAAGTGATATGTGTGGAAGTCGACCGTATGGTTATTCCACTTAAGTATGTTTATGTCCCAAGTTACCTTTATATATGTTATGTGTTCTTTATATGGGTTTTATGGTAATCCTATGGTTACAAAAAGGTAAGTAATGATAATTTATTCAGTAAAGAGTTTTTACTACTTCATGAAGGTGAAGGTATTACTTTGATAGAGTATACATGGTTTACTTGATGTTTGAAAAACTAACAGTTTTCATTCTTTGTGTATCCCTTACTGAGCTTTTTATGCTCACCCCAAGTTTTTTTGAAATGTTTTTCATAGGAATTAATGTGGAATAAGTTCAATAATGGGATCAAGGGAATGTCATGCTTTATAAAATATGGAACTATACATGTTTCTTTTAAGAGTTTTTTTTATTATGGAAACTTAGTAGAAGTGACTACATTGTAATCTTTTGAGATGTAATAGTTATGTTCTAATTCTATAAAACTCTAAACTTGAAAAGATCCTCAATATGAATTATTCATTTAATTCAATATTAAGTAAGGTTTAAGGCCGGGGCCTTATACCCCGCCCAGTGGTCCACCTCCGAGTACCAACCTGCTCCTCATTCCTCAACCATGATCAGCGATGTCTTTCGTCTTCAACCAACACAACGTAGTGCGGGCATAACCCATGTAGGGGTAAGAATAATCTACTCAGTAGGGACCCCGATACCCCCGAAGGTGTCCCAAAATCCACAAATGGTAATCCACAAAGGAAATATATAATCACGAAGTAACATCCGACACTATGTTGGTATATTACCATATATATACCTAAGTCATCAATTCCAGTTCGGCCCAACACCTGAGCCCAATTTCTATCATGTCCACACAGGGTAGCACAACACAATCCACATAGGAATGCAAGTCAATCATATCGAAGATAAGGATTCAAAGTCAAGATTCAGCTCACACAGGTATACTTCTTTGTAAGACTATTGAGATGATCATATGTACCCTCTGATTCATCTAAGACGTCAGTCCCACACAAGATCGATAGGTTCTAACCCCCGTAATGACCCACAAATGATTGATAGGTAACTAACCCCCGCAATGACCCACACAGGATTAGACCCACACATGATCTGTAGGCGCTGGCCCACACAGGACCGCTAAGCGCTGACCCACACAAGATCTGAACCACACAATATCGGTAGCAATGATCCACGTAGGATCACTGAGTGGTGTAGTCGTCACCGTCAAATCCACGGAGGATTTCTGTAGAGTCGTCACTGTCGTCGCAGTCTCAACCAGCTCTAGGGTTCCCGCACATAGTAAGCTCGTTCAGGAGGGTCTGCTCCACGAGCCGAGGGGCTGATACATCAACTGACACATAGTCTGGAGTTGATGTATCCAAAAGTTCCATATAGTCAATAGGAACTCAACTCAACAGACGTCGCGTCGATCGGACGCGCGGTCTGAGAGTTATTGGTTATTTCATCCTAGGGGCCCGGTTGGTTTATAAGTCAAAACCAACCCGACCGTACTCCAACTACATCCAAACCTCGAGCGGAGTAAGCCAAATGTTCCGTCTCACTAAGAGAAATCCATCAAAGTTGATGGAACGTCAATCGGGCATCTGGAGCTCAAGTTATAAGTGTTTCCGTTTCGAGGGCCCAATTGGTTTTGTGTACGAACCAACCCGGCCGAACCCAAAGTTTTCTGAAACCTTGAGTGTAATATACCGAAACGACCATATGAATCCAAAGATTCCATCACAGCTGACGGTACGTCGATCAGAGGTCCGCATCCCATGTAATGGTCAAAAGACCAAAAGAGGTCCGGGAGTGGGGGTTTCGGGCCCAGACCGATCCGGCCCAAGACCCACTAGGTCGGCCCGAACCTGGTGACCCGACCCGGGACCGGGTCCGGCCCGCTTGGGCACGACCTGACCTGGAGGCCTGGCCTGGCGGTCCGGCATGGCGGTTTGGCCCGGCGCGCTGGCGCTGGCTAGGTGGCTCGGCCGAAACGGCCGAGCGGTGAAGGGGGGTGCGCTGCCCCCCGTGTAGAGATACCGCGGACCCCATGTGAGGGGCCACACAAGCTGGCCAACTGGGGGTTACGAACCCCCAGTTTTCCCCTGACCGGCCGGCCCGCTCTGGCCGGCCGGCTGCTGCCGCCAAGGGACTGTCATGGGCCGGTCCCCCTGCTCCGACGCCGGCGGCCCAGAACTGGCCGCCGGTCCCTGCTCCGCTGCGGGCCTAAGTCGCGGCTTTGGTCCGGCCGGCGCGGCGCGATGGCGCTGCACCCCTCTGCCATTGCCCCAATCTGGCCGCGGTGCTTTTGTGAATCTTCGGTGTGGCTCGAAGGCACCGCGGTTTAGTTCATCTTCAACCGCGCGGCGTGACGGCTCCGCGCTTCTCCATCCTTCCTTTAATATTTTCCATGCGGTGCTTCGGCACCGCGCCGCCATACACGTGCCTCAACAAAATCAAACCAACAAGGGGGAGGAGGGTCATCAGTGTTTTTGCGGTCCGACCTCCTCCCGTTACTGCGATATCAGGTGGCTCAAATTGAACAGGAGGAAACGACATAAGTAATCACGAACATTCAATTAAAATTAACCCCTACCTCGAGCGTAGTCGTCGAACGAGGTTGTCACGGAAAGGGACGTCACGGAATTGATCGCCGCGGAAGAAGGCGGATCATCGCGTCACGGAGGAATGGTGTCTCCCTTCCTTTGACGCGGAATGTAAGAACGAGGTGATGCGCATCGGGTCGTCGATCTCCAAGGAATGTGTCTCTAACCATCGTCCATCATCGGAGGTCGGCGTTTTTCGCGTTCTTCGTGTTCTTCGTCGAGGAGGAAGAACATCAAGATATTGAGCAAATTCTCCCAAGCCTATCACAACCCAACAACCCTTAATAAAATAAGAGTTGTCTATTTTTACTTCTAAATCCATGCATTTTGAAATTCAAAAACAAAACAATCAATTAAGTGAATTAATTTCAACGTTTAAACCACCAAATTAAATGAGGTGTTTCATAAACAGAAAAACGCAAGGGTTCACTTCCACTTAATAGGGGTGCGGGTGCATTACCTTAATAAAGGGTGGGGTTGAGGAAGAATAGAAACAGTGGGGATCGTGTGGGTCCCACCTCACAATTATCCTACCTAGTGGGTACGATATTGTGGGTCCCACTTCATCCACTTAGCCTAGGTTAAAAAAAATAAAATAAAATTGGTTGCACCACTTTTATTTTATTACTTTACTTAACCCCAAAATTTAAAAACCACACTCGAGAAAACGCAACTCCGAAAAAGGTTCTTCTAAGAAATTACTGGCGCTACGATTCCAACGGTTCCTTCAGAATTCGATTCCGAGCACCGGTTCAAAAGTTAGAAAACCCAGCTCATTCATTCACAGAACGTACCCGAGCTAATCTTCGGAAACTGATTCCGGGCACACCGGGCCTCAGAATCAGCTGCCGTCAGAAACTGCATTATTGTAAAATCCCAACGAAAATTAAGAAAAAAAGTTTCCCTTGAATTTTACGGGTCTTTACAGATAGAACATTAATACAACCTTCATGGGGTGACATTGTATCCCCCTTATAAAATTAGGTCGTGTCACTCGGATGCATCTTGTTATGAAAAGTGCCCCTCTTACTCATGAGAAAAATGGTACAAAAAATTCATACTCATCACAATGAAACATAGTATATTGGTCATCTCAATGCCTATGATCCATGGCCAGCCTTGGTAGAATATTCCAATCATCATTGAGAATTTTTTCCCTAGTACGTTATGGGGTATCATCCCCAAAATGAAGATGAGGACCTACTACCCAGCTCTGCTGAATGGTACTAGCCAAAAAAAAATCATCGATGGGACCCATTAACCATCCCTAGTGGAGGTAATGTCAATATTTTCATTTGGGACCACTACATAGCCATGTTCGAGGTAATCTCGAAACTAAAATTGGGGACCACTACACAGACCAACTGGAGGTGAGACTAAAACTATCATCAGGACCACTACAATGAACATATAGAGATAATCAAATAACTTCTTCAGTCATCCCTACTAGATGGTAAATCTCAAAATGAATTGAGGAATAACACAATTAGTCACTACGGGTTAATAACCTCTTAGAATGAAGCGAAGAACCACTCTATCCATCCCTACTAGATGGAAACCAATTGGAAATCAATGAACAACAACACAATCCATCTCAGTTGGATGGTGCTTCTAATAACAACATTGTGGTAGTATTTGGATTTCATCCTAGGTAGGTGTCACACCATGAACCTCTCATGTCTTACAATAATGTGGTACGGGGTTTGTGTGGGTGCCCCATAACATGTTACCCTTCCTCATCACAATTCAAAATATATATCCTTTAGCTGGTGCTAAATTTTGAAAAGGTGACCATATGCATTCCATGATATTCCCTGTGTGCATGGAAAATCAATTAAGAACTCCCAAAAGCACATGAAATTCATAATTGATCTAGGGGCCAAAAGAATAATTAACTGACACACATCCTCAGCATCCCCAGAACATTTTGACTGCATCATTTCATACATCTTCTCTACTCTCATAGGACTGGATACTGATCTCATTTATGGGTTACATTATAAAATATAAGAATTATCCTCCACAAATAATCATTTCATGTTTCGATAATTAATGATATCACAAAAATTCCCCTTATGTCCAAACAGATAACACTATTACGATCCTTGAAAAAAAATCGCAACATTTATTATTCAATAGCCCAAGTAGTCATGTAATGATAGAGTCATATAAAACCATATTTCGTTTTAAATTTTTCACATGGGGTCCATTCATTGATCCCAAATCAATTGATATGGATCACACCATTGAGATCCTTATAAAAAACATCTGGGAATTTATTTTTGTTTACCCAGAATGGATACATGTTGAACTAAATGCTTTTCAGCAAAGCATGTTCAAATTGGGTCCTCATGGGGCCCAAACCAAAACATAGTTTAAAAATAAAATGGTAATACTAAAAATTTCCTAACGATTCCAAGGTCATGCCTCCATTGATGATGTGTCAAACAGATGTTCTATTTACAAGATATGTCAGATATAAAAACCCACAATAATAATAATAATATTGTTGTCAATCATCAAAATTTCATGAACCAAAACCATAATACCAAGTTATAAAATAATTAAAATAATCTAAACATATCTCTCTCGATGAGTTGGACTATTATCGAAAGACAATGCATCATTTGGATGCACGATTTATGAGATTCAGTTATTTAATGTCCCATTTCATGAATAGATGTTTTCTGAACCATTCTGCTCGAACCACATTGGCTTGCTCGATGGCTAGATGGACCTCTAGTATGCCTCATATTCCACCGGTACATCTTGTAAATGGTATACCTGTGATCCTTGGGATGGTTAATCCAGCATGGTACTATATTCTCTCTTCATGTCATATATGTTTTCCCCATTGATTCCATAGAACCCCTACCCATGACTCCTATGCACTAAACGCCTTGGAAACACACTACGCTGAAGTCACATAGACTCCAACTCCATGTGAAAACCACCTCAATGCATCATGTTTCCTCTAAATTAAAAAAATGTTGGCATGATTGCCCAGTGAACCACCACCTCCGCCTGGCCTCACTATGCACCGCTGGCTCACTAAGCCAATGTCACAAGACTGCCACCACCTCCAATTGTGGTTTCTTCCATCATCCACTATTCACAAATACCACTGATGACACTTTGGTGGTTCCTTTCGTAGACCATCATGACTACTCTAATAACCCGACTTCAGATCTGAGAACAGATTGGTTATTGCTATGATGATAATTTCACAATTCCTGGATCTGCTCAACGATCTGATGCTTGTATTATGAGACCAAAATTTAGGGATGAATATCCAAAAATAATATAAAAAATTTCAGGTAAAGTTATATAATTTATCTAGTATCAGTGACCATGTTAGTGAATCCATCATATACTGATAAGAAAACAAGGATTTTAAAGCTCAAGTGATGGATATTCAATTTAAAAGTATAATTGGAACTCAAAAATAATATGAATCCTACTTTAATTCATTCAATGATCATTTGCGACTTGTCAGCTATCCATTCGCTTCGATCTGGTGAGGTTACATCAATGAAAATACCCCTATTGAAATAAAGAATAATTATTAATGGTTGGGAGGGAAAAGAATGGTGGAGAGGGAGAGTATTTGGGGACAATTAAAATCCTGATCACATCAGTATTTATTTATCAAAATACTCTAAAAACCCTATTTTTTTTACAAATACTAAAACCTCTACACCCACTCATTTTATGTCATGTATTGGGTAACCACCCCATTTTTAACATAATAATTTTTTTTTGTTTTACAATATGAGCCACTGATAAAATGTTATGTGATTTGGTTTTTGAGATAAAATAATTATGTATAATTCCTTTATTAACAATTTTATCCCTAGATGAAATTTCTCATAGAATTCCCATGATGAAAAATGATATTCTTCACATTGGGTAAATACATCATTTCTAACTCATGCATGAACATAGATATCTGATATGAGTTACTATTTGATAGTTATCCAACTTTTTTCATGTGCATAGTTAAAATATAATTAATAATATTGTGTAATTTATTTTCAGCACACCTGGTCTCAAAATTGAAAGATTTTATAGCTCCTCACGTTGATAATATATAGAAATATTCAAAAGTCTTTCTGAGAAAAATCCTTTCTATAAATAATTCCGACATAATTGATTTTCATCCATAAAATAAAAAAATGTGGAAAAAAATCAGTATACTAAGCACAAACATGGCTCTCAAACTCTAGGAAAACTCGTATACATTTCTGTTATATCATATCATGTAATCCAATGGGATGGTCCATCGTCGAAGGGTCCTCTCCTGTTGATATCGTCTGTAAAAACATTCATGTATCGTCTCACTTGTAAAATGTTGGAGATGTTTTCCACCCACACTAGAAATAAGTGATTGAGAAAGGCCGAAGGAAACCACACAAAATATTTACAAAATAACTAATGTTCTGAAAAAACATAGGGATACTTTTTCATCCCGACATCACCTGTAAATTTGACACCATTACTGGAATAAAAGCTTGTCCAAATAACATGGTCTCGTGATTCCCCCTATTAGAATATCCATCTGGTGAACAACTATGGATATCTATTCACACAATATTCCACATTCGAACATCACAACCAAGACATTGTTATATGAACGAAAAGTGAAGGAGTCATCACAATCGATGGATGAAAATATATACCCTCATACTCCACCATCATCATCTATAAGGAACCTAATTGCCTCACAAAATATCGTACTAATAAATACAAGGACTTCATGGTAGGGGAATCTTCTACAATTCTTCCCTTTTCTGTATTATATACTATCTCGATGATGTAGTCCTGATGTAAGATCAACTAGTGTTACCACCTCAGGTTCATGTCTGTGTGGGGGATGACACACCTGAGCCTTTAGGGGTTTGAACTAAATAGACCCACTCTCCAAGAAGATATAATCTTTATATTTTCAGATTAAAACTACCACTTTCAGCACCAAGTAGTGAGCCATTTTGTTTTTTAATGGGATTTCAATCACTTTAACTTGTACATGATAAATGATGTATGAAGGGTGATGTTGAGCACACAAAGGTTCCAACAAACTAGTAAAGAGATTAAATTCATCCAAATACAAGAATATGGACACAGAACACATGTGGCACACCTCACATGTGTTCACTTCCTATGGAAAGAGAGTAATCCCCATACTAGTTACACTAAAATGTCCATTACGAACGTCCAATGAAAAAAAAGATTCAATTAGGTAGAATCCAATGGTAGTGAAAAGGCCTACTCCGGCATTCCATTGCAAAACCTCACCCTAAGCATATAAGTCAGACAGGCCCATCCATCACACCATGATATTATCCTCTTTTTATGGCACTGACACACTCTCAATTGTTTTCTCGCATCCCAAAAACATGTCTTAGGGTGGGTTGTACCCCAATTCATCATGAATTCATAGCTACGTCAAGAAACACCACCATAGAGTTACAACTACCTCCCACATCACCCTATTAAAACGTTAAACATGGAGAATACCAAAAAGAGTACATACCATAGTGGATAATAATTACTACTAAAAAATATATAAGTGGGATAGATTGTAACTCTAGTAATCTCATAATATGTAGGATCATAGAAGTCCAATGCTTTTTGTAGTCTGTGGTACCAAATTATAGCTTCCTAAGCATAACATGTGCTTCACTGTGGGGATGGTCATGTAGGGAACACATAATGTCACCCCCACCTCTAACTCACCATACTACTCTAATAGGACCACCTCCCTTGGGAACAATACTTTCCCTCATTAGATATCCTTGATTATGGATACGTATATATTGTGGTGGTTCAGTTATTTCTTGCATAAGATTCTCAGCATGTCTATTCAAGAATTCATATGCCATGTGACCTCAACTCTCACAAGCATGTCACTTACCCTCCCTATGCTATCCCCATGCTCTATTCTACTTCAATAACATTCAAATAATTGAATGAGACCAATTATAGGGAGGCATACTACGCCAAAATATTTTCATTATACACCTACTAGCTGTGAAAAAAGTCCCAACTCTATTATGCCCACAGCCACAAATAGTTGCATAGCATCCCTCTGATAGAAAGCTCTCTGTCACTAGTGACTGATCAAACACACATTAATAGGTGGGGATGCACAAGTGTACTATGGTAGCATGGATCTCTCATTGGAGTCACTGATCAAGCATATGTGCTCTGATGTAGCCACCACAAATCATGTCTAGATAGTATCATGTAAGGTATGCGAACCTAGTCATGAAGTCTGCCACCATTATCCCTCTCTAATGAAATATCATGAGCTCCTAAATCTGAATGGGTTGATGAAAGAGGGGTATTACTCCACAAAAAGCAGCATATGGAATCCATCCCATGAGATTTCAGACACATCAACTATTTGAGTAACTGGGATCCACCGACACCTAGATGTTTCATGGAAAATGATGGCTGCCAACTCCACCTTTTGTTCTACCAGTGTCTATGAATTCATGAAGAGGTGGACCCTAGAGCCTTACCAAACAACTACTTCTTGAGGTTCTGGCTCACCATAGAACTTCAGTGGTCTTTGTAACTATAGCACACGAAGCACATTGGGGTTTTTCACATCCTCAGCCAGCTCTTATGGGGTTGTCTACTACTAAACACGTGGAGTTACTGCTACCTTCCCACTTGGATTAATGGACTCACAAGAGGGGTCCTAAACTATGGCCTCATCACTCATAGGGTCTTCATCACAAGATGGTTCTGGTATAGTAGTTGTTTGTCATCATAGAGATATCATAAATTCTATCAAAGAGTATCACGGCCGGATGAGAAAAAATATATATATCATCTACAAAGGGGAGCTTACTCAATAATTAAATTAAAACAATCAATACTATATCATTCAAGTACATTTCATCTATTTAACATGTTTGTATGGGTGAAGAGTTGACCCAAAGGATATTTAGGTCATGGTGATTAGATACGTCACTTGTTAGTACCATCACTAGATTCCCAATCATAGGAGCCTCTCTCGAGACACATTGACACTATTACCCAAAACCCAACAAATACCTTTTTAGGGAAATGTTCGAAAAACATCCTAATTCTTAAACCGCCTCTTATACAAATTTATCATGAGCTCTATAATGCTATGGATCAAGCCGCAACTACCCCAATCTAACATCCATAGGCTAGGTGTGGTGACTGGAATTGAAGGGACAATAAAACTGGTGAGTCCTTTTTCGATGAAACTGTATACACACACACATCCAACTGAACATAAAAGTAAATAGGGAAGGGAAAAAATATACAAAAATTATTTTTATAAACCACAAATCATGAATGTAACACAAAATATAACATGTTCAATATAGTAAAATGACAGGGAAAAGGGAGAAAATACACACCCAACTAGAAATGTACCACAACATGGATGCAACTAAAAATGAAAAAAGATAATGGTGCCCCACTCTAGGAACTCAAGCAATGTTCCATGTGTGTGTACCAAGCACCAATATCCCTATGCTCCTCTGATGTGGCGATCAACCTGTCTTTCATCTGCATAAGGCACGACAAGTGTTGGAAAATCCCATGAATATGTGACCATAAAAATAATCAGTTGGACACCTCAAAAAGGGGATGGAGGATACACATGAGATACTCTAAATTGGAATGTATTAGAAAAGGAAAGGTAAAATAAATGGTGTGCAGCTCAACCCAACAAAGGGGTGATATGAGGCTATCTAATACCAATGATACAGAGTTGGTGAAAAGATAAACTTCCAGTCAAGACATGGATTCCTATAGAAGGAGAGTAAACACATCATACAAAGTTAAATTAGACACATAAAGCACATGGAATACCCGACAATTCATTGCCTCTCTTGGAAGGATAGTAACCAAAACCCAAGGATTGGGTATTGGAAATAATATATATATATATATATATATATATATATATTCTCTATCGATGAAGCCCAATAGACATAGAGCAGGGGTATCTCCATCTCATAGCTCATCCCTAGAATGCGAGTAGCCAATTTTCCCTAATGTAACCACCATAAATTCCCAAAATCCCGCATGTATGTCCTAAACTGAAATTCAATGGGCTCAATAACTGAAAATAGAAAGATTTGTTTTTGGTGGTATTATCATACCCTAACAGGTTTAGGCCCCCTCTAAAAATTTCATCTTCATGGGAAAATCATCTCACTTCCCTACGAGGCCAAATGTATATCAAATAATGCCTTTTAACCATGTCACAAAATCAATACATCATCTCACAGTCGACAATCCATCCCCAATCTAGATGGAGGATGCTAATTGACATCAGTAATATGTTCCATAGTATGTAAGGGGGATCTCCACTCGAACGTGGATGGGGATCCACTACTAAGACCCAAAATAGGATACTAACCAAGAATCATAGTCGATGGGACACACTACCTAGCACTTCAAGTGGGAGGGCCAAAACTATCATAGGGACCACTACACAAACCATCTAGAGGTATGCTTGGAACTACCATCACGGAAAACTTCCCCTCCCATTCGACGTAAGACCAGAACATTCATTGATGACCACAACCCAAAACATATAGTGGTATGCTCGATACTACTCTCTCCATCCCTACTATAAGGTACCTCTTAGAAAGTAGTGAGGATCCACAGAGGGCATACCTTATGGATCGTATCCTCTCTGAAATCAATGAGGAACCATAATGGCCATCCATACAAGAGGGTAAACCGTCAGAGAGCTCTTAGTAATCACATCTGACATCCCTGCTTGAAGGATCCTTTCAGAAGAATGTTTCTACAGTCATCGGGTGTCACCCCGCGTAGGCACCGCACCTAAAACATCAAGTGTCGTATCATAAGCTAGCACAAACCATGTGTGGAGCCCACAATATGCATGACCTCACCTCATTGCATGGATCTGTACCTATACATTACTAGTTACTAAATTTTTTACAAGTAACCCTAGGTATGAAAAGATATTCCTAGTGTCCATTGAACATATAGTATGAAGGCTAATCAGCACCCAATTCTCATTGTTGATGTAGAGGAGAAAAATACACAGTTCACTTACACAACTCCTTAGGAAACCAAGACCATTTTATTGCATCTATTCATACATTATATCCACTCCAACTAGAGTGGATACTGATTTATGTCTTCAGATATCTTCAATCACTACAGAAGGATCTTCCACCGATGATCCTTTCATTTTCCACAATTATTGTGATCATGAAAAATGAATCGCATATCCAAAAGGATCACACCATTTTTATCCTTATAAAAAAATGCACAACATCGACTATTAATTTTACCCAAATAGAAATCCAATGAATGTTTCATATAAATAATCATTTCTGAAAAAGGGTGTCTGCTGGGGCCTATGCCTCGATCGCAATAAAACATGTATGCATTAAACCATAATAATCTTTATAGAAAAATTACACGAGAATGACTAGTCAGTCACTGAGAACTGATACCCAGTGAGAATGTTTCATTTACCTATAACATGTACGAAATATGCACTCATGGGTCCTGCACCTAACATTAGATAAAATATTATAAGTAGTATTGAAAAGTCTTCATAGAGACTATGGTCGCTCCACCACTGATGGTGCATTGAACATATGTTCTGTTTACATGATACGTCAGATACTAAGACCTAAAATAATAATAATAATAATAATAATAATAATAATAATAATAATAATTTTATTAAAAACTAGCATTTGATGCAACCATATCCCGAGAACACATCATTGAAGACCCAAACCAGTCTAAAGCAATCTGTCTCAATGAGAGGGATGTGTGGCTGTAACTTGCATTTCAATCAGATTACAAGTTTAGAAAAAATAACTATATATAACATATAACTAGAATTGAAATAGTTTGGCCTATTATGGGGGGATAACACAAGCCGACCCATCTTGTATCAACGACTCATGGCCTAGCCATGTAGCCCGACTCTCCTACCACTAGAAAACATTCCACCAGGATCACTGGAAGACTATTCTCACAAATGTCCTATGCCAACAATGGTTATTCACTTCATATGGTAAATTCAACATTCTAGACTCATTCTTGGCTTCATATCTCAGATTTGGGTTACCATTTGAATGTTATGCCACTTCATTCATGTGAATAGTATAAAATATACTAATTTTTTTTATAATTTATTTTGAGAAGACTGGGCCTCCGAATTGAACGTTGTCTTTGCACATAACAATCAAAATATATTAGGATATATTCCAAGGTCATAAAAGGGAAAAAACCGGTCCCAACATTACTCGTGTTATGTGTAAAATTTAGTTAAAAAAACAACCCCATTAACATATCTGACTAGAAATGATAAGGATTTAATCTGGACTGATCAATTTTAGGTGGGTTTTGAGTACCTGAAGGAGATAATAACAGTTTCCTTAGAAATTATGCTTAATGGAGAGGGTGTGTTATTTAAGGTGTTTATCAATGCATTCCTTCTAGATTTTTAATCCTCTTAATATAATAGAGGGAATTATCTATTTTGAGTCTAGGTAGTTATGTCCCCATGATTATAACTATTCCCCTAATGAGTTGGAGTTATATTTGGTTATTATTTCACTAAATAAATGATTCCCTAAACCTAATAATATAATTTTAAAATAACATAATGAAAATAATTCCATACAATAGATTCTTGAGAACCTTTATTTTTATAATTTTCGGTAACTATAAAGAAATACATATAATATAGAAACACCTATATATTCATGTAAAATATATTTTTCATTTTTTATTAGGAGAGAAAAAAAATATTCTTTACCATGTTTTCAACAAATCCTTTTAGTTATTCTCATATGTTGCCTTATTAGATCATACTACATATTATTTTAATTCATATAATTGGGAAATATAAACATATTAAAGTGGTTATATTAGATTCAAAGTAAGGGGAGACATAATAAATAAAAATGAAAGATCAGAGTTATGAATAATATGAGAATACAGGTAATATAATGATATATAATGAAATGATACCCCAAAAAATAAATAGATCATAATTATTGTTACCATAAATGTAAATAGTAAAGAAATATAAAAGATGAAACATTTTTCATAGAATGAGAAATAAAAAATTCATAAATAATGGGACATATAACATAAGGGATAATGTGACACAACCATAAAAATATGATTTCCAATATTTTTGAACTAGATACTCGCCTCACTACTGTCATGTAAAATTGATTGTAAATCTAAAAAACATTATAAACCTCATAGGTGAACATATATCCATGAGTAACTCTTCACACGTAATGTTTATTATAGATATACTCTTCATTACACTCACCTTTTATGAAAATGTTTCTCACTATTCTGTTAATATAACATTTTTATCCCATGAGTCATAAAACATTATTCATGGGATTGGAAGGATATATAGGTTATAACCATCTCATAATGCATTAATTTTTGTTCTAGATGATACAAATCATCACATAATAAAATAAACCATAAATGGGAAGTGGTATTCATATACTTTTTCAAATAGATTCAAACACTAAAAAGATATATAATTCCACTAATAATAATAGAATGATATAATCATAGAATGTAAATGGTTACCCAATGATGTTTGGTATGTATAAGGTATACAACATTAAATGAAGACAATATTTAATGTTATATTCATACAACAATGACTAATATTTTATAAATAAGAATTTTTTTAAAAAATTAATCTATTTATGAAATCTATTTGAGGACCCATTAATCAAATGAATAATAACTATTATATTAACAATTTAAATGTATTGGAATAAAAAAATAATATTATATAATGGAAATTGATAGGAATGAAGAAGTCTGTGATGGATCATTTATAAAAAATAATATAAAACTATAAAATACATAATGGGAAAGAACGAGAATGGTTTCAGAAAATATCCAAAGTGTAACAAATGGTACCTATAAGTTTTAATACACTGATGAAAAATAATCCATGCAAATGAATTTTTCTATTTTTCTATCGCAATAAATGATTATGAAAAAAATAGTTTGATACTGTGTATTCAATAAAAATATTAATGTATAAGTTTATGAGGGAATAAATAATTTATAAAAAATCATATGAGTAGAAATAGTTTTGGATATACAAATTAAATATGGGTAAAAAATAGAAATTTTCTTTAATATAATATTTATTTTATAGATATAAAATAAAATTATATACATATATTTAAGATTTAAATTTAGAAAATTTAATGAAAAAAATTAAAAAATTAAAATTATAAAAATAAAATCCATAAATAGATGCTTGAAGTGGTAATAATGTTTTCTATATGTAATTAAACAGACCCAAATTACACACAATAGTTCCCTCTAGACTTGATGGATAGATGGGTTTAAGGGCATTTCCCCATGTTTCATGGGATACTGATTGGCAGTGAGGGACAATGTGTGTATACGTAGAGACTATCCCCTCCTAACCAATGTATATCACATCAAATGTAAAAAGCATATAGATATAATAAATAGTTAAATATTTAGACAAATGAATAATAAACATGAAAAAAGTATATAAATGATGTATAAGAAATGTAATATAAAAATGATGATATTAATACTTGTACTGTGTATAATAAAATATCCAAAATATGTACATGGTAGTACAATGAAATACTAGTATCCCAAAAGACAAAAAGGACAATAGGTGATATCTAGTAATAACATCAAGAGCCTCAACATAATGATATGGTCCCTTTCTCTAATGTATTTATCAACAGCCTTTGGTAGTGATCATAACCCTATCAACATCGAAAACGATAATTTCTGTTTGGGTTCCCCAAGGATGGCCTACCTAGGGTGTCGAATATAATCCCTGTAGGAAACCAAAAAGGACCTAATAAATTTCATGATGTGATATAGAATAGGCTAGGAAGATAAGAAATAGGAATGAAATCAATAATTATAAGTAAAATTCCCAAGACACATCCCATTCCAGGCTAGTGGTGTTAACTAGCCTCGCAATACTCCCTCCAAAATAATTGTCAAGTCCTATGACCATGAAACTATAACAATAAAAGTAAACCGAATGACCTTGTCAAACATCCTTAATTATGATTCCACACAACATTTTCATATTCTTAGAGTGAATGAAAATCCCACCTCCATGACCTGTTATCATAATTAATAGACCACACAGGGGGATGATCCATGGGGTCAAGTACCAAGGAATCTCCATGCAAACCATGAGCATAAAAATGGGAAATCGATATGGGAATTCGTTGGATTCATAAGAACGTGTAACACCAAAAAATACACTAAATATCTAGGTAAGTGATATAAAAGGTGTAATATGGACCAAGGCATCCTACAATGTCAATAACTAAGGAAAAAAATCGACCGATGTTGTTCATCAACTCATTCAGGATCCATACTGAGATCTCCATATAACACACAAAAATATTCCATCCATTCATACCATATCCCATCATTAAACATGATTATATCCATTGATGAGACCCATTCACATTCCACTTTGTCAGATGTGTATTCCCATCCATTTTCCACAATTTACTAACTATCATTTATAAAATTTAAAATCCCTTAATTATTTTACAATTTTATTTAATCAATTCCACATAATCCATTTAATAAATCAAACATGGAATATCAACATGGCCTAATTAAATTCATAAAAACATATCCTAGAGAAGCTATTCGAGTTCCACATGATTCCAATTTACAACTAAACAACAAGATTTGGAATCATCTGATATCTAATTCCTTCAACTCATCTCAGTTCATTTATTTAAGATATTTCCCTAAGAATTCTACCTTCATCTCACCCCAATGTTTTTCAATATAGAATAAACATGGTTTTTCCTATATGTAAACCCCATTATTGAAAATGGCTCATAAAAATTCTATAAATGAATCATTAAAAAGGGCATCCCTAGAAGGTATGATTTCATCTATTTTAATTAACTTAGTAATTCCATGGGACAGACTAGAAAGTCAGATGAGCAACATATTGTTATATATCATTATAAATCCCCAAAACATTAATGAAATGTAAAGAACACAATTATGTTTTTAGTAGTGGAGTAATATTTCATTATCAGGTCTTGATTACATATTGGATGGGAAAAAACATAATGATGAACAAAGAACTAGAAATTATGAAATATGTTCCTAAATCGAAATAGCACAATTGATAGCTAAATGAATAAATATTGAATATAAAGTATTATATATCTTGCTGATGTGGATATAATAAGTTATAATATGTTCAAGTTAGAGATTAGATGATGGATATTCATTAAAGAATATGTTACTATCCCTTGAGATCTTCTCAAACACACCCTTACATTGCATATGATTTAATTTAAAATTATACTTTATAATGAATTTTTAATATAATTAAAAATTATAAAATTCAAAAAAAATAGGGGCTACATGGTATGTGTGTAGGGTTTGGGAAACCGTGTTCCTACCATGAAAGGTTCTTATAGTTCAAAGGGGAACTCGCATAGTTTACCTACATAGTTTACATCCCCTATTCAAAGAGAATGAAGAGCCTCCATCATGTAATGAAAATACTATTGATCTAAGAAAGGAGACGTGTGGTCCATTCCAATCAGTTTTATTCAAAAATGTGGTCATTACCACCCCTTTTTAAATACTCACATGGTTTAGTCAAACCATATGTCTTACCCTGAGTAGTTTTCACGAACCATGTGCCTAGATTAAAACACCCCAAAAACTCCATACATGCTCCAAATTGGACCTGGACTCCTTCAAAAGATCCATGATAATGTTGAGCACTCAAACATGGTAACATTTACTAATTTAAATTAAATAAAAAATGATGTGTACATCATAATAAATTATTTATTCCTAAAATATCCCCCTTATATAAATTCATCCCCAAATAGGTCTCTATAGAGTGTTCATGATTCATCTATGAAAACTTTAACCACTCATCATGTACGCCAACCTCCCACGTAAATGTCAAATCATGTAAAGAAAGGATATACCATAATAACTATAACATATTAACTAATAGATCCCATAGAACCTTCATTATTCAATCATTAATATGAATAAGAAACTCCTCAATGTAATAATATACTAGTTATTCAACCTCATCGGGAAAAAATGTGTGAGACGAGTATGAATGATAGAGGAGAAACTGGTGTATATAGATGATGTCCTTCATTGATTGGTACCTCAATGGCTATATCAACTGATAGGATACCAACAAAAGTCTCTTCAATAACATGAATAACGTGACATATCATGGAGAAATCTTACCATGCCTCATGGTTCTCTAGTGTCCCAACCACGATGAAATAGAAATAAAAACTCGGTCACTAAAAATATAACTCTATAGGCCTTATATAGTGATCGACATATGATTTTCTTCAAGACTTTATAATAGATATTAATTTTAGAATTAGTTGGACATGTTCAGATGTATCCTGGATGAGGCACAATCCTAATAAATCTGCTTAAACTACCTCTATCCAGCACAAGACACATCAGTGTGACATACCGTATAATTACATATAAGGTCCCTTATGTAATGTTCCTTGATAACAATTATTTTAAAATATCTAATGTGGTTATATTCTTCTCCAAAGATCCCCCAAAATATAGGACACATGCTATTATCATGTCCTTTGGTACCTGTATTGTATTATTTGATTGGCCCTCATTCTTTGGTTGGTATGTTTTTTTCATAATCCAATTTTGACTTAGATACCTATAAAAACTATTATATAAACCATATGTAAATAATTGGTCCCAATCAAAAATGATTGTGTGTAGGTCCATGTGAATTAATATTATCCCATTAATGTATATCCCTCATAACACATCAACATTAATGGTATCATTGATAAGTAAGAAATGAGAAATATTTATTATAATTTCAACAAAAACTCACTCAACATCATTACCTCGAGAATACCATTGTAAACTGGTCTTGAAATCCTTCACGGCCTTCCACAATTTCCACTCTGGAAAGTGTAACTATTGTAAAATCCCAATAGTTCATTGATGTTTCACTTACACCAACATATAGGTGGAAGAACTCATAACATAACCACTACATTCCTTTTTATACCCAGCCACAAATACTAACAACGCGCTTCACAATACATATTGGTGACTCTGAGATGAACTTCCCATACAGAGGAAAGATAATCACACGTCATGTCCTCACATATGTCTCTTGGAATGAAAAAATTTCATTGGAAACACATGATATCATCCTCACCTATGGTCAAACCAAGAGGTGTATCCTCAGTTGATACACTCTCCCATCTGAATAGACCCTCTAAATCTAAAAAACATCCCTATTCACACTCAATCCAACATGGTAGAGGTTACAATTATGGATTTATTATAATAGAATCAATTATATTTATATACCTACAAGTTTATCTCAACAAAAAATTCAATATGCTTCCACTCACTACTGGCCTAATACATTGCATGTATCTGAGTTCTCTTACTTAATGCATCAACATCATCATTTATTTTACCATGAATATAGGAAAAATAAATTATAAAATATTGATGGTACACCACCCACCTTCACTACCTCATATTTTTTTCATGATGTATAAATATGTACCTTAGGATATTTAGGTCCCTGAATAGCACAATACTATCTCCCCGTGTGTAAAAGATCAAGCATTATAAAATATGAATGTATTCAACTAGCTCAACATCATACATTATTGAATTCATCTCCAGTGGACTCAGGTGTTGAGACTGATATGGCATGAATCTATATCCATACATCAACACCTCTAAAATTTCGACACCTTAGGCAACAAAAGACACAATATAACTATTTCATTGTTTTAGTAGTATGGGGATGTGTGTTTATGTAAACCTCTATTTATATCCAAAAAATTTATCGCAAGAATCATAACAATGAAAAATAAATCCCTCATTTTCCATGACCTTAAATTTCATTGACAAGAGGAGACATCATTTATAAAATTCATGCAGTTACTCACTACTTATATGAAACTCCATATAAGAGAAATGTTCTCGGGATGATCCTATAAAACAAAATCTCTTAATATCTTTGGGTCCATTGATACACTTTTCTATGATATGATGTGATCTAGGAAATGAAACTGATCCATCCAAAATTTACACATTCTGAGATTAGAATATGACTAATGTTATCTTTGTGTATTCTAAATGATCTATTGGTATTTGAAATTTTCATGTTCATTGTTAGAATAAACCAGGATATTATCCATTAAATCTACCATAAAATAAGTATAGAAATGATGGCACACACAGTTCATCAATTCCATTAAAACCATTGGACTCTTTTTATGACCGAGAAATAGAAACAAATAATCATATAAACTATATATGATATGAAAGGTTGTATGAGGTATGCTTGTTAATTGAAAACATACACAATGATATCATGACATCAAATCGAAATTTGACAGTACTTCGGCTCCTTGAAGCTGATCAGACAAGGAATCTACCTGTGAAAAGGTATATCAGTTGTTAACTTTTAGTTTGTTCTATATATAATAATCCATCCATAGACAAATGGGGCCATCCGATATTTTCACAAAATTTAATTTTTAACCCCATAGAGAGGTACTATTTTGAATACAAACCTTCACATCCAAATACACTTAATTCCTCTTGAGCTCCTTAAACTCTATCATAGAAATATAGTAAGGAGGAATAGATTTTAGTGTAGCTCATTTAACTATCTCGACAGAGAATTCCACCTCTATCTTATGAGGTAGTCAAGAATATTTTAAAATGGAGAAACCCCTAATGAAATAATCCAATGGATAAAATTATACCAGACATAGTCCCTAATCATCTATATAAAAATATGAAATATTTGCTATCATCATGTAATTCCCTTGCTGTTCTGGTGCATCTCATCTTTCCTAGTCATCCCATTCACCGTTATATGTAAAAAAACACCCTATGGTGATGTTAAATTCACCATATAGTGATATAGGTAATCATAAATTGATAAAAAAAATGTAGTCCTTCATAAGTCATACATCAAACTTTTTCATATAGAGGTCATAGTTTTCCCATATGAATTGACACCCACAAACCTTAAAGGATCACTCCAAAAATTGGTTCAAATTCAATGTTTTATTACCCAATGGCAAGTCTAGATCCAAAACACCATTCAAAGTCAAGAAAAATAGGCTCAAGGGTTTTCTCCATAGTTGAAGATATTCAACATTGAGTTACCCCTATATAAAAACGACAAGAGGAAATTTTAGACTCTAATAGGATATCTCTTCTTTCCAAATATGTTATAGAACAACTCTCCTTAGGATTATTCTATAGAGAATAAAATTGGCCTACACCACAACCCGAGGATACAACCTCACTATCTAGAGTAGGGATATTATCTTGTCTCGATGTAAATTGTGTCTGGAAACATATACCATGACCACAATAACCTCAATATCATCATCCATATCTACTCCACACCACACCTAACATGATGTATAAGAAAAAACTCTAAACATGTTTTCGGGGATTACCCCTACCACTCAATGCTATAGGAATGGTCCTACAAAATTGATGTACATGTCCAATCATTGTGTATGCTCGGCAGTGGACTGGGACCTGATTTCCCTTATACATTCAGTGGACTCACCAGCCACACATATATAAAAACATTGAGATACCATTAATCTTTACATGACAGGTTCTCATGTCATGGGATGCTTCAATATGGACCTTCCTATTTGATTAATTTGTACCCCTAGGTCATGAATATTTACTGCATAGCTCTACACCCCCAGTATCCCTCTTGTTCTACTATGTAATTAAAATAGGATTAAAAATATTAGTGATAAAGATCAATCTAATCATTCTGAACTAATATCTAATAGCAGACCAAATACATTTCTCAATGTGTCTCTCTCTATATATCTCATCGGTATGGTACATCAATTAAAAATGCTGCAACTCTGTAAATCATTATGAGTACTCCATAAATGTCATCGCACCATGCCCCAAAATCATAAAGACAATTACACTCTCATCTTCTATATTCATAGGGTAATAGTTGTCAAATTAGTGGGTCATAAAATTAGTCCAAAGCATATCTCATATCCCATCATACTGGTTTAGTGCATCCCAATAGAGATTTATTTTTCCACAGAGCATATATGTGTCAATCCTGACCCTCCTCTCCGGAGCTATATCAATATGACTGATTATTTCTAGAATCGTCTGAAGCCACCCCTCAATATCCTATGGAATTCCATCCCTAAAAAACATGTGAAGAAGATGCTCTAGGAAAACCCTTGTAAAATCATCCATATAAAAGGCATTATGTGGTGCTCCATAGAATATCTACATTTAGAAACAGAAACCCTTCCCAAATAATTGTTTAGGTACTCTTTCTGTAATAGTTGCATGGGTTGTTGCTATCACTATTGGAGGACCCATCAGTATCACATGACAATATCTTCTGGAGTGTGGTTGTCTCCTCCCTCCAAGCATAAAACTTGTGTTTTTTGTGGTCGAATGCCTATGCAAGGCCAGAAACACACCTCCGAAACTAATGAGTTCAATGTTCATAGCCGAAAAGTATAGGGAATGTAAAATACCTTCTAAAACCTTTTCATACCCAACAAACTACTCCTAAATCATGGATCATATCTAAATGATTCCCAACACAAATAGAAACACATTCCCTTACCCACTAAAAATATTATCCTAGTTCATGTCTCTATTGTTCATTACATGTTTCCAATTTTATTTCATTATAATTTACATTAATTTTCTATCTCATTTTAAAAATTTTAATTATCCAAAGGGTTTAGCTAATGGTATACCAATTTCACATCCATGAGGTCCCATACAACCCTTTGAACCCAAAATTTGTTTCCCAATAAATCAATGCATACTGAATTTTTAGTAAAAATGTATTTTTAATGGTGAGTTATTTTCTAGTTCCATAAGGGCCCATAAAAATTATGAAATAATGGTTGGTTCCACTTTTCTATTAACTCTACCAAATCCCTAAAAATAGTATATATAGATATCACAACACCTTTAACAACATCACTCAATGCATAATTCATCCAAAATGATATAGCATAATTCCTGATTTGTGATTTCTAAAAAGATATTATTTAATGCATGAGAAGAAATAACCTCATCTCATCAGGGTTTCAATAGATATAAACACACAATTGTATCAATAGTAAACAAATATATCATGTTCTTCGGTAAACGTTGAAATCAAATAAATATTAATAGTCAAAATCCTGAAAAAAAATATTAATTTTAGGCAAATTAGAATTTCTTTTTATGTGAGGTAGATACTCATATGATTAGCATATTACCGTATTCCATTTCTATTTTAACCCTATATGTTGTATCCAAAACAAAATTCAACTAGAAAAGACTGATCTAATAAATATTTGTAATGTATTAAACCAAGATTCCACTCAACAATGTCATGATCATGGTTTGATATATGTCATTATGTGAATCTCCCCAAACTCCATAGGCAGCCGATATGTAGCGAGGGACAAGGTGTGTCAATGGGGAGACACTTAGATCATTTGTAGAGTATATCACAATGGATTTCAACAACATATAGATTATGTATGTGGTTAAATTAGGAGGCAATTGAATAAAAAATTTATAAGAAATATATAACAAATCCATAAGTAATCTCATATATAGATGAAGATAATGATATATTTCATGTTTCTATGAAAATAGCCAATAAAAGGACATGGATGTACAATTAAAAATAAGTATCCAAATATAATAAAATAAAAAATGTTTCTCTTTCCAAATAGCATAATTAGAATCTTCTTATTCCCATGCTAATATACTCCTAAACAGAGATTGATAGCATGTCTTATGGTGCTTGGACCTATAAACACCTGTAATGGCCTAATATATTTGGGATCCCCATGGGAGGCCTAAACTGTGTGTGAGATAACATCCAAGTATGAATCCACCCAATATATATTTAATTACATGATGTGTTATATAACAACCTAATAAGGCAATCATTAAGTTTATATGAAATATAGAAATGGAAGACACCCATGGAACATACAATACCATGCTAGGGGTGCTAAATAGACTCTCCAAGCTCCCTGTAAACATGTGTCAGATATTGTGTCTAGGTATCTATTACAACACAAGAAAACCACATGACCTCTATATACGTCCATACTTATCATTAAACAACGAACATTCCACATATTTGGATTGAATAACATTCCCACATCCATGCCTTTTTTTCAATGTATTATTCCAAAAAATGGCCAAATCCATGGTCTCTAAAGCTATGAAATTCTTATCTGGTCCTAGGAGAATCCTAAAGGAAAACTCTCTATAGGAACTTGTTAGAGACCTAGAAGCATGGCAGACCAGACAAGTCATATGTGCCACCATGAAATCCATTTCCAAGGGGTAGAAAGGCATGTGAATCCTATGGGGTAATCATCCAAGAAACATAATCAACCGTTGAAATCCAGAATCTAATTTATGATCCATGTAAATAAATCCATGGAATCCATAAAACACCTATCCAAACATAACTTTTTCATTAATTACACATGAGTATACCCACTCATGAAATCAATGAATATTATTCCATGTCACATATATAAACCAACATATTCATCACAATTTAAAATCAAACCTATCATATCAGTATACACACCCATTTATAAAAAATATTAACAAAGAAAGTTACATGGTTGTACCACCCATTTATCACCATTTAAAAATAATCATTTAAGAAATTTAATATCACTCAATTAGTTTACCAACTCATTTAATCAATTACATTTATGAAATTAAGTCATAGAAAATGACATATTAATATGGAATAATGAAATGATGGGAAGAATATCACAATCATTCTATTCAAGTTCTGTTTGAACATTTTTTCCATGCATCAATATTCTATGGAGGCATCCCATATCCTATTTTTAACTAATTTCTATTCATTTATCTATGAGCATACTATATGATGGAAATCATCAACTCAGCACATTAGTGGATAAATATGTGATAAATAAGACAATTCCAATTGGTAAAACCCATGGGTGACCATGGATTATCCATTATCTACCAAAATATCATAACAGACCCCAATGCCAATTTAAATTATTCTGATTAAATATTTTTTAATAAACTAAAAAAACATGGGATTTTTACATAATGTCAGGTGGGTGGTATAACAATGGATAGCTTTATAAAGAACCAAAAATTGAAAGAAATATATAGACTAACAACGTTAGCTCTATAGTGGATTTCTTTTCCAATATCAGGTATTAATTCCACTCTATTTAGAATAAATTCATATAGTTGACGAAGAATGAAAAATAAGGTCACCGGATCCTAAATCCAAGTTCTACAATATTTAGCTAGAAGAATCGAGAAAAACTAAAAATGAATTTAGATCATACCGATGTGGATCTGTTGAGAAAAACATCACTTGTATACACCAAATTCAGGGTTCGTCTCCATTTATAGATTCTCCAACCCTTACTTGTTGGTCGTTGGATTGAACCAAAAATTAAGTTTTAAAAAGAATTTCGAATTAAATTAAAAATTATAAAATTCTAAAAAGCATGAGTGTTGAACCGTTTAAGTGTACATATTGGAAAACCATTATCTTAAAATTCACAATTACAGTTGGAAAATGTGGATCCCAAATGGTTTAACCGTATAGTCTTCAAAATCTGAGCAAACAGTATGAAGAACCCCTATCATGTTCTACACGAACCAACTCCAAAACCTCATGCCCATCTTCCCATTCCTCAAAATTTGGCCAAATTGGGTTGCTAGTACCACTGCTCAGTCTATCCTCACATTTCTTAATTAAACAATGCATCTATCCCCGCACAATTATTGCAAATCATGTGCTTGGCCTAGAACACCCCAAAAACTAGTTTTAGGCTCTGAAAATCCATAATCAGCACACAAAAAAATGTAATTTGGGAAATCAGATGATGAAACATTTATGAAAACAAATTATAAAATAAGGGATCTATACCCTGTACGATTACCCAAGTTCTTATAGTAATATAGTTTTAGAGACAAATATAACAACTTTTATAATGAATGGTAATGAACATATTTAATACATTTATACTACCATTAATGAAAAGCCACATTTTATAAATTTTAAAAGACATTATCATTTTATAATTATTTTATTTTTCATATGTTTAATATAAAATACCATATAATGAAATATTGGTGACATTGAACCTGATAAATGATAAATAATATTAAATATAAAAGATTATAACTCCAATAAAGGGGATTGATTTATCAATGTCCAATATAGAAATCATACCCCTTGATGAAGGAAATATTTGAAAAGGGTTTTACGTGGAAAATTATTTGACAATGAGATAAAACCATATAATAAAATAAATGGGTACAATGTTTTGATTTTATAAGAAATACTTTCAACAAACTAGTTATCTGTCACTGAATGAATATTGACTTATAGAAATACTCTTACAACTAGTGTAACACTAGAGACAAAACACATTTTAAGATAATAAAATAAGTTTTATTTTTATTTTTATGATTTATAAGTAAATATTATATATAAACTTAATGATATTGTAAATAATTTTTACAATATAAAATGGAATCATTTTTTATAATACGAAACATGTCTCAAAGAATTAAAATTGAATCCATAAAATTATTATGGATTGATTGACACATATAAAAAAACATTGTATGAATGGGTTTGTAATTAGACATAAAAATAAATTATTAAAAAATAAATCTAGATTTTATATCTATAATATTATGCATATAGACCAGATAAATGATATTAGGATAATAATACAAACATTGTCCCAAAGAGAGGAATATGTGAAAAAGACACTTATCTCAATCCTTATTTATTCTATACATAATTCAAACATCCATTATCATTTAATTATGTTTATTAAATAATGTAAAAATAAACATAATCATAATAATAAGAATTTTAAATCTTCTTTTACAAAAAAAAATTATATAGATGGATATTTGCTTGTTTTCAAAAATTTTTAAGATTACTTGTATTCCATCATTATCACTTTATTCTATAATAAAAATTTTCATGCCAGTGTCTATTATTTTTAAAAATTATATTACTATTTTTTATTATAAGTTAATATATTAGTTTTTCCATTATTGTTTATTATTATAATACATCATTTCATTTTAGTTTTTATTATCATCCATGAAGATGAAATGGGTGATGATCATGTTGCAATGTTTCTTGATGAACAAAAGGTGTTTTATTAATTACATAGTTAAATTTTAATAAAAATAAAAAATACATATCTATTTATATAATATAATACAATTAAATAGATTCTCATTGGAGTCCATGAAATATATATATATATATATATAATATTGTTTATGTATATTGTTTAGTAGACCAAAACACGAAACTCCCATGGTTAATGGATGATTATGAGATGGGTTGGTTGTTTAATAATTTTAATAGAATAATATTGACCTAATTTATTTTTTTTTGTTTGATAGAAAATACTTTTTAATCTCATAAATATAGGATAATTTATATAAAATCAATTTTTTGAAAAAACAGATAATTTTCCTCTTACTTCCTTCATTTTAAATGATTTAATTAACGATAATATTTTGATGATCATATCAATAATATGATATAAATTTTTTACTACCACATCCTTAATGATTTTATGAAATTCATATTTATCCATTAACCCCTTCTTAATTACCATCTCTGTATGGTGGTGATTAAAAATATGAAAATAAATTTCCCAATAGTGATGGTTGTACATAGATACAAATGGTTATAAATTACATTTTCTATTGAATGAGAGAAATGAGTAATATTTCTTATTATTTTAGAGTTACTAAAATTATATAATAATCATAATTATTTGTTAAATTCTAAATTTAACAATCCTTCAATTTGGATGATGTATAATAAAACATGTAATGTCATGGGTAATGTACTATGAACAACACACAATTGAGGCATTTTTTTTATAAATTGAAACTGAGGGAGGTTAATAACATTAAATTATAATAATTGTTGTGATGATATGACATTATGATGGTTTATTTAATGATTTGGATGATTATATGAACATGAAGAATCGTAAAATTAAAGGAGTGGTAATAATGTTTTACCTCACTTTATGTATTATCTCAATTACAAAGGGAGATACGCCTTTACAAGATGATATTTTGAGAAGAAAAAACCCAATAAATGCATCAGGGAATATATTTGAAAATATTGGAAAGATATAGGTCAAAAATAAATAATTTATTCTGAGTTGTAAGTGATAATAGTAGTGAGCCTTTTAAAAGTGAAAATGATTGAGATTTTTATATATATATAAATTTATTAAATAATGGGAAGTCAATATAAAAGAACGTGTCTTTAATTTTGATAAATATTGTATAAGATACCCTAACATTATCATAATGTTTTCAACCACACATTTATGCTCATTTATTAGACATTTTTGAGGGTTTTACCTTTAGATTAATATTTTCATGATTTTATCATATACCATATGAACAATATTTCAAAAATGTTTCTTATTTATTATAATGACAACTAATATAGTCCAAAATATATATTTTGGAACCACTAATTATACAATGGAAATCAATTTCATCTAATTAAATTTATAAATATGATAATAATTTGAATCAGAAAAATAATTATATTGTTTTAATATATTTTTTTCGAAATCATTACTTATGTTCTAAAATATCAAGTGTGGGTTTTTAATTAAAACTAAAACTATTCCCATTGAAAATTAATTTTTAAAAAAAATTATAAAATGGTTTCTTAAATTGAAATTATTTCTTATGTAGTAATACGTCCAAAATGTGAAAGTATTTATGAAAACAATAATTTTGTAATAATAACCTAAAAATAAATGATTATATATGAAAATAATAACCCACAAATAATATTTACATATTTTTTTAAATAAATAATAACTTTTCATAATGTTCAATTATTATTTTATTTATATTTTTTAGGAAGGAGTATAATATATTAAGAAACAATTGTTGAAAATAACTTCTTATTCATCAAGTGTATATAATCCTCTTACCAATAAATTTATATATATATTAATATTGATTTTTTTAATATATCAATATTTTATTTTATAATTAACTTTAAAATGACATCAATATAATTAAATTTTTTAATATATTATACACTTTTTAATTGGCTGTGAAATTAAGTCCATTAAAAATATCAGTCAATGAGAATTATAATGTACAATTATTTTAAATTATTTTTATAATTTTATATTATAATAATATTATTATTTATTGATTATTTATATGGTTTTTTCTATTTGAGAATAGTTTTGATAGTTCAGTTTCTCTTGTCGGAAAATATATTTAATATTATATCAATTTACAACATCTAGAATTGAGGGTTTCCACAAAATCTACATTAATATTACATAATTAGGATGAATTGTATGGTTTCCCTGAATAATAGGATACTAAAATATAATTTCACTTCATGGGATTTGATTTAACTCTAATAGCGGTGGATGATATTTTTTCATTTTTTGATATCATAAATTTAAGGAAATGGGAAATTATTAACTAATACAATGATTCAAAATTCATTAGGTTATGTATTTTGAGAGTCTATAGTGTATTGGATAGAGCTGGAGGAGTATGAATTGATGTATATTTATATGTAATGTGAAGATAATAGAGTTATTGTTTATCAGATGATAGTAGGGTCATAATTGATATAGTAGGTGGAGTAGCCTCAGTGGGGAGACTCAAAGGCTATGGTGATGTGAGATTTTTTTGTCGTGGATTTTTCAAGAATATTTTTTAGAGGATGAACAGACACAATTATTGTTTCAAAGGGACATAAATGTTCTACTTGTGATTTGTGACACTATTCTCCATGAGATTCATAGATTACCTTTAGTGGTACATCCCTATGTTTCTAATTTGTACTATTACATGAGGTGATAATTGGGGTATCCTAGAATAAAAAGTGAGGATACTTAGTTCATGGTGTGATACATAACATCTCATTATGTGAAAGTCATGAACTATGTTTATTGATGGTTTTCATATCCCTTGGATGTCCCATATTGGAAATATTATGATGTTTAAATGTATTTCATCACTGGGTAACCTCAGGATTGGGGATGATATGGTATTGTTTTGGATATAATGGGTCGATTTATCAGGTTAGCTATATGTCTTATAATCTGTGATTATGGTGTCATTGTTGAATTGGAATTCTAGTATGTGGATAATGTGGTTTGGATTCATGGGGTACCAAGGAACATCATTTATTAACAAGATCTTTATTTTATCTCGTCATTATGGAGAGGATTGCAACATGAGATTTTGACCTTGTTCCGCATAATTACTAAATTCCATTTTCATACATATGAATATATATGAATTACCATCTTGATTTTGAAGGATATATTATTATCACACATCATGTATTTTTTATGACATTAGTTAAAGGTCTTACCTCTAGTTGATTTCACATATAAGAAAAATGGCCAATTATTTGATGGAATGGCTCTATTTGATTGATTGTTTGAGAGGTTATCCCATTAATGGTTGTACTATATTAAGGTTATATTTTCATTAGTTCATTCTCTACATATATATATATATGATGATTGAAAGAAGGGGATGAATTGATGAATCACTACCATGGTTAATGAATTGTTGGGGAATGAATACTTGTATTAGTGTAATTTGGTGTGTGAGACATGTTAGTTTTCCCAAAACCTGATGTATGATTGATTTTTTCATTTTATTTACATATTATAAGAGTGTAATAAATGGATTAGTATGTATTTTAGATATATTCTTTTTCCCCCACATTTGGTGTTTTTTATGGATACATGCAATTTAAGAAGGTAAATTATCTTCCCAATAAAGAAACACTATCTTTATAAAACATATTAAAACCATGTGTGTCAGTCAGTACCACCCAAAGAGATCAATATATTCCCATTTAGGTTGGTTTCCATCGATTTTTGTGCTTAATGATGTGTGTGATGAATTTTTTTGTTTCTATATTTGTTCAATTTTTATGATTTGTGTCCTTATTTTAGCTGTAATGAGATCCCAAATAAGTATATCATAGTGTAGTTATTTCTTTCCACCTCTTATTATACTATTTTTGTATTGGATTTAATATAGGATGAAAATAATTATTTTAGAGGTTTCAAATGTAATGATATATACTTATAAACATGTTTTATTTTTCAAATACAGTGATTGTGGTTATTATTTGAATTTTGTGGGGTTTTAGTTGTGGATAGTACTATTACTATTGAAATTATTTATGGAGAGGGAATTTATGATGAATATTTTTATGCTTCCCTATAAAGGGGGTGTTTACATTGTGGAAGGATGGGTTGTAGTTTAGAGTATTCATAAATTTGGTTTATGTAGTTTTTTATATATCATCATTGACATGGCAAGTATTATAGACTATTGATTGAATCTATAGAGGAACGATTATATTAGCTCAGTTTATTTCAAGGTAACTATATTAAATATATGGGAAGTTGGGATGGCCTCCTTGTAAGCAATTGAATTCTATTAAATGGTGGTTCTCATTGTGAATTATTTCTTCTCTAAAATAATAGGATCAACGGTGTAGATCTCACTAAGATTAGAATATAAAATTTTGACACTATTTATATTGTGTGGTCACTTCATTTATATTGTATCCTTTTACTATTCGAACACCCATGTGCTATAGTGATGGGTGTTACCACATGGACTTCTAATTTTTAGTTTTCCTACAAATAACATCAATGTTTTGAATCACATACACCTTAATAATTTTACCTCAATTAATTTTTTTGTACTAAATTTATATTAGGATACCTTCCAGCATCTCATTGTGGGATTTTAATTGTTACACAGAAATATAAATAATCGTTAGTTTTATATCTGTTTCTTCCATCCTCCCTCGTTTCATTCTTTGTTCTTCATTCCATGAACTATGTGGTTTAATATACGTACTTTTTGGGAAGAGTTATAGGGTGTGAATGATATAGATTCTCTGGTCTAGGATGATTATTGGTGTTTCAAATAATTGAGGATATTTATGATAATATAACAATATTCATCTGTTTGATGTATTTTTTGAAAACATTTGTTATATAGGAGATCCTCAATATCTATTTCTATATGTTCATCTATAAATATTACATCTTCTTTATTTTATTGGATCTGTATTATGATCCATAATATGATGATTATTAATATTCCTTAATCTTAATTTAATGGGAAACAATGTATTTAGATGTATTTACTACATTTGATGTAATTGATAATGGAGTTATATTTTCATATTGATGTTAAATAAAATCATGCCCATTGGACACCAAATCTATGATTTATCTTATCTTATTGAGTTCCCCTAATTATTTTGATTATTTTAAGCCACTCTAAATAATATTTTATATACATAAGCGTGTATAATATAATTGATTCCAATGGAAAACAAGTTTTTTTTGAAATACCCATGTATGATAGTCATATAATGTGATTATATCCCTTTTTGATAAATATGATCTTTGTTATTTTAGAAGTTATAATTTTTTATTATTTGTATTTATACATAATTTGAATATGTTATTATAATGGGAATCATATTGGGTATTTCACGATGATGGTCAATAAAAGATTGAGTGTGGAGGATTTTGAGATGTGAAGTGATGGTTGGTTAGGCTGGAAAAATATATGGGTAAATGTTATGGTGTTTGATTTTGGGTTTTGATTTTCATTGGATGGGTTATGATAATGTATTGGAATATGTTGTGTTATAACAATGGTGGTTGTTAGATGGGTGATCTACTTTTGGGGTGGTTGTTGAATGCATATAAGTTATAAATTAAGAAATTTTCTTCTAAAATTTATTTAAGGTATGTAGATTTAATAAATTGGAAGATAAATTAAATGGGTTCATAAATCAATAAATATGTAATGTTTTTTATTATGATCTAATTGAATTAATAAATTGAAGAAAATTTAGATTTATTATTCAAGGTAATGTAATAAAATATAATTTAAAGAAGGACATTGTCTACAACTGTATAATTGTTATGTGGTGAGGTTATTTTATAGGTGTAGTTCATGTGTAATATGACCTGAGGTGTTTTATAGGTGTTACAAAGTATTTTAGTGTAGTGGATTTTAACCTATAATTTCGTTGTTATGTTCATTTGACCGAAAATTAATTTTATTTTTATTTTAATGAAAAAATTTTCCATATTCGATAACCTTACCTACACATAAATATTTTTGGGATCATGTGTTTTCTCCATCATATATAATGGAGTTGATTTATATTGTAGTGTACCCACTCATCCCCACATTGTCATCATCAAAAGTGATATTAGGATGCTGTTGGAGATCCTGAAGAGATATTTGGATCGTGTTGGAGAATTTTTGGTGATGTGGATGTGGATGTGATATGGGGTGGCTTCTTGTGTGGAAAGAAGAGTACATAAATGTATCTATCTTCATGTTAATGACACCATACATCTATGTTTATCAAATATGTAGTGAAATTATAATTATTGATTCTATTACCAAATGATAGACACTATGGTAGGTTGAGATATGTAGGGATTCATCTATTTCAATGTCATATGTGTATGGATATGTAATGAGATATGTATGGAAGTAATGGTAGAATATTTCATATGAATTCATTGTGTGAGAGTGAAAAGTACGTTAGGAACTGGTTGTGGGGAACCCATGACTTTTTTTTCTTTTGACAACGTTTTAAAAAATTGGATGTGTTATTCCATGATCATTCCATAATGTGGTAAATATTTCATAGTTGACTTGTTTATGTTCATGATTGGTTCTTCTATTTACTAAATGGTGCACTACTATTCCCTTTTCACTTGTATATGAGGGACCATGGGTTTGACATTACTGATAATATGTATTATTCTCACCACAGACACATATATATTAACTACTATAATAGGTTTCGTGAAGGGCTTATGGGATTGAGATTAGTGATATGATCTTATATTTTTCTTCTTCTATGTAGTCACTTCTAGAAGAGTTTTCATTTGGGTATTTATATAGGGATGATTATTTTTATTTCTATTGTCATCCATGAATTATGGGATAGTTTTTCTGTAGTTTAATATTATTTGAATGTTTTTTCATGGTTTTTTATTTATTCTACCTCTTTACCATATATTATTATTGAGGGTAATGTATTTTATTTGTGAAATTGATATAGTCTCATTTCTAGTTTCCAAATTGGGGGCTTCTAATGGAGGGTCTCGATGCCCATTATATGTCTTCTAGTATTACTATCCTTGTATGTGTACCTTTGGTGGGATAGGGTTATTAATAAGTTAAACTGAACCAAATATACATTCAATTATTTGGGAACCAGAGAAAAATGAAATTTACTTCAATACACTATATTATATCATCATTAACAAATACATCCAAAGATAGTATAATCCGTACTGTATTTTCAATAAATATTGTACCACCTTCTCATATTTTTTTTATTTAGAATATATTTTCTTTGATTTTTTTTTTATATTAAATTCATAAAATATATATTATTTTAAATGTTTTTTTACATTCATAAAAAATATCTAGTGCCAATATCATTGTGCATTTTTGTATTTATATTTTTTTATAATTCTATCAGAAATTCATTATTTGATTTAGATAATGTTTTTTATTTCCAAGCTTATTACATAATGTACCAGGTTCATCAATTTATTGAGTTCAATTTTCCTATCTAATTGGAAAGCCTTTTATTGGTGAGTGTGTGTATGATATTATGTATATAATTTTATAGAATCAATAAAATATATTTCATAATGAAATACAAGTCTTTATTCATGTATCACATATAATAATCTAGTTACACAATGATATAAAAATTCCCTTTAATTCTAATATTATATGAAATCAGGGCTTGATATCTCAGAAAATGACATTTTATATTAAAATGTTATATATAATATAATGTGATGATCTACATTCTTTGGAAAACTCCAATTCTCTTCATGATCAACCTCAAACATAATGAGGATGTGAATTAAAGGCCAATTACTTTAATATAGAGTATTAATCTCTGTCACATCTAGTTTAATATTGGAATAAATTTTCCAAAAAGACGATGGTTGATTTCATTCGAGGAAAATATAGAGTTAATAATAGAGGAAATACCCTTATAAACATAATCTTTTGGGAAGGGTGGTGGTGGTAAAATTGGATAAATATTGATTCATTAATAATAGTGAAACTCAAAAATTATATGATCTTGGTATATTATGGTGATTTTTATCTCATTACATTAAATGATTTAAATTTATTTATATATTTACCATTATTTTTTTATATGTTATCATGGATTCTATTTTTTTTTTCCCATGAAAATTGGGGATGACTACAATCGAATTTGTGATAATAAAATCTTTTACATTTGATTTTATATTCTATAATTGTTTCTTACAACAAGAATTAATGATCAACATTAATAATTTTTTTATTTTACCGTGGAATTATCATTATAATTTAATGAATATATTTCTTTAAAAAGAAATCACTTATGGAACAATAGTTTTATTTGTTCCAATAAATTTAGAAATATGATAACCATAGAAAATCACTACTGCAGTTATATATCATCTTAAATTTCTTTTGTATTTATTTTTTAAAAGCTGAAGGATCATGGAAATTATGTTTCCCATTATAAAAATGTTATCTAGAAATAATAGCTAATGGTTCAAAAGAATTCAGTAAATATTAATATTTTTTGAAACAAATATAAGGTTTGTATTTAAAATAATAATATTGAATCCAAGATTAATAAAATTAGACATATAAAATGTCTCTAAAAAATATGTGAAACTAAATGTTATTAATTTTAAATTAATATGTTAGAGGAAAATCAATTTTTGGAATGAAAATTTAATTTTCAATTTAAAATGATTATGTAGATTAATAAAAAATTGTTTTATTATAAATATTTTTTTATAAAATAATAAAATAAAATCTCCAATAATAAATAATTGAATTGGAAATTTTATCTTTTTTATCACTTGAGAAAAACAAGTAGTGTTTTATAATAAAAATTGGTGGAATTTTTTATTGAAATATAAATAAACATTTATGAAAATATATATGAGGATTTATTCAAACCATCCAGATTGATATTATGTCGTATAATATTAAAAATGAATTTAATCAATTATTTATTATTTAAATGAAATATATTTTTTATACAAACTATGAAGTTATCATAATGAATATGAATTATTTTCATAAATATCATATATTTATTATATGAAGGTTATTATATAATAAACAACATTATAATACAATATTATTGAATTTATATTGTAACGAATAATAAATTTCTATCTTATTGTTTTATTAAATTTTAATAAAAAGTGATAAACATTAAAATATTATAAATTATTCATTTATAAAAAATTTATATGTATATTTATCAAATTTATGATAATATAGAGAATGTCATTAATTTTATTATATGAATTATTATTTAGGAATGAAGATTTGAAATATTTGGAATAGATGAATACATTAGTTCAAGCACGCTAACAAAAAATAACACATTTCAGAATATGCATATATTCGTTTACATTATAGGTGAAAAAGAATATTTTGATACGTTTATCGATGATTATGAATCTATATGTATTGAATTCTAAATAATATTGTTTCATTGTGATTTATAATTATTCTTTTTTAATATTTTATTATAATTAAGAAACTGTGTAAAATATTATCTACGGGTAGTTGAAATTTTTTTTATACATATATCCCGATTTATGAGAAAATGGTCAATCTAGAAAATTATCCATATGATTCCTATTGTGGAAAACTATATAATGTGGAGATTTTATATATGATTCTATCCAATAAATAAATGGTTTCATATACCTAAACCATAGTGAAAATTTATATATGTTTTGATAGAATTATGAATTATTATTTGGAAACAAACATAAATCTTGATTTTATAATGTGTTATACATTAATGTGAATTAAAAAAATAAATTTGGTTACTAGTATATTATAAAAAATTTATCATTATGTGATTTAATATAATATGGAATTACATGAGACAGGATCGTGATATCATTAAACCTTTTAAAAATATTATTCATTAGATTTAATTAAGAGAACACGGAGAACTACTCACATATCAATTTGGTTTGGTGATGACAATTCTTAGAGAATATGGATTATCATGTGTATGGAATGATGGATATGAGTAAACCTTATAATATTTGAGTTAATCATGTTTTAGAAAACAAAAAAGTTAAGATACTTAATGATTGTTTATTTGGTGATCAATATGAAATATTTTGAATAGAATAAATTTATATAAAATATATTATTTATATATAATATGATTACAATTATGGTTAACATAATATCTATATAATATGATGAATTCCCAAGAAGACTCAATAAAATAGTGAAATAATGATAGTGTCCCGCTTATGAAATGGATTTAATTGTAAAGTGGGTTTTCAATTTAATGGGAAAATATTTAATAAAATTTATTATGAAGTTATTGTAAAAATTGTGCACATATGATAAACTGTAATATGTATATAAAAATTTCCCCATCATAAAAATTAACATTGGGAGAAATTGATGTAAAATAAAATATTATGGAAAATATAAATATAAGTATTATTGGAGCTTGAGAAAATTTTTGATGTGAAATGTGAAATAATATATATTTGTTAAAAAATAATTTTGATGAAAGTTATTATAAAGTGATTTAGTAGTAGAAATGTTATTATAGTATTTATCATAGTTATTATATATGAATTTTCATATTGATATATGCTTCTAAAAGTCAACTTAATTAAATTCATCATGATAATATAAATATATATTTAATGATAGAAAACAAAAACTGGATTAGAAAATAAAAATATAATGATTACATATACAAAGTATTTGAATAATTTTTTATATATAATATATTTAATGGTAGTTCATTTTCAACAGATACTCTAAAGAATATTGTAAAAAGTAATATCATAGTGAGATTGAGGTTACATAATAGTCATGATCTATTTATAAATTTTAATTTTTAATAATTTTTAAAAGTTAATTAATACTTTTTTATAAACTATAACCAGAATGATCTATGAGATGAATCATATAACCCCTTAAATGTGTTAAGAGTTTACGAGAAAAAAAAGTTATCTAAAATCATGTGTCTTGATAATAGTGACAAATATAAATGGTATAAATTTATCTTATAAGAAAAAGAATGGATTTCATATAAAATCAACAATTTATTATTTAAAACTAATTCTAGGGGATTTAATGGAAGTACAATTCTTCCATTAAGAATGAATCTGAAAATTGGGACAAAATGGTCAGTAGTACCTAATGGGGATGAATGTGACTTTTTAATAGTTTATGATTATTATCAATTTTTTATGAAACAACAATTTTTGTTAAATGGATATATTATATAAATTATAAATGTTAAAATGTCATATATAATAAAGAGTTCATAATGAATGAAAATTTTATTAATTAATATAAATTTTTTTAGCTGTTGAAACAATGTTGATTTAGTGTTACCATTGTTGACAAAATGAATTACTACACAGGTATATATATATATATATTTAAAGATGGATTTTTTTTCATCTAGTTTTTTAGTAATGCGATAAAAACATAATTTTTTTAAAATTTGAATTCTTGAAAAGTTTATGTTCTAAATTTTACTACAAAATTAGATGTTTATTTTCAAATTATATATCATTTTTTATAGGGATTCTTAAGGGAGTTTTGTTATAATTAATTTTTTGCTCATGTTTTGTTTTAACATATTGAGGATGGAGTTCCAACTTCCAAATTGTGATATAAATTAATTACGAGAATATATTTTTTTATATTTTTAGAAAATTATTACAACATATATAATATTTTTTCAAAAATATATTCTTCAATTATTTGGACAAATATAATTAGTTTTATTATGTAATATAGAAGTGTTTTTAAATTGAAATGTATTTTATTGAAAACTATATAACTAAATGTCTACTGAGTTTTTTTGAACATATAGTTGTATAAACTATAAAAATTAATATCTTATGACATTATAATTAAATGTTAATATAAAATAATATTTTAAATTATTTTACAGTATAATATTATTGAATGACATTATTTTAAGATATAATTTTTTTAATAATAATCATTTTTAAATATTTATATATGAAAATATTACTAATATAATGATGAAAATATAATTTTATCTTAAAATTTATATCAATTTATATTATATACATGATAATATTCGATTCCATTATAATGGTATTTTTTAATATTGTTATCCTATAATGCAACCCGGGGATTATGATAACCAATTTCACCATTATTTATAAAACATTTCTTTATAGATGTCCATATATTTTATAAACAAATTTACATGTGTATAGAATTATATAGTAATTTTAAAAGAATAAATGAACTAAAAATACCAAATATATTTGGACCCCATGGAGTTTTTTATATAAAAGATGACATTATGTACAGTTTTGAAACAATTATGGTTATAGATTTACAATATATAAATTGGATAACAATTTATTAATGGATGTTCCCACTTTTTTGTATGATAAATGAATTCACATACTTCCAGAAGGTCTATAATTTGTATTCATTGACTGTATGTGTCATATAAATATAAAATTTATTAATTTTTTTAATGATTATAGTCAAGATATAAATTATATTTTGACTCTTTTCTAATTATATAATTGAGATTTTGATATTTTATTGGTTCTCGGGTATGTGGTTGATCATGTCATCATTCTTGGTTAAAATAACAAGGTATTTTACCTCTCAAGTAAATAGTATGGAATTTTTTTTAGAAATTTAATAAAAATAATTATACCCCTACCAATACTACATGAATATGTTGATTTTTATATTTTTATTAATCGGTTGTCATTCTCTCATCCATTTATGTTAATAGCATCAGTTGAGTCCATTTTAATAAAGTGTTAATGCAATATATAATGAAAATGCATGTATTATTCAGACAACAGTAAAATAATTCTCCTATTTTTGGAACTTCACATATTAGAAAATTGTATTACATAATGATAAATACTATGGGTGATAAATATCAATGAAACTATTTGGAGATATATGTGTTTGAAATAAATTATTGAAGATATATTATTATCATGAGTAATAAGGATTTTTTTTCTAAAATCCACTTTTCTTTTATATTATTTAAATGGAAAGGCAATTTATTTTCAACTCTACAAAAAACATTCTTACTATACATTATGGTATTTTGATGATGATAAAATTTTATTACGTATAGTTTATGAATTCATTACTGTGCTACATATAATGAGTTATCGAATATGTTGAATAATGTTTTGGGGGATACTAAAATATTTTCCTCACACATATATATATATATATATATATATAAGAAAATATAGATTATGATACATATGTTCAAGAAATAAATTATCTTTTCCAAATATTGTTTCTCGAATATCTTAATGATATTGGTTATGTATTCACAAATTATTTAAAATAATTTGATATAAATAGACCACTCATATGGCCTACAAGGGATTAATATATATGATTTATTGGTCGCAAAAAAAATTCCATAATAATAATATTGTATTATGATGTCTATAATTTTTATAAAAGATTTAACCACTATATAATAAATTTCATTATTCTTTGGTTTTAGTTATGGAATTTCATGTTTCATATGATTATGATTATATATTTCATTTTTATTAAAATAGTATCTTTAATGATATTATAAAACATTATGTAAAAAATTATGGATTAAAAAAATTATTATTTTTTAATATACAATATGAATATATAAATTTGAGTCACATATTATGAATAGATTTAATAATATATATATATATATATAACACATTAACTATAGTGGAACAATTTTGAGACCCTAGTTAAAATATGTAATGACCTTAGTGGATATATAATATTTTTTTCATTCATTCAAAACTGATAGATGATATGTTTGTGATAACGACTGTGAATCTCCATAAGAAAAAAACTCCATATGTAAATATAAATAAAACATATAATAAATGTAAATAACTAATTTTTTCATATATAATATGGAATAAAATATACCTCAAAAGAACGAAGTGATTCATATAACCAAAGAAAAATCTTTTTATTAGAGATAATATAAATTCAATGATTTCATAATTTTGACTTTATTGAGGATCTTAGAAAATTTATCTACACTTAAGAAAAAATGTTGCATATTTATATTTTTTCATTTAATTTTATTGTTGGATTATTTTTATATGATCAATAATATAATTTCCTAGCTATATTAGTGATGGTTATATCAACACTAAGACCAAAAACTTGTGCTTTTTTGGTAAAATATTATTCTTATCATCTATGAAATGAGATCTAAATATTTAATATTAGACTAGAGTTTTTTATTTTTAATTTAATTATAAGAACAATAAATATTTTTCCCACCATTTCTAATATTATATTATTTTTACAATAACACCTTGAACCTATGAAAAAAATCTTTAAAATATATTTATTATACTTATATAGAATACAAATAATGATATGTCTATTATTCATAATTTTTTTCTATAGAGCTCCACATAGATTTATAATAATTAAATATATAATATAAAAATATATAATTTACGGTGTTCAATCAATTATATAGAGAAGAAATATTAATTATTACTAACATTAAAAAATAATTATATGAAATAGTATTCTCCCAATAATCTTCAAACAGGGAAAAATATGTAAATAGTGATTTTAGATGCTTGGTAATGGTTGAAATTTCAAATAAGCTACACATATCAAGTTAATGTTAAAATATAATATGAAAAAGATAAATAATATTCATGAATAAATTTCAAAAACTACATGGATATAACATAACATGTGAAATATAATTTACCAAGTGAATTAATTTTTTTATAATTTTGGGAATGTATAAGGGTAAAAAATATAAACATAACTATTATGGATCATGTATCGATACCATAAACTGTTATGATAATTCTCATTACACTGTATTCCTATTCAATTATTACCCACTAGTTTACTAAGGTGATATATAATTATAGGCCCCACAAATCACATAAATAATCAATGGTATTATATAATAGAATAAAAGTTTATATATTAATCATTGATCATGTTAATTAAATAAAAATAAAAATTATAAAAAATTATTGAATGATGCTTTGATTAAAATAGTTTTCCAAACATAATAATTATATATTATAAATTGATAACAACTTTACTTATTCAATAGTCTTGCAGGATTTTCATTCAGTATGAATAATTGTGTTTTAGTTATTCTTAATAGAGATTTTATGAAAAGAAATATTTTTAGAAATTCTTTATAAGGAATGGATTTCAATGAAACAACATATGATTCTTTATAATAATGGAGATTTATGAAAATATTATATCGAACCACAATTGACAATTCCTTATATATCTGATCTTTATATGGAAATCCGCTATGTTTATATAAATGTTGTGTTTTTTGTGATTTTTAAATTTTATGTATTTTTATTCTATTTTTTTTATTTGATGTATAGATGAAAATGTAAATAATAATTTATTATATTAGTAAAATAGTGTTATGTTGTATTCATGTTATTATTAGAGTCTTAGAATCAAATGGAATATTTTTTTAAATTTGTTGATCAATCTCGATTATTTGTGATTTGAAATGGAAGAATAAATTTTATTATGAATTATAGTGATTTAATTCATAGGAAATAAATTGGGTGGAAATTTTCATTAACATTATATCTGAAGAAATTATGAGATAAATGTTGCTACCATGACTTTTTGGGGTCAAATGTGATCAATTCTATGAAATTCAAGAATCATGGAGAATTAAATGTTTTATATGAATTGTGCATGATATATTTATAATATATATTAAATAAATATTTCCAATATATAATAAAATAGGGAAAATAAATGGGATGCAATTTGGGTTATTAAAGTAGAAGAATTTTATGTAATTTTATCCTGGAACAGATGAGATTTTATAGGACACTGTAAACTCATTGAATACATCATATAAACAAAAATTATAAAATATATATATATGAGTAATATGAATTTTAATATATAAAGTATGTTTTTATAAATTATTATCCTTATAATTTTTCCACATTATCTAATAGTGACTATGATATCAACAATATTACATTCATGTTTATAATTTATTAATTTTTTTAACACTTATGTTATGGTTTCCCTAAAATTTATAACTGTTTTAGGGAACATCATACAATAAGGTTTTGGTGCATGATTATCAATAACATTTATTATGACAATGAATTTTTTTATGAAAATTGAATTATACTAATATGTATATGAATAGTTTTTATAAATGTTTAACAAAACCATTTTTCTGTCAAAAATATACATTAAAAAAATATAATTACACAAAAATATAACAATTTTACCACTTATTTATTCCATAACACTCTATGATGGTATATCCCCTACCTCAAGAAGGCTCATTTCTACCACCTTGGTTAATATATTTTTAATCATTCCGTTGTGTCTCTAAATAACTTCTTCATTCATCTTCTGATACATTATTCTTAACATTATATTCCTTGGATATTCCATGGTGTACTTTGATGTCATTTTTTATTAAATTAATTAGGATTTTATGAAATTTATGGGTTCAATTATCCTTTTGTGGGTGAATACTCCAAACATTTTGTGAAATAACATTGTCAAATGTTGACACTGTCATTTTTGTAGCTTCCTTTATTTTCTTACAACATCCTCGATTTTATAGAAAACTTTTATAAATTTTTCACTATAATTATAAAATAAAATTATTTTTATAGTGATATGATAATTATGATTCATTTAACTTGTTATTAAAATGTTATAATGAAATTTCATAAAATTAAAAACATAATAAATATTCATCCAAAAGACATGAAATTATGAAATATATTGATCATATTAATATTTAATAATTTATCTATTGTTAATATTTTATATTATAGTAATTATCATGTTTTTTGATATTTTTAATTGTTAATGGGACCGAACCCTCGGAGACCTATCTTGTTTAGCGGTAAGAATAGCATGAAAAATCATGATTACCTCTAATTGTACAGTGGTTGATGATTAGAATCATATAAGTGAATCTCAATTTATTGGTGACCTTATCATAATGCACCAATAAAAGTGCATACCTCCTCACAAAAAAAATAAAAAGACATAATAATATATAGCAACAAACTACAATACATGAGTTGTAATTAATCAAAAAACCAAAATAGTCAGTAAATAAATAACAATTGTAATACTAAAAGGTAAACGGGTAAATAAATCTCCAAAAAAACAATAGGAAAAAACATTAATCCTAATATGTTGTAGTGATGTACTCAATTTGATGATAATTAACCAATATTCACACATCTTTCTATAACTTGTAAAAAATTAATATAATTTATTTGTTCTGATGGTGGAGCATAAATTAATGAATTCGTGACATGAAAAATGAAATTCATCAAAATATAATTACACTTTTATTGAATTATAATTATGTTTAATATCTCATACTTTTTATATCATAACCAATGTATTGAATGTATAAATTTTTTTACCAATATTTAATGAAAATATAATCTGATTTAATTTCTTATGGATTTATTATCGGTGGATTCTATTATTATTTTGTGTTCATTCCCACCAATTACTACAAAAAACCCCACTAAAAGAGCTAAAATTGGCTATTGTCAGTTATTAATGTCACCAACTAATAGAACATGATTAAAAACGATGGACTTTATAATCACTAGAAAGGTGACGATAAATGTATCCTTTATAAATGTTGATAAAGGACCGAATTTTTATGAATTTTTATAATGTGGACTATATTATGGATTCAAAAGCACTGATAAAGGTTCATACTTTAGTGTGCTATTAAATTTATAGCACACAACAATAGTTGAAACTGGAAAAAATAAAATTCAAAATAATAATTTAAATTATGTAAAATAAAAAAAATTAGAAAATCAAATTATATTGTATACATTTAAGACATTGTATTATAAAATTACATGAGTAAGTACAAATTATATGAGAAATTATAAAATAACCAATGTTACTATTTTTATGTCCCATGAATCCCACTCAATATATTTCCAAAAAAACACCCTATATTGAGAAATGTAATGCACCAAGATTATAAAATAATTGCAATGTTTGTAATAAGATAAATAAATAAATTTAAAAAATGTTAATTTTAATATAAGCATTGAGGCATGTTAGTGACAATGTGTATCATATTGAGTTGCTATTGATTAATTCATGTCATCCCTTTTCTTGTTTGTTGTCAATATTTAATAGTTTAAAAAATAAAATAATAATTATATGATTAAAATTATAAAGAAATATTTTTGTAATATAAGATAAAAAGATTATAAAACAATTCAACACCGTTTAATGGTTATGAAAATGTGAATTGTGTTTTATAATAAAATGAAACATATATATTTAATACACATACATTTTTGTGTCTTATTTATGTGTGGTATATTTTTATATGTCACAAACAATATATTAATCATATAAAATTATTATAAAAACAATAACAAAGAACTTCCTCAGTTCTGAGTATGTCACATTTTTTTATTGAAATTTCATTTTTAACTAGAAACATGCAGTTTCAACCATACCGGTGACATCATAGGTGGGATTGACAAGTGACTAATTACTATACATAAAAAGTAATTTTTAATTATTTAATATATTGTCTTCACAATCTGATCTTGTTTTTATTTGTAACGCCTCAGCCCCAGTTACCCAGAGTCGGTGCATTATTGGGTAGCATTGGCATGATCACAAAAGATCAAGTCTTGAAAGACCAATTAGTTTAGTAGCCTTGAAAAAACAAGAATAAATCATAAGTCTTACATTACATCATAATGTAAAACAAAACAACAATATCTTCTCTTCATAACCCATTATATTATCCCTGCAGGTCATTCATAAAATACTTTTCACATCCTGGAAAAATTAAAACATTGAAAGGGGTGAGCTCAGATGCTTAGTAAGGATAACAATATAGCGGAAACCTTCATAAATAAACATTAACATTTAAAACAATGTATAATAAAAACAAAAGCCTTTTAAACTTGAACTTCATCATAATATGGAAAAAGTAAAATTAGATAATTCCATTTACTTATTCACATTGATATTCTACTAGTCGAATAATCACATGCAATATCAATAACCACTTTCATAATGATGGAATGCATAATGCCAGACAATCATAACCACGTAGCCAAGGCCTCGTTCCAATACTACAAATAATATTTTGTCAAGGCCTTGTGCCAAGACACTAGTTTGTCTCATGAGACCTACTGATGCATCGAGAAGCTATAGCGGGCTCCACCAGCCACTTATTAAGTCCAATGCATTCCTCATATGAATAGGTTTAAACATATCATAAACCATAACATAATCGTATCACATAAAACATGAATAAAGGAAACATAACATTTCCACATTTCAGTCAAAAGATATCATACAACACATTGACATAATAAAAACACTTTCAAAACCATTTTCAATACCAAAATAATAAAAAGTTAAAACATTGTATTTATTATTCATTAAAAAAAGTTATGGCATGTAGAGGAAGCCGAAACTCAAATAATGGTCACGGCGGAAGATAAGTCATTGTCGCCGCATATGTACAGCAAGAAAAACATTCCCTTTTTGTTGTTTAGTAAAAATCTTCGTATAAAAAAGATTTCTTTTGAATAAATGTAAAAGTCAAAGGGGTTTACACACCATATAAAATAAAGTTGTGTATAAAACAAAATATGCCTCAATGAAAGGAGATTTAGAAGAAGACCCTTACAAAGATCATTTTTTTAAATAAAGTAGTTCTATTATGTGTATTCACAATAAGTACACATAAATAAAGTACAAATATAATATATGACATAATAATATCATGACATAATTTGAAAGTAGGAGAATAACCCAATGAATGGAAATTGGGTTAAGAAGTTCCCTTACCTCTTGTCCGAATTCACTCGATCGTTCTTTGATCTCCTGAATAATAAACTAGCATTAATTTATAATTTCTTAAGAACATTTTTCATGTTTTTTATACCTTTTATATCACTTATTACCATTTTATGAACATTATTTAATTATTTAAGTTAATAACAGTCGTTTTGTCGATCTTTGGTACTTGAGTCAAAAATAAACTTCTTATAATTACAAGTTGTTCATCTGGTGAAATATCCATTATATACAGAATTATATTAATATTTTAGATATCATATATATATTATATATCCAGTATATACATTCATTCATTATATTACGTAACAATTAGAGGTAAGAAATGAAATGCACCGTTCATGGAGACGGTAAGCTGTACGTACACATGAACGCTACTTTCATTTCTATTTCGTATTTAATGGAATGAAATCATAATGATATAAATTTATAATATAATTCCAGTATAATATAATGTATAATACCATTTACTCAATCCTTTATACATCCCACGTATGGTATTAACGATTCAAATCACTTTGTGGGGGCGGTAGTCCGCACTTCCTAAAATGAAAATATCGCGTTTACCCATAATAGAAACCATAAAGGCATGCCATAAATGAAAAATACAAAATCATAAGGAAAAAAACATAATATATATCATATATGAAAATAGTTTCATCATAATGGCCACCATTAGAGGTGTTATATGAGTGTTGAACAAGCATCGTTTCGTGAGGCAAAAATTCGCCATCCACAGAAACATTATGTTCTTTAACCATTAGATGTAGGTGTGTGTAAGTGTAGCTAGAATCCTTCTTATAAAAACATCCTAGTATATTGAGGATACTGTTGTTGTTACAAAAGAAATGAATAAAAATTGTTTAGGGGGTTGGAGAAGAAAAATAAAATAAAAGCACACAAGAGAAGACATTACCTTTAAATCAAGTAACTCTTTTTGATTTGAGCCAAATTCTTCCTTGGGAAGACTTATGCCCAATGTGAGGCTTCTAAGAGTAAGGGAGAGAAGTTTGGAAAGTATGTGGGCAGAGGTTGGCCGAGCCAAATGGCTTGAAAGTGTGAATAAGGTGGGAGTGGTGGGGGCCTTTTATAAGTGGAGAGGAGGGGCACTTTTGGAAAGTAATGAAATGTTACTTTATTATACAATGCTTTTCGGATTCTAAAGGTACCAAACTTATTGAATTCTAGGATAAGGTGATAAGGGTTCGAAATATACTCATCCAATATGTTTTTTGACAAGTGTAAGTCTTAGATTTTACATTATCATTTCATTTTATTTAAATCGTTAATTAATGAGGTAATCGATGCATCATCATGGTATCATAAATAATTTAATTTATTTAATTTCTAAAAATATATAAAAAATATCATGATGTAGGAAATCGTTTTAGATTTGTAATTAATATTTATAGTCAAAAATATGACTTGTATAACCCCATTTAAAAATTGTTTTAGTAAAATAACTCCTGTTTGTGGCCTTTTTATTTTAACAATAAATAAAAAGATATTTATGTCCTTTTCCTACCAAAGTGGATCCATGGGGTACCCAAGTTGACCATGGATTGTATTGGTCGGCCATGACACATCCAATAGTGGTTGGATAAGTTTAAAGGTCATTACATATTTTTATAATACAATTTTTACCTTAAATTCCACTAATTACCTTATATCGCGAATAATTAAACTTAAACGTTACTATTCACAAAAAAATATTTAATCCCATTGAACCACATTTTACTTCCGAATGAAAACCATGTATGTCAGAATTTTTAAAATCAAATCACAGAAGTGTTAACGTTTCATTTAATCGAAAAATCAGTTTTTTAACTTCCACTTAGTGGTTTCACTATTCATAAAAAATTGATGTATTTCAGAACAATGCCAAAATTTCACCCTAAGCAATAATTGATATTCCGAATTAAAAAATGATTTCTATTTTAGAAAATTCCAAACATATAAGTTGCATTAAATAATTTTATAATTAATTCCCGCTGTCACAACATATAGTGTGTCTTTAAGAAAAAATATATATCAAAAGATTGACAATTGTTTATGTCCAATTTCAAAGGGAAATTAATTCTAATGAACACCATTTGATAAAAATTGTAAAAATATATTCTAATTATAATTTAAAACCACTCAATAGTATAATTTATCACTATAAATTATTTTGATTAAAAAAGTTGTTTTAAGTATTTTTCACTATTCATAAAAATTTGGAAGTTCTCAGAAAATTACAAAAAATTCAACATAGGATAATTTTGACCTTCCAAATCGAAAAATGAAGTCCATTTTAAAATATAAAATATATATTATTTAAAAAAGTGGGTATTACTATTCATAATGGCTATTTTGATTAGTCGCGGTGTGTTAGAATCTGAAACTTGCGTATAATGCAAGCTATTGCATTATTGAAAGAGAAGTGTATCACGGAAGCTCAGGGTGTTACATTCTCCCCTCCTTCAATAAATTGTGTCCTCACAAATAGAAATTTTTCTTTGAAAATAAAAGGTTGAAAATAGAAAATTCCTTTGTAGAAAACCGACATCGGAGATAGGGTTAATAAAAATATAACATTTAAAGAAAGAAAGAGAAGTACAAAGGTAACCCGAGATAGCCTATACTAGGATTATATAAAAATATGGATATGGAGGAGAAACAAACCATCGAGGTCTGATGGAGAGTTGTAAAAATCAGGATTAGGAGAATGTTAACCATAAGAAAATCACAAACTTGTGATTCGTTAAACAGTCGTTGAATCCCCAGTTGGAAAAGTTACCCAGAAATTTTTTTGTTTTAAGTTACCTTTTATAAATTTGAGGAATTTATTTAGGAGATTTACTAAGAACTTAAGGGAATATACATACTTGTCATGCAGACTTTCATTCTTTAATAAATTTTTACCACAAACCCATCTTTCACTCTAAAAGGTAATAAAACTCAAAAATATTCTATTTATCCTAATAGTATAAGGTTCCAAATATTAACACATACCATTTAGATTAGTAAAACTATTTTGTAATAACCAGGGACTTCTTGTAGGCTAGTGGTAGGTAATAAAGGCCTATCACACTATGGTTGTGGGTTCTATTCCTGAAGCTTTTTCCGACGCGACGGTTTATGCCCCACCCTGCAGGTTGTCCTTTTCCTAAAACTATAGTATTATAATATTCCAAAAATAATCTTCATAAATGATTTAACCTTAAACAATACAATCCAAAGTTCAACTTAATCTCTTCCAACCTTTATAGTTATCCAAAATACCTCCATCCAGACTTTCTATAAAAGGTCTCTAAATTCCAAAATCAATTGTATCAATAGATTCCTCAAACAAGGTAAAGTTTCTCTTGTTGTCACATACAAAAATATGATTACCTTAATAATATTAAAACCTTAATGAAATCAACAAGTACTGCAATACAATCTTTATATATATATATATATCACATTATTCTAATAACCAGAATATAATCCATGAGTCCTAAAGCACCAATACATTAATTATTCTGCTTCAACTGTAGTAACAACAAATGATTGTCCTTGATCCCTTGGCCTTTTCTGAGGTAAGTTTCCCTGACTCTTAGGACATTCATTTGCATAATGAACCATTTCCCTACAATTGTAGAATTCAACATTGATAGACTCTTTCTTTCCCTTACAATCACGAGCCTGGTGACCTTTTTCTCCACATTTGTAACAAACTCCCATTCCTTTTAGGCAAGTACCGGGGTGATTCTTCCCACAATTATCACATAATGTAAAATCCTTCTTTCCCTTTTTCCCTTTATCTTTCTCTTGTTCCACCATTCTCTTCTTCTCTTGCTTTACTTTGTTGTCATAAGACTTAGAGAATTACTTTTCCGTCTTGATAGCACACGAGACAATATCTTCGTATGACGAGAAGGTTTGTGAGACTAATGCTCGATGGAGAAATGGTTTTAACCCATCAAATAAACGATCAATTTTACTTCTTGGGTTACGTATATAATCTGAAGCATGCCTCGCTAATCTTGTAAAGTTAGCCTCATACTTTGCGACATTCTCATCCTCCTTCTTCCTCAAACTCAGAAATTTCCTTTCCATATCTGCTCGATGGTCATGTGGAAAGTATTTTTCTAAGAAAAGATATTTGAACTCTCTCCATTCCATACATGATACTTCTTCATCTTCCTTTGTATTTTGAATCATTGACCACCATTGATCGGCATCTCCAGTGAGGCGGTAAACTGCCATGATAACCTTTTCCCTTTCACTACTCCCCAAGGTGTGGAATATTTTCTATAAGGAGTTTATCCATTGCTCAGCTACTAATGGATTTTTACCCCCATTAAATGATGGTGGTTGTTGCCTCATGAAGCGGTCTACCATTGATCCTCCACATTTCGGATTAGGGTACTCCATACGAGTAAGGTTATTATTCATAACCTGAGTGAGTTGTCCCAGTATGGTAATAAGTTTATCAGCACTATTTGAATCTCTAGATCCACAATAATTATCTTGAGCAGGAGAGCAATCCCTACACGAAGTGCGTGCATTGATTCGGTTTTCATTCCTTCCACTAGGCACCATTTTTAAACAATGGAATAAACTAGATTAGTTTATGAATCAAAATACCTAATTCCATTCTTGTAAAATACTTAACATAATTTGAACTATTTATGGATATAATCCATAAAAATGTTTTCATTGAGGAAGTATATAATCATAACCCTTCATAGTGGTTTGTAAATAAAATGAGAATTATCCTAAGCATATCCCCCGGGAGTGTCGTAACCAAGAGTGCAGCAAGGCCCGTTGTCGTGCACCAGTTCCCGTTCGAGTCTAGCTCAAAGAGGTGTTTTCGGGGTTTACCCCTAGGTACATTTGTGCCAGAGCCGCCTCAACCTGCTCGTATCCAGACAAGGATGTATTGCTCGGAAAACTCACAAAATCTCTACAACAACAAAATTCTAGAAAGTTCTTCTATACTAATCCTCAAAGCCTACCTTTGGGCTATGTGCTTTAATCAGAGTTTATCTAAATCTAGCTTCCAAGGTTAGTACTAAACTGCCTCTGATACCAACTGTAATGCCCCGTCCCTAGTTACCCAGAGTCAGTGCATTATTGCATAGCATTGGCATGATCACAAAAGATCAAGTCTCGAAAGACCGATTAGTTTAGTAGCCTTGGAAACACTAGATACATTCATAAGTCTTACATTACATCATAAAGTAAAACAAAACTACAACATCTTCTCTTCATATCCCCTTATATTATCCCTGCAGGTCATTCATAATATACTTCTTCACATCCTGGAAAAATTGAAACATTGAAAGGGGTGAGCTCAGATACTCAGTAAGGATAACAATATAGCGGAAGCTTTCATAAATAAACATTAACATTTAAGGCAATGTATAACTAAAACAAAAGCCTTTTAAACTTGAACTTCAACATAATATGGCAAAAGTAAAATGAGATATTTACATTAACTTATTCACATGGATATTCTACAGGTCGAATAATCACATGCAATATCAATAACCACTTTCATAATGATGGAATGCATAATACCAGACTATCATAACCACGTAGCCAAGGCCCCATGCCAAGAGTAAAAATAATATTTTGTCAAGGCCTCGTGCCAAGACACTAGTTTGTCTCATGAGACCTACCGATGCATTGAGGGGCTATAGCGGGCTCCACCCGCCACATATTAAGTCCAATGCATTCCTCATATGAATATGTTTAAACATATCATAAACCATAACATAATCGTATGACATAAAACATGCATAAAGGAAACATTACATTTACATATTTCAATCACAAGATAACAATACAACACATTGATATCATAAAAATACTTTCAAAACCATTTTAAATACCAAAATAAAAGAAAGTTAATACTTTGTATTTATTTTTCATTAAAAAAAGTTATGGCTTGTAGAGGAAGCCGAAACTCAAATAATGGTCACGGCGGCGGATAAGTCGTTGTCGCCGCATATGTGCGGCAAGAAAAACATTCCCTTTATGTCGTTTAGTAAAACGCTTCGTATAAAAAAGCTTCCTTTTGAATAAACGTAAAATTCAAAGGGGTTTATACACCGTATAAAAGTAAGTTGTGTATAAAACAAAATATGCCTCAATGAAAGGAGATTGAGACGAAGACCCTTACAAAGATCATTTTTTTAAAATAAAGTATGTCTATTATGTGTATTAACTATAATTACACATAAATAAAGTACAAATATAATATATGACATAATAATATGATGACATAATTTGAATGTAGGAGATAAACCCAAAGAATGGAAATTGGGTTAAGAAGTTCCCTTACCTCGTGTCCGAATTCACTCGACCGTTCTTTGATCTCATGAATAATAAACTAGAGTTAATTTATAATTGTTTAAGAACGTTTTTCAAGTTTTTTATTCCTTTTATATCACTTATTACCATCTTATGAACATTTTGTAATTATTTAAGTTAATAACTGTCGTTTTGTCGATCTTTGGTACATGAGTAAAAAATAAACTTCTTATAATTACAAGTTGTTCATGTGGTGAAATATCTATTATATCCAGAATTATATTAATGATGTAGATATCATATATATCATATATATCCAGTATATACATTCATTCATAATATTACGTAACATTTAGTGGTAAGAAATGAAATGCACCATTCATGGACACGGTAAGCCGTACGTACGCATGAACACTACATTCATTTCTATTTCGTATTTAATGGAATGAAATAATAATTATATAAATGTGTAATATAATTCCAGTATAATATAGTGTATAATACCATTTACTGCATCCTTTATACATCCCACATATGGTATTAACGATTCAAATCACTTTGAGGGGGTGGTAGTCCGCATTTCCTAAAATGAAAATATCGCGTTTAACCTTACTGGAAACCATAAAGGTATTCCATAAATGAAAAATAAAAAATCATAAGGAAACCAAAAACATACTATATATCATATATAAAAATATTGTCATCATAATTTCCACCATAAGAGGTGTTATATGAGTGTTGAACAATCATCATTTCGTGAGGGAAAAATCCGCCATCCACAGAAACAGTATGTTCTTTAACCATTAGATATAGGTGTGTGTAAGTGTAGCTAGAATCCTTCTTATAAAAACATCCTATTATATTTAGGATACTTCTGTTGTTACAAAAAAATGAATAAAAATTGTTTAGGGGGTTGGAGAAGAAAAATAAAAAAAGAACACAAGAGAAGATATTACCTTAAAATAGGGTAACTCTTTTTGATTTGAACCAAAGGCTTCCTTGGGAAGACTTCTGCCCAATGTGAGGATTCTAAGAGTAAGGGAAGGAAGATGGGAGAGTATTTGGGCAGAGGTTGGCTGAGCCAACTGGCTTGAATGTGTGAATAAGGTGGGAGTGGTGGGGGCCTTTTATAAGTGGAAAGGAGGGGCACTTTTGGAAAGTAATGAAATGTTACTTTATTATACAATGCTTTTCGGATTCTAAAGGTACCAAACTTATTTAATTCAAGGATAAGTTGTTAAGGGTCTGAAATATACTCATCCAATAGGTTTTTGACAAGTTTGAGTCTTAGATGTTACATTATCTTTTCATTTTATTTAAATCGTTAATTAATGAGGTAATTGTTGCATCATCATGGTGTCATAAATAATTTAATTTATTTAATGTCTAAAAATTATATAAAAAATATCATGATGTTGGAAATCGTTTTAGATTTCTAATGAACATTTATAGTCCAAAATATGACTTGTATAACCCCATTTAATTTTTTTTAGTAAAACAACTCTTGTTTGTGTCCTTTTTATTTTAACATTAAATAAAAAGTTGTTTATATCCTTTTCCCACCAAAGTGGATCCATGGGGTACCCAAGTTGACCCATGGATTTTCATGGTCAGCCTTGACACATCCAATAGTGGTTGGACAAGTGTAAAGGTCATTCCATATTTTTATAATACAATTTTTACCTTAAATTCTACTAATTACCTTTAATCGCCATTAATTAAACGTAAACGTTACTATTCACCAAAAAATTATTTTAATCTCATTTAACCACATTTTACTACCTAATTAAAACCATGTATGTAAGATTTTTGAAAATAAATTCACAGAAGTGGTAATGTCTCATTTAATCGAAAAATCAGTTTTTTTAACTTCCACTTAGTGGTTTCACTATTCATCAAAAATTGAAGTTTTTCATAACAATGCCAAAATTTCACCCTAAGCTATAATTGATATTCCGAAATCAAAAATGATGTGTATTTTAAAAATTTACAAACATATAAGTTGCATTAATTAATTTTATATTTAATTCCCGCTATCACAACAAATAGCGTGTTTTAAGAAATAATATGTATCAAAAGATTGGCAATTGTTTATGTCCAATTTCAAAGTGAAATTAATTATAATGAACACCCTTTGATAAAATGGTAAAAATATATTCTAATTATACTTTAAAACCACTCAAAAGTATAATTTACCACTAAAATTTATTTTGATTAAAAAATTTGTATTATGTATTTTTCACTATTCATAAAAATTTGGTAGTTCTCAGAAAATTACAAAAAATTCAACATAGGATAATTTTCACATTATGAATCCAAAAATGAAGTCCATTTTGAAATATAAAATATATATAATTTAAAAAAGTGGGTATTACTATTCATAATGGGTATTTTGATTAGTCGTGGTGTGTTAAAATCTCAAACTTGCGTATAATGCAAGCTATTGCATTATTGAAAGAGAAGCGTATCATGGAAGCTCGGGGTGTTACATTATTGTTTTCATTTAGTGGAACTTTTAGAACTAAATTGTCAATTTTAAACCAATAATGGACACATTGACTCATACTAGGAACATCGTTTGTTGGATTGTGGTCTAACTGATTACTACATGTTCCAGATGACTAATGGATACTTTTTCTAATGTATCAAAATCCATTAATGTGTTATCTCATTTTTTATTATCTCAGTTGACTTTTTTTCTAAAAGTAATGTCAATTTTAAATAAAAATGCATACATGGAATGATAGTAGGAACACCATGCATTAGATGATGATCTGGATGATTCAAACATGTAAATAATGAATAATTATTTTTTGGGTAATATATGAAGATAATACAAATGTTTTTTTGGGATTTAGAATGTCCATTGACAATTTCTCTAAAGTTTCATTTTGAATTGGAGGCGCACACATTGACTCATACCGGTCACATGTTATATTTGTTTTATAAAATACATGTTTCTATAATTGAAAAATTACCTATGAATATGTTTTCTACATTAACAACTAAATTAGAGTTTTTTCCCATGTGTCAATATGTGAAAAATGTTTTTAGTTAAATTTTCAATATTATACAGATAATAGACACATTGTGTCATACAAAAAACAATATGAATTGTATTTAATTGTGGATGAATCATAAAACTCAAAAATACATATAAATAATTTTATTAATGTATCAAAACATTATGAATTTTCCATGTCATATTTAGTGTTGGAATTACCATTTTTAGTTAAATTAATAACCATTTAAATAAAAACGCACAATTTGATTCATACATGGAACACCATGCATCAGATTGAGTTCTGGTAAACTCCTACATAAAAAAATGTCATTGAATACTTTAACCAATGTATCAAAATAATAAGTATCAACTTTCATAGTATTCAATACATCACATGTGTTTATTTACTAAATTTAATGTCATCTTTAAGTAAAAGTGACAAACATGGTGATATACCAGTCACAACCTTTTTATTATCGAGGTTTGTATGATTAAATCATATAAAAAATTATATATGAATCATTGTATAAATATATCAAAAAAATCAAATTATTTTTCTTTTTTATTTATTGTAACTTGTATTTTTTAATATAATCAATGTAATGTTTAAATAGATAGAAACACTTACTGACATACCAGTCACACCATGCAACTTATTAAGGTAAACATGATTCCAACAAATCTAAACTTACAAATAGATCATTTTTCTAAAGTATCACTACTATAAAATTATGTTTTTTTAGTTTTTCAATTGTTTTTTTATTAAAATCCCATTTCAAATTTGAATAAAAACATTGTTTCATACAATTCACTACATATTTCAGTTTAATGTGAGACTAATTCTAATATGAAAAAAATGATATATAAATCATTTTCCAAAATTATCATGACCATAACAGATTTTTATCATAGTTTATAGTGAGTGACAAACATTTAGAACTAATATTATAATTTTAAACTGATAAAAATCAATTTTAGTGATATAATGAACATTATTATTTAGATTGAGGTGTTTACAATTATTATAAAGGACAAATGGAATAGGGATCATTATCATAATGTATCAAAAAAAGATGAAAATTTATTTTTCATTTATTGAATATCAATTTTCCTTTTTACTAAATTTATTTTCAAATTTAACTAAAAATACAAAATGGAGTCATACCAGGCACATCATGCATCACATTGAAATGCAGATGATTATTAATGATCCGAAATGAATTTGGATCAATTTAATAATGTGTCAGAACAATCCAAATGAATTTTATAATTTTTAGACTGTAACATGACTGTTTTACTAAAATTAATATCAACATTAAATAAACATTCACACTAATAGTCGTACCGATTAAATAATATGTTCTATTGAGGTCTGGACGACTCTTACTAATAAAAAATGACTTATAGATCATATTATTAAAGTATCAAGAAAATTCTGAAAGTGTTTTCTTATCATTAAGGATGGGGCTTGTCATTTTTAATAATATAAATTTCAATGTTCAATTAAAAGACACACTTGGAGTCGTACTGGTCACATTATCCAACGTATTGTGGTTCAGTTGATTCCTATACATCGAAAATAATTATGAATAGTTTTACTATAGTATCATTCAATCTAAATGAAATTTCTATTTTTTGTGTATTTCGCTTGTATTTTTGAATAAAATATTATTTTAAATTTGAAACATGGACATTGAGTATTCATAATAATTACATTATACAATATTGATCCCCTGTAATGAGAAAAAATATTACACTGACAGTGTTCTACATAACTATTTCATAAATATATCATTAATGACTGTTACATCTAATAGTGAACCCTTGTAAATCATGTTTTATATTTATTATTTCAACCCTCATCGTGGAGTGTTTTTTGGATGGTGTCTTCAGGAATATATATTTTATTACTTTAAATCACTATTATGTTCCTTATTAGGGATTTGATTGTTGTCCAAACATGTATTAAATTTACAGGAATTTAGTCATTCCACTAGATTTGATCTAAGTTTAAATTTGTTAATAAGGAGTTCAATTTGATAAGAGATTTATTATAAAACAACACAAACATTTAGATGTTTCTACCTTAATGATCAAGGTCTCATTAATATGGTATCATTTCATAAAATGGAAATAAATGGGAAAAATGTAATTAAATTATCATCCCATAATTCCATAAATATAATGTTAATGTATTTTTTAATCTTTGATTTTTATCAACTGTGCTCCAAAATTAATTGACATTATATAAAATATGTGAAACCTATGTAATTTTCAATTTTACTTTTCATGCGAGTCATAAAATAAACATTATATTTATTTATAATATAAATCATTAAACAAAAATGAGTCACACTTATATATAGTTTGGACAATATAGAGAATGGAAAATTACATCTAGGGCATCTACATAGTTAAAATGGTGTAGTTTTTTTAGAAGATAATCAATTTACTTTTGATAAAATGATATGGTGCTTGGATAAAATGTTTAAAAATAAGGAATGTTGTGTATTTTACATGAAGTCATTGTTGATAAACTTGAATGGTTATGCAATTTATTCTTAATTATTTTATAGTACCTTTCAATAAGTAATAGATATTTTCCAACACATTTGTCAAAAACTACCATCTTACTGAACATTTCCAACTCAACCATCATCCAATAATGAGGTAATAATCTTATTCCCGTTATTTAATTTTATTAAACACACTATATTAACCACTTGAACCTTAAAATTGGTATCTTCTTCCTCACAATTCCTTATATTATCGTCTTCAAAATGGAATAAAATCCACATAGTCTAGTGAATGTTTGTGCCTATTGATTCAAATAAAGAGTATAATTATGACCACTATAAAATCATTTCTTGTATCAAAGGGATCATACAAAAAAAGAGGATTTAATCAACATAGTTTAATGAAATCAATATTACATTAGGTATAATTTAGAATATCAATGCACAAATATGTTAAGAGGATGTAGGGTAGAAGGATAAGTATAAAAAACATGATGAGATCTTAAATGAATATAAGATTTTATATTATTGTGTATATGAGAACACTGATTACATAATTTATGGAAAATTATTATATGATCAAACCATTAATATTGGAATTCTAATCAAATAGAATATTTTTTTGAAATATTCGAAAAGAACCAACCCACCTATGATGGGCTATATTGGTTCCAAACTAAAATAGTACATAATAAGTGTCACCATGAATGTTAATTAGATACAATATTTTATACATAAAACTTCTTATTGGAATAATAAATGTTTGGGACATGTCTTATGGAGGTTATAGTCTATACCCACCTGTATCTAAGCTATCGAGAATTTTTCATGATGACACAAATCTCAGAGATATGATTATTCTAGCTGTATTGATACATTTTCTAATAATAATCACAATATATAATGATATTGTCCTATGGGATGAATATTCTCATGAGTTAAAACTAGATAGGTTTTTAGGGGGAGTCTTTAATACAACATAGACTCAACCTTCCTTGTTAACCATATTCTTTGGTCTATGAAATGATAGACAGATGATGAATTAGGAGATAATGAAAAATAAGGCATAGGTGTTTCTAATGACCATCAAGGAGAATCGATACAAAATGTTACTAATCAGTATCCCAAATAATTCAATAATGTATTAGGGGAAAATATATAAAATGTATGTCTTATAGAAAAGGAAGAATATGGAATCATGTTATAATAGAAAAAATAATTAAGATACATATATAAGTTTGATTATTCTTACATCATAGGAAAATACCTAGAAGATGATGTTATGTAATTATAAATCAAATATTTAATGGTAATGTTTCCTAAGTAGTATCGTAGGGAAAACATGTAGGAAACATTGGATATACAATAGATGAATGTGTTTTCCTAACATTTACCAATAAATTTTTTTTACCTGAGGCTGATCGAGAATTCCTTATATCCAATAATCAAAAAGGTAATATTTTCTGATTTTCTAGAGGGGTTAATAAGTGATATATTTCATCCATGGTGTGTATTCACTAAAATAACATGATTTCATAGAATATTTATGTAAATTTTATGAATATATTAATGATTCAATTGGTTTGAAATCACAATTTTTTGTTTTTAGGAGATATCAATGGAAATTTGGTGCAAACTATTGATATTTGGCTAGAATCCATGTGTTACCCAACAACTATAAAATTCAAGAAAGTGGTTGGGATGAGGAGAAAAATTTATAATCGTACTCAAAATAATTTTTTTATGTAATAATGTGGTACTAAATACGGAATTTTTGAAGATCATTATGACTAATAAAAAAGATATCTCTAATGATATGGTTTATATAAAACAAACTTTATTTAAACTCAGTAATTTTCTTCATAAAATATAATTCTTGGTAGATGTAGTATGAATATGGTGGAATTTTTTTCTTAGTTTTTATAAAGTCATGTGATTTTTGAACTAAAATGAAAATTATAAAATAAAACCAAGTAGTTCTAGTCTTACAATGAACACTCTGTATTTGATTTCGGTGTGAATACTTTTATATTAGATCACTAATTCATATTAATCATTATTCACCATGAAATAAATTTATGTAATGTTCAATTTTGTTAGAGGAGGAAACCCCACACTACATGAAGAAACTCATCCAATAGAAACATGGACTTCGTTTTTTATGTTGTAAACAGTTGAAGGAATAAATATGATATCCCAAAATAGATGTGGAAATAATAATAATTAGATAAAAATGATGTGTAAAATAACATAAAATCAGTTGATAAAATGGGGATAAAAATGATCTAAATAAGTTGTTGGAATTATTGTTTTCCATGATGTATTTATATATTCATGAAAAATTTACTTTATTTCATTATCCCAATTGCATCCTTAATGTCAAATCCCTCACTAACACAAGATGATATGAATAATTCATGGAATTTTTAGAGAATGGATCCACATATATAATAATGAAATTATTTTTATTGTAATACTATACAGAAATAAATTAAACCTAAATATGAATCAACACATTAATAAAATTTCAGTTTTCAACTAAAACAATAAAATTTCAGTCATACAGAGTACACCATTTAACAGTTTGATATATTGTAGATTCAACAGTGTCTTTCTATAATAATTTTCCTAGAAAATTACAGATCATCTATTAATATTCTTGCCATAAAAAATAAAATTTTGAAAAAAATTTAGAATAAAAAGAAAATATCATCATCATGAGTGCATCAATATTTTTTTGTGTATGATTATATTACATGATTAAATAATCCTTTTGTTTATCTATATAAATTTTCCTAGACAACATTATCCATTACTAAAAAACTATTAGCATTACCTGATTTTACTAAAATTTATATTTACAATTATGTTTTTAGGAAAATTAAAAAATCTATATTTTCCATTAACCATCATTGAGTGTTAAAACTCAATTTTAAAACATTTACCATCTTTACTGGATAAACAATTAGTGTGACAAATTATGTGTTCTCATTTTACAAAATGAATCTGAACATGAATATTAGTGATGAACATGTGGAAATATTTTTTGATGGGGTTATAATGAACATGTAACTAAATTTATAATAATTATTGGTTAAAAAATTATTCTCATGTAATGATTTTAAGTTACTATGTTATATAATTGTAGGACGATTTAATAATACATCAGGAGTTAAAAATAATTATTTTTCAAAATTCCATTTCAATAATTTAAATGTGATCTGTTACTTGTATGGTGTCTGGTACATCCCAAGTAAGTAAAGAATTATGTATTTTCATATATATATCTATTTATGAATTATATAGTGTTTTAGAGGCTTACAATGAGAATAAATCCAATCTTAAGCATAAAATTCTTTAATATATTTAAAAGATTGTTTCTTTTCCATTTAATGGGAAACCTTTCTTAAATCAAAATTTTGAAAATATTATAAGATCTGTTTTTTTAAAATAAACTTATTATTTATTATTAGTAAATTTTAATTAACTTTGGCTAAATTTTTGGTATTTTTCCGACAATGTTTATTTTTTAGTGAATAGTGAAAAATACTGTATTTTACATCAAAACTGCTTTTTCATCTAATTTAATTATATGAATAGATTTTACTTTTAATTTGGTTTAAAGTTTAATTAGAATATATTTTTACAATTTAATCTAATTTTGGTCATTGTAATTAATTTCACTTTTGAATTGGGCATAAACAAGTGTCAAAATTTTGATAGACATTGTTTCAAAAAAACCCGCTATTTGTTTTGACAACAAGAATTATTTTTAAATTAATTACTACAATTTCAATATTGGAATTTGTTAAAATGGATTCCATTTTGGAATCAGATGGTCCAAATTATGTAATTAAGACTCTTGTTTTTGGACATTATGAATAGTAACGATGGTAATTATCTTTAATTGTCGTGATTAATTAGTAATCTGGTAGTTAAGTGTAATAAAATAATTTCATAATAATATAAAATGACCCCAACATGTTTCCTAATGCTACTGGTAGTGTCATGGCCGACCATAGGATGCCTTGTGCCAACTTTGGGACCCCATGGAATCACTTTCGTGTGATAGTGACATTTTATATTTTTATTTTTATAGAAAGTTAAATATAAAAAATGTATATAATACCTAAGTAAAAAAATTAATTTTGTCTACATAAATGATCTATTAGATGATAAATATTCATTGTAAAGATAAAAATATTTCCTACATCATGGTATTTTTTTATAATTTTTAGACATTAAATAAATAAATTTATTTATGACGACATGATGATGCATTGATTACCTCATTAATGAATGATTTAATTAAAATGAAAAGATAATGTAATATATAAAACATACAGTTGTCAAAAACCTATTGGATGGGTGTATTTAGAACCCTTATCACCCTATCCTCGTAATATATCATTGTGGGACCTTTATAATCTGAAACTCATTTTATAATAGAGTAACATTTCATGACACTCCAAGAGTGACCCTCCTCCCTCTTATAAAAGGCCCCCAACTATACCCCCTTACCCAGACCTCTCAAGCCATTTGATCAGCCAAAATCTTCCCTTTTTATCTCTCCACATGCCTATCTTCATCATAGAAGCCTTACCTTAGGTAGAATGCTCTTTAAGAAACCATTTTGGTTCAAACCAAGGGGAGTTACCTGATTTAAAGGTAATGTATTCTCTTATGTTTTTTGTTTTATTTTGCTTCTCCAGCCCCCTAAATAATTTTATTCTTCTAGTTTGTAACAACAGTATTATCATAAGTATACTAGGATGTTTTTATGATATTTATTTGATTTACAATTACACAAACCTCCATCTAATGGTTAATGAACATACTGTTTCTGTTAGTGGCGAATTGCTGCCTCATGAATGGATGATTGTTCAAACTTCTATTAACACCATTCATAGTGGCCATTAAGAGGTCACTAAATTTATATATGATATATATTATGTTTTTTTCTTTATGCTTCTGTATTTTTCATTTATGGAATACCTTTATGGATTCCATTATTGGTAAACGCGATAATTTCATTTTAGGATGTGTGGACTACCACCCCTCAAAGTGATTTGATTCGGTAATTCCATATGTGAGATGTATAAAGGATGGAGTTAATGATATTATATAAGATATTATATTGGAATTATTATATAACTTTATATCATTATGATTTCATTCCATTAAATATGAAATATAAATGAAAGGAGCGTTCATGCGTACGTACGACTTACCGTCTCCGTGAACGGAGCATTTCATTTATTACCTCTAAATGTAATATTATAAATTCATGTATATACTGGATATATATGGTATATGTGATATCTAAATCATGAATATAATTTTGGATATAAAGGATATTTTACCAAATGAACAACATGTAATTATAAGTAGTTTATTTTTTACTCAACTACCAAAGATCGACAAAACGACAGTTATTAACTGAAATGATTACATAATGTTCATATCATGGTAATAAGTGGTATAAAAGAATAATGAACATGAAAAAGGTTTTTAAGAAAGTAGAAATGAAATTGATTTTATTTTTTAGGAGATTAAATAACGACCGAGTGAAGTCGGACATGATGTTAGGGACTTTGTCTGAATCTCCTTTCACAGAGGCATATTTTGTTTTATACACAAATATCTTTTTACGGAGTACAAACCCATTTGAATTTTACTTTTATTCAAAAGGAATATTTTTTTATACGAATCGGTTTACTAAATGATAAAAGGGAATGATTTTGTCTTTAGTATGCGGTGAGAACGACTTCTCCACCGTCGTGACAATTATTTGCATTTCGTCTTCTCTACGAGCCACAACTTTTTATAAATGAAAAATTAATATCATATTTTACTTTTATTTTATTTTGGTATTGAAAATTGTTTTGATAATGTTTTTATTATATCAATGTGTTTTTAATATCATGTGATTGAAATGTGGAAATTTTATGTTTCCTTTATGCATGTTTTATGTGATACAATTATGTTATGGTTCTTGGGAATTGTTTATGAAGACAGGTGGTTCCATGACAAACTAAGGGCGGGTGAGCCCGATATAGCTCTCCAATGCATTGGGTAATGCGAAGGAGTTAAACGCTAAGGTTTCTCTGAAGCTATTTAAGGAATATAATGTAATGGGTATTCCAAACAAATCCATGAGGGTTAATCCGTAAGTAAGAATGTTATGAATGCCTCAGGTTACCTTTATATCTTATGATTTCTTTGAGTTATTCATAATACTTATGATTTCGTGAGGTATGTTAAAGTGATTATATTCTATGAATAAAGTATGATTTCATTGATTATTAAGTATACATAAACTAAAGTTTTCTTACCGTATTTTTATATCCCTTACTGAGCTTTTTATCCTCATCCCATGTTTTGAAATATTTTTCACGGGTCAAGGGAAAGGTACATGATTTGATGATAGTGTCGAGGAAGTCTTAAGAAAGAATCCATGTTTTATTTTAAATCTATTTCCTTGGTGGGATAAAATTAATGCTATCTTTTATGTAACCACCATTTTTAAATGAGGAATGAAATGAATGATTTACGATCTAATTCTCTAAAACTCTAAACCTAAAAAGATTTTCAATGTGTATTCTTGTAATAACTCGTTATTAAGTAATTTTTAAGGATGGGGCCTTATATTTGGTTTCATAGGACGGTTTAGATAACATTAAGAGTTATAATTCTATTAAATGAGTATCCAAAAATATTTTTTATAGTCAATTGAAATGATATAGCATTTGATGATTACAATGTTGCTTCATCTAAGGAATGTTTGTTCAGAATGGATTTCCATAGAGGAAATAGGGAATCAGTGCTAGGAAGGCATAGAGAAGGAAATTACATTCCAAATAAGCATCTTGAGATGGTCAGAATTAGAACTAAATTTTTTGTTGCATTAATGGTGCAGTTTACTCAAGCGATAAATGGTGGTGGTATCCATGAACGAGATCATCCGTATCAACCGCACATGAACATGTCAGTGGTGGAACATTTCATGAGGCAACATCCGCCATCATTCAGAGGATCATCTGAACATGTTCTAGCTAATGGGTGGATTTAAGATGTAGAGAATATTTTATATGTCATGGAGTGTTCAGACAATCAAAAGGATAGTCTTATTGTTTACCATTTGGAGGGTGATGTAGATCAGTGGTGGTCAATGGTTAAAAATATCAGGGACGCTAATGATACTGATGCTCTTGACTGGGATGAATTCAAAGGTATGATTCTTGATAAATATTTTCCTAAGGGTGTTCTACAAAGGGTGGAAAAAAATATTGGAATTGAGGTAAGAGGAAGACTCAGTGGATGCTTATGAAAAAAGGTCCACTTGATTGGCAAGGTATTCTCAAAATTTTACCCAAGACCTTGATAGTAAAAGCAATCATTTTTACTCAGGATTAAAGCCAAAATTTTTAAGGTCATTAACATCTCTTGAGTTCAAAAGTTATAAAAATCTTGTTCGATGTGTTGAGAAGGAGGAAATAGAGTTTTCCAATGATCAAGTGTTCTATAATAACCAACAGAAGAAGAGACCGATGTGTCAGGAGAAGGGAAGAATCTTTCAAAAAGGTCTGATGGTAAGAAAACTATGTTTTCAGTTTGTGATAAATGTGGTAAAAATCATGTTGGGGAATGTCTTTTGAATTCTGGAAAGTGCTACTGATGTTGTACGATGGGACATAAGTGTCATTATTTCACTGAAAAAGATTAGTGTGATGATAAGACCAAATTTTATTTACAGTTAGTGAAATGTTTCAAGTGCAATGAGATGGGTCATTATGCAAACGAGTGTTTTACAAAGAGTTCAAATTATGGGAAGCAGTCATACTACAAGTAGAAAGGTGTGGTGAAATACTTTGAAACTACTTCAGACGTTGTTGGGACATAAAATGAAGTGGTATTTGATACTTTGTTTTTTCAGATTATTCCAATGTGTTTGATTCAGGGTCTACACATTCATTCATCTCTGAAAAAGTTTCTAGTAAATTGGGAATTATATCTCCATAAATTACTCTTGAACTTGTGATAAAAACACCTGGGGGAAATGTTGAGGCAAAAATAATTTATAAGAATCTTCCTATCCTTATCTGTGGAAAGAACGTACTTGAAATCCTTATTATATTACCTCAAGTAGAGTTTGATGTTATCATGGGTATGGATTGGCTCTCTATTTACCATGTTAAAATTGATTTTAAAGAAAAATAAGTTTCTTTTCTGAATGAATTTCAGTTTGTATACAAGAATGCACCTTTTATTGATTATATATAAAGTGACTGGGAAACATGTAAAATATGGAAATGAATGTTACCTTGCACATATTTTTAATAAAAAAGGAACCGTTCAGATTAATGATGTGCCAGTCATAAATGAGTATCCTGATGTTTTTCTTGATGCGTTTCCTGGAATAATACTAGATTGTGAAGTTTAATTTACTGTCGACATAGTTCCTGATGCTAAACCTATTTCAAAACCCCATAATTGAAAGGCTAAAATTGATCTTTTATAGATGAAAGATCAATTGGAAGATTTATTAGAGAAATGATTCATTCAACCTAGCACATCACCATGGGCTGCTCCTGTCTTATTTCTTAAATAGAAAGATGGTTCATTGAGACTTTGAATTGATTATAGAGCCTTTAATAACATCATTATTATGAACAAATATCATTTTACTCATATAGAATATTTGTTTGATTAGCTCCAGATAGCTCAGTATTTTTCAATGATTAACCTGAGATCGGGGTACCATCAGTTGAAGGTAAAACAAGTAGAAATTCCGAAGACTGTGTTTCATACAAGATAATTCCATTATGAATTTTTAGTAATGGAATTTGGGTTAACCAATTAACCTGCTGTATCCATGGACATTATGAATAGAATTTTCTAGGAGTTATAGGATATGTTTGTGGTTTTTTTTCATTTATGATATTTTAGTGTTTCCTAATAGTAAATAAAAGCATGAAAGCCATTTAAGGGTTATTTTGAAAACCATAAATGAAAATAAATTGTATGGGAAATTCATAAAGTGTGAGTTTTGGTTGTAACAAATTTCTTTCCTTGGTGACATTTTTTCAAAAGATGGAATAACTATTGTTACAACAAAAACAAAGGTTCTTGCAGAATGGCCAAGACCCAAAAATGTAACCGAGATTCATAGTTTCTTGGTTTGGCTGGCTATTACTGAAGGTATGTTAAAAAAATTTCATGGTTATCTACTCCAATGACTATGCGAACTTGGCAGTGTGTTAAGTTCTTCTAGATAAAAAAATGTGATGATTTTTTTCAAGAATTGAAAAGAATATTTGTGAATTCTACAGTTTTGGCACCACCTTCTAGGAATGGTAGTTTTTTTATCTACAATGATGCTTCATTGAAAGGACTTCGTTTTTTCCTAATGCAAAATGATCAGGTAATTGCTTATTCTTTATTTCTGTTGAAAACTCATGAGGTAAATTACCCTACACTTTATTTGGAATTAGCTGATGTGTTTTTCTCTTTAAAAACGTGGAAGCAACATTTTTATAGTTTAAAGTGTTAAATATATACTAATCACAAAAGTATAAAGTATATATTCACCCCGAAAGAATTTAATATGAGACTGAAGAGATGGATTGAATTAATCAAACATTGTGATTGTACAATTCATTACCATCCCAGAAAAGCAAATAAAGTGGTTGAAGCGTTGAGTTGAAAGATTAATGCTTCATTTAACATGTTATTTTCTGTATGTGATCCATTGGTTAAGGATTTGATGAACCTTGGCATCAAAGTTGTTGGTACAAGAAGTTATTCTATTTTTTCAGGTGTCAAGGAGATTATCTCTATCCGACAGAATTAACAAGCTCAGAAGCAAGACAGTTACTTGAAAAAAAGGTAGAGTTGGTTCAGAAGGGTAGTTTACCTGAATTCAACATTGATAATGATTGTGTTTTGATATTTTGGAAGAGATTGTGTGTGCCTTACGATTCACAGTTGAAGAGAGAGAGTTGTTATGTGAAGCTCATAGTTCTCCGTTTTTAGTTCATCCTGGTAGTACTAAGATGTATAGAGATTTTCGAGAGTATTACTTGTGGGATGGAATGCAAAGCGATATTGTGGATTTTACTATAAAGTGTTTGATTGCCAAAAGGTTAAATCAGAGCAACAGTTACCAAAAGGGATGCTTCAACCTTTACTAGTCCCAGTGAGGAAATGGGAAAATATATCCATGGATTTTTTTGTAGGATTTTCGAAGACTCCTCGAGGTAATAATGAAATCAAGGTTATTGTTGATCTCTTGAATAAATCTTGTAATTTCCTTACTATACGAGAGATGTTATACCTAGATCACCTTTCTAATTTGTATCATAAAGAGATATTAAGGTTACATGGAGTTCCCCTCTCCATTTTATCTGATCGTGATTCCAGGTTTACTTTTAACTTTTGGAAAGGCATTCAGAAGTTGTTTGGTATAGAATTAAGTTTTTGTACAACTTTTCATCCTCAATAAGATAGGCATTCTGAACGAACAATTCAGAGTTTGGAGGATATGCTAGGTGATTGTTCTATGGATTATTAGGGAAGTTGGGACCAACATCGTTCTTTGGTGGATTTTTCTTTTAATAACAGTTTTCATTCCAGTATACAAATGGCACCAATTGAGGCATTATATGGGAAGAGGTGTCGAAATCCAACTTTTTTGAATGAAGTAGGTGAAAGGAAGTTGATGGGACCAGATTTGGTAGAAAAGCTAGCAGAAAAAGTTCATCTGATACAGAAACACATTAGAACAGCTCAGAGCAGGCAAAAAAGTTATGTGGATAACAGGAGGAAGGATCTCTCTTTTGAGGTATGTGATCATGTCTTCCTCAATGTTTCTCCATGGAATAGTGTGATGTGATTTGGTAAGAATGGATAGCTGAGTCCAAGGTTGATCTGACTATATGAAATTCTATAGAGAGTTGGATCATTTTCATACCGAGTGGCATTACCTGCGAGTTTATCTCAAGTACACAATGTGTTTCATGTTTCAATGTTATGGAAGTACATTCCCGATCTATCTCATGTTTTGTGTCCAGAGGTAGTTTAACTGAAAGAGAATATATCTTATGAGGAACAACCGGTCCAGATTCTTGACCACATAGTGCATGTATTGCGGAATAAGGTGAGTTATCATGTAATGTTTTTGTGGAAAAACCACATGATTGAATAGGCAACATGTGAATCTGAAAATGTAACGAGAGATAAATACCCCACTTATTCGATAAGTAAATAAATTATGGGGATGCAATTTTATAAAGGGGGGAATGATGTAATATCCCAATTAAGTAAAGAATTATGGATTTTCATAACTATGTCTATTTATAAATTAGATAGTTTTTTAGAGGCTTAAAATGAGAATAAATCCAATCTTAAGCATAAAATTTTCTAATATTTTTAAATGATTGTTTTACCACCATTTGATGGAAAACCATTTTTAAATCAAACATTTGACAATTATATAAGCTCTATTTGTTAAAATAATCTTATTTTTTAGGATTGGGACATTTCAATTTACTTTGGTTAAATTTTTTGTATTTTTCTGAGAATGTTCATTTTTTATTGAATAGTGAAAAATATTGCATTTTACTTCAAAATTGGTTTTCATCAAATTTATTTGTATGGACATATTGTCCTTTTAATTGGTTTTAAAGTTTAATTACAATATATTTTTTCCATTTAATCCAATTTTTGTCATTGTAATTAATTTCATATTGGAATTGGGCATAAACAAGTGTCAAACTTTTGATAGATATTGTTTTGAAAAAACCCGATATTTGTTTTGACAACGAGAATTATTTTTAAAATAATTACTAAAATTTATGTGTTTGTAATTTGGTAAAATTAATTCCTTATTTGGAATCAAAAGTTCCAAATTATTTAATTTATACTCTTTTGTTTTTTGGCATTATGAATAGTAACGACGGTAATTATCTTTATTTATCGTGAATAATTAGTAATAGGGTAGATAAGGGTAATAAAAAAATACCATAACAATATAAAATACCCTAAAAAGTGTTCTAATGCTATGGGTTGTGTCTTGGCCTACCATGCGATTCCTTGTTCCAACTTTGGGAACCCATGGAATCACTGTTGTGTGATAGGGACATTTTATCTTGTTATTTTTAATGAATGTTAAAAATAACAAAAGTATGTAACACCTAAGCAAAGCAATTTTAATTTTGTATACATAAATGATCTCTTAGACTATAAATATTCATTGTAAATATAAAATTATTTCATACCTCGTGGTAATTTTTTTAATTTTTAGACATTAAATTAACAAATTTATTTATGACACCATGATGATGTAGTGATTACTTAATTAATGAATGATTTAAATAAAATTAAAATATAATGTAAAATCTAAGACATACACTAGTAAAAAACCTATTTTATGGGGGAATTTCGAACCCTTATCACATTATCTTCTAAATATATCATTATGGGACATTTAAAATCCGAAACTCATTTTATAATAAAGTAACATTTCATGACATTCCAAGAGTACCCCTCCTCCCTCTTATAAAAGGCCCCCACCTCAACCCCGTTACCCCCACCTCTAAAGCCATTTTCTCAGCCAAAATCTTCACATTTTATCTCTCCATATCCCTATATTCATCATAGAATCCTACCTTAGGCAGAAATCACTTCACGAAACTGTTTTGGTTCAAACCATGGGGAGTTTCCCGATTTAAATGTAATGTATTCACTTATGTTATTTTGTTTAATTTTGCTTCTCCAACCCCCTAAAACCTTTTTATTCTCATATTTTGTAACAAAAAAGTATCTTCAATATACTAGGATGTTTTTATGATAAGGATTTTATTTACCCTTACACACACCTACGTCTAATGGTTAAAGAACATATTGTTTCTATGAGTGGTGAATTACTACCTCATGAAACGATGATTGTTCATTCTTCTTTTAAAACATTTCATGGTTTCCATTAAGATGTCACTATATTTATATATGATATATATTATGTTTATATATTCCTCAAGATTCTGTATTTTTCATTTATGGCATACCTTTATGGTTTCAATTATGAGTAAATGTGATAATTTCATTTTAAGAAGTGCGGAATACCGCCCCTCAAAATGATTTGAATCGTTAATGCCATATGTGGGATGTATGAAGGATGGGGTTAATGATATTATATATGATATTATACTGGAATTATAATATACCTTTATATCATTATGATTTCATTCCATTAAATATGAAATAGAAATGAAAGTAGCGTTCATGCGTATGTACGGCTTACCATCTCGATGAATGGTGCATTTAATTTCATACCTCTAAATGTAATTATAAGAAGTTTATTTTTGACTCTAGTACCAAGGATCGACAAAATGACCGTTATTAACTTAAATGATTACATAATGTACATAACAAGGTAGTAAGTGATATAAAATAATAATGAACATGAAAAAGTTTCATAATAAAGTATAAATTAACTCTAGTTTATTATTCAGTAGATTAAATAATGATCGAGTCAAGTCGGACACGAGGTAAGGGACTTGATATCAATCTTCTTTCAGTGAGGCATATTCTGTTTTATACACAACATTATTTTATATGGTGTATAAACCCCTTTAACTATTTCATTTATTCAAAATGAAACATTGTTCCATACGAAGCATTTTACTAAATGATAAAAGGGAATGTTTTTGTCTTATGTTTGCAGCGACAATGACTTCTCCACCACCATGACCATTATTTGAGTTTCGTCTTAATCTACAAGACTGAAATTTTTTTAAATGAAAACTAAATACCATGTTTCACTTTTCATTTATTATGTTATTGAACATGGTTTTGATAATGTTATGATTATATAAATGTGTGCTTGATATATTGTGATTGAAATGTGGAAATGTTATGTTTCCTTTATGCATGTTTTATATGATACGATTATGTTATGGTTCTTGGGAATTATTTATGAAGACGAGTGGTTCTATGATAAACTAACGGCGTGTGAGCTCGATATAGCTCTCCAATGCATTGGGTAATGAGAATGAGTTAAACGATAAGGATTCTCTGAAGAGGTTTAGGAAATATATTGTAATGGATATTCCAAGCATAACCATGAGGGTTAATCCCTACGTAAGAATGTCATGAATTCCTCAAGTTACCTTTATGTATTATTATTTCTATGATTTATTCAAAAAACACTATGATTTCTTGAGGTATGTTAAAGTGATTATATTCTAAGAATAAAGTAATATTTCATTAATTCTTATTTATACATGGACTAAGGGTTTGATTCTGTATTTTTATATCCCTTACTGAGCTTTTTATGCTCATCCTAGGTTTTTGAAATGTTTTCACATGTCAAGGGAATGGTACATGATGTGATGATAGTTTCTAGGATTTGTCAAGAAAGAATCCATGTTTTATTTTAATTATGATTCCTTGATGGGAGAAAATGAATATTGTTTTTATGTAACCACCTTGTTTAAATGTGGAATAAACTCCACGATTTGTGATCTAATTATCTGAAACTATAAACCTGAAAAGATCCTCAATGTGTATTCTTATAATAAATCAAGATTAATAAATGTTGAAGGCTGGGGCCATATAGTGTCCTTATGCAATTGAGATATTTTACCATGAATGTAATTAGTGACTGAATAGCCCAAATAATTATAATACCCACAAAAATGATACTAATGTATTCATATTTGAATCTATCATTACCTACAATCCGTGATGGATCCCTGAAAAGGTAATTTTTCTAATCATTTTATAAAAATGAAAAGGAAATTATCAATTCAAATTAAATAAAATGATGAAAAATTTAACTAAATATTTTATAGAATATTAGTTATTCAAGATACATATATACATTTAGACATCATGTTTTCATCTTTCTTATAATAAAATTCATTTCCTCCATTATAAAACGTATTTAGAGGACAATTAAAAATAATATAAAATACTTATGATACTAATTCATCACATTAAAAAAAAATTTAGACATCACAGACCACTATTGATCAAGATCATTGAAAAGAATCACCAAAATTTTTGGTCAATAAACATTTAGACATAATGTTCACTTCATACTCATATGCAATCAAATTTATATATGATTTTAAGTAAAATGGTTTTTGGAAATATTGTAATTAATGATTATTTATAGACAATTTTTTAATTATGAAATCTTTTTGATTAATTTTATATACATATGAATGTTACATTTTTGTCGATGTAGTTATTTTTGTGGGTTTGATTTCTATTATGAATTTGAATACATAATATCCATAATAACCTACATTTATATTTTATTTCAAAAACAATAAAAACATTGAAAAAATATTTAAATTGTTTTAAAATATGATTTTATTAATAAATAATACTATTCATACCATAATCTATATATATTTAAAGTAATCGATATATTTTTTCTTTTCACTCACTGAAATTGTAGTATGATTTATCATATATTTAGATGCCTCCCTATTATGAAAAAGTATCTTTAAAATGAAATATGAAAATATAATTTAATTTTTATCAACAATATTTTTTTTATTTCATTTCAAATTCATAGTGTAGATCATGTGTGATCGATTTTTTGGATATAGTGGAATTGGATCCAATAAATAAATATTTAGGGCATTCCAAATGAGTAAGATCAACATCTACTTATATAAAATATATAAAATTTAATAGTAAAATTGAAAATATATTTTCTGAGATTATATTATAGTGTTTTAACCCTACATATTTCCATAATAAATAGGAATTCAACTATTTTTTCTCAAACAAATCATTTAGAAAATATTTTTTCACATTATTTTCTTCCATTTTCATAGATATTTCTTACATAGAAATAATAAATGGAATAATGAATCAAAATCCTATTGTGTATGGTATTATATTTATAGCATTATAATATAAATACCAATATAAAATATGAAAACTTATTAACATAAATTGACATGTTAAAAAAATTAGAGGAATTACAAAATTTCCATTTTGTATGTATTCAAAATAGAAACTCCCATCCATTCAAACATGAGGTTCCATTTTATACTCTTCATAAAAACAATATATACATGTAAATATCCACATATATCTTCCTCATATGATATTTTGGAAATATTATTGTCTTTAGATTTTTCTATTGTATGAAATTTTAATGATAATAGATTTCTTGTAGAACTGGCAGTGAGAATGTACTCTTTGATGATCCTACTTATATCTAGGTTGATTCATTATAATTTCATGATCTTACCCTCTATTAACTATTTATTTAACCATATATAATACCATACCTCACTTAATTCATTTTTTTCATCAAATTTTACATGTATTTATTTTGAAAACTTTTCTTAAAGACACACCTTATGTATCATTAATAAATTATATGGAAATGCAACCAAAGTTACCAAAAAATTATTTTCCAGTATAGTATTCAAATAATAAAGTGGAATAGGAAACATAGTGATATGATATAATGATACAACAATCCTCGCTCACATATGATACTTTGGGTGTTTTTTAATATTTTTGTTGTCTCCTAAGATATTATACACTGCAAACCTCACAACAATGTAATGTGCTATTGTTGATCGATAGAAATCACAAACAACATTATCCATATTTTTTTAGTAATATAATTTTATTGAGTTTGATATATTTCCATTTAGGAGAAAAATTGTGTAGAATATTGATTACCATGTGTAGGGTATTTTGTTGAGGGGAATGAATAGCCTAAAATCAGGTGGGGTATTTTATTTAATCATATGCATATATTTGTTCCGCTATCAGTTTTATTTGGTCGATTCTAATATATTGTTCTTCCAAACCATGATATAAAATAATATACACTATAGCACCTATTTATTTCTATAAACCATTAATCATTTTATATATATCTTCTAGTTGTTTTCTCTTCTTAAACTATGTTCGATAATACTCTACATAATAAACTCTGACCCAAAAATATTTTTCCAACATCATTAATGATACTAAAAGATTTTTCCATATGTTATGGTCAAATCCCATTATTTTTTATTAATAATATAAATCATTCCAATATATAAATATATATTTTTAGGTAATACTTGTATAAATCAACAATTTTTACTATAATGTAATACATAAACATGTTTCACATAGTACTTTTGTTTTTCATCAACTAGTTTTCCATGAAAGTTTACATGGGCCTCCTTAAATAGCACATGATGTGGGATGGATGTGGCTTGAATATTTTAGTAATACATAAGTATATAAACAATGGGACAAATCTCTACCTAAAAAATTAGTATTTATTTAAAATAAAAGACAATTTATTCTATAGTAATGTGTACATCATCTATAAATTTTTATAGAGGTAAATTCGTTTCTATACACATTTGTTTTTTTCAAAACACTTTTTATCTTTAATAAATTAATAATATTGATTAAAAAATTAAAAATAAATTATTTAAATTAATATACAATAGACTATAATGAAAGTGAAATGATTTCTCATCACAATGATTCATGAAATAATTCCATATCTCCTTCTGTATAATCTGTACATAACTAACTTATGGGATATGATATACTTTTACCTCCACATTCCTGATATTTAAATTGGATATAAGAGTCAAAAAAATTTTGTGATATTCTAGTTTCAATTAGGAAATAATTATTATTGAATATTCTAAACTAAATGAAATGTATGAGGAATGATTAAAGTTAAATAAATGTTACATAAATTAATTTTTTTTGTATAAAAGAGAATGTATATCATATCATTACATTTATATAATCCCAATGGTATTCCTTTATTACATGATGTATGTGGTGCCAGAAATAAATATCAATCAATACATTAAAACATTGTGTAACCCCAATACCCCTACAGAAAATTTAATTGTGGTTTTAAATATGATGGCTACACTAATTCCATAAATCATTTTATGTTATTCACTCACATCTTGAATTGAAAATTTTATTCAATAATATAATGTTGGGTTCTTGATTTTTCCATCAACATGATGTTGATCCAAAAATAATTTATTAGTTTATTCATCAATTGTATATTCTTCATAAGGATTTCTAACATCGTCTAGTGTTGAAGATTCTTCCTGAATGATTAGTTGATCATTTAATTTAGAATATTATATCATAGAATAAAAATATAACATTATGAGGAATGTAAAATTATATTAAAAATAATTTATCTATCTTATTGAACATTAATTATTTTTTATTTATTAAGGAAATTAGATCCTTTATCAAAATCTATCTCTCATCTTCATGGTCCCTCTATCAAAATAACCATGGTCTATATTAGGACCACAATAAAATTATTTTTATCTCTCAATGAAACAATCATCATCGATTTAATATTCCTCTAACTTGAGAGGTGTTTTATTCTCCAAGAGGCTAATTGATCAACTATTTTTTACTGGATATGATACATAATATACATTAATGTCATATGATTCTATTATGAATGCCTCATTGTTTCCCCTTTGACATTGAAATTCTCAATAATGAATAACATACCAACAACATCTACTAAAATCATATTGTCAACACATTTTAAATGAAAAATAAACATTCGAATAGTTTGATAATCAACTCATATATTTGTTTCATAATTTTGAAGTATGGAATATTAACATAAATTTTATTTATATACTAGGAAGGATATATATGAATTTATTATTCAGAAATTTTTCTTTTAATTGTACTTTTGTAATTTTGATATTCTATATAGACTATATAAGCATTGATTATAAAACTGCAGTATGATATGAATATTTTTATATGGTCCAATGGCTAACCATAAAAGTCATTTAAGAATTGATTTTTTATTTTTGTATATCTCATTATAAATAGAATATATTAACAATATAACATCCCATTCATTTTACACATATTATACCATTATGCATAATTATCTATCAAATTCAAATCATTGATTTTATTATCTGTTGTATTTGGAAGATAAGATACATAATTTAGATGCATAAAACCAAAATAAAAATCATTTATTTAGTATTCATAATGAGCTCCTAATACACATTTATCCCTTATATATACCTAGGATATACTTGGGAACACATGAAAGTAGGGATGATCTAAAAACCCATGTTAGGTAATAAACAAAATAATAAAGCGTACATATGTTATAAGGCATAACAGGATGACCTAAAAAGGGATAAGACTTTAATAAATATATATAATCCTAACATATTTTACATGGGACAATGAAATACCTGAATTACAGAAATGTAGAAGAAAAATAATTCATGAAATAATACATAGTCAAGGATAATTGCGCATGGAGGATTAAAAGTCATGGCAAACCACCCAGACCATTGCAGACGGAGCATGAGTCCGGGATAACCACCGAGACCATTTCATGTGACATCTCATGTGAGAATACTTTACCCAATTTAGTAGGGTTAAATCTTAGTGAACCCATTATTAATAGTTCATGAATATGTGTTCCACACAATGAATTATACATATTTCACCAAACATGAACAAAAGTGTTACACATTGAAAAATTGGGTATCATTATCATGTAAAAATGAATATCAAAATGAAATATCATTAGGGTGTCTATGAATGAATTGATTTAGATAATTAATGTACCTTTATAAGGTAGAATATTCATATATCATGATAATTGTTTCCCATAAAATGTGTAAAAATTTAAAAATAATTATTAGGAAAATTTATAAATAAAACATTTTAGTGTTCTGTAAAGGAAAATATTCATGACTAATTAAAAAAGGGAATATACATTTTTATAAAACCTAAAATGAACATAGATAATTTTTATATTAACGTTTATATATTGTCCAAAATCAATTTTGGATTAAAATATATTACGGAGTTTATAAGAAAATGGGTATGAAATAAATATGTTCAATTTAATTGGGATTTTATATTGTAAAGAATTTAGAAGGGGACATTTAAAAAAATGTATTTCCCCGTAAAAGAAGTATGTAATGATCATGATAATTTATTTTTCATCATATATATTGTATTTAAAAAATATATATAAAATTAATTAATATATACATTACGATAAATAGATTGAAATTGTAACTCGTGGGAATAATAGGGGCACAGAAAGAACCCCTTTCTTTATGTCCAAAATGGTTCTGTAGTTGAATTTAATGTTTGGGATACACAATTTAAATAAATTAATTTATTAATTAATAACCAATTAATCATTATTTTTATTTTCTATATTTCTTTTATGTCTATCTATGGTCCTTTTTATGAGTTATAATATAAAATTTCACCATTCAGGTGTGTTCATTTCCATTGTTTTCATTTTCAGATTATTTGTATAATTGTATGAATGATCATTTCAAATTATATTTGTTGTCAGAAAAAAGAATTATTTATTATCAAGTAAATTAAAATTTATAATTTTTAAAATTTAAATTTTGGATAATGGTTTGAGGATGAATCATTATATAAAATGTTAATGATATTTATTTGGGTTAATTTTGTGGGTTCTCGATGATGACAAACTAATTTTGTTTTATTATTTAATTTTGTGTTTGTATTATGGTTTCATAACATTATATAATATTTAATAAATATATTATAAGTTTGTTAAAAAAAATTTTTTATGACTATCATTGGAGGTTGTAAATGGAATTGAAAACTCATTATCTTTAAATGTGATTAATTAACACATCAAGGATGTTGTTTTAATTTTTATAATTTAATGGGTAGGATAATGAAATTATTCTTAATTAAAGGAATAAAATAATAAATTTCCTATATATGAGATATTATAGAGTTTCCAATAAACATGGATAAGGTGGGGTGAGTAGAATATAAAAAAATAAAAGAAATTAGAAAGAGATTAAAAGAAGAGGAAAGAGTTTAATTCTTCTTGAATTTTTCACTTTGAGATCCTCATTGAGGGGAATGAGTTTGGTATTTTATTTATAAAAAAGTATCCATGCCATGGGGGAGAGACACTGTATGAGTATTGGGTAAACTATGAGAAATATTAATGGATTTGGAGGTGCAGGGAAAAGTGGTGGTGAGGGGTGGTATTTATATTTGAGGAGAGAGGTGTAATATATTATTATATTGATTTGTTTATTATTAGGTCTCTAGACTATGATCATGGTTCATTATAATGGAAAAATATATTAAATACTACATGTGTTTTCTAAATAATTGTTACATACATCAATCATGACTAAAAAACAATTTATTTACCTTATATCATAGATAACCATATTTCACAATACACCAAAAATTTTAATTTTTTTTAAAAATGTCCCGAAAAATAAACATAACATTTTTAGCTGGGTGGAATTAATTAATGGAATCAATTTTAGGGAAATAATTTTCTATATATGTTAAATTTAATATTTCATTAAATCATTATTTATCTAAAAAAAATTATAATATTACAACTGATTTTATAACACTTTGAAAAAGTAATTAATGACTTATAAAATAATGTCATAATCATAAAATGATATAAAATGAATTTATATTATATTTTATGATAATAAATTTTATTTTAAATAATTATGTTAAATATAGAATTTTTTATTAATATTGTATGATTAATGACAATTTAAACACATAATTTATCATTTTCAAAAAACATTACTTATATTATATGATATAATTATATAATATATTTCTTTATAAGAAGAAAATTTTTAATTTTTAATTTTTGAGGTGAGGTTACAATTATATTGGCCATGTTAATATTTTTATGGGACACATTACTATTAAATAGGTCATGTTACATTTCCATTCGATTATGTTTCTTAATATTTATAAATAATTATTAATTAAATCATTATTAGTTTTAAAAAATTATATTTTTTTTCTATATTTAACTATAGATAAGTTATATTTTATAACCGAATAATAAAAATAATTCGCATTGATAATGTTTTGGTTCATTACATTCTTTACCTCTAATGACATTTCACAAATGATTATTCATTTTATAAAATATTGGTAAATTAGGTGAGGGTAATAATCCTTCATACCTTCACTAGGTTACTATGTTACATCCTCGTATTTATGGTTCCTCTATAGTACATTGTCCAGGTGAGTAGTCTTGTGCATATAACCTTATCTCTATGATCTAATATCCTCACAACGTTCTCCTCATAAGAGAGACCATATCCAATTGTAACACCTATTAATTTAGTATATATGATGGATACTTTTTGTACTTCCTTATGATGGATATGTTTAATACATTGTATACACATGACATGGTTAGTGGAAGTTCAATTTCATATTCCATAGATCCAACATGATCAATAATATCAAATGGGTGATACACTAGTGAAATTGAATTCCCTTCTTCACAAATCACACAACCCAATTCCATGGAGTCATGAAGAGGAAGAATATGTCTCTATCCTATAACACCAATTCTCATCAAATTTTGTCTTCATATCTATTCTATCGAATTTGGGAATCCCACATATGTTGTTAAATGACATTCACCTCATCTACCATTTTATCACAATTTCATGTCCAAGAATATTTTGTGGACCAACTTCGTCCCAACATGCTGGTGTCTTGACAGTATTTTTATAATGGGATTTGTATGGATCTATTTGAATGCTTGAGTGGAAATTAATGTTGTATGAGAATCTCTCCATAACAAGATGTTGGTCACATTCTCTGTTGAGGTTTATAGAACTTGTTCTAATAATGTATTCGCGTCTTTAAATAGACCATTCATATAGGCCATAGTTTGAGAATGGTGAGCCATACTAAAGATCATATCAGTGTTTAGTGCACGGTGGAGACATTTCCAAATCATGGTAGAGAATTTCATATCTCAATTGGATAAAATTTGTTGTGGTGATCCATGAATCCATACCACTTCTCTGATGTATTTCCACTCAGGTTTCCCTATTGATATATCCTGTAGAATTGAGATAAACTCATTTCTATTTATATGATAATCCACCATAAGAAATATAGTATTGATTCATTGGGATTTATTTAGATGTTCGATGAGATTGTTTAGGGTGATATTTCCCTTTTTCCTTGATGGTATGTGTAATGTATGCATCATACCCTTAGAAATTTTTCATTTAGCCTTTAGTTGCTGACATACTCAAAACTCTTATATATATTAAATGATCAGCATACTCATATATTGATAATAGTTTTCTTAGAGAACTCAGTACATCTTTCTGCTCCCATAGAAATAATATATGGTTTATCTTTGTACATAAGTCTAGATTTCATTATTTATATCTTGATTATATGGTAAATATAGTCATAACCAAAATATCACCACTCCTTTCTCATACATTTTGAACATTGTGGATTTTCCCATTTCTGGTAGATTCCATCTATTTCTGAATTTTTGCATCATTTTAATTAGAATTCGTTTTTTTCTCCAGGATGTATTCTCGATAAATCATTTAAAAATTGATTGATTATGTTCCTTACATATTCATTCCCAAGTCCATATTTAGATGGTCTAATAGGATTGAAAACTTCTTGATTATAATTTATTAAATTGATTCATCAACATTAAGACTTAGATCATTTGACACATTAATTACATTACTTGGATGGTATTGGATTGGTGTAACATACATCTTCATCCTCAGGGGATTGAGAAAGATGGATAAACAATACTAGGCCTTAAACGTCATCCTCAAGACTCTAAAGGATGGAAATAAATGAGGAATGGTTTGAAAACATGTTTGGGACAATTAAACCTTTTAGAATAAAACAAATAACCAACAAAGAATAATGGGACATACTACTATATAATTAATGATACCATTAATGATAGCAATATAATTTCAAATATTATATTAATTCTAAATTCAAGTACCATTGTGGAAAAACAAAACATCATTGTAAATAGTGTAATACAAACTAATAAATCTCCAAAATGATTACAAGACTCAATGCGCCAATATATCCATGAAACAAAATCACCAGATTTACCAAAAATCATATATATGTGAATTTTTTTTGATACATGTACTTTTACCATGTCTCGGTAGATGATATCTGCAAAAGAACCAAGGCACTATAGTAGGGGTCAGTTCTAAAACTCGTTAAATATTCCCCAATGACTTCCCTACTCATGAAACTTGGATTGAAGAGTTAACAAAATTAATATGAAATAGTATATATACAAAAAAATTAAATGAAAATTAATAAATAAATATAAACAACTTCTTTAATAGATTTTGTAATGAACATCTAATGTAGTTCATTCCTGAATATTAACTAAAGCCAATGTCAACCCATTTTCAGTAAAAGATATTTTTCATAAAAAAATAAACCAATACTATAAATCCATTTCTCAATATCCCTTTGGCATAACTATTCTATTCTACATATCCATAATACAAACAATTCATGCTTCGTGATGACAATTCCATTCTCATGAGAAGTTTCTAAGAGATATAACGGGTTATCATGAGGTAATTATAACACATGTTCCATTACACCATTGGAACCAATCAAGAATTCATATTTAAACCGAACCTCAAAAATTAAATTTTAACACACACCTAGTATTCCAATGAAATCCATGCCAAAAACATTTAAATTAAAATAACCTTTGTATTAAAATTCTATTTTTCAAATATCCATTTCAATCAAACACAATTTTTTTTAAAAAATTTTTCTAAAAAATAATTCCATAATTTTCCATAAATCCTTTTTTTAAAATATTGATTTTAAAATCTATTATCTACCCACTTTACACAATAATTCACAAAAATTTCACAATTCCATAAAAACCCTAAATAATAAGTAAATAATATTTATTCAACGTTTCTACACCAATTTCATAATCAAATTCATGAAATTATATAATGTTTGTACTATAAATATCAATTCTACTATGAGGCCATTATGGTGGAGCCACCTACCTTGAGAGTATTGATGAAAACAACAAATGGACAAAGAGAGATCATGAAACCAGGTATGAATTCCATTTAACTACCTTATATCACTTCCCCTACAAAAAAAGACCCATTATAATCATATTTGGGATCCAAAATTTTAGATCTACCAATAATAGGAATACAAATGAAAAAATGAAAGAATATGAGAAGTAGATCTAAGTAGATCTATGGAAATGTGACAAGAACGATGAATAATGAGAACTTACCATGATGAATCGAATACTAATTACCAAGAGGAAACATTGGATCACCTTTGTAATGATGGAAGAACCTTCTTTGGTCTTAAGAGAAGAATATTCTTACGTTAGAGACGTTATGGGGGAAAATTAGTGTCTTAATGGAAAGCCCGACCGAGATCCACATTTTAAGGATGGTGGTTTCTAACCTATGCACAATTTAGTTTCAAATTTAGAAAAATTGTTCACTAACTATGATCTTGATGTCACCTCAAGAAATATTTTGCACGAACTCCTTACATGGACTACAAGTACTTCACCGACTGTGCCAAAACACTATGTCAAACATTGAGCATTCGGTACAGTTTCCACTTGGATTTTGAGATGTTTGAAAAAACATTGTGTTTCCAGTGCACCTTCCCTTTAGCCACAAAAACTCTCAAAATGTTCTCCAAACTCACCCCACATTGAAACTTATACATTATATAGATAAAAATCATAAATAAAGGGTTACCTACCAGAAACTGGGGATGCTACATTTGTGAAGTTATAATCATTGGTGAGATTTAACGATATTCAGTAGTTCATATTAGCCACCTTCTTTATGAATTTATACATTAATCCCTTATAATCAGTATATTTGTAACACTTCTCACCATAGAGATAAATACTCCTTATTTTTAACACATCAATCATAAATGCCAATTTTAGATCATCTGTGGGATAGTTTTTCTCACTAATATTCAACTGAACAAAGGTTATGTCCGTTACTTTACCATTTTTCATCTGTACAAATCCATTTCCCTTTTTTAAAGTATCATTGTACACCACAAAAAGTTCCACACTTCTTGGTTATATGAATAGTTATATAGGGATAATCCCATCTTACATGTCTTTAAATAAGACTTGACATTCTGTGGTGTAGAAATTTTTTTCGTTTTGACGGATCATTGCTATTAGGATTGACTATCATGAGGTGTTCGTCAAAAATCTCTACTAGTTCCCACTAAACCAATGAATCAATGTATCAAAATTAATGATGTTGTGCTTTCCCACTATTAAATAGCCATCTTGATGGAATGTTCCATATATTTCCCTTATCTAGTTATTAGAAGCCCTAAGAATGATACTTCCCCCGTTTAGCACTCACAAATGTTGTAAATTTCATATAGTTACTCCCTATGAAAATTCAATAAAAAATTATTCATATAATCCACCAATTCACACATTCATGTGGAATTTATCATAATGTCATCAATAAATACTACCAAAAAATGTAAAGGTAATCTTAAATGAATCTATTCATTAAATACATGAATATTTATAGAGTCATGGTGAGTCATAGGGAGTATATAAGAACCCATACTCTCCATTCCTCCTTCAAAATATAGTATACTGAATTTATTCTTTCAATACATTTAGTTGGGGATATCTCAATTAAATATACACCGTAGAGATATAATTGAATCCACAAAGTTGATCAAATAAGTCATATGTCCATGTAATAGAATACTTGTTCTTCGTCGTGATTTTTTTGACCTCATGGAAATAAATAGAGAGGTATGTTGATCCTTCCTTCTTCTTGATGAAGAGGAATAGGATCCCCATAGTGAATCATTTGGGAATGTAACAACCTCGTCTAGATTATCATGTAACAACATCTTTAGTCCTTCCAACACAAAAAATGTCCATTATATATGGTTTATTTTATATACATAGATATCCATGAATAAGTTAAATTTTTGCCCAACCTATCGATCAAGAGGGATCCTTGGAAACTCTTTCGGGAACACATCAGCTTATTACGACACAATGGGATTTCTTTCAAGTTGATGCTATCCTATGTCACAATCATTTGGGAAAGATATTGTTGATAAAAATGAAATAATATCCACAATTGATAAGATTCTTATGATGGATATTTATACTACTCCATAAACTAGTATAGAATTACATAATGTCTCGAGATATGAAGAGTGATATCAATTTCCTAACAGTTGATCTTGGATTTGTATAAAGATAGTTAATCTATGCCCAATGCAGCATCAAACCCAATAAAAGGAAGTAAAACAAGAAATACTAGGATGTACAGTCGAGAAACAATAACCTATGTGGAGTTATACAATTTGGATTCATTAATTTCCAAATTTCCAATTTTCATTGATAACTCATCCCCCGTACATTGCGTTGGTCTTTGAATAGTTCAACTACTCTTGAATGGAAGGAAATAATGCATAGAACCCAAAAATTGGTATATTCTATATTCATTAAAGAATAACCTGTGTACCTATCACCACATCATTTTCAAGATCCACCTCATTAGTAGTGATAGAATATTACATTCTTTACTACCACTAAAGTTGTTGTTCTTGATTTCCTCCATAAATCATTGGATTATAGATATGGATCACATAATTATATGTTCCTTTCCATTCAAATATTTCACTACAGGATGTTTGTCAATCTAAAACAGAACTTATACTTCCAAATTAGTGGGCTTATTAAAATCACATCAACAGTTATTATTCAAAATCCCCATTTTTCCACATTTGAATCATTTTATATTTACTTTTATATAGTTCCAAATATGCTTCTTCCCACAATTTTAACACATGGAATATTGGGTAATGTTTTCATAATGGGATTTATGTGTTGATCTAACAATTTTAAACTCACTTTTAATATTTTTATTTAATTTACCATGAGTCCAATGATATTTTATGATATTTGTTTCAATCATTACGGAATATTATATAATCTATTCATAGCTATCAAGGTTTGAAATCACCAATGATTTTCATATAATCCCCATTAGTCATATAATGGTGAGATATACCTTTTTTTGTCTTCATGGAAATGGTAGAGGCATATCATGCATGCCTTATGATGTTTTATTCATACACCTTAATATATTTGTCATTATTTTCCATTAGACAATGAATCTACCTCTATATATTGGGATGGAGTGTTTGGGTTATTGAAAAATATTTTCTTGGAATCATCTCATTCCATGGAATAAATTTCCTCAGTTGACTTCATGTTCATGATCAATTATTACATCCGATCAGCTTCCCAATAAAAATTATAGTCATCTTTTATAACATTATCTTTTTTTGAGCATAATAATATAGAAAATATATTTTCAATGATGATAATCAATTGTTACATGTGGAAGGGATCATAAGATCCACATATCAAGGGAGGACATTGTTGCATAAATGTTTCAAATCCATCAATCTATTTTATTTGATTAAGAGGGAGTTCGGTAAAACTCTATGATTTCATAGTAATTTTTCTCTTCAATGTAATGCAATAACTTGTGCTACATGTATCACTGAGTTCGATCACACCATGGCTTACCAAACTAGTCGTTCAATAAGTGGCTATAAAACTTATTTACTGAATTATGAATTCTATATACACTATATAATTTTAAATTCAATATTATGTGTTTACTAGTCATAATATAAGAACAATTTCATTTTTTCATATTAATGATGTGTTTTTTAAAATATGAAATTGTACAAATTTTTTAGGGTGAACCCATTCTAAAACCAATATTTGAAACTTTTATATATTCAATTATATTAAATTAAATTATTCTTCATTAATAGGACATAATAATTTATATAGGATAAATTTTTTGTACTTTTATGATAACTTTCATATTTTGATGAATAGTCAAAAGTACTAAATTTTAATTGAAAAAAACTTTTTTAATCGAAATAATTTATAAGGATAAATTATAAACTATAATGTTTTGGAACATTAATTAGACTATATTTTTATTATTTAATACAATTTAGGTCATTATAAGAAATTTTATATTTAAAGTTTACATAAACACATGTCAATCATTTAATAGTTTTTACTTTTTAAAAAACCCATATTTTGGTTTTAACAACATAAATTAATTTTAAATTAATTAATGAAACTACAATGTTTTGAATTTGGTAAAATATAATACATTTTTTAATTCTGAAAATCAAATTTATCTTAGGGTTAATTTTTGTTATTTTTCTAAAAACTATCAATTTTTGATGAATAGTGAGAAACCCTGCATTAGTGTTTCAAACAGATTTTTTATTAAAATAAATATTTGTTTTATTTAAATATATTTTAATACAGAATATATTTATAATACATAGATATATTCAATGTAATTCAATTGATTCATTTTATATTAAAATTAGATATATAAAATTTTATTGTACTTTTTAACTTCTTTTACCCACCTTCTTGGCACACTTGCAAATTTCCATACAACGTAGTTTTACTGCTTTTGTGAATTGAATTTCAATAATCTGAGAGACATAGTTGAAACACTTTTTAAAACATGGTTAAATAAGATGAATTTTTTTTGGTGAATAGTATGTTTTGACTGTTATTTACCTCTGTTAAAAGATAATATTATAATTAAAGGGGAAAATGATATTATAATTATACAAATACATTTCCTAATTGTATTAAATAAGTGTATTTAAACCAAAACCAACCTTATGAAAATAATATGATCCTTTCGGTCCACTTGGATTAGAATAGGGAAACTATTATAATATTATTCAAAAAGACTTAATAGTGTTAAATTCAATGTTTAATAACTAAAACATTTTTAATATAAGGATATATAGAAGATAAATTCATGTATAAAAATTAATTATAAACATAAATATATATAAACATAATGGATGTTAATTTATAATTTTTATAGATTAAATAATTAAATTTATTTATGACATGATAATGATGCAGTAATTACTTTATCAATGAAATATTAAAATAACTGATAATATAAATATAAAAAATAAATGTGAATTGAGGCTTTTGATGAAATCCATGATTTTTTTGGTCAATATGAGATGTTAGGGTTTATTAACAAAATATTTTTTAAGTGATAATTTTTTTAGGACTAACAAAATCAAAATACCAAATAGTGTCAAAATTGACATAAATGAGTTTTAAAAACAATTAATATATTAATAATTGATATAATATTTATAAAAATATAAGGTTAGTCAAAAGGACTTAGATAAGGTCATATATATCAACAATGAACCACTTGGGGTCAAATGATATTTTATACTATGTTTATTAACAATTTATTATAATAATACAAGATGACATTGTAAATTTTTTACTATTTAACTAAGAGTTAAATATAAATTATACGGTTAATATGGTGACTTAAACTTGCATGAAAACTATTAGTTGGGAGGACTTAGACCCATAACCACCTTATCTTTGAAATAAATCAATTTAGATCCATTAAAATATGTAAGCGATTTTATGACAAAAATATATTTCATGATTTTCCTAAAGTGACCCTCACCTCTCTTATAAAAGGGTACTTCTCCTTCTCATAATTTCACCCTCCAAATCCATTTCTATCAGCCATACCTTGAAAAAATCTCATCCCAACTTCCCTAAATTAATCCTAGAGGCCTTATCTTGATCTGAAATCCAACCTTTGGATCCTTGTTGTTGAAATCAATGGGAAATACCAAAAGATGAGGTAATTATTTTTTCACCTCTTTCAAAGTTATTTTCTTCTTCCACTTTTCCATTCTATTTTATTTCTATACAAAAAAATAATCCCATTATCTTCTACATACTATGATGTTATTATATATATGGTACAACCATACTCACTATTATATCCATCATAGGATTTATAATGTCACCATGCGTGTGTGCGTACGGCTTACCGTCTCCACACTGTTGTGTAATTAGATATTCAACACTATGTTATTGGGATGGATATAATGATGTGTAAAATGTATAAAAATAATTTAAAATAGAATGATAATTTATCTTTAAAATTATTTTACAATCCAATTCCACACCTTTTAATCATTAATGAAATGATATCGTCTCTCGTGTGTACGTATGACATACCGTCTCCACGACGCAATGAGATTCATCTCCTGGTTCATCATTCAAAAATAATTATAAAAATAAATATAATTAATACGTATATAATATATGAAATAATAATGAAACTATATATATATATCTATGAATTTATGTTTGTGTGTATGTATATACATACATATATCATATTCACATACTTTTGTTCAATACGATATGAAAACAGAAACAACGTTTTCACATTCATATGGCATACCATCTCTATAAATGGTGTTTTCCTTTTCATATATCTATCTATTATACATAAATATATATTATAAATTTATATTATATATAAATCATTTTTTATATTTGTGATGTATTTGAATCATTATATAAATGATATGATCGAGAACAACAAGTTAGACCATGAATGATAAAGAAATCGATTATTACCCAAAGGATAATTTAACATGGAAATTATTATTAAATGGGTAGTATAATGTCATAAACTAATCATTTTTGTAATAATAAATATGAATATGGTTCTGGTATAATTTTATAACATACTATGGTAATTATACCTGAGGTTATATGTACCCTCTACCAAAGAAAAGTGCAATGTGAGGGTTAATTATTCAATCTCATTATCATCCGAAATTTTTTATGTGTAAGTATTTTGTGGGAAATATTTATTATGCATTTCAGTGATTCATAAAATTAATTTATAAATTATTCTTTTAATGTAATATTTAACTAAATCATCATTTTAAATGTTATATTATTTATTCTTTTAAATATTTCTCATTAATGTTGATGTTTTCAAAATGTTTTTAAGGATTTATTTATATGGACCTGATTGTTTTTGAATTTTAATTGATTTCAATTGTTTCAAAGTTGTATGAGACACTTTTATTCAAAAATATGTTTTATATGACATCCTTTATAAATGTTAGACTTTTAAATGATTATACAAAAGGGGTATTTCTCACAAAAAAAATTACATATCATTTTTTTCTATGTCACCATTTTTTTTAGATATTATTCTTGATTAAGTTTGATTTATTATAAAATAATGTTCCATATTGGATCTAATGTGTTATGATATCTTTGACTATGGATGTGATATTTAAATACCCTTCAATGTTTATGGTTGATGTATTAAAATCCCGTATGGTAGTTTTAATAGGAATGTTTATGTTATGTTTCAACATTTTGATATGAGGAATTTAGTGGACATAGTACGTGATAGGTGGGCTCACTAAATCCCCTCACTGCATCAGTTGGTCTGATGAGTCAAACTTGTTTATTGGCACATGTACATGGAAAAACATTTATTTTTAGTCTTGGTATGTGGAATGGACTATGTGGCAATGATGCCCGACCTTAGGCATTCTCACATTATGAAATTAATTATTACTTGAGATTATTCGATGAGTAGAATATCCATGTGCATGATTATATGGTAATGTTTGATTTATTTTCTCCATATTATGTTCAAGTTTATGTGTTAAATGTTTTTTATTACACATCTTTCCTTAAATGTTTATAGATTTCCATAAATTATTTACAAATATCGAGCATCTGAGTTCACCCCTTTATTATGTTTTGTTTTCCCGGGATTCCATGAAGTGTATTATGTTTGATATGAAGGGTTATCCTATAAGAATAATTGCATTATCAATGGATTATTAATGATTTGTTTTATGTTTGATTATGTAATATAACTTTCAGGTTTGTTATCTTTTTTCCAAGAAGAAAAAACTAATCGGTCCTTCGAGACATGATTCCTTGTAATCATTCTAATGTATTAAAATAATGCACCGCCTTTTTATAACTCACGTTGGGGTGTTACAGTTGGTATTAGAGGAAGTTTAGTAAAATTCTTGGAAACTATATTTAGAAAAAATTCTATTAGAAAAAATTACCCTAATATAGAATTTTATGACTAGTATAAAAGAACATCATAGAATTTATGTAATGTAGTGATTTTGTGTATTTTCGAAGCAATACATCTCTCTCTGGAATTGAGAAGATTGAGGCAGCTTTGGAATAGATTTACCTAGGAGTGAAAACTCCAATAATGAGTTTCGAGCTTGACCCAAGGTATCTTGGTACACGAAAAAAGCCTTACTACACTCTTGGTTATAACACTCCCGAAGAAAATGATTAAGATAATTCACAATTTCCTTAAAATCCATTATTAAGGATTTGAGAGTAAATTCATTCATGAAAAAAAACATTTTTTATGATTATATATTATATGAATAATCTTTTCAATTTGTTTTATGAATTTTACATGTTTGGAATTATGCAATGTGATTCATAAAATAATCTAGTGTTTGCTATTGTTTAGAAATAACGCCCAGTATAAGGAATGAGAACTCTAGAAATACGCATGATCAAAATATTATGAAGGATTATATCTTTCATGGTATTAAGTAAAAATTTAAATGGGAAATAGTATCCCACATACTCTCATCATATGAAGAAATAGTATCATTTGTTAAAAAGATAAGTAAAAAAATTATCCTTTTCATATGGCTTTGAAGGGAAGCATGATAAGAAAAGGATGTTAGAGAAAAATAGTGATCAAGGGAAGAGGGGAAAAGGATTTTCCTATATGTGATAACTGTCGAAAGAATCACCTTGGTAAACTCATTAAGGAATTGGAATTTTTTATAAGTGGGGAAAAAAAGGACACCAAGTACGTGATTGCAAGGGTATGAAATGGTTTCAAATGTAAAATTCTTCATCTGTAAGGAGTTGGGACACTACATGAATCAATGTACAAATCATCAAAATATTCCACAAATGACACTATTACATAATAATAAAGTTATGATACTACCACAAATAAAGAGGAATGACTATTTTTCTTATGTTGTTATTAAATAATTATTTCAATTAAGTATTGTATCAATGATGTACTTGTTATATGAATTATGGAAATAATTAAGGATTGTACTGCCGTACTATTTCAATGAGGATTTGAGATTATACAGTTCTAGGAAAATTGACTAAATAGAATGCTAAAAATTTGTAAAATACACGAATAAAGGAAAGATAAATTTTAATATGGTCTTGATACTGATGTTGTGATTTTGGAATCAGATATGATTGATTTAGGTAAATAATATTCGATATTCCTGACTACATTGAAACTAATTAATTGTTTATTTATTCCATTATTGTTGTAGTTTACATAATTTTTTATATAAGGAGTATATCCAGTATAATATATGGAATACGGGAGCATGAATAAAATAAATAAGGTTTTATGTTAATTCATGGTGTTACCATGTTCAAAAAGAATACTTGATAAAGGTATTCACATGTTATTAGTTGGAAAAAAATATTTTCATTGTGTTTACATTCCTAATAAATTTAGGACTACGAGTTTGGGCAGAAGAATTTTTTATATTTATAATGGTTATAATGGATTATGATTGAAATTGGACACTATTGATAAGGTTAAATAATTTCTTCTGATTATATTTCAATTCTTATAAAAAGGACAACCTGGAGGTCGGGCAACAACAAATTGTGTCTATCAAGGCCGCGAGATGTGAACCTGCAACCGATGGGAGTCAAGGGTGCATCACCTAACATTGGACTACGTGATGTCATACTTTTTCTAATATAGTTTTTTAAATATTATAACAAATTAATTATAAATTCATTGTTTTTGGAACACTATACGATCGGGATAAATAGAATAATTTTTCAATCTATTATCATTTGGAGTAAAAGATGAGTTTGTGGTAGGAATTAGTTGTAAGATTAAACTCTACATTTCATGTATGATTTTAATTATATTCTATCGATAAATTAATTCTTAAACTTTAGGGATGGTATCATAAAACCAACAATGTGTTATCTAAATACCTTCTATTATGTTGAACCAATGATATCATAAATCGTCATTTACTGAGGGATTTAAGACCGTAAAATTTTCCCTTGTTTGTGAATGATGACCTATATCACTCACTATAATTATTTATGTTTTTTTTTGTTATTTGTATATAATTTCCACCAAATTTTCTCCTAATCAAGAAATAGTTTGGTGATTACTTTTCCATTTCCCTTCCTCTCTTATTTAGACTAATTTTTATTAACCCCATTTACGATGTCGATATTCTAAAAAAATAATTTTCAAATTTTAACCTTTTATTTTTGAATAAGAAATTAAAATTGTGAGGACTCAATTTATTGAAGGAGGGGAGAATGTGACACCGTGAGATTTCATAGTAGGTTATCTCTTCAAATTAATTAAATTGCATGGGCTACATGCAACATCGAGTTCGAGTGCACCACAACTAACCAAACTAGTCATTCAAAAATTTCTTATGAATTGTATTATATGAATTTTTATTTATATATACTCCATATAAATTTAAAATCCACATTATGTGTTTCTTAGACATAATATAAAAATATTTTTTTTTCAGATAAATGTATTATTTTTCAAAAAATGAAAATTTAAGGCCTTTTAATAGAGAACCAGTTCCTAAAAAAATATTTGACACTGTAATATATTCAATTTAATGAAGTTAAATTATTATTTATATTCATGTCATAAAATTTTAGTTTAGTTAGTTTTTTTGTACAAATCTGATCACATTCATATTTTGATGAAAAATGAAAAATAATAAATTTTATTTGAAAACAACTTTTTTAATAGAAATAATATATAGTGTTAAATAATATATTTTAATTTGTTGGAAGTGTAATTGGATTATATTTTTATCATTTAATACAATTTAGGTAAATATATGTTATTTCACAATTAAATTTTACATTAATGCATGTCAATATTTTGATAGTTTTTACTTTTTAAAAACCATCATTTTGGTTTTGACAAAGATAATTAATTTTAAATTAATTAATGCATATTTTTTTTGCATTTGGTAAAATAGAATTCACTTTTGAATTTTAAATATCAAAATTATATCATGTGATTTATTGTTATTTTTCGAGAAAATATTCAATTTTTAATTAATAGTGAAAAACACTATGTTACTGTTTAAAAAAGAATTTTTATTATTAAATAATTATTTATTTTTGTGAAATATATTTTTTTTCAAATTAGATATAAAATACAAATACATTTTCAATTTAATTCTTTGGAGTGGTTTGATAATAAAATTAAATGTATAAAATTTTATTGAACTTTTAACGCCTTTTACCCACATCCTAGAAACATTTGAAAATTTGAATAAAATGTAATTTTACCACATCTATGAATTGAATTTAAGAAGTACGAGTTACATGGTTGACATAATTAAGTAAAATTTGGTTCAATAAGAAGAAAATAATTTTTCTTAAATAGTATCTTATGATATTTATTTACCACGATTAAAATTAAATATGGTAAATAAAGGTCAAAATGATATTATAATTACCATAACATGTGTCATAATTCAATTCGATAAGTTTATATTGACAAAAAATGAACCATATGAATAAAATATGATCATGTTCATACAATTGGATTAGATATGGACAATTATTATTATTTTATTTAAAGAAGAGTTAAAAGTGTTATATTCAATGTTTAATAATTAAAACATATTTTATATAGTCTTGTGAATAAGATAAATTCCACTATAAATATTCATTATAAAGATAATTTTTTTTTCTAAATAATGTTATCTTATTAATATTTTAAAATATTAACAAATTAAATATATTTATGACACAATGATGATAAAGTACTAATTTTATCAATGAAACATTAAAATATTTGATATAATTAACATAAAAATAAATTTAATTGAATATTTTGATGCAATACATGAATTTTATTGGATAATACGACATGTTATGGTTGATTAAATTTTTTTTAAGTGATGATTTATTTACGACTGTAAAATAACAAAACTCCAAATCGTGTCAATATTGACATAAATGTGTTTTTAAAATAATTACAATATTATTAATTGATTTAATATTTCTAAAAATCTAAGGTTATTCCAAATAACATCAATAAGGTTAAATATATCAATAATGAGCCATTTGGAATTCACTTGGAATTTTTATAGTAGTTTTATTAATAGTTTATTATAATAATACATTAGTACATGGTAATATTTAAACTATTTAACTAAAAGTTTAATCTACAAGATAAGGTTAATATGGTGACCTAAACTTGTCTACAACCTACTGGAAGATATTTTTCAACCCATCCCCACTTTAGAATCTAAATAAATCAATTATTTTCCATTAAAAACGGAAAATGTTTTTATAATAAAATAATATTTCAATGTTTTCCTAAAGTGACCCTCACCACTCTTATAAAAGGGTACTTACCCTTATCTTAATTTCACACCTCCAAATACATATAGCTCCGCAAAACCCTTCCAAATATCCTCCAATCATTCCTCACTTAACCCTATAGGAATTATATTTAGAAAAAAGGGAACCTAATGATAATTTTTGTTCATATCAAATGGAAACACCCAAAGAAGAGGTAATTATTTTACCACATATTTCAACATTCTTTTCTTCTTCCACTTTCTCTTTCTTTTTTATTTCCATTCCAAAATAATAAATTCAGTACCTTATATATACATTGATATTTTTATAAATATGGTACAACTATACTCAATATTCTATAAATCATATGAATGATTATGCCACTATGCCTGCGTACGTATGACTTATCGTCTCCACATGGTGGTTTAATTTGTTATTTATCACTATATTATTTGGATGGATATAATGATAAGTAATATATATTTATATAAATAATTAAAATTACATGCTCGTTTTTTTTAAAATTAATATACCATCTAACTCCATAAATTTTAATCATTAAGGAAATGATATCATCGCTCGTGTGTACATAAGGCCTACCATCTCCACGACGCGATGAGGTTTATTTTTCTGTTCACCATTCAACGATAAAAGAAAATATTATTAATAAGTTTGTAATATATGAAATAATAATTCTACATTATATATATATAGTTATGTATGTATGTACTTACCTATATCTTATTTACTTACTTCTGTTCAATATGATATGAAAATAGAAATAACATTTATGTGTACGTACGGCCTATCATCCCCAAAATGGTGTTTTACATTTCATATATCTACATATTATACATATTTATATTATAAATATATATAATATATTAATTATTAATAATATTTTAGAATTATTTATGTCATTATCTATATGATATGATCAAGATTAACAAGTTAAAACATCTACAATAAAGAAAGTGATTATTACATGAAATGCTAATTTTACAAGGACATAATTATTACATGGATATTATAAAGTCATGTATGAAACATGTATTCTATAATAAATATTAATATTGTTCTGGAATAATTCAACAACATACTATGGCCATTATACAAGTGGTTAAATGTACACATCGACTAAGGGAAAGTTCTTGGTAAGGGTAAATTTTCAATCTCATTATTATCATAGATTGTTTATGTGTAAGTATTTTAAGGGATATATTTATCATACATGTCCATGTTTCTATAAAACATATATATAAATTATTCTTTTATGGTAATATTTAACTAGAACATCATTTTAAATGTTTGAAATATTTATTATTATAAATCATTATCACTAATGTCCATGTTTTCAAAATTAGTTTAGGGAATTATTTATATGGACATGAATGTTTTAAAATGTTAATCCCCTTAAAAAGTTTCATAGTGGTATGGGACACATTGATTATTATATCTATATTAAAATATCTTCAATATAAATTTGTGACTTTTAAATTATTTAACAAAAGATATATTTCTCTCAAAACGATTTACTGGTCATTTTTTACTATTTTAACATTTTTGCTGGATATAATTTTTTATTAAGGTTGTTTTATTATAATACAATCATAAATAATGTATCGAATGAGTTCTAATATGTTTGAATATGGATGTTATATTTGTATAACCTTCATGGATTATGGTTAAAGTATTGACACGTCGTATGCTTGTTTTAAAAGAATTCTTATGTTATGTTTTATCTTTTTCAAATGACGAATGTAGTGGACTTAGAAAGTGATGGGTGGGGCCAGATATAGCCCCTAAATGAATCTTTAGGTCTCATTAGATAGTCACGTTTCTTGGCATAAGTACTTCATATAAAATATTATTTGTTATCTTGGAATGAGGCCTTCACTATGTGGTAATGATGTATGGTGTTAGACATTCCCTAATTATGAAATTAATTATAATATGACATTATTCGACTAGTAGAATATCCTTGTTAATTTTTAAATGGAATGTTTTATTTATTTTGTCCATATTATGTTCAATTTTGTGTGTAAAAGTCTGTTTTATTACTACACATCTTGCCTTAGATGTTTATAGCTTCTGGAAAATTATTTAACCTCACTGAACATCTGAGCTGACCCATTTTTTATGTTTTGTTTTCCGCAGATTCCAGGAAGTGTATTATGTTTGATATGCAGGTTAAAGCTTGGGTAATAATGCCATTTTCAATGGGTTATTGATAATTTTTTTCATGTTTGAATGTGTAATTTAACATTCATGTATGTAATCTATTTTGGAATACTACTAAACGGATCGGTCCTTCGAGACTTGATTCCTTTAATCATTCCAATGTATTAAAATAATACACATCATCTAGGTAACTAGGTTCGAGACATTATATGTTTTCTATTATTCATGATATTATTCATAACATGATCTATTTGATATAGCACCATCATGATTTTTTGAGTCCCCATTCCAAATATATTTGGCATTTCATTATGTAAATTTCCCCATTGCCTATCAAATTGATTATTTGCAAGGGTTCTACTATTTCAATCCACTAACTGAGAAAATTATTTCACAGTTTAGGGGAATTGAATTCTTAGATAATATTAATATTATAACGAATCATTGACCCAAAACTAATAAAATTATAAATGAAAATTATATACTAAAATGTGATCCCCCAAGACAAAATTCAGGTTATACATGGTGATAGAGTTATCCCTAGGATTTGTAATATATATCTCCAGTCCCAATATACCAAACTATCTTGACTATTATTTGATATAATGTATTAAACCCCTATACCATTGCACATATTATTATATGGTTATATGCCTAATTAACCGTCAAATACAATCTACATAATAGAAATTCTAGAGTTATTGGAATATTTTATACGTATTTTGATAGCATGAAAATGTAATAAAACCTTATTTTGTTTAATCATAATAATGATAACATAACACCAATTGAGTTGTTACATATATCTAGGATAACATGGGGAATATATGAAAAAAAGGAGGAGATAAAAATCTCATAAGGTAATACACACAAGAATAAAGCATAAAAGTTGGTCTGAATTCATTAAATGGTGAAATAAAAAGTCTAAAAACTGAATTTAATATATGGAATCATGGAATATATAACATGACAACACGTACTCATAAAATCATATAAATATAGAAGAAAAAACCCTAAAATAATCACGATTCAAGGGTCATTGAATATGGAGGAGCACACGTCAAGGATAACCACCAAGACCATTAAACATGATATCTCATGAGGGTAAAATTCACCAAATTAATTGTAGTGATATCTTTGTGTACACATCATAAAATGATCATTAGTGTGTGTGCCACATAATGAATCATACATATGGAATATAACATAAACATAAATTTTTACCATGTAATGAACTAGGAATAATAATGGATAAAATGTGATATTTTATAACAATAATGTTGTACTATAATAAATAATGTAGTGAACACGAAAATGGGTATGAAATCAGGATGTTCAATTTAAACGAGCTTGCTTATCATGAATAATTGAGAAGGTGTCATTTTGGAAAAATTATGTTCCCCAAAAAATAAGGAAACACTAATCCAGATACATGATTTTTATACATATAACCAAAATTTTTAAGAATAATATAAAAATAAACATTATATACATACAGATAAGTGGAGATAATGAGTATCCTAAATGAAAAATGGTGGTTTAGAATAAACCCCTTTCATAATGTACAAATGTATTTTCACATGATAATTAACGTCCAAGATAACAAAATTTAATATATTACTTAACTAATTATGGAAATTTTAATCATTTTTTTATAATTTTATTAAGTTCATTTATGTTCATTTTTTTTGTTAAATGATACCATTTCATTGTTCAGTAGAGTTCATGTCATTAGTTATCATGGTCAGTTTTCATATATGTGTATGAAAGATCATATATAATTGGAATAGTTTTCTAGAAATAAAAATATATCTTTTATGGAAATTAATAGAAAAACCTTATATAGAATTTGGTTATTTGATTTTAGAATGAATCATTATAAAAAAGGTTAATGATAATCATTTGAAATAATTTGGTTTTTTTGGATCATCACAAAGTTGTTTTTTTAATAATGTAATATTAATTATACTTATTTCTTCAAAAAAATTAAATAATCTATAAAAGATATATTATAGTCGTTTCAACTCTAAAATGGTTTTAGGATAAGAACTGATGGTGTTAATGGAACTTGAAAAAAATTCATCCTTGACTGTGAAAAAATAACACATTGTATACGATGTTTTCGTTTCTATAAAAAATGTTTTACCATGAAAGAAATGATGTTGGTTTATTACATTGACATAGTAATGTCCTGGTATCTCTGTTATACATGATTTATCGTGAAACATGGTTAAGTGGAGTTGAGACGATAATAAGAAAATAAAATAAATTGTAATGAAATTATAGGAAAAAGAATTAAGTTTTTTTACTTCAAGAATTGTTCTCAGTGAAAACCACAATGAGTTACTTGGGTTTAGAAATTTATTGATACCAAAGGATCTTTGAGGTGGGGAACTTAATTTAGAAGATTTAAAGGGTTTTTTGGGGGTTTTATATATAGTAGATGAGATTTGTGTTTTTATATTATTAAAATAATAAGATTTTTATTTTGGATTAGGAATCGTAATAGTATATATTATTCTCAAAAATAAATAAAAGAATACATTTTATTCCAATCAAATATCCATTTACCTCACCTATTACTCAATAATTTATAATAAATACAATTATTTGAGTTATATTGAAAATTAGCATAGATTACTGTAAACAATAATTTAATTATTAAAAAAAATCCTAAAATATAACCCGAACAATTTATTTGATGTGTAAAATTTAAAGATTGACACTAATTTATTAAAAAAATTTGAAATATGAAATTTTAATTTTAAATTAAAATCATAAATTGTTTGAAATATATCGATTTAAAATATAAAACCAAATATAAAAATAATTATGTTTGTTGAAAAAATATTATAGATTAAAAAAAAATTATTTTATTAATATATTCAATGAAAATAAATTGTTCTTTACATAATTATTTTAATTATAAAATTTCAAATAAACATATATGTTTTTTAAAAATATAGATACATATATTATCATTTTCAAAAGATTTATCTTCTTATACTATGACATAATTTAATCATATTTTATTATAAGATAAATAAATTTTATTTTATGAATTCATTTTTGAGGTTACTATTCTATTTTCCATGTTACATTTCTTATCAGTCACATTACTATTCAACAGGTCATGTTACTCGTCTATTGGTTTGGTTTCCATATTTTCTATGAATAAATATTATTTTTTTATTAATTATTTTATATATTCTATTTTTCTATATGTTATATAATGTGATGTATACTACTTAACATAATTATAAGAAGAAAATTTTCATTAACAAAAATTTTGGTTGTTAGAAACCACCCAATTATCTATTGGTTATATGTATTTGATATCCATCCCTCAGACTATGATGGATTGAAATTTCTCAAAATGTTTTCTTTGGTTTTGGAATTTGGATCAAGATCCTAATAATTATTTATATTTCAATGTTTCGATTCCCTTACTCATTGATGGTAATTGTAACAACATCTCATCAGGAGATCCCTTGTCCCATAAGGAGTCGGCTATAATGAGAATTTTGGAGACCAATGATGCCTACATCTTATTGGTAAGAATTAATTAATTCAATAAATTCTTAAAAAATATATCATTAACTAATAAAACCTTCTCAACGAAATTGAGTCTTCATAAACCCTCTAAAAATATTCATATAATGTTCAATGGTGTATATCCACCTATACTGAATTTGATAGCATAGTTAATGATATCTTATCAAGTTTACCACTATGTGGAAAATAATATCAACTAGTGATGGGTGGATGAAACAATATAATACACATTATATGATAGAGACATCCTTATTAATTATTTTAAAATTCACCGGATCTATAACATTAGTGAAAATGGATTTGAAAAATATGTTGTCTCATTTTGATTTATGTTGTAAATTATTTAGAATAATGGAATATAAATAAAAAAGTATAAATATATAATCAGAACATGAAATTTATTTAATTATACTCTGTGAAAATTATAATTATAAATTGACCCAATATTCATGATATTTCATGAATATCCCTCTATAACATTTACAGAATTGATAAAAATGAAAATTTCAAATTTTAAAACTAGGATTGACTGTATTCTCATGTTCAATGACATTAATAAAATGTATAACTTACAATAAATTCCAATATAGTAATTAAAAATGAAATATCTTTTTTCCAAGATTAATTCTTCTTGTTTTTCGAAAACTATATAATAAAAAAATGTTAATATATTTTTCATTACCAAATTTCAGATAACCCAATAATATAGAGGGTGTTGTACCATGTTTGATATTGCCATATAATTATGTTATCCATGAATTATATTTATATCATTTAGGATAAATTTTTATATCTATAAAGCATGGTTTTCCAAAAATAGTTCAACTAAACTCAGATTCTGAATTATTCACAAATTGGAAACTTTAATTTTTATTTAGTATTATAGCCTGATAATTTTCCAAATTGAGGAAGTTCATTTATCACCTCATAAATCATGGCCCTCATTGTGATATATATATATATATATGTGAAAAATTCATTGTAACACATATATCTCACATAAATATCCAATATATGATCAATGGAGCCAAATGGGAGTCAGTATAATCACAAGGAATATTTAGTCCATATATAACTGAAGAGGACATAATTTATTTTCTCTACATGCATAACCATTGATGATAGTTATAATATTCAAACATGGTAGTCCATGTATTACAAGTAATACTTAATACACCAAAAGGATTTATTACAACTTTATATATTGTAACATGAATGTTTCTCAGTTCATTATCAAATTCTAGACACTCATAATAATTTTTTTACATTGAGGAGAATCTATCGGACGAAGTAAGTTCCCATATTTAATTATTATATATGCATGCCAGGTAAATTGTCTAATGGTTCTTGACATATATATATTCTTCTAAATCATATTATGCTATAAATGTACAATACATAATTTTAAGGACTTGATACATTTTTCATGTATCAATAAATGCCATGAATAGTTCATTTTATGAGTGATTTATGGTCCTTCAAAAACAATATACTATCATTTGTTCAAGCACGTATTTTTTAGTGTTCGTTCCCATTTAATTGAAATAATTTTTTCAGTAAATTCTCGAAATGGATGTTTATTTTGTTTATGGTAGAATATCAATCAAAACACAACTTATATTCATAAGCATGTGTTTCTCCATCATCTTCCATCTATCGTATTATATAGCATCAATATATTTTAATATTATTCACATCTACTACCAATATTATAAAATGGGTTCTTAGTACATCTAATCAATATTGAAAATAACTTTTATCAATCATAAAGTTATCCTCAATTTCCATATATATTTAGTCCATGAAAACTCAATCATCATTTTTTGTTGTATTCATTCCTAATGATCCATTATCCATAGTGTCATCCCAATTGGTGTGAACAGTATGTTTTTCCAATGTTTACTCCAAATTTTATAAATTTTATTTAATTCATTACAATCTAATGTTCTATTAACTTTTCTAGTGATATTTTTCTTGACTAAAATTGTAAACCTATTAAAAGTAGTTAATAAGTGTTGTATAAATTATACATTACCAACATGATATACCATTTACCCACATATTCATAAAGCTGTTTCATAAAATATTCGTGAATCTAGTTTTGATTCGTATCATTCTTCATTTACTAATCACCTATTCAATTTTTACAAAAAATGAGCAAGAACACATACTATATTTATTATAAATGGTGATATTTATAGATAATTATAATAACTGTAACCTAATAGTTAATTGTTTCAAATAATTTCATTACTCATTTTAGGAAATTTTCATTAGAATTTATGAAAATAAATACTCCAATATGGTAGGTGTAATCCTCCGAATTAATACAAATTGATCATCAATACCTAGTGTGGGATGAATTCTCCTCAGTGTAGTTTATAAACATAAGTTCACGTCTAGAATATATAGGTGATGAATTTCAATAAAAACATGAAATAGTATCTATTTTAGAGATACAACTGATGAGGATGAAATTTTTTTCTTTAAATGAAAATGTTTCTAGTATGGGGGTTGGTGAATCACTTAACAGCATTTCTAAGTAATTTTATAAAGATAAAAATATTCATGGGCACATAATGGGTTGATATATTAGATAATCATAAATTCATTTTCATAATGACCTTACTCTTTTGAACCCATTTCCCATTTCCCAACTAGTTTAGAGATATGATCACCTTGGATGGAACATACATGAACCACCATCCAATGAATATAAAAAAGTATTACACCATGACGACAATATTCCCACCGAGTTGAAATTGATGAATGATTTTCTATTAATATTTATTTTTGAAACTATGGAGGCCCAATGATGGCATAAATGAAATAAAACATTGAAATCAAAATCATTATAATGAATGAATGAAAATTTAGATTACATGAAAAAAATAAGATGTTGGTAATGATATTAATGAATAATAAATTTATAATATTATGAATATAAATGTTTTCCAAATTCCATATTGAAACAAACCAAATTACAAAATGTATTCAAAATGAAAAATTATATTAAATTACAATATATTAATTTATGTTTTAAAATATCAACTCAAAACTATTGTCATAATTTATAAGGTTTTTTTGGTAATATTTTAATCCCCTCTTGGAATCTATTTTTTATTCATCATTCAAATAAGGAATTTTTTTCTAGAAACAAAATATGTCACTAACACCATATTCAATAAAATCTATTAGAATCACGTGAAATATTATAAACTAATATTAAAAACCCTAAAAAATAAATAGTATTTTTAAAACCAAATACAATGAAATATGTACACATTGAAATGTTTAAAAATATTCATTTTTAATATGAAATTGCATCATGAAATTCAAACATATAAATTCATGTTATTTCACACTAAAGAAAACCACATTTTATCATTTCAAACATAGTTTGGTTGTTAAAACCATTTTTCCTTAAAAACTATTGGAATGGCCATAAAAAGTATATGAAGGACACCACCACGTATAAAGAAAATAATGATTATTAAACATTTCAATATCATTTAACTAATTTTACATGAATTTTTTTTCAAAATATAAAAGTAAATTTACAATTTTAATCTTTACATGATTTTCCTAGACTACCCTTCTAAATTTATAGGTCCTAAAGGGATTCATTACAATTTCAATCATGATACCATTCATTAATCAAAATTAAATTTCATCAAATATCACACATAAATCTACCAATAAAATCATTAACATGTCTTAATAATTATTAAATATAAAATTGAAGATGGTCTTAAAAATATTTATGACATTAAAAAAATTTCAAAATGATAATGTGGTGTTATACATTGTATTTGTTTTTAATCAGGATTAATATTGTTTTGAATTTATCTAAGTGTATTTAATAACTTGATATTTTATGAATTATTTTTTCATATTTGAAAATTATCTAATTTATTGCATTTAAAAAACCATGTTATGCATTGTTTTTACACAATACCAAGTTAATCCTTTACTACATGAAACATTGAGTGTGTCTTTCATTACACACAACACAATGATTCTCATGTGTCACACTAAATAATATGTTATACAGAACTAAAATATACTATAAATATTATTACATAATATAATAGTAATCATCTATAAGAGAGGATGATGTTGAAGAATAATAGTAACTAAATTATGAAAAAATATTTTTTTCTTGTATTTATTATTAATCTATTTATTACAAAAAAATCATTCAAAATCGCATTAAATGTTTTCTGAAAAATAATATCCTTTCAAAAAGACTATTCCATCATGCTTGGAGATCATAATTTAAAAATAAATACTAATACATTTTAAAATTTTATTTTAAAAAATAATTATTAATTTTAAAATAAAAATTTAAACATAATAATTTGGTATATAGTTTTTGTTTTTATTACATGTTTTATTTTTTGAGGAATGGTAAAAAAAATACTGAATTTTAATTGAATACTATAATATTATTTAAATAATTCATATTGGTTGACTATATTTATAATTTATTATCATGTAAAAGTATTCCAACTATAAAAATATGATTATAATTTAGGTCCCTGGAATTAATATGACAGTCAAATTTAATATAAAATCATTCTAAAATTTATTTATTTATTTATTTAAAATCCTATTTTCTAATCACATCAGTGAGATTCAAATTCAATGAAATTCACCCACTTGTGTTAATTAAATTTATGAAAAGAGATTCAATATTTGTGATCTTAATAATTATTTTCTTATTATAAGTTCAAATTATTTTTCAAGCAAAAATTTTATTCAAAATAATTATAATTACTTATAGTGTATATGGTTTAACAGGGTTTACATATTAGTTAAACATAGAATATGAAGTGTAAAATGACATAAAACGATATTTGACACACATTTTTTGGAAATAAGATTTCCTTATAACATTATTAATTATTTTTATGATCTATTAAGCTACTATTACAAGAATAGGACCTACATAATATGATATGAAAAAATAAAAAAATTTACATTTCCATGTTTTAATTTTTATAATGTAATGTGATAACGGAAAACATATCATGTTTGGTTACACATATTATTTTAAAATAAAAAAATTTATTTTTTATCATGATAGTTTTGTTTATTTTTGTATATACTTAATAATTACATTAAATTACTTTGAAATGACAATGCATGACTTATTTAGTTAATAATTAACTAAAATAAATCACACTAAATAAATTAAATTTAATGTAGATTAAACTAATTATTATATTAAAACATTTTTTTAGATATATTTATTTCATGTTACATTTGTGTGAAATTATTAAAATGTGATTGAATTATTTTTTTTTATATTTATTAATATCAAATTAAATAAAAAATGTAATAAATTACAATATTGTTATTTTATAATAAATGATATTTTTTAAAATTATTTATATATTATAAAAAACAATAATCTACCATGTTAATATTTAATATTAATAAAAAATATATACGGTCCATTCACGGATCAATTTATCATTTTTAATTATCATAATGGTCCTTAAATAGTAAAAACATTCTGAGTGTGGTTATGGTTAATGTTTTTTTTACATATTAATTACACTTATGTTGCACTTAATATACAATATATTGTGAATTTTTTTTATAAATTTGATGTCCAATTTTATATTAAGGGGTTATATATTTTCGATTTTTTTTCATTTTAATTTTTCCGTAATAGAATAATTAGATAGGTTATATAATTATTTATCATATCAAAAACTAAAATTTTAATAATTTGGTAATATAAAAGTTAAATAAAAAAATTATAAATCCTAGTTTTTTCTATGTTGGTGGATTTTATATAACAAAAAATGATAACTGTCTCTATTATTCTTATTTTGAGTGACACAATGTATGGTAGACCTCATAATAATAAATAATTCTGAGTATTGAGATGAATTCCTCTCCTCCTCCACTATAAACGAGAACTCAGTCTCTCCCTTTCCTCACAACACAAAGTAAAATTTACACTATAAAACCAAGAAAGGTTAATTTCTAAAATAATATACTATATTCATAGAATCAATTGTTTTTTATTATAACTGTCAATGGTAAGATTTTTTGGAAAATAAAAAGGAGATACTAAAAGAAGAGGTAGCATTTTTCAACAAACATTCATGTTTTATTTTTCTACCACAATTCCCCTACATTGTTTGTATATCATTATTATATAATAAATAAATTAGCTTCCATATTTTGATAAATTATTATATTATGGTTAAAAACTATAACCAAACACTCTTTCATAAAATTGGTTATAAAGAAAATCATTTATCTATATAACAGACTAACGCCGTGAAAATTGTTGTCATTTTTTTCCATTACATCCATTAAAGGATGGTCATAATGATGAATATAGGATATATATATGTCATATATATATATATATGTGATATTTATAAAATATATGATTCATTTATTCTTCTAGAATATTTATATAACACATAACTTCATTTTTTCCATTTTGTGGGAGTACGATAATGTTGTTAATGTATATAGTTGACTACCGCCTCACGAATTGATGTGAACCACTCACACTTTACAAAGAAAATATTTTGTGTTGTTTTAAAAAACATATGATATTTATATTACTATAAAATATATGTTAATTATATATATATATATAATATCTCTTTTATTCGTTAAATATGTGAAGAAAATCGAAACAACATTCATTGGTATGTACGACCTACCATATCCACAAACGATGTGTTTAATTTATATAAAAAAAATTATGTATTAAAATATATAAATATTTAATGAATAATTATTAATTAAATACCATGAATTTATTTATTTACATTATAAATTTATGATCAAATTAATATAATTGAAAATATAAGAAATTAAAACATTTATTGAAATTTAAAGTTGTTATTTCCCATAATGTATCTTCAAAATCGAATTGATAATAAAAAGGTAATAAAAGGTCCGATTAAATTCATATATGATATGATATACAAGAATATAGTTCATTGATATATTTATAAAAGACATATATTTTTTATATTAGATGTTTGAATGAGTACAATGAGAATCAAGGCCTTAAATTAAGTATATTTGTAGTCTCGGTTTAATTTTTATGAGATTTAAGCCATATTCATCACCCATTTCAATTTTTTGGTGGACATAATTCCTTTTGAAATTTTATATCATTAATTTAATTCATTTAATTATATCTATGTAAAAAATTTATTTTTTTATTTCATGGATCTCACTATTCAAATGTTACTCAAATAATAAAGGATTTTCATCACACATTTTACTCCAATGAGACACATGCTATAATAAAATCCTATTAATTATATTTTCTTTATAAAAGAACATGAATTTATTTTATTATGCTTTTAAAAAAATTAATTTCTATTTAATTTTCAATTTGAGTATCTATTATTCATTGGGTTTACAATTCAAATGTTTCCAAATCAATAAGGGAATATTGACGCAATTTTCCTTCTTTAAGATATATGTTATGTTACACTCATATATTGTTGTATTCGGAGTTTATATTTGTAAGCTATTGGATCCACGTGGATCAACACTTTATTTATTTTCAAAGACCAAGGTTCTCAGTGGCAGCTTGAAAGATGTCTGGAAGAGTTTAGTCGTGATAAGCTAGAACAAGGGGATACACAATGGAACCCAGGGGGACATGACGTGTACAATTTCTGTTTTAGAAAAATAAAATGTGTGCATATACGACATGGTTTTGGCATCATTCAAACTCAATGAAGTACATGATCCGATGGGAAAGTTCACATCGTTTACGGACACAATACTAGGTGTTTTAAAATCATATCTTCCACTCTAATTTTTCAAACCCTATGGATGAGGATTTCATTCCGCTCATCAGAAACAACACAGTTGACCCCTCTATAGAGTTTTAGAGATTCCTTCAGTAGTAATTGATCTTGGGATTCATTCATCAATCAACCTTCAATCTGAGGTAATATATACATTTTTTGTTTTCTTGTCTTTGATTCGTATTATCCGGTTTTTCTTTTCTAGGGTATGAATTTTGATCTCCATGGTTCTATGGGATTTTATATTGGTTATTGTTGATGTGGTTATGCCACAACATCCTCGAGTCAATGCATTTTTTCCATGGATGGTGGTCAAGATTCATTGCTTTGATCCATTCTCGAGCGAAGAACATTCATAATATTTTGAGGTAATGGATTCATTGCTTATCTATAATTTTATGTGGAATCATATAGTTTCCATGTTCTATACAATTATATAACAATTAAATTGAACTAATTAAAGAGTTTAAATAGATTAAATGAATTCGTTTGATCACATCTTTTTGCAATGCACCGTGACAATGCTTTGCCTCTTAAATTTCTAGATATTGTGATATATATGATTTTCTTGTTAGAATATTGTTCTTGAGAAGTTGGTAAATAATGTAAAGATAGAATTAATTTATAATTATTTGGATAAAGATAAAGAGGAATTTAAATGAATTTAGTTGTTTTTTGTGTTCATGTTAATCAGATTGACATAGTAAGCATGTTTAATTATAGGTTATAGTTATGAATGATTGCAGGTTACATAGACCATAGTTGGAACCTAATAACGAGTAATCAGTTAATTAAATGTGGATTAATTGACAATACTTTGATAAAAAAATCCGGGTAGGGTTCTGAGTTACCCAATTTTCGTGTAACCTTGTGTGCCTTGTGCTTTGGAGCCATGAGTGCTCATTATGTTTGAAGGGTAGAAGGCTTGTTTAAGGGCCCATAGCCCAGTTGATATGATGCTTGTTTCTGGATGGTTGTGTTTTAATGTGAGTCGAGATGGATGTTGGGATTTGTTGGGGGATTGAGGCTAATTGGTCGTGGATGTAGTTTATGCCTAGAGTGGCAAGATTCTTTTGTTAGTGCCTGTGGATGTTGGGGTGGACCCCAGAGATAATGGAAGAGGTTGAAGATAGGATTACCCATTTTTGTGAAAGTTGTTTCTTGTTGAATCATTGCATTGTTTATCTACATTACTTTCACCACTTCTTTTGGAAGCTTGTGTTTCTTACCATCCTACCAAAAGATGTAAAGTGGTGTATAGTATTACACATGCTTTTTGTGATTATCATATCAGGGATTGATTGGATTATACTCCTATTATAGGCGTCAATGACCTGATGAGTAAATCATATACTAACTAGGTTGAGCCCCCATGTGTTTTGTAGTTTAGATTGATTTCTTAGAAGTCATGGTGATATGGGAAAGTAGTAATCATGTTAATAAATGACTAAGGAAATGATGTTGAACCCATGGTGTTGGATCTTGCTGAGATTCAAAGATGAGGTTATGTTTTTTATGAACTGTGGACATGGTTGGGTTATTCCAAGAGGGCATGAAACTATATATGTGATTATAATGAAATATAATGTGGAATTGTTAATGGTTAATTAATGTTAAAATGAATCATTATTATAAAGATCAACTAAATATGGAATGAAGTACAAGAATAAAGCACTTTAAATGGTTATGTGATTATAGGATACATTGTCTTAGCAGTGGAAGCCTAGAGTCTGAGAGATGTTAGTTGTTGGTGAGTCTAAAACTAGGTTATTACCGTAGTGTGGTTGTGAGGTACAATATATGCAGTACATTTTTAATTTCTATATGATACACCACACCTTCGGATAGGGAAAATGACACCCCTGCGATTCTATTCCCTAGGGGGTGTTATTTCCAATATCCTAGTGGGAGGATGGATGGATGATATCCCAATTTGGCCCCGCTTCCTTCTCCTAGAAGTTTCAACTGAGGGTAGTTACATGTTCTAGTAGGGACAATAGATTTATTTCCCCATATATGTGGGTGGATGGATATAATGGATTTTCCTTATTCACACACATATTGTTTGGATATAGATTACTATGGACTACTATAGGTTTAACTTGTATAGGATGTGATGGCTTGAGGATTATTACTTGGTGTTTGGGAAATAATTGCTTGTGGTATAATGCATGATGTATGATACAGGTTATATGAGTCATGGTGGATGCTGGAAACTGCATGGATATGTTTGATACGTGAACATTGTGTCTATGATGCAAGAGGTGTATGTTTTGGTGCTTTACCAAGGTCTCTGGGGGCATGCCATTTGGAGAGAGATTCTTAGGTTGACCAATGTTAGGCCAAAGCAGGAAACCAATGGGTAAATAGTAGTGGGGAAATCTTGAAATGTTTTTTATATTATATACTATTGTAGGAGGTAATTGGTGAGAGTATCCATGGTGAGATTGGGAACATAGTGTAACTATTTAAGTGATCAGTTAGTTTCAATTGTTTTTTACTATGTTCTGTCCTGATTTCATTACTTTTAAATGAGAGGCTCCAGGGTTTATCCTACTGAATACACTATTATACTCACCCTAAATATATATAAAATATTTTTAGTTCAATATTTGTAGGTTTGACTTATAAATGGTTACTAATAGAATGGTGTTTCCAGAGATGTCTGAGATTCATGGTTTATGATGTTTTTACTTTCATTTGGTACTTAAAATTTTCAATTTTAGTTATAGTAGTTCATGAATTACATAACATATGTGTAATTGGGTTTCCTTTTTTATAATAGTCTAAGATGGAGATGGTTGGGGTATATCTTATCCATATCTTCCGAATTCGTTCACTTAGAGGGTAATACCTCCAATTTTTGTGTTTAGTACACCCTCGGGTAAAGTTTCCAACCCGAGTACTACTAGAGGTGGGACTCAAGGGTCACTATCTCCCTTCTCTCATTATCGGCCCAAAAGTGGTACACATTGTGCAGAAGTTTCAAGAGAATGTTGTATCAATGGTCTAGTTGTGGGATAAAATGGAGTTTTGGTGTTTGGAATGGGGGAGGTTGTATGGGATGTTGGGAACTGATTTCAGTCATGTTTTACAGGTTATGTAAACACTGGATACCAGATGAGACATAGGCGTTTATGGACCCTGTTGCTATGATGCATGATACTTTTTGTTTACAACAGTTAATAAATGAGGTGCTACTGGTTAATGGGTGGATACCTATGAAAGGATCAGACATCATTGTTATTTGTTTATGAGTTTGAATGGGTAGGTCTTCAGATAGGTTAATATAAAATTTATAAATGAAAAAAGTTAATTAATAAATGATGCATCATCCAGATTGTATATTTAGGAGCTATAAATTTTTGTTATTTGGAATGTATGGATCTAGGTTGACGTCCTGGTATATTTTCCATAGAATATGTCCAGCAGGATGTATCGGTAGATCACTGTAGAGTATATGTTTATGATGACGCCACATGGAGGAGCACACTCTAAGAGTTTTAGCACCATAGTATATAGATACATGATGAATTAGTTTCAGATTTAGTAATAGAATACTAGTTATAAGGGTTTGATATAGAATTCCATTTGATATGGGCCTGGAAAGAGCACTGGATATCCTTCCATGGGACGATGCTTTGTTGGACAGTGGGGAGGTGGTGTTTCTTTTATCCTTAGGGATTGTGAGGAGTTCGCGATCTCGTGGGAGGATTTTAGAGGCATGTTTAGAGTCGCGGTTATATCTTTTATTGCGAAGGAATCCATTTTCCAAAATCTTCTTACAAATAAAATGGTTAGCTCTAGTGTGCAAGAGTTTGGAACCTATTTTAGGAACCTTTTACGAAATGTTTCGAACCTGTTCCCAAATGAAGAGGCTTGGGTGAGGCACTTCGAGGAGGCTTTGCGTCTAGAGATCCTACGTTAGGTCACACCATTTATGATGAAGACATATGTTGAGATATTGGGGAGGGTGGTTGACATAAAGAGAATGCTGGCCAAAACCAGATCATCATGAGAGGGGAGTCGTCATGATTTCACAAGAAGTAGTGATGTGGTCCATGGTTCTTTTATTTGGGACATAAGATATTCTATTTCTTCATAGGTAGGTCCCAGCACGTAAGATCTCATTTTCAAGGGGCGGGGTCTCTCAAGCCTATCCAAGGGGTACACAAATTGGTTTCCTTATAGATCTGGTTCCATTAGCATAATGAGCGCCAGACCATTTAGAGCGGTCATTGTGCTCCTGGTGTTCTGCATCATGTTCCTCCATTGAGGCAGTTCCAGCCAAGGTAGCAGTAGGAGGTTGCACCAGATTTGGATCAGTAGAGAGATAATGGGTAAGTTAGAGGACAACCCCATGATGATCCCCATCCTCAGAGAGCCGAGTGTGGCTATGGTGGTGGTCATCATTAGGGTCTAAGAGTCCATGTAAGAGTTCATAGTCTACTTCATGATTTAGCATTGCCATCGCCAGGCGATCCAAATTTCATTCGAGGTACCCTTTTTTTCTAACTTGGGGTATGTTTTGTTTAATTTAGGTGTGACACACTCCTTCTTATAAACTTCCCCACTCCCTAAACTGGGTATTGAGGTAGGGATGCTACTAATTCCCTTGTCATTAACTACTCTAGTTGGAGGTCGAGCTGACATGTTTAATGTATATAGCGACTATGATCTAGTGCTGGGGAAACACTGCTCTTGGGGATATTTCCTATGATTATGGATACAACCCAATGATTTCATCCTCAGAATAGATTTTTTATATTTGGTGAATCCTACCATGGATTTCATCAGGAGTTAGGTTGTGTTCAATGATGCTAATGGTGAGCCAGCGATGCTTGTTGGCGAGCGAGACCCTCGAATAGGTCAGAAAAATTTTCTATCATTATCAACCATAATGGCTGAGATATTTCATTATTATTATGAGGTCTAGTAGTTGGAATTTTCTAGGGTTGTAGAAGAGTAAAGTGAAATCTTTCCAGAATAGGAAGTAGAATTACCCCATCATCAAGAAATCATGTTTGGGATCGAGATACAATAGGGAGAGTCTCCTATCTTTTTGTCTCTATATAGGATGGCCCCTTATGAGATATTGGAGTTATGTATATATTTCTAATGTCCATTATAGTGATGTTTTGTTAAGTATAATGTGTCATAGTGTGGTGCACCATTTGTTTCGTAATGATGGCTGACGGTAGTTTGCAGTTGTGTATCGATTATCATTACTTATACAAAGAGAGAGTGAAGATTCACTATATTATTCAACATACTGATGATTTATTTGATCAATTGAAGAGTTCATTTTGGTTATCATGGATTGACATGCGATCGGTATATCATTAGATGCATGTAAAGGATGAATATTTCTCAATGACTACGTTCTATTGTCGTCATGGGCATTACAAGTTCGTGTAATGTCTTCTGTTATGATGAATGATCTAGTCGTGTTCACGAGATTGATGAAGTTTGTGTTCCATGAGTTCATAGATATGTTCAAGGTGGATTTCATCAATGACATCCTTGTGAAAACCATGTCTATGGATGAGTATACATATCATTTGCACACTATTTTGTTGAGTTCTTTTTCTACATCACCAATTTGGGAAGTTGACAATGTGCGAGTTTTTTCCCAAAATGTTACATTCATGGGGAATTTGGTTCCCCAATAGCGAGTAGATAGGGATACATCAAATATTTAAGTAGTTATTTCATTGGAATACATCATGATTGTGGTAGGGGTGTGGTGTTCCTTTGGTCTTGTAGGCTTCTACAAGAGCTTCATAGCCTATTTCTCTTAGATTATGACTCATTTGATTGCATGGACTAGATAGGATCAGACATTTGGGTAGAATGATCCATGTCAGGATTATTTTGAATATATGAAGGAGAAGTTTGTAAGTGCTTCAGCTATTTCTCTTCTAGATGAGGGAGTACAGTTTTATGTTTTCTTTGATTCTCCGCATCTGGGGTTAGGTTTTGTTCTGTTGCACCAGAGATCAATTTTTTCTATGGGTCTTAGAAGTTGTGTCCCCCTGAATGTAACTATTCCACTCATGACCTTGAGTTGGCATTCATGGTTTTTTCTCAGATTTTGTGGAGACATTACATTATTCACGAGGTCTTGGTGGTTTTCACTGATCATTAGAGTTTTAGGTATCTTTTCTCCCAACATGACATAAACACGTGACAATGTCAATGGATGGATTTTATAGGGTAATACGTCATAGAAATATCATATAAACATATAATGTGGAATGTTATAGATTACGTACTTAGAATGAAGTCATGTAGTGATGCAGTCCATGAATTGGGTGATTCATGGATAGTGATTGAAGATGATTCGACATTTTATCTCAATATGGTATAAGTTTGGGACATATGTTGTCTTTTTCAGATGATAGTGAAATCATCTCTGTTGCAATATGTGGAAGAGTCCCATTTTAGGATCTATATGTGTTGGTCTGGAGAGACCAAGTTGTTTGTGATGTGGCTCTTCGTGGTCGGTATGAGGATGAAAAACATCATGTTTTGTATCAGGTAAGTATTTTTGTTCCATCATTGATGTGTGAGATGGTTCTTAGAGAGTTTAATAGTTGTACTATTACGGTGCATCCTCATGTGAAAATGATTTGATGAGCCTTTAGCATTCGGTTATGGTGGCCTAGGTTGAGAAGTGTTGTTTTAGAGTTTATGTCCTGATATATGGTCTTCCAGAAGAGGATGGGTGAGCACTATGTTCCTGATGGTTTTCTCCTTCCATAAGATATTCATCAGAGTAAGTGGGAGGAAATCTCAAATATCATTGTTAATGTTTATCCTTAAGCTCAGATAGTCCATGAATATATTTGTGTGTTATTGGATCATTTTATGAAATTTTTTCACTTCATAGTGATCAAGGAGTTGTTCTCCTTGGAGTTTTTATCAAGGTAGTATCTGGAAAAGGTGGTGAGATACCATGGAATCCAAAAGATGAACATTTCCTATCAAAATCCTCATTTTATCATCAATGTGTAGAGAGGTCTATATCCTACTTTTGGTTCTAAGCTATTTCTTAACACTGCTTTTCATCCATCAATAGATGGTTAGACATAGTAGACCATCCATACTCATGAATACATGTTGCGCTCATGTGTCCTGGATTTTGGACGTTCGTGTATGAATCACTTACCCTGGGTTGAGTTATCTTACAAAAATATTTTCACACAACCATTGGTTTTGTGGAATTTGATGCGTTGTATGGTTTACCTTTCTGTTCTTTATTGTGTTGGACTAGGGTTAGAGAGCCAACAATTATCAGACGGAAACATGAGTATAATACAATAAAGATGGTTCAGATTATTCATTTGAGGATGATGGAAAAAAATGATTTCCAGAAAACAGATGATGGTCAAAAGAGGAGATGTTAAGGGTTTGATGTTGGGGATCATATATTTTTTAATTTTAATCCCCATCGTAGGTATTGAATTATTGGTCATAATAGAAATATGTCTCCACTTATTGTTGGGTCTTTCGATGAGTTGAATAATGTTGGAGTCATGTGATATCGAGTAGAAATTCCCCTGTCAATGAGCCAGATATATGTAGTTTTTCATAATTCATAACAACATGGTTATCTTCAGGATGACTCTCAGAACGTCGATTGGGCAGAGATTAACATTGATGATGATGAAACCATCAAAAAGGGTCATGTGTTGATTTTGGAGTTCAAGGAGAAGGTGTGGAGTGAACATTCTATCCCCTTGGTTCATGACATTGGTGGAACAGTGGCATGGAGGAGAGTACAAAGGAAATCATGTCATTGATATGCACTCAATATCCTGATCTATTTTATTTTTATATCTTTCCATGTGACAAGGTTCATTTTTTTGGTTTTAGAACTTTCCTATCATAGAGATGGATTTTCTTGTTGGTTGTTGTGGATGGATCTTTTGGCGAGGTATCTCCCTTGATTGATCATTTAGGAGCTGGTTGGGGTTTCCGTGAGGTGTCATGTTTTTAATGATGTGTTTGATATTTTATGGTAGATAAATCATTAAGAGGTATCTCATAGGGTGGTTTCTCGAAAAAACCAATTTTTTCCCCTCTGGGTCAGTTTGGGATTCTTGAGGACATGAATGTTTTGAGAGCTATATGATGTTTGGGCCTATATCTATGTGGATCAAACCATTGTGCCTTTTCTAATACTGTGATGCTCAGAGAAGGTTTAAAGGATGTATGGTGGGTTTTGGTCATGAGAAGATGGAAATAGGGTGGAATACATGATGTGTCCAAGGGGACACAACATGTACGATTCGGGATTCAAAAAAATAAAATATGAGTTTTGGAGATTGTTTTTTAGCATTAGTCAAACTCATGGAATTACACGACATGATGGTAAAGCACATGAAATGAACTATCCCACCACTAGGTGTTTTAAAAACCTAGTATCCATTCATGTGTTTCAAACCCTACGGTTGAGTCTTCTTTTCATCACATCCCTAGAGACCCAGCTGACCCCACTAGATCGTTTTACAGATTTCTTCGATAGTAGTCGATCTCAAGATTTTTTTTGTTCAATATTTAATATGAAGTACGGTCTATTTATGTTCTTTTCTTTTAATTGATCTGTATTATATTATTTCTCGTTTTCATGATATGATGTTTGACCTCTATGGTTTTAAGGGAGTTTTTTATTGATGAAATTGTGCCACAACATCTTTGATTGGATGTATTTTATATGGGGAATGCTATCATGATTCATTTCTATGATACATACTCAAGAGAACATTGAAATCCTTTTGAGTTAGAGGATTTACTGCTTGACTATTATTTTCTGTGTACTCATTGAGTTTTGATGTTTTATCCCTATGGATAACAATGTAATTTTCCTAATTAAATACCTGAATCAGATTAAAATATTTGGTTTGATTGAATCTTGTTTATTTGCACCATGATAATGTTTTGCCTCTTGGTTTTATATATATTTTGATATATATTGTTTTATTGTTAGCATGTTTTTTGTTATGAAATAGGTAATGAACATAAAGCTTGAATTAATTGATAATTATTTAGATAAAGATAAAGAATAATATTAATGACTCTAGTTTTTTTGTTATTTGAATCCAATCAAATTGATGTAGTAAGAATGTTTAATTATTTGTGATTTCTATGATATATTGTTATTTATGTTTCCCATTATTGATACCTACTAATGAGGAATCGGATAATTTAATATATATTATTGAATGAGTTGTTTGATAAAAGAATATATCTGGTAGTGTTCCGAGTTACCCTTTTTCTTGTAATGTCGATAACCTTTTTTATTATATCCACGAGTGGTCATTATATACGAAAGATAGATTATTTGGTTAAGGGATAATAGCCATGTTTATATGATTATTGTTTCCTACTTCATGTGTTGTGATTTGAGATGGGATGGGTGTCATGATATGTGGGGATAGGGAGGCCTGTTTGTTGTGGCATAAGACGACTCCTAGAGTGGCGAGATGCATCAATTTATGCATGTTTCTATTAGGGATGACACCAGAAATGATGGAATGGGTTGAAGCTAGGCTTTCCTATTCAAGTGAAAGAGGTTGCTTTTTCATCTATTTTTTGTTTATATGCTTCACATTTCCAAGTTCTTTAGGTAGATGGTCATGCTTATCATTCTTACAAAATAGGTGAATACACATGGGGTATGTCACATGATTTTTGTGTTAATATTCACAATGATGGATGGGTCTAGGCTTATGCTATTTGTAGAATAGACTCGACGGGTAGTTATCAAATCACTGTGTTGACCCCTTGTGTTTGTTATCATGGAATGTTTTTTCTATAATGCTAGAGAATATGGGATGATAATAATTATGTTAATAAATTATTGCGTAAATAATGTTGAACCCATGGGATTGGAGTTTGTTGGGGATATATTTATGAGGAATCATGGACATTTATTGGTTATGCCTAGTGGGCATGAAACATTGGGTGTGGTGCTAATGAAATATAATGTGTAATTTTTAATGGTTAATTAATCATTGTATAATTAGTTAATGTAATGTGAAATTGATAAAATGGGAAGGAAGTAAGGTAATAAATCATTTTAAATTGTTGTATGTTTATAGATATATAGTCTTAGTAGTAGAAGTAGGGAGTCTAAAATACATTAACTATAATTTTGTCTAAGACTATGTTATGGACATAGTGTGGTTGTGATTTATTGTATATTATGTATTTATTGTATTTATATACTTTAATCCACCACATCAGTTTGGGAAACAATAACCCCAGATATTCTGAGTTATGGAGGATTTCCCTACATTATTGTGGATGGATGGATGGTTTAGTTCCCCCTTTGGCCACACTCTCATCTCTTTGTAGTTACATTTGCTAGTTGACACAACGGTATGTCTTCCCCATATATGTGTGTATAGGGCTATAACATCTTGTGGTTATTAGCACACATATATTCTGGATATTGATTCTTATGGATGACTATTAGTGAACTATATATAGGTTGTGATGGCTTGAGGATCCTAACTCGGCGTACGTGCTATAATGGATTGTGGTATAATGCATGACGTACGATACATGTCATATGAGCTCTGCTGGCTCTCAAAAACTACATGGTTATATTGTATACATGTATGTGGTGGTTGTGCAGCATGGGGTTCATGTTTTGGTTCTTTAAACAGGTGTTCGTGAGTAACCGTTTTGGAGGGAGAATCATAGGATGTGCACTGTTGGGAAAAAGTGGAAAACTAGTGGAGAACTAGTAGTGTATACCCATGATATTCATTATTTTATAATATACTCTTTTAAGAGATCCTTGTTGAGAGTCTCCGTAGTGTGGTTGGGAACATAGTATAACAATTAAGGCGATGAGTTTTTTTCAATTGTTGTTCATTGTGCTTTATCATGCTTTCATTACTTTTTCATGAGAGGCACTGGGGAGGATCATACTAAGTATACGTTTCTAATGACACAATGTATATAAAAATAGTTTTTAGGTCATGTGGAGTAGGATTGGATATAATGCTGGTTACAAGTACCTTGGGGATAGATGAGATATTAAGGAATTGTGGTTGCTATCATTAATACATTCTTTTGGTAGTTTAATTTTTCTTTTATATTTATAGTAGTTATAGAATGAAATTACATATGTGTACTTTGAATTTCTTTTATATTGTTGTATGCGATGGAGTTTTATGGTGTATGTGTTATCTTTCTCGTCCACATGTGTTCTCATAAAGCTTAATGCCTTCCATTTCTATGTACGTTATACCCTCAGTTATAGTCGCTATACTAGGGCTTATTGGAGGCAAGACTCGTGGGTCATTATCTCCCTTCTAAAATAATCGATGTATGAGGGGTACACCTTATGGGGAGGGGGTCATGACAATTCAACCCCTTTAGAATTTTATATCATTAATTTACTTATTTTCCCGATATTATATAAATCATTTAATGTTATTATTTCATGAGGATTATGATTCAAATTTTCAATGTGGTGTGAGGATATTGCTACAATCTCATTGAATTTTGTGATTGTCTATGATTATGAAATAATTAGTGAATTATTATGTCCAAACCCTCATTCTTTCTAATAAATTTTAATCCCTTGTGTCGATTCATGATATCATCAGGTAATGGAAAAATTGTTCCACTCATTTTTAATTATGATAATAAAATATAAAATTTATAAATATAAAATGATATTTCCCTATTCAGTTGGAGATCTATTTTTATCCAAAACTATGTTTAAAAAAATATGTGTACAAATGATCCTTTATTTTAACAACCCGGTATTTTATGATATGTAATCTTTTTAATTTATTTGATGTCATGTTTTTTATGCTACAACAATATTATCTAGTGCTATACGCAACACTGTACTAGCTTCCAGTATACACAACACTACTCTTAGATTGTGTTATACACAATTTCAAGTTCGTTTGATAATAGTCATTCTACGCAACATTGAGTGTGTGTATATATATATATATTCAATGTATAAATGAAAAATGGTTGGATTATTTTATAACGAAACAACAAAGTATTCTTTCACAACACACAACCCTAACTTGGCTTGCATTACACGCAATCGCGACCTTCCTCGATAGCGTGTGTTGTACGCAATACCAAGTTTCACTAAACGACAATATAATGTTATAATATAATTATAGACTAGCTGTTATGAATAGTATTAACTATATTTTGACTTTTATAACATTATTATTCATCTTATATATTTTCTAAAACATTTTATGTGAACAAAATAAAATTTTCAGGTAGAATAAGTATTTTTCAAAAAATACAGTTTTGACGCTTTTTAATGGCGCACCGACATTAAATCTAGTTTTGGACATGTTTATAAGTTCAATTTTACAAAATAAAATTATAATTTTGAATCAGGGTATAAAAATTTACATTGGATAATGTTTTGATATTATTCTGATAAATTTCATATTTTAATGAATACTAAAAAAACACGCTATATTTTAATTAAAAACAACTTTTTTCATCGTAATAATTTATTTAGATAAATTATAATATTGAATTATTTTAAAGTATAAATAGAATATATTTTTACCATTTAATATAATTTATGTCATTATCATCAATTTTACCTTGAATTCGTAGGTTAAATCAATTTAGTATTTTGCAATGTTTTAAACAAAAACCGGTTTTCTTTCGACAACGGGATAAATTTTAATTTAATTTCTGCACCTTATGTGTATTTAATTTGTAAAAATGGATTCTATATCTAGATTTAGTGGGTCAAAATTATGTTTGTAAGCTACTTTTTATTTTTGGGCATTATGAATAGTAACTATGGTAAATTTTATTTACCATAGTTAAATGTAAATTGGGTAATTAAAGGTAAATATAAGATTATAAAATTGCCCTAAAACTTGCCAAAATTCTATTGGATGACTAATAGTCGGCCCATATCACCTAAGGGTCGGATTATATTCATTTAATGGACTTATTCTCATTAAAATAATGTAATTATTTTTAAAACCAAAGAAAGTGACAACATGTCACTTTCTTAAAACTTATAAGTATAATAATTTTAATTTAGTGATAAACGTATTGAAACATCATATATAAATAGTCTCCAGAAAGATAATAAAATTATATACATCATATGAATTAATTTAGAATTTTTATTGATTAAATAATTATCATTAACGGTGACAAAATTGTGATGTTGAAATTATTTTATTAAGAGAAATATCAAATAAATGGTTTTAAAAATATTAAAATAAGTATTATATAAACTATTTAATGTTGTCCACTGATTTTCTAGATAAATATGACATGTTATGAGTCTATTATATCTTTTATTTCGAACATATCTTCTGTATATTGTCTATTTAAATTCAAATAAATGAATACAGTCAAAATTGACACTATTGTTATTTTATAAAAATAGCATATTATAAAATTGTTTAAAAATCACAAAAATATTTAAGAATTATAAATTAAAATTTATATGGTATAAAATGTCATAATGTGTCAAATTATGGAAAATTAATAACACATATGTAATTATTTATAATAATTTAAAATTTAGAATATTATGACCCCAAATATAATTGAATTGATAAATAAGGATAAATCCAGTTGATAATGTTTAAAATAAATTCCTAACATGTCTAAATTTTATTGGTTGATGATATTACAATCCTATCTCATCTAATATTCCGATATGAGTAATTTTCGAAGTTTTTATGTTGGGTTGGGATTTTAATATAAACTAATATTTTTTATATTTCCAAAGGTGCCCCTCTCCTCCCTAATAAAAGGGCACCTCCTCCCTCATTCCTCACACCACATTGAGCCTTCAAACTCGGAAAACCCCGGACAAATTATCTTCTCCACTTCCCTATAAAAATTATAGAGGTTCTGGTCTTCTTCAAAGTCCAATTTTAGTGCCCTAAGAGAAAGTTTAAAGGGGGCACATCGAGAAAGAGGTAATACCTTCTACCATTTTCTTCAAGTTCCATTCTTCTTCTACTACCTATTCATTAGTTGTTTCTTTATAAAGTAATAACATCATTATCCATAATATACTTATATTCTATTATAAATATGAAACAACCCTATTTCACCTTCTATCCATCCTATGGAATACAAAATCACCGCGCGTGCGTACGTACGAAATACTGTCTCCACGCCATGGTGTAATCTGTTTTTCCACCAACACGTTAAATGGATGGGTATAATGGTGTAAAGAATAACTATTTATGGTTATTATAACATCATACTAATTCTGATATATTATACCATCCACTCCAATTCTATTCAATAATTATGGGAACAATATCATTGCTCGTGCGTACGTACAGACTACAGTCTCCACGACGCGATTAGATTCATTATCAATGTTAACCATACATGAATGATCATAAAGTTTATATAATGAATAATAATGAAATATATGAAAGAATAATACTACTTTATTTATGTATATATATATGTATTTCATATATTTAGTTTCATTCAATTCAATAAGGAAACGAAAACAACGTTCATGCGTACTTACGACCTACCGTCTCCATTAATGGTGTATTTCATTCCTTTTATCAATCTATAATATATATGTATATGATGAATATATATTATATATTAATCATGTTTTAAATTCTGGAATTATTTAAATCAGGATATAAGTAATAATATCAAGAACGACAAGTCTAAATACATACGATAAATGAAATGATTTAACCCAAAACGCTGCTTTAACATGGAATTTACAAAAGAAAGGGTAATATAAATTCATAAGTGAAACATATATGATATACTAACAATGAATATTATTATGAAATATGTCAATGAAATTATTTAAATCATTATACAGGAGGTTCAGATCCATAAGAAGCATATCAGACCCATGGTAAGGGATAACTTTTCCAATCTTGTTTTTATCCGAGAATGTTTATTCGTAAGTATTTACTGGGGGTTATATTAATCATCTATGTACTTGTTTTCTACAAATGTTTTCATGTATGTTTAATGTCCTTTTTACCCATTTTTTAATTTTACTACATGGTATGTATGGAATCCTTCTTTTACGAGGTACTTTTTTACTTTTCCAGCAAAAGTACGAGAAGAATGTTTTTTTATATACAACACGAACGAATTTTTTATAGTTTTTTAAAGCCTTATTTTTATGAAGATTCCTCCAAAAGAATTAATGACTATTTTCATCAAAATCCTTTTATTTTAAAATTGAATGACATTTTGTGAAAAGAGAATGATTTTGACGAAGAAATGATATTTTCCTCAAAAATTCATTTCAAGTGTTTTATCAAAACCATTTTTCCATCTAAGATGACATTATTTCATATGTGTATGTTTCAAGTATAATGACTCTATGATTTACATCGTTTAAATTCTCATATTATGAAATGATATCCATTTATTTTATATTTATTATGTGATGACGGGGTGATGTTTTTTCAAACACATTTTATTCATTGGGTTATTATGAATGATGTATGTTTATTTTGTGGCACAAGTAATAATGATTTCATTATAAGATGGGTGGGACATATATCTCCCTACAATTCATTGGGTAAAGATTTATAACTCATGAGATAGACATGGCTGGAACGGTATGTTATTCCAGTTCAGTGTTACAGGACTGAAACAATTAGTGAACTCGATTCAGAAAGGGACTTTGTCCACTAAGATGGTATTGGCAGCAATGCCTTGGCCGCTATGGAAATCATGACATGTGCTGAATGGTTCCCACAATTACATATTTTATTCCCATTATATTTTAACATGGTTGATGTTCCATTATGATATATGCCTTACGTACTTCCATGATTTATGTCTTTGCTCAAGATTTTGATGTTTAAAGTTCATGTTCATGTTTTTTTCTTTCAAATGTTTATGGATTGTTTTATGTTCTCTATGTTTGCCCTTACTGAGCATTTGAGCTCACCCTTTTTATGTTTTATTTTCCCCAGGAAATAAAGAATGGGTTTATGTAAGAAAACAAAAAGGGGAAGATCATTATACGAGTTGTTGAATATATTTCAACATGATTAGAATTTTATATTCTGAGTTTCCATAGACACTAAACTATTACTTTCCTTGTGTGTCTATTTTTGTTATGTATTATGTATTCTGCAAAAGTAATGTAATATCCATGTACGTAAATATTTGGGTCTCTACAGTTGGTATCAGAGGAAAGGTTTAGTCAACCTTTGGAAACAATGATGTGAAAACGTTATTGATATCCCTAGAGATATTTCTAAGGTATGTCTAGGGATTTCCCAAAGGATAAGTATACATATAGGATATAGTCCTAGAACGATGGTAACGATCATAGAATTTAACCTAAGATGTTTGATATTGAGGGTACTCCCCCTTTACTATGTTGTTTTCCCTAGCATGATTTTTTCCTCTCACACTATTCTTTTTGGGTTTTAGAAAATGGCTGGAAAGAGGAAGATTCACGATAATGGAGGATATGACAGACAATGGAATGATATTATTCATGAGCATCAAAATGAAATGGGATATGGAAGTCCAAACATCGTTATTATGAATAATCAACAATATCATTATATGATCAATAATATCAACTTTGGTAAGTTCCCCGACTCAGATAATAAGAGAAAGATAGAGTTTCATGATGATCATAGAGGAAAGAAAGTTCAATTTCTCTCATGTAAATCATGTGGGAAGAGGCATCGGGGCGATTGTTTCAATGGAACTGGACGATGCTTTGGGTGTGGAAAATAAGGACACAAATCCAGTAAGTGCAAAGGAAAAGCATAAATTAACACCATGGACAAGGATAATGGTATTTCTACGACATCAACAATGATTAGATGTTTTAAATGTGGAATGTATGGGCATTATGCAAACCAATGTCCTAAGGGAAATTCTCATGAAAAGAATCAGCATGGTCATATGAGTAGTATTTATGTGGATGATGATAAAGAGACTACAAATGAAATATGAGATGAAATAAATGATGAAGCTCAGTCACTGGTTTAAGAAGTTAGTGGAATGATTGTATGTTTATCAAGAATAATGTATGGTACTATAGAATAAAGAATCATCTAATTATCGTTACACTGTTGTTTTCCCTAAAGTATTTGATAGCATATGTTGAATGGTACTGGTAACCATGAAAGGTTATTAAAATATTTTTTGGAAAGAAGATGATATGCGCATAATGAAGGGATAAGAAGAAAATAATATGTTTGATAGTATTCATGAGCTCATGGCTGATAAAAGTACTAAGTGATATCATGACTTGAGTATATAGATTTTATTTGGGATTTTTGTATGTTTAAATAGTTAACTTTTGACAGAATTCATGTTTTTCTAAGGTTCTATGGTAATTCATGTTTCAAAATAATACATGATTAAGGTATTCACATGTTTGGAATTTGACCAAATAGATATATCTTATGATATATGGGGGACAAATGATGGAATTCACATGCTCGGTAGATGACATTTCTAATAATCAGACATAAGTATTTTCGTTAAGCCTAATGGTTGGAATAGACATCATATAGTATTGGTTAAGCATATAACATTTTATTTCTGAAATGTTATGATATTATAGTTTAAGAAAAGGGATAACCTGAAGAACGGGCGACAACCTGTCGCATCGGACAAGGCTGTGGGAATCATACCCACAACTGAAGTGCGACAGTCCTTTATCGCCTACCACTAGCCTACAAGAAGTCCCTGGTTAGTAGAAACTAGTTTTATTTTATTAAGTGCTATGATAGCTGATGTATAAGTCCATTTTAGAAACCATATACGATTAATCTTAACATAGATTGACTTCTTTATATTTAATAAATTGTGCTAAACTTTTTACGATAGAAATAGAGGGAATGACCTATCATTCTATCGCATAATCTGATAACACTTCACAGAAGACAAATTCATCTTCATTTCCTTAAGAGATGAAGTGGAAATTGTTCGAGTCATGAGAAACAATGATATGTTACTGAAATAAAGTAAGTATTTATTCTAATTCAAATTCTTCAACTTTAGGGAAATAATCTTGAAAACCATAAATGTTGTCCTAGTGCCCTTATATCCGATGAATCAGATAGTCCCTTAGATCATAAAAAATCTGTGGCTCTGTGATTGTTGTCTTTTTCACAGCCATGTTCTCTACCACTCTCCATCCGAACATGATGGTTAGATTTCTCTTCCATATCCATATTTTCACCTATGTTCTCCTGTGTGGAAACCCAGTGATTAGTTAATTTGGGTAACCGTAACGTTTCATACTTTAGTTTTTAATGTTAGGTTTTGGTATTTCATTTTATGATGTGTGTTGCAATTAATGAATCTTTCAAGTATAAAACCATGTATAATCGCGACGAATTTCGAGGGAGAAATTCATTTTAATGGGGGTAGAATGTAACGACCTGATATTTTATGATAAGTACACTTTTTAATTTAATTGATGTCATGTGTTTCATTCTACAACAAGATTATCTTGTGCTACGCGCAACACTGTATTATCTTGCAGTATACGCAACACTATCCTCAGATTGTGTTACACAGAATTTCAAGTTCGTTTGATAATAGTAATTCTACACAAAATTTAGTGTATATATATATATTATGTGTATAAATGAAAAATGGTTGGATTCTGTTATAATGAAAAAAAAGGAGTCTTTCACAACACACAACCCAGACTTGGTTTGCATTACACGCAATTGCAACCTTCCTCGATAGCGTGTGTTGTACGCAATACTAGGTTTCACTAAACGACGATATATTGTTATAATATTATTATGGACTAGCTGTTAAGAATAGTATTAACTAAATTTTTAATTATATAACATTATTATTCATCTTATAAATTTTCTAAAACATTTTATGTGAACAAAATAAATTTTTCGTGTAAAATAAGTATTTTTCAAAAAATACAGTTTTGACGCCTTTTGATGGCCCACCCATATTAAATATAGTTTATGACATTTTTATAAGTTCAATTTTACAAAAAAGAGTTATAATTTTAAATCAGGATATGAAAAATTACATTGGATAATGTTTTGATATTTTTCTGATAACTTTAATATTTAAATGAATAGTAAAAACACGCAATATTTTAATTAAAAACAACTTTTTTCATCATAATAATTTATATAGTTAAATTAACATATTTAATGGTTTTAAAGTATAAAAAGAATATATTTTTTCCATTTAATATAATGTATGTCATTATCATTGATTTTACCTTGAGTTCGTAGGTTAAATCAATTCAGTTTTTTGCAATATTTTAAACAAAAACCTGTTTTCTTTCAACAGCGGGATTAATTTTAATTTAATTTCTGCAACTTTGGTGTATTGAATTTGGAAAAATGGATTCCATATTTGGAATCAGTGGGTCCAAATTATGTAAATAAAAAACTTTTTATTTTTGAGAATTTTGAATAGTAACTGCGGTAAATTTTATTTACCATAGTTAAAGTTAAATCAGGTAATTAAGGGTAAATATATTATTATAAAATTACTCTGACACCTGCCAAAATTCTATTGGATGAATAAAAGTCGACCCATATCACCTAAAGGTCAGATTAGATTATTTAATGTACTTTATTCCATGAAAATTATTTAATTATTATTAAAACCAAAGAATGCGACAACATGTCACTTTCTTAAATCTTATAAGTATAATAATTTTAATTTAGTGATAAACATAATGAAACATCAGATATAAATAGTCTCCATAAATCTAATAAAAGTATCTATATCATATGAAATTATTTAGTATTTTTATGGATTAAATAATTATCAATAAAGGTGACATAATAGTGATGTTGAAATTATTTTATTAAGAGAAATATCAAATAAATGGTTTTAAAAATATTAAAATAAATATTATATGAAAAATATAATGTTCTCCACTAATTTTATAGACAAATATGACATTTTATGAATCTATTAAATCTTTTATTTTGAACATATCTTATGTATTTATTTTATTTAAATTCAAATAAATGAATACAGTCAAAATTGACACTATTGTTATTTTATAAAAATAACATATTATCAAATGGTTTAAAAATCACAAAAATATTTAAAAATTATAAATTAAAATTTATATGGTCTAAAATGTCATAAAGTGTCAAATTATGGAGAATTCACAACACATATGTAATCATTTATAATAATTTAAATTTTAGAATATTATTACCACAAATGAAATAAAATTGATAAATAAGGTTAAATCAGGTTGATAATGTTTAAAATAAATTCCTAACATGTCTAAATTTTATTGTTTAATGATATTACAACCCTATCTCATCTAATAATTGGAAATGAGTCATTTTGGAATTTTTTTTTGGGGATGGAATTAAATATAAACTAATATGTTTTATATTTCCAAAGGTGACCCTCTCCTCCCTTATAAAAGGGCACCTCCTCCCTCTCTTCCTCAAACCACTTTGAGCCTTAAAGCTCAGCCAAACCCGACCAAAATGATTTTCTAGACTTCCCTAGAAACATCATAGAGGTCCTGGTATACTTAAAAGACCAATTTTAGTGCCCTATGAGAAAGTTTAAGGAGGCACTTTGAGAAAGAGGTAATACCTTCTACCATTTTCTTCAACTTCCATTCTTCTTATACTCCCTATTATTTAGTTGTGTCATTATGAAGTAATAAAATAAGTATCCCTCATATACTGATATGTTATTATAAATATGAAACAACCCTATTTCACCTTCTATCCATCCTACGGAAAACAAAATCACCACATGTGCGTATGTACGGAATTCCGTCTCCACGACGTGGTGTAAAATGTTTTTCCACAAACACCTTACATGGATGGGTATAATGGTGTAAATAAAAACTATATATGGTTATTATAACATCATACTGATTCTTATATATTATACCATCCACTCCAATTCTATTAAAAAATTATGGGAATAATATCATCGCTCGTGCGTACGTACAGACTACCGTCTCCACGACGCGATGAGATTCATTCTCCATGTTAACAATACATGAATAATCATAAAGTTTATATAATCAATAATAATTAAATATATTAAATAATAATTCTACTGGATTTATGTATATATATATATGTATGTAATCTATTTAGTTTCATTCAATTCAATAAGGAAATGAAAACAGTGTTCATGTGTATGTACGACCTACCATCTCAATGAACGTTGTATTTCATTTCTTTTATCGATCTATAATATATATGTATATGATGAATATATATTATATATAAATAATTTTTTACATTATGGAATTATGTAAATCAGGATATAAGTAATAATATCAAGAATGACAAGTCGAAACACATACGATAAATGAAATGATTTAACCCAAAACTTTGCTTTAACATGGAATTTACAAAAGAACGGGTAATATAATGTCATAAGTGAAACATATATGATACCACAACAATTAATATGATTAATTAATAAGCCAATGACATTATTTAAATCATTATACATGAGGTTCAGATCCATACGAAGCATATCAGACGTAAGGTAAGGGAAAACTTTTCCAATCTCGTTTTAATCCGAGATTGTTTATTCGTAAGTATTTACTGGCGGGTTATATTTATCATCAATGTCATTGTTTTATAAAATGGTTTTCATGTATGTTTAATTTCCTTTTTACCCATTTTGACTTTTACTACATGGTATGTATGGAATCATTCTTTTACGAGGAACTTTTTGACTTTTCCTGCAAAAGTACAAGAAGAATGTTTTTTTATATACGGCATGAACGAATTTTTTACAGTTTTATAAAGACTTATTTTTATGATGATTCCTCCAAAATATTTCATGAATATTTTTAAAAAAATCATTTTCTTTTACAATTGCATGACATTTTTTCAAAAGAGAATAATTTTGAGGAAGAAAGGATATTTTCCTCAAGAATTCATTTCAAGTGTTTTATCAAAACCACTTTTCCATCTAAGATGACATTATTTCATTTATGTATGTTTTAAGTATAATTTCTCTATGATTTACATGGTTTTAATTTTATTATTATGAAATTATATCCATTTATTTCATATGGATTATTTGATGATGGGATGATGTTTTTTGAAACCTATTTTATTCATTGGGTTATTATTAATGATGCATGTTTATTTTGTGGCACAAGTAAGAATGATTTCATTATGAGATGGGAGGAACCTATATATCCCTCAAATTAATTTGGTAATGATTTATATCTCATGAGATTGACATGTCTAGAATGGTAAGTTAATCCGGTTCAGTGTTACAGGAATGAAACGAGAAGTGAACTCGATTCCGAAAGGGACTTTGTGCACTAAGATGGTCTTGGCAGCAATTCCTTGGCAACTATGGAAATCATGACATGTACTGAATAGTTTCCACAATTCCATGTTTTATTCCCATTATATTTTATCATGGTTGATGTTCCATTATGATATATGCGTTACGTACTTCCACGATTTATGTCTTTGATTAAGATTTTGATGTTTAAATTTCATGTTCATGTTTTTGCTTTCAAATGTTTAAAGATTGTTTTATGTTCCCTATGTTTTCCCTTACTGAGAATTTAAGATCCCCATTTTTATGTTTTATTTTCTGCAAGAAATAAAGAGAGGTTTTAGGAAAGGAAACAATAAGGGGAAGATCGTTATGGGAGTTGTTGAAGATATTTCAACATGATTAGAAGTTTATATTCAGAGTTTCCAAAGACAGTAAATTATTACGGTCCGTGTGTGTCTGTTTTTGTTATATATTAATTATTACAAAAAAGTAATTTAATTTCCATGTACGTCAATATTTGGGTCTCTACATTTATGGTCTTTTTCAATGAAAATGATTTCAATTTTTTGATTAATTTTTTAAAATTATATTAAAATATTTCATTTTTTCAATTATATTTTCATAGAAAATGTTTTTCAAAATATATTATATTTAAAAAAATATTGAAAGTAAATTTATATGAATAAATTATTTAAATTATTTATAAGGATTAATTTATAAGAATCATCCAAATATTCAATGAAAAATATTTTTGAAATGTTCTATGTTTCTATTAAATTATTTTAAATGACTGATTATTTTTCTTTATAAAAATTCCAAGTGATCTTTAGAAATAATTCTTTATCTAATAGGAAATCAATTAATATACTTAGTGATTTTCTAGGGATGTTTTCCAAGGATTGAATTTTTATCATAGTTATTTTCCACTGATTATACAATGTTAAAATGCTTCTGAACCCAACTTCTTTTCAGGGGTTCCACTCTGATGAAATGATTATAAGAAAAATTCTTATACACTTGTAATTATATAATGAAATTTTTGCCCCATCCATTTCATTTAAAGGATTATAATATGATGAATTGTTATGATCATGTGGAGTAGTTATGTTTTAATTCATTATGGGATATTTGGGATGAATATATTCCAGCAATTAATTAGGTAATGATTGATAACATAAAATAATATATATTTTTCATGAACCTGATTACATTTTCATAATGTTATTTTTAACCTCATTACATTTTCTACATGTTTTGTATAAATCGAGCTACATGTTCACAATGTTATGTGTAATCTTGTTTACGTGGTCAAAATTTTATAAATGAACATTATTAAATGACCACAATATTATATGTGAATTCAATTACATGTTATAAAATATATTCATGAATATTGTTTCATGTTAAAAATGATCTACATGGACCCATCATTCATGTTCATAAGGATATTAATTGACCTGGTTTAACATACATATGATTATGCATGGTTTTTATTTCATGTCCTGATCTAAATTAATTAACTAATTATTGTATTACATGTTCATAATTTTATTAGAGGATGTGTATGTAATAAATCCATGTCTTATTCCAATTTTATTCTTATATTTTTATTTTAATTTATTTAGAAAGGATTATGTCCGATGAGAATCAAATATTTATTTAATGATTCCATATTATGAACTTTGATATCCATGTAATGGGTTTCAAACTTAATTCTCATATTATAATTTAATTATTTTCATGTAATTCTAATGTGTATCATTTATTTACACAAAAATAGTTTCTAATCTAACAATTTCTTAGGTTTATTACTAATGTTAATGATGAAGTGTTTTATATAGGTGTATTAAAGGGGTATATCTTTATGTGAGTAATTGTAGATCATTTACCAAGATAAAACATTATGTTCCCTTGGTTCTAAATAAATAAAATAGTATGGGCCTTAAGAATGTGTTCGTGTAATATATTTAACATTCATCTAAAACAAAGTAATATCCATGTTTGTGATTCCTGGGTCATTATAGTTTGTATCATTGAAATTGTAAAATAAACCATTTCAATATATGATGAGAAAATGTTAGTGATATCACAAAAGATATTTATATTGATATTTCAATGTAGAATATTAGGATTAATATAAGGATGAGTTGAAATATATTAAAATATACAGGAATATAGGTAAATTATAGAATAGATTCCTTTCAACACATCCATTTATGAATACTATTAGTGGATGTTCCTCTGATGAATATGTACGTAGGGGTGAAAATAGTGAAAATATGATGTTGAGATAGACTCAACTAGTAATCAGTGCAAGATCATGAGCCTGGCAGAACACCTGGTTTGACACTCTTGGAAGATATGATTTGGAAATTTCAAAAACCATAAAGAACCATCATGAATTATTTAAATTTATTATTTATCATGGTTATGTGGTTCCCCTTTATAATTAATTTGTTTGACACTATGTTTTTTAGTTTTTCTCAATTTCTAAAACCTGAATGAACATTATTAAAGATGAAAAAAATAGAAAATTAGTATATTTTCCACCGGTGAATCTGAATTTTATGTGATTTAGAATACAAAATCACATTTATATACTCCAGAAAATTTCACATGATATGAATCATGGTGAACAAAAAAATTAAATAGAGGGAATAATTTAATATTGATTCCATTATGAGTTAACATAGAACATCTACAAGTTTTCATATTGAACCATTTTTTGGTGGGAATGAAATTCAATTAATGTGATATTTTATATTTTTGAGTGTTTAGAACATGAATATGTAACTCTCACCGCCTACAATCTAATAGGTGAGATGGATCAAAAATGAAATATTATTAATAATATTAGGAATCAATATGAAATTGAATCAATGAAAATTGTTGATTTTAAAATTATTATTCTCAATAATTTTTTCCATATATTCTTCATAAAAATGAAATAGAAATTACTAGATGTTTTGTAGAGGGACTGTGAATATTTTAAAACTTATGAATAAAATATTTCATCAATTTAATGGTTATTTACTAGTATTAAAATTTATCCAAAGTGTAATGTTTCCTTATTATTTAGTTTCCTCAAGCCATATATCTGATGGGAATTATCTAATAGAGACATTGAAATCTCTGTAGATATTGATTGATCTTTACTAAAAGTGGAAATGAATACCAGAAACCATATTGGATATAGTAATAAGGAAGGAAAAATGTTATTCCTTGGGAAATCTCATAATATTTCATGTCGATATAATACTATGTTTAAAACTACTACATTACAAAACAATGGGAGAGATAACATAGGAGGGATCCAAAACGGAATGAGAAGGTGTTTCATGTGTGGGAATCTTGGCCATAATGGACAAAAATGTAGATGTTATGTGAAGAGGATAATCAATTAAATTACTAGAGGGATATATCAACAAAATGCACCAATCACACATCAATGTTTCATGTAAATGGATTTTGGGAATTATGTGAATTAATGTTGCAATATAATGACTAATACAGATAAAAACCCACAACATCATCTAAAGAAAAAAAATAAAATGGGAATTATTATGAAATAACAATTTTTGAAGTGGATAATGATAAATAGGGAATAGTTATACTCTCCTAATTTGTTTGAAAATTCATAGGAATAATCCAAATAAGTATTTTTTATTTACACAATTTAGTAATATTTAATGTGATTACCTCATTCTAAATGGAATCTTGAATAATAACATCACATTTTAGGTTTCGTTAAAAATTGGTATGAACCTAATATTCCAATGATTATTCTTTTATTAATATATGATTTTTTGTAAGGAATAATGTGTGTGATTGTGCATATGAATTGGAATGAAATAATTTTAGTATATCTTATAGTAGAATTTAACCAACTATAGAAAAATGGTATTGATAAAAAATGATCATTCTTAGGACAATGATGAAATTTTTCACGAATCTTCGTTTTAGTATTGATTTACAATTATCTCTCTCTTAAACATGTTTTATATCACATTACCTATGTATTTGGTTTTTATTTTTCTCTTTTATGAAAATTATTTCAATCACCACCTATGGTATCCTGTATAGAAACATAGTTTTGAGTTATATTATGTGACCATTGTGTTTATGAAAATAAATTTTTAAGTGATGTTTTAGAAATTATTTTCAGGATGTGGATTTTTATGAAAGGATCATTCTATTATTAACCTTTTTATGGAAAAAATGAATTTTGAAGGAGAATATCATTTAATGGGGTTCAATATACACTCTGATTGTTTCTAAATTATTTATTTTTTTCAAATAAATAATTAATCTTTGATAAATTTCAACTAATGAGATAGAAATTAAATCATTATTTATATAAAAAACGTATTTAGTCTCATTCTAATTGAAACACTAATGTTTTCTTCTGTTACATTTATAACTATGTTCGGAATGTGTTAGACACAATATCTACTTTAATGAAACAACTATATACTATTAATATATCAATTTAACATAACAATACTCTCAAATATATTGTAATTATGTAAATGAAGATGACAAAGTAAAAAATGAAAATATATTGTTTTAACATGTTTAATAATTATATAAATATTATAAATAATGTAAGAATATTTTAATAAAAAAATTTTTTTTTTCATAAAACATTATCATTTTCGAAAAAAGCATGATATGATTGATGCACATAAATTAATATTAAATTTTATCTATTTTTATACGATTAATTTGAAAAATAAATTTATTTTTTATAAAATGAATTAAAAAATTATCTTATGGTTAATTTATGGGATTGTTCTGTGAAGTTAAAATTTTTGAAGAAAAATGAAAAATAATGAATTTTAATTAAAAACTGCATTTTATTTTAGATAATTCATAAAGAGAAAATGTATTTTTAATTTGTATTAAATAATCAATTAAAAATTTGTTAATAAAATTATTATCATTGGAATAAATTTCATATTTAAATTAAAAATAAAAACTATGTAATATTATGGTAATTTTCATTATAAAAATCAACTTTCTCTTCACATTTAAAGATTCCAGAAAAAGAAAAAAATTAACATTTTTCTTTTTAATATAGATAATGCTCTAGAGTAAGGAAGGAACTACATATGTTCAGTAATTTAATGTTATTCAAAGAGAAATGATTATTTATCATGAATATTTATTTGTATTTTTAAAGTTTTAATTATTATTTTAAAATGTTAACAAATTCCAATGTAAGAATTATATTATTAATAATTAAATAAAATAATGGGAATTAAAAATATTAAAAATGATCTTCTATGAATGAATTGTTTTCATAAATAAATTATTTTAATAATATATCATATATGTAATTTTTTAACTTAATATATTGTTATTTAATTATATATTGATATTTATAAAATTTATATTAGATAAATAATGTGAAAATCGATATTAATTTTATTCTATAAAAATAAAAATATATTAAAAGATTTAATATTACTGAAACGTACTATATTCAACCAAGGGATTAGTAAATTGTAAAAACGGTCAAATTTTTACCATTAATGTACCAATTTATATTTTATAAATATAACATTGAAACCAAAATTGTAAGACCATTATTAGCACGAAATGGGTTAAACTTTTATTCCAATAAGTTAATTATGATTATTTTAAAATTAATTTCCAAAACATATTTGATATGAATTTTATAAATTATTTATCACATTTTAGAATCACTGGGAAATATTGTTTAATAATTCACAGTCTAATTATGTATTAATGAATAAATTACATATTATATAATATCTATAACCATTATATAAACCATAATAGAAAAATTATGGAAAAATAGATGTTAAGGAATAGAACTATAAAATGATTTCATTGTTCTATTTTGGAGATGTTTGTATACAAAATAATCCCTCCCCCAATTATTATTCAATTTTGGCTCCACATGATGACGGGGGATGCCTCCCAATAGAAAATTATTTTTACTATTTATAAGAATTCCACTCCACATTATTATAAAAGGGCTCACTCCCCATACCCTTCATCACACACCAAAATTCATCTGGCTTGACTAAAATGACCACAATAAACTCTATAATTCACTAACCATGTATTAGAGGAATTAATTTGGGAATAAATCCACACAAGTAATGAATATGGTGAAAACCAAAATAGAAATCCTAAAAAATAGGTAACAGTCATCAATGAACATTTTTGTTTTATTTTTTTCATAAAACCACATAAATTCAGTTTATATAATTATTTTATAACAAATTATGTACCTGACATATAATTATATATTATTATGTTAATGTTAAAATCTATAGAAACATAGAGAATAATCAAATGAGTTATGATATCATCATTCGTGTGTACGACATAATACCACATCGTGAGTATAAGTCAATCATATTTCAATTACCATGTCCCGTTTTGGTCGTAATTATGGAAATAAACGTTATATATATATGTGTGATATTTATTCATTAATTATTATGTTTGAAATATTTATTGAATAAATACATTTAATTTTTTATTCTTGGGAATATGATAAAAATATTTGTCTGTACGACAGACTAATTCATCACGAAGTGACTTGAATCATTTACACATTACATGGAAAGTACTAAGGGTGGTTTAAAAAAATTGAGATATATGTGACATAAAACATATATTTTAATCATAATATATATATATATATTTATATATCTCATTTTACATTCATTATTTAAATATGACAAAAAAATGGAAACAATATTTAAGCGTTTTTATGACTTACTGGCTTTATAAATTATGTATTTCATTATTATAACTAAATTTTATTTAATACTTTACATTCACATATTATTAATGTATATGATATTTTTATCATCATTATATCTATTTACATTGTAAAGTGATTATTATATTAAGATAAAAAATATGAAATGAAAACATTTATAAAAAACAATGTTGTTCTTACATGAAATACAACGTTAACATGGAATTTTTAACTAACTGGTAATAAAATGTCCCTAAAAATTCATATATGATATGTTATATATGAATATATTATTGGAATAGAAGCATAATAAACACATATTTATTATAAAATATGATTAATTACTACAATTTGATTGATGACTTTAGGCCTGGGGATTTCAATTCTTACTTTTTTAAGGGTCTCATGTGATATTACCGAGCCATTTACTCTATGTGGTGTATATAAATAAGATTTAATATCATAAAATAAATTTTATTTATTTTATGATTTTAAAAGATGAAATTGAATTCCACTTTAATGAATTTCATGAATCTAATGTTACTCCAGTAGTAATGGATATTATCTCAATTTTTACTTTTGTTACAGACAAGTTATAATCACCACATCTTTATTCTGTGTTATGTATATAATATCCAAAAATTTATTTTATGATTCTTCTCTAAATAATTTATTATATTATATTCTCTATTTTATTATATATCTTATTGGGTTTTTTACTATTCGATGGTTACCAAACCAATAATGAAAATTGTCTCAGTTCTTAATCATTGAGGTACATGTTATGTTACACAGCTATATTAGTTTACCGTGTGTATATAGTACCCTTTGGAAAATTTATATAATGAATTTACATATTTTAATAATATTTAATTTTTCATTTAATTTTATTATTTCATGTTATTTTTAAATCAATTTTTTCAACGAGGTAAGAGGATATTGATATAGTCTCACCATCTATTGGGATTTTTTGCTATTATGATTCCTTTGATAAAACCCTATGATCGATCTTTCCATAATTATAATAAAAAATATTCTCCTCTTGTTTTTGAAGATATATTCCTGTAAATGGATTATTTTTCACTATTATCAAATTAATATAAAGAAATTGTTTTTTTCTAGACTCTGACATTAGTTACATATTTTTTCGGAAATGAGTTTTCAACAAATATAATTATTTTCTAAAATATTTTCAACCATTTATTAAAATCTAATTATATAACTATTTTCAAGGAAAATTATTTTTTAAATATATTATGTTTAAAAAGGTTTAAAATCATTTTCAAATCATCTTTTATTTGTTCTCAGTGATCATTCTATGGGAAAATTTGTGCAAAAGCTTTTAGGTTTTAAAAAAATCATACTGAAAAGAATATTTTCCCAAAGATATATTCTTAATTTTTTTACATATTATATTATTTATTTTCAATTTTTTTGAGAATAATAAGAGGTTTAAAATTTTTAATTTTTTAGAATAAATATTTTTAAACAAATGTTATTGTCCCTAAGAAATGTTCATTTGATCTGTCACAATAATTAAATATATAAGATAAAAACATTAATATAGTTTATAAATTAGTGTGGAAATGATCCTAGGTAATGAAATTTATTATTTCATTTATTGATTTATATTCAATATGACAAGTATTTTATAAATCTTTTTTCCCTTACATGGGTGATACCATTTTAAAATGTTTCCGAAACATGCATCCTTTCATAGATTATGCTATGATGAAATGATTATAGAACCTATATATTTTCAATATGTTATTATTTAATGAAATTATTATGATACCGATTTCATTTATTAGTATATGTTTTGATGAATGTTTATGATCCTGTGGAATACATATGTATTATTTCATTATATGACAGGTTGTTATTTTATCTCACTCTCATGAATTGGTTAATGGTGGATAACTCTTGCATATATATGTTATTAGTGAAACTATGTAAATGATAAAAATATTATGCGATGAATTTATTATGTGTTCAATATATTAGGTGTGAACATGATTGAATGTTAAAAAAATATATTATGTGAACCTGATTACTTGTTCAAACTATTCTGCTTTAACTAGATTAAATGGTCACAATCTTATATGTGAACCATATTACATGTTCATAATATTACGTGTGAACCTAATTTTATGTTCACAATGTTACTTGTGAAACTATATAGCTTCTCCATAATGATATTTGTGAATCTAGTTTTGTATCCAATAGTTTATATGAGTGGTTGTTTTTATGGTATAAATTTAATGTGTGTACTTGTTTCTATTTATATAATTTCATATTGTTATAAGAAGGTATGTATTCCAAACATTCACGCCTTATTCCAATTTTATTGCATCATAGAATATATCATCTGGTTATTTTAGGATTTATCTATTATAAAATACAAATATATATTAAAAGACTCATGATGATTATATTAGATGGTTATGGTATGATTTTAAATGGTTATTCTCTATTTCTCATTCCATTATATTCATGTTATGTATATATACTTCTTTTATTTACCCTTACTGCATATCTAAGAACACCGTTTTTATATTTCCTTTCCCTAGGTTATGAATAAATTATTTTATTATGAGTAACAATGTCTACAATCATAATGGGAGATATCGATGATCTTTTACGATGTCAGAAGATTCTATTTACGAGATTCCAAAGGCACTAATCTAGTGTGGTTTATGTGATTGTGTTTTAATAATGTATTGACTATTCCTACAAAAAAATTAAATATCAATTTTTTATAACCTTGGGCCGTTATAATGTGAATATAATTGGAGGTGCCCTTATAATTGTGGTGAGATAATGATATTAGATTTATTTTTTATTCGTAATGGAAGAATACTTGAATTTGTTCTATGTTTCGAGTTTTTAAATTTTGGTTGGTGTTGAGATTATGATGGGATGATTTGGGTGGTTTAGTAATTTTTTCAGTGTGATGATATAGTCAATTTATATGTGAAGTGTTGCATTTTCAGTGAAAATTTAGCCATAGGTGGATTGAATATTGATTTCTCATTAGATTGGGTGTCGGGAGATTGAAATCACACCACACGTGTTGTCGAAATTATTAGTTTATGCATGGTTTACTATGTAAAGTATATTAATAATGATTTCATGATTTAAAATTATTCATTGTATGTAATTATATATTGGACTTGTGTTCTTAAATATCAAACTATATTTTAATTTTATACGTTCAATTTTTTAAATTCTATAAGATCCAAATCATTTAATTTCCCTAAATAATTGTTTTTATCATATGGTTTTGTTATATTAAATAACAATTTTTTGATTACGTAACATGAATACTGATATGTATTATACTACTTTTCGAGAATATTAATAATGATTTTTTATAAATTTATGTTCTCATATCTTCAGTACTTTTATTAAACATTATTTTTGATTTAAATCATTAGTTTAAATGGTATGAAGAAAATTATCTATTTATTTCCTTTTATTCCATGTCATATATTATAATGAAATTCATTCCATTTCAAAATTATCTAAATGAAATAAATTTTAAAAAAATATTGATTTATTGATTTAATTTGTGATGGGAAATTGGCTAGGTTTATTAATTCGAAAATAATGATTTGTTAGGATAACTTATTATTTTTCTTCAACATGATTAATTTTTAAATAAAAAATATCATAGGTGATAAATATTTTATTCCCACTCAATAACAGAATTCTAATCTAGAATGACATAATCTAAACTATAGTTTTTACACATCCAAGATATAATTTAGCAAACCGAAATTCCCAAGACAAAGAAACAATGTAAGGATGTGATAAATAAAAACAGATACATACATATTGTAAAAAATTAAATATCATATGCCTCACCAACAACATCGTTGAATAGAAGAACCCCTTCCAAATCATACATACATTATAAATTGATAAAAAACCCATAATGCTACACCAAAGAAATGGGGTGTTCAATTAGTATATCATGACCTATAAACTAATTTTATTGATCCAAACATGAAATTAAAAAAATCAATAATGGACTACCATGTTATATTCCATACATTAGAATTAAATAATTTTAAGACATTGGAAATATTTAATAACAACCTACTTTTTCAAATTACTATTTTCAACAATGTTTCCTCCTTTAAAACCTAAATAATAGCTATAGAATTTCAATTGTAATAATAATTGACCCGAAGTGCCTCATATAAATTTGATCAAACACTTATTAAGAAGAAACAATTATTTTAAAATAATTCAATCAAAATCCATGGAAAAGACCTTATGAATAACATGTAATTATACTAAATGTTTTCCAAATCACTTATAAAAATTTCACATGTGCATACATCACAAATAAATGAATTTGAAAAGACACATGAATTATGTGATTTTTAAAATAGTTTATCTGAAGAATAAAATATATCTCATGAAATTGGAATGGAGTTTGGAGACACATAAATTAAAAGGTAGAAACATGTTATTTACATTTCAAAACACTTGATTACTAAGGGAGGAGACACCTATATCAACGTAGAAGGTTGTGGAAATCCATTTAGTGATATATATATATGTTCAAAAGTTCATGATAAGGAACATATGATCTGATAAAATAAATAACTTATATAAGGAAAACCATAAAACAAATACAAGAAATCAGTGATAGTGAATTATAATAAATTATATAAAATTTATTTGAGTCCTGATTAATCTGAGGGATGTAGAGGATGAGTTACCTATACAATGGTCCTCTCCAAAAATATGAGAAGCATGACTAAAATCAGTGCGGTTAGAGTTTTTATAAATAAATTAGGGGGTTCAATTTGAACATCCAAAAGTGGCTGAAAAAGATACCTTTTAGCGTTGCTATATTAAGATTCTGTGATATACACAAAAATTATTGGCACAACATTATTTTATAAAATTATTGTGCTTTATCATTGTTAATGAAGAAATAACAAAATCCTTCTTTATCAGCTCTAAATAAGTACTAATAAAAGACATCATTCTTAGTAGTAATGTTTTATGAGTAATAATGATTTATAATTATAATTATAAAAAAATATAGAAATATATTTATAATTATTTTATATGATTATAATTTTTTATATTATTAAATATAATTATATATATATATTAAATATATTCATTTTTTAAATTTATTTTTTATAATTGTATATATATTTAAATATAGAATTATTTACATATCTAGATATGATTTTTTTAAAACTATATTTTTTTTATTATGAATTATAAATATACAATTTTATAAATTTATTATATTTATATTTATAAATATATTTTTGATTATGTTTCTAAATTTATAAATGTAATTATTTTATTATATAGTATTCGATAATTATATATATAATATATAATTATGTATAATATATATATATAATTATATAATAGATATATATACAAATATGAATATAAATATGAATATATAAATTTTTATCATTAATTAAACATATTTATTATTATATATATATATATATTTAATAAATAAATATTAATATGAAAATAATGATAATTAATATACACATTATTTAAATATATTTATTATAACATTATATAGTTAAATATATAATTATTGATTTATAATTAAGTAAATATGTTTTTTAAAATAATATACATATTTCTATGGTTCAATATATGTATATAATTATAATTATATATATATATATAATACACAAAAATTTAATTATAAACATATTTATAGTAAATACAATCATATTGTTACTTTATTAATTCTAGTTTTATAATTTCATAATTTTTTAATTTTTTATTATATAAATAATTTTCTAAAAATGATATTTATTTATTTTTATTTATAAATATATAATTCTATAACTATAAAAATATTACATTTATAAATATATATATATATATAAATACTTATTTATAAATATATTTTAACATTATTTATCAATATATATTCTAAAATGCATACATGTTAAAAATGAGTGATATTGAATAATTAAAACTTAAAAGATATTAAAATATTGAAAAAATTAACATGTTTTATGATCTAAAAAGATATTATCAAATATATATATATATATATATTCATGTAAAGATGAATACATTTTGAGAATATGAAATATTAGTACACGCACACATATATATTTATATTTTTTAAAATAAATAAATGAAAAATTAATAAATAATATTAAAATAGAATAAGTAAAAACAAAATATAATAATATTAAATATAAATAAATAAAATAAATTTATTAAAAAATAATATATTAAATTTATCAATTTACTAAATGAAATTTTAAAATTAATACTAAATTTTTATTAAATTACATAAATATTATTTGACGTCTCGGACAAGGATGGCACTTAATGGGTGCTCCAAGCATGGTGGGCCACATGGCCTCAAGCATATCTTATTGAATGTCAGAAGTTGTCGACTAGTAGCGAGGGCCTAGGGTGTGCCTATGGGATGAATATTCCCTTTTTAGCAGAGTGTAGCATAGCAGATTGAATATTAAGAAATAGTGACTATTTAAGAAATATAAATAAATAGTGAAAAAATGGATGAAATAGATAATCCAGAAAAATAGTAACTATATCAACTGGAAAGTGATGATTTATTATCATGTCACTAGATAACTGGAAATCATGGATACAATACAATAGGCATAACATGCTCCACAAGGTAAAAGAAAACAAGTTTACTCCAAGAATCTAGAGATCCTACTTTGATATATGTTATCAAGCTCCATCCTAAATAAAATGCAATCAAGTATTTGATGATATATGACTCCCTCTGTCAACACCTGCATCCATGAAATCTACTCTGGGTACCAAACAACGGCTAGAAAGGGTGTGAGATAAATCTTAGTTAGCAACCACCGATGTTGTCTAAAACATTTAACCTGTGTAACAAAATATAGCTGTGTGAAGGCATGGACATATAATGTAAAAAATGATGTACTATATAACTAAATACCCAAGTAACTTCTTCAGCACTCTACAAGTGTCTGAACAAGTAACCAGTTCATTAATTATGCAATTATAATTTCTTTTTAATAGCTCATGTGTGGAATATCTAGCACTAACATCACCTCATGATAGTATAAGAAGTGAAGTTCCCAAGATGTAACAAGGAAATCTTGAAATGATTTCCAGTGAGGGAGTTCCAGTGTAATAATCAAGGAAATGAAAATCTCATTGATAGCTAACTTAGAAGTATCTGAGTCTAGCTAAAGGGATTAGTGTGTAATCCAAGGAGCATTATCAATGGAATTCGATAATAAGTCGCAAACCAAGTCCAAGGCCAGTGATAACTGTAAAACAAAGAAATGAAAAGACATGCCCCGATGTGTTTTCACCATGGAACCTATTAGTCAATGATGGTTTTATGGATTTTATCTTAGGTATCTCATAATAATGAAATGTACACAATGGTAGATTACTGGGCATCCTGGTAATAGACATGAACCGTTGTCTACATGGGTATCAATCTAAACAAACTATAACACTGAATCATAATGGTATTCCTAATACCCACAATATTCTCCCCTAATAATCTATGGTGAGATCAAGTTAGTCCATTCATATTTAATATTTAATACATGTTATAAATCATTTATTTCAAGTCATGCCTTCCATTAGTGGGGATAAGTCATGTAGAGTTGAGATCATTCAATTATTGGTCAAATCATTGTCTTTCAATTGAGTGGATAAGCCTTGTAGAATTGAAACAATTAGATCTAGTCATGGTTATCCATTAAGGATTATTCAATTATTGACGTTCTATCCACTAAATTCCATCAACATGTAAAGGGGTGATAAAAACATGTAATTTTTTTTAATATTCACTAATAAGGACAAGAGATATACTAGGTATACAATTAATTTCACATTTAACATTTCATAATAATTTGATTCACATAAAATATGTAGGTAAACTTCTGAGAATACATGGTACATACAGTTTTTCAATCCACAATAAAATAAAATCAATTTATTATAGGAAGGCTCACCTTATATAAGTTCAATCAAGGGATCACCCAAACAGTGGGTGAAACATGTCCAAACACTAAAACAAAATTAGGGTGTAAATTAGACATGAGGAAGATTGAGTTATGGGTTTAACAAATAATAGCTAATCATATATTTGGAATGACCATAAGCATGTGATTAAAATATGTATAATCATGGAATGCTAATATATGAAACAGTTTCAAATGAAACTGGTGGGCCGTAGATGAAAATTCAAAAAACAATGAACAATAGGGACGAGTTATAGACCACCCATCATAGGGTTCTATGATCCTTCTCATCCGGTATTGGCCCTTGATTTTCCTCAGATATGAGTAGATCGATGAAAAAGTGATAAAAACTCAATTGGAGGGAACTATTTTGAGAGATAAAGTGAAAAATAATAGATAAACAAGACTCTAGTACATACTGTTGCACCTCCAAATTATTTAATGGAATCTCAATAAGAATCTGGATGAAGATGATATCTTGATTCCATTCATTGATCATAAAAATAATAGAAATTGAGAGATAAATATGTCAATCCTGTATAAACACTGATTATGGAGGAAGGGGTTTGGGTAATAGATTATTAAGGGCATTTGGGAAATTAGACTTAGGCATTTAGGCTATGAAAAATTTTTATGCATGGTTTTCCAAACCATGAACAAACCATGTGAGACAGTTCTTCCTGGAAATCCATCTAGATTTATCAAACCATGTTCCATACATGCATGATTACCTAGAAAAATCGTGCATTCACACGGTTAAACTGCATGGCCATGCACCAACTGTGCGAGTAGCCACTGTCCAAAAAAACACCATCCTAATGATTTGAAAACCCATTAATAAATCCTACACTATTTTCCCTTAACCATGCATCGAGTCTGTTTTCTAAAAAAAAATATGGGTTTTAGGCTCCGGACAAGCCTCAGACACCCCCGTGACCATTACTAAATCAATAGGCATACAAATTTCGTCCAAAGTATATATTTTTACTGAAAAAATAATGGATCCATACCTGAATGAAAAAACCATGTTCTTATAGTCTTCCCCCCTTAAAATAACTCACCACATGAGTTATCATTCAATGTCTATGTATCCACTTTCTTGGTACCACTCTGGCCACTAAGCATGTACATAGTCTTCCATATCCAACATCTCATCTGATACATAGCCATGCTACCATAGCACCTATACGAGAGGGATATAAAAACCTTAGTTTACCTTCACGATTTATTCAACGATGCGTACATGATATTCCATAAAAGTAGCATCATTGTTAACTAATCATCATCGGGATCAAGGGTTTGATATTGGTTATCATGGAATTGGAAAATCTATAACTCATGAAAGATAATGTGTATCAAAAAATACCTTAAATATTGTGTCAACCGATTAGCTACAAGACAAACTATATTTAGAATCTCGAACTTCCCAACATAATGAGGAAAAAAATTCATGCTTTCCTAACTGTATATGACATATCCTGGGTGATAACAGAAGAATAACACTATCCCCAACAACAAACTCAAGAGGCCTTCAAATGTGATTAGCATAATATTTTTATCTATACAGAGTAGTAGTCATATTATTCCTCATAGTGTTTACCAATTTTGATGTATCCTTAATGAGAAGGGGTCCTAGTAAGGATGCCTCACCTACCTCGATCCCGCACAAGGATGAATGACATGGACTACCATATGAAGACTCAAAAGTATCCATCATAATCATCTTTTGAAAACTGTTATAATAAGATAACTCAACAAGAGTGATATTATTCTCATAATAACTACCAAAATCAAGCAATTATGCTCATATCATATCCTCTAAAACATTTATTTTTCATTCCGATTATCCATCTGTCTAAGGGAGAAATGATGTTATTAGTAGCACATGAGTTCCCCTAAATTTCTTCAAACCCTTCCAGATCCTAAAAGTGAAACGAGCATCCCTATCTAAAATAGTAGTATGTGGAACCCCTATAGTCATATGATCTCACATGATTATATTCTTCCCAATTCTTCAACTGATTACGTCTTCCAAATATGAATGAATTTGGATGATTTCATTAGTAGTTCAATGACTACATAGACAAAATCTCTACCCCATGGAGACCTCGGTATATTGACTCCAAATTCCATTGAAACATCATCCCACTCCCATTCCAGGACTGGAGAGAGCTATAATATGACTACTAGTCTCTAGTGCTCCACCTTCACCTACCGATAGGTGGTAAACCTAGTGATGAAACCAACAATCTGATGTTTCACCTACTGATTGGTGGAGATAGCTATAATAGTCCTGCTAGTCTTTGAGATGCTTGGTTGAACTATGCACTAGGAATCGTGGGAATCTTTCATCAACTCCACTGTAACATTTTTCGGAACCCAGATATGTCCATGTAGACATAGGACGCCATCTCTATCCATATACCAATTCAATGGTGGGTTATCTACGGATGTACTCTCATGTAGTACCAAAACTTCAGGGTCTAAAAACTACCTACTCTTCACATTATCATGGAGGGATTAGGTAACTGTTAATGATAAGATGCAGGTTTTCTCATTACAATCATGAATATACAGGTGATGTTCAAAAAAATAGTGCCATTAACATCCATTCATCACTAGCTTCCTAGACATCCTGTGTTTTATTTTTCTGACTCAGTGCATCAGCAACCGCATTTCCTTTTCCATGTGTATATGAATGGTCAAAATAAAAGGATTTTAGATATTCTACCCATATTTATTGTCAAGGGTTTATTTCATGAGGAGAAATGATATAACTGAGTTTCTTATGATATGTATACACAAAAAATAGCTCACACAATACATAATGTCTCCACCAATGTAAGGCATGGACAACAACTGCTAGATCGAGGCCATGAGTCGGGTAATTTCTATCATGATGCCCAAAATTACAAGATCTATACAAAATATAATTTTCTTCCAAAATCAACACTACTCCTAGGATATTGCATGATGCATCATAGATAATGATATATGCCTTACCTGGTTCAAGAATAATCGTAATTGATGTCGAGACAAGCCTCCATTTCAGCTCATAAACTGATTTCACACATGCTTCTGACCATGTGAACATGAAACCAATATTTGTATGACCAATAAGATCTACAACAAGGAGTGAAAAACCTTGTAGGAAATTCCTGAAATATGTAGATATCCATATGAAACTCTTGAAATTGAACACATTTTTATTCATCTCCCAAGAAACTATTGCAGTATCCTTTTTATGGTAAATAAATACTCCTGATTCTAAAAAAAATATAACCCAAGAAGTGGACCATATTGTTCCAAAATTCACATTTAGAAATCTCGAAGTAAGGATGATGCTCTCGAAGTGTACTAAAAATGATATCATGATGTATGAAACGGTCATTACAAGTCCGTGAATTAACCAAGATGTCTTCCACAGATACCAGGAAAAAAGATTACATATAGGGATGGAATGTCCTATTCATCAATTCCATTAATATGGCAGGAGTGTTTGTAAGACTAACTGACATAGAAATATTCTCATACACACCTTACCTTTAATGGAAATCTATACAAGGTATGCTTGATCATTTGACTTGCACCCGATGATAACCCAATCTTAGGTTAATCTTATAGAACACCTTTAATAATCAGAGCTGGTTATTGAGATCATCTATTAGAGGGATTGGATTCCAATTCATGAACATAAGAAGATTCGACCTTCTATAATCCATGCACATATGGAGAGTTCAATCTGAATTCTTAGAGAAAATAATGGATGAACCCCAAGAAGATAAACTTGGCTGAATAAATCCTTCGGCCTCTAGGTCCTCAATCTTCCACATGAGCACCTGAAACTCAGTTGGTGACATCATTTATTGAGGAATGGACACTAAATATAATTATGGAATAATATCTATTGTAAATTGTACCACTCTATGAAGAGGTAATCCAAAAAATTCTTTAGGAAATAGTTCCCTGAAATGATCACCCACTGAAGGGATATCAGTTTTAAGAACAACCTCATCATCCCTGAATGTATTTGCAATATGGTAGGTCACTCCACCTATCCTATGATAATTTAGTTCATCTCTACTTTCGTGTTCATCCCAATCACATTTAAAAAGAAAAATACTTCCTTATAGTGATGTAAAAGAAACTCAGAGGTGATATTAGTGTACAAAAAAGTGAAAAATAAAAAACTAGTACATCAAAAGGATGAAATCTAATCCCATAATCATGAGAACAATGGTATTCCACAAGAACGTGTAACTTCTTAACTCAAGGGGACAATCCCTTCACTAGCAAATAACCCCTGTCAGTATACCCCACGGTGTATCGAGGGTCAATAAATGACAGTGATACTATATCTCTCGTCAAAGAATTTCCATGATAGATATGGAAATAAAAGAGTTTGAAGCACTTTTATCTAGAAAAAGTATAGAAACTACTAGATCCTACTAGAATAGTACCCAATACTATAGATTGTCCTACAACATGATCCTCATGTATCAGCTATAAAGTATGTAACTGACATGATGCGCGATCTTGTAAAATAGATGAACTACCTCGATCATGACTGCATTTATAGTACTTATAGTGATCTTGTATCGAAATACCATTGTCATGACCTCCTCCTCTGCTAGACCTTCCGATGCTACTCCAACTCCCCACCTGATGTGGTGTAGAAGAACTCACTCTTGAAGGTGGAGCTGAAGTTGATCACTTTCCACTCGAAGTTGGTGGATTGTTTCTGCAAAAGATTTGAAGACCGATATTGCAGCAAGACCGTTAATACATAGGGTCTCTTCAACGTAGGGTTTCTTAGTTAAATGAATTATATACTAATGAAAAACTACAGAGCTATCACACTAAAAACTATGGCAGCCACTTCCATAATGAATAATACTAAGGGAACATTTCCTGCCAATGAAATATCTACTGGCCTAACACATCACTGATCCTTTAAACCTGGTACTCATGCCGTCACTAAGGTTACACTCAGTTATAAGGGACAAATCATCTATCTTACATAATTTTGGATGTATAAATACATTCAACTAACTTTATATGAAACACTGGACCCCATCCTCAAAATGTCAAGCATCTGAACGATAATCATCGACTAAAAGCACTACAATGTGCTGTAAATCATTGAAATGTGTTTAATAATCCATAACTAACATAGAACCCTACTTGATATGCATGAATTGTGAAGATCATTCATCTTTCAGCAACTTAGGAAATAATAATTCAAAGAAGGCACTCTGTATGTCATCCCTTAACTTTCCCTAATAACGGTCGACCTGGGTAAAGTCATAACACCAATGCTTGGATGAATCTAAAATCACACACACACACAGATATATATATATATATATATATATAAAGCATGAAACTCCACTTTGGAGGAGTTTACAAATTTTCAAAGGCAGAAAACATGGCCACAAGCCAGAACTCAGTATCCTGAGACCCACCATCCAATGAAAAAGTAGGAGGATTTTGTTGTTGGAACTCATGGGTTTAGATGAGTCATCATAGGTTTAACCTGTGGAGCACCAATCATGGATGCATCACACATAATAAACTATAACATACATGAAAATTAGTTCTTATATTATGTATAGTAGGTGGCGTATCATGTGGTTCTTCTGGAATTAAGACTCGTGGCTCCGGTCCCACCTTGTCTGGAGCACAATCATCACCGCCTTCTTAGGGAATGTCGTGAGGTCATCATGGTGACATTGGTCAACAAATTCAAAGTACATTACAACGAACAAAATTAGATGCATAGAAAAATATTTTATGAAAACTCTATACCCATGAAATAAAAACAAAACAAACCTTTTAAATGGACAAGTATCTGTAAGTACTCATGTTTATGTTTTATGACATTTCATAGTTAATTTCCAGGTCCACTCATTTTCCTTTCAACAACCTAACCAGGATGCATGATGATGTGAAAACAATTTATTTTTGATTTTCAGATTCAGTTTATAATGGATTGTAATTTTATACGAATCAATTCCTATACACCTATCATTAGAAATGACCCCCATTTACTTATAGTATAACAGATTGACATGGTAAATTACTCATGCCAACCCACGTGGGCTCATACACCTCACAAATTGACATAGGAAATCAATCAATTGAGGCGAATTTAATACAAGTAACAGTAACTATAAAAACATCACTCTGTAATTACATGCATATTAAGAAATGAAATGTAGTGAAATGAACCTATATGGCATGAAAATATTCATGACATGTGAATTATATGTTCCTATAATAATGAATGTATAAATTATACTTTTCCTCATATAATTGGAATAAGGATGAAATAAATTATCCAATGAGTAACAATCAACAACACCAAATTATATCTATGTCACCCATAGTGAAAATATATTATCTATAAAAGGAAAATGGAAAAAAGTATAGAATTTTGGGAAACCTAGTTTTTACCCCAATCAAGGGTTCGTGGTGCCCAAGAATAGCTTATTAATAAGTCCCAAGTGTTCCTATTCTCCAATGTATTATTTCGAAAAATTAAATAAGGAAATGAACCCATTCCTAATTCTACATTGTGACATCGAAGAACTGGATGCCACATAACGGGGGCCTCGAGCCCGGTATGGCCCATGTCCTCAAGCCCAACTCCCCAAACGTCAGAGGATCCCAACAAGTAGTGAGGGCCTACTGTGTGTCCATGGGAGTACTATGGCCTCATTAACATAGTTTATCAAAATGGAAGGAATATAATGGAATAGTGAAGATCTAATGAAATATAAATAAATGGTGGAAGGAAACTAATGAAATAGATAAACTAGAATAACAATAACTCTATCTACTTGAATAGTGATGATTTAATGGCATGTCACTAGAAAACTAGAATGCATGGATAAAATAAAATAGGCATAGCATGATCGTCAAGGTAAAAGAAAAACATTCTTCTTCTGGAATCCTGAGAACCTGCATTGTCATCTATTATCATGCTCTATCCTAAACATCAATAAATTAGTTGTCCATCACCAATAGTGTCTATATTATCCATCCTATTTAATGGAATATATCAGTGTGCATGAATTCATATATAATGAAAATAAATAAGTACAATATTACTAAATACCAAGGTACATTCTTCATCCCTCTGTAGTTGTTTAAGAAAGTAAAAATTTCATTAATTAATAAATTTCCATTTCATGTTAATAGGTCACCTAAGTCATAGCCATCACTGAAATCAACTCATGATAGTATATGTGGTGATGATCCACAGATGTAACATGGAAACCTAAAATGTTATCCAGTGAGGGAGTTTTAGGGTCATAACCAATGTAACATAAATCTCATGGACTGCTATATCCGTAGTTTCTGAGTCTAGCTAAAGGTGTAAGATTTTAATCAAAGTAGTATAAATTGATGATTTCCACAATATGGCGCCTACCATTTCCATGGTGATCGACCAAGCTAAAATGGGTCTAAGAAAAAAAATGAACCAATGGGATTTCACCATGGCACATACTAGTCAATGTTGGATCTAACAAGTGTATCTGAGATATCATATCATAATGAAAGGGACCCAATGGTAGAATTCATGGAATACAAGGAATAGACAAGAACCAGAGTCTAGGTGGGTATCATACTAAGAAAACAGTATCCTTGAATCATAATGCGGTTCCTGAGACTAAAGGTATTCTCTTCTCCTAATACAAAGTGAGCACAAGTAAGTCCATTCCTATATTATATATAAATCATGTAACAATTCATTTAGATCATGTCTTGGCTTCCATTAGTGTGGATAGGTCATGTAGAGTTGAAACAATTTATTTACTAGACCAAGCCTTGTATTCCATTATTGTAGATAGGCCATGTAGTAAGGAAACAATTTGATCAAGTCTTATTTAACAATTAAGGATTTTTCAATTATCTATGTACACTCCGATGTAGTCCATAAATATGGAATGGGGTTCCACATACATGTAACCTATTTTTAAGTTCCTTTTAAATATTCCATGTCATATACTAAGAATACAATCTATTTGACATTTAACATTTCATAACTATTTGAAGCACCTAACTTAGGCGGGTCAAGTGGTGAGCATACATGGGACATACCATTATGCAATCCTCTTTATAAAACAAACCGTTTATTATAGGAACACTAACCTTAATGAGGGTTATGCATCGGAGCACCCAAATGGTGGCTCAAAGGTGTGAAACAGTAAAAACCAATTATGGAATAACTGTCGACATGAGGTGGACCGAGTAACAGGTGTTACCACTGAAAAATAATCACATATTTGGAATGGGGAAAAATTAAAATTATTACAAGTATAATCAAATGATAATTTATGAAACAGTTTCCAAAAATTACAGTGGGCCCCAACAAAAAAATTCCAAAAACAACAAACTTTAGGGTTGAGTTTTAGACCACCCACCTGTTGGGTTGTCTAATCCTTCTCCTCGGTATCAACCATTGATTTTTCTAAGATAAGAATAGATATATGCAAAATTGAAAAACTCTCACATGGAGATTAATAATTTGAGAGTGAAAGGTATGAATAATGGCTAAAAAGGACTCAATTACATACCATCAAAAATCCAATAGGATGAATGGAAGCTCAATCAGATGTCGAGTCAAGAATATCACTTGATTCCAAGCGTTGATGTTCAAAAAACCCAAAAATTGAGGATGATATAGGTTAATCCTGTATAAACATGGATTAAGGAGGTAGGGGTTGTCTTAATAGATCATTGATGGAGTTTTTGAAATATTAGATAGAATTTTAGCTCATGCATGGTTTGTATGCATAGTTTTCCAAACCTTGCGCATATAGTACGAGCCGGTTTTGACTAAAAAGTCTATCTCCACATTGTTAGATCAATCCTTGCGCCATCCATGCACAGTTATCTGGAAAAAAGTGGTGTTCTCACGGTTAGGCAACATGACTATGCGCCAACCATGCAAGATTCGACTATCCAAAAAATTCCATCTGTATGGTTTGGAAAACCATTCAGAATCCCTAAACAATATTCTATAAACCATCAGGTCAGTCTATTTTCTCCAAAAATATGGGTTCAGTGCTTCAAACAATCCCCAAATACCATTGGGACCTTTACAAACTCATTATGAATCCAAATTAGGTCCAATATATAGATTTATACCAAAAAAATAAAGGATCGTTACCTGAAGGGAAAACCGAGTTCTTACATATTAGGTATTTGTGTTTCCATATAAGATTTCACAAATTATGTAATTATTTTTCAGAGTTCATTTTGAATTAAAATGAATTAGGTAAGTATAATTATGTTTTAAATTAATTTCAAACATGATTAATATATTTTATAGTGAAAAATTAAATTATATTCAATTAATGTCTATTACCTCAGTGAATTAGGGAACCGTTTTAATTAACATTAAATTTTAATTATAAATCATTTTTCACCAAATATTTTACTTGTTTAATATAAGAATAAATATTTTGAAATATAAAAATCATATATTAGGAAATATCGTATATATTGATATATATATATATATATATATGAATATATTTCAATATTAATTGTATTTATGAATTATTATTTAGAAAAATCATAAAAATGAATAAGACATTAATATCGTTTTAAATAATAATTTTATCATTAATAATTTTTACTAATATGTTAAATTATTAATTATAATTTTTTGTTTCATTATTACAATTTATTGATTATTTTCTAAAAAAATATTAATACACATTTATTTTAGGTTACTATATTGAATATATACAATTTATTAATATTTACAATCTTGATATATATATATATTAAATTTGTTCATTTGTATCAATAAATATATTATTAATAAATATTTAATATTTATTAAAGGAATCATTTTAATATTTTATTTTTTAAAAATTTATTTTCTGTCATTTTATTTATAAATGTTAAATATATACAATTAAATAACATTTAAAATTTATATATATGTATATTAAATATAATCATTTTTAACAACAATTAATTTTTTAAAAAATAATTTTTTTAATTTAATCTTTTTTAATGATTATGGTTATAATTATTTCATTATTTCATTTTATATATTTATATTTAATATATATATATATTTTTATTTATTTTTTAAAAAATTATTTAATTAACAAATTTTTTATAATTTTTATATCTTGTGGTTTGTAATTTTTATTTGTTTTATTATTCCATTATTGTTATTTTTAATAATTTTATTACTCTGGTTTGTATAACAAAATATGATGATACATTGGGTATGGTTATTTAGGGAAATAATATGACAGTGAGTGGGGTCAGGTTAGATATATGTGTTTCCAAAGCCCATGTGAGCTTATTGCAAGCCCATATAGCTGTGTGCAGTGTTTGTGGCAGCCCATCCCCACAACAGGCTTATGAGAAATAGATGATCTGGACTGAATTTAAAGGACAACCATTCATTGTACAATTTAAATGTAGGATTCTCTCAGTGATTGGGAACATTGTCAGCGGTAAGAAAAATGCTGATAATGGAAATCCCTTTTCATCGATAAAAAAAGAGCTGATTAAGCTTTCCTTTTAATAGTTAATTTTTTGAAATGATAAAAGTACCATTTATTAGATCTTTTTTATCACAAACAAAGAAAGCCTTTATCACCGTTTTTTCTAACACTGATAATCCCTTGAAATGTTAACGTCTTATTTTGGAATATTTCCTTTTATATTTCTTAATTACACATTGTCCAAAATAATCTCATTCTGTTTTATTATAATTATATTTTTTTCTTTTAATCAATAAATTGATTGGTTTTCTCTTAAGTTAATTTCTATTTAGGGAACTTATGAACTTAGGATTACATTTCTATGGTTTCAATAATTCAAAATGTATAATGTTTATAAGGAAATCATTTATAAGATATATCATTCAATACTAGATTATTCTACATTGTCGTTATTTATTTACATGTTTCATGATAAAAAATAGTTATTCTAATAAAATTGTACAAAATAAAATTAATATCTTATGATTTTTTTATATGAATAATTATATATATTTTAGGACAGTATCTCTAAAATATTTGAATCACATTTCAAAACACCCCTTGCATTTTTTCTTTATTATTCCATTAATTATGTTTTATAGAGAAATAATTTATATAACTCATATTAATAGAAAAAAAATTATATTTTATATTATTATATTAGTGTCATTAAAAATTTAATTTAATTTTTTATTTCAAAGATACAAAAATTAATAATTTTTTTCATTAAAAATATTCAAATTCTTATCAACTATTCATAAATCTCCATTTAGGATAATAATATTTCATATAACACACTTTTAGAATGTAAAATGTTGTACTTCCAAGAATTGTTCAATTTTCAACAATGTATCCTATGTCAAAATATTCCACGGATACATTATCCATGAATCTTTCTATTTCTAGTCTATTATAAATGATGTATCTATGAGATTAAATATTTTTTTCTCATCATTTCTCATCAAATATGAAAAAAAATATTGATGGATGAATTATCAAAAACATTATATCATTTTTAAGACCATATACATCTTTCGTGAGATTGAAGAGTGTAAAAAATACCAATACATCATAATGACTTGTAAAATTAATGACATTTTCATATACCTTTTCTCATATTTAGTGTGAAACCATATAAATATATAATATAGTTTTATGAAATTTTATATAATATGAAATTTATTTAAATGGATTCACATTTTATTAATAGGATATTAGAATGATAATATTTGTATGGATTTATGATTGTATTCATATTAATGGGTTACACATGTTTATGATTTGATCATTAATACAATGGATATGAATGGATTTGTATGACCTTCCAATGCATTGGGTAATGGTTGATATCTCTTGAATATTTTATACATGTTCCTCGTGTAGTAATCCTTGTAAATAATGATATGTGTGGGATATATATAAATAATACTTCCCAAATTATTAATTAGATTTACAATGTATCCAAGAAATAAGTAATTATTTTATATACATTTAATTATTTGTGTAAAAGATTGTATGATTATTATTAGATCCAAATATTTATATTAGAGGGTTTTTCATATAATTTCTGTTTTACTTGACCCATGTATTCATTTTTTGTATTAAACTATTTTATTAAATTATATCAATATATAAGTGATTACTAAACATGATATTAAATATTATTGTAAAAATATATTTTTTAGTAGTTGTTGATATTTTTCATGTTTTTATAATGGATAGACCATTTTATTAAAAATTAAGGAATCACATCATGTGTTTTTGATGATGAAATGGACAATTTTATTGATAAATTAAATAGATATATTAAATGTACTATCTAGAATGATTTTTAAAAAATCAAGATAGTAATTTTATAATTTCCATCAACATCCAATGTGAGTGTAGGATAATTAATGAGAATTAAACATGGATTCCCCTTTTTTATTATGTTCCGATTTACTGTAAATTTTTTTAAAGCTTGTTTATGTTTTAATAATTGATATAATATAAAGGAGTTTAATTTTTTAAATTATATTATATCCTTAATTTTTTAATATTATTAAAAAAATTAACTAGAGTGTTATGGTTTTAAGAGATACTCTAGTGACAGGTATACATCTAAGTAAAAATTCATAGTGCATATATATTCCTAATGATTATATTATTCCATATCCTTAATGAAATTTTTTTGGATCATAATATATCTACTTTGTTTTAAATGATTATATATATTTTATTATACATTATATTGTGAATTCAAAATTATTTTTAATGATTCTCTTATAAATAGAATACATCAAAATTTTGTGAGTATGAAAAAGTGGATTTTTCATTTCGACTATTTATTAAAAAAGTTAGATTCCCATAATTCAAGGATATAAAATATATATTGATTAATATTTTTAATTCATTCTAACATACCAGTAAATGTATGTTTGGAATCAATTTTTTTAAAATAAATGGAATTGTACTATTTTATTTTAAAATATCCTGATGTGGTTTTTAATACAGATTTGTGTAGAATAGTGGTGACATGAACTTGCCACCCATTTCATTCCCCCAATAAAATTTATTAATTGGATAAGAGGCATTATTATCTTAGGGTATTAATAGTTTACAACAACAAGCAATTGATGGGGGTACAATATGAAAATTCAATGAGAAAAAAACCAAATGGTGTAATCTTATTGGTCTTGTTAGCTCACATCCTATATACATGTTTTTTTGATTATATAAATATATTCATTAGTTATATATGTAATGTGAATGAATCTAAATGATAGGTAATAATGTTAAAATATTTTTAAGGCATAGAGTTGGTGAAAATTTTGACATACAAATTAACCAATTTTAATAATTATATATTATGTTTAATTTTTATGTACATTCATGTAATTTATTCATATAAATTAGTCGATGTCAACTTCTCATATCATTTAATCAAATGTGTAGTCATTTTATGGTTTTATATATTTGTTGATTTGATGGTGAATACTATTGTTATTTAACAATATTTTGGGTTCATAGTGTATTTATTACAAATGGAAGGAAATTTTTTTACATATAAATAAATATATATATATATATATGATAAAAATTATGACTAAGATTATATGATTGATAAGGAGAATAATATATTTAATAATAATTAACACGATAACTTTTTATAATAAAAAAGGAATAAATATATTATCATCAATAGTTTTGGTTATCAATCCATTGAGGATTTTGTAATAATAATTACAATTATATATATATATTAATTTTAAATTAATTTTATTAATTTATAGTTAAAAAATCATTTTTATATCAAGAGGATTAATTAGATAAAAATTTAGAATGATTACTATTATGAATATAGATGTGGAATGTTTTTGATAAAGTCATGAGGTTTGGTTATATGAGATGATAATTTATGAGGAAATAATATACCAACTGATAGTCATATGATTTTACTATGATAGAAAACGGGGATTTTTTCTAGAAATATAAACAACATGTATACATATAAATACAAAATTAGAAATCATATCTCGTATAAAATATGCTGGTAAAAAATATGGGTTAAAACTATATGGTGGAGGAATAATGATTGTGTTTGGGTGTCATTGGATTGATGATAGTAAAAACTATTCTAGGTGATACAATGACCCATAAAGAGATTTGAGATGTAAGGTACATAAATATCATCCATTGAAACATGATGAGGAAAATACAATCTATATATAATTGTTTCATTTGATATAATATCTCAACTCAATAGAAGAATTCTAGATTGAAAATAATGAGGAAAACGATATAAAACGGAACCATACCATTTATCTTCTAGTCGTCACCAACTTTGATTCACTCCTACCTAATCTCATATAAGATTTATGAGATTTGACCAAAAAATCCAAACTGGAGTCTATGTTGAAATACTATAGTACATAAGAATGATATGCTGAGATTATTAAATAGAGTATATTAGTTAGTCAATTACTACCAAGAGCCTATACATGCATGTGTTTTTTGAGGACCATAGGGTTAACTTCCAATGATTTGAACCAGATGTTATGATGCTACCCTAATCATAAGATGTTCAAAATATATTGATAATAATTGTAATTAGTTATGGAGAAGAATAAATAAGTTTTATATTGATGAATGGATATGAAAGTGTATATAATAAAATTTTAATGAATTTAATCTCCATATTGTTCAGGATGTAACTAAATCAGAATGAGATACTGATGATCATAAGTTATTTTTGTGATCAATATAATTTCTATGCGAATCACAAGGTAAAATATAGTTTAGAATACATTTTACAATGTTTTTTCAAGGAATATTGAAATAATTTTAATATAAATCCAACCATATATTATTATATAGTTTAATAATTTATAGTATTTCACAATTTAGATAATGAATCCATGATATAATTTTGTGCTCAAAAAATGAATGATATCCAAGGTTGGTAATGTTGTATGATGTATGATGAAATCATGGATGGTGAGCCTCATTTGTTGAAAATAATGATTATTACCTATTTATATTTAAATTGGAATCAATTAGATATTTAGAAAGAAAGAAATAATATATATTTAATGATTATTTGAGAGAAAAATATAACGAGTCATAAATACCATGATTTATGTAAATTCAATGTTTGAATAGTGTATGAATTTTTTTTCTTTGATTACATGACATATATTTAATTATGGGAAAAAAATTTGGGGGTTAACGTGAGAATTCCATAAAAAATTTACATTAAAAAATTTACAATTCAAAAATAAAAAAAAACAAGGTTATGATACATGGTCTAGTTATAATTAAATATTATCAATGATAAATCAATCCATCACAGTATGGTGATGTTTGTTACTATAATTTGATGAAATATGTGATGAAGGATAATGGTTGACAACCTATCATGTCTACAATCACATCCATGAATAATGAGATTATGATAGTTTGGTCTATGATTTTCTAATTACATATTACAAAATTATTGGGATATAGCCCATGTTTGTTATGTGACAAATACCAATCTATGAATAAAATTTTGACGAAGATATAGATTTTTGTACAATAAAATTTATTTAATTTTTTTTCATGTCTATAGGAAAACAAATTTTTATTGGTGATATATTTAATGTTTTTATATAAAATCCTAAATACCATGAAGACGTACTGAATTATATTTTGTTGATTAATTTTTTTATTGGTTTTTTCCGGGTTTTTTGGGTCCAAGGCCATACCCATATATTTTTATATTTTGATAATAAATAGGGTTTTGTGTGTGAGTGGGATTATAATTATCAAAATTTAATAATATATTATCCATTAATATTTAATACATGTTATGAAAACAATGGTGTTATTATTATGATTTATTATTCATTTATTCAAGGATAAAAACCAGGAGAGCAGAAAAAAAGTTTTAGATAAATTCAACTAACAAGTGAACATGATATTTATTATAAAATTATAAATTATATTAAAACTATAAAAACATTAATGCACTCATTTAGTTGTAAAATTAATCATGCTTAGATTATATCAATTGGTATAGAAATATGTTCATGTCTCGGATTGGATTCTCAATGTTTTTTGGAAGAATTGAATTATCATGTAAGGAAACATATAATGATGACATAGTACTATAGTATTAATTGATGATCATATTTAAATATCATTAAAGGCTCATAATAATACAAGGATAAAAGAGTCGAAAAGGGTAATGAGATTATCTATAAATTATAATGTGGGTGTTGAATATGATTTTATGAAAAATCATATTATATTTCACCTTAATTCATGATATATTATACCTAGTCACATAATATAGCCCTAGGTTTGCGGTAGACCTTGTTTCATTGTGAAATTAATTATGATGAATATTAACATGTGACATGGACAAAACATTATTATTTATAAACAAAAAAACATTCACATATATTCTATGGATCTTCTACAAATCAATGGGATAACATTGGAAATGTTAATTATATAATACATATAATGATTGCATTGGAATTTATTAAATTAAATTCAATGTTTTATTAAAATAACTATTATTTACTGATAATATTTTTGAAAAAAATATTTATTTAAATTTTGTAGTAGTTATTAAAAACTGTTTAAATGTTACCCAAATATTTTTGATAATAAAATTTGGTTCAATTTTTATTAAAACCTAATATTCAAAAATGTTTTTATAATTGTCTAGATTTTCAGATAATGAAACTATATAAATATTATAATTTTTATATTAAAATAGAATTTAAAATATCATACCATTATAGTCTAGAATAATATCCTTTGATTACAATAGAGAATTCCTTATGGGTAATGTGTCTAAAGTTTTGATTTTTAATGGGGGTGCTTTAGAAAACATGGATAATGATGAGATCATAATGATATTGAACATATCCAATAACTTGTTTCACTCTTTCATTAGTTATTAATTTTTGGATTAGTATTTTTAGGTTGAAACCTAGTGATTCTTTCACCATCTGACGTAGTGATATGTGGTAATCATAGGGCACCATCATACTGGATAAGGGCATCTCTTCCTGGGTTAATATTCGATTGAATTTATTATATCTGAAATTATAGTAATCTCAATGTTCTTTGTAAAATTTATATATTATCAATATTTCTGTTTCTTAACTACCTTTATCAGTCGACATATCATATAATGGTCCAAAATAAATAAATTAGTTCTTATTTATTATAAAATTACATTACATGTTATAGCAATTAATCAGTGAGAAAGTCAATTTCATTTATAAATGTTTAGATCAGTACATTCTTCTTCCCTTGTGCATTTTTACATTAAAAATTTGTATATAACATAATAAACATATATCAGAACTATGGTGTCATGTCCTTTTCTATTTTATATGTTTCTATCTCCAACAAGTTGTTCTACAATAGTATTTTTAGCAGATAACATTTCTTTCTTCATAGAAAATTATCTTTATGTTTTATGAGCTTCACTGAATACTCTTTATGTGAAAAATGTTCCTTAAAAAGTACCACATCAAGATTATGTAGTTATGAGAGGCCTGATATGTACTTCCTTATGAGGGATATAGGGAATATATCATGTATTTGAGATATGTTAAGAGGATGAGATATTTGATATGATGCCTTTATGATGTGATCATGTATTTGAATGATGATAATATATAATTTACTAATCATTCCCTTCATTTAAAACATATTCACTATATTACACAGAAAAATATTAAAGAAAAATTTAAATTCAACCTAAAATGAGGTTCTACTGAATATAATTAGCATTGATTTTATATTTACATCTCTCAAATTTTAAATTATTTTCAGCAAATTAATCCATATATGTAATTTATTTAATATTATTAGGTCCCATCAACTTCTTTACTCATACCTAAACCCATAATGTCACTATCTGACACCTCTTCCATATAGATCATTATACATTTAAATTAAACTACTACACAAGAAAATATTGTTATATGAAAACTCCACTGGGGTGTGGTGTTGATCCCAACATCATATTAAATATATTGAAAATTATCTCAACATATGCATCATAAAATTTATAGTTCTATATGCCTGACTGTCAATCTAATGATGATAAAAAGTTCAAAAAATACAATTTTTTTACACAATGGTCTCTTATTAATTCTCTAAAACCATGATCCAATCCTCACAAAACTATTGAATAAAATATAAATTTGAGCTCGATATAGTTTTACCAATTCCCATATATATATATAATATATATTTTGTTGAGAGATAAATCACCATTGATTAAAATTAAATAGACATACATGGTATTGAAATTGACTACAACATGGATGAAATTGAAACCTTTAGGTTTCCTGGGTAACACTATGATGAATTCCATGAAATTTAAATCTTATTTAAAAATGATATAATAAACGGTTTCATTATACATTAATACATCATCAATTCCCCCCTTGACATATTAGTATACTTGGAATAATGATACAAACTTTTAAAATATCCTTCATCATGTTATCCGACCAAATATTTATATTAAAATATATATTCATTTTAGTACTTCCCATATAAATAGAGATGGTTTAGTTATGTACATCACCAATATATTCCCTCTACAATTTTGGTTTTTATTAGTAACATGTCTATTCTTAGAAACATATAAATCCATCTTCAACAGTGTTCAACTATATAATTTTCAAAACTTATTTCTATTGTAACTCATCACCATTCTAGGATTCCTTCTTCAACTCAATGGTGGATTATTGAGATGTTATTTGGTAATGTTATGGTGAATATTATTTTTTAATTCCATCATATACCATTCGCATATTCTAGAACATTTTTTTTCATTTCAATCATCATCATGGAAAGGGTTCTAATATCATTTCTATTTAGAGTGTATGTCACTATGTTTGTTGTACCTAGATAGTAATGTGTCGAATACGTATTAATCCATCATTAAACCTACAAACCCTTTTTAGGATTATTATGCTCATTTTTTGTGTATTTAAAATTTTTCATTTTATGATCCTTATTTATGTAAGAATTTTATCTCTATAGATTCTTCCACCCAGAATTTAACATTAATATCACATCTATCATTTCTAGATATTGTGTTTTATTGAACCTATCATTAATTTTTACATAGCTGCATTGAATATCCAATTTTTAAACTACTTAATTATTTCCACACATTCATTATTATAAAAATACATGAATCCAAATTGATTTATAATAGTTAATGGTATTGAACATGATGAGATATTTATTAACAATAAAATAAATTATTACGAAAATAAAATGAAACAAAAGGTCTCTATCATAGATGATGGTCTTGGAAATCTATAAATTTCCAGAGTTTTTAAGGGTAATAGTGATATCACATTCTTGTTGATAAAATTTACTATGATGGGTAAATTATCCTTCACAAATCATGTTTTCTCTATATCAAATATATTGTTTCATTCAATAAATACTTCTATATGACATTCAAAATCATTTCATGTTCCTCGTTCCTTATAGATTAGTTAATGGTGTCATATTTAAATATGTCACATATTTTTTAAATTAAAACCTAAATATTCAATTCAAGATGGCTATAAATATTTAGAGTGCATTAGTGTGTCCAGATATAATCAATACAAAATATTTGTGCCTATGAATTCTATTAATATTTTTCTTAGGGATATCCCCATTCATCACCTATATTTAGTAATATCCCAAATGAGTATCATCCTTAGTTTATTATTGATCTCTAACTAGCTAATTGAACAATTAATCAAACTGTAGTTGAGAATACATGTGTCATGACCCATCCTCGGGACACGTGCCCTGAGTACCCCAAGCCCTCCTTCTATAGCCAAGGGGTTGGAGACAACCACCAAAGGCGTAAATCCCTAAGTTGGGAAGGCTTTTTCCTTATAAAAGTAATCACACACTACAAAGTACACAACTAGAAGCAAAAAATAAGTTTAAATAGTATACCGAAGAGGTGATGGAAAGTAAATGGTGCCAGAAATAAAATCCCAATGGTAAAGTACAAGGAAAAGACAAAACATGTACAACTAAAAGAAAAATATATGGAAGGTGTCTACCAGCTCCTGGATCATCCACCACTGATCCATCATGAAGGGTAGGTACAAATAGCCTCATCAGTGCTCCACATCCTTATGTCTCCTCCATGTACCGACTAGTCGTGAAGTCCACCTTCAAGTACCATCCAGTCCCCGTACACTCCACTTCGGTCAGCGCTGTCCGTTGTCTGCATCCAACACGACGAGGTGCGGGCATAGCCTTTGCAGGGGTGAGTATAACGATACATAATAGGGACCCTGAGACCCTAAAGGTCTCACAAAATTCAATATAGATACACCACAAAGTACGAATCAACGGATAACCATTAATTAGGTATATTCCAATACATATACCTATGTTATCTTGTAACCCATCTCAATCATGAGGAAAACACAAAGTTCATTGACTCAGCTCAAACCAAGATTTTCATTATCAAAACCAGGGCTTTGTGATAACTCATCCTCTGTCGAGAACAGTGGGACGATCGCGACACCAAGTCTCTTCTCACTAACTTTGGACTGTTGAGGTACTCTTCCTATCGAGTACCGCGGTTCTGCCGCCAAATATCATGCACTCCTCCACTTTGGGCCTGCCACCAAATACTGATCGCTCCCCCTAATAGCTTGAAAAGGTACTCCTCTTGTCGAGTACTGCGAGACTACATACAAATACTCGGTTCTCATCTTCCATGTGTCTGCTGCCAAATAACGGGCGCTCCCCACTGGGCTAGTCGAATCGGTCAAGAAGTCATAAGGTCTGTCTGCTACTTAGTCTCTACACTATGTCTGATCATCACTGGAAGGATATTATTACCGAGCTACTGGGAAAACTACAACTATTTTGAAGTCTCATGTAGAATAATCTCAATGGTATGCCACATCATAAGGGTCTCAATGCAACATAAAGTGCTACAATCGGACGTACAGTCTGTGAATTATTAGCCTTTTAGTCCATGGGGCCTGGTTGGTTTCTTGTACAAACCAACCTGAACATATCTCAACTATACCTCTAACTCGTATGGGTTATTATCAAAGGGATTACTTGGTTCCAAGAATATCAGAACCGCTGATGGTTCATCAAACAGATGCTTGTAGCCCAAGTTATGGGCGAATAGGTGTATTCGGGTCTGACGGGTCTGGGTCCAGTCCGACCCAAACGGACCAACACGACCTCTCCCAGGTATGGACCAGGGTCTGACCCAGTCTACGAGTCCGACCCGGTCCGAAGGGGTGGCTCTTCTCGAAGGGATGGCCTGACCCGAAGGTGTGGACGGGCTCAAAGGCGCAACCCGACCTGTGGGGCGGCCCGGCTAGCCAGCCGCATGATGGCTTGCTGTGGGGCCCAGTATGCGAGCCGTGTGCTGGCCGTGTGGCCCGGACGGCTGGCCGTGTGGCCTATCCTAATGGCCGTAGGGCCATCCTGGCCACACCATGGGGGGATTTGGATCCCCTAGTTTCTGAAGGACCCCGCGCGGGGCGCCGGTTCGATGAATCCTGTAGGACCTGAGGTGTCCCTCCTGCAGCGCGCACCGGCGGCTGGGTCTGCCAGCCGCCCTCCCCTATCCGCTGCTGCCTAAGGTTGTGGTCCTTCTCCGGTGCGACTCGACGGTTCCACTCCCAGCTTCTACACCGCAACCCATCCCTGGATGCGGCCTCCCGCTCTTTCGTGCGGGGCGACGACGCCGCACTCATCGTCCGACCACCACGGCCTGCCTGGTCGTGGCCATTCCTCCTGGTGCACTGCGACCGCACCGGGCCCCTTCGGCACCACTGCGGCCTACTTGGTCACATCTCGATTCCCTACACAGAACAGTTGTGTCATGCCCTTATGGCGACCCGACGGCCTTGCACAACTGTCTTCTTCATGGCTGGCTCATTGCTGATCTCCACGTGTACCACCTCCATTGTCATCAAAAAAGAATAAACAAAAGGGTAGCGTCAGACTGTGTTCATTCTTTCTGAGCCCTCCTCGTCATGGTGATCCATAATCCAGAAATTTGAATGACGAAGAATGGAGGTTTATAATAATATATAAAATTAACTAAAAACCCCATATCTCACTTGTTGTTGATCGTTGACAAAGTTGCGGGATGGTGGTGTTGATTTGTCGACATCAGGAATTGTTTAGTGTAGGAGACCGAGGAAGAAGCATGGTTGGCGTTCTTCTTGTTTAGATCCGTCCTTTGATCCAGTTCAAGTAGGAAGAAAAAATTCGACAATGTTCTTCGTGTTCTTCACATTCTGCTTTGGACGAATGGTACTCCCAATTTCTCCAAGTCTCTACCAGATGAAAGTGCCAACAAAATAAAATAATAGATATTCCAGCTATATTATTGTTTTCATGAATTCAATACAATTCAGAAAATTAAATAATGAACCATTAATTATTTCATGTGGAGTTGGCACATAAATGAGTGAAGGAAGGGGAATAATTTCAATGGTTTTCCCCACATTATGGAGAGTTACAAGGGGTGAAATCTCGTGTCGGCCCCACCACGTTGATTGCAAGAGAAGATAAAACATCATGTGGGACCTAGAAAATAATATATTCCCAAGGGAGATTATGTGAGGGTTGTCCTCACCTATAACCTCCATTTGGAGGTTTTATCCATCTCCAATAAAAATAATTACACCTTATTTTTATTTAATTTAACTAAAAACCTCCAAAAACTAACTTCCAATCTTGTTAAAACACAACTACGGTGAAGGTCTCACTAAAAAATCATCAACGTTGTGGGTTCAATGGTGCCCTCAGATTTTAATTCTGAGCACTGGTTCAAAAGATATAAATCTCGTACGTACATTTAATGAATGTCCCTAAAAAAATCGTAAATTTATTCTCGCCACACCGGGATTCAGAATCAACTGTCGTCCAAAACTGCAGACTCATAAAATTCCCTTGTATTTAAGATAAATTTTCTCATGGAAATTCCAGGTCTGTACATTCTCCCCACCTCATGGAATTACATCCCTGTAAGATACAACTCAAACAATGGGAAAAAATGGGGGTACTGAGCATGCATCTGAGCCTCCCGCTCCCACGTGATCTCGTGGAGGTTCACGTGCTGCCAGAAAATGCACAATAGAGTTATCGACCGTCCATGCAGGACACAATCATGTCGATCCTCAATCTCCATTGAAACCTCTGTGAAAGTCTCCCCATCAGCGATGTCCTACTCCCCATGGTCGATGATGTGCGATTGGTCGTGGACGTACCTTCTCACCTGGGATACATGGATGATGTTGTGCACTTGGTGGAACTATGGTGGAATAGGTAAGAGGTAAGCCACCTCGCCTAATCTGCTGAGGACCTGAAAGTTCCTATAAACCGTAGAGATAACATGCTTCCTCATCCAAATCTCTGAAAACCTTGTCGAGTCGAGACCCATAGAAATATGTGGTCACTATCCTCGAACTCCAGAGGTCTTTGTCTCCTGTCATCATACGACTTATTCCATCTCTCTACAGTCTTCATCTTCTCTTGGATGATCTACACCTTCTCTGTGGTAGCATGTACCATCTCTAGTCATACTAGTGATGAATCCCCTTGGTCTGTCCAGCATAGTGGTGATCTGCAAGGCCGACCAAAAAAGGCCTCAAAAGTTTTCATACCTATGGTGGAGTGATAGCTATTGTTGCAAGAAAAATCCACCAAAGGTAAGTGGTCCTCCCAACTGCGACCAAAGACGAGGACACATGAATTTAGCATGTCCTAGAGGGTCTAAATGGTCCTCTTGGTCTGACCATCTGTCAGAGGATGTAAGGCGGTTCTCATACGTAGTAGCATCCCAAAATCCTCCTATATCCCCTTCCATAACTGGGAAGTAAATCATGTGTCTTAGTTGGAGACAATAGAAGAAGGTACTCCATGAAAACGCTCTATCTCCTACATGTAGAGGCATCCCAAGACCCCTACTGATCCCTGATCCTTGATCGGTATGTAGTTGGCCAACATGGTGAGTCGGTCAATGATAACCCAAATCAACTCGTGACTCCTGGATGTACGTGGAACACCCATCACAAATTCCATGGGTATCTCATCCCACTTCCACTCTGAGACCTCTAAATCCTGAACCAATCCTGCTAGTACCTGGTGCTCTACCTTCACTTACTGACATGTGAGGCACTGTGAGCCAAACTGTGCTACTGCCTTCTTCATACCTAGCCACCAATGCTGTTGTCTAATGTCCTAGTACTTCTTTTCCACACCTGGATGTACCGCTAAAGGGTAAGTGTAGAACTCCCTCAACACCTCTTCTTGAAGTGAAACAGGTACCATGGTAGATCCTCTGAAGAGGATGACGTGCTCCCCACCTGCATAAAATCCATCAGGTGCCTGCCCTAGGGATATCTGAGCACGTCACGTCGCACAGTCAGCGTATCCACACTGCACCGCCCACACTCGCTGAAGATGTGGATGTATGACTGTAAGAGACTGAATATAGGCTGCACCATCCCTATCCCCAAAGGATATTTGTAATGCAGCTAGCTTCTCTATCGACTCTCCTAGAAGCTAAATGCCTTATCTCCTGCTGAGAGATTCCTCAACAATGTTCCCCTTCCCAGGAGTATAGACTATCTTGAAGTCATAGTCCTAGAGGAAATCTAGCTAACATCGTTGTCTCAAGTTTAATTCCTTCTGAGAGAATATATACCTGAGACTCTTGTGATCAGAGTACATGGTAAAATGTTCTTCCATAAGATAGTGCCACCACAACATCAAGGTGAAGACCACAACTGCTATGTCCAGGGCATGGGGACCATAGTTCTGCCCATTCTGTCTCATCTATGAAGAACCATAGGCTATCACTACTCGATCCTGTATCAGGACACACCCGAGTCCAGTCCATGATGCGTCCTAGAAGACTACGAACGGTACACCATCCTCTAGAAGCCTCAGGATGGGGGCACTATTCAGTCTCTTCCTCATCTCTTGAATTCTATGATGGCATTTCTCTGACCACATGAAGGGATGCCCATTCTTCTTCAAGGTGGATAGTGGTGCTGTAACTCTAGATAAATCTGGAACGAACCACTGATAATATCAAGCCAAACATAGGAAACTTCGTACCCCCGTCACAATCCTGGGAGGCTCCCAAGAAATCACTGCCTTAATCTTTACTGGTTCCACTGTAACTCCTACCTTCAAGATGGTGTGTCCCAAGAAGTGAACATCACAAATCCAAAACTAGCACTTCGTGAGTTTAACATAAATATGATGCTCTTGGAGTGTGTCCAGTACCACCTGAAAATGGTAGACATGCTCCTCTTATGTGGATGAGTAGATTAGTATGTTGTCGATGCTGACTATGACAATGATATCGAAGTTAGTCTAGATGATCCTTTTCATGAGACCCATGAACACTGCTGCAGCATTGGTTTCACCGAAGAGCATAACCAAGAACTCGTAATGGTTGTACCGACACCTGATGTTTGTCTTCTGCAAATTCTCTTCACGAACTCTAAGATGGTGATATCCTGATCTGAGATCTATCTTCGAGAAACATCATGCCCCAATTAGCTGATCAAAGTTGTCATCAGTCCTTGGAAGTGGGTAATTTTTCTTTTAGGTTACCAGGTTTAGGAAGTGGTAATCGACAGAGAGCCTCAAGCTCCCATCTGAATTCTTGTTGAATAGAATCAGGGTTGCCCAGGGAGAAACACTGGGCCGGATGAATCCCTTCCCCTGTAAGTCCTCTAGATATACCCTCAGCTTGCAAAGCACAGTGGGAGCCATCCGATATTCTAGAGTAGATATCAGTGTTGTCTCGGGGTACAGGTCAATGTAGATGTCCGCCTATCTTCATGGAGGTAGTCCTGGAACATCATCATGAAAAAAATCCACGTACTGGTCCACCACAACAGGATATGTTGGAAATTTCACATCAACTTCTATGAGGGTTTGGAAGGCCATCTGGCAAGTGATCAGCTCCACCCTCCTCCGAGTAAGTACAGCATGCACTGTGATGGTTCTCTTCTCACTGGCGATGGTTATCCTAGACCCATACACGTGGACACACCACACATTGTGCCTATTACAGTCGATATGAGCATGGACTGTAGATAATGATTCCATACCTAAGATGACATCGTAAGGCCTCAGCACCTCCATGAGGAGATCCCAGCTGAAGTTCTCGCCTCCTAGAGTAACCTCACACTTCTGGAACTAGTGCGTAACCGTAAATTCTACTCTCATTGGAGTCTCTAGCCATAAGGATCGAGCCAACGGCTCTGTCGGAATCTCCAAGCTCCAAAGGAGGGTAGTGGCTATGAATGAATGAATGGGACCCGTGTCTATAAGAACTGCAGCTATGGTGGAGTAGACAAACCATACCTAGAATCATCTCCGGAGCCCACATGGTCATATGCCTCAGCTACCTGAAGCTGAGCTCTCCCCTGTCAACCTGATCCATGCGGTCAGGGTGGACCTTCTGGTGGTGGTGGCAGTAGAACCTCGTAATGTAGACCGACAATTGTAGCTCGACCAACTCCTCTACCACGTCCACCTGTGCCTGATATACTGGCTCGATCGAACCTATGCCTATGTCTTGGAGGTCCCTCAACTATCAGCTGATTGTCAGAACGGAGGGTCAGATAGTAACAAGACACGTGACCAAGCCCGCCGCATGAGTATCATTGCCCGATCTTGGCTTGAATAGCTCTGTCTCCAATCCTGGTGCCCCAAACAACCAATCCTGAGTTGTGCAGTCATCCACCTATCGGTCAGGTCCTTTTGGACCTCTTCATCATCTGTCTACTGCCAGATGCAGAAGACTCCACTTCTTGTTGACTAGTAGTAGGGTTTGTTGCTGGTGACTGCTCAGCAAGGAAACTGTCTACTATGAGGTCTCTCTCTAAAATTCCATCCTGCGTCAGAATGCTGAGGGAGATCATAGAGGCTCTGATCTCTCACATGAGCCCCTTGATGAAGGTCTGAGCCCTGAAAAATGGGTCTCATACCATATCTATGGAGAAGCACAAGAGGTCAGTGAACCTCGTTGAGTAATATGCTACTATCATACTACCATGCTATAGATGACGTAGATCCTGTATCTTCACTGCTTGAAAGGTGGCCGGTACAAACTCTTACAAGAACATGCCCTCAAATTCTACCCATAGAAGTGTCACCTCATCATGGACTTGGAGCACTAGGATCCACCATCTTCCTGCTACTACCTGAAAGAGGTTGGATGTAAGGATCACCATGTAGTCTGCTGGTGTCCCTACTATCTTGAAGAGTCTCACCACAACCTCCACCCAATCCTTAGCAGCATGTGGGTATGTCTCTCCCTTGAACCTAGGTGGCCGCTGGAACTAGAACTTATGCAATGCGCTCAAGGGGCGTGCATCGTCTACTGCTACGGCTGGTGGCATTGGTGGCCCAACGTGTGGTGGTACCATCGGTGCCTCCGCTGGTTCCTCAACTGAAAAGGGGCTATTCACTGAGGACTCGATGCATGACGGGCTGTTAGTGAATACAACTCCTGGGGCTCTAACTGTTCGTCCGCAGGGAGGCATCCTAAAAGAAACAGATGTTACACGGTCAAACGATTATACCCGGTGATATGAACTGGTTGAGATGATTTAAATAAAAACATCTAAAACACACACGCAATCAATTGTTTTGTGCACTAGGTCAGAAATCAGTACTCAGGGTCCGGGTATATATATACGTCAGCCGCCACAACAAAACTGGACTCCCTGAACTGAAAACCACACCTGGTACCCTTAACACTATTGCTTCACAGAAAAGAATGATCAGAGTGTTGAGTTTTGTGGTACAACCAACGTCCTCTGATACCAATTTGTCACGACCTGTCCTTGTGACCCATGCCCTGACTACCCCAAGCCCGCCTTCCATAGGCCAGGGGCTGGCGACTACCACCAAAGGCATAAATCCATATGCTGGGAAGGAATTGAATTTATAGAAGTTATCACAAACAACAGAGTAAACAACTGGAAGAAATACACGATGTAGAAACTGTACACAACTGGAAGCACTCCACGTTTGTCCGCCTCCTCCAGGTACCGACTCGTCATGAGGTCCACCTCCGGGTACCATCCAGTCATTGTACCTTCTGCCTCAGTCAGCATTGTCGGTCGTATGGATCCAACACAACAAGGTGATGGCATTGCACATGTAGGGGTGAGTATAAAAATACTCAGTAGGGACCCTGATACCCTCAAGGTCCCACAAAATCCAACATGGATAAAACAAAAAGTACTAATCAACGGATAACCATTACATAGGTATATGCCCATACATATACCTATGTTATCTAGTAACCCTTCTCAATCATTATTAAAACACAAATGTCATTAACTCAGCTCAAACCAGTATTTTCATTATCGAAACCACAACTGCTAGAGAACTCCTCCTCTGTCATGAACAGTGGGAATGTCGTGACACCAAGGTGCTTCTCACTAACCCTTGACTAATGAGGTACCTCTCTTTTCAAGAGTTGTGGGTCTGCCACCAAATAACAAGCGCTCCTCCACTGTGTGTATCTCGCCAAATACAGGGCGCTCCCCCCTAATAGCCTGCAGAGGTACTCCTCCTATTGAGTACTGTGGGACTACCTCCAAATACTGGGCGCTCCTCCACCATGGATCTGCTGCCAAATACCGGTCTGCCCTCACTGCGCTAGTCGAATCGGTCAAGCAGTCATTAGTACTGTCATCTACTAGGTCTCTGCACTCTGTCTACTCATCACATGATGGATCCGCTACCCTAGATACTGAGAAAAACTACAACTATCGTGAAGTCTTAGGTAGAAGAATCTCAACGGTCCGCCACTTCATAGGGGTCTCAACTGAACACACGGTGCGTCATTCGGACACCCAGTCTGTGAGTTATTAGCCTTTTAGACCTGGGGGCCCGGATGGTTTCATGTTCAAATCAACCTGATCGTATCTCAAATATACCCCGAACTCCCATAGGGTATTCTCAAAGGGATAGCTTCATTCCAAGAATATCAGTGCCTCTGACGGTTCATCAAACTGACGCCCATAGACCGTTTTATGGGCGAATAGGTGTATTCGGGCCTGACGTGTCCGGGTCCGATCTGATCCAGTCGGGACTGACCTGACCTGACCTGGGTATGGACCAGTGTCTGACCAGGTCCATGAGTCTGACCCGATCCAAAGGGGAGGCCTGGCCCGAAGGGACGGCCCAACCTGAAGGCGCAGTTCGACCCGAAGGGACAACCTGACCCGATGGCGCGTCCCAGCTGGTAGGCACGACCTGATTCGTGGGGGAGGCCCGGAAGGCTGGCCAAGGGGCCCTGCCGGCAGGCCGTGTGGTGGTAGGGTGTGTGGCTCGACTGGTAGGCTGTGTGTGGGCTAGCTACGTGCTGGATGGCTGGGGGGCCAGGCCGGCGGGTCACGTGCTAGCGGGCTACGTGGCCCGTCTGGCCACATGGTGGGTGGGTGGGGGGGGGGGGGTTGAGGGGTTGGGTGTAGCGCCCCCTAGTTTCTGAAGGAACATGCACTAGGTGCCGGTTCGGTGAATCTCACGGGACCTGCGGGGTCCTTCCTGTAGTCCACACCGACAGCCGGCTCAGTTGGCCGGCCTCCCCAATCCACCTTGGCCTAAGGTCGCGGTCCTTCTCCAGCGCGGTGCGATGGAGCCACACCCAGCTTCTCCACCACGGCCCGCCCTGGCTATGGCCTCCCGCTCTTCGGCATGACGTGATGGTGATGTTCTCATCATCCCACCATTGTGGACATCATGGCCATGAACCTTCCTCCCGGCATGGTGTAACGGCATCGCGCCCCTCCATCACGGCGACGACCCACCTGGCTGCAGCTCGTTTCTCTACGCAGCACAGCGGTGCCACAGCCTTATGGAAACTCGGAAGCCTTTCACCACCAGATTTGATGTTATTAATATTTTCAGGACTTATTATGTTCCCCCATTACTTATTTTATATGAAATGTGCATAATTTGTGTGAAATATTAATGTTTTAATATTAAGTATAATTTTTGATAATTTTTAGATGTAGTCCAGTTGAGACAGTTGACTGTTTTAATAATAAATATCACTATAATGATTAAAATTGTGTGGTTATTGTTTTTAGGATTCTCCTTCAAATATACAACATTTCATTTGGAGGTACCATGATCCAATTCTGCCATTTGAACAGTCATATGGTCCTCACAAACAAGACTATGGAATCTGTGAACAAACTGGACTAGCCTTGAAGATTGATTTACTGGGCTCAATCCAGAAGTCCAAAATCATTAACTCTTCACCATAATTCTGGGGACATTGCATTTCTTCTAATATAAAAATTTCAAGGCCCAAATCTAATTAAATGTTGCCCAAATGAAGCTTTGAAGTCGAGCCCACCATTCTGGACGAGAAATAAAATTAGTATAATATTCATGACATATCTCATGATTTAAGAATCACATAGAGCTGATATTTTTTAGTGTGAAATAGGAGATATAGTTTGACGACTTTGTTGAATAAACCATTCGAATTTGAAGGCATCTTCATATTCTAAAACACTTTCACATTATGGACTTCAAAAAGACTGGATTGAAATGGACAGTTTTTACTATGTTTAATCAACCGGACATACCTTTTGATCCTTAAGACAAAATGACTCAAAATTTTGAGAGTAGTCGTCCAAATCCATTATCTAAAAATTTTAAAAAGGAGATTTCTGGAGATTTGGCTATACTGTTGTCTATATCTGCGATCCAAGTGAAGGGGTATTGCTGGAATGTAAACAGTCCACTCCTTGGGCTATAAATACTCTCCCCTTCTCTCCTTGAGAGGGGTTGGAATTTCAAAAGACAGGATAACATATTGTCACGACCAAAGCCTTGAAAAAGGCTTGGGAGGACCTGCCATACTCAAGTTTTCACTTGAGTGACCTTTCCACCTCTCATTGTTTTCACTTACTTTCATGTTCTTCGTTTTTTTAATTTTGTAAGTCCTTTCTTTTGTAATTCTATTTTAATGCAAGTTTCTTCTTAAATATCTCTTATTCTCATCCACCTTCTGTAATTTAATATTTATGTTCTTAAAATAGTTTAAATTAAGTTTAATCCCCTTCCCTTATTGTTCATCCTCATTCAATCGAAAATTCTTTTTTAATTTTCTTCATCGTCTGTGTGTGTGTTCGGTGCACTACTCTTATCTTGTCCCTTTATTTTTCTTCTCTTTATAGTTCATCACCATAATAATTATAACCATATTTGTAATCATTTAATTCTCTTGTTAAATCTTTAATTGGGGTGAGCTATAATTTATGTATGTTAAGTGATTGATATCTTTTTCTCGACGAATGTTCTTTAAATTAATTTTGTGATTGTTGAACTTTATATGTCATGGATTAATGACATGTTTCTTTTAATATGTGGATTCCATGGATTATTAGAACCACAAATATACTACCATAAAAATGTAATGGTAATGATTAGAAACCTAAGTTATGTTAAGTCTTGGATTAAAGCTTAAACACTTAGGAATTCTAATCTATGTCAACTTGTTAAGTGGGTGTAAATTTAAATGCAATATAAAGAAAACCTCAACAATATCACAAGCTTAACTCCCTAATAATGAAATCACCCCAACATTTATCAATTTGTTAAATCAATTATAGTCAATCAATCATTTCAATTACGCTCTGCAAACAAACCCCCTAATCAAAATACAATCAACTAAAAACAAACGACTATTTCAAAGTATCGTCGCCGAGGATTCGACCCGAGTGCTGCTATACACATTAGCAGAGCACCAGAACTTTGACCGGTCGATAGGTGACAATCGGCCATGCATTTCAAATGGTGTCGTTTCCGGGAATGGTGCTTTAAGTAATCATTAGTTTCTGGTTATTGTAAAAAAAACCAAATAAAAAAATTTAAAAATAAATTGAAACAAAAATCACAAAGAAAAACCCGTCTTCTCATAAAAATCATAAACTGAAAAATATTCAAAGAAAACCCCATCTTTCTCTTTCTTCCAAAATCACTTTGAATGCCCTGTAGCCTTCCAAACAATCCCTTATATTTGTTTGACCCTAAAATTGAGCGAACACTTCGCCAACATAGGAGGAACATAAGAGATAATCAAATAATTCAAGAACCAGTCGTTGTCCAACCAATTGAATTAGATATGGCCAATTGAAGGGAACAAACACTTAAATAACTCGTTGCCCATGATATGAATTACCATCCTCTTGGAATTCAATATCCAAATATAGAGGCTGAATTTGAACTCAAATATTGTTTGATTCATCTTCTCCCTCATTTCTTTGGGTTAGCCGGTGAGGACCCACATCTCCACCTAAAATATTTCCAAGTAGTGTGCTCTACAATGAAGCCTCAAGGGGTTTCTGAAGAACAAATAAAACTCCAAGCATTCCCTTTTTTCCTAGCTGACACTGCTAAGTCATGGCTCTACTACCTTCCTCTGGGTTCCATAACCACATGGAATGACATGAAGCGGCTTTTCATAAAAAAATTCTTTCCTACTTCTCGTACTGCTTCTATCCGACAGGAAACAAGTCGTATTCATCAGTTCCCATGTGAATCACTCCATGAGTACTAGGAGAGGTACAAAAAGCTTGTTGAAACCTACCCACATCAACAAATCCCTTACCAACTCTTGATCCAATACTTCTATGAGGGGTTATTGGCTATGGAGAGATCTCTAATAGATGCCGCATGTGGTGGTTCTTTTGTTGATAAAACTCCTCCAGCTGCAAGAGATCTCATAAGTAACATGGCTGCAAACACAAAACAATTCCATACTTGAGCACATGCTCAAGTCAAACAATCCCAAGATAATCAATCAATTGATCTGAACAAAATGTCCGAGTGGATGAGTGAACATACAGGTCTAGTGCGACAACTAACTGTGGCTACCAAATCCCCAACATCGTCTTCTCCGCAATCAATGTTTCTTGGACCTGTCAAAATCTGTGGAATCTCCAACTCTACATCTCATCCAACTGACACATGTCCACAACTTCAAGAGGATCAATCCGATTCATCTGGACCAATGGAGCTCAATGCAGCATATGCTCAGTGGAACACCAATCCTCAACTATCAGGGCAGGTTTTTAGAAACTTCAACCGACCTCACTCCGAGCCCTCCTCATCTTCCTATAACCAAGGACATAGGTATGGTAATCCCATATCTCACCCCCCTCAATTCCCTGCTCAAAACCCAAACCAATTCCAATATTTTCAAGGTGGTGGTAACTTCTATCAACCTTATCCTTTTGTTCCTCAACCTCAAAGGAACAATCCTCCTCCTAGATTCCATTATCCTAGTGAGCCTTCCCAATTCCAAAACCAATATAATCGATTTCCCAAGAACCAAAATCAAGGCAATCCCAATCCGGGACAAGAATCTTCTTCCAAGAAACCATGGGAAAGTGCAGTGGAAGATCCTACCTCCCTTACCCGTTCTAGTCTTAAGAACATTGAAACCCAAATCGGTCAACTTGCATCCCACCTTTGTCAGCAGCAACCATCCAATTCTTCCCAACAACCAGCTCAACCATTACCCAACCCCAAGGGTAATGTAAGTGAAATTTCACTTAGATTGGGAAAGAACATTGCTATGCCTCATGATAAGTCCTCTTGCCCTCCTTTGAATGTTGAACTAAAAAATGAAAAGAAAAAGAAACTTGAAAAGGAAACTAAAACCATTCCCTCACCTACTTCAATTCTACTTAGGAACCCAATTCCTTTTCCACAAGCCGTTTCTAAACCAAGGACGTCCTTTGAACCTGATTTTGAAATGCTTGTTATGTTTAGATGTGTTGAAGTCAACATTCCCCTCTTAGATGCCATAGAACAAATTCCTAAGTATGCCATGTTTCTCAAGGAGTTGTGTACCCACAAGAGGAAACTTAGGACCTTTAAAAATGTTTCCACCCAGCAGTCCATACCCATTAAGTGCAAAGATCCAGGTACCTTTACAGTCCCATGCCAAATTGGAAGTTCCAACTTTGATGATGCACTGATAGACCTAGGAGCCTCAATTAATGTCATGCCTAAATCCATGTTCTCCAACTGTGGTCTAGGTCCACTACATCCAACAGGTGTTGTCATTCAGTTAGCCAATCGAAGCACAACTAGTCCAGAGGGAATAATTGAGGATGTCCTTGTCTGAGTCAATGATATTATCTTCCATGCTGATTTCTATGTTCCTGACATGGAAGGTGAGATAAAATATTCTCGATTTCCCCTAATTCTAGGAAGACCATTCCTCATGACTGCGATAACCAAGATTGATGTCCATTCAGCCATCTTATCCAAGGAATTCGGTTACCAACTTGTCAAGTTCATCATTTTCTAAGCCATGCGATACCCATCTGAGGATCACTCTGCATTCTCAATCCATGCTTCTGAGGACACTTCTAAGAGTCAATAGAACCCCAATCCACCATTTTCTTCATTTTCTAATGATAAAGGATCTTGTGAAATCTACACCATGATTAACAAAGTCATAAATGGTGAAGTTGATGTGGACCTTTCTTTCACAGACTCCATTAATCTAGAAGAACATGAAAACTCTCTTTAATCCCACATCAACTCTGATATCTACTTCCCACCTTGGACAGTATTAAGGAGAATGAATCTGAAGCAACTGAACTCCCCTCATCCATTCTTGAGTTTTCTACCCCACAAATAAATGATGAGACTAATCTGAAATCCCTTCCTGCACACCTGAAATATGCATTCCTCTTCCATGATCACTCATATCCTATCATTATCTCTGCCACACTTACTGAAACTGAGGAGTCCAAACTTGTTCAAGTATTAGAGGAAAACAAAAAGGACTTAGGTTGGAGCCTAGATGACATACCAGGAATCAACCCTGCCTTTTGCATGAATCACATCCATCTTGATGAGTCATACAAACCAATTAGACAACCACAAAGAAGACTCAATCCAGTCATCCTTGAGGTAGTTAGGGAAGAAATCACCATGCTTCTTCAAGCTGGTATTATCTACCGAATTTCTGATAGTGAATGGGTTAGTCCAATTCAGGTTGTACCAAAGAAGTGTGGGATAACTGTTGTCACAAATGAACATGGAGAGGTAGTCACAAATCGAGTTAAGAACAAATGGCGTGTGTGCATTGACTCTATGAAATTGAATGTTGAAACCCGAAATGATCTCTACCCTCTTCAATTCCTTGATCAAAAGCTAGAAAGATTGGCCCGAAAGTCACACTATTGATTTCTTGATGGATACACCGGCTATTTTCAAATCCCAATCACACCTCAAGAACAAGAAAAGACTACTTTCACATTCCCCTTTGGAACAAATGCATATATAAGAATGCCTTTTGGAATTTTCAATTCTCATGAAACATTCCAGAGGTGTATGATGAGTATCTTCTACGAATTCATTGAACACTGCATGGAAGTCTTTATGGATGACTTCACCATTTATGGTGAGTCATTTGAATCTTGTTTGCATTCACTCTCTCTAGTCCTTCAAAAGTGTGTCCAGGGTAATGTTGTGTTAAATTTTGAAAAATGTCACTTTATGGTTGCAAATGTGATTGTTCTAAGGAACATAGTGACAAAAGATGGTATTGAAGTCGATCCTGCCAAAATTGAATTAATCCAATCACTTCTTGAACCCAACTCTATTAGAGACAACCATTCATTTCTTGGTCATGCTAGTTTCTATCGGTGATTCATTCACAACTTTAGTAAAATTTCTCTCCCACTCACTCGTTTTCTCCAAAATGAAGTCTCTTTCAATTTTGATGAGGTTTGAAAGAGAGCCTTCCTTGAACTCAAAACTACTCTTACATCTACCCCGATAATCCAACCCCCAGACTGGTCATTACCCTTTGAGTTGATGTGTGATGCTTTTGATAGAGTTGTTGGGCCAGTTCTTGGTCAAAGAAGAGAAAGAATTCCACATGTTATCTATTATGCCTCAAAAACATTGGATGAAACTCAATCTCACTACACTATCACTGAAAAGGAACTTATAGCAGTGGGTTTTGCCTTAGATAAATTCCGGTCCTATCTCTTTGGTGCCAAAATCATCATCTTCCCAAGCCATTCTGCTATAATGTTCCTACTCAAGGAAAGTGATTCCAAACTGAGGATAATAAGATGGATCCTAATGCTCCAAGAATTTTCCCTTGAAATAAAAGATAGACCATGAAAAGAAAACCATGTGGCTGATCACTTGATTATAATTTATAATTCTTCTCATTCAGTAATAATTGATCTTGAATTCCCCATTGAGAACCTTTCGTCTCTCACTCCAAAGTTACCATAGTATGCCCCAATTGTAAATTATTTCGTTTATAGTGTTTTTCCTGAAATGTTTTCAAAAGAACAAAAAATGAAGTTGAAAATTGATTCAAAATACTATTTTTGGGAAGAAAATAATCTTTGGAAATCTGGGGCTGACATGGTAATTAGGAGATGTGTTGTAGAAAATGAGCATTCTTCCATATTATAATTATGTCACTCACTTCCCGGAGGTGGAAACATTGGACCAAAAAGGACCTCCCAAAAGGTCCTAGACTCTGGATTCTTCTGGCCTTCACTCTTCAAGGACTCACATGATTTTTGTCAATCATGTCCCACTTGCCAAAAGTTCGGCACAATCTCCAAAAGAAATGAAATGCCTCAAAATCCTTTAATCTTTTGTGAAATCTTTGATGTTTGGGGAATCAATTTCATGGGACCATTTCCCGCTTTCAAAGGATTCTCATACATTCTTCTTGCGGTCGATTATGTTTCAAGGTGGGTTGAGGCCAAACCCACTAGGAAGGATGATGCTCATACTGTTAGTGAGTTCTTAAAGACCCACATCTTCCAAATATTTGGCACACCACGTGCCTTGATCAGTGACTTAGGAACCCATTTTTGTAATAGAACCATGTAAGTTCTTCTGAAAAAGAATAGATATGTACATAAAACTTCAACGATATATCACCCCAAAACAAATGGCATCGATGAACTCTCTAATAGGGAAGTGAAAAGGGTACATGAGAGATTTGTTAAGCCCACCGGAAAAGACTGCCCTGAGTGGCTTGGTGAAGCCCTTTGGGCTTATCAAACTGCCTATAAAACACCAATTGGGATGTATCCTTTAATCTATTTTTTGGTAAAGCATGTAAATTACAAGTTGACATCCAACATAAGTATTTTTGGGCTGTGAAAAACTGTAATTTTGATTGTGAAAAATCTGGCGAAGAATGATTGTTGCAATTGGATGAACTGGAGGAGCTTCGACTTAAATCCTGTGAGAATTCCAATCTGTACAAAGAGAAGGCTAAGGTATTCCATGATAGACACATCATGAGAAAGGAATTTCATGAAGGTGAAAACGTAATGCTCTTCAATTCTAGATTTTGGCTTCACCCATGTAAGCTTAATTCTCGTTGGGAAGGGCCTTTTGTTATTACTAACATTTACCCATTTGGAGAAGTGCAAGTCCAAGACCCCTCTTCCAAAAGGACATTCAATGTTAATGGACATCGGATAAAGAATCACCGTGAGAGGATGCACAATCCTTGATCAACATCAACTTCCACTTGCTCCCCAACTTCTATAGCCGACCTACCACTAGATGGAGAAGGTGACCCACCAAATCTAAACCACGGGGCACCTCTTTCCCATTAACTCTCTCTATCTTTTCCTCTCTCTACCTATTTCTTCTTCTTCCTCTCTATTTAATTTTATTACCATTTTCTCTATGAAAACCTTTATTTTTCACTTTCTCTTTTGTGTGGGTGTATCTTTACAAAAATAAAAACCTAAAAAACAAAAAAAAAACCAAAAAAAAACAATCACTTAAAAAATACAAAAAAATTATAAGTCATTCTTACTCACCATCGAGTTTAGAAAATTTGTACAACCATTTTGGGGAGTTAAAATACATGTTTTCATCTAAAAAATATTGTATTTTCATTATGACTTTGGATAAAGAATTTTGTGTCAAAATTAACAAATTTTGAATGCTCAGTTTTTGATTTGGAAAATTCTTTTCTCAAAACGTGAGAATAAACAATTGCTTTCATGCCAAGGCCACCTATGGCCATCTTTTCAAAATGTGTGTTTTCACCCCCATTTGTGAGTCTTGAGTTTGGTGACCTTCGAGGTGAATTTCCTACCATAGTGTGTATTAATATGATAGAGGCATTTTCTGAACCACATGAAAATCACAATAGCCAAATAGCCTCCCATTTCCCTTACATTAATCCTCCTTTTGAAAGCCCCTTCGAGCCTATGAAAACCTTTTCTTTGAAAGCCACATTACAAGCCCAATACCTTATCCAACCCAATATCAACATGGATTTTCATTGCATAAGTTTTTGAAATTTAAGTGTGGGGGGAATGGATTTCATTTCTGGGTATCATTTCCTTAATTTCTGGCGTGTTATCATATTATTGAGGGAAATCAACCATTTTAGTGTGGGTGAGAGGTTTACATTCATTTGGATTTGGGAATGTATTGTACAAATTATATTGAAAAGTGTTCAAAAAAACACCAAAAAAATTCAAAAAAAATTAAAAAAAATGAAAAAATTGGTTGTGTATTGGGTAGGTCAAAAATCACTCTTCCTAAACCTTTGATCTTGTTATAAATATTACAATTAGTGTCGTGAGGAGATAAAACATGGGTTGGGATATGAGTGTGAGATATGTTTCAAGGTCAACTTTCTAAAAAACAAAGAAAAATAGGAAAAGAAAAAAAAACACTTGAATTATATTCTTATTGGGAGAAGTTTTTTTGTTTTGTAAATATTCCATCTTCGAATTACCTTCAAATTTTATTCCTTTATTGTGTCTTTCTTCACACAATCATTCCCTTGTAAATATGTGTTTTCATTTCCTTCCATGTTTCATTTCAAAAATATGTGCATTGCTTTTTCTATGTTGGTATTTTAACCCTCTTCTTCTCTCTCTTGGACATTATATTCCTACCATCCCATAGCCACAGAAAAACCCATTAAAAAGACCTCTTGATTCTTGTTCACTTTTTATAGGGATTAGAAGCTGAGAGCCTTTTTCAAACTCTAAGATTTTCACTTTTGTTTGGTGAAAGAATGAACCTCCACAAATGAATTTTATCATCTCTAGAGGTGTGAGTTTTGAGTGTACACATTTTCCATTTCTAAATTTGATCATGAAAAAATGAATTAGTTTCGGAACATTGTTTCTGTAACAACTTGTTGTGGAATTCAAAATGGATGAGTAAAATAGTCTAAACCTCCCCTGATTGGAGAAAACAAAATTTTAAAATCTGCTTACGAGTAAAAATGATTTTGTCATGTTTTTATATTTGCTGCACATGAAGACATGCACAAAACTAAGTATGTGGGAGTTGATGTTATTAATATTTTCATGACTTATTATATTCCCCCTTTACTTATTTTATATGAAATTGCATAATTTGTGTGATATATTAATGTTTTAATATTAAGTATAATTTTTGAGAATTTTAAGAAGTAGTCCAATTGAGTCAGTTTACTGTTTTAATAATAACTATAACTATAATGATCCCAATTGTGTGTTTCTTGTTTTTTTGTATTCTCATTTCAATATAAAACATTTCATTAGAAGGTACCAGGAGCCAATTCGGCCATTTGAAAGGTCATATGGTCCTCACAATCAAGACCAAAGAATCTGTGAACAAACCGGACCAGCCTTGATGATTGATTTACTGGGCTCCATCCAAAAGTCCAAAAACATTAACTCTCCCCCATAATTCGGGGGACAGAACATGAAATCTTGGATAAAACATTCAAGGCCCAAATCTAAGATCAAGGGGCCCAAATGAAGCTTTGAAGTCGAGCCCACCATTCTGGCCGAGAAATAAAATCAGTATAGTATTCATGACATATATCCTGATGAAAGAATCAAATAAAGCTGATATTTTTCAGTGCGATAGAGGAGATATAGACGGCCTACTTTGTTGAATAACCGATTCGGATTTTAAGGCATCTTCATATTCAAAAACCCTTTCACATTCTGGACATCAAAAAGAGTGGATTGAAATGGACAGTTTTTACTTTGTTTAATCAACCGGACATATCTTTTGATCCTTAAGTCCAAATGACTCCAAATTTTGAGATTAGTCGACCAACTCTATTATCTACAACTTTGAAGAAGGTGATTTCTGTAGATCCGGCTGTCATAATGTCCATATCTTCAATCCAAGTAGAGGGGTATTGTTGGCATGTAAACAGTCCACTCCTTGGGCTATAAATACTCTCCTGTTCACTCCTTGAGAGGGGTTGGCATTTCAGAAGAGAGGGTAAAATATTGGAACGACCAAAGACATGAAAAAGGCTTGGTAGGACCTTCCATACTCATGTTTGAACTTGAGATACCTTTCCTCCTCTCTTATTTTCACTTACTTTCATGTTTTTCGTTTTTGTAATTTTGTAAGTCCTTTCTTTTGTAATTATGTTTTAATGCAAGATTCTTCTTCAATATCTCTTATTCTCATCCAAATTCTATAATTATATATTTATGTTCTTAAAATAGTTTAAATTCAGTTGAATCCCCTTCCCTTATTTTTCATCCTCATTCAATGGAAAATCCATTTTTAATTTTCTTCATCGTTTGTGTGTGTGTTCGGCGCACTACTCTTATCTTGTCCCTTTCTTTTTCTTCTCTTTATAAATCATCACCATAATCATTATAACCAGATTAGTAATAATTCTAATGTCTGGGTAAATCTTTAATTGGGGTGAGTTATAATTTAGGTATGGTAAGTGATTGAGAGATTTTTCTCGACGAATGTTCTTTAAATTAATATTGTGTATGTTGAACTTTATATGTCATGGATTAATGAAATGTTTTGTTTAATATGTGGATTCCTTGGATTATTAGAACCAAAAATACACTACCATAAACAATTAATGGTAATTATTAGAAACCTAAGTTAAGTTAAGGCTTGGATTAAAGCTTAACACTTAGGAATTCTAATCGATGCCATCTTGTGAAGTGGGTGTTAATTTAAATGCAATATAAAGCAAAGCTCAAGGATATCACAAGCTTAACTCCCTAATAATGAACTCACACCAATATTTATCAATTTTTTAAATCAATTATATTCAATCAATCATTTCAATTAAGCTATGCAAACAAACCCCCCTAATCAAAATACAATCAACTAAAAACAAACGACTATTTCAAAGTATCATCGCAGAGGATTCGACCCGAGTGCTACTATACACATCAGTAGAGCACCAGAACTTTGACTGGTCGATAGGCAACAATCAGACGTGCATTTCAGGGTTCTTCATAGCCATCTCATTTCTGATTGCAATGTGTACCGCCTCTGTCATCATCAAACAAGAACATACAAAAGGGGAGGGTCAGATCGTGTTCGTGCAATCTGAGCCCTCCTCGTCATGGAGAACCATAATCTAGAAATATTAATGAAGAAGAACATAGGATTATAATCATATATAAAATTAAATCAAATCCTCCCACCTTGCCTTTCTTTGTTTGTTGATGATGTCATGGGATTGCGGCATCAATTCGTCGATGTCGGGAAGAGTCTAGGGTAGGAGACTGAGGAAGAAGCGTCATAGACGTTCTTTGTAGTTGGCTCCTTCCATTGATCATGTTGAAGATGGAAGAAGATGTTCGACTATGTTCTTTGTGTTCTTCACGTTCATCACATTCTTCATTGGAAAAATGGTTCTGCCTATTTCTTCAAGCCTCCACTGGATGAAAGTGACAACAAAATAAAATAATAGCTTTTCCTACTATTTTATTGATGGCATGAATTCAAAATAATTCAAATAATTAATTAATGAACCAATAATTAATTATTGTGTAGTTGGCACTTTAATGAGGGAAAGATGGTGAAAAATTTATAAGGTTTCCCCATCTTTATGGATAGTTACATGGTAGTTAAAGCTCGTGTGGGCACCACCCCTTTGATTGAAAGAGAGGTTAAAACTTCGGGTGGGCCACACCAAATAATATCCTCCCAAGGGAGGTTATGTGCAGGTGGGCCCCCAAAAACTAATCTCCAATCTCGTTAAAATGAAACTGTGGTGAAAGCCTCACTATGAAATCATTGACGCGACGAGTTCAGCAGTGCTCTCATATTTCAATTCCGATCACCGGTTCAAAAGATATAATATCTCATATGATCATTTACGGAATATACCCGAACAAAACATCAGAAATTTAATCCAGACACAATGGGCCTCATAATCAAGCACCGCCAGAAACTGTGGACTTGTAAAATTCCCATATATTTAAGAAACAATTTCCCCTGAAAATTATTTGTCTTTACAACATGTTCTTTTTTATGACCATTCAGAAGTAAATATAATTAATTATAATATTTAGTCTCCCATAATTATTATTGATAATTAGAATGGTGATCCCCATTTGGAAACACGTGGGTGGGTAAAATCATTATCCAGATTCTACTATAGCTATTTTCTCAGCTCCTCATGTCCAATAATATAGATTCTATATAGAGTTTTTAAGATTTTATTGGCTATAGATATGATCTCAATTTATATATCAACCTCAATTTTTGGTGGAATATTATGAAATTATTTTTGAAGCACTTAAATAGATTACCTTATAATGGGAATGTTATCAAGGATTATATTTAATTTATTATATTTCATTTTATCTATATATTTTTCCTTATAGTGAAATAATATTTATTCTTGAGATGTGGGTAAAAAATATTATTCATCATCTTCATTGTACTTGTTAGGAATTATTGAGTGATTGAAAATAAAGAGGGTGAATTTATTCTCAAAAAAAATTATATTGTATCTATTCAAGGGTGGACAATCAATGCCCTTAATAAAAAAAAAGTATTATAATGGGATCATAAAAATTAAGTCATGGATATTTATCCCACAAAATTAGATCGGTGATGAGTTATATACATGGGATCCAACAATTTACACACTTATTACCTTTACCATTAAATCCACCCAAATGTTATGAGGTGGGGTTTTATAATTTATAAATAAAATTTATTATATGAAATATTGTGTAGAAACTAAATCAATTATTATTTTATCTGTTATTAAATTAATAACATGTGGAAACATGACCACATCATTTTTAGGATCCACATCAAAAATTATGATTTCATGTACTCCCTCTTTCTCAAGAGGACTTGAAGGCAGTTTTCATCGGTTATCATGGAAAACTCAACATTGACAATTATTTCACATAGTTTCAACCTACATTTTAATTGAATCATTATACCATAGACTAAGGGATTAATAGAATATTACGTTATTATATTACACTACTGTGTCTCTCCCATCATGAATCTCAAGCATGGTACCCTTCCATGCCATTACATAAAATTTTACACAATCCCTTTTGGAAACTATGTTGGTGTTTCTTCAGAAACATAAGGAAATTTTTCTATTGGACATTCATTCAATTTTTTTATTATCTTAAAATTCACTATGATAAACTCCATTTTTTTATTCGTAACACTAAAATAATGTTGTATTTCACTAATATCCATTTTGATATTGAGGGATGATTAGAAAATCGTTATAAATTTGATGATTTCCCGAATGAATATAAATTTTATATGGTAATATTTAAAACACAATGAAATGTCTATGCGTACTTATGGGGGAAATGACAATGTTAGAATTGTATCATGAACGTCTTTTGTATTTCACTTCCCGCACATAGAAAGTTTCTTCATTATTTTCTTGTGTATATGGAAATACCAATCCATTTTATGTTATATAGTGAATGGATTCTACTTTTTTAACAATTTTATTTGGAATTACATCCACTTCATTACTTATATATCCCCCTTGGGATTCAATTTTTCGACTAGCATACCCCACTGATGATCTGGCCGCTTCAAATGATAAAAAAATATTATGAAATTCTATTTCATTTAGAATTGTACTATGGTGAATATATTTTAAATATTTTTGATCCACCACTCCATGACTAGGTGATCTTGAGATATGGAAAATTTTTAAAGAATTTTTCCCATAAAGAAAAATAATAATATATTCTATTTCTTAGGTTGGATTTAGCTATCCCATTGGATTCATGGTTTCTCAAATATGTTGTTAATTAATAATGTATTATAAAAAAATTATTCCTTCACTCATTGGGTTGGGAATATCATTTAAATAATCCTAAAATTTCCCCTATCATTTTTTGTTCAATGGGTTCCTCATATTTTTATTCATTAAATAAAAAATGAAAAATCTTGGATGATAAATTTAAAACTATTAAACATATAATCAAAAAACCAAGAAAATTATTTTGATATCTAATAAACGAAATATATTATTTAAAATTTGATTTTATAGGTTTCAGTCCATGTTATAAATTTTTTATTTCCTTAGTTATCATCTTATTGAAATATCCATTTCGTTTATTTTTTATTGCATATATATTTTAAAAACACCAAACCATGTCCCCATGGAGTGTAAATATTTTTGTGTAGTAGGCCCCATTTTCTCTCACCAAGTGATTATTGTCTCTAGTTTAATATGCCTATTTCTTCATTACACTTATTTAAAATTATGAGGGAATCACATCTATAAGCAGTATCCTGAGAAGGTTATATTTTAATGGATATAATTTTCTATATTATTTACCAAAATTTATTTTGTTTTTATTTTTAGGGTAATAAATAAGGATTTTAAAAGTAATTTATAATCCCAATAACCATAATAATTGCAAATTCCTTTCATAACACCATTGAAAAACCATATTACATTACATAGAAATTTTATATTTGTTAAATAATCAAACTTCTAACACAAACCTAGAAGTTCTTAAGGTGTAATGTCATAGGATAATTAGGTATATAGAACATTAATTATAATTTGTTTACACCACCATTATTTAGACACTCAAAAATATTAAATTATATTGAATCCATCAGTTAAAACATAATGGGATAACATGGGGGCACATATTTGAAAGGGTTCATCTATAAATTCATATATGTGAACAAATTAATCATATCAATTAATAATGTATAACATGTGATCCATGAGGATTATTCTCTTAACATTATGGGGGTGAAATTCATAATCATGAACAATTATTCATTATGTAACATTATATCATAAAGTAATCATAGAAGTGTGGAAACAACATAAAGCATGATGTCATAAATATTTTTAAAGGGAAAGCATGATGGAAAAATAAAATAGTTTCTTTAGGATAACCTCAATTGAACTATAAATAAATTCTAATGAGACAAAAACATTTTACAATATATAGTAGGGATATATAATTTTGTCTCCATTTTTTATATTCATTTCATGTAATTGAATAATGGTGCCACACTGATAAAAAAATTTACGGACGCCATTTATAAATTTTATCCCCATGATCAAGGAGTACATGTTATATTAATGTAAATCACTAATAAATTATGGATAGTTATAACCAGTTGAATACCATAAAATATAAATGGATGTTGATATTTACTACACAATTATTTTTCATGGAAGATCTAGAGATTAACATGGTAGCAGAATAGGTGTACGTAATCATATATAAAGAGGGTAAATTTGAGGAAAATGGATATCAAATTAATTTGGAATCAAATGTAATGTATGAGTTATGTGTAAAAACATATCCGTATATGAACAATTATAATTGATTAGTAATTACATAAATAAGGCTCTTCAATAAGGAGGATAAGGAGTGGATACCATGCCTTCAATGGGTACATATTAAAGCACGAGCTAACATTTAAATGTGTATGTATAACCTTCTCTAGCGAGGAAACAAAATATTAAATTTGTTAACAAAGAGATACGAGTTTTGATCTATTGGAGGTTGGTGTGTTTATCTTTCAAATGAAGGGATAATTCCTTATTAATTTCAAAACATAGGTTTTTTATGTTATATGATATTAATATATATCAATACTCACTCTCATGATCATTACCTATAAGGAACCGACATTAAACATTACCTATTATTGAATTAAATGAATAATTCACATTGAGGATCTTTTCAGGTTTAGAGTTTTAGAGAATTAGGGCATAACTATTATATCTCAAAGGTTAAAAAGTAGACACATCTACTCAGCTTCCATTTTTTCACAAAAAAAAACTCTTGAACAAAAGAGTCATGTCTAGTTCCTTGTTTTAGACTTCCTAACATTTCATTGATCCCATCCTTGACCCTATTCAACTTTATGTCCTGCGAAAAACATTTGAAAAATTCATGGGATGATCATAAAAAGATTAGTAAGGGTTATAACAATATGGAAAGAAAACATTATTCCATGTATACATATGAATCAATGAAATAATACATTACTCATAAAGAATAAGCAATTTAACATACCTCATGAAATCATAAGATTTACGAATAACTCATAGAAATATTAAGACATAAAGGTAACATGAGGTATTCATAACATTCTTACATAGGGAGAAACCCTCATGGTTACGTTTGGAATACCCATCACAGTATATTCCCTAAATATCTTTGGAGAAACCTTAGCGTTTAACTCTTTCTCATTACCCAATGCATTGGAGAGCTATATCGAGCTCACCCACCCTTAGATTATCACGGAACCACCCGTATTCATAAACAGTGCCCAAGAACCACAACATAATCAAAGCACATAACTTAATCATAACGGAAAGATAACATTCCCATATTTCGATATCAATATAACATTTTAAGATATTGAAATAATGAATCTATTCTAAAAACCATTTTAAATACCATTTAAAACATTTAATAAAGAGATTTTTTTAATCAAAGTGTCCCATAACACATTGAATCTTTTAACATTTTAAACCATTAATATCCATATAAATAAATCCTTAAAACCATTTTTGAAAAAATGGATATTAATGAGAAATATTTATAAGAGTAAATCATTAAAACATTTAAAACAATATTTCAGTGAAACAGTTTTCATCAAAATGAGAGACACTTGAATACAATAATTTAGGAATAACATTTAATAAGAACTTTATAATATAATGAGAATAAATTGATTCATGATATAATATTTTAAAGGACATTATATACACCATATAAGATTGAACTGGTGCATAACAACAATGAAGTCTCAATAGAAATGTTAAATGAGATAAAATCCATTATAAAGAAGGTATCCTTAAATTAAGGATAAATCAATCTCATAATTATGTGTGAAAAATATAAATACACCCAATATAATTGGAAATTATGTGTAAAACAATCAAAGTTCATTCACACATATTCAAAGGATGACATATTCAATAACTACATGTTTAACCCAAAGAAATCAAAATTGGGTTAAGAAGTTCCCTTGACAGCCTAACGGCGTCACATCAAATTTTAGAAAAAGAGTTGATTAGAGAGATAAAGGGTATCTCATCACATGGACATAAAATTTTCGACAATATGGATATATAATCACATATACCCACATAATAAGATGAAAATTAAAAGACATAACAAAAGAAGTCTTTTAAAAAAAAGGAGGGTGAAAGGTTCCCTTACCGATTTGGGTAATATTCGAAGCGTACACCCCTTGAAAGAAGGACTATACAAAATTGATGTAAATACTCCTAAACGAATGTATATTACAAAAAGATTAGAAAAAAGGAATGTATATAAACCACTAAAAAGGAAATATTTTCAAATGTAGCATGAATCTCACGAAAACACAATGTGAGATAAAAAGTCCCTTACGAAATTTCGGCAGCCTAATGGCACCAATTAAAACTTCAAAAAAAGGATTTATGATATAAAATAGGGACTCTCATAATATGAACATAAAAATTACATAATTTGGAATATAAAAGAACATCCCCTAACATAATAAAGATGATCATAAAAGAAATGACATAAAATAGAGTACTTAAAAAGAAAGGGAGAGGTAGGATCCCTTACCTCAAGTCCGACTTGTCTTGTCCGTTTCTATATATTCCTGAATAATAAACATTTTTAAATTTATAATTTCTTAAGTTCCTCCCATAAATATTAATATTCAGTTAATATCACATATTACAATGTTTAAATAATTGGTTAATTATGTCAGTTCATATCAGACGTTTTTGTCGATGATTGGTACATGAGTCAAAAATGAACTTGTTTGAAAATGATTGTCCATGTAGTTATAAGTACATCATCTTCAGAATAGTATTAATGATTTAAATATCATATATATCTAGTATATATTCATTTTATACTATTCCATAAAATTTTGACATAAAAAGAAATGAAATGAACTGTTCATGGAGACAGTAGGTCGTACGTACGCATTAACGCTACTTTCATTTCTTTTTCATATTAATGGGATTAAAAAAATAATTCAGAGATATATATATTATGACTCCAGTATAATATATCTGTTTTATAGGTCACCTAAGTTCATTAATTTCATTTCTTTATACATTCCATGTATTGCATGAATGAGTCACAACACTTGAGGGGGCGGTAGTCCACACTTCCTCATATGAAATTATCGTATTTGCACAACATGAAAAGCATAATGGTATGATTTAAATATAAAATAAAGAAGCATATATAAAACATAAATAACAAATATATCATATATAAAATATAGTGACATCATAATGGCCACCTTTAATGGTGTTAAAAAATATTGAACAATCATCATTTTGTGATGCAGTAATTCGCCATCTAGAGAAACAATATTTTCTTTAACCATTAAACGGATGTGTGTGTAAGTTTAGAACTAATAAATCTTATAAAAAAATTCTATTATATTTAAGATACTGGTTTTGTTACAAAATAAAGGAATAAAAATATTTTAGGGGTTTGGAGAAGCAAAATAAAACAAAAGAACACAAGTGAAGACATTACTTTTAAATCGGTTAACTCCTCTTGGTTTGAACCAAAAGGGTTTCATGAAGAGACTTCTTGCCAAAGTTGTAGCTTCAATGATGAAGATAGGGATGTGTAGAGATGAAATGGGTAGGGTTTGGCCGAGAAAAAGTCTTGAGAGGTGTGGGTAAGGTTGAAGATGTGGGGTCTTTTATAAGAGAAGAGGATGGGCACTCTTAGAATGTTATAAAATATTACATTATTATAAGAAGATTTTCGGATTTTAAAGGTCCAGAAAGGATATATTTCAATGATAAGGTGATAAGGTTTCAAAATCAACCCATCCAATAGGTTTTTGACAAGTGTAGGTCTTATTTTTTACATTATCGTTTCATTTTATTTAAATCGTTAAATACCGAGGTAATCGTTGCATCATCATGGTGTCATAAATAATTTGATAAATTTAATGTTTAAAAATTATAGAAAAAAATATCATGACGTAAGAAATATTTTTAGCTTTCTAATGAAGTTTTATAGTCAAATATATGACTTTTATAACCCCATGTAAAAATTGTTTTAGTAAAACAACACATGTTTGTGACATTTTAATTTTAACTTTAAATAAAAGGTTATTAATGTCATTTTCCTACAAAAGTGGCTCCATGGGGTCCCCAAGTTGACCCATGGATTGTATCGGTCGGCCATGACACATCCAATAATGGTAGGACACGTTTCAATGTCATTTCATATTATTAATACATTGTTTTTACGTTAAATTACACTAATTACATCAAATCACGATTAAAAACATAAAAGTTACTATTCACCAAAAAATTATTTTAATCCCATTGAACCACATTTTAATTATTAATAAAAACCATGTATGACAGATTTTTGAAATTCAAATCACAGAAGTGGTAAAGTTTCATTTAAAATAAAAATCAGTTTTTAAAATACCACTTAGTGGTTTCACTATTCAAAAAAAATTGAAGTTTTTCTGAAAAATATCTAAAATTCACCCTAAGCTATATATGATATTCCGAATTCAAAAATGATATCTAATTTAAAAAATTCAAAACATATAAGTTACATTAAGTAATTTAATAATGAATTCCCGTTGTTTGAACAAATAGCGTGTTTTTATGGAATAATATATATCAAAAGATTGACACTAGTTTAAGTCCAATTTTAAAGTGAAATTAATTCCAATGACCACTACTGAATTAAATGGTAAAAATATATTTTAATTGAACATTAAAACCAATTCCAAATATGATGTAATGATATTAATAAATTAGATTAAAAAGTGGGTTTTAGTAAAAATACAACATTTTTCAATTATTCATTAAAAATGAACTTTATCGTAAAAATACAAAAAATTTACACAAAGTAAAATTTGATGTCCCGATTTTAAAGTAGAATTTTATTTTGTCAAATATAACACATAAACTTGTTTAAAAGTGGATTTAAAAGAGGTTCGTCATCAAAAGGCGGTTAATCGACCTTTTAAAGAATATTAGAATGTTTACGATTAAAATTGGAATCATTCTCATTTTTAATCCACTAAAATTTATTGAAAAAAGTAATAATATTTTTCAAACATATATAATAATTTTGTAGTTTGTTCTGTTCTTTTCCGTCATTATAACGACTAGTTGTCAACTACCATTTAAAATAAAATTATTTTATTATTAGTGTGCAATGTAAGATTTCAAAGGAACTCATTGTTGCGTATTGGGTAAGCCATCGAGAATAGAGTTCCCTTTAAATTAATATTAACATTGTATTCACAAATAGGGATAAACATATAAATTTCATATTCTTTATTTACCTGGGGTGTTACATTACCCATCATTTAAAGAAATGTGTATTGGATCTTTTTTATAATTTTATAGACTAACCACATTAATACAATACACAAGGTGACGTGTATGTGAGTAATTTTCAAAAAGAATTTATTTTAAAACAATAAAAATTATATAGATTTTGGTGGCTTCATTAATTAATTATAAAATTTTTAAAAATATTTATAAACACCTAATTTAAATAGGTAAATATATATTTGGTAATAAATTCATTTTATGTTATATATTACAACAATGTTTTTTATTTTGATTTTATAATACGTGCCATATTTTTGTACAGAATATAATATTTACTAGAAAATTTGACTATCTCTAAAAATTTAGAAAAAAATATTAGCTAACATAATAATTTTGATTCTTAATGATGTACTATACTTTTTAATATATATAAGGTAAGGTACACATTTTAATGAATTAAATTTTTTATTTAAAAACAATTGGTTTTGGATATTTATAGTTTTCTATCACTTATAATGATTTTATTAGAATTCACTGTATTATATAATCAATTTAATATAAATAAATAAAATTAATATTTTTTTTTTGATCCAAGATTGAAAAACCTTTCAAAATGATAGCTAGCCCAAACCACGACATACATGAAGGGCATTATCGATCACTATGGGTTGACGAGTATCACCCATGTAGAAAAAACTACTATAGAGAATGATGTAAACCAACATGAATTATAACAAATTACATATATTTATATATTTATCAGTTATGAGAATAATCAATTTAAGTGAAAAAAATAAATATTTGACATATCAAAAAGGAAATTGCATACGTGATACTACTAAAATGAACCAAACCACATCCCATGGTACATGTAAAATTGTAAAGGATAAAAATGAAAAAACTAATCCATATGAAAACTAGGGAAAACATACAACATCTCACCACTATCTATCCAGAAACAGCTAACAGAAACATCACCTCCTCAATGTTGTGCCTTTCCAATTCTCGTATTAAAATAAATTATATGGTCTATACACCAAAAAATGATGGAACATATGTGGAGGTAAATATTTTCAGTTGGAACCCACCCCGTTTTTCATATCATGTATCGTTAAAATAGTAAAAAATGATCTAATTTAAAAAATAAAAGGAATGATAAAAAGATAGAGAGTATTTTAATGAAAATTAATGTATATTTTTCCCATTTTATGTTCCAAATAATCCTTTTAAAATACATAAATGGAATTTAAAATATATAAAATAAGTCAAATAAAATCATTTATCACATATCATATAAAATTGAATAAATTACCAAAATTATTGGAATATAAATCCAATAATAACAAATAAGATAATCTTATTGTGAATGAAATTCCATAACATAGATAATCATATTCATCCTTCCGAAAGAAAAATATATCAAAAATTAGGGATAATAGGAACACATATAAATGTGAATATTCTAATATTTTTTAACAAGTCCCAATAACAATAGACATAGGGAGAATATAAACACCCCATGAGTGAACCCCCCCATAATAGTATCAATGGATGTGACATATTAATACACTCTAGTCTAAGGTACTCAAGGTTTCTAATGTGTATCATTTTCAAACCATTTTATGAAAAATCATTATATTAAAACAATGTCATAAATACACTTCAAAAATATTTGAAAATACAGTTTCCATGAATAGAACATGTGGAAAGTAATATTTTCTAATAAATAAATTTTCACATAGAAAATTTAATCATAGAAATTTATTTATAAAATAATTTAGAAAAATAAGGGAGACATAGTTCCTCCAACATAGTCTAGACACAGAATAACCTACCACAAACTCTTATTGCACACATGAGAAATGGGATCCAACAACATGAATGAATGAATAGAAAATAGTGATGGCAATATAATTAATCAACACATCTCAAAATAATTTCATCATGTAGATTGCCATGTATAGAGAATGAGTCACAATATATTATAAAGAATGCTTATGTCGCACCATAAGTGAACAAGGGTCAGAATTTGACGGAAAACCATGAAATGATATAGAATGGATCATAAATGTAATATTCAAGAAATAACGTATCAATTAATTTATCATAGTGGTGTAACAATAGTAAATAAAAAAGATTATGTAGAAGGATAAATTACACTTAGTCATAGAAAGCAACCACAATTATGTTCAATCAACGAATGAAAGGATTTAAAAGGAGTGAAAACCCCCAAAATCATATGAAAAAAATCCTACGTATCAAAAGAGAAGCTACAAATTAATGAAATAATTAATCACCCAAACATCACCCTAAAAAGTAATATTACTAAAACATTAAATATGTGAAACCATTTTATGATGTGAATTTCCTAATTATCAAAATTCATAAATAAATGCATCCCATAAGATTAAATATCCCGACATCAACCATATTATGATGTAAACCCAAATCATGGAATAATAAAATTTCACTAATTGATCTAATTCATGTGATCTTATTGGTAAAATATTCACATAATGTAACCCATTAACAATGTGTAAATTCACTGGATATTGTGAATAGTAAAAAATCAGGAGAAAGAATAGAAACCATCTCTTATGTACTCTAAACTCAGGGAGATCCCCAAAAAATACTTTTATAATATTAAATACATACTTCATTAATTACAAAAAAAATTAATAATTAGAGGTTATTTTCCATATAAAACAATCTCCCCCCTACTGCGTCTATAAAATGTAGAAAAATAAATAAGAATACAAGAATAGAGATAAGAAATAATCAAATGAATGTAATAAGATATTTAAAACTATTTAAAATTATATTTTTATTTATTTTAATATCAATTGGAAGAATGATATCTATAATTAGAAATTGTTACAACTACCATATCAACATCAAGTACTCCCAAGTGTCGTGAGAATATGATCCAAGTCACCATAACCATCTAACTAATAGAAATGAAATTTCATGTAAGGATTTAATATAAGAGTAAATGTTCCCCATTGATTTCACCACAAAAAACACTAAGATATAAATTGATCTCTTCCTTACCCAAAATATTAATGGGATTGGGATGCTATATACAATGGTGAGATATGTGGAAAACACTATCAATTCTAAATGTATAAAATGGAAAATCAAACAGATTAAAAGTCTTCCCGTGCTGATCATTGAATATAAATGGTCCAACATATATCAAATAAATATTTCCCTATTCTACAAGAATATGGTGACCCAAAGAAGTTGAAACACTCTTTAAAATCCATTATACAATGAAACCTCCATAGAATGACACTGCAGACCCACTTAATATTTCAGTTGAAAGTGTACTATAACTGGATACTAATTTGTATCTTAAATACTCACCAATATAGGATAAATAACCCTTGGTCCTATATGATAGGACTCGAGAAACTATTCCAAACAAATAGGTGACATATAAGGGAGTCCATATAAATCCTAAAATAGACCCATTCTGATAGATGAATGTTAACATTTCTTAAAAGAAAACCTAACCACTCCCAAATTTGTATCACTTTATCAACAAAAATCAAATACATATGCACATATCATATCTTCTAGGATATAGATAGAAGAATATTTTTTATTTTCTGTCATTGATTGATAATTTATACTCAAAATCACCAATAGTCCCATCGCCAACAAAATATTCTTCAAGAACCACATGGTAAACATATAAACCCTACCTGAAACAATGGAAGAGGGAAGCCTATGTATCCACCCAACCTGTGGTACACATTGATTACATATCCTTGAAAATTTAGTGGAATCCCATACAATAATTATTTCATCAAACTTTTCACCTAATCAATCAACACCCATATATCATTCCATCCTTATGGTGTTTCTGGTAATCCAGAAAAATATTCAGGGAATCCTCTACCTATTTATAAACAAGACTGAATGAAGTAGGAAAAATTGCAATCAAATTCAAACAATATTGTCCCCATGACAAGTGATAGGATGAAAAACAATACCCAAAATATAGAGTACCATCTTAAGGAAGGGAATAAAAAATAATGATATTTCCAAAATTTTGTTGTTTTGAGATTCCTCAAAATTTATCATCTTACTAATGAACCTAAAAAAGAAAACTCAATGAGATATGGTAATAAAAAAACATGGTTAGAAAAATTCCTCAAACATCATCATGAGAATCCGGGTGGAACATAGCAAATAGATCCATAAGGCATTCCTCATCCTTTAGTTAAATAATGACATGAGATTACACTTTCCATCTAAAGGATTCTATAACAACATTCTCCATCCACCAGGTATAATAAATTTGGAATAAAAATTCCATAATTATGTACACCCACTACCTCTGTCTATTATTCATGTAATTATATGGAAATAAACCTCTCAAACACATATGGTCTGAAAAAACTATAAACCCCTTTCAAAATGACAGAGATTCCATCATTGAAGAGATTAAATACCAAAAACGAGCTCCATATCACGAGTGTGGTAATAATTAATGAATGTCCAATGTTATAAAGACATTTATGATAGAACAAGGTCTTCATAGATAGCAACATTACTCATACTAGTATATTAAAAATAACATAAAACTGAGTACCCCTTACTGTGCTCATGTTTGATCTGAATGTGAGTGGATGTTATATGTTTTCACAAATCATCAAAAAAATTCTGAAACTTTGGCTCCCATATTTATTTCACCCTTCTCAATATAAGAATTGTCAATAAATATTTAATATTAGACCACTCCTTTACATTCCATCAGTAGTTCGGAGAAACATCATGGATTTTTCAGAACATAAGGTTGTTTCATGGATATTATAATAAAAAAACCTCATATCCTTTTCAATATGAACATATAATTCTTTCCAAAAAATCATGATTCCCGTCAGTATCTCTTAGGAGTTAATGAAATTTAATTTTTTTATATTTAAAAAAAATTGTTACTCCTCAATATTTGTAGAACCCCACCCAATTGGTTCTCATGATTTTACTCATATATTTAATTAACCAAAATATACCAAAAAAAACAACCAAAACCATCTTGAGATACTCATTGAATATATTGTCCTTATATTCAATAAAATATGCTTGATATCCTTTCAGGACAAAAATATTTATATGATACTCATAATTCTCATATCTTATCCTAATATACATATTTGTAATATCATACTCTTGAACTCAGAGATGATGATAACCTGAAAGAATATAGATCTTAAAAATTCTCTTCTACCAAATTATCTTTTAAAATAAATCATTAACATGGGAAAAATGTTACATATGCATAATGGTTTCCAATTTCAAATTCTGATATTCCACACACAATCAGATAAAACCAAATTCCATCTTAGGGAATAGAAAAAGGACTATCCAATAAAAATCACTAGGTGATATAAACATTTCACTATTAAATCATACAACTAAATAATGATATTCTTCACCTCTACAATTTCCATATGATAAAAGGGTATCGAAATAGTTTCTATGTCTAGAAATAGATCAACAATAAACTCTACCCCTCAATTGAGTGATACCAAATATATCATCTGGAAAAAGGTGAGGAACGTCCCAAAAAATTATGGGAAGATCAAACATAGATGAAACGTTGTCTCTCTCAACTGCTAATTTTGACAAAAAAATACGAGCTCTATACGGGATGGTAATGAATTATTGGACCCCGAATCACACTCTCCTTGAAACAACATATATCTCCCATCAACATAGGATTACAAAACAGGCTGATTAAAAAAATCAACATAACATATTGAGTTATAAGAAATTCCATCGACATGATCATACCAAATAGATCCAAATCAAGAATAAGAAAATCATAGTCAAAATATGGACTAGATATTAATAGATAATAATAATGAAATTTAGACCCATTCTCTTTCATTATTCAAATACATATCTCTAAATCTATAATAATGTAAATTTGTTCTGTTTTCTGTTAAAAAATATCATGAAAATAAAAAAAATTAAATTCATGGGAAGAAATATTAAAAAAATTTAGATATTACCAATGTTTCAATAATGGTAGTACCTCTCACTATCATTGGACCCCATCTTCCTCTATAAGAATATGTTACATTGTGTGAAAGTGATTCATTCATGAAGCCTCTATCTTGAGCCCTCTAGTTTTTAGGCATATAATTGTGTCATATTATAAATTTTAGGTAATGAACAATGACCAATTTCAGGCATAGAAATAGTCTGCTAGAATTTTTGCAGATGACCATAGATCCCACAACTATTTCACTTCTTCATAAGCACATAACAGTTAATAATAAATAATACAATGATAAATATTAAGCATGGTGAATTGTGTATTTTTTATAAACAAAGATAGAATTTGAATTTTTTTCCTTCTTCATGATTTATTCATATATGTAGTCTTGTACACGTTTTATATGTTATGTTGTGGGTACCTAGATAAGAAGAAGAAAAATCAATTTTTATAGTGGTCCAGGGATCATAGATCACCTTGTATACTATACAAGTGTTCTATTCAAGAGCTTAATAATTTTAAGAAAACATTTCCCCACAGCATAATACATTGACCACTGAGTATATGCAGTTTAATCCTATACTAAATTAATTTAACAATGAATTTTATTTCTTTTACAATGAACTAAAAAATCAATAGCTTAATCTACGAAGTTGATACCCCATCAATTCCATAGTCCAAACTACCAATACACAAATAAATCGTTAGATACTGATATTAGTGAATAGAAAAAAAGTAGTTTTTTATAACTATGACAGTAACTAACAAAAATATTTAGTATTCCCTGAAAATGAAAATAATTATGGAATAATATCATTGAAGAGATCCCAATTGAAAATTCTCTTCAATGATTGATTAATAATAAAATATAAGTATAAAGAACAAAATTAGTTTTACCTATCAGATGATTGAACCATGTATGTCTTCAAATTCCATCATCATCAGAATAAAATATATTTTCGGTTTTTTCATCAATTTGTAATAAAAAAGACATTGATCCTTGATAAAGAAAACAAATGTACTATTTTTAATTAACAATAAAATATGGGACTTGTTTCAGTCAAATAGATCGATGAATATAACAACAATAATCATAATTATTCCAATTAAAAACTTTCAATATAGTTGTAACTTCCTTTAGATAATGGGATGATTTAATTGGTTGAGTACAAGCCTTGTAATCAGTTGTAAAACAATGTTAATATGATTTTTACTTACTTCAATACTATTTCTATGAAAATATAATATAATATAATGAAGAATCCTTCATTGACCAGTAAAATTTAGGAGTTTTCCATGAGATGAAAAATTCCTAATGTAGAGTTGAAAATGTATGGGGGTTTACAAATGATGGGTTGATAAACTATAAGTGTAATCTTCAAATTAAGGGTTTTTTCCAAATTTTGTTTTTGTGATACATTATTTTCCAAAAAAAATATAGGTATGTTATCCAAAAATATCTTCTAAATGTTGGGTTTATAAACCATATATTATGATTATAAATATTGGTTATGAATAGTGATCCCAAAATATTTTGAGACATATTTAGAATAATTAATCAAATAATTTATAGCATATATAAGATAAACATATCAACAAATTTATTTATGAATTTTTTTAATGTTTTGTCAGTAGTAAAACAAACAAGGGTATTTGTGAGATTCAAAATCAATAGTATTAAAAGAGTACTATTGAGACAATACAATTCCAACAATCATCCCATTTTTAATGATCAGAAAAACCATATCACTACATTTAGAAAATATCAGATTATTAATGAAATTAAATAATATTATTAAAATTAAATAATAGAAACCATTTTAGAAATTGTCATAGATATTTGTCATTAATTTATATGGTAAAATGTTGACATTAAAAATCTCCTGTTTATGAAATTTTCTTACCCTTTTTGTGAGAATAAAATTAAAGACAATGAAAAGGATTTGTAATACCTTCAATGAATCATATAACTATAAATGAGTTCTTATAATCTAATAAAAGAATACTTATATCGATTTTGGAAGTATAAATGAACAAAAAATTTATCAACTAACAAATAGAAATATAATCAAAAATAAATTACTTTTATTTTGAATACTAGAATCATTTTTATGGTAAATTTAAAAAGATAATACTGACTAAGGATGACAGGGAAATATTTGATGATGTTTCTGAATCTATAGACCCTAAAATAGCATGGTGATATTATTTTAGCTATTCCAAAAATTCACTGAAAATATTGGTAATTTTATCAACCAATTGTCTCATCAAATGCCATGAATATTAACCATAATTTAACTATAAACTAAAATGGGATTATAAAACTTATGAAAATAATCTTTTTCTTGAAAAAATATGTGGGAGTATTCAACCAAATTCATTAAGAATATTTTTACAGAAGGATCACATTTCATTTAATTCTCATGGAAATCTACTAATTGTACAACAACACATTAATAAGTTCACTGTCACACATTGAAGAATGTAATATACCATTTAAAGTATACATAACAATAGTAATTTATTCTATACATTAAATTAAATATATAATTGTACGATGAGAAGTTGTAGATAATTTAGACTGATTAGAACTATGTTGTACTGATTCTGATTAATATACCAAATATCCAATTATATATCAAAAATCATTCTTTGAAATAGATTTGAATCTCATATTTCCAAAATGATAATCCATATCTCTATGAGAAGAATCAAAATACCATTTTGAAAATTAATTTTATCGTCTATTATGTAGTTGTTTTTGTACATATTCAAATTATTCTTTGGGAATATTAAAATTCTCATATCTTCTTAATATTTTTGAGTAGTATATATGTTACTTTTAAATTTAGAATTATTATCCTTTATTTTAATGTATTTAAAGAAACAATTTTCCTTTTTAATATTTTGTTGAATCCAAATTTTCTTCTTCATGATTTTGTAATTTGTTTTCTATACCAACCATAGATAAATAGTTATTTTTATTATTCTTGCTATAACTGGAGAATAAAATGAAAAGAATCTATTTACCTGGCGAATTTGAAGAAATAGTAATATCCAAAGACTCTTGAATAGCCCAAACTACTGTATTATCAAGTAACACAGTAGTTTAAATAACTAATGGTTATTAATTGTTAGCAAAACGAATACTTCACTCATCATGGTACTTTTGAATCAAATCATGTTCCTTTTGTTGTGATATTTATTTAAATTTTCATAATGTTCTTTATTCATATACCCATTCTCTAGTTGAATTTAAGGTTATTGTTCCATATTATTATTTTTCTCTCATAAAAACATTTCTTGGTCAACTCTGCCAGTTCTAGTAGCAAGCACTTCTATAGATTGAGATTCATAAGCTTAGTTTGTGGTATTATATATCTATCTAAGCATGTTCCAATGTCCTCATTAGTTACCTTATACAAATTTTCTTCATGATAATGTTAAACTTCTCTTGAAGTTTTGGGATCAGACACATGATATATAATATTACATATCTTGTGTTGGTCATAATATTTTATTCTTGATCTACATCTTATTATTCATGAATTGAATATGATCTTATCAATCATGGATTTATGAGGTCCCCCAGTTAAAAAGGTTGAGATTATTATAGGTCTCATTAAAAAATAGGTAATAACATTTCAATTGATGTTCACCAATGGAATCAAAAAATTATCACTGTTCCAAAATTCCAAATATAATATTGATGACACATATTGAGCAACTATACTTCTTGATTAATTTTCAATTTATACAACTAGAAAAAACTCTTCCATATAGATGAAAAAGACATCTTTTCCATGTCATAGAAATATTTTTTTTATGTATCATAATATATATCTAGGACAATGATTCTTGATATCCTTAGTTATAAAAAATAATAACATACATATCAGTATAATGAATATTTTCTTACTCAGTAATTCTATGATTATTTTTTGATTTAATGAACTTGATGAGAACCTTATGATCAGCATCCACATCACGTAAGAACATGTTTGGATGCAGGGAATATCTGAAGGGAAACAAAATAATAATCCAATATTTATGTTAATGATTTCATAGAGATGTGATTGAAATTAAAAACACCTAATTGTGAATGATAATAAATATTTTCACTTTATAATTAATAAACAAAAAAATATATATCATATACATTTGAAATGAAAACATCCATTATGTCCCCAAATTTGTTCTAATGTTTTTTAGTATCCCATTAACTTTATGTCATACATTAATAGGGATTATTATTTATTAAAAATGAATTCAAAACATTTAATGGCTACATAATTCTTTAATAGTTTTTTATATATAGGCATTCAAACTCTATAACTCCACTATGATAAATTTTTGTATAGGTTACACACAGATGTATTGTTCTTCATGGACCAACTTCTTCTATTAAAGTATACATAGAAATTTCAAAGAATAAGAGTTTTTAATGTTCATATTATATGTTTTCAAGAGGAATTAAATATCGATAGATACCAAAATGGTTTTAATTAAGTTGAAAAGAATAAATGAGAGAGAATGTTAGAAAGAGTGAGAAAGAAATTTTTTTGCCTGTTTAGGTGATGTATGCTTTGGTTTCTAAAGCCAAATATGTAGTGAAATATTAATTAATATTTTAAAAAGGCATGATTTTAAAATAACATTTTAAAGAATAATTAAATAAATGAATAATATCCAAATAAATTTTTTAAATATGTCGTATAGAAACATAATTTAAAAATTTAAAAAAAATATTTAAAAAATAATAATCTTATCTTCCCCTTAGTAAATTTAAAAATAGTGGTAGGTTGTTGTTTAGTAAAAACAAAACTTGTTGATTTTTTTATGTACAAATTATAATGCAATATCTGCTTCATGAAACCCACCTCTTATGAAATAATGTGTTATATTAATGTTCATGGATCTTATGTGACATAAATGATTTTTTGAAATGATAATTTCATTAGTATTGTAACTTAAAATATGAATATTATCAAAATCATGTCCTAATTCTAGTATAGTGTGTTTCATCCACAATATTTGTCCATAGAAACTAATTGTGAACATATATTATGCCTTACTTGTTTATATATAAAGTATATTCTTTTACATGACCATAAATCCAAATATTTTCCTTAATTGTTAAAACATCCAAATGAAATTTTTTATCTAATCTATATCCTCATTCAAAAAAATCATAATATGAAATCAAATAAAAATTGTTAATTATTTTATAAAGTCTAAATAAAAAAATAGTTTCTTATAAACATCAAAAACTTATTTTAACAACAGTATGATGGGATTCAATTGAGTTTTATTGAAATTTATCTCATTACCAAATAGATAACAATATGTTTGTTTTAAAATATGTATGATATAAAAAACCCCCAGTCACACCTCTATATAACTTGGTGTAAAATGGTTTCCAACCATTATCCAAATAATGTTGTACATTATTACAAATGGAATTTTTATAAGTCTAAATGATTTCAAGAATTTTTTTTAATAAATCAAAAATATATTTCATTTTATATAAAAAATATCCATTATTGTTTTTAAATAATTGAAATCCATGAATGAAATATAATTATCAAAATATACTCATTTAAAATTATTTTTGAATATTATTGGTGACATCCTCAAAATAAATTTATATTTGAGCAAAAAATAACACCATCTACATATATTTTTACTAATTTTATATTATTTTATATTGTTTTATTAAATATAATTGGATCTTATAACCAAAAAAATTCCATTTTCACGAGAATAATGATCATAATACTTCATATGAATCTCTAGGTGTTTGTTTGAGGCTATGAATAGGTTTAAAATTTAAAAAAAAATTAATCTGGTTGCTGAGGATTTTCACTGTCTAATTGTTTTTCAATACAAACATCCCCGATTAAATATAAATTTATAAATGATAATTTTACATCCATCTTATATAATATGAAATTCATATAAGTTGAATTTTCTATATGTATTAAAATAGATTGTAATCATGAAATATTCTAAAAGGATTTCACATAACTTACTCATTATGCCTAATTGTATCCATTGTATAATAATTTTGGTTTATGTTTAATTAATATTCCTAAATTATATAATTTTATTCTAATGACCCATTTTTTTCACTATAATGGATAATTTAATGGTCTATCAACTTGTTCGGAAATATTTATTGTATATAATTTGTAATGTTATTTTAGGATATTTATTTACCAACATTAATCTTTTAATGTTTCTCCTAATGTGTTTTTTCAACTGTGATAAAATGGAATTTAATTAAGCTAAGTTTCATATATATCATAATATTATAACACTAGTATATATTTATCTTGTTATTATTTATAATGGATTATCCATTAAGGTTTTTGTTTCTCTAAGTAATACACGTTTAGTTTAATTAGATTAATGTTATTATTAACATGTTTGAATTTGATCTACTTTTTTTCCAAAAATATATTATGTGACTCATATCTCATGTTTACTAATGAACCCCCAAACACATTGTTTTGAATTTTCATATAAACAAATGAGTTAACTTTATTAAAAAACAACATTAAAACCTATTCATTAATTAAAATCTTTTTATTATACACTCTATAATATTTAGAGGTAACAGAATTAACTATATATATTCCTTCACTGTCCTTTAGATCAAATTAACCATTGTTTTCATGAGCATTAATGATATAAAACTTTCATCCAAACACACTAAAGTACATGAAATTTGGATTTATATTATTATCTAGATCATAGGGTGACTTTTTTATAAGGGGTATTGTTAAATATCTATTCATTATATATCACTCAATTCTTATATATTCTTCCCAAAAATATCTAGGATTGAAATAATCTTTTTATAAAGCTATTTCATTTTCATGAACGGATATACTGATTCAATGTGTAATTATCTTATATAAATCTTCTCTTTGGTTAGGATAAGGGTTATTGAGACCCAATAATGGGAAAAAGAAATAAATTCTTAATTATCAAATTCTCTACTATGATCATATGTTATATAGATTATTTTAAAATATATTTAATTTGACTAATATTATAAAATCAATAAAAAATATGGCAGACAATTTTTTAGAATAGAAACGAATATATATCTTAAAAAATAAGAAACTAAAAAATTAATATATAATTTTTGATCCATGATTTTTACACTGTAAGATACAAGAAAATATATTTGAAAAATATCATGTGGTTTGGATGCAACAACATTTCTAATATATTTGAATAATGACTTGTGATTCTGGCCAAATTGAGATCCATTACAGAATATACCATTATAATATTTTGGACTACAAAAACCTTAAATGAAGTTTTTCATAGATAATTTATATCATATAATGACATTTTAGATACAATTTCTCACATACCAAATCAATGATTTATTTGTATTAGAAGTATAAAAAGTACCTACCATTTATATAGGGAATTATTTTCCAAGGTATAAATGTATGCATTTATAAGTGACATAAATTTGAGAAATTTATATGAAAATATAGATCATGAAATATTTTAGAATCAAATAAAAAAGACAAAAACATATATTTTAGAATGAAATATCAGTTAATGATTTTGTGGTTAAAAAAATAATTTTTTTTGTTTGAAATGGATTTGGGGTCTCTAAACCATCCAACTCCATGTATGCTTCCCTTATCATTATCTCTAATGGTAAGAAGTAATGCATCTAGTTTTTATAGTGTATGAAAATTTGATGATTCACTACTCAAGAATACTAGGAATCCACTTTCTATATACCATACAACAATTCTTTTCACGTGACATTTGACCACATCAAATTTAATCATGAGTCTGTTTTTTAACATATTTTCCACGGATTAGTCATGTCAGCAACATTGGATCTAGGTAACTTGATCTAAAATATTTATTCATAATTTATAAAACGTGATTAAATGTTTTTCTAGAGTAAAATCCAATTAATCCCACTTATCTCTAGATTTATTAATAAATAATCCTGATTGAAATGTCAAATAGTTCTACAATGAAAATAGTTAACGATTTACATGTTGTTATTTTTGTAACTAGTTAGAAAATATTTTCCATATAGATTATATATTTCAAAATTTATTAATATACCATATTCATCTATTTTTATGACATCCATTCAAAGAATATCATTTTGAGTTATATTTCAATCTGTTGATATCCCCTGGGTACATTTTAATAACTCTACATCACCTTGTAATTAGATAATTATTGTTTCATGATCAGTACTCTTTGAGTTGATTTTTTTTAAAAAACATTGTTCTTGTTCACATTGTAACCATTCATAATTTCTCTTGAAATAAAATAATGAATATTATTATTTTTTTATGCATATTGACTAATGATTTATATTTTATCATGAAGTGATAAATAAGAAGATAATTTTTCAACAGAACAACATTCATAATAAGATGAAGTGTAATAATATGTTTTTACACAATCATATTCTTTATATATAATGATAATATTAACATTCATTTTTTGGGGAACATTATCTCTATTAAGTTTGTAAGATCTATTAGAGTATTCAGATACCATCCATGTAGTATTTAGATTTTTTCCTTTGTATGTGTAATCATTTCCAATATAATTTTGTCTTTCCTTCATATAGAAATTTATGTTTTTCATCTTCTTTTTTTATTTTCAATCATTTTTATTCTGTCCCATAAATTTACATTTATCGTATCAAACATCTAAAAAAAATTTCATCTTTCCATATTGTTTTATTCTTCAATTTTTTTATATTTAATAAATATTCTGTATAAAATATCAAATTGTGTTTTTATATGTGAACACTCTGAATCATTATCATTCAATTTTTATTTTTTCATGATTTTATATAGTAAAAATGAGTGAATTATTTTTCCCATTTTATAATTGTATTTTCTTTATCGTCATCTTGAATTTATAAATCATACAACATTAGGGTTGCAATTAATTCTTCAACTGCAATTTGTTTGACCTGTGATGATTTTCATATTTCTAAATATTATCCATTCCATTTTGAGGAAAAAACTCCAGGAACATGCAGTGCATGATCTAATTGATAAATTGTTGTTCCTACAGTAGTAACATTATTTATTTCCTATATAAATCATCCATTAATTAGTTTGATTCATTCACAAGTGAACATTACAAATATAACAAATTTCCTCATTATAGTTGTGTAAGATTATTGTCTCTCATTTTTATCACCATTAAATACAACAATAGTGTTATACATTTCATAGAAAAAATAATATTGAGATACTTAATTTAATTCATATGGGAAAAGTACACGTATAATGGAATTCATTTTTTTTGAATTTATATCATATATTTCATATATGTTAGCATAACATGTTTTTTTGGTTTTATAGGGATTACATATAGAGTGATACTAATCATGTAAACTAAAATTCCTAGATTTAAAAAATATATAATCAGATGAGATATCTAGAATAAATAATTTTCTCCACTATAAAAAAGAAAAGGTCATTGAAATATCTTCTTTTAGTACATTCATTATCATATGTATTAATATAGATCATGTAATTTGATATTCCTAGAGCATATTTTTTTAAACACACATTCGATATAATTTTTTAGGTCAAATGGGTAAAAATATAGAAAAGTGGTGAATTAATATGTCATTTCAATAATCATATATAGAATTGTAATTTTGATATTCTACATGATTTTTATAGATATTAAATGTTGTTGTATTCATATATGTTATGTAGTGGATATTATGTGTAAAAGAACACAAAAAAATATAGTGGTGAAGTAAAACAATTATGACCTAGTCTTCTATATTGATGCTCTATCAGAGATCTTGATGATTTTAACTAAACATGACCCCTTATATGAAGACCATTAAAATTGAGTATAGGTAGTTTAAACCTCTACAATAATTCTTTTAAAGAGCCTTTTTGTTATTTTTTGGGGAACCAATAATACAAAAAATAGTCACAGAAGCTTATACTACACCAATAACTACATATATGAAGATTACAATATAATAAATAAATTGAGATTGATTTTATTGAATAAAATGTGTGTTGTTGAATTTTAAATACAGTGACACACAAAAATAATTTTATTCTTAAAAGATAAATTCATTACAAAAAAATTCATCAAAGAGATTACAGTTTGAAATGATCAACAATAAACATATAGACCAACTGACAACAATTTTAATAGAAACATCAGTTATACTTTTTTCAATATTGAAACTTGTATTTCTCTAAAGTGTGTCTTCTTCATAATAACATATATGTTCATTTTTTTATCATTTACAAAAAATTAATTAGTAAAAAATATATTCTTCGATGACATATAAAACAAAAAAATCTATTTTTATTTAGAAAGAGTAACTTGTTCTGCATTCTATTGAACATAACCTGCCATTTATCCTAATAAATATGGATCATATCAATTTTCAAATTCAAGATAATTTTAACTCCCCATAGATTGATGAACGACTAAATTTTTTGAATACAAGCAATTCAATAGGGCATAAAATTGATTTAAAATTATATTTACATCTATCAATAATATTTCTTAAAAATGAATAATATCAACGAATGGAGACAATATAATTGAATAGTATACTGAATGGTTCCCTTATGTAAATTCAAAATCCAAAAGTAGTTATGAAAACACATTTTTTTACAAACATATGTTTGAAATCCCATTCATGCCTTCCTAAAATATAGGGTTCTATTCAAATATAGGGTTGTTCATTCATAATTTCCCAACAATATAGGGTATATGATCAATATGTTTTATATAAAATAAAAGGCTTCAAAACCATACATTACATTTTTGAATGATGGGTTTGTGTATATTTTCTAAAATACTATAATACCATTTTAGGATACATATTCATGTAATTTATCAAAAAAATTAGATAAAAATATCAAGAATTGAATTCCATCAAAATAAATAATGTAACATCATCAGTCAAAGAAAAAATTTCATTTTTGAAAATCAAAATTAAAATGATTTATATAATATTGTTGATAAAATACAATACCATCATGAAATTAAATGTTTGGTGTTCCAAACTATTCAAAATTGATAAAAGAACAAATAAAAATATCCAACATTAACCGATGGTGTAGAAGTGGCCCTTTACTATGAACCATCCCCACCACTATTTTCAGGAAAATTAAAATTCATATTTGTTCCCTACATTCCACTATATACGACACTCGGTAGATAATAACGGGAATAATAAATAACAATTCATTCTATATGGAACTCTTCCACAATTTCCAAATATTTTATAACCTTATAATTCAAAATAATTATTATAAATACCAATGATTAGATATCTGGTCACAAACACAAAATATTTTTCCAATCCATTCATTGGTCATTCCTTACTAACTCTTGAGAAAAAAAAACTAGATTTTTGAACAGATTGTAGTATGTCGGCACATAAAAAACACAAATTTTCAAGGTTAGAAACCGAAGAAAATTCAAAATTGTTAGATTATATGGAAAATTTAATGGAATAAGAGGTTCATGAAACCATTCAATTAAAATACCACATGCATATCCTCACACACTATAGAATCCCACCATCTATACTTAAGTCCAATGATTCTGAAATCTAGTCACATTACATTGATATTATCAGGGATACACATGACATCAATGATATGTATGATATAATCAAGGTAGTCACCCACATATCTGGGTTCATTTGTACCACTAATAGATGGTGGATTATCATGTAGGATCTCCCATTATTGATTCATCTCACCTCCATCTCATGTCTATACCTCAAAAATAGGTTCTTGAATTGTGTTACATTTTCAAAAATAGAACAATCATCTTGAACAATAACCATATTATGATTCTAATCATTAGGTTTATTTCATTGAGTAGTATAGAAAATTCCCTCCAAGGGAAATCGTGGACTATTTTTCAAAGGCATATTTCGACATGTCAAAACAAATGAAAGTACTAGATAATAAGATAATGTGATTACAAAACCAAGAATAAAAAAATAATATTAAGATCAGGAACACAAAATTGAATACACATATCCGATCATCACATGGTTATATTTTCATTTTTATAAAAAAGTTGGTCAGACTCTCACCACAACCTATTTCTAAAGTACCGTAAATACTATCTATTATCTATCATCATCCCAAGACTAATCAAACCATTCATATCTAATACTGAACTATGATGAAGTTATCTCTAAAAAAATATCAAACTAGTACTAGAACCAAACACACAGACATTCAATGGGTGTTTTGGATCCCCATTGGATGTCAACTAGCACTTGAGAATCCATAATAACATGATGGAACAAGGTTGTAGAACATGAATATGAAAAAAATGCATATATATATATATATATAAATTATGATAATAAACTTCAAAACGCTAATAATGGAATATGAATATTTTCAAAAATGTAAATATCATATGATAGAAAACTAAAAAGTAGATAACCAAAATCTACCTTCACGGCCAAACATTAAAGGAAAACTAAATCGAAATATCATACTATATGCAAATGTTTGGGAAAACACCCAAAATCCAACAACCAATAATAAAATCACAACTTATAGAAACATTTATTACTTACTATTGTTCCTTATCTTTAATTACATTTAAATAGATAATATGTTCTACAAACCACCAATGGGGTTCACAATGTGTATGATTGACATACTCGGTTGGATCCCACACAGGTGTTCCATATTATGTATCTATATATAAGTCTAAACATGATCCAATTTAATGAAAAAACACATGATAATAAGATAAATATTTTTTGTATAAATAAATTAAACATTATTACATTTTTCCCATTCCCAAATAATTTTAGAAATATAGAATCATAGGATTTAATATACATAAAAATAATATAACAGAATAGTGTATGAAATATCATATCAATAACAATATAAATCCTAAAATAGGTAAAATTTATCATATAATAATAATATGTCAGTCTTGAAAGGACCCTAGTTCTCTGATAGATAAAATATCATGCATCAATCATCAATAGATTTTTATTGAAACTAAATAGCAGTAGAGCACCCACGAATGTGACCCTGAAAATGGTTTATAAAACATCCCTAGAACAAAAAACCAAAGGATAAGTGGAACACCCCATGTGGGAACTCCCACGAAATTCATAAATTGTGAGTCATACTACTAAACATGATTCCTAAGTACCCATAGCATCTAATTTGTTAAAATTACCAAACAATTTCTTCAAAATAATTCTAAAACCTAATTAATAAATTAATTTCACAATTCAATGAATATATATTTTCCTATAAAAAACATGGGGGTGGATGTTTTTTCTAAAAAACATCATCAAAAATAGAATTAAATTATGCCAAATCATTAAAAAAATTACAAACATCACAATAATATAGTGTATCCTATATAGGATAGTTATTCAACCATCATACTCAAACTCTGGTTTCAAACACCATCAATGGGATCCAAACAAATAAATTAATAAAAAAACAATGACATATGCCTTATAATTAAACCTCATAACAAAAAATCAATTCAACGTGAAGGATAGTTAGGGGAACAGATAGTTCACAACATACCTTAAAAAATGGTTACACCACACCATAACAAACACAAGGGTTAGCCTCCAACACAAGGTCACACAATATATATACAAATAATCTATAATATTATCATCACATATCAATAGATCAATAATCATAGAATTTTTTTTTACCATGATTAGAGGAAATGAATATTCATAAGGATATATTAACAAGAGAGACACACTAGAACAAAAATGAAGATCAATTGGTGAAATAAACTATTTGGAAGGAGTGCAGATCCCCAAAATCACTAAGAATAGCTCCATGGTCATGAGATATAATATTAACACAAAATTGGAAATTAATCACATATATAACTATATAAAAATATTTATTCCTCAAACAATCATGATGTGAAATTGTTTCATGATGTGAATTTCCAAGATAAAAAATAAGAATAAAAACTTCTTTCTTCTAATAAAATAAAAATAAATAATCTGTTTCACTACACTAACCACGAAATACACTAACATTGTATAGAATTTTCTTGATCAAAAAATCCACCGATGGTAGTAATAGTCAAGACTCTAAATAAATAACATAAACTATCAATGATGATCTCAAAACATGGGGAGAACCCCCCAATTAAGTTTTATTTTTTTACCTAGACATTAATAATTCCATCAAACATGAAACCTGAAAAATTAGTTCATTTCCCCCCAAAAAAATTATCTATCATAAGGAGATAAAAAACACCCAAATAAAGTCGAATTTGAGAAGTGTGGTTGGAAATTATTGAAATAAGGTAACACGATGTTACACAATAATAATATAAGAAAATGTTATTTATTTCAATTTTCATGAATTCATTGAATAATAATGTTAATGAAATCATTATATTTTCTATTAGAGTCATTTATTTTATTTATATCATAATAATAGTTTCATCAATTCATATATAATGTAATATACATAATAAAAATGAAACATGAAAAATAAAATAAATTTCATATTAGAATGAAAATTTCAAATTTTATACACATTGTATATATATATAAATTCTATTATTACACAAGTGATTTATCTATGTGTAAGTAGTGTGATTGTTAGATTTTTAGGGGTTAGTTTAGTGAACATTGTTGGTGTCATGTATTGTATGAACTTGAAATTATACAATTAATTATTTTACTATTTAATTTGACATTGAATCTAATTTTCAGATTGGTAAAGAAAAAATTGCAATCAATTTATCAAACTCTAAAATTTTATAAGTGGTATATATAGTATATGATTTTATTGGTTAGAGATAAAAATTATGTTTTCTATTTTATATAAAAATTTACATAACTCGTAATATTATAACCTTAATATTCAATAAAAACAATCATAATATCAATGAAAATGAATAGTAATTGACATTAAAATGTTATTTAAAATATAACAGTATAAAATAAATATACTAGATGAACTATTTTTTTAATTACATTTCATGATAAGGAATTTAATTATTAAAAATTAAAAATTCATTTAAAAATTTATTGGATGCTTGGTTTTCCCCAATATGTAATTGTATAAAATATTAATTATTCATGGGGGAAGAACATATGGTTGTTCAACACTCTACTGAAGATATGGAAAAAATTTCAACCATAGAAGTGAAAATTCATTTTGATGAAAATTTTTTTACGAGAAATTATTGTTAATAATTTCCCAAAGAAGTCTAAATCCTTATTTATTGTCATAAAAAATAAATATATATATAATATAAATCTATTACTATTCAAAAACCCAATATACCAAATTTTCTGAATTCAGTATTCATTTATGATTGTGGTATATTTGAAATTATAAATGGAAATATATTTGACATGGAAAATAAATCAAATAACATGGAACATTACATTAAAGACAGAGTTCTAAACTATGCAAATCACTCAAAGATACAATTTCCAAAAATGAAATGAATATTAAACAATAAGAAATGTTCCATGGAATTATGAATAATATTCCAAAAGAAAACCTTTAAATAAAAATTAAACAGAATATTTTTATAAAATTGTCATCAATTAGAATAGAACATAAAATAGTAAAAAATCAAAAAAATAGAAAAATTTATTTTAATAATAAAAATTATGAAACATGGTTTAATAATGAATTAAATAAATTAAATGGAAAATGAATATTTCAAACTAATAAGTAATTCATGTCAATAAAATTCTGTGGAATGGGTTATGAGAAAAACATTTATAATATTTTTTGTATCAAACATTATTTCAAAATAATTAATCAAAATTCAATTCATGACATGTCTTTACAATAAGATTAAAGGAAATCTACAACCACACATAAATCCAATAGGGATTATTGCGTAAAAAAATATAACATATGCTGAAAAAATCAAATTAATATCTAAAGATTAATCGTACTAAATTATTAATGTAAATTTTCATTCCACCTAGGAAATAAATTAATGTGCTAATAATGTTTTTTATTTTGTGGTCTTTTCAATTCTGTAGGTTTAAATTTTTTTATATTGATAAATAGTTGTTATCCCGCCACTATAATTGTGGTTATTGGAATAATGATTATTTGTTCTTGATCCAAATAATAATCTGATTCATTGAAAACTTATAAAATTAATATTAAAATAGTTTTATGTAATATATCTATAAAATAGATTATTTCATGATATGGTAGTTGTTTTTATTGTTGGAAAAATTTTGAACATATTTTTCCTAATTGTTTGTCCAATTTTTCAAAAAATGAAGGAAAATAAGTGAAAACATTTCTGGGTATAAAATATTGAATTTGAAAGTTGTGGAGAATTTAATAATTTATTACAAATAGTATTTATGAATAATATATTGTTTGTGGAAGAATATACAAATTTTTCAATAGGGAAGGGACTGATATATATATATATATATATATTAATCTAGTTAATAGAACATATAATGAAATAATATTATAAGAAAAGGAATGTAGAATATCTTTAAAAAAATATTAATGAAAGGCTAAATGAAATATTCATATAAAGTCAATTAGTGAGAAAAGTGGGTCATCTTTGAGATATTTTGAAATGAATAAGTATCCTACAATCAACATCAATAAGTAAAATATGGGTGACACATTAATTTTAATGGACTTATTCTATTGTGGAAAGAGTGTCCCCACAAATAATTAATATAATCATAAAATAGAAATTAATATTTATAAGATAAATATTTAATATAATTGGATATTTATGTAACATCCCAAGTAAGTAATGAATAATAGATATTTTTATTTATGTCTATTAGTGAATTAGATAGTGTTTTAGAGGCAGAAAATGAGAATAAATCCAATCTTAAGCATGGAATACACTAATATTTTTTAAAAGATTGTTTTACTGCATTTTGATGGAAAACCATTTTTAAATCTATATTTTGACAATTTTATAAGCTATGTTTGTCAAAACAAACTTATTCTTTATGATTGGGACATCAAAATTTACTTTGTGATAAGTTTTGGTATTTTTCCGATAAAGTTCATTTTTAATGAATAATGAAAAATGTTGTATTTTAATTCAAAACCACTTTTTAATCTAATTTATTTATATGATTAGATATTATTTTGAATTAGGTTTTTAGTAGAATTAGAATATATTTTTACCATTTAATACAATGGTGGTCATTGGAATTAATTTCACTTTGAAATTGGACTTAAACTGGTGTCAATCTTTTGATACTTATTGTTTCATAAAAACACACTATTTGTCATGAAAGCGGGAATTGATTATTAAATTAATTAGTGTAACTTATATGATTTGAATTTTGTAAAATAGTCATCATTTTTGAATTCAGAATATAAAATATAGCTTAGGGTGAAGTTTTGGTATATTTCTGAAAAACATCAATTTTTGATGAATAGTGAAACCACTAAGTGGTTGTTAAATAAACTGATTTTTCATTTAAATGAAACTTTTCCACTTTTGTGATTTGATTTTCAAAAATCCGACATACATTGTTGTCATTAAGAAGTAAAATGTGGTTCAATGGGATTAAAATAATTTTTTGGTGAATAGTAACTTTTATGTTTTTAATCGCGATTAGAGGTAATTAGTGTAATTTATGGTAAAAATAATGTTTTAATAAAATTAAAACACCTAGAAACATGTCCTACCCTTATTGGATGTGTCATGTCTGACAAAGACAAGCCATGGGCCAACTTGGGGACCCCATGGAGCCACTTTGGATGGGAAATGACATAAATAACTTTTTATTTAATGTAAAAGTAAAAATGACACGAAAATGAGTTGTTTTATTAATAAAATTAAATGGGGTTATACAAGTCAGATTTTTTAATATAAATATTCATTAGAAAGATAAAGATATTTACTAAATCATGATATTTGTTTTATAATTTTTAGACATTATATAAATTAAATTATTTATGACATCATGATGATGCAGTGATTAGCTCAATTAATAAAGGATTTAAAAAAATGGAAAGATAATGTAAAATCTATGACCTACACATGTCCAAAACCTATTGTATGGATGGATTTAGAACCCGTATCACCTTACCCTCAAACTATATCAATGTGGGGCCTTTTGAATCCGAAACTCATTTTAAAATAAAGTAACATTTCTTTACATTCCAAGAGTTACCCTCCTCTCCTCTTATAAAATGCCCCCACCTCTACCTCATCACCCACACTTCCAAAGCCTTTGGATAGGCCAACCCCTGCCCATTGTGTCTCTCAACATCTCTATATTACTCCTTGGAGTCTCACATTGGGAAGAAGTCTTCCCATGGAAGCCTTTGAGCTCAAATCAAAGGGAGTCACCCGATTTTAACGTAATGTCTTCATTTGTGTTCTTTTGTTTTATTTTGTTTCTCCAAACCCCCTAAACTCTTTTTATTCGTTTCTTTTGTAACAACACTTGTATATTCCATATACTAGGATGTTGTTATAAGAAGTATTTGAGATACACTTACACAAACCTACATCTAATGGTTAAAGAACATACTATTTCCGTAGATGGCGAATTTCTGCCTCCCGAAACGATGAATGTTCAACATTCTTTTAACATCTTAAATGGTGGCCATTAAGATGAAACTATATTTATATATGATATATAATATGTTTATGTTTTCTTTAAGCTTCTGTATTTTACATTTTGGGCAAACCTTTATGGTTTCCATTATGTGTAAACGTGATATCTTCATTTAAGGAAGTGCGGACTACTGCCCCCTCAAAGTGATTTGGTTCGTTAATACCATATGTGGGATGTATAAAGGATGGAGTTATGATATTATATATGATATTACACTGTAATTATAATATACCTTTATATCATTAGGATTCCATTTCATAAAATACGAAATAGAAATGGAAGCAGCGTTCATGCGTACGTACAGCTTACCGTCTCCATGAATGGTGCATTTCATTTCTTACCTCTAAATATTTTGTAATATTATAAATGCATGCATGTACTAGATATATATGATATCTACATGATGAATACCATTCGGGATATAATGGATACATGAACAACTTGTAATTATAAAGGGTTTATTTTTGACTCAAGTACTAATGATCGTTAAAACGACCGTTATGAAGATAAATAATTACATAGTGTTCATGACATGGCAATAAGTGATATAAAAGGAATAATGAACATGAATAAGGTTCTTAAACAAGTAGAAATTAAATCAAGTTTATTATTCAGGAGATTAAAGAACGACTGAGTCAAGTCGGACCCGAGGTATGGGACTTCATCTCAATCTCCTTTCATTGAGGCATATTTTGTTTTATACACAACCTTCATTTATACAGTGTATAAAACCCATTGACTTTTATGTTTATTAAAAATGAATATTTTTTATATGAAGCGTTTACTAAACGAAAAAAGGTAATTTTTTTCGTATGTATGCGGCGGCAATGACTTCTCCGCCGTTGTGACCATTATTTGAGTTTCGGCTTCCTCTACAAGCCATGCCATTTTTTTAAAAGAAAAATAAACACCCTGTTTTACTTTTCTTTTATTTTGGTATTGAAAATGGTTTTCATAATGTTTTTATTATATCAATGTGTTTTATTTATATCTCGTGATTGAAATGTGGAAATGTTATGTTTCCTTTATGTATGTTTTATGTGATACGATTATGTTATGGTTCTTGGGCATTATTATGATGACGGGTGGTTCTGTGATAAACTAAGGGTGGGCGATCCCGATATAGCTCTCCAATGCATTGGGTAACGCGAAGGATTGAAATGTTAAGGTTTCTCCGAAGAGATTAAGGTAATATACTATGATGGGTATTCCAAACGTAACCAATAGGGTTACTCCCTACGTAAGAATGTTAGGAATGCCTCAAGTTACCTTTATGTCCTATGATTTCTATGATTTATTCATGATTTTATGAGGTATGTTAAAGTTTCTATGTTTTATGGGAAATGTATGATTTCATTCTTATGTATATATGAACTCATGTTTCCTTTCCATATTTTTATAACACATACTGAGATTTTTTTGCCTATCCCATGTTTTTGAAATGTTTTTCACAGGTCAAGGGAAGGGTACATGATATTATGATAGTGTCAAGGAAATTACAAGAAAGAATCCATGTTTTATTTTAAATATGTTTCCGTTGATGGGAAAAATGAATACTATCTTTTATGTAACCACTTTGTTTAAATGTGGAATGTAATTCAAGTTTTATGATCTAATTCTCTAAAACTCTAAACCTGAAAAGATCCTTAATGGGAATTATTCATTGAAGTCAATATTAAGTAAAGTTTAAGGCTGGGGCCTTATAGTTGGTATCAGAGGTCGGTTTAGATAACTTTAGGAGTTAGAATTCTATTAAATGATTGTCCAAAAATATATATTTTTGAAATGATATAGCATTTTAAGATTACCATGTTGCTTCATCTAAGACATGTTTGTTCAGAATGGTTTTTCGCAGAGGAAATCAGGATGCAGTGCTAGGAAGGCATACAGAAGGAAATAACCTTCCGAATCAGCAACCTGAGATGGTCAGAATTGGAACTGAACAGTTTTTTGCAGTAATGGCGCAGTTGACTCAAGCGATAAATGGTGGTGGTATCCATGCACGAGATCAGCCAGATCAACCGCTGAGGAACATGTCAGTGGTGGAACATTTCATGAGGAAACATCCCCCATCATTCAGAGGATCATCTGAACATGTGTTAGCTGAAAGGTGGATAAAATCACTGGAGAAGATTTTCGATGTCATGGGGTGTTCAAACAAAAAAAAGGTTAGTCTTGCTATTTACTGTTTGGAGGGTGAGGCAGATCAGTGGTGGTCGTTGGTTAAAAATATCAGGGACGCTGATGAGATTGATGCTCTTGACTGAGATGAATTCAAAGGTATGTTTCTTGAGAAGTATTTTCCTAAGCCTGTTCGACTTAGGATGGAAAAACAATTCATGGAATTGTGGCAAGAGGAAGACTCAGTGGCTGCCTATGAAGAGAGGTTCACTCGATTGGAAAGGTATGCTCCAAATATTAATCAAGACCTTGAAAGTAAAATCAATCATTTTTACTCAGGATTAAATCCAAAATATCGAAGGGAATTAGCTTCTCATGAGTTTAAAATTTATGAAAAGCTTATTCGATGTGCTTAGAAGGTGGAAATGGAGTTTTCCAATGATCAAGTGTCCAATAACAACCAACAGAAGAAGAGACCGAGGTGGCAGGAGAAAGGAAAGAATTCTTAAAAAAATTCTGATGGTAAGAAAACTATGTTTCCAGTTTGTGATAAATGTGGTAAAAGGCATGCTGGGAAATGTATTCTGAATTCTGGAAAGTGCTACCGATGTGGTAAGATGGGACATAAGGCTCGTGATTGCACTGGAAATGATCAAGGGGATGGTAAGACCAAATTTGATTTACAGTTAGTGATATTTTTTAAGTGTAATGAGATGGGTCACTATGAAAATGTGTGTCCGAAAAAGAGCTTGAGTGATGGGAAGCAGTTAGACTACAAGCAGAAAGGGGTGGTGAAATCCTTTGCAACTACTTCAGCTGATGTCGGGCAATCAAATGAAGTTGTATAAGGTAATTTGTTTGTTTTTTCAGATTATTCCAGTGTGTTGTTTGATTTGGGGTCCACACATTCTTTCATATCTGAAACCTTTTCTAGTAAAATGGGAATACTATCTCAAAAATGACTCCTGAAATTGTGGTAAAAACACCCGAGATAAATTTTGAGGCAAAAAGAATTTATAAGAATCTTCCTATCCTTATCTGTGGAAAGAACCTACTTTCAAACTTTATTGTTCTACCTCTAGTAGAGTTTGATGTTATCCTGGGTATGGATTGGCTCTCTATTTACCATGCTAAGATTGAATGTAGAGCTAAAGAAGTTTCTTTTCAGAAAGACTTTCAGTTTGTGTACAAGAATGAACCCTTACTGTTGAAAAATTTTCAAGAGGCCGAGAAACATGTAAAAGATGGAAATGATTGTTACCTTGCACATATTGTTGATAACAAGGGAACTGTTCAGATTAATGACGTGCCAGTGGTAAATGAGTATCCTGATGTTTTTTCTGATGAGTTGCCTGGAATAATACCAGATCGGGAAGTTGAATTTACTGTTGACTTAGTTCCTGATTCTAAGCCAACTTCAAATCCCCCTAATCAAATGGCTCAAATTAAACTTTTAGAGTTTAAGGAGCAATTGCAAGATTTATTGGAGAATGGTTTCATTCGACCTAGAACATCAACATGGGGTGATTCTGTTTTATTTGTTAAAAAGAAAGATGGTTCTATGAGACTTTGCATTGATTATAGAGCCTTCAATAACAACACTATTAAGAACAAATATCATTTTCCTCATATCGATGATTTTTTTTGATCAGCTCCAGGGAGCTCAGTTTTTTTTCAAAGATTGACCTGAGATCGGGGTACCATCAGCTGAAGGTAAAGGAAGCAGATGTTCCGAAGACTGTGTTTTGTACAAGATATGGCCATTATGAATTTGTAGTAATGCCTTTCTGGCTAACCAATGCACCTGTTGTATTCATGGACATAATGAATAGAATTTTCCATGAGTTCTTGGATAAGTTTGTGGTGGTTTTCATTGATGATATTTTGGTGTTTTCTAAAAGTAAAGAGGATCATGATAGAAATTTAAGGGTTATTTTTCAAACCTTAAAAGAAAAGAAATTTTATGGGAAATTCAGAAACTTTGAGTTTTGGTTGCAAAAAAATTCTTTCCTTGGTCACATTGTTTCTAAAGATGGGATAACCGTTGATCCTGCAAAAACAAAGGATGTTGAAGAATGGCCAAGACTCACAAATGTAACCGAGATTCGTAGCTTCCTTGGTTTGGCAGGCTATTACCGAAGGTTTGTTAGAAATTTTTTACGACTATCTAGTCCAATGACTAAGCTAACTCGGAAGGGTGTTAAGATTATCTGGACAAAAGAATGTGATGATTGTTTTCAGAAATTGAAAAAAAGATTGGTTATTGCCCCAGTTTTGGCACTACCTTCAAGGAATGGGGATTTTGTTGTCTACAATGATGCTTCATTGAAAGGACTTGGTTGTGTCCTAATGCAGAATGATTAGGTAATTGCTTATGCTTTGTGATAGTTGAAACCACATGTGGTAAATTAACCTACACATGATTTGGAATTAGCTGTTGTTGTTTTCACTTTAAAAATTTGGAGGCATCATTTGTATGGAGTAATGTGTGAAATATATACCGATCACAAAAGTTTAAAGTATATATTCACTCCGAAAGAATTGAACATGAGATAGAGGAGATGGATAGAATTAATCAAGGATTATGATTGTGCAATTCATTACCATCCGGAAAAGCAAATAAAGTGGCTGATTCTTTGAGTCGAAAAGTTATGCTTCATTAGAAAAGTTGTGTTTGGAACGTGATCCTTTGGATAAGGATTTGATGAACATTGGCATAGAAGTTGTTGGTGCAGGATGTTCTTCTGTTTTTTTCAGGTATCAGTTAAATCTTCTCTATCAGACAGAATCAAGCAAGCACAGAAGCAAGACAGTGTGTTGTAGAAAAAGGTAGAGCTTGTTCAGAAAGGTAAGTTTCCTCAATTCAACATTGATAATGATTGAATTTTGAAATTTGGGAAGAGATTGTGTGTGCCTTGTGATTCACAGTTGAAGGAAGAGTTGTTATGTGAAGCTCATAGTTGTCAATTTTCAGTTCATCCTGGCAGTACTAAGATGTACAGAGATATGCGGGAGTATTACCGGTGGGATGGAATGAAATGAGATATTGCTGATTTTACTGTGAAGTGTTTGACATGTCAACAGGTTAAAGCATAGCGGGAGTTACCAAAAGGGATGCTTCAACCTTTACCAGTGCCAGAGTTGAAATGGGAGATATATCCATGGACTTCGTTGTGGGATTGCCGAAGACCCCTCGAGGTAATAATGCAATCTGGGTTATTGTTGATCGCTTAACTAAATCTGCTCATTTCCTTGCTATTCGAGATACTTTTTCCCTAGATCAAATTTCCCATTTGTATCATAAAGATATAGTCAGGTTACATGGAGTTCCCCTCTCCATTGTATCTGACCGTGATCCCAGGTTCACTTCTAACTTTTGGAAAGGCCTTCAGAAGTTGTTGGGTACTCAATTACATTTTAGTACAGCTTTTCATCCTCAATCAGATGGGCAGTCAGAACAAACAATTCAGACATTGGAGGATATGCTACGTTCTTGCTCTATGGATTATCAGGGAAGTTGGGACCAACATCTTTCTTTGGTTGAATTTTCATATAATAACAGTTTCCATTCCAATATACAGATGGCACCATTTGAGGTGTTATGTGGGAAGTGGTGTTGAACTCCGGCATTTTGGGATGAAGTGGTTGAAAGAAAGCTTATGGGACCAGAATTGGTAGAAAAAGTTCAGATGATACAAAAAACACATGAGAACAGCTCAGAGCAGGCATAATAGTTATGCGGACAACAGGAGGAAGGATCTATCTTTTGAGGTAGGTGATCATGTTTTTCTCAAAGTCTCACCATGGAAAAGTGTGATGCGATTTGGTAAGAAAGGAAAGCTGAGTCCAAGGTTCATTGTAACATACGAAATTCTGGAGAGGGTGGGATCAGTTGCATACCAGGTGGCTTTACCTCCGAGTTTATCTCAGGTACACAATGTTTTTCATGTTTTGATGCTGAGAAAGTACATGCCAGATCCATCTCATTTTTTGAGTCCAGAGGTAGTTCAGCTGGAAGAGAACCTATCTTAGGAGGAACAACCGGTCCAGATTCTTGACCATAGGGAGCAAGTGTTTTGGAATAAGGTGATTAATCAGGTAAAGGTTTTTTGGAAAAACCACATGATGGAAGAGGCAACATGGGAATCTGAAAATACAATGAGGGATGAGTACGCCCATTTAGTCGATAAGTAAATAAATTGCGGGGAAACAATTTTATAAAGGGGGGAAGGATGTAACATCCCAAGTAAGTAATGAATAATAGATATTTTTATCTATGTCTATTAGTGAATTAGATAGTGTTTTAGAGGCTTAAAATGAGAATAAATCCAATCTTAAGCATGTAATACACTAATATTTTTAAAAGATTGTTTTACTGCCTTTTGATGGCAAACCATTTTTAAATCTTGCTTTTGACAATTTTATAATCTATGTTTGTCAAAATATACTTATTCTATATGACTCGGACATCAAAATTTACTTTGTGTGAATTTTTGGTGTTTTTCTGATAAAGTTCATTTTTTAATGAATAGTGAACAATGTTGTATTTTAATTCAAAACCTCTTTTTAATCTATTTTATTTATATCATTAGATTATCATTTGAATTTGTTTTGAAGTGGAATTAGAATATTTTTTTACCATTTAATCCAATGGTGGGTATTGTAATCAATTTCACTTTGAAATTGGACTTAAACTGGTGTCAATCTTTTGATACTTATTGTTTCATAAAAACACGCTATTTGTCATGGCCGCGGGAATTGATTATTAAATTAAATAATGTAACTTATATGATTTGAATTTTTTAAAGTATACATCATTTTTGAATTCAGAATATCAAATATAGCTTAGGGTGATGTTTTTGTATTTTTCTGAAAAACATCAATTTTTGATGAATAGTGAAAACACTAAGTGGTAGTTAAAGAAGCTGATTTTTCGTTTAAATGAAACTTTGCGACTTCTGTGATTTGATTTTCAAAAATCCATCATACATGGTTATCATTAAGTAGTAAAATGTGGTTCAATGAGATTAAAATAATTTTTTTGGCGAATAGTAACTTTTAAGTTTTTAATCGCGATTAGAGGTAATTATTGTAATTTAAAGTAAAAATAATGTTATAATAAAATGAAAATACCTAGAAACATATCCTAACCTTATTGGATGTTTCATGGCCGACCAAGACAAGCCATGGGTCAATGAGGGGACCCCATAGAGCCACTTTGGTTGGGAAATGACATAAATAACTTTTTATTTAATGTATATGTAAAAATGACACAAGCATGAGTTGTTTTATTAATGAAAATTTTAAATGGGGTTATTGAATCCAGATTTTTTACTATAAATATTAATTATAAAGATAAAACTATATCCTACATCATGATATTTTTTTTATAATTTTTAGAAATTAAATAAATAAAATTATTTATGACATCATGATGATGCAGCGATTACCTCATTAATAAAGGATTTAAATAAAATGAAAACATAATGTAATATCTATGACCTACACATGTGAAAAACCTAATGTATGGGTGGATTTAGAACCCTTATCACCTTACCCTAGAATTATATCAATGTGGGACCTTTTGAATCCGAAACTCATTTTAAAATAAAGTAACATTTCTTTACTTTCCAAGAGTGCCCCTCCTCTCCTCTTATAAAAGGCCCTCACCTCTACCTCCATACCCACACATAGAAATCCTTTAGCTCGACCAAACCCTGCCCATTTTGTCTCTCCACTTCCCTCTCTTACTCCTTGAAGCCTCACTTTGGGAAGAAGTCTTCCCAAGGAAGCCTTTGAGCTCAAACCAAAGGGAGTTAGCCAATTTTAAGGTAATGTCTTCACTTGTGTTCTTTTATTTTATTTTGTTTCTCCAACCCCTTAACTCTTTTTATTAATTTATTTTGTAAAAACACCAGTATATTCCATATACTAGGAATTTTTTATAAGATGGATTCGAGCTAAACATACACACACCTACATCTAATGGTTAAAGAACATACTGTTTCTGGGGATGGTGAATTTCTGCCTCCCGAAATGATGATAGTTCAACATTATTTTAACACCTTCAAAAGTGGCCATTAAGATGACACTATATTTGCATATGATATATAATTTGTTTATGTTTTCCTTATGCTTCTGTATTTTTCATTTTGGGAATACCTTTATGGTTTCCATTATGGGTAAACGTGATATCTTTATTTAAGGAAATGCAGACTACCGCCCCCTCAATGTGATTTGATTCGTTAATACCATATGTGGGATGTATAAAGGATGGAGTTATGATATTATATATGATATTAAACTAGTATTATAATACACCTTTATATCATTATGATTCCATTTCATAAAATACGAAATAGAAATGGAAGCAGCATTCATGCGTACATACGGCTTACCGTCTCCATGAACGGTGCATTTCATTTCTTACCTCAAAATGTTATGTAATATTATAAATGCATGCACGTACTAGATATATATATGATATATATGATATCCACATATTGAATACCATTATTGATATAATGGATACATGAGCAACTTGTAATTATAAAGGGTTTATTTTTGACTCATGTACCAATGATCGTTAAAACGACCGTTATTAACTTAAATAATTTCATAGTGTCCATGACATGGCAATAAGTGATATAAAAGGAATAATGAACATGAAAAATATTCTTAAACAACTAGAAATTAACTCATGTTTTTTATTCAGGAAATTAAAGAACGACTGAGTCAAGTCGGACCCGAGGTATGGGACTTCGTCTTAATCTCCTTTCATTGAGGCATATTTTGTTTTATACACAACCTTCTTTTATACGGTGTATAAACCCCTTTTACTATTAAGTTTATTCAAAAGGAATATTTTTTATACGAAGCGTTTACTAAATGACAGAAGGGAATGTTTTTTTGTCGTATGTATGTTGCGACAACGACTTCTCCGCCACCGTGACCATTATTTGAGTTTCGTCTTCCTCTACAAGCCATACCGTTTTTTTAAAAGAAAAATAAATACCATGTTTTACTTTTAATTTATTTTGGTATTGAAAATGGTTTTCATAATGTTTTTATTATATCAATGTGTCTTATTGATATCTTGTTATTGAAATGTGGAAATGTTATGTTTCCTTTATGTATGTTTTATGTGATAAGATTATGTTATGGTTCTTGGGAATTATTATGAAGATGGGTGGTTCCGTGATAATCTAAGGGCGGGTGAGCTCGATATAGCTCTACAATGCATTGGGTAACATGAAGGAGTGAAACGTTAAGGTTTCTCTGAAGAGATTTAGGGAATATACTGTGATGGGTATTCCAAACGTAACCAAGAGGATTACTCCCTACGTAAGAATGTTATGAATACCTCAAGTTACCTTTATGTCTTATGATTTCTGTGATTTATTCATGATTTGATGAGTTATGTTAAAGTGCCTATGTTTTATGGGTAAAGTACGATTTCTTTCTTATGTATATATAAACTCATGTTTCCTTTCCATATTTTTATAACCCTTACTGATCTCTTTATGCTCATCCCATGTTTTTGAAATGTTTTTCACAGGTCAAGGGAAGGGTACATGATATGATGATAGTGTTAAGGAAATGTTAAGAAAGAATCTATTTTTTATTTTAAATATGTTTCCATTGATGGGAAAAATGAATACTATCTTTTATGTAACCACTTTGTTTAAATGTGGAATGTAATGCAAGTTTTATGATCTAATTCTCTAAAACTCTAAACCTGAAAAGATCCTCAATAGGAATTATTCATTTAAGTCAATATTATGTAAGGATTAAGGCTGGGGCCTTATAATTTATCCCAATGTAATAACTAATTTTTCCATTTTTATTATATGAGAATCCAAGCAGTGAAGCCATTAAAGCAAAATCAATTTCTAATTGATGTATGATAACATGTACAACATAGTTTTAAAATGAAATAATTTCGGATAAAGTACATTAAAATAGGAGTGGTACTGGAAAAAAATGATTCTACATGACAATGAATACAATACTTTTTGGAGAGGTTTCCAAGTGATGATTTACATATATCGCATGACATGCTATATGCGAGTTACAAGAATGTTAAAGAATATTAAAATTTCTTTCATTAAATAATAAAAATATAATATTAATTAACAATGGAAATTAAAACTCCAACTATATAATAAGATTCCTTGTTCTAATATGAAGAGAATAATATTATATATATTAAAAATTTGAAAAGATGAAATTTTTATATTATTACAAAGTATATAGGGATGAAAAATATTACCCCTTTCATGAAGAGTATATCATAACATTGATATCAATTTTGATTGGAAATTTTATTGAGATAATATTCTCAATTTGGCTACTAAAATTGATTTTTGAGGATATACACCATTTTTTCAAACCATTAATTTTTTCCATTAAATGCCGAAAATGAATTTAATTTATGTCGAAGACTATTATTATAATGATAACATAGATATGAAATGGTATCATATGTCAAGAAGAAAAAAAATTATGCTAGAATAACTATTCCTCATCTAAAATTTCTATTATTTGGTATGATTTTTCAACAAGAATTCTAAAGAGAGTCTAATCACATGAATAAATTTAATTAAGAGACTAATGGAATGTCTCTGTTGAGGGGGATTAAAATAGAGGTAAGATTTTTGATTCTTATAGTAACTTATATAAATTTTATGTATAATTTATGGATAGTTCTAGTGATAATTTCATTATAATGATATAAATTCATATAATCCCATATTTTCTATCAACAATAAAAAATTATAATTCTATGTGGGGGATTCTCTAAATAAATGGAATGACCTAATGATATTTTTAGGAGTTACCATGAAATACATCTGAGTTATTTTACATGTGTTTTTAATGTTTTGGACAGCTGTACTAGTATGATAAAATGATCTCAGGGTTGATTTCCAAAATTAATTAATTTATGAATTTCAACCATGTACAATAATATTTATGAAATATGAAAACCCCTAAATAAGTTATTGTATGTTCTATTATTTGGATTTATTTTATATTAATCTGGGGATGAAATTTGTGGCTATATTAAACTCATTTATTTTACAAATATATCATGATTCATATATACATTCAGTGTAATGATTGAATGAAATATTTATAAGTTTGTAATGATACCATCCAACCACATATATTTTGTATTTATTTTTAGTAATGACGTTAAAATAAAATGATAGATTTTTTTTTGGAAAAATTAGATTGATATAATATATAGAAAATATTGACATTTATATTTTCTAGAATTATAATTTAGAGATATTATAACATGGTATGTGAGGAACTAATACAAGGGCTATGTTATATTTTTATTCATTTATGATGACACATTCTCTCAATAAAAAATTATGATGATAGTAAGGATGTCGAAGAACTTGTTACTTATAAGAAGACTTATGAATTTTCAAATAAAATCCACTGTATCTTTTAAGATTACCATATTATATAGTTGTGCTATTTGATTATTTTAATGTTTTATAAAAATTATGTTTTTCTAAGGTAATTTCATAAAAATAATTTCACACACACATATATATGTATAAATTGAACATTGTGATATGAAATGACCATATAATAAAAATATTAGTGTAATATATTATATGTATTAAAAATTGGAAGGATGGATATAATTTCTTGTGTGTTTGAGCTAATACTTGTTTTTTATAGAGTTCTCATTTAATTTCGCAATACATGATATTTTGAAAATGTATGAAATTTGAGGAGTTAAACCAAGCAATTTAATAACTCGAATGATTCCCTCGAATATCATAATCATGAAAACATTGAAGACACAAGTCCACAAACAATGATATGTTATAATCATGATAATCCTTATTAATGTATAAGAATCCACCATTGGGCTTAAATGATTATGGGAGAGTAAACACATTGATTGGATACATATTGATCTTATAATTTTTACATATTAATCAATTTAACATGATTTTAATGTTGTATGAAGAATAAAATATAACCTATATCTGAATTTTTATTGAGGTTTCAATATACATGATGACTATTCATGTTTTAATTTAATGGGAAATAATGCATTAATAACACTATAGTTTTTTTCTACTATTTTCCATCATTTTTTAGTCAAATATACTAAATCTCACATTCTATATATTGGTATATTAAATGTATTCTAGTAAGGTTGGACCATTCATGAATTATTACAAGAGGAATGAAATACATTGTTTTTTGTAGAAATGATAGGATGTTGGTGGAAATTAATTTCCATAGTATATATTGGAGTTTTATTGTTATTATCAGAAAAACAGTCTAGGGAGAGTCTCAAATATGTAGATATTATATATACATGAATTTCTTGAGAATTGAATTATGTCATTCCAATGATAAGGAATAGATGTAACGCTAATAAAATGAGAATTTAATGTTATCAATTATCTTATCAAATAGTGATTTATCATTGTTCGTTGATAAATTAATACTATGATTTTGAATAGATGTGATTTTATATAAAATTAATATTAAATCATTAAATCCTATTATAGTTCATGAATACTCTTTATAATGGTGATATATTGATGATTGTAGGGTACATGGTGACTCATTTCATGTATATGAAAATCCCATGGTATATTAGATCTCATAGGAAAAAATGACATTAAATTGTACATAGAAATCATGTTAATGTTTTTCTAACAATAAGTATATGTAATGTTTCATCAGTTGAACATTTTTTTCATTAGCATGTATAAACCTTGTTATAATTTTGTGGTGGAAAAATGAAACAATGCTAACATTTATTATGAATCGTGAAATCTCATTGAAATACGAAGGATGATTTTAAATTTTATAGAAATGACTAAGGAAATATGATTGTGGTTATTATTGAATTAACTATGAAATAATTAAAAAGTAATGACCAATGATTTTGAGAATTAAATGGGAAAATCTAAAAAACATGATTACAATGATTTTTGGGAATTTATTGTTTAAATTTTATGATAATTTTCATTCACATTAAAATATATATAAATATAAATATGAGAATATATTTGGGTATACAGATGGAATGGAAGTTAGTTATTCATATTGAAAATAGTTATACTTGAGAAACCCAAAAATGTGAACTAAATATTATATTATTTTTATAGAATGTGTATCAATGATAGTGTAATAATAAATACATGGTGATGTTAATCATTTCAATAAAATAAGATGGATAATATAGGGAGGATATACATTCCTTAACTAGTAATAATCACATCACTACTATACAATAATATGTGAATAAAATTGAGGATATTTTTAAAACATTGTGTCTAATGAATAGAGATTAAATAGATATATATTACTATAATGATATAAAACATTAATTCCAAGACTGAGTCAATGAAAAATATATCTACACCCCAAATAATATAATAAATTTTTTTATGTTATCTAATTTCACGTGTTGTATTTTTTATATAATTGATATCATTCTAGAAAAATTAGGAAATTTTTAATGATATACATAATAGCTTGGTGACGAATTCCTTATAACGAATTGGTCTATATTTTTTATCAGTTTATGTTTATACAATTTAAAGAGTTCTTTTTATTGCAATATGGGATCTATGGTCATGAGGGATAATAACTACTATACCCCATGGACAAATTTCTCTTTTTTAAAGGTAAACATCATAAAAAATTAGGGTGTTGTATAGATGATTTACAATTTATTTCAACAAGTATACCAATTTATAGATAAATACAAGAAGAGTGATATCAATACCTATAACATGGTTAGAGATTATGTGTGATAAATTATTTTATTTTTAAAAACTATAATAACATTTAATAACCCTCAATTATTATTTGTTACATACCAAAAATAGATAAAAAGATATTAAATATATTTTCTTTTTTTTTAGTTTATTAGGAAAAATTTATATAGATATTATTAAATGAAATTCTACTGATGTTTTCCAGATATATTTAAAAAATTTTATAGGAAATTAATGACCCACAATATATATTGGACTACATGTTGGAGTATCAATTTTAACTCATATATTTAAATGATAATCTAGTGGGAAAAATACTTTCCAATTTTTTAATTTGGATTCCTAAAATCAATTTCCATACACATATAGATTTGGAATTTTCCATTGGTATTATGGAATTCTAGTTTTTAAACATTACAGGTTACCCTTTATCATTTCATTAGAAAATTATTTTAATATAGAATTTGATTTAATTTTTTAGTATTTAGGAAAATAGGATATGGGTTTTTTAAAACTAAAAAGGATACAAAAACCTAAAATCTATCTAATATCTAACATTATAAGTCTTTATTATCAATAGAACATTATTATTTTGTATTATTGGTTTTGGGAATTTTTTATTAATTTATTTTTATAAAATTAAATAAAAAAAATAAATTATGAGGTAATATATAATATTAATGATTATAATTACTATGTTTTAGACACTGTGTACATAATAATGTCTCCCATTTTAATGGTACATTAATCAACATATGGTTTGGTTAATTACACAGGAGTTCATGTAAACAAACCAATAATAATGTAAAATATATTTATATTAATTTATTTCCTCTATAAATGAAATTAAAAAAATAGATCATATTTTTTGAGAAAAATAATATTCATTTTTATGGTTAATATTTGATTTCAATTTTATTTAATTATTATTATTAATAAATTATAACACTTTTAAAATATAAATTAATAAAAATTATGTGAGTTTTATAGAATTCTATAAATTAAGATAAAAAATATCATTCTATTGGGAAATACCTAGATTGATCAATATTTTATTGAGTGATTTTTAAGAACTCGAGCTATCGTGGTATTTTAAATTAAAATTGCAACAACACAGTCCCTGGATAGTGAAAAAATTTACATTTATCATAATAATTTTTACATCTAATACTGTAATGATATTAAAGAATATTAGTAATTTCTATAAAATATTGAGATAATTTTTAATTACTTAATTCTATTAATTAGAATAAGTTATTAATTGAAAAATATGACATTATTAATAGCACTACCCTTAGAAATCCAATTTGAAAATTTTATATTCATAAAAATACGTTATGATAATTAAATTAGATAATTATTTAATTGTAATGATGAATATAGATGGAATACATGGAAAATTAATTTATTAATTTTATATATTGAGTTTTAATGACATCAGGTTTATTGATATAAAGAAGATGTTAGTTGATCTCTGCAGGGTTTGTGGTGGTATTATGAGTCACCCATATTATGGAACATATAAACAATAATATGTATGAAACCTCTGGTTTATATCATGTATTCAATAATTTCAATTTTTATCTTCCATTCCATATGTAATCTAATGGATTCCATTAGTGTAGAAATAGTTGTCAAAAAAATTAATTTTTGGGGTAATTCTTCAGGATAAAAATAGTATTTGATTTATAATTGTAAAGTTATTTCAAGTGATGTTTGATTAAATTCAAGAAATGTGGTTTCATTTTAGGATACTTTTTAGTGGTGGATTTTTAGAGTGGTTAAATTAATTTTAGTAGTTTACAAATGTTTTTTGGGATATCATATACTTAGTCCAAAAATATGATATTTTAAAATTTTAATCATGTTCCTATAATATTTAAATGTTGTTCTGAAAATTTTGTTTTCTATTAAAAATATTAATAGTACTAAATTTATATATATATATTTCTTAGAAATATTTATATCTATTAAAATTAATAAAAATTAAGATTGTTCGATAAAAAATTTCTAATATAATTGTTTTATTGACTACTCTTGGAATGAAGAATGAGATGGGACTCAACTATCTCACATTCATTAAATGTATATCTCAATTTTGAGTTTTTATTTGATATTATTTCAATTATTAAGATACTTATGATTTCATTATCAAAAAATATACGATAAACATGTGTAAAGACCACATATACTATTATTATCAATGTGTCATTTTTCACTTTTGGGATGAGACTTTTAAATTTTTTTCGTAGTGATTGAGAACCATGTTAAAGATGAAATGGAAATCCTCCCATATTAATTATTGTATTTTTAAATGAAATATATTTTATATTTGTTCATTTTAAAATGTGAAATGTATGTAAAAATATGCCTCCCATAATGAGAGAGTATGTATAAATATTTCAAAATGATATGTATATTTTTTAACTATAGTGATTGGTAAAAGTACATATTGATTTTATTTCATTGAAATAATTAATATCATTCCTTCAATATCAAATGATATAAACTATGATAAAGTATTCATATATCCAAATTGATTATTTGGAATGAAAATGGTTTGGTTCCAATGTATCTCTATTGGGTGATCATATTCTATACACAAATAAATTATGTGGAAAATTTTCTCTATAAATTCAATAATGGAGGTTTAATAAAGTTAGTATAATGAAAATAACATTTCAATTTTATAAGGATGAATTTTGTCATTTTATAATGGAACATTATTTTCTAATATTAGCATCATATAATTATATCCCTTAATATATGTTAATGTAGTCTAATAAAACTATAGTCAATATAAATTTTAGATATATTAATTTCAGGTGACAGACATTTCTAATTTTGATTAAAAAAAATTAGGATAGTATTTATGGACAATATAAACTATGTTTTACATATTCAAATCAATTTATTTAATGTGTTTATTTTGGTGTTAGATCAGTATTTATTTATTATCTAAATAAGAGAATTATCAATACCTGTTAAATTTTTATGGAATAATTTGTGTCCCTTTTATATTATTTAAATTATACTATAGTGAGTTATATATCTAAATTATTAATATTTATGTATTGCGGTGTCTAGGAGAGTAAATTTATATTATCTTAAAAAGGTGATTATTTTTATTTCATCATAGTTCCCAAAATATATCTTTATGATATGATGTTTTTTATGTCTATTATTATACTATTTGTGTCTTGTAAATGAGATTTATAATATGGTAACATTATTGATCATTCATACACATGATGTAAAAATAATTGATGGATTCATTGGAATAACGTGTCTACTGATGATCAAAAATACACTATGATAATATATTCTATTTAATTTATTATTATTCTAAGAGAATAATATGTTATTTCATGTCATGAGGTTATATTGAGACCAAGTTGTGTGTTCATTTTAAATAAACATATTAATATTTTCAATTATTGATCGATTCACCCACATGAAATAATACCAAACCAAGTATAGTAAATTAGAATCGGTTATACATGATCAAAAATTTTAAATTTTTACAACATTCATGTAAATATTTTCTTTTACGTGACCCAAATGTTTGGAAATTTTATATTCTCAATATAAAATTGTGAGATTTTGTAAATTTTTTAACAAATGAATTTATTATTTTCAATATTGTACATTACATAAAATTCAATTTTTATTCAGAACTAAAAAAACCATTGAGTTATTATTATGATATAAGAAAAACTAAGTTGGTCTTCTGTTACATGTATCATAGAGTTTAGCTTGCATTAAACAAAACATCCAGTTTATACAAAATGTTTCCTATTATGAAAATATTATAATATTATAGTTATCACCTAATTTTGGGAATGGTGGTATGAAATGACTAATAAAATTATTATTTTATTTTGTGTACACATTTAGATAATATTAATTTTTTATGGAATAATAATTTAATAAATATTAAAATCTATAAAAAAATAAACTAAAATATTTTTTCTAAGAATGTATTTTTTTGAAAAAAGTGTCATTGTAACTAAATTTTAAAAATAACATATATCAATTAATGTAAGAGAAATTTGTATATTATATATTCATTTAATGTTAAAAATTCACCTGTTATGTTTTCTGGACAATTGATAAAAATGAATATAATTTTTTTGTAAGAAAACTTATATTTCTAAACAAATAGTTTTGAAACCTTTTGAGAACATACATTAAATATAATTTTTTAAATATTTAATATATATATATATATATTCTAAAACTAGTGTTTCAAAAATAACTTAGTGTTTATATATTTTTAATTTTATGAAATGATTAATTCATTTATAAATAGTGCACAATACTGAATTTAAATTCAAAACTGTATTTTTATTTAAAATTTTATAAAGTATAACTATATTTTAAATTATTTATGAATTAAAAATAATATAATTAGAAAAATATTTATCCTAATTATATCAACAGAATAAATTTCCTAGGGTACTTTTATATGAAAATTTTGTAATGATTAAGACATTTTCTCTTTGACAATCCTTTTTATCATAGCATATAGAGGAATAATTTTTTGTCCAAAATATTGAAATCATTTGAATTTAATGAAGAGAAAATAATTTTATATTTTATATTTGATAAAAATATATTATATAATAATTCTAAATTAATTTTTTCCATATTTAACAGTTACAACAATAAAAATTAATTATCGCAGTTTAGGTAATAATTAATTTACTGGGGGTTCAAACTAAAAATATTAGTGTTAAAAAGTCATAAATTTTTATATAAATTATATTAGATTGTATAAATAAAACCAAATATTATATATGTATCAACAATTATATAGTATTGAACCATTTTGTTATTAGAAAAATATTGGTTCTAATTTTTATTTTAAAATAATTACAAGTGTGCCGCTCACTTCTTTTATAAAAGGACACCCCTCTAGTATCTTCTTCACAACATAAACATATTTTATATTCTATTATACATTAGAAAATCACTTCTGATATTCAATAAAATCATTATATAATAATTAATTTGTGAGGAAACATGACCAAATATTTTTTGGTTGCATATTTAAGGATGATATGAGAAGAAGTTATAACGTTCTTCAACAGGAGTTATTATTTATTTCATCCTCCAAATCATTCATTTAATGTAAACCTATTATGGTAATATACTATTTTTCTAATCAATATAAAATTTTCAATATTTTTTTTCATAACATACAATAATATTTAATACTATTAAAAGGGTAATTAAATTATCCTTCTTATGTACAATGGACTAAAGAATCACAATCTGATATAATTCTTTTTTCGAGATCCACATATATTGGATGGGTATAAAGATATATTTAAATTATATATATATATATATATATGTTATTTATGATATTATTATTCACATTAATTTATTTTATCTTGTATACATTTTAAACCTTTGTGTCATTATTGGATATGAAAAGTTTTCTCATTTGTACGATAGTCTATCTCCTCACCGTGTCATGATATTATTTTTCACTAATGCATTGAATTTTAATAATAAAGAAATATCTAATAAATATATGTCGATAAAATTAAATATCTATGATATTTTATAAATATTTAACATTCAAAAATATTAAAAAATTATTTTATTTCCTATATTTTCACACAATGAATGATGACTAAATCATTCATGTATCTGTGAACTACCGCATTCAAAAAGGGACAAAAATATATTTTCATCACCACACCACATGGATTATATATATAAATATATTTAATGAAATTATATTTTATTTGTGAAATTATTGTCAATCTATAAATATATGATATTAATTACCTCTCATCTGTAATTATCTTTGAAAATTTGAGGTGTTAATCTTGTGTAGATTTGACCCAACATCTCAAGGATATTAACATACTTCATTTCTCAAATCAGTTTTTCATGATTGGTAATACTAGAATAATTTAAATATATATTAATATTATATTATTATTATTATTATTTGGGTGATGAAACCATGATCAAATAAAGATGACTAAAAATTACAAATAAAAACATATATGGAAATCATAACATTTATTAGATGAATAGTTTTTTATAATAATTTTTATCATAAATGTGTAATAATGGTACATTAGTAAATTATTATATGTATTATACATATAATATTGGTTCATCATTATATTTATAATGGAATTATATTTATTCTACCGGGGGTTTGAATGAAAATGAAAGATGTCAAGTATTGCAATAATGGATTTAAAGTCTCTCATTTATTTCTAAGAGAGATATGAAAATTCTCCAGTTGTTTCATTTGTGTGGTGTATATATTTCCCCTTTTACAAATTTAATCATAAATTCTATTATTTTCATTATTTTTAAAATTAAATTAAATTTTATTATTTATTTGATATTGAGATTCAAAATGTTACTAAAGTAATATTGGATTTCCATCTAACATTGATTTTTTTGTGAGACAGAAGCCATATTCAACATTTGTATATTTTAAGAGGTGTAAATTTTTACCTTTAATAATTTTATGTTTTTTATTCTTAAAATTCATTATATTTACATATTAATTTTTAGATATCTTTTTCATGGGGTTTTTTGTTTTAAAGATACCAATGTTGTAAGATATTTTTCCCTCAATGTTCCTTACATGAGCCATATGATAATGTTATGTTCAATGATTTTTATAAGGTCTATATGAATCCCCAATGGCTATTAAAATCATTAATATAATTGTCCTCATGATATTTTGTCCTTTTAATTAATTATATTATTTCATGGGGCTTACTTTTCAGTCGTACCAAATTTGTTATTTTTTTTATGTTAGGACAACATTGTTTATGGGGATTATTTATGATTATGTTTATAATGATAAAATCATATGATAAATATCTTAATACATGGAAAACACTTTTTATCATCTAGTATTTTCATGGTAATAGATATTTTACATTAATTTTATACCATTTATGAACACATTTTTATTCAAAAAATTAAAAGACTAATCATTTTTTCGTTTGAAACCCCATTTTATTTTAAAACCATGTTTTCTAAATATGGATTTAATTCTTTATCATTATCAAAAATATTTATTATTTAATTTATTTCAAATTATTGAATTTTATGAAACAATTTGATGTTATTATTCGTGTATTTTTCAAAAAAATATCTAATATTCTTGTATGGAAAATATGAAGGGATTAATTATTTTAATATATGTGACAAGAATGTAATTTCACACATTTAATATCATTAATGTCATTGAATCACCCTATATATGTCTTATATACTATTTTCGGTGATATGTTTTTCAAAAATTTCATAGGTTTTCAAAAGTTGTGTTCGCCATTGAAAAATGAAATTCCTGCTAAATTTTTTTACATGATTTATAAGGATTCCTATATAATTTTTTCAAGTTTATTTTTAATGAAAATGATTTAAAAATTATATGAAATTTGTGAGTAAAAACTTTATTATCAATGAATTTATATCTTTCTCTTGAATCCATAAATGGGCACTATCTTTAAAAAATTTTCTCCTCACATGATAAAATCAATGGATGTAATTTATGCCTTGGTTTGGATGTGGACCAAGAATACCATTATTATTATTTATTTTAATGGTTTCTGATGGCTTCAAAATTTTGAAACCTATTTGTCTTCAATGTGATATACCCTGATAAAATTATTATGAAATCCACTTCTTTATATAAATGTTATGAAATGATGAAATGATGAAATTATTATGAAACCTATCACTTATAAATATGTTATAAAAAGAGTAAATGTTACTGAACCCATTAACTTTCATGGGTCAAGGTATCATTAATATTTTATTATCTTATCTAACACAAATTTATGATATTCATTAAGTGATTATGGGACCATTATATTCATCTATTGCATTGGTTAAAGGTTTATATCTATAGGGACATACATGACTATAATGGAGAGTGAAGCTGATTTTGAAAATAAATTTTTTAGCAATGATGGTATTTATAATGAACGTTTTCTAATATGACAGTATAGAGAGTGCACCCATTTAACTATTATTTTGTTGGTAGTTAGGCTTGACTATAATTGAAATGAATTTCTATTATTAGGATTATTCTAATATTCAATGTCATGTGATAATGTTATGCTTTAATTACTTATGTTTTTGATTTTTTTATGATTAATATCTTATGAAATGAATATCATACAACATGAATCAAGATTATAATATTTTAAATTTTCTGAATAACTTTACTATGTCACAATTGTGTTATCATACCCATTGTTCATGTTATGTTTTTGTATCCCCATTATTTACCATTGTTGAGGATCTATGATCACCCTTTCTTATGTTTCCATTCATTATCTTATAAATAATGTGTTTATAGTAGGTTATGATTGTAGAGAGTACTAATATGGAAATTTATTACAGTAGATTTTGGATATATAAAAATTAGAATATTTTTTCCAAGATTCAAAATTCACTAAACTATTATGGTCCTAAGGAATGTGTTTGCATAATGTAATGAATATTTATCTAACAATAATATATATTTATATATAAAAATCCTGGGTCATTATATTTGTTATAATTTTAATGGTTTAGTTAACCATTGGAAACCTATATGAAAATACATTAGTGAGATTAGTAGAAATATTTCACGTGAAATTTCTATTAATATCGATAAGGACAATTCTATATAAGATAAAATGTATACTAAAATATCCTTTAATTTTTGTAATTGATAGACAATGTAATTACCACGAAATTAAAAACATTTGTGGAATAAAAAATTAATTTTGATCCATAAAATTGGTATGTGTTGGTAATATATCTGAAAAGGGATATTTTTGATGGACTACATTTCTAATTGGTTCATAATAATGGACCTCCTTTCAACTAGGTACGATACTCTCAGAGTATAATATTCAAAAATTGAAAAACACTTTACGAACCATCTGGAATGATTTATGATGATTATGAATGGCCTAGTATAATCCTAAGTATTCATAGGTAAACAATTATGTTTCTTTATTTTGACCTTGTATAATCATTTTTTAATAACTGTGTAATTTTCCATTATGATTATTGTATCTCGTACTATGCATTTTTATTTTAGTGAATGGATAAAACAAGATAGAACTAGGTTAAAATTGATCAAGAACAAAAATTTATAATTACAATAAAAATTTGATGATAATTGTAGTGAATGATATTGTGAATATTCAGAATCCATTATCATAAAATATGATTATGAATTTTCTCTTTATCCAACTCTTAAACTCACCAATGAACAGAATGATACATTTCAATGATATTTTCGGTATGTGATACCAAGGAAGAATGTTGATTGATATTATTATTTATGAAGAAGATGAAAAAATAGTCCATGAAAACCTATCAGAGGGATGAAAAGATTTATTTGTGGTGGAAAATAATAACACAATTCCTAAAGCTAAAAAATAGATTATTAATGCAATAGATTTGAATAGTGGTATACTTATGGTATAACCAACAATTTAATGTTTTAAATTTGAAACATATGGTTGTTATTAATATTAATGTTCTAATATGAATCATAATGAATAGGGATACAAAGGATACATATTTAATGGTTATATTAATTATGATGAGGATACAATAAATGAATTATAAGTGGAAATTTGTTTTTTAGAATACGATTGAAAATCAATGTTACTTTTTTAAGAAAAATTTGTGATGATTGAACTGTTTGTATATTGGAATTAATGAGTTATGCTATGTAAATTATTAAATATGAAATGATTATTCACTATTTTGTTTATTTTTAATGTTCAAGTGTATGTTGATTATAACTAATGACATGTGAAATTTGATTTAATGGAATGGTAACATTTTATTGAAAAAATATTATTAAGATATGATAAACTATAAATATTTCATGGTGTTGAAAATTTAATTTTTTTTACATAATGTGATGGTTTGTATTGTAATGTAAACTGGATAGAATTAATTACCTCAGATCTGATAGTTGATTTTTTTAAAAATTTGGTTTGTGATATAATTGATGTATATCACATTGTTATTAGATCTATATATTTTATTCAAATTCCTATGGTTTTATTCTTGAAATGAGAAATATTTCAGCTTTTTAGTAATGTTTTATAACTACTATTGTATTTTCCAAGATTTATGTGAATATATGATGAATTTATTAAATTATTTTTCATGTATCCAGGAAAAGACTATTTAATCATATTTAGATGATTTTTTGGAGTTTGGATATTTTAGTGACCTTAATTATAAACATTGAATTTTGTAAGGTTCATATTGTAAAATTTTTGGAATGGTTAGTGTTAAACATTGGAAGAGGTTTTAATAATTAATTTATTACTTCCCTTATGAATAATTTTTCAAATTGGATATCTATTTTTAAACTTTATTAATATTGAGATAGATATAATGAATTATCATTACTTTATGGATTTTATTTAGTACCTCAAAACTAAAAGAGAATAATATATTTGAGAATGAAATGAAGTGATGATTTATTAAGGAATTACCAAATGGTTAAATTGTGCCTACTAAATAAAAATATATCAAGTATGAACATTTCTATTTTTTATCAGTCTATAATGAATAGAAATTCCCTAACATAAGAAAAATATCTCAAATAAAATTTTATTTGACCATCATCATTTTTGATGTTATAAAATCCATTTTCATTACCATATTGTTTAATGCATTATAGAAATTGAGCATAACTGTATATCCCAATTTTTTATGATAAATGTTCTCTATCACTCTCCATCATTATTTGGATGTTTCATTCTCTTTTATGTTTATGTTTTCACTTCACATCAATGTTCTTATATTTGGAATCCTACTATGTGTTATTCCAGATGACATTCACATAATAATATCTCCTTTCCAAGGGTTATTTTATTATCACTATTATGATGTGGGTTCTATTATGGAAATATAAAATTTCAAAACTTTGATAATGGAGATTAGATTTGATAGAGATATTTGTTTTAGGGTGTACAATGTAACACCCCAATATATTGTAATTTTCATACAATAAATTTAATCTTTAAGATATTTTGTGTTATTTGAAACAATATTTTTTGCGTGTGGGACATGAAATATATAATTATATATAATTACATGCCAAAACGAGTTTTTCTGATGTTATACGCAACACCGAGTTTAGCTTGTGTTACACAGAACACCATGTTTAAATGAAACATGTCATATTTTTTTAATATTATTATTTTTTATTATTAACCTAGATTTTTGAATGTTTGTTATGAATTGGATTAACTTAAATTTAATGTTATATGATTTAAAAATTTAGAAAAAGTGAATTATTTAGATTTTAGTTAAATTAAAACTATTTGAAACGTTAAGAAATATTTTTCTTCAAAAATATTTTTACGAATTTCTTTACCTCATTAAATTAAATGAATCACTTTCGAAGATGGATTTTAATGAAAATATATTATATTTTCATTAAAATATTTAACATCATCTTCTATGTTTTGTAGAAACCATATTGTAATAAATCCAATTTTATGAAGAAATCATTATTTCACAAAAAAAGAAGACATGTCACATTATGAAAAGATATATTAAAAATAATTTCTTAAAAATTTAGGAAATTTATTTGAAAAATAAATTTAATTTTTTAAATAAAATTTTGAAAATTCTAATAGTCATAATGTATTGTAATTTTATAAAATGATTAGAATCATTATGATTAGTAAAAATTTCTAAATTATAATTTAAATTTGACTTTTCATTTCAATTATTTATAAATATAAAATATATTTTCAAAGGGTTTTAATGTAAAATTAATTTAATTAAATATATATTTATCCAATTAATTTCATTTTAAAAAATTTAATAAATAAATTTGACATAAAACCATTATAATCATTTTGAATATCATATCATTGAAAACCTAATTTCTAATTAGAACTAAGGAATACATTTATATATATATTTTTACTACTGATTATTACTAAATTTCGAAAGAAGGATGAAATTTTTTTCATCATAATTATTTATATTTTTCTAATGATGTAGACTTAATTTTTTACCATAAAGAATATTCAAAATTGTAAAAATAATTTTTTTAGATAAGCTAAAAATGGGTTTATTTTTGAGTAAAACTAAAATTATAATTGTTAAAATTATATATAACATGTTTAAAATTAATTTAATAGACATTATATTTAATTTATTGTCTTTGTCTCGAAAATAATTCATTTTGGAGACTTTTGAAATGACAAAAACACAGTCACACATTTTTATTTAAAAAAATTACATATGTTCCACTCACTTCACTTATAAAAGGAATCCTCGTATCAACAATTTTTCAAATCGTAATACCCTTTAGGTTCATAAATCCTATACTAAAATAACTCTTAAAATATCTACTATCATTATATAATAATTTTCATCTTTTAATAAACCCTTCATATGACGGATTATTGTGCAATCCAAAAAATGATTATCGAAGAAAAGGTAACTCTCTCAAGTAAAGGCTTTTATTTTATTCTTCTTCCATCTCCTTTAATTTATAATTAACCATTTAAGATATAATATTATATGAAACTAAAATATTCTAATATTTTGTTATGTTATGGTAATTTCCTACAACCATCACTACTTCCACAAAAAGGGTAATGAAATCTCTTTTCATTTGTATCAAATACTACCACCTCATAAACCAATGTCATTCATTTTTACATTACAGACAATAATTTTTGGGTATTATGAGAGATATTTAGTATATATATATATATAATATTTATTATTATTAATTTATTATATCATATATTACCTTTTTTAAATTCTAATTCATAGAAGAAACTGTTATGTCAGCTGTGTGTATGTTACATTACCGCCTCAAGAAGTGATGTGATTGTTTTTCACTAACAATTTATTAGAATATCACAAGTATAATGTTAATGAATATATATTAGATAAATGAAAAAAATTATATATTCAATACAAATTTATGATTATAAAAAGATAATATAACATTTTATTTCATACACTCTCACTAAATAAATGATTATAATGTCATTAATGTTCATGAGGACTACCACCGTCAAGAAGCTATAAGAATCTATTATAATTACCAAAATACATGGATTATACATATATTTAAATTTAAATTTAAATATATAATATATTTTTCACTAATTATTTAATGATATTACATTACTTAACTCTTATCTATAATGATCGTTTAAAAATGAAATGGTGTTAATGCATACATATGACACATCATATATATGATAGTAACATACATAATTTCTCAAAACCATAATTCATGATTTATATTTAATGTATAACCTATGTAAAAATATGATAAATTTATCTTGATTATTTTTATGGATATTAAAGAGAAATGATCAAAGTATGATTAATAATTTTATAAATGAAAACATATATGAAAAATAAAGTGGTTATTACCAAAAACATGACATTCACATGGAATAATTAACAAATGTGTAATAAAATGAAATATATAAATAATTTATTATATAATATATATGTGTTTTTTGAATATATTTATAATATACATATTCTTATTGTATATGAGGATCAAATTAGTATAAAGGACATTGAGACATATGGTATGGGATTTGTAGTCTATCTTTTATTTCTTGGTGACATATGAAAATACATCACTGTTTTATTTTCTATTGCATATATAATTAATATATGACCAGTTATATCCATAATAACCATATTTTGGTTAATTATGTAAATTTAATTTTATTATATTATTTATTGGGTCTGATGATTCATAATATTACTAATGAATTATAGGATTTCTGTCTCACATTTTTTCCCAGGAGACACAAGTCATGCTCCCCAAGAGTTTATTTTATGTGGTATATATATCACATGAATTTATTTTATGAATAATATAAATAATATAATGTGTAGAAATATTTATTTTAGGATATATCTTTAATGTTTTTTTATGATTCAAAAGATACCAATGCTAAAAATATTTTTTTCTTAATTTTCATTATTTAATGCTTTTGATAATCTTGTAAAACTATTTCCTTTTATGAGTTATATATATAACCTTTTTCATATAATGTCATTAATTTTTTTATCCCCATGATACTATAAATTCCATTTTAGTATATTACTTTGTGATTCATTCTTTTCAATGTAACCAAATATGTAATGATTTTATATAACAATCTAGATATTTATTAGGATTTTATATTATTATATTGTTGATGATAAAATGTTAGGATATATCCAAGATGAAATACATAAATATTTGTATATAATTATTACAGCATGAGAATAAATTTTCCTTCAATTCTCAATATTTTATGTTCTCAGTTGTTCAAAATAGTGTTTGTAAGAGAAATAAATTTTTTGATTGATAATCATTTTTCTAAAAAAATAATATTTTCAAAAAATGTATTAAAAAACTATGTTTACCATTCATAAAATGATTTATTAAATATAATATTCCCAACTTTTGTCTTTTTTACAATATATTTTGAATGTAAAATTCTTGATATTTTTCGAACTATTTGTGTTTGTATTTTACTAAAAATTTGAAGGAAATATTTTTTTCACATGTATAAGGGGAATGAAATTTCCCACAGTCATAAACATTATTTATTTTTAATCATATTATATATTTTATTATGTATATTTTTATTGTTATATATTTTCAATGTTATTTATTTTATAAAATATTCTTCAGATGAGTCATGGTTAACTTACTCAAGAGACTTTTAAATGATTTTCAACACATCCATAATATGATTCTGAGATATTATTCAATGAAAAGGATATATAAAATATTTCCTGAATTTATATTTAAAACTATTTATTTTTAAATAATATTTTCCTTACTCATGAAACATTTCAAGTGATTTATCCTTCAATTTCTTAATCCATTTATAATAACATTCATAAATGTAATTTTTCATTTTTTGTGTATATGATCCAAGGATTCCATTATCATTATTCTTTTAAATGGTGTATGTTTATTATATGGTTATGAAACCTATTTATATTCTAGGATTTATTACCTTAAGAAACTTATGAAACACATTTAATTTTCTATTGGTTATGAAGTGAGAAAATTATGATGAAATGTATATACTTTCAAATGGTTATCATATGAGGGAATATTTATAAATCCAATTTTTTTCATGGGATATGATATACTGACTATTTTTTGATCATTTCGATCACATTTGTAATATTCATATTTTTTTTGATATTTTTTACGAATATATCCCTCGAATTCCATAGATTATTATTTATATCAAATATGAGATACATGATTGCAAATGGAGTGAGAATATTTCAATAAGTAACATTTTCAACATTGATGGTCATAGAAGTGAAATATGAATTATAAAATAGTATGTGGACTAAACCCATTACACTATGATGGCATTGTAACTTAGGTGGTGCTGGTTCCTTGTGGCCCTCTTGGAAAGAGGTCCTCCTCAGCACCTCGTCATGTCTGGAGGTATCCAAACCCTATGTACCCCCAGTGCCTCCCTCCCCTCGGCTTCCTCCAGGGGATTCCGGGGATTCAGGGGGGGGGAGTTCTACTGGTGGGTGTGTCAGAGTCAGATTTCAAGGAGGCCTTGCTACAGCTGATCTGGTCCCTAGGGGCTTGCTTCGGGGCTGTCAAGCCCCTGATCAGAGTATTCCAAGAATTCATTTGTGGATGGGCTCTCATCTGTCAGCTAGGGTTTCATCCCTAAACTAAAGGACGTTCCTCATTGTCTTAGAATCCTGAGAGGACTTTATCCACACCTTGGCCAGATGCCCCTGATCCTTCAGTCGCTAGAAGTTCTTTCACTCACATTGATCCTTGGAGGTCCACCGGGATCGGGAGTCCCCGGTCGATGTGGTCTGGTTATTCGTACACAGCCTTCCCTTTCCCATCATGTGCGCAATGTTTCTGGAATTGATTGGAAAGTGCATCGGGGAGTTTCTCTGTGCGGATAATTGAAACCACTCCCTCCAGACATCAACTACTGTGCGAATTTTTGTGGAGATGGACATCTCTTGTCCCCCACCATCCATGATCCATCATCGTGTTGGGGAGATCCGAGATTGGAGATAGGATATTGTGTTATCGGTGGTACCCTAGTTCTGCTCTTCCAATCTCTTGGTTGGCCATGCGGCTCATGAGTGAAAGAGATCTTCGACTTCCAGGTGGTCCTCTCAGGTGGCGTCCAACGCCCAACCTTCTAGCAGGCATGTTGCCTTGGTGTAATGGGATGCACCCCCCTCAGCCCCTCGGCCCCTAGCCTGAACCCTACCCCCTTCCACCTAATCTTTCCCCTTCATCGATTTTTCTCTCTCTGGTGGCCCCCATGCACCCAGCCCCACTACCTCCTCCCCCACACTTAATTCCCCCTTCCCTCTCCCATCTCCATCTAGCCCTCCCGCTAACCCTACCACTCACCCAGACCCCCTCAGCCCCCCTCTTCCATGTCGGGATATAGTTCCCTACATCCCCTAGGGACTCCCCCCTCTAGCTTGCTCTCCCCCCTCCACCTTACTGGGCAGTGCCAGTTGGCTTTCCAAAGGGGAAGACGTCCTCTTCTGTGATCCTCCTTGGTCCCCCCCAAACATTTTCTATCCGAACTCCCCTTCTTCCCTATATTCTTGACCAATTGCATCAGTGCACTAGATCATGCCCCCACCCCCTCCCCCTCTCTCCTGCCTGTGCCCGCCTCTAGGTCTCCGCCAATGTCTGGTCCTCATCAATCCCCCTACCCATCCCTCCTTCCTGACCCTCATGCGCGAGTGGGTCAGTTCCCATGCCTTCTCCTTTTCCCCTATCTTGGTAGCCCACTCCCCTTCCCCCAGTACCCCCTCTGGCAATAGTTGTACCCGTACATTGGAAAAAGCCCTTCTCCTCTCATCATAGGAGCTCCAACACGGACTTTCTCCAGGGGTCAGGACATGGAACCTTATTTTTTATTGTTGTCACTAATTTTCTGGAACAGTATGGGATTAGGAGCCCATGTCAAAACAGAATTTCACTCCAATGAGGTGGCTAGGAGCAATGCATCCCTTGTGGTTATCCTTGAGTTGAAGGAAAACTCTTCCAGAATTGGAAAGTGTTCTAGAAGAAAAGGGATGCAGTTCTCTTGTCATGGTGAGCCAGAAAATCATCATATCTAGATTTTTTGGAAAGACTCTATTCTGGTGGACAACTTGGTCGGCTCTGACCAGCATCTCTCGGTCAAGGTGGACTCGGGACAATGTATATGATTCTTCTCCACTGTCTATGATAATTTCAAGGCGTGACTCTGTGAGAAGTTATAGTTGGATATTAGATCCTTCAATCCTGGGTACGAACCCTGGCTGGTAGGGGGTGATTTTAATTGCATCTTGGACCCATAAAAAAAGAGGGTGGGATCCCTCCCTCAAAGCGATAGGGCCCTCTTCACATCCATTGTAGCCTAGGAGGGGCTTCTTGATTTGGGTTTTTTTGGTGACAACCTCATGTGGTTGAATAATCAGAGAGGACTCCATAGGACATGGTGCATATTAGACCGATGCTTTGGGATGCTTTGTGCTATTTCCGACTTCCCCAACTCAGAGGTCATCCACTTGACCCACAACCTATTAGATCATTCCCCCCATCATGTCCACCTCAGGTCGCCTTCTCCCCGGGGGTGAGGATTCTTTTTCAGCAAAAGTTAGATTGCTCTCCCCGATTTTCTTGAGCTGGTCAGTTCCTCTTGGGTCAAACCCTGTGATGGGGGTCCGTGTCCCACCTCCATAAAAAGCATCAGAGCCTAAAGTATGCTCTTTGAGGCTGGTCAGAATCCCTCCCTATTGTGTAGCCCGTTCTGGAGGCCTTGAATATTGTGATTGATAGGGATGAGGCCATGCTAGAATTCTTTTAGGATGAAGTAATTTTATCCTCTCTATGTCATAAGAATCGACAATTTAATGAGGGTTTGCTAGATCAGGAAAGATGTCTTCGTGAGCGCTCCCGGGCCACTTGGCTCAAGGACGGTGACCGAAACTCAACTTATTTCCACACATGGATTAGGGAGAAGTAGCGGTGGAAGACTCCAAATATCCAGCGTGATGACAGGTCCTTTAAAAGAGACTTAGAAGACATCGATGGAATGGTTGCCTCTTATTTAACCTCCTTCCTATATAGCAATAATCCCCAATGGCATAATGGGTATCCCCAAGATCAGACCAATATCTTCAGCTCAATCCCAATTGTGGTCTCTTATCACACCAATGAGTCCATCGAACATGTTCTGGAGGAGAAGGTGGTCTGGGACTCAGTTACCTCTCTGAATCAGAAGAGTGCCCCCAGACCTGATGGGTTTCCAGGCTCCTTCTTGGTTAGTGCTTTGAGTATCATCAAGGAGGATCTTGTCAGTGCCATTAGGGACTTCTTATGTGGAGGTGGGAAGCCACGGGTTGTCGTTGCTACTACCGTAGTTCTTATTGCCAAGGTTAGTGACCCAACTACAACAGCGTAGTATCGGCCTATCAGCATGTGAAGGATCACATACAAGGTGCTGGTGAAACTCATCAATATACAAAATTCCTAGTTTATCCATAGCATGGTTGAGAATTAACAACATGCCTTTATACAGGGGAGGTCCATTTAGGGGGAAATGGAAATTGCACAAGAGATGACTAGGGAGATCATCAGGAAGGTCTGATGGTCCAAAATGGTGATCAAGTTTGATATGGAAAATTCCTACAACAGATAGGAGTGGGGGTTCTTCATCCATAAAATGAGAAGCATGGGGTTTTCTGAATGGGTTATTGACCTCATGTTCCGCTTCTATAGCTCGCCGTGGCTCAACCTAGTTTTTATGTGGAGGAAATATGGCTTCTTGAAGACAGTTAGAGGACTCATGCAAGGTAACCCTCTTTCTCCCAACATCTTCATTATGGTGGAAGACGTCCTAATAATGTTCGTGGCATGTTCTATCCAAAGTGGTCATATTCATCCTTATCCTTGCAGGCCCGTGTCCCGTGAGTTTCTCACCTTCTCTTTCTGTATGACATGATCTTCTTCATCAATGGAGGAAGCTCCTCCATCATGGAATTTATCAGTATCATGGATGAATATGCTTTATGGAGTGGTCAAATGATGAACATGGATAAAAGTAGGGTTTACATTCCCTCTTCTTTCCCAGATAGGTGAAAGGAAAACATTGTCTCCACCCTCGTTATTTTGAGTAAAAACATCCCTATGCTCTACCTCAGAGCTCCCATTTCCCCGGTCAGGATTCCGGATTAGTTTTTTGAGGGTTTGGTTGGTAGAATTACCAACCACATTCTCAAATGTAATAACGGGTTCTTGTCCTTTGGAGGAAGGATCACCCTCATCAATTGTGTCCTTTCTTCGATCCATATGCACGTTTTCCACCCTCAAGGCACCTATGTCTACCATTATCTATATTGAGAAGATCATGAATGGATTTATTTGTGATATCAAAGGGGAGGGGAGATGCTGGTGGTCCTCATGGAATAGGCTTTCTAGGCCAGTGGAGTTGGGAGGCATTGGGGTCAGGGACATGGGTCACGCCATGTATTTCCTCCAAGGAAAGCTCGAATGGGAGGATATTGAGGGAAGCTCTTTGTGGAGTTCACTAATTCGAATGAAGTATAGATATGGCCACCACGATATTGGTAAATATCCTTCGCACCACTATAGATCTCTTAGGACTCACCTCCCCATGCTTTTGTGTCACACTCAGTGGGTCCTAGGTCGGGGGGATCTCAACCTCTGGGAGTGTGATTGGGGGTGGCCTGATAGACTTCGCTGGATGCCCTGCATGAAAAATTTCCTTCTTGGAAGCCAGTGATCACCCTCCCTTCATCTAGGAAGTTCTTTATCCCTCTCAAAAAGCCTTCTTTGACAACATTTTCTTGGATGGCTTCTCGGATAGTTTCATCTTCACTGGTCCCCCCATAGGGAAGTTCTCGGCTAAATCCTATCACAATTGTACATCTGCCCAGTCTGTGTTAGACCATTGGGGGAGGCTTCTATGGTGAAAATCCAACCCCAATTAAATTATCCTTCTTTCATTGGAGAATCAGAAATAAGGCTCTCCCTTCAAACTTGACGATTAAAAGGAAGGGGGTGCAGTTGACCTCCAAATGCACTTGTTGTTTTATTACCTATGAGGAATCTACGTTGAACCTCTTTTTCTAAATTGAGTGGGCCGTGAGAATCTGGAGGGAACATGGGGATCTCCCTCTTCCCCCTAAAACCATGGATTCTCACGAGGATTTCTTCTTGACCTAGTTTATCAGCTTCCTAGATAACAACCATGAGGTTGTGGCTAGAGCAACCCTTCTACAGAAGGGCTGCTGGTGCATTTGGAAGGCGCGTAACTAGGCATGCCATGGGACTCGATTCTCTGCTCTGATACTACTGGTCTGAGCTAAGTGACTCACCTCAGAGCTAATTGGACTCCTCCCCCATCATGATGTAGTGCCATCTCCCTACAGCTTCTCTTCCAGGACTACTTCTCTATACCATAATAGACCCAGGCATCGGGGGCGATGGGTCCAATGGATGCCCCCATTACAAGCCTGAACCTCAACATTGATGGAGCCTTTGGATCAAGAACGGTGTGAAGTGGTGGTGTGGTCCGAGACGCAGTGGGCTCAGTTATTTTCGTTTGAAGCGCCTTCATTGGACCAGGGAACTCCTTTAAGGTAGAGGCATCAGTGCAGCTCAGCGGCCTCTCTCTTTGACAATCCAAAAACCTTCCCCTAACTTCTATTGAAACAGACTCCAGTATTGTGTGGAGATCTCTTACTGGAACCTCCTCCTCCCCATGGGATATCAGTTATCTGATCATTAAGTGTATGACTCTCCTCTCCGGCGACATGGAGGTTATCTATACGTGGTGTGAGCGGGAGTGGGGGCTGACTTCTTGACACCCTTTGCCTCCCTAGAGTTCCCCCTTGTGGAGTTTTTCATCCTTTTGACCCCTTATCCCTTTTAGGGTGGCCCATGTTATTAGTGATTCTCTCAGCCTCCATTCTAGAGGCCATGTTGAGTTGTACTGCTCATGTTTCCCTTTTTTAAATAAAATAATATTTTTGTGGTGTATATCTTTTGAATAGAATGTTAAATTGAGATTCTGACATTGTGGTTGAGTCTATAATGGGGAATGGGGTTTTTTACCCAATGTAAAAAATAATTGGGTTTGAGGACTTCTGAACGGGTCTAAAATTAAGGGATTTATTAAATAATTAAATAATTAATTTAATTAAAAGAGTCTCCCACCCCCATTTTGGAGTTCTTATGGACATAATGAGAGGGGAAGGAACCCCCTACATGTGTAAAAATTTTAGTATAATATAGAGTATGGTAGATGCATCTAGACATCTTCATTTGTGTAGACTTGGTCCAGAATATGGGGCATGAACTTCTAGGAGTGGATTTAATCCTAACGCTTCAGTGTTTACAAAATGATGTAGGCTATTTTATGATTTCTATAACTCAAACCCCATAGATTTTTTTTTATTTTATTGCCTTATAATGGGTTTTATAGACCCCATATGGGTCGATCTGTGTTTTTTATGGAAAAATAGGTTTTTGGGGAGTTGTAGTGATTTTCTCATTTGGAAATCTCGACCACATGATGTGTGGTTTTATGAACACACACCGTGTGTTCTTCTTGAACATGGATTTAAAAATTTATGAAATTATATGTTGTGTACTCTATGTAGGTTCCATGTGGTGGTACATGGACTTGTGTTCGATTATGGAAAAAGAATATGAAAAAATGATTTTTGATGTACAAACCCTATACATAAATTACTGACCATGTAGTATTACATAATAAGACCTCATGTTTCTCTATCCTTTTTAAAGTATATGATCATGAAGAGTGATGAGAGTAAACATTTTATACTCCAATGTAAATGATATTTAATTTCTCTAAAATTGATTTTTTTTTGTATTTGGTTCCTAGGATGTTAGATTTGGTCATGTGAGGAATATATTTTGAGTGGTTTTATATTTATTTATTTGTGGTGGGATTAGGTTGAAAAATAAAGCTCATCAATAAAGTTTAATTTACAAATTTTTTTTAAATGGATAAACTCCTTGACGGTTTGATTCAAAATCCTTCATTCATTTCAGTTTTATGTTGTAAGACCCTAAGAGAGGGTTATGTGAACAATGTTCGATATGGATTGAGAATACCATGGTGTTTTGAATGCGGTTTCTTAGATGATTATACGAAGTTTTGATTCATGTAGCGTCTATGGTATGATATTTTTTTCACAACATATTAGGACTAGTGGATTGAGGTTGGAGAAGTTTGGTTTTGGACACAAGTTATGAGGATAATGGTGGATTGAACCTTTGGATATTTGGTGATACTATAGGATTGAAGTTATATAAGAGTTTAAGTATGGTTCTATGTGATTTTTATGTACACTTGATGATTCCCATGGATGGTTGGATTCTTGTTAAGTGATAATTACTGGTCGTGGATAATGTTCGAGAATTCTAGTGTTGCATGGGATTGATTCGTGATGCTTTGGAGGCATGTAATTGACCATGAATTTGTTGGAGGTCACTATGGCCCACTTGGGAATGATTAATGTGTTGGGTCAGGCCTGAAATTTTTATGATTCTCTTGGTTTAGAGTAGATGAAATTTCATATTTTTAGTACTGAGGATAAATTAAGGGATGTCACAATCTATGTGTGGATATAGAGGATCATGAATGGGCCTAATTTATATGAAATCCTTGAGTGGGTGCATGTGGTGATTTAGTTTGGTTATGCATGTTTTTTGGGACCCAAGATTATTTATGATCCAATGGGTCTAATATTTCACTAGATGAGATGGATGTATATCCAACCATTTTCTTGTTAAAATTATTGATTATGAAACTTGGATTAATCCCATGGGGCTATTGTTTTATTTGGGTATCCATGTTTTGTAACTCGATTTACTAGTTGGGGTAGTGATGGATGGGAGAACTAGAAAGGTGATCCATGGGTATAGTTCCATATATCCTTGATAGATATTATTGGTCATATGATATGTGTATATATAGTCATATTGTTTATGGTTTGATGTACTATGATGGTTATGGGCATGATGATTTATATTATTTATTATAGTAGATGTGATGAAACATGACGGGGGTTCATGCGAGCTTGAGGCGATGGGAATGTGTAGTTTATTATTTGGTTTAGGATTTGGGCTGATTCTCTAAGAACCATAGATGTTATGCATTTGACTATGGGGGATAATTGAACACTATTTTCCAAGTCCTACTGATATTCATGGATTGATAGTCCATGTTTTTTGACCATTGCATAATGGTTGTGGGAGTTCGGAGTAATGCTCCATTCCCTGGTCCATTAGGTTTTTTTAGAGAAATGACTAACAATCTGAAACCCAAAGGACTGGACATGGTGTTCCATATCTAGGGTTATATTTTTGGACACGGTGTTCCATGTCCCAGTAGGATTCATGGAAAAGTGCTACATGTTCTTCAAAACATGACCTAGTAGATTGGATGGCCAAAAAAGGTGTACTAGATTCCAGTTGACCACATGGGATGAGTCCCATTATGTGTCGACTGGTGACATACATTAATAGTTGTGAAGGTGTCGGACCGATTCTCCACGCATGCTTAGTTTTATATATCGTTTATGTGATTTCTGGATTCTTCGTGATCTATGCTTATTAATAATGAATTAGATTCCAGACTAAATGTACTAGTTTTGTTGTAATCTTTTATGGAAATGTGAACAGATTTTTCAAGATTTTATGTCTGTGAAAATATATGGATATATGGATGTAGAATGGGATGACATAGATTAGTATCTCAGGTGAAAGTACTATCGTAGGATGGGTTCCTGGTATGGTCATGTTATTTATGCATGTCATTTTATGGATAAGACATGTTGTTTGGGATGCATAGTCTTTGACACAAGCTAAGATATATTCTAGCATTGGATGAATTAGGTATGGTTGATAGAGCTCTTGGACCTACAGAATGACAATTTTTTCTTTATATTTTTTCTTCCTATTATATATCGGCTATGCTGACAATATTCGATGAATATTCACTTATTGAAGATGTTTAACGGATCATCGTGGTGGTGTCCATCTGATATTTTATTACTACCATTATACCCACACCTCTGGGTGCATACAAACCTATTATTTAATTTTAATTTGATCAGAGATGCATGATGGATCGAGATGAGGACTCAGGACTCAGGTTTGAGTGGGATTATCATTTGGAGAATACTACTTGCTCTTCGGCATCTTTATAGGGTGATGGAGAATGGGTATATGTTACAACTCTGTGTTTGTATTGGGTCCCCTTATATTTATTTTTATTTTTTATATTTATGTATATATGTTCTTCCTAGTGGGAGATCATGGGAGTACATATTATATTATTTTATGGTCTTTTACATAATTTTCATTTTATCACAAAAAATTTTATTTTTAATTTGTTATTCTTCTTCATAACTATGATGTGTATGATATTTGATAATTTAATGTTTTTTTCTCTCTCTTATATAAGGTTATAGACTCTTCCCATATTCACCATAAAACTCAGTACTAGTCGGCAACCTCAAACATACGTGGAGGAATGCTTGAGTTCTTATGGAAACTGGCTCAGAGCACCAGTTTAGGGGCCATCAGGTCTGGACATTTCAAAATGGTATTATAGGTGTTTCTTTTCTGTTAATACACTATATGTTGTTTGGTAGATTGGAGATATAGGAATGTGTTAGACCTTTTGATGGATACTGGGATGGTGCATCTTAAGAACGGTTTCTACTAGGAATTCCATTATACCAGGAATTTGTATTGACATTTTGGATTTATGAATTTAATTTTTTATATGATTTTCTCTTCAAGCAAATAACATGTTGTTCTTATTTTAAAATTTATGAATGATTATTTGGCTCATGGACCAATGGGAAGAGGAATGTGAGTTTCTTTTGAGTCTAGAACTACAGAGGTAAGATGTTTATCATGTATTATGACAGTCATGTAGGATCCCATGGTTATAGGAATGCTAGTGTGTGGTTCCATGAATTTCCTTCTGATGGTTTGTTTTATGGATCTACAACGAGATTCTATGTTGTGGGGAAGCTGGTGTGGTTTCGTGGGAGGTTGATGATGTGACCATGGTGGGTCAATATAGTATAGATATCCATGTGAGACCTTTTAGAATGTTTTTTGATGTTGGTAGTTTGTCTGGGTCGTCCTATGTGTGTTGAGATATGTATATTTCTTGAGAGGTAAGAAACACAAGTTATAGGTAGTTGGTTGGTGTGTGAAACCATTATTGGGACATACCCCTCAGTGGGTAGTTTTGTTTAATGGATATTAATTATTTATGATGTTGGTATTGGTTGATTCCCCATGAGTAGCATCCTCTAATGTGTTTGGTTAAACCTGGTTGGTCATTAAATGAATATTGATATGAGACTTGATCAATAGGGCTTGTTTGGAGAGGCTTGTGGACTTTTTAATGCGACATTGGAGCAGGGTGGCATGATTGTTTGACTTTTTAGGGTGATTAGTGAGAGATGTCGATCGATATATGGGAGCCTTACATTGTACGAGGCACGTGTGAGAGTTTTGGACTCTTGAACATTTTGAATTAATGTCGAAGGTGTGTTAAAGTTTTAGGATTTTTTGACTCCTTTTGTTCTAATATTGTTCACTTGTGTGATTGAGAATAAATTTTGCTGTCGGTTTTGAGAGGGGCTAGTTCATTCAGGTTCCTTACCCTGAAAATGGTTGTGTAGGAGTATTAATCCTTGTGGAATTTGGTTGGATTAAGAGAACAATATGTTCTTGAGTTTTTATGCTTAATACAACTGATTTGAGTTTTGATCATAGGTGACTCATTAAAGAAAGATAAGGTTTTTGGAAGGGTAACATAAAGGAGGGTGATGGTTTTGTGTTACATGAATCATTTAAATGAAAGAACTAGTGTTCAAATTTATTTTTTGGATTTTGGATCATACGTTATGGTAGGTTAAAACCAATGTGATATTGTTGGGTTGGTAGACTTGAGTGGGATGAGAAATTATGTGGAGTGTGATGAGAGACTTTTATTCACGATGACAAAAGGAATTTGGATAGAAAAATGATATATTTGATAGTTAATGAAATTTTAGTATAATCGTTATTTAGAGACGACAGTACTGAATACCTTAACATTTTCTTATGTATGCTAAGATAACATCGACTATATTCCATGCTATTTAGATGCTTCCATGGGTTGATAAGGGGATCCCTATGACATTGTTCTCCTAGAGTGGTGTGAGTGATGTCGTATGGTGGGGATAAATCCATTTAATATTTGAGAGTGAGGCCCCTGGGATGGGTTAGATATATATGAATACCACGGTTTTTGTTCTTAAATGTGTGGAATGAGAAATTGTATCTGTTTTGTTTTGTTTCTCTGGTGGGAGCATGATGGTCATGTCCAGGCCTAGGTTTTCCTTGATCATTGCATGGTCTGAATAAAATATGATTGTTATGAGATGATGATAAATATAAATGTATTTTAGAGAGTATCAGATCATTTATTTTAGTGTTAACCTAGTGTGGGTTGGGTCGAGGATGAATTTAAGATCATGTCGAGCGAGTTTTGGATCGATGTGATTGTGTTTGAATGAATACCTCCATGATGGGAGGAATCATAGATTATAATATGTAAATGTGGGTCGAGTCATATGGTGGGGAGTACCATGAGTGTGATAATTATTTTTAATGATAATTTGATATATACTATTGGATATATGTGGCAAGGGACTATCCTAGTGGTTTGATAATAGTATAATATGGTGTCTTGTCCATTAATGGGTTGTATTCCCTTTCTTCAATGTTTGTAGATATGTCCAGTTTGGCTCTTTGGGAATAAAAAACATGTTGAGTTTGTTTTGATAACCAATTTGGACAAGGATTCATTTTTTAAAGACCATTGAAGATTCTCGAGGACAAAAAAGATTATGGTGTGGTGGTTATGGAGGCCCGAGTTATCTAATTTTTTTAATTTGGGCTGAAATTTGAATTTTTAGTCTTGGGTGATAATGATGGATAAAATGGAAATATTGTTTTAGTATATGGTTTCAGATATGTTTTCTATTAACTCTGTTTGTCCTAGAATATGGTGTTTACCATATGATATAAATTTGGTGGAATTTTGTGGAGTTGTATATTTTAAATCATATTTAATATTTATTTAATTTAATATTAAATAAGACAGCTGGTTTTGGGTGGATTTATCTCGTGAATGTATTTTTTGGATTGAGGTTTTAAATCCACAACTGATTCCAAAAGTGTAGTTGTTTCCGAGGTGATATATAAACACTTTTTAGGTTCTGGGAACCAGGGATTGTGATAAATGGGGGATTAATTAATTAATTTGTTTTTTAATCAATTAAATTAAAAGAGTATCCCCCCTATTGGGTTCATACACATAATAGGAGAAAGTATATTTCTTCTCTCATGTGAAACAATAAGAGAATGAGGAGGTGGATGGTATATTCTACCAGACCTCTTCAATGGAATAGATCGGGATCATATTGAGGTGCACTAGCTTATAGGAGTGGACTTGGACCCGATGCTTCTATGTTTAGGCCACGTGGTTTCAAATTATTCTAGGATTTTTTTAGATCACTATATATTAATTTTTTTGTTTTTATTGGCATATAACAATTGATAGTGACCCCATGGGGATTAATCTATGCGTGTTTGGGGGAAAATGTGTTTTTTGGAGGAGTTGGATGGATTTCATGTTTGGAACTCCCAAAAACATGGAATGTGTTTCTATGAACACACATTTCAGGTTATTCTCACTTTGGTAATAAGGAATTATCATAAGTACATTCCATTTACTCTAAGTACACGACATGTGGTGTTTCATGTTCGTGTGTCTGGGTGTGAAAAAAAGAACATGAAATTATGTGTATTAGAGAGTACACATCATGCAATTTTAGTACACTCCATGTTGAATTACATATGAAGACCTCATGTCACACTAACCATGTAAAATTACATGACTAGGAGGAAGGATGAGACCAAATTCATTTTACTCTAATGTACATGCCATGTACATTTTATAGCAAATAGGTTTTGTGTATTTTGTGCCCCTGAAGTCAGAAATTGGTGTGTGAGTAGTCCATTCAAAGAGTTTTTTCAGGTAAAATGAAATGGTTAGATCATGTTGACATAAAGTGGCCCAGAAAAGGTGTCTTATATATTTTTTTATAGAGGTATACGATCTACTAGGATTGGATTCAGAATCATTACGTGGGGTTGATTTTGAGTTTGGAGTCCTTGGGAAAGGGTAGTGAGCTCAGTGTATGATATTTCATGATCATACAATAGTGTTTTTCATGAGGTTTCTTGGATTAATCCCAAACATTTGATTCAATTAGTATCTATGTTATGATCTTAGTTTGTCTGTACATATTATGACTATTGGATTAAGGTTAAATTTCATCGTGTTTAGACCCTACGTTTGAGGATCATGGTGGATAGAGCCTTGGGATATTGGTTGCAACCATAAGATTATGGTTATAGATGATTGTTGTAGTGGTGATGAGTGAATCTCATGTACTCATTATGATTCCCATAGAGGGGAGGATTCCAGTTATGTGATAATTAAATATCATGGTCGGTGTTTGATTATGCTTGTGTGGAATGGTAATGATTCTGGATGCCTTAGTGGCATGTCATTGACCATGAATCAGTTGGGGGACATTATGGAAAACATTATAATATTTCATTTTGTGGTATTTCCTGGGGATATTTGTTTGTTTTACATTGATTACATTGGATACATTTTCATGACTACTATATATGTGTATATACAATGGAATTTCTCTTTCTATGTGTGTATCCAGAGGATAATGTGTGGTCCCACTAGATAGCACAACCTTGAGTGCGTGAATGTGGTGTGGTAGATCAATTATAGCTATTTATTGGGACCTAGGAGAACATATTAATTGAACGGGTAAATATATTTCAAGCTAATACGGATGTATATTCATCCATTATTATGTTTTACTTGGTGATGATGTGACATAGATTAAGCCCATTGGGTGGGATTTTTAGTTGGGTTACCATGTTTCTGATCATGTTTTTCATATAGGTTTTTTCATAGACGAGTGAGTTGGAAAGATGATCCATGGGTATAATTATATATATACATGATTGAGATTATTGGACTGAGGATATGTGTTGATAATGATATATGAATTATGGTTTGATTACTAGATCGTGTTTTTGTGCATGATAAGTTATATTATAGAATATAATGGATGTGATGAAATGTGTATGTGGTGGTGCTAGAATGAGGCTACCATAAGGTGTAGTTTACATCATGAATGGGGTGAAAACTGATGATCTAGGAGCCACTATTGGTATTTATTTAATGATTGTGGATGGTCAAGTAGGGAATTCTGAATCACGGTAGGATTCATGGATTGATTCTACGTGTTTTCCAAGATCTGATAAATTTTTGTGAATTCAAACTGATACTAAAATCCATGATGTACTGTGGTTTTCTGGGAAAGGACCGAAAGTTCAAAACCCAATAGTATAGACTTAAAATTCCATATTGTTGTTGGTGTTGTCCGACATGGAATTCTGAGTCCACTTAGATTCATGCAGGGATGCTACAAATTTTAAAACCTATGCCTAGTAGTTTGGATGACCATATTGGGTGTACCTGATCCTTGATTGACACATAGACTATTGCACCTTATGTTTTGTCTTGTGTCCTTGGTGAATTATTAATATGGTTTCAGACAGATGTTCCAATATTGGTTGTTTTTATATATGGATTATGATATGGACTACTACTTTGTGCACTATGGTTTTTATACCTGAGTAAGATGTCATAATTAAGGTATGGGACTGGTGGTCCTCTTGTGTGGAAATGAGAATGGATTTTTCAAGCTTCCATGTATGGGGAAATGACCAGATGTTAGGATATGGTGTGGGATGACATAAATTATAATTCCTAAAGAAAATAATATCATTTGATGAGTTCTTTGTATTACCAGGTTTGTTGTGGATGACATGGGTATGAAGCCCGTAGGTTGTTTTGAATGCATAGTCCTTGAGATGAGATCTGTTAATTTCGGGCATTAACCCAAATAAGTTTGGTTTATCAGGGTATTGGACATATAGATCGGTGGTTGTTTATTTATTCTTAGTTTTCATATTTTATGTTGAATAGCGAGTCAATATTGAATGATCATGGACTTATGGTATTATTGTACAAGTTCACCTTTGTGGTGGCCCACTGATATATAATTCTCACCCATATAAAATCACCATAGTGTGCATATTGACCTTCTGTTTACATTCATGTTGGGAACCGATGCACAGTAGATCTGGCTGAGGATCTGGGCTGCATGATTTTGTGGAATTCTTCCTTGAATTCTAATAGTCTGGTTTTAGTAGCATAATAGGGTGTTGGAGTCTAGGTATGTGTTACGACCTAGTTTTAATAGTTGGGCATGTTTTATTTACATATGTTTTATTTAAATATGTATATATAATCACTCGAGTGGGTAATCATGGTTTTATGTGTTACTTGTCTATTATGGCCTTTAATGAATTTTTCATTTAATTATAGCACCGTTTAGTTTACTTTTACTCATTATTCTACATTACTATAATTTTTATGATATTTGGTTATTTATATATTGATTTACACATTGATATGGGGGTGTAATCACATCATAGATCCACCTTAGAACCCCACAACAAGACAGTGTCCTATTGAATATGAGGAGGTGCTCAGTAAGTATTATAGTGAACCGACATTATGCACTAGGTTAATTGATATGGGGTAGGGACAATAATCCTTTTGTCTATTACACATTTATATTCTTTATAACAATATTATGATCTCATTTCTCATTTTTTGTCCTCATGATTCACGACTTACTAACAACCAATATTTATTGAATGACACCATATTGGGATAATTGATATGAATGTTATGGTTTTCGAATTTTATACTAATGTTATTATACCCTCATTTACATTTTGTGAATTTTTAACACTCTTGTTTATCCTTGATGAGAATACATGCCTCTACATTCTTATTATAATTTTTACAAGGTTTTGAAGAACAATTTTAAGAAGGGTATGATGGTGAAGAGTACTAATTATGAATATATTTCACCAATTTAGGAGATTATGTGCCCAGTATCCCATGAAAATAAACTATTAAAGACCTTTGGCATGTAATTTGGTAATTTATTGAATATTCATTGCGAAATATGTAATATCTATGAATTAAAATCATGGGTCATTACAATATCAAATGTACTTTATCCTTATATTTTGGTTGTGGTGTATATCATATAAATATTTCTATTAAAATCAACTATAAAACTATAAATGTAAATAATATATGTTATTATCATCTTGATAAGTTTATATTGTTATTATTGAATTATTTCCAATAATAATGACACATAAATAGTGTTTTTACAGTAATTAACAATAATTTGGGGCAGCAATATATGCTTATATTCTTGGTAGATGTTAAAATTACACAATTTCATCCAGATAATATTTGAAATAATAAATCATAATAAGATGAATATTAATTAATAAAGGGCCTCATAGAAGTATGTGAATCCAGAAGTTATTTTTTTCTATCTCTTGATGGTATCATAAAAATTAATATTCAAAATGTGTTATAAAATTCAATGAGACATGTTATAAATATTTATTTTCAGCACACCTAATGGTAAAATTATTTAGATGATTCCAAATGTATTATAATATATGATGATGATATTATTTTTAGAGAATTAAATTATAAATTACTAAACATGTTTTGAGGTGAAACATATGTTAGTAATAGTTTGTAGAGCTCTAAAATTAGTATTTAATGTGTTAGCCTTTGCCTTTTTATGATTTCATTTTTGATGACATATTAATTAGATTCATTATATGATTAGAATGTTCATTGATTTCTATAAAATTTCAAATTTAATTGTTGATTTTATAAATTAAAAAAATAATTTTTATTAAGTATATGTCAAAAGAAACTATATGGACCTCCAAACGTTACATGTAAATAAATTTCTATAATAATGTTGTTTTCACATAAAAAATTCCTTATATTGATCCTTAGATTAATTATCATGAACCCAACAAAATGAAGCCATAATTAACTATTTTTCTGTGAATAATTCTTCATTTAATTTCCATAATCCATAAGGCTGTGATATTTAGAATATATTTAGATTTATTAAATTATAAAACCCACACATTTCAATAAATATATATTTTTATCAAAAAGAAAAAATTTAAATGATTGGATTGTTTTAATTAAAAAATTTAACTCTAACTAGAAAATTGATTTTCTTTGTTATTTGTAATCCTAAAAAAATATGATAATTTTTAATTATAAAATCAATCATATTATGTAGTATAAATTTAAAATAAATACCATTAGGATGTTAAAATATATGTAAAAAAGTAATTTTTTATAATATATAACAATAACTACACTAACATATGATAATAAATACTTAACTTAGTAATTAAATAAATGTCATTTCACAAATAGTTAAACTGGAAAAATAATAAGTATTAATTATTGTAATGATATTATATTGACTATTTTCTTTATGCATTAATTGTTTTTGACAATAAATCAAATAAAATAAAAATTATAATAATATATTAGGAATTAACCAATTTGTTTATTATTGAATATCATATACAAGGATAAATTTATATCAATTATATTGGGATGAAATATTTTATAACCACAGAACAATATAAAAAAATTTTATGTACCATTTCACGAATAATATTTTATGAATTTATAATTTTCAGCTTATAAACATTAACATTGATATAAACCAAATAAATAAAAATTATGTTAATCAATAACTAGTTGAGGAGAAAATAAAATATTTCATAAAATATTGATAAATTAAAATTAAAATATTAGAATTAATATTATTAAAAAAATATTATATGGAGTGTTTACAGAATTAACACAAACAATTAAATGTAAATATATAGAAAAAAACTTCTCACTCATTCAATGAATAATTTAAGCGACAAGTCCTATATAAAAAAGATATAATATTTTATTCAATAATTTATATTAAAAAAATAAAAATATATATTGATATATTATTTAGTATATCATTATAATTAAATAATCATTAAATTTGTGTCCAATGTATTCTATAGAAAAAGATCAATAGTTCTAGTAGTTGTAAATATAAATCAAATATAATAAATTGTTTTTCCTCATTAAGGGTTTAGAATAAAAATTAAATGCCTATTATATTTATATATATATGAATCCATTATTAATTATTTTATATTATTTATTAATTTAAATTATATTTCTATAATATGGATAATCTAAATATTAAGATTTTAAAAAAATTTACTTTTTCACAAATAAACTATTATTTATGTATATGTATCCTTCATAGTTATTATTAAAATAAGGGATGGAAATATACATACACACATGATTTAATTTAATATTTTGAGTTATTTACTACCAATATTAATTTCTGTTGTTATAAATAGAAGGAATATAAATACAATAAATTGTTTAAAATACTATGTAGATAACTAATTTGAAACCAATTTAATATTTATTTATATTAGAATTTTTCACCCTGGGGAATAGCTAAACTATTATTTTGATTTAAGTTAAGGTTATGTTAAAATTAACATTTCACACATTATAAGAAATTCGTAAAAGTATGTGACATAATAAATTGGAATGAAAAGAATAAAACAAGATATAAATATAGAATAGAAAATTAAATAATATTAAAATTTATGTGTAAGTGAGTTTATAGTTGTTTCATTTAACATTTAAAAAGGAATTAATAATACTAAGTAATGTTTTTTAATAACAAAAAAGTTCAAAATATATTATATAAATAAATAAATTCTATAATTATGTGAATTAATCAATTTAAAAGAAAGGGAAATTCATACATTCGCTGATATTTATAACATCTCCATTTATGTACATAGTTGGTTAATAAATGAACTTGGATGTTTTCTAAAAATCAAAATATATAAAATTAGAGTGAATAAAAAATTTAAATGAAATTATTTAATCCAGGAGTGTATTTCCTTAGAGATAGAGTGATGAATCATTATTTATTTTATTTATTTTCTGGAATTCCCCCAAATAAAACATCATTGATCATTATGAATATTGTTATCAAAAATCAGTTGGAATATAAGCTAAAATTTGGAGATATTTTTTACCCTCCCACATCCAAAAATTTCAAAGGATATGTTTCTCTGAATATTTTATAAAATCATTAATAACAATTTTTTTTAAAAATATTTTTATTGATTTTGGGGTAAATTTATTGATTCTTGATTATATATATATATAATTACTATAATTTTATTTATAAATTTCATTTACACCATTATTTTATAATATTCAATAGAAATGGGTTATATTATTTAAAATTATACCACTAATTCGACATTATTTTCTCTTCTAATGTGGTATAAGAACTGTGATATCATCGATAAATATTTTCACATATATCATAATCAAATAATTATTTATATTATTTGAATAATTTTTATATTATAACTTCAGTATGATATAATGATATAAAAATTGCATACATTTATAAAATTATTCATTTAATTATAGATAAAAATATAGTGTCACAAATAATATATATTTTGAACTAAAACTCTTAATTGAAATGGAGATAAAATGGTTTAACCAAAATCAAACCAATTCAACAAACCAGTTATGATTACAAATTAATAATTTATATACAATAAATATATTAATATTTTTTATAAGATTCATAAATTCCTCATATTATTCTATAAAAATTTATACTTCTTATAATTATTTACATCATTGCAATAAGGTGTGGATACCTTTTTTATGACATATTCTTATTCCACCATTTCATAGAATACCCATCCACCATAGAAAAGTAACAGACATTGGATCATCGATCAATAATTGGACTCTATAATCCATCCCCAATAGCTGAATACTATTGATTATAAGTTAGGAATTATAAGGATACTAGTGAGAGACTATAACCTAGGGTCAGAGTCACAATAAATGCAAAAAAATTAAAAATCCAATAAATTAGAACAAAATATTTTGCAAATAACATTGCTATAGTGACATAAATAGGTTGAATTTTAAATAAATATAACAATTAGTATTTCATAAATTCCTTAATAGATCCCCCATTGGTATATTGTTACCTATATGTAATAAAAAGAACATATAAAATTAAAAATATACACCCATTAGCTGGCTATGAGTCATACTGGTTCCCATCATCCATGTATTACTTCATTAAAGTTATTCCATATATAATTATTCTGCATTAGTGGAACAATGAATATAAAAATATTTAAAATAGGTTAACTTCTATAATGTCACTCAAGTGTTGTGTAATCCTAGGAAATGTTTCAGTATTACTGCATTAGATACAAACATTAATTGCACAAAAAACTGTTCCTTATAAAACATTATGAGGAAGTGTTAATAATAAAAATATGAACATAAAAAAAATCTAAAGTAATTTAATTATAACAAAACATTTGATCATGGGTTCCAGAGTGACTCACAAGGTAATACCTACCCATTTCATCAAAAACTAGAGTGTCTTTGTTTATAAATTAATATATGGATCATGTTGGTCAAATATATACCACAAAGGAAACCATAGGGATAATAACTCTTGCTAATCATGGTGAATCAGTCATTAAATTATCATTAATAAAACTAATATGGAATCAAATGGTATGACTATTGGAATTTCAATTAGATGTATTACTAGTCTATAATCAATGCGACATCTTGGATATTTAGATTACTGACCTCATGGGTTAGAATTTCACCTATAGGATTCGAAACAAATGTAATTAAGCCTAATATTGGATTCTTGCCCTATGAAATTCACTGAGGTATGATACATGAATCCATGAAATTAATTTGGTCATTTGAAAAAATATAGACATTTCATGGATACAAGAGGGTGATTCGATAAGAAATCTTCAATAATGAGTATATACAATGTCTAATAAACAAGTAAAAAATTCAATAGCATTGTACCAGCATAAATCAATGGGTTTCCTTACATATAGTAATTCATAAAAGAAATCTAATGGAATCCCTGAACCCCATATATACATAAATTTATTTCATGTTCTATATGATCTCCATTGAATCCTCTCATCACATTCCAAACAATAAACATATGAACTTACTCAAATTTATGCTGATTAGTATTCATTTTCATTAAATAGAAACATATTTATTTCAAAGAAACATATAAAAAATATAAGTATTCATTAGTTTATAATGTTTTTGGACAAAAAGATACAAATCAAAAATACATAATTGTAATACACATGAAGAATGAAATAAAATAATTTCCTTTTTATAAAACCAATCCTTTTTATAAAACATTAATTCTAACAATAAATTCATTAATTAAAAAATACATAGGGTACCAATTCTCATTAACCTTGTGATTTACCAAATTCATAGTCTAATTTTATACCATGTATGTTAACTCATAATGGAATTTTTCAAATATTAATGAACCATTCAGTTCATTTCATAATAAATTACCCCAATTTTTATGTTCTATTATAATATGACAAATTATGGCGTGATTTCATGTTATAATCATTGATTGAATACCAAATTACCAATATAAAGTTATTAGTAAAACATAATCAATGTATACAAGTATTTTTTATAAATCATTTCAATTAATATAGAAAATATACATTAAAATCCTTGACCATAAAATTGAAATCAAAATTTTCTCCCACATTATAAAAAAATAACATAAACTAGGGAATTTTACTAATATAAGTTAATGTTATTTGATTTAATTTCTATTTAGGTCAATTAAAATAAAGGCTAGTGTGACAATACAATGCACTACATGGAAAATAAAGAATTACTATTGGATATTTCTAAGGACCACCAAACATGTATTAAGAGAGCATACTACTCAATTTTCGGTTTCTAGTTTCTCGTTAAATATTGAAATAAATGAAAAAAAATCCTTGAAAGTAGGTCATATTAGAAAAAACTAACAGAACACCAATTACAAATAAAAGTGATTATTAAAATTAAAAACATGATACATACCCTTATCATATGATCTTTATCTCTCCAATTAGAATCCAAAATTAAAAGGACAAAGTGAGATATACCTTGGAAAATTACAGTGAGATTAGTGGAGGAGATAGTTGTTACTATCTAAAATTGGAAGACAAAAAATGTAGTTTTAGAGGTTTAGACTCTATTGATATGATGGGGATTACTCACACAAAATATGTATAATAATCCAAAAAAATCAAATAGACCAACCAGCTAGCTAGTTATAGGATCACTATCCACCTTGTGTGCCTAGTATCCCACTTAGACTACTTCGATTGCACCAACTATTCATCACTGTTTTCAAAACATGTAGCAACATCAAATATTTGACCTAAAAAATATAATTATCTATAGTAAAATCTAAAACTATAAAACATAAATTAATGATTTTTTGTTGCGTATCAAATTTTTTTAACTATTATATACACTACTAAAGGGATGTGTTCTTATAAAATTCCTCCCTTCTAAAATATCATCCCCATGCTATACTCCCGAGCACAACCAGTACAAATGATAAGAACCACATAAGTAAAATAAATGGATCTGTGGTTTTCATCCATGAAACTCCCAATGAACTGTATTTTTAATACCCACATCATCCAATTCAATAAGACAACAAGATCACAAAAAACCCACAATAAGGATCCACTTCTATTGGTGTTCCATATATTAAATAATAGTCATTTAAACATAATGTTTAATTCAATGGGTCTCTATCAGTGATTCCACTACAAAAATATACTCACTTACTCACTATGTTTCACTATTTATATAACTCATAACCTAAAAACATTCTTCAAATTCCTTTAAAGAATTCCACACCAGATTATAAAATATCACAATGACGAGAAACATTACTGATATGCTTCATAATAATATCAAATTATCTCCAAAAATAATGATATGAGAGTCAATATAGATGGATAAACATGAAATTATTTCACATTGGCACTTACCATCTCCACCCCCAGTTCTGCCACTAGTATCAATGCTATTTAAATGAACTAAACATTATCTCAACATGGGTCTATTGTCATTTTACATTTAAAATTCATTAGAGATTATAAAATTTGTTCTATTTTCTCAATCATTCCATTTTTAATTACCAAAATAAAATTTAATTACAAAACACCACTCAAACCTTCCCTTTATAACTATATCCAAACTAAACCATATGAGTAAAAATATATAAAAAAATGTGATGGATCATGATGGTATTCCATGAAAATCCATATCCCTAACAAATATGATTGTTGTTTTATCCCCAAATATATGACTATAGATATCATGAACCCAAAAAATCATATCAATAAAAAACATTTGGTCCAACCTCATGATGTTAACCCATCACAAGAATGATTTCCATCCACAATTTTCATGCCATTAAACAAGAATATAATGATTCTTCAATCATTGGAGGGATTCCATGGTATTCCAAACACATAATGAGTGTTGACATGAAATTATGATATGATTCCATATTTGAATTACATATGAAATACATTATTCACCAAGATAACACCATGAAACTCACACGCATTCAAACCAAACAACTCATGGATTACATTATTTCATCCATATCATTCCGCAACTTCTCAGACTCAAATGAATACTGCATAGACATTAACCTCTAGCTGTCACATATTAGTACTATTCACTTAAAAACCATATGTTAATTAATATTTGGTGACATCATGAACTTCAAAATTACATCTCCATGAATATAAAAATTTACATAGTGCATAGTATTATTTTCATCAATACATTAGGTCAAAAAACTAATCTCTACAAACCACTTATATCTGGTGCCAAAAAAATTTCCAATCATGGATATCCTTGTCATACATATGATCCTTTAAAAACATAAAATGTGTCTCTTTATTCTTTAATGGAAGACTATTTTTGACATCCACAAAAAATAAAATCACTATGAGCTTTATGAATCTCCTTTGTTTATCATGTTCTACAAAACTTATAAATTCATCAAATATTACATCCATATTGTTCAATGAATACGTTCCATTTATATGAAATACAATCCAATCCATCAGATATATTCCCATAAGTTAAATCATGGACCCCATTATCAAGGTTTATTCATAGATCAATTGTGCAATGAAATCATTGTTCATCCATGAACATCATCGATTACCATAGAGATGTCACAACTCCCATACAAACACTCTAACTTGTTTATCTTGAAAAATATATTATATCTTAGTTATTCTATTATAAGAGTAAAATTGAACAAAAATTTCTATGGTCCCACCACACTTCATAAATATTTTGTGATCCTAGGAATGCCATGTGTTAGCCCTATCTTATAAAATGATATTATATAAAATATGGACGATCCTTAATAGAACTACATAATAATCATCCAATAAATAAAATCCCAACAACATAAATGATTAAAAAATTTATTCCACTATAAAATAATGGTTTCTAACTCAAATACAGTCTGATATAATAGTGGACTAGGGGTTAAACCCTCAATAGAAAATAATATACAGAATAAAAATCAACATCCCATAATTCTATAATCACTAACCCACAGATCAGATTCCTAATCTAACAACATATACTTTTTTATTTTTTTCACAATCACTAACTTGAGTAATAAAAAATTCATCCATTTAATATTCATGAATATCTTCATGTATATTGGATAAATACATGATTATCCATCATGTTAGGTGTTCGTTAATGAACCCAATGTGGATACCAAATATATAACCGTATAGCAAAATCCCTTCCATAACTACAAAAGTCATGATTTCGAATGATTCATCCCATTAAAACCCACATATAAATAAAATAATAGGTCTAAGTGTACCTAACAGTTACTACAAAAAAAACAAGGCACCACTAAACACATGGGAATAAAATAATCCAAAGTATCCATCTATACCTTTTTTCTCTGAGTGATTTTTAAAAAAAATGTTCTCCATTTCAATGTCTTTATATATTTCCTATCCACATCCTCAAGTAGTTTCTATATTATTACGCCACATAACCAAAGTCATGTGCCAAACATACAAGTTAATGTAAGCCTCAACTCATGGGTCTATCCTCTTAGGATCTCATTGATCTAGAGAAACCCTATCATTAGATCAACCTTAAGGTTATACAAAATATTTCCACCATATCTAAGTCAATATTATGTGTCAATATGATGCGCCGTTGAGGATTTAAACCTATAAAAATAATGATCAACACGCATGAGTAAACACTCACAAATTCAAGAAGTCCATAATAATTCTATTGTTCCCAAATCCCACTTAATGTTCCATTATATTACATAAGATTGAATCAAATTAAAAAAATATTTGATGTTCATGGATAAAAAATTAATCCATGAAACTATAGGTAAAAAAAGATGTTTCATAAGGGGTAAAAATTGATGTTATCATATTCTACAAGAATTTTAAGGGTTTTTATAATACCATCATATATCTCTAGAAACATTTACCTTGATATATTTCAATGGTTTACAGAAGTTATTTGTATAGATAATATTGTTCCAAATCAGCCACATAATATAGTTCGACTACACATTAAATGGGTGAAGCTGACTTAAAATTTCCTCCAATTCACCATTGTCACTTAAAGTTTTTCACATTAAAACGTTATATTTTCATGAAATTATCAATTCAAATGGTCAAAAATAGATGGATGGAAAGAAAAAATTACATTCATATCTTAATTGGGAAGATAATTGATATGTTTCATGATGATGTTATATTAAAAAAATCACATCCAATTGAATATATATTTCCATTTGTGTTCTATAATCATTTAGTTATGATATTTACATTTAGGTATTCAAGGATTTACCATGATTTACATTCTCAAATATAGTTATTAAATGGAGTGTTCTTCAAAATATTTCAAATGTTGTTACTTATTGTTTTTCTAACTATGGACTATTTAACAAATAACAACATTAACCATTCATTTTAATCTTTCTATAAGTTACAAAATTCTCCATTCCATGGTCCAAAAAAATTATTTTTTGAATACACAATTACAGAATTAATCCATTAAAATATATGGGGGTGATCACCTTATATGATTCATACTATATGTTATTTTAACGATAACATCATTTAACAATTACTTGTATCTACCTTTTTATGAGAGAATATCACAAGTAATATTCAATGAAATACACCAAAATAAACAATTATTGAAAAACAATGAAATATGATTAAAATACTTTAATAACCAACACATGTTTTACCCAATAGTTTCTATAATTTATTTTTACGAAATCAATTGAAAATAATAACATAGACTAATATTAATCATTTAAAACATACTTATCAATGAAATAATGATTACAAATGATAGGAATGCATAATGTGCCTAAGATGATGCATAAAAATAATATCATTAACTTTTAATACCAGTTCATGGGAAAAAAATCAATGAATCAACATATAATTTTGAAAGTGTGTCACAAATGATGAAAATCCAATATAACTAAAACAGAAAATTCCAATAAAATGATGTCCCGTCTATGGAATAATGGGTTCTCCCCTATATAGTGTTCTATCAAAACAACAAAATATCTACACATAATGAATTTAAATGTTCTTAATCTAACTTATACCATTAATATAATCATAAGAATATTGGTATATAATACCATTATCTTATGACCTGCAACCCTAAACAAATTTCCACTTCTTGGCTAGTAGTCACTACATGACCTCATGATTGCCTCCTTATATTCTAGAGTTTTTCAACTAGAATTGGGGGGGTGTCTATATTGATACTGTGAAATATCTAGATCCTATAATTGTAGTATAATATTAGCATAATAATGAAAAATAATAAAAATAATAACAAATATTTTTCATAATTAAATCATACAAAATTCAAACAGTATAAAAAATATAATAATATTCTTCAAAGGGGAATGCCACACATTCCATAAACAAACCCCTATGTGAGGATCAAACATAAAAAATTGTAAAAGAGATGTTTAAAATATAAAATGAAATCATACTTGTAATTTTTCTGAGACTTTTATAGTCCCATCATCCAACCCTCTCTCATACCATTTTTTCTCGAATTGATGCAATGCACATAACATGGTAGAATCTGATACGTAAAATGAAAAAAATAATCACTTACCCAGGAACCGAAAAACCATTGTTCCATGTGTAGGGTGTGAAAAAAATTCACTTGGTCACTAATAATAAATTACAAAAAAATAATCCTTCAATATAACTAATTCATATATAAGTTCTTATAATAAAATATTGCTACATAAAAAAAATTAAAAAAAAATAATTAACCGTCAATATTGTTATCAATAGGGATACCCATGTTATGACATATAAATATTTTCTAATTCAATTGTTTTTTTTCAAAATTGTAATATACACATCATCACGTTCTATGATATACCATGAAGGAAACTAAAGTCACAATCATTGATGATATCACACATGCTTTAAATAGATGTTCTCATCCAATATATCAGATCAGGATTCACATGGGTGTAAAAAATACCATTGGTATACAATGAGAATAGAATATAGTCTTGATGAACTATCCATAATAATTATAAGCACAGAATAATGGTAATCCTCATCACAATAAATTCATTCATCCAATAATAAATCTTGTTTAATTTGGGAATAACATCCCAGGATAGTCACCAATGTACCGTAACATAATTTATGACAATAATCAATATATTTTGAAATATATTGACATTAAACAAATATATAGATGATCCATTGAGTAATTTTAAAAAATTATTCAATTTGGAATCCAATTGACTATTGTTGTTATTTTATAAAATGCATCCTCCATAAATTCAGGGGTGTCAACACACCATTTTATAGTTCGAGTCCAGTAGTGTAATATGAGATTCACTCATTGAAATCCACACAATTCCTTGTCTATGTGGATATTAAAGATTCCAACCATCAAAATTAAATACACTATTATATAAAATATCTCAATTATTTTTTTTGAAAAAAAATCCAATCAAGGAAATACATATATATTTAAAGGATGAACATTAAAAATTACATCAATATTTATTGATTTATACATACCATGCACTTCATGTTCTATTTTAACCTTGTATAATTTTACTACCCTTATAAAATTTCTAAACATAACAAACTATTTTACCAAACCATCCCACTTCATAAAACAAATAATTCAATATACAAATTCCTTAACTTTTTATTCAACATATGGGCTAATTCCCAATTACCATGAGATTTACCATATCCTCCTTCAAATTGTAAACTAAAAAAGATAAAAAAAATTGTACTTTACCCAATATCATAAGTCCATTCACCTTAATTCAATAGAAACAATATCAGTTCATTATGTTCCAATTTATGATCATAAATGATTTTAAAATTCTATTTTATAATCATTGATTGAAATATTTGATATCTAATTTTTTATCTAAAAATCATACTCAAATATAGAACTATTTTCAATTTTTTGGATGGTATAAAATCAATTGTTTTATTATATGGTTAAATCCATGATGATTTCATTCCAAATGTAATCATCCCACATGTCTAAATAGAACATAAAAATATTTGTTTTACTATCATTATCTATGATGCAGTGATTAAATTATAAATTTTTTCAATGTTTAGTAAGCATAGAATGACCACACAACACACCATTTGGAAAATTATGTAATAAAGTGGGATAATTGTAGTGGAAAACTAAATTATACATTTGAGATCCTAATATTTGAGTACCAACAATTTATTTGACATTAATATAGAGAAAATAAATAATTGTAAAAAAATTAATATTGGGTATATTAGATGAAATATGTTCAATTATAATTGAGAATTAAATAGAAGTTGATTAGGAAGAAGTTGAATCATAACATTATTGTATGATCTGAATTACACTATGTGACTTATCAAATGATTAAAAACAAAATTATTTCTTGAGTGGGGTAAGAGATGGAGAATATGGGGTTTAGGATGGGTTACATTACCAATAGGTATAATACAACATTATGAATTAGAGTGGAGGTCCTAGGAGTAATTATGTGGCATCCCCCATTTAGACCCTCCAAAAAATCTTTTGAATAGTCGATTATATAAAATATCTATTCCACCTATTTATATGATGGCCATGAAATTTCTAGTATATGGTGCTATAATAACATGATGTTTCCCAAACTAAATATTCTGAAACCTTTAAAATTAATATAACATTCCTTTGAAGATGTAAACATATCGATTTTGGAACATTACATTAGGCCCAAGAACATTTAAACTTGTTTGTACTTTGGTGAAGGGAGTGATTTTTATTTGATTCTTAAAAAAAATAATATATCCTTAGACTATAAATAGAGATTTTATAATTGTATATAATATATTTTCAATAATTTATAAAAAATGAACTTTTTATATCATAAAATAATTAATTTAATATAATTACACAAATTATGATACAAATATAAGATATTTATTAAAAACATATTAAACCATAAATGAAAAATTAAAAACATTATATATGAGACCAAAATATAGAGACATTTCAACTCAATAAAAAACAAATAATTTTCCATCTAAATTATCAAATGGGCTAATAAATAAATGGAATTGTCTTCTATTTTTATAAATATCGATCACTTTATTCCGTACAATATTTTGAATAAAAATGTTACATTGTTTCTAAAATGAATGGTCTTTCCTTGGATTATTTGAAAAATATTTTAAGAAACTCAAAGCCTCCATCATGTGATATAGAATGATTTTTTTAATATTAAACCATCATATAAACTAATAATGTTTTAATAATATCATATCTTCAACAATATCCATAAGATCTATTAGTTGAACTAATTTCTATTCAATGATTCAAAATGGTTTTATTTATATTTTTAGGTAAATTATTATCATATGAAACTCCATTAATTTAAATTAATGTATCCCAACCTCGTTGATAACATATTTAGAAATCCTTATTCATTTCCTCCAATGTTTTAGTAGTCTATTCTTATTTTCACTAATTTTCAGATAAATTATTTTCTATAGTTAAATAACAACAATTATTACATTTGATGTCCCTTCAAAAAGTAGACATAAACCATGGATTAGAACATGAACTTATAAAATGTGTGACTACATGAAGTATTAAAATCACATTATTATAGTGTAATGGATGATGAATGAAATAAATGTCAGATTGAATAAGTTGAAAACATAGAAATTTAGTCAAAATAATAATAAGAGACCATATATCATTGTTACATTGGGATGTATTATAAAATCCCATCATTGAAATCATAGATATATATATATCTCATTAAACTAATTAATTGATAATAGTTGAATAATTTTGATGATGATTTTATCTATAATTATCTTATTTGAATATAAATAATTTCAGAGGAAATTTATAAATATATTTCTTCATACAATATGGAATTTTATTCTGGACAATCTCTATACCCCTTTCCACTTAAAAAATTAATTCAACACAGAGAGATAAAAAATCACACAATACATAAAATATTAACCATGAGAAATATAGTATACATAACCTCTTTCCTGATTTTATTACCTCTAAATCATATTTTTTAATATAATTCATAATTATTTCCTTCCAAAATTTTATATTAACTTATATTCAAGGATCATTGCTATCAACATGCAATATTCCTTTTTTAGATGATGATTATATTATTACAAGTTGAAAATGTGATGTGATATCTACCAAAAAAATTTCAAATCATTTTACCATTAAATAATTTCACAACAGATCATTATCCAAAGGTATAATGATTAAAATTGAATATATTTTTTAGTGAAATGAACTAATACATTTTTTATTGTACAATATCATAATTAATTATACAATCCCACACTTTTATCATTTCTAATAACCCCATATTGATTTAGTTGGATTCTTATTAAGTGAATATAATGTTAAATATTATTTAGTTTTTATATATGTATCTTTTATAACAAAAATAAATATGAATAAAAAATAAAAAAATAAAATTTTCCACTATAATATGATGGTCTTATAATGAATATTTTTGTCCATGAGGTTTCAATTTTCACATTGTATATGAGGCCAACCATTAGTGTTTCATCAAAATGCTCCCAGAAAAAATTATTGGGTTTTCAAAATTCATTCCACAATGAAAATTTTAATCATTTATGGTCTAAGTTAAAAATGTGTGAACAAGTTCTAACTTATTATTCGAGGACAAAAATATTTTATTTCCGAATAATTGTTTAACTGAAAAATAAAGTGAATTTAATTTATACATTTTATCCACATTAGGTAATATATATATATATTAATTCATGGTAACGAAAAAAATTAATAGAACACCATTGAAATCTAGTACTTTTTTCATAAATTATATACTGAATCTTCAACATATTCATTAATCAATGAAAATAAATTTTCAAAAAAATTTATTGATTTATTTCATATAAATTTCAAGAAAATATACATTCGAATAAATGACAACAATAAAATAATTCTCTTTTGTATAATTACATAGAGGCATCCCCTAAAAATAATGAAATTTATACAAATTTTTGGAAACTATTTAATCATTTCACCATCCTTTATATTGATTCCATAACTCGATCACCACATAAGAAAACACATATATATTTCAAAGAAGTACATTAAAAAAATACAAGACAATTTATTATTTCAGACATACCATTAACATCATGTTATATTATAATCAAGTATACTTTTACTACCCTTATATAATTTATAAACATAATAATCTATTTTATAATACCGTCCATCTTCATAAAAAATAATTAAATATATAAATTCCTTCACTTTTTGTACAATATAAGGGATAATTCCCAATAACCATGTGATTTACCATATCCACCATCTAATTATAAACTAAAAATGTCAACAAATATTTTACATTACAAAATATCATAATTTCAATCTCATTAATTAAATAGAAATTATACCAGTATATTATGTTCCATTTCATGATCATTTATAATTTTAAAATTCCATTTTACAATCATTGATTCAATAATTATTATCATAATATTGTTATCTAAAAAAGAAACTCAAACTATCAAACCATTTTAATTTTTATGGTTAATATTACATTAATATTTTTTTAACATAAGTTCATATACATGATCATTTCATTCCAAACGAAATGACCCCAACCCATCAACATTGAATAAAAAACATATTAGATTTTCTATGATAAGGCACAATTCAATTATTTAATTTTAATTTTTAATAATGAGTAATAAGTATATAATGACCAAAAAACACACCGTAGTAAAAATAATGTAATACATTGGGATAATTCTTCGGACAATCAAAATTATTCTTTGGAAATAAAAATAATTGAGTACCAACCATTTATTATACATAAATATAGGGAAAATAAATAACTAAAAAAATTGAATATAGGGAATATTAGTTGAAATACGTGAAACAATAATTGAGTAAGAAGTATAAATGGATTAGGAGGAAGAGGATTCTTTATATTAATGTATGAACTTAATAAATATAAATGAAATATCAAATAGCTAAAAACCAACAGATTTGTCACATGGGTGAAGAGATGGAGAATATATGGTTCAAGATGTGTTACATTCCCAATAGGGATAAAACCCACATTAAAAATTAGGGGGGAGGACCTAGGTGAATCTTTGTACCATCCCCCAATTAGACCTAGGAAAAAATCTAATGAGTCATTGATTATGGGATAATTCTGCTTCCCCAAGATATATGGTGGCTATGTACATTAAAGTTGATAGTGCTATAATAACATGAATTTTACCTAATTCCATATCCTGAACCCTCAAAATTCATAAAATATTTCTATGAACCCATAAACATATCGATTATAGAACGTTACATTAGGAGAATGTATAATTTCCCTTCTTTGTACTCTGGTGAGGGGAATGGATCTTATATTTCTTCTTCAAAAAAATAAATTCTCCATGGAATATAATTAGTCATTTCTTCATGGTGCATAATATTTTTCAATAATATGTTGATTATTTTCTTCTTATACCATATAATAATTCATTTAATATAATTATAAAAACTATCTTGTCAATGTAATATATTTATTAAAAACATATTTGATCATAAATGATAAATGAAACACATAATATATGAGAACAAAGATAGACACATGTCTACTAAATAAACAACCAATATTCCTTCATCCAAATTATCATATGGGTTAATAAATAAAATTAATTATCATCTATTCTAACAATAATAAATCTATCCATTCCATATAATGATTCTAATAAAAAATTATATGTTATACCTTAAACAGGTGGTCCATCTGTGGATTATTTGAAAAACTCTTTTTCAAACTCCAATACTCAATCATATGATAGAGAATGGATTTAAAATATCAAACCATAATATACCCTAATAATATCGTAAAAATATCTTCTCTCTAACAATATAACTAGGATATATTTGCTGAAACTAATTTCTATTCCAGGATCCAAAATGTTGATTCTTTATATTAGTCGGTAAATTAGCATCTTGAAAATCCAACCACTGAAATGATTTTGTCCCAACCTCACTAGTAATTAATTTTTTAATTCACTACCATTTTATCTAATGATTAGTAGTCTTTTCTTATTTTCACTAATTTAATGATAAAATTCTTACTAAAATTTATTTATCTAACTAATTTATTTTGATATCCCTTATAAAAAGTAAACATAAAACATGGATTACAACATGAACTAATAAAATTTCGGACTCCATGATGTATTATAATCACATTATGGTAGTTTAATGAATGATTAATAAAGTACAATTCATCTTGAATAAAAAAAACATAGTGATTTAGTCAAAATATCAAATAATGACCATAGAACATTAAGAAATTGGAATCTATTTTAAAATTCTATGATGGAAATCATAGATATATGTATCCCCTACGATTATTAAATTTATAAAAGATGAATAATTTTAATTATTATATAGTAAATCATTATCTTATTTGAAAAATAAGTTTTATGCTGGGAATAGGTAGGTCAAGGAATGAATTGGTTGAGGGATCCCTGATACATGCCATCAGTAGTTCGAGGTTTCATTTATTCGAGACATCAGTATGTAAGGCATATGTCTGTTTGGTTTTAGCAATTCATCGATGTGACTTGTTTCAGTGAAACACTATAACCAAGTCACATCAATGGCTCAACATTTGTGGCTCATCCATCATTGAGTAAAGTATTAGTGAATAACAAATTGGTGAGTTATATAATGTTTTTCCCATGTTCTCTAGTTTCTCCACTTTGATGTTTCATTTTAAGGTAAAGGAGTTAAATACCTTATTAAATGAGTTTTTTTGGTCGTTTAAAATGATATTTATCTCCAAAAAACTAGAATAATCCTTTGACTAGTAAACCATGTGTTCTTGATCAGGATCCATATTTAATGGACATTAAAATTGTTTCCCTATAGATTTAGGATTTGGAATTTCTAAAGATATAATCATCTTTTCAATATTACCCCACTACCTTTTCTTGGGGAATTGCGAACCATTCTACCATGTGGGGTTGTGCGACTATGTTTTTGGAGTATGTTTGCTGTTTCATTGGATTATTTCCTTTTTTCTTGTGAAAACCCCTTGTTTTGGTATAATGTAGAATTATTTATAGTCTGTTGTTCAATATAGGCATGTCATTGTCTCTCTTTAATTGTGCATCATTTGGGGTGTGTGTACATATTTCCTACTTTGGTTGCAGTTTAAACCAATATAATAAAGATAATAATATTTAATAAATTAGGGATTGAGTGTATGATGGTTGTTTTCACATTGTTTTATATGTTATCCTTCATCCATGTCATGTGTTTTAAGGGTTGTATGGCTTCTAAAAATCATGTTTGATGCTGGACTTTGTTTTCCCATTGGTGATTCCTTACACTTTTTTTTGTATCCTATAATGAATTCTATAATTATGAAAAATTGGTTAACCACGTATATTTGGTAAAAAAATAGATTCCCCTAAAGGAAAATTTTAATGTGTCAACCGATATACAATAATATTTATTTAAACAGTGAGTACATCTAAAAATGAATAAACTCTACATTGTTTGTGTGGTTGTTTGGTGTGTATGATCCTATTCATCTTTATTTATTTTCTTTTCATTTAGTTTCATGTATGGGTCTATGTTTGAGAGTATTGGATGCTATGAATTGTGTAATGGAATATCGGGATGATGGATTGATTTATTTTGGTATTTATGGACTTTTTATGCAGTGGGACTACATCTAGGTAGTGTTTTGGCAATAGGGATGCATGATTTGGATGCGTCTGATTCATATTTATAGGTGTACTGGGCATGGTCTTGTTGTAATATGGGCCTAATTATTTTGGTAGTAAAGAGGTGTGTTGGGGGTTTTACATGTTCAGAGGAAGGACATGGTGGTATGATTTTGAATAAAGATGGTGTTATTTTTTGTGGACATATCTCCAAGATATTACAAAGGACGAATCTTTTTATAAATGGGTGTTAGAATGGATTCTTTTAGCATTTCCCTTAATAATGATCTCAGTATGATTATGTGAAAGATATTAATCCAATCCTAAGGAGTCTCATTTAATGTAAGTGAAATGAATCATTCACTACTTAAAGGGAACATTGGATTTTTGACTTTTTATACCTATAGAAATGATATTGTTTTAAAAAAAATTCTGATGGTGACTTTGGTGAATGTAGAATGGATATGAAATGTACATCCAGAACATGTCATTTTTTAGGAGATTCAATTGTTTCTTGGTCATGAAAAATAAACACTCATGGGCACTTTCCACTGCTGAAACTTAATATGTAGCAGCTGGAAGTTGTTGTGCTCAAGTATTTTGGATGCAACACAGATTTAATTTCTATGGTATGTGTTTTACCAAAACACAAATATTGTGTTATAATACTAGTGACATTGCCTTAAGAAAAAAAACTTTCACATCACCCTCATGAACAACACATAGATATTGGGTATCATGTTCTTTGGGATCACACACAAAAAGGAGATATCATTCCAAAATTTATCAGAACACAAGATCAATTTGTTGATCTGCACACAAAATCTTTAGCATCTGATAGATTTGAATACATTAAACAGAAGATATGAATGATAAATGTATGGTAATCTTCCTTAATAACTTCTTGTTGAAATTTATCTCTTTACATTAACTAACCATTTTTCACATTGAGAGTACATTTTCTTGTTAGTTAAACTTTTTGTAAAAAAAATTTCTGAGTCAAAATTTTCATAATCAAAATTTTTGGAATCTAATGTTCTTCAACAAGAATTTTCCTTATTACAAATAATCTTATTATCAATCCAAAAGTTATGTTTTCTTTCATAAATTTTCGTAATATTCTTTTACTTGTTGGAAATTAAATTCTGTTTTCATATTTTTTGTATCCACTTTTCCTTAAATCGGAATGTATTTCATAAAAAACTCAAAAGATTAGAATATATAAAAATACTTCTTTTGCTATAATCTCAACTGTCAGATCTTCTCAAAAGGTTTTCAAACATTGTATCAATCAAGGATGTTTAATCATCTCTTATATTTCTTATATACAGGATCCCCCGATGGATGTCCCTCATCAAATCCCATGCTCTTGCATGATGAAGCTATGCCCTACCAACTTAAGACCATTCTAAATTTCTCTGGTCTTTCGTAGTTTCGAATGTCTAAAAATTCCTTTCCATAGAAAGAATTTTCAACAGTAAAGGAAATATTTGAATGGATGAATAATCATGAATGGTTGGTAGACGAAGGCTTCTTTATTAATTATTATTCAATCATCACAAAGAACACCAAGTTAAATTGATGGAAAAGTATAGCATTATCTAAACCCAAGGCAGGGGATCTGGTGATTCCGATGATGCTAGTAGAGTTCTATGAATCAATATCTTTTTTCAATCAAGGAGGAAAGGGGTAATTTTATTTAAATAGTTATGGAAAGGCATAGTCTCTTTCTTATTTTTATGATGCTCGTCTAATTTTAATACTTTATAAAGGATAAGTTGGATTTTGTTCGCAAACGTTACCTCTTGTTGAAGGAAGCTTTGATAAAGAGAATTCCATAGAGTTTCTTGGTTTGGATGAAGTCAAGACTCTGAAAATTCTTCATATTTCATCAATTTTATGGATTCATGAGCATTCTATTCAAGGCATTATCATTCCAAGAAAAAGAGATAAAGATACTCTGAAGAAAAGTGATATATATGTTTTAGATTTTTTTAGTGATCCTCCAGAAGTTGAATCTGGTTAGGTATATTTTCTTTACAATTGAGAATATCATGAATAAAAATATGAAGTCTCGAATTACCATTTATCTGGAAATTCTATCAAAGATCCTTGTTTCTTGTTTACTATCAATGAAAATTTTCTGCAAATCGATGTCAAAAAAATTCATGGTTATGTTGCTAAGAGATGAAACTATAAGAATAATGAAAATTAGATTTTCTAGAGAATCTTAAGTGTTTTATGATTTACCAAATAAATAAGTTGATGTTTTACAAAAGAAACTCGTTGTAGTTGAAACCTACAAGAAAGGCAGAGGGAAGAGTAATGTAATGGAAATTCAAGAGATAACAAAAGTTTCTATTGACAAGGAAAATACATTTGCACCACCAAATTTATAGAAGTGAAAATCTTATCGTGATGAGGTTGTTTCAATATGGAGAGAGGATAAGAAAAATAAGAAGGGGAGTCAAAGGTTGACATGGACCCTACTAGGGAAAAAATTAAATGAAAAGGTTTCTAAAGAGCTTGAGAAGCAACAAAAATATAAAAAGAAAAAGAAGAATATGTTTGAGGATGAGAGAGTATAATCTCTTCTTAAAGAAGTTGAGAAGGATTCTGAGAAAATTCTCTTACCAGAATACTTTTTAATTGAATAAATCCTAGAGACTTCTGGAACGAAGTTGGTGATTCCATAACGAGATCAAGATGATGAAATAGTGTTAGAAGAAGTTGTTGAAGAAGAATAAGAAATGAGTGGTCATACTGAGGATATGATAAATTAGGTAGAATATTATCATGAGGAGTGTCCTTTTGAGAAGTTATCAATTTGAACATCTAACACTGTGTGATTGAAACATGAAACACCGAGAAAAGATGAGAATAGTGAAGGATAAGTAAATAAATTTTCGGAAGAATAATTTAGCAATCATGATTTCATACATCCAGAGGGTGTTGAGGTAGGATTTGAGAAATAATAAGTATATGATGATATTTTTTTTCAGCTATCAGATAGTGAAAATTAATTACCTAAACATGAAGAAATAATTTGAAGAACATATATGGGAAATCATGTGATTGTTGATTCTCTTTTCATGTATTTGGTTAGTAAAAAAGATAATGGTGTTTCATCGAAGAGGAAAGCATATGTTCTTGAAAAGGAATCCTCAATAACAATGCATTAGATTTCAGAATCATCTTCTCTTTCCCATGAATTTGATGTTTAGTATTTGAAGAAGCTGGTAGAAAATATTTCGTTATTTTTAATCATAGATTCAAGATGTGAAAGGCTTCATCATTCCTTACGTCTGAAAATAGATTCAGTATCCATGGTGATGGATAAGTGCGTCAAACATGATGCCAATTTCAAATCTTTTTTCATTCATTATGAATATAATATAATATATTGGAAGAATCATACTAGATGGTGAAGGAAAAATGATAAAGAGATGATAATTCTAGATGAGTATCAAGATAATATCAAGGATGTATTTGAAACTAAATACACAAAAATCAATGATATCACCATGTATTTTTAATAAAAGTTGTCTCTTGAAGAAACTACTTGGAAGCACGATGTGAATGACCTGAATGGGAAATTTTATTCAGCTGCTCAAAGTTGGAAGAGGAAAAGGTATCTTAGAATTGAACTTTATGAAAAACATTCTAAAAAATAATAATCATGAAGTTTTAGACAAATATTCTTAAGCCTTAGGAAGAAAAAATTAAATTATTGAATAGAGAAGTTACGATCAAGATCAGTTACTCAAGCACAAGGAATATGATCACATGGAACTAAAGAAGTTGAATTATATTGTGATGAAGATGTCACCGAAAGAGATAGAGATATAATTTCATTTATATCTATTCTTTTTTTGTATTTCCCGGTTGAAAAAATTCTTTCAAATTGTAATGAAATATTTTTTGCACTTCATATTTTTGGTTTCTTAGTAAAAATGTTTTAGGTTCTATATTTTCTTTTCAATTACAAATATTCCTTTTGGTAAATCACAAAGTGGGAGAAAGGAATGTCCAAAAAAATAATACTAAGTAAAGAAGAAATTTACCTAAGGGGGAGTTCATCAATGGAGAAATATTTATCATGAAGATTTTCGTATGCAATAAAATGTAAAATCTCTTTCAGAAAATAATGAATATAAACCTTAGGCATTTTGAAGCCTAAGGTGGAGTTGTCATATTCATTATATTCCATTTGTAATTGGTGAGATGTTTTTTTCATGTTCATAAAAATTTCAATGTCCGTATATTTTTGTTAATAAGGATGTTTGTGATTTACAAAAACGGGGATATTTTCGAGTCAATAAGGTTTCCTTGTGACTATTTCATTCCTTTTGGTTTGGAAAATCAGAAACAATCTATCTCAGGGTAAATTTTATTTTCCCTATGATTTTTTTAATAATGATGATTTTCCACCATCATGGAAATTATCTTTTTACTCATATTTTCATTAATAAAGAAAAAATTTATTCCCTAAGAAAAATTTATCCTTACCTATTTTCCATTTTTAATAATTTATTTTTTCTAAATATATCACTTTTTATTCCAATTTGAAAAATTGGGTTTCACATATAATACCATGGAATTCTATAAATATTTAGATATAGAGTATTCTGTTTTTATGATCATAATTCTGGTCTTGAATTCTCTGAAATTCAGAATCTGAATACTATGAAATTCATGTTCAAAATCCTCTAAAATTACAATTCTCAATTCACTGAAATTCAAAATCCAAATTAAATGAAATTCTGGTTCTAAATTCAATATAATTCAGTATCTAAATTCTATGAGTTTATTGTTCTAAATTATTTAAAAATTAGAACCTGAATTCTTTAAAATCGAGGTTATAAATTATTTGATATTAATACTATGAATTCCTTAGAATTCGGACTCCAAATTCCTTAGAATTCAGACTATAAATTCTTTAAAATTCAGTTTTGGAATTCCATATAATTCAAACTCCAAATTCCATTGAATTCATGTTAAAAATTATGTAGAATTATTACTCCAAATTAAATATAATTTTGACTCTGAATTCCATATAATTTAGGTTCCAAATTCCTTACAATTATGTCTCTATATTCCACTTAATAAATACATTGAATTCCGTGGAATCCAGATCTTGAATTCCTCATAAATAAAAATCTGATGTCTAAAAAATTCGTATTCCCAATTCCGTGGAAAATAGAATCTGAATATCCATGTAATATAGATATCTAATGGTTTCCACTTAGACTCCGAACATTATTTTTCCTTAGACTCCAAAATATATATTTGATAGAGCAACCATATTTTTTTAACCCTTGTTAATGTTATGAAATGATGTCACACATTCTACTTCTAACCAACAGTTGATTGAGTGATGCAAGTACAACTCCCTCCGAGATTCAACGAAAAATATTATCTTTATAGTAGGGAGCTGACAATTGGAGAAATTCCTATAAATAGGAGCTCATTTGAATGATCTCATAACTTTTGATGACTATTCTTCAACTCTAGAGATTACACATTAATAATATGATTGCTAAAGAGAGGGACCCTAATGATTTTTGCGTACTAAACATCTTCTTCAAATTGATTCGTGTGACTATGATTATTTCTTTGTAAAATTGAGTGCTTCCACGGATAGGAAGACAAAGGTGAAGACTACCTTAATGTTCGAGGAATACCTAGATAAAGAAGACAAATGATCTGACTACCTTAATGTTTGTGGGCTTGTAGGGATAGCAAGAGAAAATTTTATATTCTTATCAAGGGCTTACCCTAAAGTGGGGAAGATATACTTTCTAGAATGTATAAATAAATATACCTTTATCCAATTTTTTTTATACCCTACTCTTTGGTTAAATGATTCCATAGATGTCACTTATAGGTTTTATTTTTGTTTTCTACTAAATTTTTATTATTAAGGAATGTATAATTATATTATTCATTCTCATAAATGTATAATCTGATTAGTAATATTCTATAGGTGTTAAGTTAGAATCTTTTTCCTTGTAAATTCTCTTATGTTTCATATTTGGAACCCTATTTCCAGAATCTAGCATGTTTGTAGAACTAAGAGGTCTTGTAAATTTACCAAGTTTAACATTGTTAAATAGTATAATGTTTTATTCCATATTTGAATGTTCTAAAGAAATTTTTAATGTATACAATTCAACCCATCGTGTATATTGCTCTTATAAATCATTATTTCAATCCAACAGATTTTATATTAATAATTAGTTTGTACAAATTATCTAATAATTCACATTTTAAAATAGGATTAAATGATAAATTAATTCTGTTAATAAAATTGAATACTGTGATGAAAAAATGAATCAAAAACTTTTGAAATCCTATAGAAAAACTAATTTCATGGTAAAAACCAGTTTTTAGATAAATAATTACTTAAAACCCCTATAATTAAATTTTTAAAAATTTTGGAGTAACTTTTTGTGATAGAGACTTTCAATTATTGAATAGTTATAGGGATTTAAAAAATTCCTCTTCTCCATAACATTAAAAGGGCACTCCCTTCATTCAATTCTAATAAACCTCTAAATCTATTTTCCTTGAGAAAAAACAAAAATATTTTCTCTCTAATAACATTAGGCAAATGATATGGTTTATTTTGTTCCCAAAATAACAATATATAATTCCATAATACAAGATCCTATGGGGGTTTCCCTATGTGAAGGTAATCATCTTCACCGTGTTGAGTATTTTTTAATTATACTTTAATAAACATTATTTTCTTCATAAAAATACAATATAATAAAACTAGAAACTACAATTTACTATGTAGTTATTATGTTAATTGAATTATATTTAACCATCTCCACCTACATCATATGGGAAAAAAACTATCACTCGTGCTTATGGAATACTACCACATTGTGAACTGATATAATGTTTCTCCACCACTATCTAGCATGGATTTTCATGACGATGAACATAATGAAATTTTTTAATTCATATTAAAAATAAATATATCATGAAAATTTTCCCTCATTCTCCCATTAAGGTAATATTGTCGTCCCTTGGGAGTATGTATGACATGTCTTCTCTATGATGTGATTTGATTATTTTTCTATGTATGGATTTCTATAATTGTACAAATAATATACAAAATGTATATAATAAAATTTTCAAAATTAAATAAATTATTTTTATGAGGGATATATATCCAATTCATGTGTACTATAACATCTATTAAAAATATTTCATTTGGAAAAGAAGCATTAAAAACCTAAAACTATGGAAATAAGGAAATATTGTTATCAAATGAGTGATAAGAATTTATACTAAGTTCATATATGATATTTCAATTATTTATGTAGTTCTTTTATAAAATAATTACATTTTTTCACTATACCTGAGGGTAAACAATGATCAACTAAATCTAAACTAAAAATATTGTATTTAATCTTTGTTATCCTTAATTATGTCTTATTTTAATGTTACACCCAAATTTTTTTATATGGTATATATAGAACCACTTAGATCAATTATAATATGATAACATAATTTTTAATTTACTTTCATGTAAAAATTAATTAATATTCATTAAAAGTTACATGATTTAAATGTTCCCACATGAGGAGACATTTCAGAAATCATCTTATTTTAAATAGATTGTATTAATAATTCATTGTCTTTGATATTATATGTTCATATTTGTAAATTATATTTAATATTTTAATTCATATTTCAACATTATTAAGTGAATATACATGTTATAGATATAAAAAATATATTTATTAATCCCACCTCAATGGTTTTATATTTTTAAGAGACGTCCTCTCAATTTCCACTCTGTTGAAAAACATTTGATCTAAAGAAACTATTTACATTATAAGGTTTGTCTAATAGAAATTTTGATGTGTTATATTTTGAATCACTCAATTTTCATGGTATTTATTTTTTCATTTAATGTTTTTTATTTCATGGGGTTTATACTATAATTGTTATGAAATAGGTATGGATGTATTTTAGAATATCATCATTATTAAACATTATTTGTGTTTATGTTTCCAATGAGAGAATTATTTGATATTACCCTATTAAAGAAAATATATATATATTTCTCATATTATTATTAATGATTTCTTTATTAAATATAAACATTTATTTATTTTTAATTAATATGATTGAGTAAATATATTAATGCAAACTTTTCATTATTTTGGTAAAAAATGTATTTTCCTCCAAAACCATGTTTTCAAAAACATTTTGACAAATGGTTTTAAAAATATCTAATGATTTTTAAATTCCTTTTTATGAAAGGTTGTAATTTTTTTTAAAAAAGGAAAGGGATTTTTAGGAAATTTTTTAAACAATGATCTAATTTTCCAACAAATATGTGAAATAAAAAATTGTTTCAATTCCCTCAACATAAAATAAATCTTACTCATATAATGACCTGTCATTTATTGTAATACTCCTTTAAATGTTTACAGATTCATTTCAATGAAATTGTTTTTCATAATATTATCCAAATATTTTGTTTCAAAAAATGATTTTCATATTTAACTGCATATTTTCTTATGCCGGTTTTAATGATATTTTGTCATATGTCAATTCATATGAAACATAAAAAATATTTAACATATACTACAGTAATGATATATATTTTTGAAACCATTATAAATATTTTCCTATAATGTTTATGATCATTTTAACAAGGAAATATACTAACATTCATCTTCCTGGTTTATTTTTTTTCATTAACATTCCCTTAAAACAATTAGCTTAAATTGATCATTTTTCATTTGAAATAACTTATATATTAAATATAAATATTATTTTATCATGGATGTCATTATATAATAATCCTTTTACCAATATATACATGGTTTTTACATTTATTTTTACTAGATTTTCTGTGGAAATATTGGTATGTCTTTATTATTTATACTATATCAATATTTTTTGTAACTTAATATTGTTTCTAAATAAAATTGATCACTAGATAGATGAGGAAATATTTTTAAATGGATGTGAAGGGTGGGGATGAGGATTCTATAAACCAATGTGTATCAATAGTTCCCAATAGACAAATCAATTTGCCTAATTAAATGGGTTTTTACCCATAGTTATAATTTTCCTTGTGATATGTATTTAATATATTGATATAGTTATGTGTGATATCATAGTGTTTAATATTAATAATTTACATTATTAATAAATATTTTATTCTTGTATAGAAAATTATTTTTGTGATTTTATCAATAGAGGAATTGTTCCTCAGATTATTGATTAATTGGAATGTCTTTTTAGTTTTTTTCCAAGATATAGTTATTATTCATTATCTAATCATATTAATTAATTTATTGATTTATTGAAATATGTGTTAAATTATTTATATCAATACATTAATCAAGAGTTATATATTCATGATATTGATGTCATTGTTTTAAATGAAAGATGTGTTCACTTATATACCACACTATAAAGATTATAAATTATTGATTCATTACAACTTCTATTTTTTATACTTATAACTCCCCGACCCCAGTTACCCAGAGTCGGTGCATTACTTCGTAACATTGGCATGATCACAAAAGATCAAGTCTCGAAAGACCGATTAGTTTATTAGCCTTGGAAACACTAGATACATTCATAAATGTTACATTACATCATAAAGTGAAAAACTAATAACAAAGTCTTCATAGTCCACTCTCATACCCACTTCTGACTATCCCTGCAGGTCATTCCTAAAATACTTCTTCACATCCTGGAAAATATTAAAACATTGAAAGGGGTGAGCTTAGATGCACAGTAAGGATAACAATATAGCGGAAGCTATCATCAATAAACATAAACATTTAAGGCAATGTATAACTAAAACAAAATCCTTTTAAACATGAACTTCAACATAATATGGAAAAAGTAAAATGAGATAATGCCATTAACTTCTTCACATGGATATTCTACTTGTCGAATAATCACATGCAATATCAATAACAACTTTCATAATGAGGGAATGTATAATGGCAGACATTCTGAAACATTTTGTCAAGGCCTCAGCCAAGACGTCTAAAATGATTAAGGCCTCGGCCAAAACCATAAATCAAATTGGGAAAGGGCCTCGGCCAATTCCACGTCTAGTTGTCTCATGAGACCTACTGATGCATTGAAGAGCTATAGCGTTCTCCACCTGTCACTTACTAAGTCCAATGCATACCTTATATGAAAAATGGTATATAAACATTTAGGAATACAATTTTTTTAAAAATACCATTTGAAATTAATTACGGTGTCAAAATACCAGTTTAATTTTTAGAAGATACTTACATTTAAAATTGCTCAAATATACTCTAGTGTTTTTCTGAAAATATTATGAAAGCTTCTGAAAACAAAATAACTAATTCTGAGACTGCTCGACAAATTGCAGGCCATGATGGGTCCACACCCAATCCCTTCCTGTCTACCACACTCGAGAGTCAAGTTTTCTAACAACATCTTTATGATTGTGTTAAATACGTATACATTTTCACTGGATTTTCATACATTTGGGAGAAATATCTCTCTTTTTTTTAAATCATTTGAAAACAGTTATGGCTTGTAGAGGAAGCCGAAACTCAGATAATGGTCATGGCGGTGGAGAAGTCATTGTCGCCGCATATGTACGGAAAGAAAAACATTCCCTTTTTCGTTTAGTAAAACGCTTCGTATAAAAAAGATTCCTTTTGAATAAACGTAAAAGTCAAAGGGGTTTATACACCGTATAAAAGAAAATGGTGTATAAAACCAAATATGCCTCAATGAAAGGAGATTGAGACGAAGTCCTTAAAAGATCATTTTTAAAATAAAATATATCTATTATGTGTATTCACTATAGGTACACATATAGAACGTTAAAATACAAAATATGACATAATAATATCATGACATAATTTTAAAGTAGGAGATTAACCCAAAGAATGGAAGTTAGGTTAAGAAATTCCCTTACCTCCTATCTGATTTGACTCAAACGTTCTTTAACCTCCTGAATAATAAAGTAGAGTTAATATATACCTTATTGAGAACCATTTTTAATTTAATTATCCTTTTTATATCACTTATTACAATGTTATGAACATTATGTAATTATTTAAGTTAATAATGGTCGTTTTGTCAATCTTTGGTACTTGAGACAACAATAAACTTCTTATAATTACAAGTTGTTTATGTGGTAGAATATCCATTATCTCTAGAATTATATTAATGATTTAGATGTCATATATATCATATATATCCATTATCTACATTCATTTATAATATTACGTAACATTTAGAGGTAAGAAATGAAATGCACCGTTCATGGAGACGGTAAGCCATACGTACGCATGAACGCTAATTTCATTTCTATTTTGTATTTAATGGAATGAAATAATAATGATATAAATGTATAATATAATTCTAGTATAAAATAGTGTATAATAACATTTACTCCATCCTTTATACATCCCACATATGGCATTAACGATTCAAATCACTTTGAGGGGGCGGTAGTCCGCACTTCATAAAATGAAATTATCGCGTTTTACCCATAATGGAAATCATAAATTATGCCATAAATGAGAAATACAGAAGAAAAAGTAAAACATAATCATATTATATATCATATATAAATATAGTGACATCTTAATGGCCACCTTTGAAGGTGTTATATGAGTGTTGAACAATCATCGTTTCGTGAGGCAGAAATTCGCCATCCACAGAAACCGTATGTTCTTTAACCATTAGATGTAGGTGTGTGTAAGTGTAGATCAAATCCTTCTTATAACAACATCCTAGTATATTGGCTTGAAAGTGTGAATGAGGTGGTAGAGGTGGGGGCCTTTTATAAGTGGAGAGGAGGGGCACTCTTGGAAAGTAAGGAAATTTTACATTATTATACAATGATTTTGGGATTCTAAAGGTCCCACACATATATAATTCGTGGCTAAGGTGATAAGGGTTAGAAATATACTCATCCAATAGGTTTTTGACAAGTGTAAGCCTTGGATTGTACATTATCTTTTCATTTTATTAAAATCGTTAAATAATGAGGTCATCGTTGCATCGTCATGATGTCATAAATAATTTAATTTATTTAATGTTTAAAAAATATTAAAAAAAATTCTATGATGTAGGAAATCTTTTAAGATTTCCAATGACTATTTTTAGTCAATAATATGACTTGTATAACCCCATGTAAAAATTGTTTTAATAAACCATTTCATGTTTGTGTCATTTTTTACTTTAACATTAAATAAAAGGTATTTATGTCATTTTCCATCTAAAGTGGCTCCATGGGGTCCCCAAGTTGACCCATGGATTGTCTTGGTCGGCCATGACACATCCAATGAGGGTTGGACATGTGTCAAGATCATCTCATATTATTAAAACATTATTTTTAACTTAAACTACACTAATTACCTCTAATCGCGATTAAGAACTTAAAAGTTACTATTCACCAAAAAATTATTTTAATCTCATTGTACCAAATTTTCTTCTTAATGACAACCATGTATGTCGGATTTTTGAAAATCAAATCACAGAAGTGGTAATATTTCATTTAAAAAAAATCAGTTATTTAACTACCACTTAGTGGTTTCACTATTCATCAAAAATTGATGTTTTTCAGAACAATGCCAAAATTTCACCCTAAGCTATAATTGATATTCCGAATTCAAAAATGATGTCTATTTTACAAAATTCCAAACATATAAGTTGCATTAATTAATTTTATAATTAATTCCCGCTATCACAACAATAGCGTGTTTTTAAGAAACAATTTATATCAAAAGATTGGCAATTGTTTATGTCCAATTTCAATGTTAAATTAATTCTAATGACCACCATTGGATAAAAAGGTAAAAATATATTCTAATTATACTTTAAAACCACTAAATAGTATAATTTATCACTATAAATTATTTTTATTAAAAAAGTTGTTTTTAAGTAATTTTCACTATTCATAAAAAATTGGAAGTTCTCAGAAAGTTACAAAAAATTCAACTTTGGATAATTTCGATATTAAGAATACAAAAATGAAGTCCATTTTGAAATATAAAATTTCTATAATTTTAAAAAGTGGTTTTTACTATTCATAACGGCTACTTTGATTAGTCGCGGTGTTTTAGAACTCGAAGTTGTGTACAATGTAAGCTATTGCATTATTGAATGAGAAGAGTATCGTGGAAGCTCGGGGTGTTACATTCTCACCTCCTTCAATAAATTGCCTCCTCACAATTTGAAATTTTTCTTTGAAAATAAAAGGATGAAAAGAGAAAATACCTTTGAGGAAAACCCACATCGGAAATAAGATTAATAAAATTTAGCCTTAATAAGAGGGAAAGGGAAATGAAAAAGTCACCACCCAATTATGATCTCGATTAGGAGAACATTGGTGAAAATTAGAGTCATATAATTGGAGGAAAAACGTAAATATTTGTAGGCAGTGATTGAGGTCATGAATCACAATCAATTTTCAAATTGAGGGCCTCAAAGCCTTCAATCTATGTTGATTTAAAATATCATCAGTTCAACAAGACATAAGGTATTAGGATAACACATTTTTTTGTTTTAATATCCCTTTACTAAAGTTTAAGAATTAATTTATTCATTGAATAAGAGATAGGTATATATATATTTATGCTTGAAAATTAGAGTTTCAACCTTCAACTCATCTTTCACTCAAAAAGATAATAGAACTCAAAAATATTATACTTATCCTAATTGTATAAGGTTCCAAATGTAACACAAACCATTTAGATTAGTAAAAATTTTTTGTAATAACCAGAGACTTCCTGTAGACTAGTGGTAGGAAATAAAGGCCTATCGCACTATGATTGTGGGTTCAATTCCTGCAGCTTTGTCCGATGCGACGGGTTATGCCCCACCCTGTAGGTTTTCCTTTTCCTAAAACTATAGTATCATAATATTCCAAAAATAATCTTCATAAATTTTTTAACCTTAAACAATACTATCCAAAGATCAAATTAATCGACTCCAACCTTTATAGTTATCCAAAATACCTCTGTCCAGACTTTCTCTAAAAGGTCTCTTAATTCCAAAATCAATTTATCAGATTCCCCAAACAAAGTAAATTTTCTCTTATTGTCACATACTAAAAATATAATTACCTTTATCATATTATAACCTCACTGAAATCAACAAGTACTGCAGTAAAATCCTTATATATATATCACATTATTCTAAAATACTTCTTCACATCCTGGAAAATATTAAAACATTGAAAGGGGTGAGCTCAGATGCTCAGTAAGGATAACAATATAGCGGAAGCTTTCATCAATAAACATAAACATTTAAGGCAATGTATAACTAAAAAAATCCTTTTAAACATGAACTTCAACATAATATGGAAAAAGTAAAATGAGATAATGCCATTCACTTCTTCAATGGATATTCTACTAGTCTAATAATCACATGCAATATCAATAACCACTTTCATAATGAGGGAATGTATAATGCCAGACATTCTGAAACATTTTGTCAAGTCCTCGGCCAAGACATCTAAAATTATTAAGGCCTCGGCCAAAACCATAAATCAAATTGGGAAAGGGCCTCAGCCAATTCCACGTCTAGATGTCTCATGAGACCTTCCGATGCATCGAAGAGCTATAGCGTGCTCCACCCGTCACTTACTAAGTCCAATGCATTCCTTTTATGAAAAATGGTATATAAACATTTAGGAATACCATTTTTTTAAAATACCATTTGAAATTAATTACGGTATCAAAATACCAGTTTAATTTTTAGAATATACATACATTTAAAATTGCTCAAATATACTCCAGTGTTTTTCTGAAAACATTATGCAAGCTTCTGAAAACAAAATAACTAATTCTGAGACTGCTCGACTAATTGCAGGCCATTATGGGTCCACGCCCAATCCATTCTTGTCTACCACACTCGAGAGTCAGGTTTTCTAACAACATTTTTAAGCTTGTGTTAAATACGTATACATTTTCACTGGATTTTCATACATTTGGGATAAATATCTCTCTTTTTTTAAATCATTTAAAAATAGTTATGGCTTGTAGAGGAAGCCGAAACTCAAATAATGGTCATGGCGGCGGAGAAGTCATTGTCGCCGCATATGTACGGAAAGAAAAACATTCCCTTTTTTTCGTTTAGTAAAACGCTTCGTATAAAAAAGATTCCTTTTGAATAAACGTAAAAGTCAAAGGGGTTTATACACCGAATAAAAGAAAATTATGTATAAAACCAAATATGCCTCAATGAAAGGAGATTGAGACGAAGTCCTTAAAAGATCATTTTTAAAATAAAATATATCTATTATGTGTATTCACTATAGGTCCACATAAAGAACATAAAAATAAAAAATATGACATAATAATATCATGACATAATTTGAATGTAGGAGATTAACCCAAAGAATGGAAGTTGGGTTAAGAAATTCCCTTACCTCATGTCTGACTTGAGTCAACCGTTCTTTAACCTCCTGAATAATAAAGTAGAGTTAATATATACCTTATTGAGAACCATTTTTAATTTCATTATCCTTTTTATATAACTTATTACAATGTTATGAACATTATGTAATTATTTAAGTTAATAACGGCCGTTTTGTCGATCTTTGGTACTTTAGTCAACAATAAACATCTTATAATTACAAGTTGTTTATGTGGTAGAATATCCATTATCTCCAGAATTATATTCATGATTTAGATGTCCTATATATCATATATATCCATTATATACATTCATTTATAATATTATGTAACATTTAGAGGTAAGAAATGAAATGCACCGTTCATGGAGACGGTAAGCCGTACGTACGCATGAATGCTACTTTCATTTCTATTTCGTATTTAATGGAATGAAATCAAAATGATATAAATGTATAATATAATTCCAGTATAATATAGTGTATAATAACATTTACTCCATCCTTTATACATCCCACATATGGCATTAACGATTCAAATCACTTTGAGGGGGCGGTAGTCCGCACTTCCTAAAATGAAATTATCGTGTTTTACCCATAATGGAAATCATAAATTATGCCATAAATGAGAAATACAGAAGCATAAGTAAAACATAAACATATTATATATCATATATAAGTATAGTTACATCTTAATGGCCACCATTGAAGGTGTTATATGAGTGTTGAACAATCATCGTTTCGTGAGGCAGGAATTCGCCATCCACAGAAGCCGTATGTTCATTAACCATTAGATGTAGGTTTGTGTATGTGTAGCTCGAATCCTTATTATAACAACATCCTAGTATATTGAGGATACTGGTTTTGTTACAAATGAAATGAATAAATAGAGTTTATGGGGTTGGAGAAGAAAAATAAAACAAAATAACATAAGAGAAGACATTACCTTTAAATCGGGTAACTCTTTTGATTTAAGCCAAAGGCTTCCTTGGGAAGTATTCTGCCCAAAGTGAGGCTTCAAGGAGTAAGGGAGGGAATTTGGGAGAGTATTTGGGCAGATTTTGGCCGAGCCAAATGTCTTTAAAGTGTGAATGAGGTGGTAGAGGTGGGGGCCTTTTATAAGTGGAGAGGAGGGGCACTCTTGGAAAGTAAGGAAATTTTACATTATTATACAATGCTTTTCGGATTCTAAAGGTCCCACACTTATATAATTAGTGGATAAGGTGATAATGGTTCTAAATATACTCATAAAATAGGTTTTTGAGATGTGTAAGCCTTGGATTGTACATTATCCTTTCATTTTATTAAAATCGTTAAATAATGAGGTCATCGCTGCATCATCATGATGTCATAAATAATTTAATTTATTTAATGTTTAAAAATTATAAAAAAAATACTATGATGTAGGAAATCTTATTATCATTCCAATGACTATTTATAGTCAAAACTATGACTTGTATAACCCCATGTAAAAATTGTTTTAGTAAACCATTTCATGTTTGTGTCATTTTTTACTTTAACATTAAATAAAAGGTATTTATGTCATTTTCCAACTAAAGTGGCTCCATGGGGTCCCCAAGTTTACCCATGGATTGTCTTGGTCGGCCATGGCACATCCAATGAGTGTAGGACATGTGTCAAGCTCATCTCATATTATTAAGACATTATTTTTACCTTAAACTACACTAATTACCTCTAATCGCGATTAAGAACTTAAAATTTACTATTCACCAAAAAATTATTTTAATCTCATTGAACCACATTTTACGTCTTAATGACAACCATGTATGTCGGATTTTTGAAAATCAAATCGCAGAAGTGGTAATATTTCATTTAAATGAAAAATCAGTTATTTAACTACCACTTAGTGGTTTCACTATTCATTAAAAATTAATGTTTTTCAGAACAATGCCAAAATTTCACCCTAAGCTATAAATGATATTCCGAATTCAAAAATGATGTCTATTTTACAAAATTACAAACATATAAGTTGAATTAATTAATTTTATATTTAATTCCCGCTGTCACAACAATAGCATGTTTTTAAGAAACAATTTATATCAAAAGATTGGCAATTGTTTATGCCCAATTTCAATGTTAAATTAATTCTAATGACCACCATTAGATAAAATAGTAAAAATATATTCCAATTATACTTTAAAACCACTAAATAGTATAACTTATCACTATAAATTATTTTGATTAAAAAAGTTGTTTTTAAGTAATTTTCACTATTCATAAAAAATTGGAAGTTCTCAGAAAATTTCAAAAAATTCAACTTTGGATAATTCTGATATTACGAATACCAAAATGAAGTCCATTTTGAAATATTAAATTTCAATAATTTTAAAAAGTGGTTATTACTATTCATAACGACTACTTTGATTAGTCGCGGTGTTTTAGAAGTCGATGTTCCGTACAATGCAAGCTATTGAATTATTGAATGAGAAGCGTTTCGTGGAAGCTAGGGGTGTTACAATACCTCTGAAGGATAATTTGATATGAATATTATTTTATCCTTTCCCTAGGTTATGAATTAGTAATATCTAAATGAGTTCAAGGATGCAATATATTTAGATTAATTTTATTTTAATTTATTATTTCAAATGTAATTTTTGAGAAAATTATGCATCTTCATTACCATGACAACTAAAATATTATGTTTATTAGGATAATATATATTATATCATATGCCTGTTTAATATTGTAACAAAAAAATCTAGGATATTGGTGTTTGTATACTTAAATTATTTTTATTTTATATATGTGTTCATTTATTATAATTGTGTTTACCAATCTGCCTTTTTAGGTATAATATATTTTAATAAAAAAATAAAATACAATTCTTAAAAATAAATTTTAATAATATGTAATATCGATTTATTAATGATATCATGATTAGTTTTTATTTTATTTAAAAATTTGAATATTTTTAAATTTTACAACAATTTTTCTATGAAATAAATGCTCATTGTATTTTATAACCCTAATGAAAAGAAACTATAGAGGTAGAAAATGTAAAAACTGGTATTAATTTTTTTTATAATTTTAATATAATTTTATGTTTTAACCTACAAAAATATATTTTTGGATGAATAGTTAAAAATTAAATTAAAAATTATAATATTGAATTTTTAATAGTATTAGTATCGTATTATGAATTTTAAATTTAGAAAATATTTTCATATGAGAAAATAAATTTTTTATATCTCATAATATTAATTTTTTAACATTTATTGGATTATATCTGACATTTTAGATTATAATTTATTATTAAAAAAATTAATACATTATATATATAATATGTGAGAAATAATTGTAATCAATAATAAAATATGAATTTATTAAAATAAAATTTATTTTGGGAACAATCAGATGAAAATAATATTGCACTTAATTTATTGTAATTTATTAATAGAATTGAATTTTACATGGGTTAAGAAAAAAATTTAATGTTTTCAAAAATTATGACTTTTATCCCATTATTTGTATATTGAAATTAATTCTTAGTAAAATAAAATATATATATTCTAATTAGTTGTTTAATTTTTCATTATATGAAATTTATTTGAGGATTCATTTAAAATTTACATTTAAAAAATATAATTTCTTGAATTTTGTATTTTAAAAAATTTTATTTTTAGAGATTAATGAGAAAACTAAGCTTTCGTGTAAAAACATTATGTATTTAAAAAAATCGAATAATATAAAATTCTCATTAATCTTTCAGTTCAATTTCAATTTAAAATAAATATTATTTAGCTATTTTTGAAACAAAATTTTATGGTTCAATTATCCTAATTCATAGTTTTTTTAAATAATTATTTTTAAACATAGAAACATATTTTGTTAAAATATTGTATATTTTCCAAATGAGCCTCCATTTTATTTTATTAAAATATAATCAAATAATGATATATTTAGGTGATAAATATATATTATATATCTAACTATATTATTTTAAACATATTTAATGATGATTACCAGTCATATATTTAATTTATGGTCATATTATTCATTTGAATGAATTTATTGAAAATATATTCTGCTGTAATATTTAGGGGATTTGTTTTAAAATTAAAATCTTCTGAAATTTTTGTTATATTTTATTAATTTTATTCCATATTTTGAATTAGAGAACATAATAGTATGTAATATGGTAAATTAATTTTTTTTATAGTTATTAGTAATGAGAGTAAAATTTATTTTCCACGATTAATGGTAAAACAAGGTTTTTTTCATTATGGGAGATCATGTAAAAATAATATTTTCTTCAAAATCATATATTTATTTCTTATATTTTTAATATCATGAACTATTGGAAAACAATTATATAATAAGGATTATTTTAATTTCGTTTTAGATGAAAAATTACCTATGAGAAAAAAATTATATTTCTTCAGTGAAATATAAAATGTTAAAAGTATATATACTTATAGGATGAGAAATAACATGTTTTTTTTATTCAGAATTGTTTATTGACATTAAATTCAATTAAAGGAATAATTTATCAAATTATATAGATTACGAGGTTATATTTACTTCTCATTATTGAATTTTTTTATATGAATAAATTTAATTTCTCTTAAATTATAAAAGGGAACTCCATTCCCTCACAACTTGAAACCTCTAAATAAATTAATACCCATAATAAATCGTCGAAAGAACTCCATAACATAATTATAGACATTAAATATTATTATTATTCCATAAATATATTTCATAGTCTCATTAATGTGATATACAATTTTTCATTATCTGAATGAATAAACTCACTTTCACGATGTGCTTTCTTTTTTCCATATTCATTTATTAAATAAAAATGTGTATTAAAAATTACAATTTAAATATAAATCATAAAAAATATAATTTTATTATATTATGTTAATGGGACATTATATATCCATATATTTCACCATAAAATGGGACATTTATCCATCACTCACGTGTTTACTGTGATACCCTCTTGCGATCCGATTTAATTTGGTTTCTATAGGCGACCCACATTGATAGAATATATAAAAAAATAATTAATATATCCTACACATATTATAAGATATTAATTATTTAAAATTAATATATAATCCATATCCTCATACATTCTCCTAAAAGATAACTACATTGATTCTCGTGAGTACATATAGCCTACCATTTCCATGAAAAGAATGAATTGATTTTCCTTGTCTAAAATTAAATATTGATTACAAGAAATTTATAAAAAAATAAATATTATATTTATAACAGTAATATAAATTTATATTTTACTGATATATATCATATGAATGAAAATAGTGACCACCGTGACAAATTATTTGTGAGGAAAATAATTTATTAACATAAAGAACAACTGTAATAATGAGACATAATTATCAAATATGTGATAATATCTTATAACATGATCATATATGATGTTATAAATATTATTATGGTTATTTAAAAAATAATTAACATGTTTGAAACCATTATTCATGATTTTAATTCAATATATAATAAGGGAAAAGTGGCATATTTTATTGTGTCCCAATTTCGATTCATTAGTGTATATTTTGTCGTTGAATAAATAATTTCCTTTAGATGGTTTAAATGCATTATAATTTAAAAAAATTATTATAAATAATTCATTATTCAAGTTATTTTATGAATAAATTCATTTTTATAATCTATGTAAACATGATTTTAATAATACCATGGGCTAATATGTTACATAACTCAACTTCATTTAATTGGGTCATATTATTTATTGATTGTGTTTGATATTCAATGATTATGTGTGAAATATAATTTTAGAATTTTAGTTTTTTAAACATGTTTTAAATAGATTTAATTCTTTTAGACATAATTAATTCTATTATTAATTTGTCCTTCAATGGTGTAATATTTATTGTTTATTTTATCTTAATTTCAACTCAATTGAAGTATATTTTGCATTATTAAGTATTTATTTTTATGAATTAAATTTACTACCCATATTGATATTTTATATAATGAATATAATAATATTAAGGTGTTTTAAATTTTTAATTTTATGTTTCTTGGGATTAAGATTCCAAATACTCCAACATTGAAGTTTTTTATATTCAATCTCATCTTTATGTGGTATTATTAATATTTAAGTCTCTAATGAGACAATTTTTGAGATAGATCAATCAAAAAACATGTATATTTTAACAAATTTGGATATTAATTATCTTTTTCATTTAATATTATAATTTTACTTCTGTTTTAAATTAAAATTATTGAGAAATGTTCATTTTTTAAAAACACATTTTTTATTTATTAAGTAGAAAATCATTTTTCTTCTATATTATTTTTTCCCAAGATGTTCTGAAGTATGGATTAAATTTTTTAATATGAATTATTTATGTAATTTTCCCCCATGGTTTTAATTTTAAAAAATTCATTAATAGGGTCCTTTTGTAATTTTTCAAACAATTATCGTTTATAACATTATCAAAAATAATGTTAAACAAATCATTGTAGCAATGTAAATAACATGAAGTAATTATTCATTACATAATTATAACTCATTGGTTTATAGAATTAATTAATGAAAATCAAGGTTAATTTCCAATAAAAAGGTTGTCATAATATTCATTCTTTTTTTTAAAATCAATTTCAATGTGAAACTGATATTCTTCTTGAGAATGTTATTAATTTTTTTATATTTATCAATAAAAGAAACAACAATGTCTAATAATAATTCACTATGAATATGATCTAATTATAAAATACAACATTATTATCTAGATGGTATATGATAAATTTGATTATGAAAATTATTTATATTCATTTTCATGATTAATTATTTACTTATTAACATTACCTTGAAGGATTCACATTATTTAAGGCATTATTAATTTTAAATTAAAAATCTATTAAATGTTAATAATCGTTAGTTCAAGGATTATATTATTTCTTAATCTATATTCCATTTTTACAAATGATTTTCAAATTGAGTGACATTTAATGATATGTTGAAATATAGTAAAATTATAAATATTTATACAATATAAATTTTTAAATGGAATATTGATCATCAATTAAATTTATCATTAAATATATTAGGAATGAAATGTAATTCTATGTGATTGTGGGGCACTATATTATTTATGTCCTTAATGCATTGTCACATATCACAAGAGAAATCTGTTGAAAAAATAACTGTTTTCACCAACAATTTTAAAATGTCATATGATTCATGATGTTAGAGATCATGATGGATAATATTAAGAATTTTTTTCCTTAATAATTCAGAAATTATACTCCATGAAATTATTATATATAAAATTTTCATAAAATATTTTTTTATGTTATTGATAAAATGAAATATATGTTATGTTATTTTACTTTCTACACTGATTATACCATTTATATCCATGATATTAATTATACTTATTAAATTGATAGTGTCTTCAATCATATTCCTTAACATATTAACTATACCATATTTATTCCTGATATAATTTTTTTTAATAACCTTTACCAAGCATTTTATTTCACCCTAATTTTCTTTCCTTTCTATAGTTTATGATAAATGAATATTTGAATGTGTTCAAGGGTCCGGAATATTGACATCCAATATTTTTTAATTTATGTTTTTATATATAATTTTTTATTCTGGTCTGTATCTCTTTTTCCAAGACTTCTAAACAATTCAGTCATTTGGGATGTGATACCTTGTATGATTCTATAATAAAAATAAGTAATCACTAACTATGTGATAATGGGGTTAATAAATTTATAGTTCATATTATTTAAATATTAATATAACACTTGTGAATTATATTTTAAAAGGAATATGTTAGGGAATATAACCCTATGGGTTGGTTTGATGATACCCAGATAAGAACATCATGAAATTTTTTAAAATAATTGATTATATTGATTTACCTATGAATACATCAATATATAGATAACAAAACTGAATGTGTTCTCAGAATTGTTTTACATAAGGGAGTATCTTCAAAACATATTATTTGGTATTTGTATCTGTCATCACTAGAAGAATGATATTTATCCATACTATACATATTATTTTACAGTCTAATAGGGTATTAATAAGTTAATTAAAATTTAATTTTTGATTCATTATAACGGATTTAAAAACATGATGAAAATGATTATTTTATTTTATCTATAATGTTTCATATAATTAAAATAAATTTTCAAAATTTTGAAAATTTTTAAATGATTTATTAGTTTTCACTATGATTATTGTCCTCGAATAATAATTTTTTGTTTGTATTCCAGTGGATAGAACCGCAAATATTATTTTTATCATTGAATGTTATTCACAATATTGTTATTATGATAAAAAAATATTATGATGATTGTAATGAATGTGATCATGATTAGTACTAATAATTTATCCTGAAAATGATTAAAATAATACAACTTCTCCAACTCTCCATCTCAGAAAATAAGATAAGGATTGAGCCCTCTAAGTTCATGAGTGTTGTAGGCCATGAATGATGGAATGATAGATATATATTTTTTTAGAAATTTAGAAATAGAAACAGAGGATAAATTATGATATGAAAAGAATAGTTATTTGTTTGGGAAAATTGAGGTTAATGAGAAATGAATTCCCAAGGAAAATTTTTGAGTTTATGTAATATAAATATATTTAAAAAAGAAAACCATTTATAGAATGTTTTCTTGAAAATGAGGAACCAAGGAATTATCCATGTAAATTCAATATTTTATAGTCAAAATCCAGGAATAGGGAGAGAACTACGTTGGACTAAAAAGTTTTAATTATTTATGAATTGGTATTTGAGAATTATATAATTGATGTATTTTTACCAATGTTATTTTGTACGTAAAAATAATTAATTATCTAAGGATTATGATAAATATTTTAATAATATTTGTACTTATCTATGATTGACACATGAATTTTTTCTACCATTATAGGTTTGTTATTAAATGGTTAATTATATGTTCAATGTAATATACAACACTATTTTGGGTTTTTTATGGGATTTTCGTGATATTAATGATATTTTGGAGATGTATCACTAAATTGTGTTATATTTAATCATATGGATCAAATTGATGTATTATTTATTCAGCAATTTCCTCATATTATGTTTTATTATTTTGATTACCATCTGGGTAAACATGATAATTTATGTTATGGTAATAATATTCTATTAAAATAATTAATTTCATGGAAAACTATTTCATGAAAAACCCTTATAATAAATTCTTATATGAAGGAATATATTAATGTTTATTTTTTTCATTAAAAGTTTGAGAAGATTATCATAATTTGGATAGCAAATATTTATAAAACGAATTCTTACATACCACATAAATTTCACATCGCATCCTGAAAAATCATTTGACATAAAACCACACACTATGGTTAACAATTTAGAAACACCTACACATGGATTAATTGATGTACTAAAAAGTATAATATTCCTTTAAATTGAATTATTTTATTGATAAATATTTTGTTCACATTTTATAAATTTATAATAAGCTGAGAACAAAGTATTATTTTGGAAATTTGAAATTAGTTATTTTGGTATATGGAAAAAAAGGATTGGGATCACCATTTAGGTAATAAAATTCATTAGTGTTGATAATATAGATGTTAATTTGAATTTATGGAAATTTATTTGTCGAGTAATTTATGTTAATTCTATGATGGATGTTTTTATGTAGAATACATTTATGACAACCCTGATTTTTAATACAACTTAAACATGATTTATTACATAAAACATCACTTGATAAAACAAATAAGATAAATAGGTTTAGTGTCTTTGGGGCTTAGGATCATTAAATAAAAAATTAAAACATGAAATACAACATCTTTATTGAAATCTTCCTTTACATGACCACTACATTCCCTTGTACATAGAATTCCATGGGATAACCCGAGGACATGCATAAGAAAAGGGTGAGCTATAAAGCCCCGTAAGGGAGTACACATGGAATAACATGAGGATTACAATACATTTTAGGCACTATGAATGTCAATAGAGCATAAGATAAACATGAACATAAAGGCAAGATAATGCATGATAATCATAACATGGAAATGTGGCAACAACACTTAACATTGAATTAGCATGAGCCAAGGATCATTGAACATAGAGCATGGGTAAACCCTCAGTGCACATGAAGAACGAGTAAACCCTCGTTGCACTTGAATTAGCATGAGTCAACACTCATTTCAAATTATGTATCATGATACTGTACTTTACCTAATGCATTGGAGCACTATAAGGGTGCACCCTTCTTAAAAATTTAATTTCATGCATAAGTGTGCCACATGGATCATAAAACATGGATTCATAAATCATCATCATTTATTCCACAATAAAGGAATGCGGAATTCATACATGAATCATTAAAATCAATATTCACATGTGCTTAATGGTGAATACCCTTGATGGAGAAATGGGCATGGTATTCACTACACAATGACATTGGCTTAGAAAATCGGTGTGATTTCGACAGTGTAACGACGTGACATAAGAAATCATAAAAAAGGTTGATGAGAGAGAAAGGGGTTCCTCATCATATTTAAATTTATTTGAAAGTAAGTAGGTCATATAGTTACATGTCCCAACAATTGTAATGGAATTTAGATTCATGATACAAAAGTATTGCTTGAATGCAAAAGAAGAGAGAGAAATTACTTTCGGAATTTTGGCATAGTAACGGGTGTACATGGGAGGCATTTAATGAGAGAGAAAGGGGTATACCATCATTAAAACAATAAGAGGTCATTATGGGGGAGGTGAGAAACCATACACCAACATTCATAATTGAAAAAGGGAAATACAATTTAATGAAAATTGAAAAAAATGAGAAAGGAAGAAAAAACCCTTACTTGGAAGTGTGCTTTGGAAGGCTATAGAGAGGCTTGTGAGAGGCTTCTTGGGAGCTTGGAGAATGTTGTGAGGATTATAGATAGAGTAGGGAAGTGGTTGGAAGAACTCTAAGGGATTTTAGTGAGGATGAAGTGGGAGATTGGGTGGCTTTATAAAGGAAAGGTGAGGGAATTCTTTATTATTTAGGTTTGGGTCCCCTTACATTAAATTAATCCAAACCAAAAACCGTCCCATGGTTTTTGACCATGGTTTTTGGAAAAGGGAAGAGGAAAAAAATATTTTATAAGGCCCATTTCCTAACATCTTAAAATAATAAGGTTTCTTATGTGGAGGTGAGTCACACTCCCTCGAAAATTAATTTAAAAAGCAAAGTGTTGTATATGTCTTGAGGGGTCCATTAATGCTTTTAAAAGTATGTCAAAAAAACCCAAAATCACATTATGTTAATGATAAAACATATATTGGCCGAACATATGGATTATGTAATTTTATTACATCACCATTAGGTCATTATGATGTTATAAAACACATTATATATTTAAACGGTATTTAATTTTTACCCAAAAATTTGACTGTCTCAGAAAATTATGAAAAATTCACCGTTGGATAATTTCGACATCCTGATTCCAGAAATGACATTTATTTTATATAAATAAATTTCTAAATATGTTAATGTTTACTTTTAAAATAAAAACCAATATTTATCGAAAATTCACGGGTTTTGATTGAAATGGATTTCAAACCTTAATAAACATTTTAATTGGATTCATAAAATTATAAGATCATTTATATTTAATAAAAACTAATTTAATATTAATAATAATATATTATTAAAATATTATTTAATTCAAAAATCCTTAATTTAATACAATTTAATTCTTAATTAAACAATAACTAAAAATACTGTTTGTACTTTAAAAACTATTTACAATGTATCAAAAATGACTATAAATTATATTCATTATTATATAAAAAAAATGTACATGAACATAGTACTACTTATTTGTTACATAACCCCTTAAAATAGCTGCATAAGACCTAAGGGTAAGGTGTGTGATGGTTACAGACTCTTGGGGTGGCTCGGATAACATCGTTCGAGTGGTAATCTCTATCAACTTCCACTTTTACTGTAGACGGTCACATTCGAGCTTGACATAATGAAGCTCTGCTTGGGCTTGGTCAAGGGTGATGCCCAAGGATGCCACCTCTTTTCCGAGCTCTGACAAATGGGCTTCATTTGGAGAAATTCTACTGGATGAGGCCATTGCTTCCTTTGTCTAGGTAAAACTGGGTTCGTTAAATCATTATAATTATACTAATCATGTGATCACTGTTCAACAGATATAAAAGTAAAAGTCACAACTCGTATCAGAAAACCAAAGAAGTTGAAATATTATAAAAACAGTTTTTATAAAGAGTCATTTAACTGGATCAAGATGGATTTTCCATTAATGAATCTTTGGGTCGTTACAGTATTCCCCCCTTAAGAAATTTCGCCCACGAAATTTTCCTTTTCCCACACTAAAACAAATGTCGGTAACTCAGTTTCATCATTTCCTCCGACTCCCAAGTTGCTTCTTCAAACTTGTGGTTTCTTCACAATAGCTTGATGAGGGGCATTGTCTTATTTCGTAGAACTTTTTCTCAACGATCTAAGATCATCACTGGTTGCTCCTCATAAGAAAGATCATCTTAAAATTGTACCACCTCGGAAGAGAGTACATGCGAAGGGTCCGGTATGTACTTCCTTAAGAGGGATACATGAAAGTCATCATGCACCTTGGCCATAGTAGGTGGATGTTCTAGTCGATAGGCCCTAGCCCCAACACGATTAAGAATCTCGGAGGGGCCGATGTACCTTGGACTTAACTTCCCTTTCTTTCCAAACCTCATGACCATTTTCCATGGAGATATGTGTAGAAACACCATGTCTCCAGCTTTAAACTCAAGGTCTCTTCGATGGTTATCTACATAACTCTTCTGTTGACTCTGGGCTGCCTTGATATGCTGCTGAATGGTTTTCACCTTTTCCACCATTTCTTAGACCATTTCTGGTCCACGGAGCTTACGTTCACCGACCTCATCCCAACATGCCGGTGTTCTGCACCTTTTCCCATAAAGGGCTTCATATGGTGCCATTTGGATGCTTGAGTGGAAACTGTTATTATAAGAGAACTCAACCAGAAGAAGATGTTGATCCCATCCCCCTTTAAAGTCCATTGAGCATGCTCTCAATATATCCTCAAGAGTTTTGATAGTCCTCTTGGATTGGCCATCAGTTTGAGGATGATAGGTCGTACTGATGTTCAGTTCAGTATTCAAAGCATGTTGAAGACTCTTCCAAAACTTAGTGGTGAATCTTGGATCTTGGTCAAACACAATAGATAGTGGTACTCCATGAAACCTTACCACTTCCCTGATATATATCCGTGCCAGTTGATCCAATGAGAAATCCTCCTGAATAGCAATGAAGTGTGCAATATTTTTAAGACGATCCACAACAACCCATATTCCATTGTTTCTTTTGGATGTCCTTGGAATTCCGGTGACATAGTCCATGGTGATGTTTTCCTATTTCCATTTTGGTATGAGAAATGGTTGCATCATCCCCTTAGACTTCTACCTCTCTGCCATCACATGTTGACACACCAGGCACATTGATGTATATTCGGTGATCTCCTTATTCATATCATCCCACTAAAAGTTTTCTCGGAGATCTTGATACATCTTTGTGCTCCCTATGTGAATAGAGAAATTTGAACTATGTGCATTATTTAATAGTTCCTTCTTCAAATCTGGACTTCATGGAACACATAGTCTTTTCCCAAACCACACATTTCCTTCTTCATTAACATTAAACTCCGAGGATTTTCCCTTTTTGATAGCTTCCACTTTTTCTTGAATTCCCACATCATCCTTTTGGGAATCCTTTAACCTTTCCAAAAGAGATTGTTGAGAAATAATTTTAGAAAGGATTGATGATTTTCCCTTATTTATGATTCCCACATCCATGTTCATCAATTCTAAGAAGATTGGATCCATCTAAATTCTCATCATTGATAGAATCATTAGATCCTTTCTACTTATGGCATCTGCCACCTTGTTTGCTTTCCCAGGGTGGTAATGTATTGAACACTCATAATCCTTGATGAGAAATATCCGTCTTCTCTAGCACATATTAAAATCTTTATGTGTGAATATATATTTAAGACTCTTGTGGTCAATATATATCTAACCTTTCTCTCCATAGAGATAATGCTGCCAGATTTTCAAGGAAAAGATCAACGCAGCCAACTCCAGATCATGCGTTGGATAGTTTCGCTCATGGATTTTCAACTGCCTTGAGGCATAGGATATCACTTTATCATCCTGCATTAGCACACATCCTAAGCCCTTCTTTGAAGCATCACTGAATACAACAAAAAGCTCCCCACTTGTGGGTAAAGTGAGCACAGATGCAGTGATAAGCCTCATTTCCAACTCCTTGAAGCTTTCTTCGCATTCATCACTCCTTGAAAACTTTACTCCATTTTGATTTAGCTTGGTAAGAGGGTTGGACAATCATGATAAATTTCTCACAAATCGTCAATAATATCCAGCTAACCCCAAGAAGCTACGGATATCGGTTACCGATGTTGGCCTCGGTCATCTCTCAATTGCATCTATTTTTGAGGGATCCATAGATAACCCATTGCTTGTGATGATATAGCCTAATAATGAGACCTCCTTCAACTAGAACGTACACTTGAAGTACATTACATATAGCTTCTCCTTGCGTAAAGTCTCTAGTACAGTTCTTAAATGCTCCTCATGATCCTCCTTGGTTTTGGAGTATATTAGAATATTATCTATAAAGACTGCCACAAATTTGTCAAGGTAATCTCTAAAGACTCTATTCATCAATTACATGAATATTGTTGGAGCATTGGTGAGTCCGAAAGGAATTACTATGAATTCATAGTGCCCGTACCTTGTACGAAATGCAGTCTTGGGGATATCTTCCTTCTTCACCCTTACTTGATAATAACGCGACCGCATGTCCACCTTGGAGAAGTATTGTGCTCCACCCAACTGATCAAACAAGTCATCAATTCGTGGGATAGGATACTTGTTCTTTATCATGATTTTGTTAAGTTCACGATAATCGATGCAAAGCCGCATTGACCAATCCTTCTTCTCGACGAAGAGGACTAGTGCACCCCATGGTGAAGCACTCGGGCGTATAAACCCTTTATCCGGATTCTCCTGTAGTTTCTTCTTCAACTCATCAAGGTCAACAATAGCCATTCTATATAGAGTCTTGGATATTGGTAAATCCCCACGTATAAGTTCAATTGATAACTCAACATCTATTCTAGGAGGAAGACCAGGAAGTTCCTTGGGAAACACTTCAGCGAATTCCCTCACAATAGGCATTTCTTCAAGGATGGTTTCTTCCTTGGACTCAATCATCTGATCTAGATATGCATGCTCATAGGGCAGTAATATCTATTCTTTAGATGATGGAGCTAAAGGAGATTCATCTTCCTCATTACACTTGTAAAGAATCGGGGGTCGATTCTCCATATGGTGTGTGATTTCCCTCTCCCGAAAATTTCTGTTGGCTCAATATACGGAATGCCAATTCAGGCCAAGAAATGCATCAAATTCCACCAGAGGGAGTATGACGAGGTTTTCTGGGAAATGAAATCCACCTATTATAACAGGGGAGGACTTATATGCATGGGTTGCAATGATTTCCCCATTTGTCGTACTCACCTACGTCTTCACTTCAGTGATTTGTGGTGGTTCTTGGATTGTTCTACTAAACTTTCGAGATATAAAAGAATGCGTAGAACCTGAATCAAAATGCATGTTTGCTATTCCTGAATGAATAACTAGAGTACCTATCACCACTTCATTTTCAGGGTTCACTTCGGCAAAAGTGATGGAAAAAACTCTTCCTTACTACATTGGAGGTTGTTGGTTGCCTATGATAACCCCTGGATTAGGGCACTGATGCGAAAAATGACCTGATTCTTTGCATTTATAGCATTAAACAACGCATTGAGGTTCGAACGGAGCGTTCCTCTCCTCTGTCACAGCCACGGGTCCTTCTTGCCGACAGTTAACAGCTAGGTGCCCTTCTCTTCCACACATGAAGCATTTTCTCATCCCCTTAAGGAAATTTCCAGGGTGATTCTTTCTGCACTTTTGGCAAGTGGGGTGTTGGAAGTTCATAGCGCCATTGGATTTATCCATTGTCCCATCATCATTGAATTCTACCTTACGCATCTTATCCCCATGATACCCCTGTGATTCTCCGATCTCCATTTCAACCTTGAGGGAACATCGGACAATTTCCTCATAGTTGTCGAAGTCACGGATCGCTAATGCTTTCCGCAAGCTTGGATTCAGCCCACGAAAGAAGCGGTCAACCTTGCATTCAGGGGTAACAAAAAAGCCGAAAGCGTATCGTGCAATCCTTGTGATGTTTTCCTCGTACGCTCCAATAGATTCCTCATCTCTTTGCATGAGGGAAATGAAGTCCCTTTCCATATTAAGCCAGAGGGTGCGCAGAAAATATTTATCGAAAAACATCTTCCGGAATTCCATCCATTCCAAAGCCTCCATATCCTCCTCAGGCTTCATATTTTTTATCAACGTCCACCATTGATCATCTTCACCCGCTTTATGATAAGTAGCCAGAATAACCTTCTCTTGTTCAGAACATTTGAGGATGGAGAGGATCTTTTTAATGGAGTTGATCGATTTTTCAGCGATCGTGGTATCAGATGATCCACTAAAAGTGGTAGGACATCATCTCATGAAACTCTCGATAGGGACTTTTTCTTTCTTAGGGGGGTTGAAAGTTCCTCTTGACCTGTTTTTCTATTCAAAACTTGAGTTAGCTGAGAGAGAAGTGTGACAAAGTTCACAATTCCCACTCCCATTGGATTTTGCATCACATTAGTATAGTCATCACACTGATCTTCACAACGGTTGTTAGCCCAAGTCCTCCTATTACTGGCCATTGGCTAGAATAATAGGAAATTTAGGGGTAACACATAAAGGGTAATCCAAAGACAAAAGTTGATGACTCAATAATAAACTTTTATTTCCTTAACTCATGAGTCTATAGGCTTCAATCTGGGCTTTTCATGATCTACTTTCTAACATATATTCTTAGGGGTATTTTTACCTTAATAAGGGTATATACTAAGATTGTGAATTTATAAAAACATATCCCCCAGGAGTGTCGTAACCAAGAGTGGAGCAAGGACCGTTGTCATGCACCAGTTCCTGTTCAAGTCTAGCTCAAAGCAATGTTTTCGGGTTTTACCCCTAGGATACATATGTGCCAGAGCCGCCTCTACCTGCTTGTATCCAGACAGGGATGTATTTGTTTGATAAACCACTTTCATAGTATTTACCAAATCAAAGGGATGTTTTTATTATACTTAGTCTTGTATCTAAGGCTTTACTAGGGTTTTCTTAATCCCAAGAATAACTAAACCTATCCTCTGGTACCAACTATGACAACCATGCTTTTTATTACAACATAAACATGCTTTATTACATAAAACATTACATGATACAACAAAGAAGATCGAGAGGTTTAGTGTCTTTGGAGCTTAGGATCATTACATAAAAAACATAAAACATGAAATACAACATCTTTATTGAAATCTTCCTTTACATGACCACTACATTCCCTCGTACTTAGTCTTGCATGGGATAACCTGAGGACATGCATAAGAAAACGGTGAGCTATATAGCCCAGTAAGGGAGTACACATGGAATAACATGAGGAGTACAATACATGTTAGGCAATAGGAATGTAAATAGAGAATAAGATATACATGAACATAAAGGCATGATAAAGCATAATAATCATAACATGGAAATGTGGCAACAACACTTAACATTGAATTAGCATGAGCCAAGGCTCATTGCACATGGAGCATGAGTAAAACCTCATTACACATGAAGAATGAGTAAACCATCACTACTCTTGAATTAGCATGATTAAACACTCATTGCACATGACATATCATGATACAATAATTTACCCAATGCATTTGAGCGCTATACGGGTGCACCCTTCTTAAACATTTCATTTCATGCATAACTGTGCCACATGGATCATAAAACATGGATTCATAAAACATAATAATTTATTCCACAATAAAGGAATGTGGAATTCATACATGAAACATTACAATCAATATGTACATGTGTATAAAGGTGAATACCCTTGATTGATAAATTGGCATGGTATTCACTACACAATGACATTGGCTTAGAAAATCGGTGTGATTTCGGCAGTGTAATGACGTGACATAAGAATTCATAAAAAGGTTGTTGAGAGAGAAAGGGGTTCCTCATCATATTTACATGTAATGGACAGTAAGGAGGTCATATAGATACATGTCCCAACAATTGTAATGGAATTTAGATTCATGATACAAATGTATTGCTTGAATGTAAAAGAGGAGAGAGAAGTTCCTTTCGGAATTTCGGCATTGAAACGGGTGTACATGGGAGGCAATTAATGAGAGAGAAAGGGGTATCCCATCATTAAAACAATTATAGGGTAGTATGGGGGAGGTGAGAAACCATACCCCAACATTCATAATTGAAAAAGGGAAATACAATTTAATGAAAATTGAAAAAAATGAGAAAGGAAGAAAAAAACCTTTCTTGGAAGTGTGCTTCCAAAGGCTAGAGAGAGGCTTGTGAGAGGCTTCATGGGAGGTTGGGGAACATTGGAAGGATTATAGAGAGAGTATGGTAGATGTTGGACAAACTACAAGGGATTTTAGTGAGGAGGAAGTGGGATCTTGTGTGGGTTTATATAGGAAAGTTGAGGGAATTCTTTATTATTTAGGCTTGGGTCCCCTTACATTAAATTAATCCAAACCACAAACCATCCCATGTTTTTTGCCCATGGTTTTTGGAAAAGGGAAGAGTAAAACAATATTTTATAAGGCCCAAGTACTAACTTCTTAAAATAATAAGGTTGCTTATGAGGAGGTGAGTCACACTCCCATGGAAATTAATTTAAAACGGCAAAGTGTTGAATATGTCTTGAGGGGTCCATTAATGCTTTGAAAAGTAAGTCAAAAAAACCCAAAATTACATTATTTTAATGATAAAACATATATTGGCCGAACCTAAGAATTATGGTATTTTATTACATCACCATTGTGTCATTATGATGTCATAAAACACATTATATATTTAAACAATATTTAATTTTTACCCAAACATTTGACTGTCTCAGAAAATTATGAAAAATTCACCATTGGATAATTTTGACGTCCTGATTCCATAAATGACATTTATTTTATCTAAATATATTTTTAAATATGTTAATTTTAACTTTTAAAATAAAAACCAATATTTATCGAAAATTCACGGGTTTTGACAGAAATGGCTTTCAAACGTTAATAAAAATTTTAATTCAATTCATAAAATTATAAGATCAATTATATTTAATAAAAAATAATTTAATATTAATAATAATATTTTATTAAAATATTATTTAATTCAAAAATCCTTAATTTAATAAAATTTAATTCCTAATTAAATAATAACTAAAAACACCATTTCTACTTTAAAAACTATTTACAATGTATCAAAAATGACTAGAAATTATATTCATTATTATATAAAAAAAAATAATGTACATGAACATAGTACTACTTATTTGTTACATAACCCCTTAAAATAGCTGCATAAGACCTAAGGGTAAGGTGTGCGATGGTGAAAAACTCTTGGGGTGGCTTGGATAACATTGCTCGAGTGGTAATCTCTATCAACTTCCACTTTTCCCATAGATGGTCACGTTCGAGCTTGACATAATGAAGCTCAGCTTGGTCTTGGTCAAGGGTGAAGCCCAAGGATGCCACCTCTTTTCTGAGCTTCGACAAATGGGCTTCGTATGGTGAAATTCTACTGGATGAGGCCATCACTTCCATTGTCTGAGTAAAATTGGGTTCGTTAAAGCCTTATATTTATACTAATCATGTGATCACTATTCAACGGCTATAAAAGTAACGGTCACAACTCTTATCATAAAACCAAAGAAGTTGACATCTTATAAAAACATTTTTTATAAAGAGACATGTAACTGGATCAAGAGGTATTTTCTATTAATGAAACATTGGGTCATTACAACATTATTCAATTATATGGATGATTTTAAATTTTTTATAATCCTACCATGTGGTAACCATTTAAAATTTTGTTAATATATAATGATAGGATTAATAAGTTCTTTTTCACGACCCGTCCTCGAGACTCGTTCCGTGACTACACCAAGACATCCTTCCATAGGCTAGGGGATGACGACTAGCATCAAAGGGGTAAATCCCTAAGTTGGGAAGACATTGCCTTTATAAATTGTTAACACACACAACTGAGTAAAAGTTGCAAGCAAAAAACTATGTAAAAATGCATTAAAAAAAGAGATGAAAAGTAAAGGGGCCGGAAATACAAGCCCAACTGTAAAGTATAAGGGATATAAAAGTACAAGGAAAAACAAGTACAACAGAAGAAATTTGAAATAGTTATGGGATCATCCTCCTGGAAATAGGATTTGAAGGGTAGGTACAGATATCCTCTATATCCCTCCACATACGTTTGTGTACACTGTTTACCATCATGTTGTGTAGTCCACCTCCGGGTACCATCCAGTCCTCATACACTCAGCCTCTGTCAGCGTTGTCCATTATCTGCATCCAACAGAATGTGGTGTGGGAATTTCCCATGTAGCGGTGAGTATAACGATACTTAGTAGGGACTCTGAGACCCTCGAGGTCTCACAAATTGAAACAAGGATAAACCAAAAAGTAAGAAATCAATAGAAAACCTCACATTGGTATATCCCATTCATATACCTATGTTATCATGTAATCCATCTTAATCATGAGGAAAATAAAAAGTCACCAACTCAACTCAAACAAGATTTTATCTGAGGGTAGTATTAATCAGAACCCTCGGCTTTTGGATAACTCCTTCTCTATCGAGTATAGTGGGTATGCCGTGTCACACAGAGGTGCTTCCCAATAACTTGGATTTGTGAGGTACTCTTCATGTCGATTAACGTGGGTTTTCCATGCTCACACAGTGGCGCTCCCCACCATGGGTCCACTGTGCTCATACAAAGGCTATCCCCCTCATAGTCTGCTGAGGTACTCCACGTTTCAAGTGTTGTGGGTCTTCCGCGCTCACATAGCGGTGCTCCGCACCATGCGTCTGCCAGACTCACATAGAGACGCTCCCCACTAGGCTAGTCAAATCACACCGAGTCGAATTGATCAGTAGTCCTCAAGTCTCATCCATCTACTAGTTTCTTGCAAAAATGTATGATCCTCTCCGGAAGATCCACTCCACAAGCTACTGGTCGATACTGCAACTATTATGAAGCTATTCGTAGAAGTATCTCAATGGTCCGCCATGTCATAGGGGTCTCAACGCAACAGAAGGTGCGTTCATCAGACACCATGTCTGTTAGTTAATAGCCTTTATGTCCTCGGGTCCTGGTTTGATTCGTGTACGAACCAACCTGACCGTAACTCAAAAATATTTCAATCTCCTATGGGGTATACAAAAAGAGACCGTCGTGTGCCATGAATAACCGCAACATTGATGGTTCGTCAAACGGTCATCTGGTGCCAATGTTGGGGCCATAGTAATGGGTCAGTAGAGGGCGCAGTTCCGGTCTGACCCGATCAAACCCACTCGGCCCAACCGAGTCAGGGCCAACCTGGCCTAGGTTGACCTGGTCAGACTCGCTGGGTCTGACCCAACCCGTTGTGTGGGTCAGCCCAATATATTTGGCCTAGTTTGCTGGGCCCAGCCCAGCGAACTACCGGGGATGTTTGGCTCTGGATTCGGGCCAGTTCGTCCTGGATCGTTTCAAGGGCATGGCTCAACGTGGCTCGGAGCGCGTGAAAGCCAGTTCGGCCGGGGGTGCACAAAGGATAGCTCGAGTGAAGCTGTTTTGGGTTGGCGTGCACAGAGGCTGGCTAGGGGGCAACTGGGTAGGTCGCAACAGGGCTATGGTAGGCTGTGGGGGTGCTGGTAGGGCACCGGTAGAGTGTCGGGCAGGTCATGGGGGCACCGAGTAGGGCACAGAAGTGGGCGAGCATGCCGTGGGGGTGCTGAAAGGGCACCGACCAGGCCGCGGGGGCACCGGGTAGGGCGCCGCAGTGGCCACGGGCAGGATTCGGGGGTGCCTAGTAGGGCACTGAAGGCTGTGGGTAGGCCGGTTCGATGGAGCTCAGGTCGGAGGCACAATTCGTGGAGGCCACAAGAATCATGGCCTTTGTCGTTTCCACCTCTGTTTCCTCTTCATTGGTATGTCACCATTTTGTAGAACCACACAAGAAGAGGTAAATCGACAGAGGATGTCTGAATATGTTATGTTGGCCCGGACCCTCTGCGTTTGGGGTTGTATAATTTAGCTCATCATTATATGAAGATGATCAATTATACCTCTCAAAACCCCCTTATTATCCTTAGAAAAAGGTAAGAAAAAGGTATAAATTCAAGAAATAATAAACCCCCTACCTTTGATTTGACGTTCATCATTCGTCAACGGATTTGCGGAAGGTAGAAGAATGAGCTCGTCATTCGTCACGTCTACCACGTACTCCCGATCCTGAGATGCGTCGGCTTGTGGAAGATGCACTACGTCGTTAGGATTCAAGGAAGAATGTAGAAAAATAAATCATCATCGGCATTCCTCATGTTCTTATTTGGGAGGGGTGTTCTTGATTGGAAGAATTTAAATCCTCCCAAGCATTACTCTTCTAATATTCCACCAAAATTCCATGTGAAATAATTTTATATTGGGTCGTCTAATATTATTTAGGAACAACAAAACAATTTGGAGACTTATATTATCTGGCTCCACCTACTTATTGAATGGTAGATGTCATGGATTAATTATGGGAGGTCAACGGGTTTTCTCACCATTTAATGGGGGGTTGTGAAATTCAAGTGGATCTCCCTCATTAATGAGGGCGCGTTGAGAGGTTTTATCCACCATCATCAATAGGGGCCATGTTTTCCCCACCACTATTACCTAAAATGGATGTTATGCGGTCTTGGGTGGTCCCCATGTCGTAACCTCTCACGGGAGGTTATGGTTGGGTGGGCCCCACCACCATAACCTCTCATGGGAGGTTAGGGTGTGGTTGTTCCACCTCCAACTCCCAAGTACACAAGGCATCATAATATAAAATAAAGTATGTACACTTTTTCTTATTATTTTTTTATAAAATTACAAAAACATAATTTTATTCTCGACCATCTGTCATCGAGGTGAAAGTATTCTTAAGAGAATACCGGCACTGTGATTTGAACGATTCCCTCAGACTTCAGATCCGAGCACCAGTTCAAAATTTATAAAATCACGCTATTCCATTGACCGAACGTACCCAAAAAAACATCATAAATTGATTTCGGGCACACCAGGCCTCAGAATCAAGCGCTGTAAATTTTCACGGGCTCGTAAAAATCCCATGTATTTATGAAAAAAAAATTCCATGGAATTATCGTGTCATTACATTCTCCCCACCACAGGGCTTTACATCCCTATAAACTACAATTCGATCTAAGGGAACAAATGACGGTAATGAGCACAAATCTGAGCCTCCCACTTCCTTGTGCTCTCTTGGAGGTTACCATGCTTCCAGCAAACGCACACCAGTGATATTGACCATCCACGAATGTCCCGCTCCAATCGATCCTCAATCTCCACTAGAACCTCAATGAAAGTCACCCCATCATCGATGTCCAGATCTCCATGGATGATGATGTGGGAAGGGTCATGCATGTATCTCTTCAGTTGAGATATGAGGATGACGTCGTGCACCCGGTGCAACTGAGGTGGATGAGCCAAGAGGTATGCCACCTCACCAACTATGCTGAAGACCTAAAAATTCCAGATAAATCTCGTAGATAACACGCAGCCTCATCCAAATCTATGTAGGCCTTGTCAAGGTGAGACCCGTAAAAAGATGTGGTCGCTATCCTCGAACTCCATAGGTCTCCATCTCCGGTCAGCATGCGACTTATGTCTTCTCTTTACAGTCTTCATCCTCTCTTGGATGATCCACAACTTCTCCATTGTAGCCCGTACCATCTCTAGTCCCACTAGTGTCGATTCCCCTTGGTCTATCCAGCATAGTGGCAATCTATAAGGTCGACTATAGATGCCTCAATAGATTCCATCCCAATGGTGGAGTGATAGATATTTTTATAGGAAAACTCCACCAAGGGTAAGTGATCCTCCCAACTATGACCGAATTCAAGGACACAAGAAGGAAGCATGTCCTCGAGGGTTGGAATGGCCCGCTCAGTCTGAAAATCTGTCTAGGGATGGAAGGCAGTGCTTAGATGTAGATGCATCCCAAAAGCCTCATATAACCCCTTTTATAGCCGGGAAGTAATCCATGTGTCACGATCAGAAATAATAGATCAAGGTACTCCATGTTTCCACACAATCTCCTGCACATAGAGGTGTCCCATGTTCTCTACTGAACCCTGCTCTCTGATCGGTAGGAAGTGGGCCGTCATGGTTAGTCAGTCGACGATGACCCATATCGAGTCATGACCACAGGATGTACGTGGAAGACACATCAAGAAGTACATGGATATACCATCCCACTTCCACTCTAGAAACACTAAAGGTTTTACAGAGCCTGTGGGTACCTGGTGCTCCGCCTTCACTTACTAACAAGTGAGGCATCGAGAGACAAACTCTGCCACTTCCTTCTACACACCTGGTCACCAGTGCTTCCATATGATGTCTTGATTCATCATTGCCACTCTTGGATGTACCACTAGATGGGACGTGTAAAACACCCTCATCACTTCCTCTTGAAGTGACACTAGCACCATAGTATGTCCTCAGAAGAGGATGACATGCTCTGCACCTTCATAAAATCCATCAGGTCCTTACCCTATGGATATCTGAGCATGTCATGTCTCGCAATCAACGTCCCCATGCTCCGCTTCCCTGAATTTCTATTGGAGTGGGGGTGACTATAAGAGACTATAGAAATGCTGCTCCATCTCTATCCACAAATGATATCTGTAAGGCAGTCAGCTACTCTATCACCTTGCCAAGAAGTTGTATACCAGCTCTCCTACTGAGGGAATCTGCAACAATGTTCCCGTTCCTCGATGTATATACTATCTCAATGTCATAGTGCTGGAGGAACTCAAGCCAACATCACTGTCTTAGGTTCATGTCCTTTTGAGAGAAGATATATCTGAGACTCTGGTTATTGGAGTATATGATAAAATGTTCTCCCATCAGATAGTTTCACCACATCATCAAGGCGAAGACCACTACTACTGGCTCCAGGTCATGGGTAGCGTAGTTCTTACCATACTATCCCAACTGCCGAGAACTATACGTGATAACTACTCACTCCTCCATTAGGACACACCTGAGTATGTTCCTGGAAGTGGCACAATAAACTACTTACCCTACGCCTTCCTCTGGATCCCTCATGATGTGGGAACTAGTCAGCCTCTGCTCAACTCCTGAAAGCTCTGATGGCATCTCTCCGACCACATGAACTTTTTCCACATCTTCGTCATGGCTGATAGTGGTGCTTCCACTCTAGAGAAGTCTGGAATGAATCTCTGGTAGTATCTTCCAATCCTATGAAACTTCGTACCTCCATCACACTCGTGGGTGGCATCCAAGCATGTACTTCCTCAATCATTGCTGGCTCCACTGCAAATCCATCCTCTGATATGACATGTCCCAAAAAGTGAACCTATTGGATACTAAACTGGCACTTCGAGAGATTACCATAAAGACGGTGCTTTCAGAGTGTGTCCAGTACTACCCGCAAATGGTAGGCATGCTCCTCCTCAGTTGTCGAGTAGATCAGAATGTCGTCAATGAATACTATAACAATGAGATCGAGGTATGGATGGAAGATCATGTTCATGAGTCCCATTAACAATGATGGTGCATTGGTTATGCCGAAAGGCATATCCAAGAAGACTTAACGGCCGTACCGACACCTGAATTTTGTCTTCTACACATCCTTATCTCGAAGTTTGAGCTAGTGATATCCTGATCTGAGGTTTATCTTTGAGAACCACCATGATCCATTCAACTGATCAAATAGGTCATCATTCCTCAAGAGTGGGTACTTGTTCTTCACGGTCACATGGTTCATGAGATGCTAGTGGACACAATGCCTCAACATCAGATCCTCCTTTATGGCGAATAGAATCGAGGTTTCCCAGAAAGAAACACTAGGCTGAACGATTCTTTTCCCCTGCAATTCCTCCAGCTTTACCCAAAGCTCACGAAGCTCAACGGGAGCTATCTGATATGCTTTTGTAGAAATCGGTGTCGTCCGGGTGTAGATGTCAATGTAGAAGTCCACCTATCTATGAGGAGGTATTCCAGGAACATCATCATGGAAAATATCTTCGTATTGGTCCACCACTACCGGTTTGCTCAGACTCTCCACATATACTACTCTAAGGTTACGAGAAGCCTACTGATGAGTGATCAGTTGTACCCTCCTCCGAGTAAGTCTGTCTTGCTCTGAAAAGGCTCCCTTATCACTAGTGAAGGTGAACCTGGTCCCATCCATGCAGACACTCCGCACATTGCGCCTAATACACTATTTATAAGAATGGACAGTAGATAACCAGTCCATACCCACAGTGATATCATAAGTCCACGAAGCTGCTACTAGGATGTCCCAGTCAAATCTCTCACCTCCTAGAGTAAGCTCTCACCGCCGGCACCAGTGCGTAATCATTGAATCAGCTCCCGTAGGAGTCTCTAGCCATAAGGATCGATCTAACGAGTCTTTTAGAATCTCAATGCTCAGAACGAGGGATGTGGAAATGAAATAGTAGCTGGAACCTATGTCTATAAGAATAGTAGGTATAGTGAAGTAGACACCGATCGTATCTTGAATTATCTCTAGAGCGATGTGATCGTAAGACTCAGCTTCCTGGAGCCGAGCTCTCCCCTGCTCACCTACTCCTTGTGGTTGGGATGGACCTCTTGGTGGTGGTGGTGGTAACACCTTGTAACGTCGTCCACCGCAAGCTGCATGTCCTGCTTCAATGCAACATCCGCATCTTCCATGAAGGCATCCTCGATCGAACCTATGCCTCTACATCAGAGGTCCTTCAACTGTTTTTTGTTTGTCTGTATAGATGTTAAGAAAGTCATGAGCTATGTGACCATTCCCACCGCATGAGTAACACTTCCCACTCATGGCATGTGTGTCTCTACCACTGGTGCCCCTTACAACAGCAAGAGTAACACTGCTCGCTGAGTACTTTGCTACTGTCATGATACCCTACTTCAGATTGAGTATCTTCTATATCCGCACTAAACATAGTGTGGGTGGGAAAAACTCTGCACGAAAGAGGCTCTCATAGTCTACCTACAGTAGTGTCACCTCTTCAAGCACCTGAAGCATCAGGCTCCACCATCTGCTTGAAGCTGCCTGAAGGAGACTCGCAGAAAGGAACACCATGAAGTCTGATGGGGACCCTACTAGCTCGAAGACCCTCAAAACAGCCTCCAACCACTCCTCAGCTACATGTGGGTTTGTCTCAAACTTAAACCCAGCGGCCTCTGGCACTAGAAATCATGCAGTGTGCTCAACTGGCATAGATCTTCTGCAGTTGGGGCTGATGGTATCGTTGGCCCAGCGGGTAGTAGTAACAGTGTTGCCTCCGTCAGTAAAGGGACATGCACTGAGGCCTCATCGCTCGGTGGGATTTCTGTGTGTAAAACTCTCGGGGCTCTAGATGTTCATCTGTGTGGAGGCATCCTGAAAGAAACAGATGTTTCATGGTCAAACAATTACTTGGTGTGATGACATGGTTGAGTTGACTTAAAGAAAACTTTTGAAAACCCACATTCAATTAGTGTTTTCATTTACTATGTTGGAAATTAGACGTCAGGGTCCTGGTGTATGGATACGTCGGCCGACACACTTACACTGGACTCCCTGAATAGAAAACCACACTCGGTATGCATAACACTATTGATTCACAGAAAATAATGATCAAAATCTTATATTCTATAGTAGAACCAACTCCTATGATACCAATTTCTCACGACGCCTCCACGAGAACCTTGCCATGACTACCCCAAGCACGCCTTCCATAGGCCGGAAGCTGGTGACTAGCACCAAAGGTGTAAATACCTATACTGGGAAGGCATTGACTTTATAAATTGTAAACAAACAAAAATGAGTAAAAGATTGAAGAAAAACACTAAGTAAAACTATATACAATAATAAGTGCTGAAAAGTAAAGTGTCCGAAGAGGCATTCCCAACTGTAACGTACAAGGAAACTAAAATTACTAGGAAAAACAAGTGCAACCGAAGAATAGTGAAACAACGACTGGATTGACCTCCGGGAAATCCTACTTGAAGGGTAGGTACATATAGACTCTATAGCACTCCACGTCCATCTGTCTACACAGTGTACTATCACGCCGTGTAGTCCACCTCCTGGTAAAGTCCAGTCCTTGTACACTCAGCCCTGGTCATCATTGTTTGTTGTCTAAATCCAACACAATGAGGTGCGGGCATAATTCATGTAGGGGTGAGTATATCGATACTCAGTAGGGTCCACGAGACCCTTGAGGTCTCACAAAATCCAAAAATGATAAACCAAAAATTAAGAAATCAATAGATAACCTCACTTAGGTATATTCCTATACATATACCAAGGTTACCATGTGATCCATCTCAGTCATGTGGAAAACACAAAGTCACTGACTCAGCTCAACCAAGATTTTATTCTATGGGTAGCATCAATTTGAACCCTCAGCTACTGGAGAACGTCTTCTCTATCGAGTATAGTGGGCATGCCGCATCACACAGAGGCACTTCCCATTATGTTGGACTACTAAGGTACTCCTCAAGTCGAGTACCGTGGGTCTGCCATTCTCACACAGAGGCACTCCCAACCGTGGGTCTGCTGCGCTAACATAGAGGCGCTCCCCCTCATAACCTACTGAGGTACATCACATGTCAAGTGTCATGGGTCAGCTGCGTTCACACAGAGGAGCATCCCACCATGGATTGGCCATGCTCACATAATGATGCTCCCCACCAGACTAGTCAAATCACTTCGAGTTGAATCGATCCGCAGTCGTCTTGTCTCAGCATGCAACTAGGTTCCCGCAAAAATGCCAGCTCGTCTCAGAAAGATTCTCTCCACAAGATACTGGTTGATACTCCATCTACCACGAAGTCTCATGTAGAATTATCACAAAGGTCCTCCACATCATAGGGGTCTCAAAACAAAAGATGGCGCGTCAATCAGACGTATGGTTTGTTAGTTATTAGATATTTAGTCCTAGGGCCCGTTGAATTAATATACGAACCAACCTGACCGGAACACAAAAATACCCCGAACTCTAGTGGGGTATACTCAAAGTGACCACTGTGCTGCAAGATTACCAGTGCCGCTGACGGTTTTTCAAATGGTCACCTGGAGCCAATGTTATGGCCAATGTAAGTAATGGGTCAGTAGAGGGCATGGGTCCTGTCTGAACCGATCGGACGGACTCAACCCAACCCAGTCAAGCCCATCCTCGTTTGGGTTGACCTGGTAAAACTCTCTAGATTTGAACTATCCCGTTGGGTGGGTCAGCCCGTAATGTTTGGCCTGGTCTGCTGTGTAACACCCCGAGATTTTATGAAAAATATTCTTTTTAATTTCATTAATGTCTTGTGATGTACGCTACACCAAAAGGAGCTTTCACAAAACACATCCTTGACTTGCCTTGCATTACACGCAATCACGACCTTCCTCGATAGCGTGGGTAGTATGCAATACTGAGTTTCACAAAACAACGATATGCTATTAAAATATTATTAAAACTAGCCGTTATGAATAGTAATAACCACTTTTTGAAATTTTGTAAATTTTATTCTTCAAAATGGACTTCATTTTTGGATTCGGAATATCGAAATTAGCTTAGGGTGAAATTTTGGTAATTTTCAGATAACTTTCATATTTTGATGAATAGTCGAAATTACTATATTTAATTAAAAACAAATTTTTCAATCGAAATAATTAATAGTGATAAATTATTAATTTTAGTGGTTTAAAAGTATATTTAGAATATATTTTTACAATTTAATACAATGATGGTCATTGGATGTAATTTAACATTTAAACTAGTTAAAAACTAGTTTCAATCTTTTGATAGTTATTATCTCTTAAAAACACGCTATTTGTTTTGACGATGGGAATTAATTTTTAAATTAGTTAATGCAACTGATATGTTTTGAATTTGGTAAAATTGACATCATTTTTGTGTTCATAATATCAAATATAGCTTAGGCCTAATTTTTGGTATTTTTCTGAAAACATTCAATTTTTGATGAATAGTGAAACCACTAAGTGGTAGTTAAAAAAACTGAATTGTTCATAAAACTTAATTTTACCGCTTCTGTGAGTGGAATTTCGAAAATCCGAGAGACACAGTTAATATCAAGGACTAAAATGTGGTTTAATGAGATGAAAATAATTTTTGGTGAATAGTAACTTTTTACTTTTTTTTACCACGGTTAAAAGTAATTAGGGTAATTAAGGGTAAAGATGATATTATTATTACCCTAACACATGTCCTAATTCTATTGGATAAGTTTAATTCAACCAAAAACAAAGTTAGGAATAAAATATGACCATTTAGGCCCACTTGGATTAGATTAGGACATTTATTAATAATTTATTTAAAGAAGGGTTAAAAGAGTTAAAATCAAGGTTTATTTACTGAAACATTTTTAATATGGGGTTATACATAAGATAAATTCGACTATAAATATTCATTAGAAGGATAAAACGACTTCCTACATAATGGTATTTTATTTGTAATTTTTAGACATTAAATAAATTAATTTATTTATGACAAAACCATGATGCAGTAATTATCTTATTATTGAAATATTGACATAATTGATGTTATAAATACCCAAATAAATATAATTTGAGACTTTTTATGAATTAAAATATTTTTCTAGGTTAATATGACATGTTAGTATTTATTTAATTAACTTTTTTAGAAATTATCATTCTGTTATGATTTTCACAGAAATCAATTACTAAATAGTGTCAAAATTGACATAAAATAGTTTTTAAAACAAATATTATATTATTAATTGTTATTTTATTCCTAAAAATCTAAGGTTCAGCCAAATGACTTAGATAAGGTTATATATATTAATAATAAACAACTTGGGGTTCGTTTGGCTTCTTATAGTAAGTCTATTAACCTTATAGTGTAAGAACACAAAAAGACACGGTAAAAGTAAAATTATTTAACTTAATGTTAAATCTAAATGATAAGGTTAAAATAGGAACCTAAACTTGTCTAAATTCTATTGGATGAGAGTATTTAGACCCATCCCCACCTTATCCTAGAAATAAATCAATTTGGAGCTATTTAAAACCGAACATGACTTTATAATAAAATAATATTTTTAGTTTTTCAAAAGAAGCCTATCTCCTCCCTTATAAAAGGGCACCTCCTCCCTCTCTTCCTCACACAACATTGAGCCTTCAAGATCGGTCAAACCCAGCCACATTCTCTTCCAAACTTCCCTAGAAACATCCTAGAGGTTATGGTCTTCCTCAAAGACCAATTTCAGTTCCCTAAGAGGAGGTCTCAAAGAGGCGCATCAAAGAAGAGGTAATTTCCGTTACCGATTCTTTCACCTTTATTTCTTCTTCCACTTATTCTTCTTAGGTTTTTTCATTATGAAGTAATAAAATCAGTATCACTCATATACTGATATGTTATTATAAGTATGAAACAATCCTATTTTACCATCTACCCATCCTACGGAAAACGAAATCACCGCGCGTGCGTACGTACGGAATACCGTCCACGCCATGGTGAAATCTATTTTCCACCACCACCTTACTTGGATGGGTATAATGGTGTAAATAATAACTATATATTATTATTTTAAATTGATATTGACTCTAAAATAGTATACATACACTCCAATACAGTCCCACGATCATGAGAACGATATCATTGCTCGTGCGTACGTATGGACTACCGTCTCCACGACGCGATGAGATTCATTCTCCACTTTAACCATTCATGAATGATTATAAATTATATATAATAAGTAATCATGAAATATATGACATAATAATGATACTGGATTTATGTGTATATATATGTATGTCATCTACTTAATTCCGTTCAACTCAATACGTAAATGAAAACATCGTTCATGCGTAAGTACGGCCTACCGTCTCCATGAACGGTGTATTTATTTCCATTTACTGATTTATTATATATATTTATATTCTGAATATATATATATAAATCATGTTTTATTTTCTGGAATTAACTAATCATGATCTATGTAATTATATGAATAATTACAAGTCAAAACACAGACGATAAATGAAACAATTTTACCCAAAACGCTCTTTAACATGGAATTTACAAAAGAACGGGTAATATAAAGTCATAAGTTAACCATATATGATATCATAACAATTAATATGATTCTGTAATAAGTCAATGACATTATTTAAATCATTATACAGGAGGTTCGGACACTTACAAAGCAAATCGGACCTAAGGTAAGGGAAATATCACAATCTCATTTTTATCCAAGATTGTTTATACTTTAGTATTTACTGGGGTGTATTTTATCATCCACATCCATGTTTCCTCAATATGTAATATTATTTCAATCCACCTACAATTTTTTAAATCCAATTTTACCCTTCAGTGAGTTTTTAGTAAAGGATATGAAAGGAATCTTTTGTCGTTTTTCGTACGAAGTTCTTTTTGACTTTTTCGAGAAAAGTACGAAGAATTTTTTTTTAACTTATACAGCATGAATGGATTTTTAAAACATTATTTCCAAGAATCTTCCTTTACAAGTTTTCAAGTTTATTTTTATTCAAATTCTTTTAGTTTATAATTGTATGACTTGTTAAGAAAGGAAAAGTGTTTTTGAAGCAGAAAGGTTATTTTCCTCAAGAATGGAGTTCAACTGTTTTATCAAAATTATTTTCATATAAGATAATAAAGGGATATGTTTATCTCCCTATTATTACATTGATTTGATTATGTTGTGATGGAATTATATTTTTAGAAATTCCTTTATCTTATATGAATTGCTTTATGATGTCATGATGTTTAATATTCCCATTTTTATTACATGGGTTATGCAATGATGTATGGTTTATGATTTTGTGGAACACATAAGATTGGTATCATTATGAGATGGGTGGGACCTATATATCCCTCCAATGCATTGGGTAAAGATTTTATATCTCATGAGATAGACATGTCTGGAATGGTAGGTTATACCGGTTCAATGAAATAGGACTGAAACGAGGGTGACTCAGTTCAGAAAGGGACTTTGTCCACTAAGATTGTCTTGGAAACGAGTCTTGACTAAAAAGAAATGATTCTCTATGATTATGTGTGTATTCCACAAAGTTTCATGTTTTATGTTATGATTATTGGGATATTCATTTCACTACTATGATTTATCCCATGTTAGGATATTATGATCTCTTTTGCAGGTAATGATTTCCAAAAAGTTATGTTCTTATGAATATGATGTGATTGATTTTTATTTTGTTTACCCTTACTGAGCATTTGAGCTCACCCTTTTATGTTTTCGATTCCCCAGGATATAAAGAAAGCTTTTAGGTAAAAAAAGAAGATCTTTATGGGAGATGTTGAAGATATTTCACCACGATTAGAAGATTATATTCCAAGATTCCAAAGACACTAAACTATTATGATCCTTGTGTGTGTGTTTTTGTTATGTACTAAATATTCTGCAAAAGTAATGTAATGTCCATGTACATCAGGCTTCAGGTCTCTACATTTGGTATCAGGGGAAAGGTTTAGTCAACCTTTAGAAACTAGGATGCGAAAACGTTAGTGAGATCCCTGTAGATATTTCTAAGGTATGTCTAGGGATGTCCCTAAGGATAAGTATACGTATATGATATAGTGATAGAACTACGGTAAGGATCTTTGAATTTAACCAAATTTTTTAGATATTAAGGGTACTCCCCCTTTACTATTTTGTTTTCCCTATCATTATTTTTGCCTCTGATACTATTCTTTTTGGGTTTTAGACGATGGCTGGAACCCGAAGGAACCGTGTTGATCACTGTAATGGACAATGCAATGATTTTCCTCCTGAACAAACAAATGTTATGGGAGATGGAGTACAAAATCTTATTGCTAAACTTACACAAGCTATGAATCATTTTGGACTTCTAAATGAGCAAAGAAGGGAACAATATTCTATTGAGTCCTTTATGAGGCAACATCCGCCTTCTTTCAGTGGGTCTTCTGATCCACTTGTTGCTGAACAATGGATCAGTACCACTGAAAAGATATTTTCAGTTCTTCAATGTTCTGAACATGATAAAGTCATCTTAGTAGTATATCGTTTGGAAGGTGAAGCTGATCAATGGTGGAATCTTATCAAGAATACGAGGCCAAGAGATGAAATTGAGTTCATGGAATGGGACGAGTTCAAGAACTTGTTTTTCAGTAAGTACTTCCCTCATATTCTTCGAACAAAGATGGAAAAGGTGTTTCTTGAGCTGAAGCAGAAGAATGAAGAATCTGTTGGTATATACGAAGCGAATTTTACAAGACTTGCAAGGTATGCATCTGGAATTATCATCCAACCAGAAAGTAAAGTTGATCGATTTTTCAGTGGCTTAAAACCAAGTCTTCGAAGGGAATTCGCTATAGGAGACTTTCTTAGCTATGAAGAAATTGTGTGTTGTGCTATCAAGGTAGAAATGGAAGTTGGTGTTACATATCCATCTCATGGTTTTGACAAGAAATGAAAGATGGAGTTCAAGGAGAAATCTCAGAATAATGGTGAAAAGAAGATGAATATTTCCTTATGCACAAAGTGTGGAAAGAAGCATGGTGGAGATTGTCTTAAAGGGACTAGAATATGTTTTAAGTGTGGAAAAGAATGCCATCGAGCAGCTGAGTGTCGAAGTAATTGAAAAAGGGTTTCTAATGATGTGAATAATGCAAACACTGCAGAGAATGAACCACCAACACTTCAATGCTTCAAGTGCAAGGAAATTGGGCATTATGATAATAAATGACCGAATCCAAGGGTTAGTGATGATCAACATGAGCAACCACTTAAGGAAAAGGACAAAGGAAAGTCACATGCGATAACTATTGGCGAAGTTGAATATGACAACGATGTGGAGGAATGATTAAGTGTTTATGTAATGGGATTCCAAAATAGTGTTGTATATAGTATTGTGGAATATTGGAATATTTATGTATTGGTCTATTGTGGTTTTCAATAATTTTATGGTACCAGTAACCATGGAAAGTGATGGAGATATTTTTGGAAAAATGATGATATGCGCATAATGAAGGGAAAACGAGAAAATGAAATATTTGACAGTATTCATGAGCTCATGATTGATATAAGGACCATGTGATTTTATGGTTTGAGTATATAGAATTTTGAGGATTTTGGTATGTGGAAGGTGTTAACTTTTAACTGCATTCATGTTTTCACTAAGGGTTAATGTGTATTCATTTTTCAAGAGAATACATGATTAAGGTATTCACATGATTGGAATGTGACCAACAAGATATATGGAGGATAAATGATGGTATGCACATGCTTGGTTGATGACATTTCAAGTAATCATTTTCTTTATACTATGAGATTAGACTAAAGTATTTTAGATAAGCCTAAAAATTGGAATGGATTATATTGGACATAAGTTAGTATTGTTTAAGGATAGAATTTTTTTTGATATTATTGATGGGATGTTATAGTAATGTAGTTTTAGAAAAAGGACAACCTGCAGGACGTGCGACAACCCTTCGCATCGGACAAGGCTGTGGGAAACGAACCCACAACCGAAGTGCGACTAGCCTTTATCGCCTACCACTGACCTACAGGAATTCCATGGTTAGTAGAAACTAGTTTTATTTTATTAAGTGACGTGATAGATGAAGTATAAGATCATTTTTCATATACGATTATCCTCATCAAAGACGGACTTATGTATATTTGATAACTTTTGCTAACCTTTTGTTTGAAATAGTTGGAATGACCCCTCATTCTATCACATCATCTTCTAACACATCACGAATGACAAATTCAACTTCATTTCATTATGAGATGAAGTGGAAATTGTCCAAATAACAACTAACGGTGAGACTATACCAAAATCACGAAAGTATTTCTTCTAATTCCAATTTCATCAACTTTAGGGAAATGATCTTGAAAACCAAAAATGTTGTCCTAGTGCTCTTATATCTGATTAATCAGATGGTACCTTAGAACGTCACAAATTTATGGCTTTGTGATTGCTAACTTTTTCATTGCCACGTTCTCTACCACTCTCCATCAGAACCTGATGGTTAGATTTCTCTTCCATATCCATATTTTCACCTATGTGGAAACCCAGTGATTAGTTTATTTGGGTAAACATTACATTTCATACTTTTGTTTTTAATGATTGGTTTTGTTATTCCTTTTTACAATGTGGGTTTCTATTAAAGAAACTTCCGAGTAGTAAACCATTTATAACCCCGACGAATTTCGAGGGCGAAATTCATTTTAAGGGGGGTAGAATGTAACACCCCGAGATTTTATGAAAAATTTTCTTTTTAATTTCATTAATGTCTTGTGTCGTATGCTACACCAAAAGGAGCTTGCAAAACACGCATCCTTGACTTGCCTTGCATTACAATCAATCGCGACCTTCCTCGATAGCGTGTGTAGTACGCAATACCGAGTTTCACTAAACAACGATATGCTATTAAAATATTATTAAAACTAGCCATTATGAATAGTAATAACAACTTTTTGAAATTTTTTAAATTTTATTTTTCAAAATGGACTTCATTTTTGGATTCAGAATATCGAAATTAGCTCAGGGTGAAATTTTTGTAATTTTCGGATAACTTTCATATTTTGATGAATAGTGGAAATTACTAAATTTTAATTAAAAACAACTTTTTCAATCGAAATAATTAATAGTGATAAATTATTAATTTTAGTGGTTTTAAAGTATATTTAGCATATATTTTTACAATTTAATACAATGTTGGTCATTGGATGTAATTTCACATTTAAACCAGTTATAAACAAGTTTCAATCTTTTGATAGTTATTATCTCTTAAAAACATGCTATTTGTTTTGACGACGATAATTAATTTTTAAATTAGTTAATGCAACTGATATGTTTTGAATTTGGTAAAATAGAAATCATTTTTGAGTTCATAATATCAAATATAGCTTAGGCCTAATTTTTGGTATTTTTCTGAAAACTTTCTATTTTTGATGAATAGTGAAACCGCTAAGTGGTAGTTAAAAAAATGAATTTTTCATAAAACGTAATTTTACCGCTTTGTGAAGTGGAATTTCGAAAAAACGAGAGACATGGTTAATATCAAGGACTAAAATGTGGTTCAATGAGATGAAAATAATTTTTGGTGAATAGTAACTTTTTACTTTTTTTTACCATGGTTAAAAGTTAATAGGGTAATTAAGGGTAAAGATGCTATTATTATTACCCTAACACATGTCCTAATTCTATTGGATAAGTGTAAATCGACGAAAAACAAACTTAGGAATAAAATATGACCATTTAGGCCCACTTGGATTAGATTAGGACATTTATTATTAATTTATTTAAAGAAGGGTTAAAAGAGTTAAAATCAATGTTTATTTACTAAAACATTTTTAATATTGGGTTATAGATAAGATAAAATCGACTATAAATATTAATTATAAATCTAAAACTATTTCCTACATAATGGTATTTTATTTGTAATTTTTAGACATTAAATATGTTAATTTATTTATGACACAACGATGATGCAATAATTATCTTATTAATGAAATATTGACATAATTGAGGTTATAAATACCCAAATAAATATAATTTGAGACTTTTTATGAATTAAACTAAATTTATAGGTTAATATGACATGTTAGTATTGATTTAAATAACTTTTTTCGAACTTAACATTCTGTTATGATTTTCACAAAAATCAATTACTAAATAGTGTCAAAATTGACAAAAAATAGTTTTTAAAACAAATATTATATTATTAATTGTTATTTTATTCCTAAAAATCTAAGCTTCTGCCAAATGATTTAGATAAGGTTATATATATTAATAATAAACAAATTGGGGTTCTTTTGGCTTCTTATAGTAAGTTTATTAAGCTTATAGTGTAAGAACACAAGAAGACACGGTAAAAGTAAAATTATTTAACTTAATGTTAAATCTAAATGATAAGGTTAAAATAGGAACCTAAACTTGTCTAAATTCTATTGGATGAGAGGATCTGGACCCATCCCCACCTTAGCCTCGAAATAAATCAATTTGGAGCTATTTAAAACCGAACTTGACTTTATAATAAAATAATATTTTTACATTTTCCAAAGGAGCCCCTCTCCTCCCTTATAAAAGGGCACCTCCTCCCTCTCTTCCTCACACATCTTTGAGCCTTCAAGCTCGGCCAAACCCTTCCAAATTCTCTTCCCAACTTCCATAGAAACATCCTAGAGGTTCTGGTCCTTCTCAAAGACCAATTTTAGTGCCCTTAGAGGAGGTCTCAAAGAGGCCCTTCAAAGAAGAGGCAATTTCCGTTACCGATTCTTTCACCTTTATTTCTTCTTCCACTTCTTCTTCTTAGGTTGTTTCATTATGAAGTAATAACATCAGTATCACTCGTATACTGATATATTATTATAAGTATGAAACAATCCTATTTCACCATCTATCCATCCTACGGAAAACGAAATCACCGCGCATGCGTACGTACGGAATACCGTCTCCACGCCGCGGTGAAATCTATTATCCACCACCACCTTACTTGGATCGGTATAATGGTGTAAATAATAACTATATATTATTATTTTAAAGTGATATTGATTCTGAAATAGTATACATACACTCCACTACAGTCCCATGATCATTAGAACGATATCATCACTCGTGCGTACGTACGGACTACCGTCTCCACGACGCGACGAGTTTCATTCTCCACTTTAACCATTATTGAATGATTATAAAGTATATATAATAAGTAATCATGAAATATATGACATAATAATGATACTGTATTTATGTGTATATATATGTATGCCATCTACTTAATTCCGTTCAACTCAATAAGGAAACGAAAACATCGTTCATGGGTACGTACGACCTACCGTCTCCATGAACAGTGTATTTCATTCCATTTACTGATTTATTATATATATGTATATTCTGAATATATATATATATATAAATCATGTTTTATATTCTGGAATTAATTAATAATGATCTAAGTAATTATATGAATAATTACAAGTCAAAACACGGACGATAAATGAAACAATTTTACCCAAAACGCTTTTTAACATGGAATTTACAAAAGAACGGGTAATATAAAGTCATAAGTGAACCATATATGATATCATAACAATGAATATGATTCTGTAATAAGTCAATGACATTATTTAAATCATTATACAGGAGGTTCGAACACTTACGAAGCAAATCGGAGCTATGGTAAGGGAAATATCACAATCTCATTTTTATCCGAGATTGTTTATACTTTAGTAATTATTGGGGTGTATTTTATCTTCCACATCCATGTTTCCTCAATATTTAATATTATTTCCATCCACCTAAAATTGTTTAAATGCAATTTTACCCTTCAGTGAGTTTTTAGTAAAGGATATGAAAGGAATCTTTTGTCGTTTTTCGTACGAGGTACTTTTTGACTTTTTCGACAAAAGTACGAAGAATGTTTTTTTAACATATACCGCATGAATGGATTTTTAAAACATTATTTCCTAGAATATTCATTTACAAGTTCTCAAGTATATGTTTAATCAAATTCATTTAGTTTATAATTGTACGACATGTTAAGAAAGGAAAAGTGTTCTTGAAGCAGAAAGGATATTTTCCTCAAGAATGGAGTTCAAGTGTTTTATCAAAATTATTTTCCATCTAAGATAATAAATGGTTATTTTTATCTCCCTATTATTAAATTGATTTGATTATTTTGTGATGGAATTATATTTTTATGAATTCCTTTATCTTATATGAATTGTTTTATGATGTCATGATGTTTAAGATTCCCATTTTTATTACATGGGTTATGCAATGATGTATGGTTTATGATTTTGTGGCACCCATAAGAATGGTATCATTATGAGATGTATGGGACCTATATCTCCCTCCAATGCATTGGGTAATGATTTTATATCTCAGGAGATAGACATGGCTGGAATGGTAGGTTATACCGGTTTACTGAAACAGGACTGAAACAAGGGTGACTCAGTTCAGAAAGGGACTTTGTCCACTAAGATAGTCTTGGAAATGAGTCTTGACTAATAAGAAATGATTCTCTATGATTATGTGTGTATTCCACAAAGTTTCATGTTTTAGGTTATGATTATTGGGATTTCATTTCACTACTATGATTTATCCCATGTTAGGATATTATGATCTCTTTTACAGGTTATGATTTTCAAAATGTTATGTTCTTATGAATATGATGGGATTGATTTTTATTTTGTTTACCCTTACTGAGCATTTGATCTCACCCTTTTATGTTTTCTTTTCCCCAGTATATAAAGAAAGGTTTTAGGTAAAAAAAGAAGATCTTTATGGGAGATTTTGAAGATCTTTCACCACGATTAGAAGATTATATTCCGAGTTTCCAAAGACACTAAACTATTACGATCCTTGTGTGTGTGTTTTTGTTATTTACTAAGTATTCCACAAAAGTAATGTAATGTCCATGTACGTCAGGCTTCGGGTCTCTACATGCTGGGCCCCGCCTAGTGAACTGCGGAGGCGCTTCGACCCGGGCTCAGATGTAGTTCGGTCTGGAGCATTGTTTGGGTGCTGCCTGGTGTGGCTCGACCCAGAGGGCGCGAGGGAGCTACGATGCAGGCTCGGACGAGAGCTTGTAGGTCGCGTGGAGGCCGGATCGAAGGCAGTACTTTCGAGGTGGGGTTCATAGAGGCAGTGCGAGGGCGGTTGGGAGGCCGTATAAGGGCGCCAGTAGGACGCAGGGGTGCCTGCAAGGTGCCGGGAAGACCACAGGGGCATCGGGCAGGGCGTTGCAGGGGACAAGCAGGCCACGGGGGCACCGGAAGGGCGCTGGGAGGGCTACAGGGGTGTCGACCAGGGAACCACAGGGTGCCGGGATGCCGTGGGGGAGCCGAATGAGCGTCGGTCATGTCGCGAGGGCACCAGACATGGCACCGGAGGGGCCACGGAAGCGCCACGTAGGGCACCGGAGGGGTCGCGGGCTGGCCGCAGGGGCGCCAGTTAGGGCACAACAGGCCATGGACATGCCTGTTCATTAGAGCGTGGGCCGACACGGCCTGGCATCGCGATTCGCAGAGGCCTCGTGTAGCACGACATTTGTCGTTGTAGCCTCCGCCACCTCGTCGTTGATATGTCGCCTCGCCGTAGAACATCACAAGAAGAGATAAATCGACGGAGGATGTCGGGCCATGTTAGGATGGCATGCACCCTCCATGTTTAGGGTTGTATCATTTGGCACATCACGGGAAGAATATGATCAATAATATTTTCACAAAAACAATTATTATGCATTGAAGAATGTAAGAAAAATGTACAACTTCAACATGCAATAAACCCCATACCTTTGATTAGACGTTCGTCGTTCGTCAATGGATCTTCAGAAGGTAGACGAATGAGCTATTCATAGGTCACATCCACCATGTACTCCCAATCACAAGCTACATCAGCTCACGAAAGATGTTTTATATCAGTAGGATTCGAGGAAGGAAGTCAAAGAAGAAATCCTCGTCGGCACTCTTCGCGTTCTTCGTTGGTTGGAGCAATCTTCATTGGATGAATTTTAATCCTCCCATGCTTTCCTCTTCTCGTGTTCCACCAAAATGCAATGTGAAATAATATTGGATTTGGTCATCTAATTTTATGTTGGCACAATAAAACAATTTGGAGAGTTAAATTAACTGGCTCTACCTAATTAATGCATGATAATTGTCATGGATTAATTAGAGGTGGTCAAGCGGGTTTCTCACCATTTAATTGGGGGTTGGGGAACTCATGTGGATCTCCCTCGTTAATGAAGTAGAGTTGAGATGTTTTATCCTCCACAATCAATAGGGGTCTGGTGGTCCCCACCCCTATTATTTAAAAGGGGGGTCATGCGGTCTCGGGTGGTCCCCATGTCATAACCTCTCATGGGAGGTTATGCTCCGGTGGGACCCACCACCATAACCTCTAATGGGAGGTTAGGGTGTGGCGGTCCCACCTCCAACTCCCATGTACACATGGCATCATGAAATAATATATAGTATTGTACACTTTATTTTTTTATTTTTTTTATAAAAATCCAAAAGCTAACTTTTATTATATACCATTTTCTGTCAAGGTGAAAGTCTTTTTAAGACAATATCGGCGCTGCGAGTTCAACGGTGCCTTTGGATTTCTGTTCCGAGCACCGTTTCAAAATTTATAAAATCATGCTTATATGGTTATTGAGTGTACCCGAAAAAATATTCAAAAATAGATTCTGGGAACACCGGGCCTTCGAATCAAGCGCCATAAGTTTTCACCAACTCATAAAAATCCCATGTATTTAAGAAAAAAAAATTCCACAAAATTTCTTGGTCTTTACATTATTATTGTTTAGGGACCATAAGATCTATTAATATTTAATTTATTTTACTTAGGAATAAATAATACTTTATGGTCATTCGTTTATTAGAATTGGATATGAACAGTAAATTGAATGATGGACAACCAATGGATGAAAATTTGCTTATGAAATTGAAAGATATCAAGTGAATATATTATTATATGACAACAGTCTACATTGAAAAATAATACCACAACACTATGATTTTTTTTCAAACATAAATTTAATCATTCTTCATTTAAATTTGATGAATCAATGTTATTTTGACTCATCACATCATTATGGGGTTTTTATCATTAAATATCTATTGATCATTCCCATTAATGACATTAATGATCTATCTCACTCTCCATAATTATATACACAATCTATTAATATATATATATTCATATTAATATAATGTTCTCTAAAATGAAACATTATTTTTTGTTAATCTAGATGACATTGATATTCATCATTAAATCTTTTTAGAGGATATTTTGTTAGCCAGTTATACTATGTAGGTTTTCAATAATTGAATTTTCAAATATCAAAACCCCAAGTTTTTAGTTTATGTTCATCTTGAGAGAATGAAATTTATTAAAGGTGGGAATAATGTGACACCCATTGTTTGTAAAAAATAACATTGTTATCTATAGTTTATATGATAGAAAACACAACGTTTTAAGCATAATGTTATATAGTATTAATAATTTAATATTTTATGTATCCATTATACAATAGAAATTGTTTTGGAAAGATATAACAATAACAATCACCTTATGAAATTATGTGTGAAGGTTTTATATAATGTATTTATTAATAATAAATTATTTCAAAGAAAATTACATAACATTTTTTTTCAAAATACTTTTTTATTTTCGTTTTATGAAATTCAGTTTTATATCAAATAACATTATTTTAAAAAAATATTATTATTATCCTAGATTGAAACATTTAGTTTTTTCTAAAATATTAGTTCTTCCATGAATAATGAAAAATACCAATTTTTTAATAAATTAATTTACTTTCATTATGTTATTGAATTTAAAATTCCATCATTATTTCAATTTGAATTTTATGTAACTAATGTTTTATTTTTCTGTTTTTAAATTTATTAATTAATTTTTAATAATATTTTTACCCAATTTTTTCAATATTTATTTTCACCATAGATGCATTTTATTTAATGAATTTTTTTAAATTGATAATGATTTTATATTTTAAAAAATTCAAGAAACCATTAATAAAATGAAATTTAAAATTAATTTATAGATTATATATTTAATTATGTCAATTTGTATACACATAATGATTATATTTAGTAATATAGTCAATGCAATTTTCTATATGGTTGTTGAATTCATTTCATAAAAACCCATTTGTTGATAATATTTTAATGTTTATTTTTGTCAATAATTTATAAAAATATTATATTTTCATATCATTTAATTGAATAAATATTATAAATTATACGGTTTAATATTAAATAATATGATCATGTACAATTTTTAAAAGTAACAGCAGAGATTTTTAAACTTATTTACCATTATTGACATTGAAATATCGATTTATGTGTTACATTAACATGTATAAAAATTTATTTTACACTATTAAAAAAATTATTTAATAATTTGGATTTCATATGAAGAATTTGTTTTTTAAAATTATCTAATAAGTCACATTTTAATATGTATTAAATTATAAATAACAGAAAGTAAAAAAATTGAATACTATGATGAAAAACTGGCTCATAAAATTTTTAAAACCTAAAATATAAGGAATATCATGGTCAAAACATGTTTTATTTGTATTTTAGATAAATATTTATCTTAACATACATTCACTGAATTTTTTATCAATTATGGAGGTACTTTTTGTGATAGTTACATTAAATTATTGAATAGTATTAGGGATTTAAAAAATGCCCCTACTCCTCATCTATAAAATAGAACTCCTTTCCATAAATTCTGCAAAACCACTCAATCTAATTTTCTAGAGAAAAGAATGAAATATTATGTAGTTAATAACCATAGGCACATGATGTTGTTCATTTTGTTCCCAAAATAACAATACATGATTCCCTAATACATGATCCATGGATGGAATCCATATATGAAGGTAATCATCTTCACCATGTTGGGTTTTTTTAATAATCCTTTTATAAACATTATTTTCTTCTTAAAAATAGACTATAATAAAACAATAAATAAAAATATACTACATTTTTATTAAGTTAATTCAATTATATATAACCATATCCCCCTTTATCAAATGGGAAAAAATCTATCGCTCGTGTATATGGCATACTATCACCTTGTGAACCAATATAATTTCTTCCATAACACACATGTATTGTCACTATGATAAAAATAATGAAACTGTATCATACATATTGAATATAAATTATTATTAAAAATATATATATCATCACATCCATCACCCATTCTCTCATTAAAGATAATTATGTCTTCGTCTGTGAGTACGTATGACATGTCATCTCCACGATATGATTCGATTAATTTTTATTCTATAATTTATGAATGGTACTAAATATACAAAAAATAAATAAATAAAATATCTGATAAATTAATATAATTATGGTTATGAGGGATATATATCCTATTCATGCGAACAAGAACATCTATTAAAAATATTTCATTTGGAAAATCAAGCATTTAAAACCTAAAACTATAGGAATAATGAATTATTTTTATTAAATGAAGGAGAAGATGTTATAGAAATATCATATATTACATATTAAGTATTTATATAGTTCTTTTATAAAATAATTACATGTTTATGTACACTATACATGAGGGTATAGAGTGAAAAACTAAATATAAACCTAAAATAATGGATTATATCTCACTTCTCATTCATTATGTCTTATTTTAATGATACACCCCAAATTTTTTTATATGGTACATATAATACCCCATTGATAAATTATAATATTATGAAATCATTATTAATTTATTATTATGTAAAATTTGATTTTTATTCATCCAAATATTCTTGATTTTAATGTTCCAATATGAGATGATGTTTCATAAATCTGCTTATTTTAAATAGGTTGTATTACTAATTATAATTTTTTGATATTCTACGTTAATTAGGGTAATTTATTTTCAATATTTTATTTCATATTTACAAATTTTTAATTACATATACATTTTATAGACATAAAAAGTATATTTATTAATCTCACCTCAATGGATTAATATTTGTAAGATACTTCATCAAAAATTCCATTCTATTGACAAATATTTTTTATGAAGAAAGTATTTATTTTTTAAGGATTCAATAATACAACTTTTAATAAATTATAATTTGAATCACTTAGTTTTCATGTTATTTATTTTTTCATTTGATATTATTTTATTCATGGGGTTTTGAGTATAATTATTATTAAAGAGGTAATTATATATTTTAGAATATAATCTATATTTAGATTTATTTATGTTTAAGTATCAATGGGAGTGTTATTTGATATTTCCCTATTAAACAGAATATATATTTTTCTCATATTATTATTAATGACTTTTTTATTAAATATTACCACTTTATATTATATTATTAATTAGTATGATTGAGTAAATATACTAATGAAAATATGAAATTATTTCTATCTTCAGTCAAAAATATATTTTCCTCCAAAACCATGTCTTCCAAAAACATTTTCATGAATGGTTTTAATAATATATTATGATTTATAAATTAATTTTTACCAAAAGTTTTAATTTTTTAAATAATGAATTGGATTTTTAGGACACTTTACAAACAAAATTTTTTTAATAAAAATATGTGAAATGAAAACATATTTTAATTCACTCAACATAAAAGATACCTTACCAATAACATGGACACTGATTTATTGAAATATTGCATTAAATGTTACCGGGCCCATTTCAATGAAAATGGTTTTCATAATATTTTCCAAATTTTAGGGTTTAAAAAGTTAATTTTCATAATTAAAAAGATATTTTGTTGAAGAATGTTTTTAAGGATATTTTAATCATATTTAAATTCATACGAAACAAAAAAAAATATTTCACATACACTCTATGAATGATTAATATATTATATACTACCCTCAATATTTCCCTTGATTTTTTATGATCATTTTATCAAGGGAACATATTAAAATCCACATTACTAATTTATTTTCGTTTTCATTAACATTTTTTTAAAATAATTCCTTTAAATCAATCATTTTCCATATAAAATTACTTATATATTAAATATAAATATTATTTTTATCATTAATATAATTATAACAAAAACCATATAACATTAAATACATGGTGTTTATGTTTAATGTTACTTTATTATCTATGTAAATATTTAGAATTCCTTATTTATTACATATTATGAATATTTTTTGTTATGTCATTTTGTTCATAAATAAAATTGATCAGTAGATATATTATTAATTAATTTAAAACGAATGTGATTGGGGTGATTAGGTTTTATCAACCATCATATATGACATGAGAGACAAATAAGTTGTCCAAATTGGATAGTTTTACCCATATTTATAGTGTTCCTTTTGATATGTGTTGAATATATATATATATATAATGATATCTGAGATAATGATGCAAAATATTAACTATTTCAATCATTAAGAATTATTTTATTCTTAAACATGAGATTATTGTAGTGATATTATTAAAGGATGATTTTTTCCACAATTTATTGATTAACTGGAATGTCTGTTTAGTTATTTTCCTAAACAAAGTTATTATTCGTTATTAAATCATGTTAATGAATTTCTTGATTAAATGAAATAATTGTTAAATTATTTATATTAAAAAATTAATTGAGAAATATAAATTCATGATACTGATGTCGTTGTTCAAATGGAAGGTGTGTTCACTTATTTAACTCAATATATAGATTGACACTTATTGATTTATTACAACTTCCATTATCCATAACCCTTACAGAGAATTTTATCTGAACTATATTTTTTCCATTCCATTGTTTATGAATATGTAATATCTATCTGAGTATAAGGATGTAATTTATTTAGATTTTTTTGACAAAATAAGACGGATCCATTAATGATGGAGATCAGCAGAAATACAGTAGCATAACCACGATGGAAAATGATTGAACCAAAGCAAATCCTCGTAAGGAGGGCCAATGCCTGCCATCTTGTGAGCGGCTTCATTCGCTTCCCTTATAATAAATGAGAAAGTGCAGGAGTTGAAGCCTTGTCTCCGCAAGTGAATACACCGGATAATGGGGCCGAAAGGTAGAAGCCTGCCGTCAGTGAGATTGATGGCATTGATTATCGTGAGACAGTCGGATTCGATGTGAATGGAATCCCAACCGCGATCTTTTGCGAAGTTTAACCCAGCAAGGATGGCGGCGGCCTCCGCGACTGAGGGCTCCCAAAGTGCATAACGAGCTTCGTATTTGGCAGCAATAAGATTTCCCAGGTTGTCACGGGCCAGTAAACCTAGTCCAACTGGGCCATCCTTAGGGAGAGAGGCATCCACATTGATCTTAAAAATCCCTTCCGGTGGGGGGAACCAATGTTGGGGAAGAGGAGAGGGGGTGAAAAGTCTTTGTTGCTCAGGGTGGTTCTGCCAAACCGTGATCCATGACAAAGCCCGGTCAATCCAAAATCTGGGGGCCTCCAGAAATGATTGAAAATGGCCTCGTTCCGCCTATCCCAGATAATCCAAGTCAAAGTGCACAGGGGCGCCTGCTTTAGTCGGCGAAAAGGAGGAGCACCATCGCATCAGGAGAGAAGAAAGATCTGAGGCGACGTCCAGGGGCAGCTCTAAAGTTGATCCCCAGCCATTCCAAACCTCCTGAGCCACGGGACATTGAAAAAGAGCATGGAGAGGGGATTCAGTCACAGAAGGGCAGAAAGGGCATGAGTTGTCGTTTGAAAAGTGTCTGTAGGCAAGGAGGCTCTTAGTTGGAAGGATACCGGTACACACCTGCCACCAGAAAAAGCGAACTTTAGGGGGAACATTAAGCTTCCAAATTGATGTCCAGGGCCTCGCATCTCCTTATGTAAAATGAGTAGTAAGAGCTCGCCGGTAACCAGCTTTCACCGTATACTCTCCTGAGCTGTCGTTTGTCCAGTAGAGATGATCTGGCCCAGCGTCTGGCACATAGGGGATACTCAGAATAATTCTCCTATCCCTCTCATTAAACCATGAGAAGATTTTTTCCATACACCATCCCGCCCCTTGATCATCAAAAAGACAACAGACTGTGGCATGTTCGGATCCTGGAAAAATAGGGGATGACGCCTTCATGCCTGTCTGATCAAAAAGCCAGGGATCAGTCCAAATATTGACCGTTGAACCATTCCCAATCCTCCAGCCTAGTCCTTTCCTCAGCAGATTACGACCACCCCAAATGCTTCTCCAGAGAAAACTGGGTCGATAGCTAAGATGGGAATCCAAGAAATCCTTATGTGGGAAATATTTAGCCCGGAGAACTCGCGTGCATAGGGATGATGGGTTATTAATCATACGCCAGCCTTGTTTAGCCAGCAATGAATCATTAAAAAGAGAAAGGTCCCGGAAGCCCATTCCGCCTTCATATTTTGGTTGACAGAGAGCAGACCAGGCGATCCAATGGACTTTATTTTTTCCGTCCTTTCGACCCCACCAGAAGTTAGATATGCTGGATTGAATCTTTGAATGCACCACATCAGGAAGTTTAAAAATAGACATCAAATAGCTGGGGACAGATTGAAGATCTTCCTTGATGAGGATTTCCTTCCCGGCCTTGGATATTTTTTTAGGGGTCCAACCTTGTATTTTTCTTACAATTCGATCCACAATAGCTGAACAGATTTCTTTCTTTGACCGTCCAACCACCGTCGGGAGCCCAAGATACTTCTGGTGTTTATCGACCCCAGGAATGCGTGCTAATGAGCAGATATCTACTCTTTTCGGCTGGGGGACTCCAGAACTGAAAGAAATTTCTGATTTACTCTGGTTGATCATTTTTCCTGAAGCCCGTTCATACTGCTGTATCGCCTGGCAGATTGCATTACACTCATTAGGGGTAGCTCGAGAAAATAGAAGGCAATCATCAGCGAAGAAGAGGTGGGATATCGGAGGGCCCTTGCGACATGCTTTCGCCCCATGAATCATGGAAAGCGAAGCTGCCCTGGAAAGGAGGTTAGAAAACACATCAGCCACCAAAATAAAGAAGAAGGGTGAAAGAGGGTCTCCCTGGTGAAGCCCACGGGATGGGGAAAAGCCTCGGGTGAGCACCCCGTTGACATTAATACAGAAGGATACTGACGAGACGCATTGCATGATCATGTCAATCCATTTGGTGCAGAAACCCATCTTGAGCATCACAAATTCGAGGAAGTTCCATTCCACTCTATCATAGGCCTTAGCCATATCCAATTTCCAAGCCATGATCCCTCTCTTTGCTCGTGTTCGTTTTTTCATGGAATGGAAAATTTCATGAGCAATAATGGCATTATCAGTGATTAACCTTTTTGCCACAAAAGCGCTTTGGTTCTCTGAAATGACGTCGGGTAGCCAAGGACGCAGCCGATTCGCCAGGATCTTCGAAAAGATCTTATACGAAACATTGCACAGACTGATAGGGCGAAAGTCCGAAACCCCTTGCGGATTTTTCATCTTGGGAATGAGGGTAAGAATAGTTTCATAAAGAGAAGAGAGGTTCGTTTTCCCTGCCCAAATATCCCGCATCAGATTGCATATGTCTGGACAAATGATGTGCCAGTAATTCTTGAAAAAGAGGGCGTGGAATCCGTCTGGTCCCGGGGCCTTCGTAGAGTGGATTTGCTTTAAGGCCTTAAGAGTCTCGTCATTCGTCACATCATTAGAAAGATGTCTATTCATATCGTCAGAAATCATGGGTTTGATGCAGTCCTCAATCTCAGGAGAAATGTTAGAATGGCCTGCAGAGAAGAGCTTCTGAAAATGGATCAGGAATGCATCTTGGATTCCCCCTGTGTCAGATACTTTACTACCATCTGATTTTAGAATGCCAGAAATAATGTTTTTTCGGCATCTTGCTGAAGCCTTATGGTGGAAATAACGGGTATTAGCATCCCCTTCTGCTATATGAATATCACGCGCTCGTATAGCCCAAAAACCTTCATTATTGCGCAGGGCAACGTCCAGATCTCGTTGGGTTTCACTAATTTTGGAGAGAATGCTACTATACGGGTGTTTGCTAAGAAGATAGCCAATCATCCTTTCAAGAAAATTGCATTGCCTGTCCGGGTGACGGAATTTAGAATAGCTCCATGTCTTCAGATCAGACGCCACTCGGAGAAGGTTGGTTCTCAGATCAGCTTGCCCATTCTTCTAGCCTGAACGGATAACCGCCTCGCACTCAGGATCTTTTGACCAGAAGCATTCGAATCTGAATGGTTTCCTGGAACTAGTGACGTGCTCATTATGGGTGCAGTTAATGACAATTGGGCAGTGATCCGAGCAGTTGAACGTTAGGTGTCTGATATGGTACATTTGGAAGAGGTTCATCCAGTCCATTGAGCCAAAGAATCTATCCAAACGTTCAGCGATTCGATTACCATCTGAACTGCCTCGGAACCATGTGAAAAGATTACTCGTGTAACCCTGGTCCATCATCTCTTCCTTAAGGATAGCATCATTAAAATCGGACATAGACGTGGAGGAGCGTACAGCTCCACCTTTTTTCTCCTTCTGAAAAAGGATCTCGTTAAAGTCCCCTCCAAACAGAATGGGGCTTGGCAGATCACGACGGAGTTTGCAAAGAAGATCCCATGATTTCCACTTTTCAGACTGGGAGGCCCAGCCATAGAAGCCCACAAAAGTCCAGGGGGGGTTGTGGGGATCACAAATGGATGCAGCCACGTGGCGCTGAGAAAAAGATAGGAGCCTAACATCGACATTATCCTTCCAAAGAACACATAATCCCCCTGAATGACCCTATCGGGGAACCGGGAAACAACCCTGGAAACCGCATTTTAGAGCAAGATTTGTGATGTCCTTGTTTTCCAATATGGTTTCGGACAGGAAAACCATATTAGGGTGACTTTGAGCGCAATGGCTCTAGAACATACGTACCGTTCGAGGGTTGCCAAACCCACGGCAGTTCCAGCATAAAGCAATCATTGCTCTAGGCGGGGTCGGGCCTGACCCGCCTCCGCCTTTGTCTCTTGTGGGGTTAATGACGTACCTGATGCTTTCCTCCTTTTGGGAGGACTGGTATGCATACCACTGGACTCGCTCTGCCGTTTCAGATCTCCAAGTTTGGGATTCCCTGGGCGATTGCCATTACCACCACCGCGTGCCCTTCTCCAAGTTCTACGAATAACATGCCCTGAAGGTGAGGCTTCAGTCATCCCAGAATCAGCTTGCAGAAGGGCATCAGTTGGGATCCGATTTGGACTCTGCTCAGCTTCAGGCGGATCCAAGGAAACATGTTTCTGTCTCGGAAATTTCTCTGGAGGTTCTTTTGGTTTAGGTAGCGGCTCAGTTGAAGTAAGGAACGTTAAATTCGGTGCAGTTGAAGCGAAGTCGGATTTTGTGATACCCTGAATCAGGTGACTGTCTTGCTGAGCCCCATCATTGCGTCTGACGATAATCTCTTGGGAGGCGTTTCCATTTCCCCTAAGCTCAGCTGGGGATTCTTTAGGGAAGATAGGGGGTCCATCCTTATAATATAAGGTTGTCCAGATTCTGGTCGCCTTAGATGGGCTGCCATGAGACGGTCTCGATCTATTTGTCTCTCCGCCTCAGGGATATATGCCTCTCTGTGTGCTTTGGCCCGGAGCCACGGACCGTATTGTAGGGTAATATTTTCGGCGGAATTCTCTGGCTTTGCCCCACACACTTTCTCAATGTGGCCGATACGTCCGCAAAGGAAGCAGAAGATTGGTAGTTTTTCGAATTCAAATGAGATCCAGATGTTGGAATCATCAATTTTCAGGAACATTCCTCACATTAAGGGTTCAGACACATCGATCTCAGCCTTTATTTGAACCCAGGGGCCCCATTGTATTGGGTCCAAGCAATCCCACTCTAGGAAGTGACCGATCCGGTCTCCAATTTATTTCACCACATGTGTTGATCTCCCATGGAACGGTATTCCTTTAATTCTTACCCAGAACGGGGATCGGGTAAGTATACAATTCTGAATCTCGTCTCCCCCTTTAAATTCCTCCATCACAATGAGATGATTGTCAAAGAACCAAGGTCGTCCTCTGAGGACTTTATCATTGTCTTTATCACTGAAGAACTCAAAAACGAGGAGTTTGTTCTCAATTTCCCGGATGGCTACTCCAGCTTCCAATTTCCAATGATTTTGCAGGGTGGTCCTGAGGGCCTTTAGATTAAATGGTGCCGCGGTCGCCAGTCTTCCGACAACCAATAAAGCCATACGTTTTGTCAAAGTATTGTCTTCATTTCTACGGGTTGCAAGTGGCTCTTTTTGACTGAATTATGCATCTTCATTACCATGAATACTAAAATATTCAATTTATTGGGATGATATATATTATATCATATGCCTATTTAATAATGTAACCACTAACTCTAGTTATTTGTGTCATGATATTTACAATTTTTTTATTTTATATATTTGTTCCTTTCATACAATTTTGTTTATAAATCATTCTTTTTATGCACAATACAGTTTTATAAATAAAATCAAATATTATTATTATAAAATATTTTTAATTAGATGTAATCTAGATAGATTAATGATATCATTAATAGTTTTTATAGTATTTACAAATTAGAATAACTTGTATTTTTAACGGTTTTTTCATTACAATAAATTTTCTTTTTATTTTATAACCGTAATGAAAAGATATCATAAAAATTATACAAATTAATAATGAAAAAATAAAATTTCATTTTTATATAATTTTATTATTATGTTAACATATGTAATTATGTTTTTTATACAAAATAATTAATTTTGGATAAATGTTTCACAATTAAATTAAAAAATATATTATTAATATTTTATAGTATTAGTATTTTAGTAAGAATTCTAAATTTACTATATATTTTTGAACCAATTAATTTATTATATTTGCTATTATTAATTAAATTTTAGTTTATGGGAACATTTCTGAAATTTTATATGTCTTGTGCTTTATAAGAAAGCATATTTTTAATACTTTGTACATTTCATATGTAAAAAGTAATTGTAATCAGAAACAAAATTTGAATATAATAAAATAAAATTTGTTTCTTGAATCATCAAATGAAGATAATATTTGGACTAATTTGTTGTATTTTTTAAAAAAAATTGAATTTTTGATGGGTCAAGAAAATATATATTGTTTTCTAAAATGATGACATTTATAATATTAGTAGTATATGGAATTTAATTCTTATATAATAGAGACTGATTTTTCTAATTTGTTGTTAATTTTTCAATTATATGAAATGTAGTTCAGAATTCATTTAAAATGTACATTTTAAAATTATCTTTTCGTGAATTTTTATTATTTTTATGAAAATATTGATTCTTCTGAAAATAATGAAAAAATTATTCATTACTATAAAACATTCAAGTCATTTAATAAACTTTGAATTATTTAAAATTATCATTAATATTTGAGTTTGATTAAAAATAAAATAAATTATTATATAATTATTTTTGAAATATTTTATTAAGATTCAATTATCATTATTCGTAGTTTTAGTCTATGATTATTTTTATACATAGAAGTAAATTTTTAAGAAAATAGGCTTTATTTTCATAATGAGCATCAATTTTATTTAATTAAAATATAAATAATTAATGAAATATTTAAATGAATGATATATATTATTTATCAAACTATATGTGTTTGAATTTATTTATTGATAATCACCAGTCATATATTTAATATATGGTTATATTTTAATTATTGAAGAATTTATTGAAATGATGTTTTATAGGATTTTGTTGTTTTTAAAAATTAAAGTCAACCAAAATTTTCTTAAATATTTATTAAATTTATTCTATATTTTTAATTGGATAAATTAATTTTATATAATATGGTATATGTAATATTGTTTTAAAGTAATTAGTAATGATGGTCAAATTCATCTACTATGATTAAGGGTTAAAGTGGTGGGTATTATAATTATAGGAGATCATGTAAAAATAGTATTTCCTAAATAGTGGGAATTTTACTAGTTATATTTTTAATATCAATAATCAGTGGGAAACATATTCTATAATTAGGATCATTTTAATTTAGTTTTAAAATAAAAATTATTTATGAGAATAGGAATTTCATTGGTGAAATATAAAATATTAAAATTACCTAAACATACAGGATAAGGAATAACATTTTTTTAGTCAGAGTTGATTATTGAACCTAAATTACATAAAATACATAATTTAACAAATTTGGAGGAACATTGTGTGAAATTTACTTCACATGGATAAATATTTTTTGGTATAAAAAAACACAATTCCACTTAATTTATAAGATGGAACTTCTTCCCCTCAAAATTTGACACCTCTATATAAATTGATATCATCAATAACATTCTAAAAAAACTCCCTAACCTTATAATACACATTAAATACATTTTATTATTCCAAAAATGAATCTCATAGAGTCCTTAATATGATATACAATTTTTCTTTCTATATGAGAATGTATTCTCCTTCACCATGCACATTAACATTTATATATTCATTTATTAAATTAAATTATGTATTGAAATTTTCAATATAAATAATAAATTATATAAAATTCAATTTTCTTATATTATAATAATTTTACATTATATATCTATATCATCCTCCATAAAATGGGAAATTGAACCATCGACCATGTGTTTAGTGAGATACCATCTCACGACCCAATTTAAATTTGTTTCAATCACTCATCCACATAGATAGACATTATAACAGAAATAATAAATATATATTAAACACATGACTTGATATTAATAATTTAAAATTAATACATAATACAAATCCTCATACATTATCCGATAGATTGAATATATCTATTCTGTTGAGTGAATATATCATACCATTTACACGACAAGAAGTGAATAATTATTCATGTCTAAAAATAAAAATTGATTATAAAAATTTATAAAATAATTAAATATTATATTTATAACATTAATATATATTTATATAATAGGGATATATATCCTATTAATGATAGCAGTGACCATTGTGACAAATTATTTGTGGGGAAATGAATCTCTTAATATAGAGAACACTAGTAATAAAAAGACATTATTAACAAATATGTGATAATATGTTATAGAAAGATAATAAATGATATTATTAATATTATCATGGTTATGGAAAATATTAGTAACATGTTTTATACAATTATAGATGATTTTAAATCAATATATAAGTAGGGAAAATGGGTTTATTATATTTTGTCTCAATTTCGATTAATTAGGGCATATTTTGTTGTTAGTTACCTAATTGTGTTTATATGGTTTATATGATTTAAAATATACCAAATTTATTATTAATAATTCATTATTAAAGTTTTTTTATGAATAAATTCATTTTAAATAATCAATAAAATCTTGATTTTAATAATAAAATGTGCTAATATGTTTCATAACTTAATTTCATTTAACTGAGTCATATTTTTTAATGAATTTTTTTTGTTTTCTAAAATTATGTGTGTAATATAATATTACTATTTTAGTTTTTTAAAAATTTTTAAAATAGATTTAAATTATTTATACCTAATTAATTGCATTATTAATCCACACTTCAACGGTATTTTCATTATTGTTCATTTCATCTACATTTCAACTTGACTGTAATATATTTGGTATTTGTAAGTATTTATTATTATGAATTATGTATTATACACCTATTGAAATATTATATGATTAATATATGAATATTTAGGTGTTTTAATAATTAATTCTCTGTTTGTTTTTCTTATTGTTATTGTGATTCAAATGTCTCCATCATTTAAATGTTTTATATACAATCTCATCAATATTTGGGATTATATAATATTTATGTCCCTAATAGGAAAATGATTTGATATATCCATCTTATAAGAAGAAAAATTCTTCTTATTTTGATATTAATTATGTATTCATGTAATATTATAATTTAACTTATGTTTTAAATTAAAATTATTGAGAAAATTTCATTACGTAAAAATATATTTATTTATCTATTAGGTGGAAAATCATTTTTCTTCCAAAAACAAGCATTCCAAAAAAAATTATGCATTGATTAAATAGTATAATATTAATTATTAAATGTATTCCCCCCCATGGTTTATATTTTAAAAAATTCCTTAATAGGTTACACCATGTAATTTTCCAAACAATGGTATTTATGGTCAATTTATACAATAATTTTTTTTAAAAAATTAAGGTAATTTACAAGAAGGAATTAGTTATTCTATAATCAAAACTCATTGGTTTAATGAATCCATTAAAAAATACAATGGTTGCATTGAAATAAAAATACTGTCCAAATATTTTTTCACTTTTTTAAAAAAATCATTTTCAATTTGAAAATGATATTCTACTCAAGAATTTTATTAGAAATATATTTTTTATTTATATTCATTAATGTAAAGAAACAAAATTTTTTATTCACAATTCACTATGAATATGTTTTAATGATAAAATCAAACTTATTTATCTGGATGGGTTTTGTTCATATTTATTAGTAAAATTGATTAAATTCATTTTATTGATTAATTTTTGAAAATATCAACATTCCATAAAAGATTCAACTTATTGAGAACATCATTCATTTTACATTAAAGAACTATTAAATATTAATATGCATAAAATCATAGATAGGATTATTTCATAATCTATTTTCTATTTTTAATATTTTTGTTCAATTTGAGTGTCATTTGATGAAAAGATAAAATATTTTGAAATTAAAAATCATTATAGAATATGATATTAATAAGGAATATTGATCATAAAATAAATTGATCAATCAATATATTAGGAATGAACAGTACTTCTGAGTGATGGGTGAGGCGCATAATTATATAACCCCTTAATGCATTGGTATGTTTCCCGAGCGAAATCAGTTTAAAAAAATAATGGGTTTTATCCGTAATTTTAAAATCTCATGTGAGTTGTCTTGATTGTATTCATATCATGATGTTATAGATCATGATGGAAAATATTACGAATTTTCATCATTAATAATTTAATTATTATTATCTGTGAAATATTTATATAGAAATTTTTTGTAGATTCATTTTTTCTTATTTTTAATAAAATGGATGGTATGCTAAGTTTTTTAACTTAACACATTGATTATAGAATTTATAATCGGGAAATTAAATAAATTTTTTAATGTATCATGTGTTCAGTCAGATACCTTACCATATTAACTATAGCATATTAATTCAAGATAGATTTGTTTTTTGAATAACCCTTACCAAGCATTTGAATTCAAAATATATATATTTATATTATTCAATAATTGTTAGAGGATAAAGTTAAATGCTCCATTTTTTAGACGAAAGACCATCCGTACACAGGACAATTGTTTCCTATATTAAAATGGATAAAATAATGAATTGTAAATTATAAATCACTAAAACAAATTCATTTTAATTTCTTATATGTCAAATTTTTTCATTGAAACCATTTTATTACCTTCCCTCAAAATAGTGAACGAATCACATCACTTCGCAAGGTAGTATTCCTCCATACACCTGAGCAAGGTTATCATATTTCCAAAAAAATATATACATAAATTTATATATATGATACAATTGGAATAGAGGTATAATTATTGTATTAATTATATCTGTATAAATATTATATACATCATCATACCATCCATTGAGTAATGTTAAAGTAAAAAAATGGTGACATAATTTCATTGGACAATAGTCTACTATTAACATGAATAATGACTTAGTATGACCTTTTATTGAAGAATAGATATTTATCCGTAAATAAATTAACAAATAAATATTATAAAATATTTGATACATGTGTTATTATATTGTAATTTTTTATGAAATTACAGTTGGAAATGTTTCAATAAAATGAAGGACTTTAGTGAATACAGTTACATCCACTCAGAAGAACCTCTTTTTTATCTTTCCATAAGGGAACTAGTGTTGGCCTTTTAGGATTTATAAAATGTATATAAAATGTAAACAAATGGGGGATGAATTTATTTTGTGGTTATTTTAAATATATTTATTTGGAGGATTGTATTATTGTAGGTTGGTTGTTTCCTTTTATGTGTGGGGGTGGGGGAACCCCCAAGGGAACTACTTCAAATTTCACCAAAAGAATCCAAAATAAAAAGTTCAGTCCCTTGAATAATGATTCCAAATTACCAAAACATGTATCACTGGAAGGTAATATAAAAATATGGTCATCGAGTAGTATTGATATATGTTTATACCCATTTTAATCCCTATCGTTTTAGTTTGACACTCTGGTAAACCCATTTTTACATTAACCATGATAATTAATTTTCAGTACTCAAAAAAGTTATTTTGGTCAAAAAAATGTTAAATTTTTAGATAAAAAATATTCATATGATTCAAAATCAATAATCAAACATTATAAAATAAATTTAAATAATTAAAAAAATTAAAATTATTCTCTAAGACATGATGATAAGGTGGGATTTTCAATGGAAAGACTTTCAAAAATATAATATATTTTTATAAGAAACATAATTATAAAATTTATTAAATCGTACTCAAATAAAATAATAGATATAATTTGACTATTTTTAATTATTAAAAATATAAAATATAAATTATCATTAAAAATTATATAAATGAAAAGGATTTTTTCAAATAAAGTTAAATATGTTTTAGTATTCAAAAAAATTAATCCCATCACAAAATTATAAAAAAATTACCCTAACAGTATTTTGAAATGATCATTTCAAAATTTATTTTTATATTTAATAATTAATATTATAAATGTATGAATAAATAATTTGGTTAATTTTGACAAAAATAAATAATATTCATTTTGTGATAAATTGTTATTTTTAAACAATAATGATCGTTACTAATATTTAGTTACATTTTTTAAATTTGATTCATTTATATATAAGCATTTTAATAAATATTTTAAATGTGCATATTATTATTTATATCTCTATGATTCATGGACATGTTATAATAGTGATGTATAAATAACAATGTCAACAATATATCACGATTTTGTTAAAACATAGTGTCATGTGTAACAAAATCTATCACAGTGTAACTTGTATTGCAAGATTCAATTGTTGTTTCATTTAACTAAAAAAATAATTAATATTCCTTGTAATGAAAAATATATAATATAATAATTTTATTTGAAACAACAATAAAAAAATCTCATATATTAACATTGTACCCCCCCTTTAAAATTAATGTATCCTCGAAATTAATCACATTCAAATGAAATCTTGGGGAAACCTAAACACCAATATGTCCTGAAGTTATAACGTAGCTACATCATGCTATTATTTATTCTATAAAAAATGAGTTTTTTCGCATAACATTTTATGTTAAATCATGGTCCTCTCTCATCTTTTCTTTTTAGATAATATCATGCTCTATTGGCACGAACTTCGAATTTAGCACATTTAATGGATCAGGTATATAATTCATAGGGGTTATATAAGGAACACATCAAAATCGTGATATTGGTTTTATGGAATAACCAAATGATATTCAATAATCCTGATATAATCTTGTGTTTTTATAGGAACTATATTCCTAGACATGAGTTTATCCTTTTTCTTCCATTGAGAAATTTTTAGAGATACCACATTTCTATGGTCAAATTGAAGAACATATCAGAAATATTTATAATAAAATTTCACTCAACATTATGGAGTTTATATATTGTGATTAATGGATCTCAATATCTCTACCATATTTTCTTGTTTCGTTAAGTCATAATAACTAGGGTATATAGATTATATACCATCACTTTTCTGCAAATAGTTTGAAAAATTCAATTTTATAGGGAGACTATGCAAACAATTTGTACAAACCAATGGTATATTCTGTTTAGTGACAACTTATCCCAACAGTTTGATTAAAGTGTTCGGATAGTATCCCATATACAATGATATTCCAACAATTTATAAAAACCATTTCGAATGTCTTCCAAAAATATATATCTTACCCCTAGCTTCCCCCTTCGAATGATTGTTTCCAAAAACCGAAGCACCCTCTTACCCAGCCTGCAGAACATCATCCCACTGATTGATCGATCTTCAATAAAGATATTTTTTCATACGAATATAATTTGTGTGTTATAACTTAGTTTTAATATTATGTTTTATTTTATTGTTTTCCTTTTTGATATGGCCTAAATGTGAGATCCCTTGAATTTGTGTGGTAATCCATCATATTCTTCTATCTCTTTTTGAATATTTATCTTCAGAAAGATTAAATGTTTCAATAAAGTCTCAAATGAATAATATTTTATAAATTCTTTATTTTGATAAAGTATGTTGTAATAATTTAATTACATAACATCATGTAATACTAGTGATGGATTTTGGAGTAACTCTTACTAAATGAGTTTCCATTCTATAATGTATATATTTGTCTTTTCAATGATATAATAACTAGTTTGGCATAAAATTAGGGAGTATTTACATTCATCCCTCCAATGTATCAAATCCCCCATTCCAATTAATTAATCACGTGACATGAATCTTATATAATAAATATGTGTTCTATGTTGTTTTTTGGACTAAGAAGAACAACGTGTGATTTCATAATATTAATCATCCTTAAGATGTTTTCTAACCAATATTTTGTTAGAATAATTCATTTTTAATAAAAATTGGATTGTGATTTAAGTTAGTTTAAATTATTTATCAACATGCTAATTAGTTTTATAGATTATAGTGTCCTAATTTTTTAGATTATTGGCATAAAATTTCGATGAATGGGTTTTAGGGTCAAAAAGTGTGGGAATAAATTTTTTTATTAAGGATGAGTTTGTTTGAGATAATGTCACTATCCAAAAGTTTATTGTCAGCTAATGTATACTTATTTAAGCTATGGTTATAGATATATTTTCTAGAATAGAGTTTTTTTTTCAGAAAATCTAGTGAATTTTAATTAAGGAGTATGATTTCCAATATTTGATCAACTCCCTAGTTTCATGTAAAGAAAACCATTCCATTAATTTTATTTATATATTTGAAATTATTAGGATTTAACATTATTTATTCCTCGAGTTATTCAGTTTTTATATGGAATTATATAAGTATCTTATAGAACCTTTGGTTTGAGGTATGTAGCCTTTTTAATGCATTTTTTTTGTGTTTAAATTTCATAGGACGAGATGGGATGAGGATTGGAAAGGTTGGAATGATTTTGGATAAGTTTGGAGGCTTTTCTATGGGTGCAAAGTTTGGGCACAACTATGTGAAACCAAGAGGGTGCTCCAGGAAACTGTGCTGGGGGAGGCAATTGGCTTCCCATGGCCTGCACACAGTTTCCCAAACAGTACGAGGAAACAGTGCAGAATCTTTCTCTGGAGGCAGTAGCATGCACACGGTTAGCGCACGGTTTGTCAAACCATGCGGACTAACCGTACAACCACTTAATGTTTGGGTTTTTATGTCTGGGATCCCGATTTCTTGAGCTAAATCACTCCATTCTTCCTATCACTCGTTCCTCAATTGGGTTTTTGGGTTCCCAATGGTTGGAAGGGTTCTCCAACTCGGTTTGGAAGCATTTCGAAGGGGTTTCAAGGTTTATTGAAGGAGGTTTCTCATAGGTAGGTCTCTCCTCTTGGTTTCTGTGTGTTTTCCTCTTGATATTCATCCCTCAGTTTCTTGGTTTTCATGATCTACACGTTTTGTGCAATGATATAGGGTTTTGGTTGCATTGGTTAATGATTTTAAGGCTTATTAATGTTAGGGAAGGGGATCTAGAGAGGTTTCGGTGGTGCTTTCACTGGATTTGAGGTGTGGTTTCCCGTGGGTCAATTTCTCAAGAAACCTATGGTTAGGTGTCTTCTCTCTCGTCTCAACATGGTTAGAAGTAGTGGTTCGTTGTTACAATTAATTTTTTGTGATGATAAATTAATTGTGATTTTTTGTTCGAATTTGGATTGAATTCCCTCGGGTAATGTTTTGGGGATTTTGGGAAAAGAGGGTTTTATGGTGAAAGGATCTTATTATGGATTTTAAAATAGAGATTTTAAAATGGGTTGTTGAGATTGATTGGCGAAAATGGATGATGAAAAATGTTTTTTAATAAAGATGTTATTTTTATTGAAATGTGAAATGGCATGGAAAGTGGTTTTCAATATATATATGATTTATTGATGTGTATTGGTATTCAATGGAATTGGTTAATTGCATCTTGTTGTGACATTGGTGGGCTATATGAGTGGCTGTGATTGGTTGAAATGTTATATGGATGTGGGAGGGAAGTCTCACTATAAAATGTGATGGATAGTGGTCAGAAGAACCACCATATGAATAGTGGTCGGAATGTACTAGTGGTTTTGATTGGTTGAGAAGGTTGGGAGAAAGCCCCACCGTTTTTGTTGTTTTGTTGTGAATGGTTGAACAGGTTTGGAGAATGTCCCATCGTTTTGGTTGTTTGTTGTGCATTGCATTGTAAATGATGAAATGACTTGTGGCTTGTTTTTTTGGATTTCACTTGGTTGCTTGGTATAGGTGTGATGGCTTGGTAATGGAATGTTTGGATTAAGTAATTGGTTGTACTTGTGATTATTTTATTTAAATTGTACTATATAAATTTGCTAATAGTTTTATCCTAGTGGTGTGTATAGGGATGTCATTTGGGGAAATCCTACTGAGTTTTAGTACTATCCCTTGTTTTGGAACATTGGTGTCTTTTATCATGTTGTGTATTGTGACGTGGGAAAAGGTAAGGCATCACCCTCCTTTAGTAGTGCGTCATGATTTCTGGGTGGATCATGGATAATGGAGCTTGGTGTGGAGCCATGGATTGTGTCTTGGCTTATTTTTGGTCTTTTTTTCAGTTTTCTGCATAGTACTCGGAGATGGTATTAGTTGTATTGGTTTTTGGTTGTATTGTGGAACAATATTGTTGTCCTTAGGGAATACATTCTTGAATGTTTTGATTGGAATGCATCATATAGTGGTTGGTAGTGGATGGTTTGGTTGGTTTTTCCTTAAGGTAAAATCATTCCCCAATTTGTTCTCAAAGCCCTCGGCATTTATTGCGAGCCTTTGGTGCCATGAGAATGTCTCCTAAGGACAATTAACCCTCACCGTCTCCTAAAGCCAATGAGGTAGGGTGGGGAGTTACTAGTGGTGTCTTCTTATTCAGTCTTTTGGAGGCGACTCTTAGATTTTGAGATGACATTCATTGTTGTGTATTCCTTGATTCGGGATGGTACCAAGGCATTGGAATGTTGGAACATGGAATGTATAGTATAAAATGTGGTATCTAACCCTTTTATTCTGAACATCATGTTACAAGGGAGTTGGGTACATATGTGTTTTGGAGACACTTATAGCATTAGATATCTCATTGTTGTGGGTGTAGCCAATGAGATGAGCATGACATGCATGGTATAAATGACTACCCACTAGGATGCATATTCATTGAGGTATAATGACTTATGGTGTGATATGAATGTTTGAAATTTTAATGTGAATAAATTTTGTATTTTGAAAATGGTTTGGTTGTCAAAATGGTGAAACATGGAAAATGTGAACTTGTGGAATGCCTTGTGTGATAGTATTGTGTAATGTGATTAAAATTGATAATTCATGATGTCTACGAACGTGAGACTCATGGATGTTTGTTTTCTGTTGATATAAATGGCACCGAGTTGGTGTCCTAGAGACTAACCAGAAGAGGCTACGGAGAATGTGGTAGCACCTGAGCCTCAAGTGAACCAGCTGATAGTGCAATGCATAGTGCATTCTTTCCATGATCTAGAATACGGAAATAAAAATGATGAAAAAAGGCATGTGGATCTTATGATTCAGTTTCAAAAGGCGAATCCACCCATTTTCAAGGGTGTTTTAGAGACAGAGAGGGAAGATGAATGGTTGAATAGAAGGAAAGAGATTTTCGAGATCATGGGAACACCGTCAGAATTGAATTTGAAGCTGGCCACATATATTTCAAAATATCATTCCATTCAGTGGTGGGAGTGTGTACTCCAAGCTGGTACGCACTAGAATGTGATGTGGGAAGGCTTTGAAGAATATTTTAATAAAAAAAATTACCCACATACGTTGATAATTTAGCGTATTACTGATTTCTTTAGTTTGAAGCAAGAGCTTATGTCTGTAACAGATTATGTAGCTATGTTTATGAACATAGTGAGGTTTGCACCCGCTGTGGTAGGTAGGACGTCGTTGAAGGAAAGGATATTTCAAGTGGGGTTAAGGCAAGAAATTTGTTCTGAGATAGCAGTACTGTGTATAGATTATTGCACAGAGATGGTGAATAGAGCCTCGGTGGCTGGGCATGATCTGTTGGGAGCACTGGGCGGAGGAAGCATGGGTGTACCCATAGGGAATAGTGGGAAATATAACACTGGTTTCAAGAAGAGGAGAGACACTTATTACCAGGGCATGAGTATGGCACCTAATTCGATGGAAGGATCATTGAATCTTCCTCAGAAACCCCCTATCAAACTAGGATGTTTTCATTGTGGTTCGATGACCCACATCAAGCATGATTGTATGGAACAACCTCGAGCATGTCATAATTGTAAGAAGATGGTGCATCTGCTATGTTATTATTGGAATGCTCCGAGGTCGGGTGCACGTGATACTCCTCGAGGATCACCGACATTGTATGCTTCGATGGGACGGGGACAACAACATACCCCTCATCAGCAGAGTAAAGTCAGTCGTGGTGATTCTCAGAATACCATGACACATCAGCAGGGCAATGAAGAGTAGACTGTGGAAAGAAAACATGTGTTTGGATCTGAGCAGGTTGTGGGGGATGATTAGTCGGGACCATCCACTATGCGAGGTACTATTATTTTAAATTCTACCTTAATTTAAGTGATTTTTTATATGAGATATTCACAATATTTTTTTGGCACGTGTGGTTGAGTTGCTATGTTTAAGGGTAGAAATGATGCCTTCAGTTTTGAAACATCAAACTCCCCTTGGTTGTTGCATGTGTTGAGACTTCTTGTGTAGAGCATGTTGTATTATTGTGGGTGAGGTTGACTTAATGTGGAATTTCTTAGTTCTTGAGATGGATGGGTATGATATAATCCTGGGAATGGACTAGCTGGTGATGTATAAGGCCAACATCGACTGTAATTCATGAACAATGGATTTTACGACACATGATGGTGTTAGACAACTTTTTAGAAGAATGAGGCATAAAGGTAAGGGTGAAATGGGTTTTTTGGAAATAGTAGTGGGAACTTTATCATATCAGTTGGCAGTGTTGTCGCTAGAATCGGTATAGGTTGTTGATCAGAGTGTACTTCTGGTAGTGGTGGATCAGTTCATGGATGTTTTTCCTGAATAATTCTCTAGGTAACCTCCCATAAGAGAAGTGTAGTTTATGATTGATATTCTTATGAGGACCAATCATATCTCAGTTCGGTCTTATTGGATGGCCCCTACAGAATTGTTGTAATTGAAATTCTAGTTGGAAGAGTTAGAAAATAATGGATTTATTTGGCCTATCACATCCCCTTGGGCAGCGCCAGTGTTGTTTGTGAAAATGGTGGATGGAAATTTGAGGATCTGTGTTGATTTAGTAGACTTTACCAACATTCGAATAAAAAATATATCCACTTCCGCAAATTAATGATATGTTCGACTAGTTGAGGGAAGCCCAGTTGTTCTACAAGATTGAACTAAGTTTGATATATCATCAATTGCGGGTCATGAATGAAGATATTTCTAAAACAACATCTTGATGTAGATATGGCCATTATGAATATGTGGTTGTGACCTTTGGTCTAACGAATGTGCCAACAGTATTTATGGAATTGATGAATCAGATATTTCAGAATTATCTGGATTCATTTGTGGTGGTGTTTGTAGATGAAATTCTGGTGTATTCAATGACATCGGTGGTGTATGATCTTCACTTGGAGACAGTGGTAGGGATCTTGAGGGATCATCAGTTGTATCCCAAATTGTCAAAGTGTGGATTTTTTGATCATGAAGTTCGTTTTCTTGGACATGTGATTTCTGAAAGGGGTGTTTTAGTGTAACTAGAAAAGATAGAGGCTATTATCTCATGGAAACCTCCAAAGAATGTGTTTGAGATACCGAATTTCCTTGGTCATGGTTGGTATTATCGGTGTTTAGTTTGTGATTTTTCATGTTTGTCTTCATCGGTGAGTTCTTTGACAAGAAAAAATGTTCTATTCTATTGTAATGAACAGTTTCTGTAATGTTTCGATGATCTAAAGGGTCACCTTATAGCCGAACCAATCTTGGTTTTTCTAGAACCAGGAAAAGGGTAAGTGGTGTATTGCGATGCATCGATATAAGGGTTGGGGTGCATTCTCATGCAAGGAAACAACGTATTTTCATATGGATCATGACAGTTGAGGGTTCAATTGAAGAACTACCCAACTCATGATTTGGAAATGGTAGTCAGGGTGCATTCTTTTAATGTGTGGCGTCATTATCTCTTCAGTGTGAAATTCTTGGTATATACAGATTATAAGATCTTGAAGAACATTTTCTAAAAAATGGATTTGAAAATGAGGAAATTTTGATTGATGGAATTTCTCCAGATGTTTGATTTTGACTTGATCAACACACCAGGTAAGGGAAATTTGATGGTAGATGCATTATGTAGAAAATCATATGCTTAGGTGGTAAAACATGAATCAAAACAGTGGTAGTTGATGTTGGATATAGCTGATATGTGGTAGGAATGTGAGGACCAAGTCTATAGAGAGATATTCATTCTAATTTTGTTGATTCCTGACTTGGATGGCCTAGTTAAAGTTGCACAAATATCTGATTCTGAGTATGTGACCATGGGGTCGAGACTCATTGGTGGGGAGACCATTGAGGGTTGGAAACTGAATAGAGATTTAGTTTTGTGTTTTCGGAATCAAATAGTTGAGCAAGTTGCATGTCAATAGGATATTCTCAGGGTGTATCATCATTCCCAGTGGGTTGTTCATCATGGAATTGAGATAATGTATAAAGCATTGAAAGCGCAGTTCTGGTGGGCAGGTAAGAAAAGAAGTGTGGCTGAGTTTGTTTCGAGATGCTTGACTTTCCTGCTGTTCAAGGCAGAGCATTAGAGGCCATCATGAATGCTGCAGTCTTTATATATCCCTATTTGGAAGTGGGAGAAAATAGCGATGGATTTTGTCATAGGTCTCCCATGAACGGTGAGAAATAGTGACACCATTTGGGTGATAATGGATCAGCTAACGAAGTTGGGCCATTTCACTCATATTCCTGAATCTCATACGGTGGAGGATCTATCCAAAATCTATATTTGGGATGTGGTAAAGAGGCATGGTATTCCAGTTTCGATTGTATCAGATAGTGATCCATGGTTTACATCTTGTTTCTATAAATCCTTACAGCAAGACCATTTAACGAAATTTAATATGAGCACGGCGTGTTACCATTAGATGGATGTTCAATCCGAGAGGATGATAAAGTCTTTTAAGGATGTGTTGTGGGATGGTGTCATGGATATTGGGGGCTCATGGGAGGAGCATTGTCATTGGATGATTCTAGTATAATAACAGTTATCAGGCATCCATATGTATGGCTCTGTTTGAAGCATTTTATGGGTGGTCGTTTCATTCTCCACTATGATAGGTGGAAACGGGTGAGTCCTCCATGGTTGGACAAAGCCTTGTCTAGGAGAATACAGAGATGATCAAGTAGACCATGAAGAGAATGGATTAGACTGATAGTCTTCATTAATCGTATGCAGATCATCATTGACGGCCGTTGTCATTCGAGGTGATTGATCACGTTTTCTTTAGGATCCCTCCTAGGTTGAGACCTCGTCTATTTGGGAATTAGGGAATGTTATCTCTGAGGTATATTGAAACTTTTGAGATTAATTAGCAGGTTTTTGAGGTGACATAACTTTTGGATTTTCCACCTAGGTTTAGTGTGGTGAAAAATGTGTTTCATGTGTCGCAGTTGAAAAAGTATCAGTCGGATCGTGACCATGTGATTCGATAGAATCATTTTTAGGTAGAACCAGATGCTTCATTGCTGCATGTTCTTGTGTGAGTTGTGGATAGAGAAGAGAAAGTATTGCATGGTAAAATCATCGGTTTAGTTCATGTTTTGTGGAAACAAGGCAATATTCAAGAGGAGACTTGGGAGCCGGAGAAAGAGATGGTCGAGTAGTGGCACGAGATCTTTTTGCAAAGGGCGGGTTCACTACTTTTCGAGGACTGAAATTCCAATGGTGGGGAGAATGTAGCATCCCTATTATGAGGTATGTAGTCTTTTTGGATTTTTATGTGTTTAAAGTGCATGGGATGAGTTGGGAAGAGGTTAGGATTGTTTGGAATAGTTTTGCATAAGTTTAGAGTCTTTTCTATGGGTTCACGGTTTGAGCACGGCTATGGGAAACCGTGCAGTTTCTCCAGGAAACCGTGTAGGGGGAGGTAGTTGGCTTCACACAGCATGCGCATGGTTTGCCAAACTATTTGAGGAAACTGTGATGAAACTTGATCTCAATGCATTAGCGTGAAGACGGTGAGCGCACAGTTTGCTAAACCGTGTGAACTATCTCTGCGGCCACTTAAAGTTGCGGTTTTTAAGCCTGAGCTCCCTCAGGCTTGACCTAAATCACTCCATTCTTCCTCCCACTCAAACCTCACTTGGGGTTTTCGGTTCTCAGGGGTTGAGAGGGTTCTCCCACTCGGTTCTGAATCATTTTGAAGGGTTTTAAAAGTGTATTAATGGTGGTTTGTCCTGGGTAAGTCTCTCATCTTGGTTTCCTTATGTTTTCCTCCAGATCTACATCCCTATATTTCTTAGTTTTCTATATCTACAATTTTTGTGTGTATATCTAGTGTTGTGGTTTCTTTAGATGATTATTTTAAGGATTATGAATGTTAGGGATGTGGATCTAGAGAGGTTTTGGTGCTTCGTTTGCTGAATTTGAGGTGTGGTCGCTCATGAGTCAATTTCTAGGGAACCCTAAAGGTAGGTGGCTTCTCTCACAAATGCACTTGGTTAAAACTAGTGGTTATTTGTTACAAATAATTTTGTGTGATGAAAAATAAACTATTATTTTTTGTGAGAAATTGGTTGGAAATCACTTTGGTGATGTTTTAAGGATTTTTTCGGAAAAGGGGTCTTATGGTGAATGGATCTTGTAGTGGATTTTAAAATAGAGATTTTAAAATGGGTTGATGACATTGATTTGGGAAAACGGTTGATGATAAATTGTTTTCAATAAAGCCGATATTTTTATTGAAATGTGTTATGTCATGGAAAATGGTTTTCAATAAATGGATGATTTATTAATGTTGATTGGTATACTATGTAAATGGTTGATTGCATGTTGTTATGACATTGGTTAGTTATATGTGTTGTTCTGATTTGTCAAAATGTTGTGTTGAAGTGGGTAGGATGTCTCACTATAAAGCTGATGGATAGTGGTCAGAAGAAAAACCATATGTGTAGTTGTCAGAAAGTACCACTAGTTGTGAATAGGTGAACAGGTTGGGCGGATGTCCCACCGTTTTAGTTGTTTTGGTGTAAATGGGTGAATAGGATGGGCAGAAGCCCCACCATTTTGGTTTTTTGTTGTGAATTGCATTGTAAATGATGAAATGGATGGTGGTATGATTGTTTGGATTTCCCTTGGTTGCTTGGTTTTGGTTTGATGGCTTGGTAAGGGAATTTTTGGATTATGGATGTGGTTTTACTTTTGATTATTTTATATAAATGTGATAACAGTTTTATCCTACTAGAATGTGTAGGGAAGTCATTTTGGGAAATCCTACTAAATTTTAGTACTCACCCATTCTTTGGCATGTTGGTGTCTTTGCAGATGTTGTGTACTGTGACGTTGGAAAAGGTAAGTAATCACCCTCATTTAGTGGTGCATCGTGATGTCTAGGTGGAGCAAGGAGAATGGATCTTGGTGTGAATCCATGGATTGTGTCTTGGATTATTTTGGGTCCTTTGTTGAGTCTTCCACATATTACTCTAATATAGTATTGGTTTTATTGGTTTTTGGTTGAATTGTAGAACAACATGGTTGTCTATAGGGAATACATGCTTGAATTGTTTGATTGACATGCATCATATAGTGGTTGGTTGTGGATGGTTTGGTTGGTTTTGTGTAAAGGGAAAATCATTCCCCTATTTCTTCTCAAAGCATTCGACATTTATGGCAGCCTTTGGTGCCTTAGGAATTCCGCCTAAGGCCAAGTAACCCTCACCGCCTCCTCAATCCAATTAGGTATGGGGTGTTACATATCTATTGTTATTTGGATTCTTCCAAAAAATAGAATATATTGAAAAAAATGTATTTAGGGAATAAATTATTTGATCATAAAATATTTACTGTAATTAGGGGTGTAAATATTCACTAAATGAATGACCATGGGATAGTGGATTAAATGAAATTGTGGTATACATTAGTATATACAATGGAGTGGTGTGTTCCACCATGTAATAGTACTATTCATGCTAGTTTATATCGTATGTGATATCACATCAATCAACCTAATTCTCCTACACCATGTTAGCATTCTTGGTAAGATAGTTATATGATTAGGAACATGGGGAATTTGATCATCTTAATTGTTTATTTAATTGTTAATAAATCAATACTGAATTGATTTGGTTGTTATAAAGAGTTGTATGATTTGAAAATTTTTTTAAACACCTCATTAGCATATATGAACATTTTTTTCCAAAGATTGTCTTTCGAGGACTATAAAAATTGTCTCTATTCTTCGATGTATGTTTTCATCATTATCCTATTAAATACTTTTTAAATTTATATACAATGATCTTATTTAAACAGCTAAACATGGTCATTGTATACCATGGTTTTTAAATAAATCTATCATTTAATTGGATGTTTCGATTGATTCAAGGATACCTCATGGGAAATGATTATTTTGAAATATACTTACCGATCTCAATTAGATTATTATGGAAATCATTAACTCTTTTTTTATTGAATGATACAATGTCATTGTATAATGAAAATAAATATACATTGTTTTACTATATTCTACAAGAAGAAAATTTTAATATTGTATTCTATTTATTTTATAATATAGTTTTGTAGTATTTCATTTTCATATTGAAATATATTATTTGGATCTATTTTTCCTTATTATTAAAACATATGTCAGAATATTATTATTATTAAATTTCATATATGTTCATAAATTAGTATAATAATTGATGGACCTTTGGTTTTAGATGGTTCAATTATGTTAGTCTATAAAAAGAAAGGTATGTTTCAGGTTTAGCACATGAAAGATCACATGGGAGAGATATGTTGTGTGTGTCTTATGATGTATGTGCTAGGAGGCTGTGTAAAATCACCACATTTCATATATGGAACAACATGTTAAATGATATTCGATAATTTCATATATTCAATAAATATCACAAATAAAATACAAAAATAACCTCATTATATGTATGATAAAAAAATGTATCATCATACTTTGTTATATTGAATACAATAACCATGATTGGGTTTCAGAAAATGTCACATATCTAATGTACTATATTTTCTCAACCTATATATAATTGTAAACCAAAATAATGATGGTTAGTCTATGCAAACGGCTTAGATACTCAAGTGGACACAACATTTGAATCAAATATACCAAAGTAGTTATTGATGAGGATATAACATAAAGCCACAATAAATTATATGATCTTTTTTTTATTTTAATAAATATTTTTGTATGTAATAGGGTACGATATAAGTGTATCCAAAAATATCATATTCCTTGAAAAATGGGATTTCATAAGTTATTATATAATGGTATCATATTACCAATTCCACAGTCGATCATATTTCAAAATATGGTCTTATCAAAATGTAATTAGATAGTTTAAACATATATTATGACCGATATAGGTAGTCGAATATTAAATGTTTACATTTGTGTAATCTTCTGCATAATCTATAATTAATCATTACCATTACATATATTAATTCATTCTAACACATAAATGACATCAGTATACTCATAGATACAATAATTTTGTATATATCCATTACATTCCATTTTTCTAGATATATTGGATTTATATCATTTTTGTTGAACCACAACTTGTTTATAGTTCATCACACCAAGATGGATACCTTTTAAATAACTCAGCTTATAAAAAATATCACTGATCAATATTACTATAGGGACACCATTGATTATAATTATATCGTTAATTATGAAATACTAAAATATCTATAAATTTAGACATAATTTTAACTATTTTATCATAATTATCTATGATAGATCATTATTTATAGAATAATTTTCAACATATCCTTGATGTTTAAATTGAATATTTGAGTATTATATTTATAGTATTTTGTTATATATATTATATTTTATTGTCTTTCATATTATGGATCTCATATAGATTTCTTTTTTTTGTTTTGGTTTTATATAATGATGGAAATTATCAGTCACATTAATAAATTTCCAATAGTCCATCAATATATTTTAATTTGATTCAAGAAATGACTTATTGGTATTTTTATACAAAATAGATAGAAGTTGGATGTTTCAAATAGATCAGATCTCAAATTATTTTCATATCAATTTGGAGAAATTCTTAGTTTTTTCATTTCATAATTCTCACATTGTATTCCAATATATATCACATGTTATAATTTTTTTGGCAGTCCTTCGTTGAGCCCTAAAATAGAAATCTACCATATAACTAAATATGGTATTCAAACAATCTATTATGTGTGGCATCAAAATAGGGAGAAAATGGAATCTCAAAATTCCAATGATCCAAATGGGAGGACTGGATTGGATAATTGGATATATGAATGGTTTCATTTTATTTTCCATCATGATAAGGAAAAAATGATGACCCGTGATGATTTTGATACGAGCACACATCATGAGTCCAATGAAAATAATGAGTACCATGACAAAGTACACTACTGACAAGGGAATAATATAGACCAAACAAGGTATCATCCCTCTTTAGGTACTTGTTGTTGTGCCACCGAGTTTGAATAGGTTAAATTTTTGGCCGAACATGTTTTAAAAGGGCCACCCTAGTGGAAGAATGGTATTCTAGGTGAAACACTAAATTTATGATGCTAATGAATGTTTTATTTAGAACACATCCATCAAAGGACAATATATATTGTAATGAATGTATTTCGTCTATGTGTTAAATATATAGTATACCAGCAAAATGTTATAGCGGGGGTTGAGATGATGCCATTCATGGAGATGGTGATGGTGAGGATGATGTCGATGATGAGGATGATGTCGAGACCAAGGTAGAGGTTGAGTTTGAGGGAGAGGCTAAGGAGGAGGATGAGATAAAGGATGAGGGGGAGTATGAGGCTAAGGATGAGGACATGGGAATGGATGAGGACAGGGATAAGGCTGATGACAACGCTTGTGATATTGATAGATATGGTGATGTTGGAAAAATTGATCAATTATATTTTTGACTCATATTACAAAAATTTGATGTTTATAGATTTCGTGTCACAGAATATATGTGTGATTTGGTAGGTCAAATTATTATTGTATCTTTATTTTTTTATTTATAATTTCATTATTTGAATTATTTTTCTATATGGTGTCAAATAAATTTTACAATTATCTTTTTACATACACTCAAACTCTTATTTTAAGAACATGATCTTATTAATTGTCATTATACCCCTACTTAGTCATATTTATCTGTTTTATTTTTTGTTGATGATTTATATTTTGGGACCCCATTTTTGATCTAGTCTCATTCACATATTGTTGGATAATTCTTAGAAGCAATCTAATAGATCATCTATATCTACACTTGGAATTTCTCCATGAAATTATATGGTCTTAGGTATATTTTAAATAATTTCCCATTTCCAAAAATAGTTTTCAACTATTTATTCCAAGTCCCCATTATTGGAGTTTTCTTTGTTCCTGTATAATTATATCATGACATAGGGCATAATATCCATTTAACTATACATTATTTAGTTAGAAAATGGTGTGAAGATCCTAAAAAAAATTTAGATAATGAGGGTCTTTCCGAAAATCCACTAATTTTACACTCACAACTATATACATTACCATATTTTACACCTTAGGATCCAATTTAAAATTTATCATTGCAGCATTCCACTCCTTCTAATTCATTAAAATACATATACAACACCTGAAACTATTTCAATTGAACAATAAATTTCAAGGCACCATATTGAATAAGTTATCTAAAAAAACCTGATTCATATCAATTATTTTCACTAACAATGAGGTAAATTTGAAAATCCTATAAAAAACTCATAACCAAAATTCACATGAAATTAAATTAAGAACATCTTATATCAAAACCTATATATTACACCACATTGTATCATATTAAGTTTATATCAAACCCTTATATAATACACCACACTGAAACATGGGTTTCCACTCCCCACAAACTGTGAACTATCCAAATTTTCCATTGAACATGATAATCAATGATTATATACTTACTATAAACTATTTAAAAACTTATAACATATGAGACACCATTCATGACAAATAAGGGTATCCTAAATATATATAATTTCATCCATTAAAATTGAATCAAGATCACATAATGATTTTTGAAAAAAAATCACAAATGACTGAAATAAACTTCCATCTCTATTTCGATCATATTTGAAAGTGTTGTTTTTAGGGAGAGGATTTTTCCTATTGGGTGTATTTGTGTCATTCAAAATTGGTGTTATTTTATATTATGTATAGTGTAATGCAATTACATTGGTCATATTATGATGGAATACTTTTTGGATTATATATATCTACATTGGTGTTATTCCGAATTATGTTGAGTGTATAGTAATTTTAGGTAATTTTGTCTTAATTGCATAGGTAATTGCCTATAATTTTGAATTTTTAATCAGGAATTGTAAATTATGTAAAGGTAATTATTGTAGGTAATTTCATTGGGGGAGCCTGTAGCCTGCTACTGGAATTGCAACAACTCTATGCCAACCGATTAAAAACTGCTATTTTGTATTTGATAACCGAATCTATACTAATGGTTTATACAAAACTTTTTAAAAAGATGAAATCTAAAATTTTGTAAACCATCAGTATAGACCAAAAATATAAATCGTAACCAATTTTTTACATCAATCCATTTGTTTAATTCTATTCCAAAGGTTCATAAACTGTTGATATAGATACATAGAGAGTTATCTTTCAACAACATCAAATTTTTGGTTAAGAGTTATACCAATTGTTAGTAAAAACTATTGGTATAATGTGCATTCCAGTTCCATATACAAACAATTATTGAATATTTTTTTTATGACTATCCCTATGACTCATCCCCAAATGGTTTTTGAGAAATGTTTGTATAGGTTATACCAATAGATGTGTAGTCTATACCAACAGTTTTAGATAGTTGGTGTATCATAAGATTCCTATAGTGAATAGATTTCTTTCTGTAGCATTATTCAATATTCATAGAATTCTAAACTTCCTTCAATAAAGGGATCCTTAATAATCTTTATGAATTCTCGAGTGATTGATATTTTTTTCAAGATAACTCAACTTAATGAGGATTTTGATACAAAAGTCCATTGAACTCTATAAAATAATTTCATAGAATATTTTCTATGGTATGAGTTATTCTGTCAAACTGATAAAAAATTTATGGTTGGTACACTATGATTAATCTCAACTCTAAATTATGATAGTGTAGAATAATTAAAAAAAGATAAAAACTATATTCTAATAAAATAAATTTTAATTTGGTACACCGTACATTCATACAACGTCATTAAATTATATTCTGGAATGAAGATCAATATAGAAATATTTTTTTAACAGAAAAGATGTGTGATGAAATCATATTGTGACTGACTAAAACATATAATTACCAAAAATATGAAATAGGATATATAACATATTGGTTAGAATTACCATTAATCAGAGGGACCCAATTTGTAATGACATTTCTCCTAAAATTACATTTTTACTAAATCATTTAGAAACACCAAGGGTGGTATTTCCATATTTATAATTGAAAAGTGTCAAAATATTGAAAAAATCAAAAAACATAATAGCTCAAATGGGTTTTCAATTAAATTGAACATATGTTCACCCTTAAACTGAAAAAATGATTATGGTATGCAAAAATCTAAATTTATTCCTGTATTGAAACATATATACTTTAAATAATTAATTAACCATTAATATGTTATATACATACTAATAATTTTCAAACACATTTTAATTTGAATCATGAGATCCTCTTAATACCAATATAATATCAAATTTGATTTCATTATTCCATAATTGATGTATAGGTAGATAATAAAATGATATTTCTAAAAATGATAAACACAATAATCATCATAATGAAAATTCATACAATATAAAATATAAAATTTCTAACTACATCGGGGTAGAAAAGTGTGACATAATTATTATGAATCACCTCATCCATTCGGATTGTACAATAATTAAATTTTTCCATTTTCATTAGACGATTTTCTGGAATATCCTGCACATTTTTCATTGTATTGTGGTGTTGATTTGCATAAAACACAAACCTCATTCACATGAAACACTAGAGTGTGGGTGGTTATTTTTTTCATCTCACTCTAGCATTTCCTCAATAAGAACATTAATCAAATTTTATCATTCTCTAGATTTATGACATTACATTTAATATTTGATTCAACAACTAGCTCTATTCAATAAATTACCATGAAACTGATTCCTATACTTTTGGAAAAAATGATGGAATGAAATTATTTCCATTTTTTACTATGAAAATGAATTGATATTCCTTTTCTTGTCAAAAATAGTAATTATGGGAATATCAAAATTTTATATCTATCATCATTTCACATCACAAAAATTCGTCATATCTAACAAGGGCTCTAGTATCTAAGGCATTTTAGATAATTGGTTTTATAATGCCAATGAATCGATCATTTTTTGTTTTGGGGTATGTAATTAAACTAGAATAGTCCCTTACAATTTTTTAATATAAACATCCTTGGTACCAATATAGTCACAAAATTTTTATAATGATAAATTAATTCAATATCCATCTTAGTTTATAAAATATAAGGGAAGTACATACTGAGAAATATCCTTTTAAACTATTCTTATTCCATATGTTTATTTCCTTTTTAATCCCCAATTATATTATGAAGTGTCTACCAAGGATATGATTCATTGAATTAATGATATTTATATGAAATTATTTTTTATTTCTCTATATACATAACAATAGAAAACATCATTTCATTGTTTTAAAGGGCCCAAATACATATGGATAAAACATTTGCAGGTTTCTAAGGATTCTGGTTCCCAGAGGAGGCTCGAAGGATCCCTAGAGTATTTCATTTGCTTGAAGAATTTAGAAGTAAATTATTTCATGTTGTGAAGAGTTACATTACTTGAATGTGGGTCTTTAATTATGTAATAGATTCCTTTTTTAAAAAATAAATTAAGTGTAAAGGTTATTTATTTTTCAGTAAAAACCAAATTCTCGGGAATACATGACAGGAAAGAATACAACATGTCATGTAATTCCCCAATTTTCAATGTTTTTAAACCTTCCTAGCCACATGGGTTTTCAATTGATACTACTTCACCTATTATCTATCCACTCAAGTTGACTAGATAGCCCCCTCATTAACATTATTTGGATTCTTTCATCATGTATTACTTCCTACCATCTATCTTTGATCCATGGTGACCTGAGTTGATGTAAGGTGTTTTATTCCATTATTTTACAGTGGGTTTTCCCAGTTAGATTTCATTTCATCTAATTTATATTTCTATGTTATGGAGAAATGATATTGATATTTCATCACTGGGTTTGGTTGTTATTTGGTTGGTTTAGATGTGTTGTGGTGTTCTCGGGTGGATGATGTTCTTACAGGAGATGTTATTAGAGATATCCTACACAATAAGTTCCCATGTGGAGAATATCAATGAACATTTTCTATATGAGATTTACATTCTCTCTATTTATTTATATAAAATGACAGAGTTATACAAATTTAAATCATTGGATCACAATGAAACATTCCAAAAAATTATTTGAACCATGTTACATAATTAATATTGATCACATTGAAATGTTGTTGTTTTTCAATGATAATGTCTTGCCACTTCATTTTCTAGATACTGGGATACATATTCCATTATTGTGTTATCATGTTGTTCTTGATGGAAATTTTTAATGAATATAAAATAATAATTAACTAAAAATTAATTGGTTAAATTAATTTAATAGGAATATTTTATGAAAATAATAGTTACCGTAATTTATGGATAATCATATTGATATAAGTGTTAATGTTAGATTGAATTTGATAATAAAATAGAATCATGATGAATCTTATTGATAAAATCATTAAATATGTGATAAATTAATAATATAACAATTTTTTATGGCTTAGGAGAGCATGATTCATAGGACCCCTAGAGTTGGAACTGATGAATAATTAACCAACTAATTCATGATGGACTATGAAATCATTTTTGGTATATTATAGTTCCTTTTAGGTCCTAATATTCCATTAAACATGCAATGACAATGTTCCTAGTGATTTGGAGTCATAGTAGAATGTTGTGTGTGAAGGGTAAATGACTTGATTTAAGGCCATGACCATGGTTTCTATGTTTAATTCCTCATTCATGTGATTTATTTTGATCCAGGGATGGCTATGCTCTGAGGGATATACTGGTATATTGTGCATTAATTCCAATATGTGATGTTATCATGGGATTTATGAGCGAGGATGTTTATTGTAGGATATGGGGGAGGTAGAGCCGGATGTGACGTCATCTTGGGATGGTTGATCCTAAAGTGTTGTTGTGGTATTTGGTGTGGGGTCTTATCTTGTTACGAAAGTAACTGATTCCTAGAGTGGTTAGATGAAATTGTATATGCATGTGGTGTTGAGAATGATACCGAGGATGATATATCGGTTGATTCTAAGATTACCTATTGTTTTGAAAGTTGGATGCTTGTTTGAATCGGTTCCTCATCCGATGACCATGTTGTTGTTGTTTTATTTTACATTCTATACTTCGTGAATCCTATAGTTTTCATTACTCTCCATCTAAGAGAGGTAAAAATGCATGGGGTATTCCATAGTTTTCAAATGATTAGATTCTCGTCGAAGGATGAGTCTATGCTCTGGAAAAAGGTGGAAGAGAATCAATAATTAGTTCATCTACTCATCGTGAAAAGCCCCTTTTGGTACGTTTCATATATGTTTTTCCAATATAACATTATAATTTTGAATTTAATGTAATTAATTATAAAATTATTAACCAATGGGGTTAGATCTTTTTGAATGAAATTCTGAGGTTGAAATTATGATATTCTTTGAAGTCAGATTTCTTTTGTAAGGGGGGATAGAAATTTGTTGTGATAATAATGAAATGTAATGTGGAAAGTGTTAATTAATTATTTATTGTTAAAAATTTATTTAAAATAATTTTCAATTTATTAAATGGAATTATGTAATTATTGTATCAATTTTAATGGTTGTATACTTATGGATATGTAGTTAGAGTAGAGGAGCACGAGAGTCCAATAGAAGTTATATTTAGTTGAGTATGAGACTAGGCTATTACTATAGTGTGTTTGAAATCTATATTATAATATTCATTTTTTAAATACGGTTTTCCACAATTTTATTTTTTGAAATTGACACCTTGGGGTTTTTGAGCCCTAGGAGATGATTTCCCTAACATACCAATTGGAGGGTGAATATATGAGTACCCTCTTTGTCCCCACTCTGTTTTCATGGTTGTTAGTTATGATGGTATGAATAGAAATTGGATTTCCCTACATATATTAGTTTAGAGGTATTTAAAGGCTTGTGTTTCGATCACACAAATATATTTTGAATATAGTTTCTGACGAACTACTATAAGGTTAACTTATCATGGTTGTGAGGGCTTGAGTATCAATACCTAGTGTATGGTATAAGATATCTTGATGTATAATACCTAATTTGAAATGTATTTTATACATAATTTGGTTTCCCCCAAAACCTATCCAGTAAATTTTCGATACATGGACATTCTGGTGTGTTGCATGAGGTGTATTGTGTGGTTATTTACCGAGGTGTATGTAGGGTAGACTTTTCCTGAGAGATGCGCAGGATGTGCAATGTTGGAGAAGAAATGAAACCAGTGGGTAAGTGGATTCATGGTACCCTATATATATTCATTATTGTATAATACATTATTTTATGTTGTATAAATTAACTTCATGTGTGGTGAGGATGATATTATAGTATATCTATATTGATAATGAGTTAGATTAATTAAATTTTCACTATAGATTAATATTCATTATTTAACTTATTTTTAAGAGGTTCGAAATGAGAATACTATTTTACTCACCGTATGTACACCCAAAATATATTTTAGGTATATTAGAACATGTTGCAGATCAGGATGGTGGATACTAGCTTGGGGGTTTTGTTGGAGATATTTGTTCTTCCTACTCATTACCATATTTACATTATTTTGGTACATGATGATTTCAATTTCAGTTATAGTAGTTCATGTATAAAATTTCACATGTACATCTTGTCATTTCTTTTATGTTGGACTCTGAGTAGGATTTCATTTGCATATCTTTTATATCCCTCTTTATCATGTGTTCTCTTAGAATGAAATTCCTCTCATCTATGTGTTTCTTATACCATTGTTTCTAGAATCCAATTGCGGGCCTACTAGAGGCGAGACTCAACAGTCAATATTTATCTTCCCCCATTACCATATTAGAAAGCCTACACCTCGTGGGTAGGGGGATAGGTCATGATATATTTGTTTCAAACATTCAGTTGAGGGATAATATATATTTTTTAGATTGTAGCATTTGATTATTCATGGGTGATTATGCCAAAATTGTCAACATGGTTTAGAATGTTCTATTAACATGTGATAGAGTTGGAGACATGCATATTTACGGACCCCAATGATATGATTCAAGGACTATTAATATCAATTTAGCCACTAAATCTGCTGATACTGTTTGGAGGGTTGATACATAGGAAAGGATTGTGTATCATTACACTTTGTGATTGTTTCTGAATGGGTAGACTTTTGGATAGGTAATAATAAATAAAATAAAATAAAACAATTAATTAATGATACAATCATAAATAATCTAGGTTTATGATATCTATTGTATTTTTATTTTCCTTGTATGGTACTAGGACCACATCATGATTATGTTCATGTAGAATATGTTTAGTAGATTTCACAAGCATCTCTCCAAGAAGTAAAGGATGAAAATAATGAAAATTAGAGGAGGACACTCTGAGAGTTTCTGTACTATAGTTTATAGTGGTATGTTGTCTCTGTTTCAGATTCAATCACCGAAGACTGGTTGGGAGAGTTTGATATATCATTTAGGTTGATCCATTTTTTGGAATGAGAATTGTGTACCATAGGTTGTGAGGATAATGTGTGGGGAATTGAGGCATTGGGGGTTATTGGACCATGGGGATCTAAGGAGTCAAAAGTATCATTGGAGGAGTTATGAGACCAGTTTAGAGTCAATTTTCATTCTTTGACCAAAATGCTGGCCAGAAGCATGGGGTTGCTTACTATTTAATAAGGGAGATCTGGTGTGTGAGATATTGGAATCTATTTCATGAACCTTTAATGATATGCATTAGACCTATTGCATAATGATGAGACATTGGAGAGGAATTTTGATGTGTCTTTGCATCTAGTGATCTAGTACCAAGTCACTCCATATATATTAAAGATGTATCTATATGTTTTGGAATTAACATAGGAAAACGAGAGGACATTACCCAAAATATGACTATTAGGATAGGGTAGTCATTTGAAATTAAAAAGTAGTCGAGACGTGCTTAAGGGATCCAAGATGTCATGATAGAAGTTATTCCAATTTTATAGGGGTACATCTCATCCCTCAGTGTATCATTTATATGGGGTCATTTACTCTCATGACTATACTAAGGAATCAGAAAAAAAAAATTATTTTGTAGGGCGATGTCATCAGTGGTGAGAGTTCCTAACCTTTCTAAGAAATAATCATACGTTAGTTGTTATACTTTAACTTCCTTCATTGAGTCAGTTCTAGCTGAGACATCTACATCAGTTTTCTCTAGTTGGAGACCAATATTGGGTATTTGGGATAGGTATTGGAGATCCCTAGGATTCTCTCCATCATGAGAGATAATATCACGACCATGGAGGTGGTCTTCATCAGGGTCAGACAGGTCATGTAGAAGGTCATGGTCAGCTTTATGCTTTAGTAATGCTTGCACCATGTGAACCAGACAATGTTTTATGTTCCATTTTTTTGATTTAAACATGGGTGCATACCATGGTTGATCCAGTAGTGACACACTCCTTCATACCACATACCCCTTTTTCATGCTTGGGGGTCTGAAGTAGAGACACATCTTGTTCCCTTGTCATTGACAATGCCAGCTAGAGTTTGAGCTGGCATGTATGATGTAAATAAAAATTGTGATAAAGATTTGGGAAATAATCTCAAATTGAGAGGTTTCCTATATATAAGACCATATGAGATCATCATTGGCATGGATTTTTGGAATTCAGTGTTATCTATCATATTATTCTCCAAGAGAATGATTGGGTTATTCCGTGGTGATTGAGATATAGTTGTTTTTTTTAAATTGGCCCTCAGATGGGTAATATGAATTTTTATTCAATGTCAGTCTTGATAAAGTATCTTAATATGTTTTTAAAAAAGGATCATTAGTTGTAATTACCAATTTTTTTATAACAGCACCCTGACGTCTTTCTCGACGTGGTTATATCATTACACCAATTACATGATATTGAGTCTGAGATCAAACAAAAAAAAATTATGTGTCCAATATTGATGTCTTAGAATAGTTTGATGCCTTATGATTTGAGAGAGCTATGTATATAGCTCTATGGTATGTTGTAATGTAGTTTTTTCCATGGGTGCACAATGGGGTTCCCCATTTTTGTTCTTAAGAAATTCTGATTGTATTTTTTGGTTTTGTATCGATTATATCCACTTGACCCATGTGAATGTGAAGAAATTCCACCCACATCAACATAATGATGATTTATTTAATCAAATAAAGGGTGAATGTTTTTTCTCAGATAATTACTTCTGTTCAGGATATCAATAGATGTGTTTGATATATTATAATATTCTGTTGAATGCCACTCATTTTAATTATGGGAAATATAATTTTTTTTGTCATTTTGATTGGTGTCATGAATCTTACCACTATATTCATGGGGCGGTGAGTGATATGTTAGGTGACATACAAAATAAGTTTTTGGTGGTTCTCATAAATGACATCCTTGTGTACTAAAATTCTAAAGGGGATCATGCAGAGCATTTGCAGGAGATTTTTGGAGTTCTTCATCATGAAATGTTGTTTTTGAATTTTACAAAGTTCGAGATTTGTCTAAAAGTATAAGGCCCCAACCTTAAACCTTACTTAATCTTGAGTTATTACAAGATTACACATTGAGGATCTTTTCAAGTTTATATTTTTAGAGAATTAGATCATAAACTTGCATTATATACCACATTTAAACAATGTGGTTACATAAAGATAGTATTCATTTTTCCCATCAATGGAAACATATTTAAAAACAAAACATGGATTATTTCTTGACACTATCAACATATCATGTAACTTTCCCTTGACCTGTGAAAAAAATTTCAAAAAAACATGGGATAAGCATAAAAAGATCAGTAAGGGTTATAAAAATATGGAAAGGAAACATGAGTTCATATATACATAAGAATGAAATCATACTTTACCCATAAAATATAAGAACATTAACATACCTCATCAAATCATGAATAAATCATAGAAATCATAAGATATAAAGGTAACTTGAGGCATTCATAACATTCTTACGTAGGGAGTAACCCTCTTGGTTATGTTTGGCATACCCACCATAGTATATTCCCTAAATCTATTCGGATAAACCTCAACGTTTAACTCATTCGCGTTACCCAAATCATTGGAGAGCTATATCGGGCTCACCCGCCATTAGTTTATCACGGAACTGACCATCTTTATAATAATGCCAAAGAACCATAACATAATCATATCACATAAAACATGCATAAAGGAAACATAACATTTCCACATTTTAATCAAAAGATTTCAATTCAACACATTGATATAAACACATTATGAGAACCATTTTCAATACCAAAATAAAATAAATGTAATACATGGTATTTATTTTTCTTTTAAGAAAAGGTATGTCTTGTAGTGGAAGCCGAAAATCAAATAATGGTCATGGCGGCGGAGAAGTCGTTGTCGCCGCATACGTACGACAAAAACATTCCCTTTTGTCATTTAGTAAAACGCTTCGTATAAAAAAGATTATTTTTGGATAAACATAAAATTAAAAGGGGTTTATACACCGTATAAAATAAGATTGTGTATAAAACAAAATATGCCTCAATGAATGGATATTGAGACGAAGTCCCTTACAAAGACGGTATCCTTGGTTTAAGGTTAAATCAATTACATAATTATGTGCGACAAATGAATACACCAAATATAAGTGGATATTAAGTGTAAAACAATCAGTGGTTATTCACACATATTTATATAATGACATATTCCAGGAGTACAAGTTTATCCCAAAGAATCACATTTGGGTTAAGAAGTTCCCTTGCAAAAATTTGACAGCCTAACGGTGTCACCACAAAATTCAGAAAATGAGTCGATGAGAGATAAAAATGGGTATCTCATCACATGGACATAGAATTTAAATCAATAAGTATATAGAAGAACATATCCCAAAATAATAGTATGTGAATTAAAATACATAACAAAATAAGTAATTTAAAAAGAGGAGGGTGAAAGGTTCCCTTACCGACATGGGTATCTTTCGAAACATACACCCCGTGAAAGAAGGACAATACAACATTGATGTAAATACTCATATATGAAATTATATTACACAATGAGTAAAATAATGGGCAGTACATACACCACTCAAAGGAAATTTTGGCAAATGTAGCATAAATCTCAATGGAATAAAAGTGAGATGAAAAATCCCTTACGAAAACTCGGCAGCCTAACGGTGCCGCTTAAAACATACAAAAATGGATTGATGAGATCAAATAGGGTCTCTAATCATATTAACATAAAGTTTACAGAAAGAGGAAAATAAAATAACATCCCCCAACATAACAAATAGGCTCTTAAAAGAAGTGACATAAAGGAGAGTACTTAAAAAGAAAGAGAGATGTTAGATCTCTTATGAAAATTCGGCAGCCTAACGGCGCCACTCCAAACTTCCAAAAAGGATTGATGAGAGAGAATAGGTTATCTCATCATATGAACATAAAAATTGCATTAATAGTAATATAAAATAACATCCCAATAACAATAAATATGAGCTTTAAAAGGAATGACATAAAAGAGTGTACTTAAAAAGAAAGAGAGGAGTAGGACCCTTTACCTCATGTCCAACTTGTCTTGTTCGTTTCTTTATATTCTTGAATAATAAACATTGGTCAATTTATAATTGATTAAGGAACTCCTATAAATATTATTATTCAGTTCATATCAAATATTTTAATGTTATAATAATTGGTTATTAATATGAGTTCATATCAGACGTTTTTGTCGATGTTTGGTACATGAGTCAAAAATTGAACTTGTTGGAAAATAATTTTCCATGTAGTTATAGGTACATTATATCCAGAATAGTATTTATGTTTTAAATATCATATATATCCAGTATATATTAATTTTATACTACTCCATAGCATTTGGAGATAAAAATTAAAAGCACCGTTCTTGGAGATGGTAGGCCATACGTACGCATGAACGCTACTTTCATTTTTTGTCATTTTAATGGAATTAAAAAAAATGAGATATATATATATATATATATATATGTGTAATAATTCCAGAATGATATCCATAATTTAAATGTAATATATTACATACATATCCATTATATATATGTACTTATAATAGTACATAACATTTTGAGATAAGAAATGAAATGTACCGTTCATGGAGACGGTAAGTCGTACGTACGCATGGATGCTACTTCCATTTCTATTTCATATTTAATGGAATTAAAACATAATAATACATAATAGTATATTATTTCCAGTATGGTATCATATATAATATCATTAAATATATCCTTAATATCTACCACATATGGTATTAACGAATCAAATCACTTTGAGGGGGCGGTAGTCCGCACTTCCTTAAATGAAGATATCGCGTTTACCCATAACGGATACCATAAAGGTATGACATAAATGAAAAATACAGAAGCTTAAGTAAAACATAAAAATATTATATATCATATATAATTATATTTTCATATTAATGGTCACCTTTGAAGGTGTTAGAAGCATGTTGAACAGTCATCGTTTCGTGAGGCAGAAATTCGCCATCCACAGAAATAGTATGTTCTTCAACCATTAGATGTATGTGTGTGTAAGTGTAGATCGAATCATTCTTATAAAAAAATCTTAATATATTTAAGATACTGTATTTGTTACAAAATAAATGAATAAAAAGATTTTAGGGGGTTGTATTAGCAAAATAAAACAAAGGGACACAAGTGAAGACATTACCTTAAAATCGGGTAACTCCCTTTGGCTTGAGCTCAAAGGCTTACTTGGGAAGCATTATGCCAAAGTGAGGCTTCAAGGAGTTATAGCGTTATTTTTATAGACAAAATGGGCAGGGTTTGGACGAGACAAAGGCTTTGGAAGTGTGGGTAAGGAGGTAGAGATGGGGGCCTTTTATAAGAGCAGAGGAGGGGAAGTCTTGGAAAGTAAAGAAATGTTACTTTATTTTAGAATGCGTTTCGAATTTTAATGGTCCCACATTGATGTGTTTCTAGGATAAGGTGAAAAGGGTTCGAAATCCACCCATACAATAGGTTTTGGACATGTGTAGGGCTTAGATTTTACATTATCATTCCATTTTATTTAAATCGTTAAATAATGAGGTCATCGCTGCATCATCATGATGTCATAAATAATTTAATTTATACAGTGTCTAAAAATTATAAAAAAATACTATGATGTAGAAATATTTTTATATTTCCAATGACTATTTATAGTCACAAATAGGACTTGTATAACCCCATTTAAAAATTGTTTTAGTAAAACATCTCATGTTTGTGTCATTTTTACTTTAACATTAAATAAAAAGGTATTTATGTCATTTTCCAACCAAAGTGGCTCTATGGGGTCCCCAAGATGACCCATGGATTTTCTTGGTCGTCCAAGACTCATCCAATTAGGTTAGGACATGTGTCTAGGTCATTTCATTTTATTAAAACATTATTATTACCTTAAACCACACTAATTACCTCTAATCGCGATTAAAAACTCAATGAGTTACTATTCACCAAAAAAATATTTTAATCCCATTGAACCACATTTTACTTCTTAATGACAACCATGTATGTCGGATTTTTTAAATTCAAAACAAAAATGTTGCAAAATTTCATTTAAACAGAAAATCAGTTTTTATAAGTACCACTCAGTGGTTTCACTATTCATCAAAAATTGAAGTTTTTCAGAAAATTACCAAAAATTTACCCTAAGCTATATTTGATATTCTGAATTCAAAAATGATGTCTATTTTAAAAAATTAATAACATATAATTTTCATTAATTAATTTAATAATTAATTCCTGCTTTCAAAACAAATAGCTTGTTTTTATGAAAAAAATGTATCAAAATATTGACACTAGTTTAAGTCAAATTTCAAAGTGAAATTAATTCCAAAGACCTAAATTTGATTAAATGGTAAAAATATATTCTAATTTTACTTTAAAATCAATTAAAAAGATAATATAATCATATAAATAAATTAGATTAAAAATAGGTTTTGAATTAAAATACAACATTTTTCACTATTCATTAAAAATTGAACTTTTTCAGGAAAAATACAAAAAATTTACCCAAAGTAAATTTTGATGTCCCGATTCTAAAGAACAATTTTATTTTGTCAAATATAACACATAAAATTGTCAAAAAGTGGATTTAAAAGAGGTCCGCCATCAAAAGGCGGTTAATCGACCTTTTAAAGAATATTAGAATGTTTACGCTTAAAATTTGATTAATTTGCATTTTTAATCATATAACATTTATTTTAAAAAGTAAAAATATTTGAAAAACATATATAATCATCTTGTAGTTAGTTCTATTCATTCCTGCCATCACAACAACTAGGCATTATCTACCATTTAAAATAATATTATTTTATTATTAGAATGCAACGTAAGATTCCCAAGAAACTCGTTGTTGTGTGTTGGGTACGCCATCGAGCATAGCGACCCCTTTAAAGTTATATTAATATTTTATTCACAAATACAGATAAATATAAAAATGTCATATTCTTTATTCACCTAGGGTGTTACATCTTTCCCCCCTTTTGGGAATTGCAGCCTCGCAATTTTAAAATTGAGCTTGGAAACATCCTTGAATGTCCCACATCGGAACAAGAGTCGATAAAACAATCAATTTAAAATAAGGAAAGATAAGTACAAAGGTCACCCGAGTTAACCCATACTAGGATTCCAAGTATAAAAATATGGACATGGAGGAAAAAACAAAGGGTCATGTTCTGATGGACTGTGATAATAAACATGTCTAGAAGAAAGTTAACCATAAGAAAATCACAATCTTATTATGGGTTAAATGGTATTCGATTCCCCAGTAGGAAAAGTTAACAGACAACATTTTTTTTATGTTACACTTCATTGAGGAATTTTTTTGATCTTAAGGAAACATACATACTAGTCATGTTGACTTTCAACTTTTACTTGATTTCTTACACAAACTCATACTTCCCCAAAAGACGAGTATTAGGAAGACTTGTTCACATTAAGAGTACTTTAATCAACCTCTAAAGGATCATCTAATCCAAAAAAGAGAACTATATACTTCCCATATCTTTAGACCTTAACCAAATCCAAAACCAAAAAGGTTAGTACACGATCATATAATACCCAAAAGGATAATCCATAAAAAAAACAAATCTATTCTTAACATCCAAAATTTATCAAACAATACCCAAAGATCAACAAAGACCATTCAATAAACAAATTTTCCATAAAATACTTCAAAGTAAATAAAACTAAGATTGAAACCCAAATATTTGAATGATTTAGTCACATAGTCTTCCAAGTTAAATCATAACATTTATCACCAAACAACATCAGTTTCTCCTAAAGTCTCGTATTGAAAAATAATTAACCTAATCACATATCCTCCATGATAGGTTAATAAATTTCCATATATAACAAAAAATCATCTTACTCTTAATTCATAAAATCATCTAACTAAAAAGAATTAGTCAAACCGACTAGGGACTTCACGTAGTCCAGTGGTAGGCGATAAATACCAGTCGCACTTTGGTTGTGGGTTCGATTCCCGCAGCTTTGTCTGGCGTGACGGGTTGTCACACGGTCTGTGTGTTGTCCTTTTTTCAAAACAATATAATTCTTAAAAAATTCCCCAAAACGAGATAAAATCTTCAAAAAAATATCATAAAATATTTTATCCTCATGTTTATCTCATGCCTTTCATTTTACATCATAACATATAATAACCCATAATTACCTCAAAAGTAAGGATCATATAACCCCTAATGGTTACCTTTATAATTATTACCTAAAATTCCACATCGATTGGTCATCTCACACATGATGCATTACAGAACATAGCAAGGTTCAAGTTGATGATCATGAATCCTTGATATTTGGTTTAGAACAACCCCGAGTTTCCTCATTGAATACCCCATTTCATCCAGTCTCTTAATCAGAGAACCACCACAGTTTCCTTCAAACCTATTATAACTTTGGTGCCTTCTAGATCCATCCATTAACTAAAAACAGAAATGCCAGTGTGATTATATCAACAAAACCACCATGTACTAATGAGGAAGATAACCACTAAGATATAATTACTCATTCACTTTATCTGAAACTAGGAATCTTTCTGAAATCCTATCTATTATGGTACTGTCACTTATGCTTAGAGATTACCCTAACCTCTAAAGTTATCTAAACCTCCCTTTAATACCAACTATAAGGCCACAACCTTAAACATTACTTAATCTTGAGTTATTACAAGATTACACATTGATGATCTTTTCAGGTTTAGAGTTTTAGAGAATTAGATCATAAACTTTCATTATATTCCACATTTAAACAATGTGGTTACATAAATATAGTAATCATTTTTACCATCAACAGAAACATATTTAAAAATAAAACATGGATTATTTCTTTAAACATCCTTGACACTGTCATCATATCATGTACCTTTCCCTTGACCTGTGAAAAACATTTCAAAAAAACTTTGGATGAGCATAAAAAGCTCAGTAAGGGTTATAAAAATATAGAAAAGAAACATGAGTTCATATATACATAAGAATTAAATCATACTTTACCCATAAAACATAAGCACTTTAACATACCTCATCAAATCATAAATAAATCATAGAAATCATAAGACATAATGGTAACTGGAGGCATTCATAACATTCTTACATAGGGAGTAACCCTCTTGGTTACGTTTGGAATACCCACCACAGTATATTCCCTAAATATCTTCGGAGAAACCTTAACGTTTCCCTCCTTCGCGTTACCCAATGCATTGGAGAGCTATATCGGGCTCACCCGCCCTTAGTTTATCTCGGAAGCACAAGTCTTCATAATAATTCCCAAGAACCATAACATAATGTTATCACATAAAACATGCATAAAGGAAACAAAACATTTCCACTTTTCAATCAAAAGATATCAATACAACACATTGATATAAAATCATTATTAAAACCATTTTCAATACCAGAATAAATGAAATTTAAAACATGGTGTTTATTTTTCTTCTAAAAAAAGGTATGGCTTGTAGAGGATGCCGGAACTCAAATAATGGTCACGGCGGCGGAGAAGTCGTTGTTGCCGCATACACATGATAAAAACATTCCCTTTTGTCGTTTCTTGAAACGCTTCGTATAAAAAAGATTCATTTTTGGATAAACGTTAAAGTCATAGGGGTTTATACACCATATAAAATAAGGTTGTGTATAAAACCAAATATGTCTCAATGAATGGAGATTGAGACGAAGTCCATTACAAAGACGGTATCCTTGGTTTAAGGATAAATTAATTACATAATTATGTGTGACAAATGAATACACCAAATATAAGTGGATATTAAATGTAAAGAAAATCATAGGTTATTCACACATATTCATAGAACGACATATTCAAGGAGTACAAGTTTATCCCAAAGAATCAAATTTGGGTTGAGAAGTTCCCTTGCAAAAATTTGATAGCCTAACGGCGTCACCACAAAATTCAGAAAATGAGTTTATGAGAGATGAAAAGGGTATCTAATCACATGGACATAAAATTTAAATCAATAAGGATATAGAAGAACATATCCCAACATAATAGTATGTGAATTAAAAGATATAACAAAATAAGTCTTTTAAAAAGAGGAGGGTGAAAGGTTCCCTTACCGACATGGGTATCATTCGAAACATACACCCCGTGAAAGAAGGACAATACAACATTGATGTGAATACTAATAAATGAAATTATATTACAAAATGAGTAATATAATGGGCAGTACATACACCACTCAAAGGAAATTGTGGAAAATGTTGCATAATTCTCATGGGAATAAAAGTGAGATGAAAAATCCCTAACGAAAACTCGGCAGACTAACGACGCCAATTAAAACATACAAAAATGGATTGATAAGATCAAATAGGGTCTCTCATAATATTAACATAATGTATACAGAAAGAGTAATATGATAGAAAATCCCCCAACATACCAAATAGGAGCTTAAATGAAGTGACATAAAGGAGAGTACTTAAAAACAAAGAGAGACGTTAGATCTCTGACGAAAATTCGGCAGCCTAACGGCGCCACTCAAAACTTCCAAAAATGATTGATGAGAGAAAATGGGGTCTATCATCATATGAACATAAAAATTATAGTAAGAGTAATATAAAAGAACATCCCAATCACAAGAAAGATGAGATTTAAAAGGAATGACATAAAAGAGTGTACTTAAAATGAAAGAGAGGAGTAGGATCCCTTTCCTCAAGTCCAACTTGTCTTGTTCGTTTCTTTATATTCCTGAATAATAAACTTTGGTCAATTTATAATTGCTTAAGGACCTCCTATAATTTTTATTATTCAGTTCATATCACATATTTTAACGTTATTATAATTGGTTAATAATATGAGTTCATATTAGACATTTTTGTCGATGTTTGGTACATGAGTCAAAAATTGAACTTGTTGGAAAATAATTTTCCATGTAGTTATAGGTACATCATATCCAGAATAGTATTTATGTTTTAAATATCATATATATCCAGTATATATTCATTTTATACTATTCCATATAATTTGGAGATAAAAATTAAAAGCACCGTTCATGGAGGCGGTAGGTCGTTTGTACGCATGAATGCTACTTTAATTTGTTGTCATATTAATGGAATTAAAACAAAATGAGAGAGATATATATATTTTATAATTCCAGAATTATATCCACAATTTAGATGTAATATATTACATATATATCCATTATATATATGTACTTATAATAGTACATAACATTTTGAGATAAGAAATGAAATGTAACGTTCATGGCGACGGTAAGTCCTACATACGCATGAACGCTACTTCCATTTCTATATCACATTTAATAGAATTGAAACATAATGATACATAATAGTATTTTAATTACAGTATGGTATAATATATAATATCATTAAATATATCTTTTATACGTACCACATATGGTATTAACGAATCAAATCACTTTGAGGGGGTGGTAGTCCACACTTTCTTAAATGAAGATATCGCGTTTATCCATAATGGAAACCATAAAGGTATGCAATAAATGAAAAATACAGAAGCTTAAGTAAAACATAAACATATTATATATCATATATAAATATAGTGTCATCTTAATGGTCACCTTTGAAGGTGTTAGAATAATGTTGAACAATCATCGTTTCGTGAGGCAGAAATTCACCATCCACAGAAACAGTATGTTCTTTAACCATTATATGTTGGTTTGTGTAAGTGTATCTCGAATCCTTCTTATAAAAACATACTAGTATATTTATGATACTGGATTTATTACAAAATAAATTAATAAAAAGAGTTTAGGGGATGGAGAGAAAAATAAAAAAAAGGACACAAGTGAAGACATTACCTTAAAATCGGGTAACTCCCTTTGGTTTGAGCTCAAAGGCTTCCTTGGGAAGACTTCTGTCCAAATTTAGGCTTCAAGGAGTTAGAGAGGGATGTGGAGAGACAAAATGGGCAGGGTTTGGCCGAGCCAAAGGCTTTGTAAGTGTGGGTAATGAGGTAGAGGTGGGTGCCTTTTATAAGAGGACAGGAGGGGAACTCTTGGAAAGTAACGAAATGTTACTTTATTTTAAAATGAGTTTCGGATTTTAATGGTCCTAAATTTATGTGTGTCGAGGATAAGGTGATAAGGGGTCAAAGTCCACCCATCCAATAGGTTTAGGACATGTGTAGGTCTTATATTTTACATTATCATTCCATTTTATTTAAATAGTTAAATAATGAGGTCATCGCTTCATCATCATGATGTCATAAATAATTTAATGTATATAATGTCTAAAAATTATAAAAAAATTACTATGATGTAGGAAATCGTTGTAGATTTACAATGACTATATATATTCAAAATTCTGACTTGTATAACCCCATTTAAAAATTGTTTTAGTAAAACATCTCATGTTTGTGTCATTTTTACTTTAACATTAAATAAAAAGGTATTTATGTCAATTTCCGACCAAAGTTGCTCCATGGGGTCCCCAAGTTGACCAATGGATTTTATTGCTCGCCCATGACTCATCCAATGAGGTTAGGACATGTGTCCAGGTTATTTCATTTTATTAAAACATTATTCTTACCTTAAACTACACTAATACCCTCTAATCGCGATTAAAAACATAATAAGTTACTATTCACCAAAAAATTATTTTAATCCCATTGAACAACATTGTACTTATTAATGGCAGCCATGTATGTCGGATTTTTGAAATTCAAAACACAAAGGTTGAAAAATTTCATTTAAACGGTAAATCAGTTTTTATAAGTACCACTTAGTGGTTTCACTATTCATCAAAATTGAAGTTTTTCAAAAAATTACCAAAAATTCACCCTAAGCTATATTTGATATTCCGAATTCAGAAATGATGTCTATTTTACTAAATTCATAACATATAAGTTGCATGAATTAATTTAATAATTAATTCCCACTGTCAAAACAAATAGCATGTTTTTATGAAAAAAATGTATCGAAAGATTGACACTAGTTTAAGTAAAATTTCAAAGTAAAATTAATTCTAATGAACACTATTTGATTAAATGGTAAAAATATATTCTAATTTCACTTTAAACCCAATTAATAATATAATATAATCATATAAATGAATTAGATTAAAAAGAGGTTTTGAATTAAAATACAACATTTTTCACTATTCATTAAAAATTGAACTTTTTCAGAAAAATCCCAAAAATTTACACAATGTAAATATTGATGTCCTGATTCTAACGAAGAATTTTATTTTTTCAAATATAACACATAAAATTGTCAAAAAGTGGATTTAAAAGAGGTTCTCCATCAAAAGGCGGTTAATCGACCTTTTAAAGAATATTAGAATGTTTACGCATAAAATTGGATTAATTCGCATTTTTAATCCTCTAACATTTATTGTAAATAGTAAAAATATTTGACAAACATATATAATCATTTTGTAGTTAGTTCTATTCATTCCCTCCATCACAACAACTAGGCATTAACTACCATTTAAAATAATATTATTTTATTATTATAGTGCAACGTAAGATTCCCAAGAAACTCATTTCTGCGTGTTGGGTACGCCATCGAGCATAGCGTCCCCTATAAAGTTATATTAATATTTTATTCCAAAATAGGGATAAATATAAAAATGTTGTATTCTTTATTCACCTGGGGTGTTACAACAAGAGGTATTTTTCAGGGGGAATGACATATCCTATAAAAGAATATAATTGGAATTTTGAAATTTATAAGATGTTGTGTCATGGAAAGACCCCATGATAGAGGAATAGGTGAAATGATTCATTGATATTGTTCGATAATATTGGATCTCTTTAGCCGATTTATCATAGGATTCTACTACATTTAAATCGTATACCAGGAAGGATATGGAATTCTTGGGGAATGAATATTACCCGACATATTTTGAGTATCTTAAAGAGATGTTGTTCAGTGCTCCAAATATTTTTAATTGTGTAGAAGTACTTCAGTTTTATTTTTATGTGTTTCTTCACATCCTTGATTTGGTTGTGATATAAATAAGGATTTATTGGTTTTTTATTTTGGGTATTAGTAGTTACGACCACCTGATTGTGACTATTAAACACACATTATCAATTTGGAATTGGTGGTATTTTGAAAATTTTATTGGAAACATTACCATATAGATTAGTGTATTTTGATCTCTACCGATTATAAGAGATTGAAACTTATTTTTTCCCAACATGACATGAACTGATTTCAACATCTATGGATGAAATTATTATAGGATTAAATCATTGATATTTTAGCTACACCTAGAATGGTGAATTATTTAGATAATGTGTTTAGTAGGATGACATGCGGTTATATATTATAGGAATCAAGAGATTACTAGAGAGTGATAAAATTACTTCAATATTTCACCAATATATGAGAGAATTTGTGGGTATAGGATGCCTTTTTTGATGATGGTGAAATCAAATCTAGTGAAAAAGGTGGATGAATCTGTGTTTGGGGATCTTGAGTTGGAGTTTCGGAGAGAATTAGATGCTTGTGGTGAGTTCCCTAATGGTTGATTTGTGGATGAAAATCATTGGGATTTATTTTTGGTAAATCCTTTAATTCCACTATGGATGCATTGTATTCTTCATATAATGTTAAATAGTTTGATTTTTTTGGGTACACCATGGTTTTAATAAGATGTGATGAGTATTAATGTTTCTATTTTGGTGGCCATGGTTGAGGAATGTTGTTTTATGGATTGTGTCTAATTTTTTGGTCTACCTATGGTTAAGGCTGAGCGCTGTGTTCCTAGTGATTGTCTCTAGACATTTGATGTTCTTCAGATTATGTGGGAAGAAATCATGAAACAAATTGATACTAGATTACCTATACCATATAGAGACTATGATGTTTGATCAGTGGTATTGGATCACATGATATAATCAACCCACTTTATAAAGATAAAGGATTTGAGTGTGATGGAGGATTTGTGAAGGTAATATATAGTGGTGGGATTGAGACTCCAAAATCACTAGAATATACATAATAAAATCCTATAGTTCAGTATGGTATATTGTGTTATAAAATAGGAGCATAATATTTTCTCCTGGTATAATCTCTATTGAGAATTGAACATCAGGATTAGGGGAACAATTATGTAAATATCCATAAAATACACCTGTATATATTCTTTCATTGGTTTTTAGTAGATGGATCTCTTCTCTCCCAGGTCCCCCCTTCAGCTCTTAGCTCTGACTAGGGTTTCCTCACGAAACCCTTTGTCGTGGGTCAGAGGCGCCACTGAGCATCACTTCTGTTCTTTTATTCTCTCTTCCCCCTATTTTCTCCCCACCCTTCATCTTCTAGCCTCGTTCGTGCAACCTCTTCGCGGGTTTTCCCCCCTTTTATTCTTAGCGGATTGCTCGCACCTATTTGGCTTCCTCTTGGGCATCTTATTCAACGAAAACCTCTGAGTTCCCTCAGGTGGTTGTTCTCGGTTCTATTGTCATCATTTTCCTTCATGGGTGGTTTTGGGGCCCTATCGAAGGTTTTTTCTATCAAAGCCTCTGGCCGCTCATCCTCTACTATGATATCTCATCCCACAATGGCCCTCCAAGTCGGAGCTAAAATAGTGGAATCATTGAGGTTTTGAGTTTTGAGGTGTTTCAGTCGACAACTTTCAGGAACATCCCGAGTTTGTATCCCACATTTTTGCAGCCTCATCATTGTTTCTATTTTCGGGGCCCTCGGCTAGTATATCTCTACTCCGATCCCAAGGTTTATTGCACCTCTCCAAGGTGTAATGGGAGCAGTGTTATCGGCAGGATTTTAGGATGTGCGGAACGACCACCGTCAGTGTTCCGAGTGCTAGCTCTCGACGATGGCTTTGATCTGTAATGGCATCGACAACGTCACCGACTATTTTCTTGACTATTGGATTATTCATTGGTTCTTCTTCTTTCCAGGATGAATGTTTGTAGGGTTTCATTGATGAGGTTGTTCATTTCTATTTTGGGTACTTGTTTGGATATGGTGGCGGCCGTTAGGATGTCATCAATGATACCCTGTCAATTGTTCTTCAATTTGGTGAGGTCGATTTGTTTTTTGTTGGTCACTAGTGCGTTATGGGATGCTGACGACATGGTGGTATGGTTTTCGGCATCTTCAACAGGCTTGAAAAATCTCCGGTAGGTGCAGTGGTTGAATGATGACGTCGTCAGCGATGATTGGGTGATGGATGGTGATGACTTGATGGTTAGGTGACCCAAGGATGCACTTGAATCAAAGTGGAATGATTACGGGACAACACGTGGTCTGAGGATCATTTTGTATTTCTTTATGAAATTTGAATATGGGACTTTTGTTCATGGCATAGAATTTTTGAATTCTGGGAAGGTGGACTGTGATCATGGTTTTTAGACGGGTTTTTTTTATCTGGGTTTTTAAAAAATTAAAATTTGATAACAGGGTATAGGGTTCGAATATTTTTAAAAATGGGTCGGGGATGCGTGAACGGCGTTCACGCATCCCGGACCCGGGCGTGATGCGTGAACGCCGTTCACGCATCTTCCCGAGAGAAGAGATGCATGAACGGCGTTCACGCATCCTACAATATCTTTTTTTTAAAAATTTTTATTTTTATTTTTATTTTGTTTTGTTTTATATATATATATATATATACAAACAAAACATAAAATTCAGCAGAATTTATCTGCTATTTAATATCCAGCAAAACTGCCATTACAACAGTCTGGATTCTGACAGAAACCATCACCCAGGGCTCTCTTTTATAAGAGGGCTTGCCCAGGAAATCATACTGCATTTCCGATGTGGGATTCAGGTTCTCTTTTCCTACACAGAACATTCTGCATTTCCGATGCGGGATTCTGTTTCAAGTACGTGACATTGAAAGACTGTAAAATACAAACTATATGACCAATATAAATAAAACATAAAACATGAATTAAACATATAATAAATAGTTGAAAATGAAAAGAATTTCATAAAAAGGGTTGATGAATAATAATTTATAAGCTTTCAAAACCACCAACTTGAAACTTAAAAAAGTTTCAAATACGTGATTTTGAAAGACTATAAAATAAAAACTATAAGACCAATATGAATGAAACATAAAACATGGATTAAACATAAAAGAAATAGTTGAAAATAAAAACAATTTCATAAAAAGTGTTGATGAATAATAATTTATAAGCTTTCAAAACCACCAACTTGAAACTTAAAAATGTTTCAAGTACGTGTCTTTGAAAGATTATAAACTACAAACTATATGACCAATATGAATGAAACTTAATATACGGATTAAACATATAATTATTAATTACATAATAATTAATTAGTTAATTAGTAAATTAGTAATATAATAAATAATTATAAATATTCATTACAATTATTAGTTATTAATTATTAAAAATTAATTATATAATAATTAATTAGTTAATTAGTAATATAATTTTTAATTATTATTATAATTATTAATTATATAATTAATGATTATATTACTAATTAACTAATTAATTGTTATGTAATTAATAATTAATAATTATATTACTAATTAACTAATTAATTAATATATAATTAATTTTTAATAATTAATAATTATATTGGTAATTAACTAATTAATTATTATATAATTAATAATTACTAATTATAATTACTAATTATATTACTAATTATAATAAATAATTATATTACTAATTAATATATAATAATTATAGTTAATAATTATAGTACTAAATAACCAATTAATTTTTAATAGTTAATCATTATATTGGTAATTAGCTACTTAATTATTATATAATTAATAATTAATAATTAATAATTAATAATTAATAATTATAATAAATAATTATAATCACTAATTATATTACTAATTAATCAATTACATATTTTATAATTAATAATTATATTACAAATTAACTAATTAATAATTATAGATAAATAAAAAATAATTATAATTAATAAATATATTACTAATTAGCTAATTAATTATTATATAATAAATAATAAATAATTATATTTAATAATTATATTATTAAATAACTAATTAATTATTATATAATTAATAATTAATAATTAATTATTATAATTATAATTAATAATCATTATTAAGATTTATATTACTAATTAACTAAGTAATTATCAATTAATAATTATACTACTAATTAACTAATTAACTATTATATAATTATATTACTAATTAACTAATTAATTATTGTATATTAGTAATTAATAATTAATAATTAATTAATTATTAACTAATTAATAATTATATTACTAATTAACAAATTAATTATTAACTATTTGTTATATGTTTAATCCATGTTTTAATTTTCATTTATATTGGTTTTATAGTTTGTATTTCATAGGCTTTCAAAGGCACGTAAACGTATTTAAGTATCAAGTTGGTGGTTTTGAAAGCTTATAAATTATTTTTCATTAATTTTTTTTATGAAATTCATTTTATTTTCAACTATTTCTTATATGTTTAATCCGTATATTAAGTTTCATTCATATTGGTTATATAGTTTGTATTTTATAATCTTTCAAAGACACGTACTTCAAACATTTTTAAGTTTCAAGTTGGTGGTTTTGAAAGCTTATAAATAATTATTCATCAACACTTTTTATGAAATAATTTTTATTTTCAACTATTTCTTGTATGTTTAATCCATGTTTTAAGTTTCATTCATATTGGTCTTATAGTTTTTATTTTATAGTCTTTCAAAATCACGTACTTGAAACTTTTTTAGGTTTCAAGTTGGTGGTTTTGAAAGCTTATAAATTATTATTCATCAACCCTTTTTATGAAATTCTTTTCATTTTCAACTATTTATTATATGTTTAATTCATGTTTTAAGTTTTATTTATATTGGTCGTATAGTTTGTATTTTACAGTCTTTCAAAGTCACGTACTTGAAACAAAATCCTGCATCGGAAATGCAGAATGTTCTGTGCAGGAAAAGGGAACCTGAATCCCACATCGGAAATGCAGTATGATTTCCTGGGCAAGCCCTCTTATAAAAGAGAGCCCTGGGTGATGGTTTCTGTCAGAATCCAGACTGCTGTAATGGCAGTTCTGCTGGATATTAAATAGCAGATAAATTCTGCTGAATTTTATGTTTTGTTTGTATATATATATATATATATATATAAAACAAAACAAAACAAAAAATAAAAATAAAAATAAAAATTTTAAAAAAAAGATACTGTAGGATGCGTGAACCCCGTTCACGCATCCTTCATCAACTTCGTGAAGGATGCGTGAACGTCGTTCACGCATCTCTTCTCTCGGGAAGATGCGTGAACCCATTTTTAAAAATATTCGAACCCTATACCCTGTTATCAAATTTTAATTTTTTAAAAACCCAGATAAAAAAAACCCTTTTTAGACGGGTTAATCTATTACGATTCACAGTTAGCCAGTAAAAGTGTTTTTTGATAATATAAAAAATATGGATATATTCATTCATTGATAATTCCCTCATGGTTGATTATTTTCCAGAACACAGCTATTTTTGAGTAGAACACTTGATCACTACGTATCATCACCCACAACATCAGTGGACTTTTGAAATTTGATTCATGATAATCCATAAATTGGTAATGGAGAAAATAATGGTTTGGAATATAAATATATATATCATTTTCCTAATAGTTGATGTGGGATTTATATATTTAGTGAAAATCCATGATGATTATAACATAAAATTCACCAAAGATAATTACTATGAGATACAATGGATGAATATTCTAATAGCTACTATCAATAGAAATAGAACACATAGATTGTATTTTAAAAGTACTAGTTGTTGTTTTGGATATATCTAAATCAGTGTATCGAGGTTTTATATAATAGTTCTAGAACACCCACTGGTCATTAAAGTATTCGTAGAATATGATTCAAATAATTTTCCTTCCGTTATTGTGTGTATAGGAATTATACAATGTATAACTATATTTTTATTATATATTTTAATGCTAGTAATAGAATAAGATATCAATTTATCATTTATTATTAGAGGATGGTGACATTTACTAATCTATGTGAACATTCGTTTTGTGTACTAACATTCATAATTCCATTTCTCCCTATTTATAAATAATTTCACTATAGGTGGTGCAATAGTTTGTGGATTACGTTCCTCTATCACATTGGAATGGTTATTCATGATTCTTTTACATTAAAAAATATGGTGTTCATATATCACAAACTTGAAACAATTCATCTTCCATTAGATGAAAATTCAAAGAAAATTTTTTATAAATTTTAGTCGTTTATATAGTCGGACAATATTTTCTATTTCTTTATTAAAATTTATTCCTTGAAATGCCATTATTTTATTCTTATCTCAATTAGAATGGGTCTATACTCTAGAAAATACATATACATTGGTTAAAAATAAAACTACTTAATTACAACTCAGACTGTATAGGAATACTCAAATCATTCGCATGTGTCACTTGAAACCATTAAATAAAGACTTTATTTTATAAAAATCAATTATAACCAAACAAGAGAAATATATTTGAAGATTTAAAAATTATTCTTTTTAAGCTATAAAATATTCTATTAAATTTTTAATAACCTCTAAAAATTCTCTCTCCATAATTATTTAAATAAATTTACAGAAATACTTGTTATGGAATAATATTATTATGTATCCCCACTAAGTTTCATCTATTTCATCATTTGGATTAGTATTTTACATAAACTCCATTCATTGTTCATTAAATTTATATAAAAGTTATATTAGAAAGTTAATATTATCTTTCTTATTATAGTGGATAATATAAAATTGTATCTCTTATTAGTTATACCAAATTTCCTTAATGAGTGGATCAAATTATCCACTAATGATTGATGTTCCTTTCAATAGAAAGGACTTGAATGTATAGTTTATCCTCCCTTAGTGAAGGTATATATTTGACGCAATTGATGTTATTCTTCAAATAATGACAGACATGGGTAAGGATATCCATGATTTTTTTAACTCAACCACCAATTTTATTAGGATATATTTTAATAATATCATTTTATTTTCCATCACAAGAGATGTTAGTCTTATATCTCATAGTTCCCACTATTTTTAAAATTTAATAGGATAGAACAAAACATAAGTTAAAAATTAATGAATAAGTAATTTATCAATATGGCAAAATTAATTCAGAAGAAATATCATATTTGATATATATGTTATAATTTTTTTAAAATGATTCTTATATGAAAATTATTGGTAATAGTTTATTAACGTTAACATAATTATTTCAATTAGATTTATATAACATATATAATGTTCAGGTAGATTTTGCGATTAACCAATGTGTATCCCTTAATAGTGTAATACTTATTACCATGTAAGTCAACTATTTTTCATCATTTTATGATAGAGTTAATATGAAATATTCTAACCCTAGTGTTTTATCCATAGGTATTTTTTTCCTAGAGAAATACGCTCATTTAGTGTCTATAAATGTATATAAATTCATAGAAACCACATTCTTTATACATTACCAAAACTGTACGAAAAAATATTTACAATATATACATATCCATGAGGTTTCCATTAATTATTTATTTTCTTAATTCCAATGTTTTCTAAATCATGATATGATACCTAAAATAGTCGAATATCCATTTATTGGATACAAATCACATTAAGGTATATAGAAATTTGAGGGGATATAAAATATTGGAAAGTGGATGAATATGTTGGGAGAAATATGGAACATCAATCACCTGAACATGGGTTATCATAATAAACAGAATCATATCATCATAATAATAACATCGTCATAATTATGATAGAAACATGTTCTATAGTCATGGAATGATTCATATGTATAATAATGAATATTCAAAACATAATAGTCAAATAACACACATTGTTGTCAATAAATCATTCTTCTTGTTCACACACAACCTGTGTTCAAAAATAGACTAATTTAAAATGAAATAATATTTTATTTGTAATATTGTGATATTATATTTATCTTGTTTAATCTATTTTGAGAAACTATATAAATATAATATTGTTACTTTATTTTTTATGTGATAATTTTGATGGCTACAAACTCACATTTTCTAGAAACTGATTTTCTTCACAATTTGATAGTTTAGATTATAATCAGATTAAGAAAAGTATTGTATTTTTATTTAATAAAATGTTATCTATAGTTGGAATCTCGAGTTTCATATTTTTTGAATAGTTTTTATTATTTTAATAAATTACCAAATTGAATAGTGCAAAAATCTATCATCATAGTAAAGTGTAAATCTGTTAATTATGGTTCAAAAATATTTTTAGAGGGATTAAAATACATTAAAATATATTAATATATAATTAATTTTATGAATTTTTCATCCATACATCATCATATATTTGAATATATGTCATTCTTCCATTTCAATTAATTATTATAATATTTATTTAAATAATTTAGTCAAAACAATCATATTAATGCTTTTCATATATATAATATTTTCAGATGGGTGTAATTTTTAAGTAAAAAATGGTAATTTAAATGATGATTTAATATTTTATAATAAAAATATATTTTAAAATAATTGTAATTATATAATTACCGTTAAATTCATCTCAACACTGACATAGTTCTTGTGTTAACTGTAGAGAAATCAGGAAAATTATTTTATGAACTCTAAATGTATTATTATTTTAGGGAAGATTCAATATTAAATGAATTATATATATGCATAACATATTATCATTCTATGTTATGACTTTATGATAAATCCATTACTATTATGGTGAAATTAAATCAAAATTATTAAATAGTGTAAATAATACATAAAGGATATATTTTATCAATTAAAATTTTATTAATATATTAAAAATTAAAAAAACATGAATTTCGAGAATTATTATAATAAATTGTTTCAAATTTCATCCCAATGGAAATTTATGAGAAAATAGTTTCATTATATGTAATATTATGTCCATTTTTTTGAAAAAAAATTCATTTCCACGGTGATGTTAGTAACTAATAAACCAATTGTTAATGAATTATATACAGTCTAAATTAATATATAAAACCATATAAATTTTTTTTTGTATGATATTAATAAGACTACATTCATCGTATATATTAATAAATTTCACTTTATAGTAATTTTACAGTAATTAGTAACATATGTTAATATACTATATCATATATTTAAAAAAATTACAGTAATGACGCTTTATAATGAACATTATTTTCTTAAATGATTTAAAATTCCAAAGAATTCTATTCTAATCATATGTAATTGTATATTTTTTACAATATATTGTGATTCATTTAATTAGAATCTTGGCCTTTTATAGTATCCTTATTTTCCACTAAAGAGTTAGAAATATTTATATCGTGGATATTGCCAACATAGTTTTCAAGGGGACAAACCGAATTGATAATGTCTAAAATATAAAAATTAATTGTTAAATATTTATTGGATTAGATATACCCACTATACCTAATATTTGGAAACATATCTAAATAAAACCATATTATATAAAAATAAAAATTTCCACACAAATTATTTAGAGGATTTTGTGTTTTTGAATATAATATAATGTTTTGTTGATGAGGGAGTTAAATGAAATATATAGAAGAAGAAGTAATCATCTTTACAGAATCTTTAAAATATTATTCTTCTTCTAAATCCTATAAATTTAATTTACATATATTGAAATGATAACTATAGTATGATCAATATATTGATGTGTTACTTTTATTATAGTAATCCATTCTCAATTTAATAAATATCTTATGTAAATATAAAACAACACTAATATATATGTTCAAGTAATTGTATCCCAAAAACTGTGTAATTCATTTTCCATTAAAAAATTGATTATGAATTTAGAAAATTAAAATAATGAATATATATAATATTAATTAAATAATTATAAATCATTTATTATAATATGATATCTACCATTTTTTCACTTATTTATTTGGAAAGTATTATCATTTCCCACATGTATGTATGGACTACAACCCCTAAATTGTGACGTGATCCATTTTTCATTTTTAAATTAGATAGATTTTAAAAATGATGTTTTTATTTAGTATATATATGAAAATTTATATATTAATTATTATGAAATAGAGAATTTGAATTTCCCTTTCTTAAATTACATATATCATAATGTGAATGAAACAATAATGCATAAGTACGACATACTGTGTCCTTGAACAATGTAAATAATTTTTTATATATAATTTTATGGATGAAACTAAATATATTTAAATAATTTTTGATATTTATGACAATATTAAAAATAGTTTTTTCATAGAAACATTATCAAAGTACTAATAGTAAAACTACACAACAAAAATTCATTTGAAAACTGAAGCAGTTAACACCCAAAATAATGATAATAATAATTTATTGATAATAAATAAATGATAGGAAGATATAAATTGATAATATATGATTCTAAAGATTTTTATATGGATCTATTATATAAATATATGAAATATTAAATTATTATACAATTGTTTAAATTCACATATTTGGAATATTGGCCTTGAGTTATGGGATTTCATCTCAACATCCATTCTATTGAAAAGTATTTACTACTATGAACCTATTTATATTTATGATAAGTATATACTAAGACATTGAACCCTTTATTGTGAATATATGTTCATTCATTAAGAATAATTTCTTTATTAATTTTAATTATTTCTTGGGGTTACAATTTAAATTTGACCCAATAGGTAAGAGTTTATTTTTTAATCAAAATTTTTTGTTGATTTCATTTTTTATTGATTGAATATTATAATATATCCATCATATATTCTTTATATTATAAAATAATAGGAATAATTATTATGTTTCTATTTTTTCATCTATATATTTATATACATTTTACAATAATCAATCATGATAATGTTAAATGATAAAAAGTTCATATTTTATTTTTTTATTTTGAATAGTATTATTCCGAATTCATATTATTCAATACTGTTTCATATTATTATTTTTTATATTCTAAAATGATTAATTAACATTATCTTATTTAACCATTTTAATTCAATAAGGATTAAATTAATTCATTCAAATTTTTTCTACGAGGGTCATTTTTCTATTTCTTTTAAAAAGATCTTAATTGATTATTTTATTTTACTTATATAGTGATAACAGATTTTTCCAAAATAATAACCATTTCACACTATTTAAATTAATATACAGTTAATTATTTGATTCAATAATAAAACACAATAATAAAATTTTATTATAAAATTTCCCTTCTATTTTTGTTATATCTATAAAGAATATAATATAATTAATAAATCCATATTTCTATTAAATAGATGCTCATTTTTTTCTCATACTGTTTTTGTGGTCAATGAATTTATCTTGATGCATTAATTTTTTTGTACTCTTTATATTCATTGGATAATTAATTCATTAAGAATATCAATATTCTTTTAAACATGGATATGATTGTTTAAAAAATCTTATACTATTTTTTCATATGATGTTTTATATTAAATTTTAGTTACCTAATAAGGGATATAATGATATTCCATTTTCATTACTCAATTCAATATTTTTTACAAGGCATAATTTTTATAAACAAATAAGGTCATTCGATATATGGTTAATGCATTTGAAATGATGTGAGTTGGGTCTGGCTTATAATTTTCTACTTAATGCATCGACATTTACCATTACTAACACTAGTTAACTAAATTCAATAAATAATTTTTTTTGTGTATGACTACCCAATAATAAAATTTTCCTAGTAAATAATAATCCTGGTACGGAAATATTGATATGTGAGATAAAGATTTCTAACATTACTCAATTAAATTATTGAGAAATAAGATATTTTTATCCAGGATAATACTAACATTATTTTTACTATAGCTTCATTTCTCACTTGAATATTCGATTTCATTGAATTGATTTTTTCTTATTCACATTGACTTATTGATTATGTGTTATTTATTAATGATATACTTCATTCTTCCTAACACTTTCTAATACAATTCATTAACCTGTTATTTTTTCATTTAAACACATAGGATAATGCATATAATGGATAATATTAATGTTAGGATAATCTTTCTTATTATATGATAATTTATATTTGAAATTTACAGGGAAATCGTGTTTTTTTACATTCATTAAGTCTATGATGTTTATTGATCCATGGTGATGTTATCTCTTGTATCTTTTGATAATATAATAATTTAGAGACTAGATTTGGGTTACTAGAGTTGGGTATTTTATATTTATTTTTCAATAATTTTTCAAATAAACATTGTGAACGTGATTTTTAATGATCATAACTAATTGGAGGATTATTATTTACCGTTATATTATTTTAGTTCATTTAATATTAGAGGAATTTTTATTACATAATTAAATATTTGTGATTATTATTATTTATCCCAGTGTGCTCCACTATTTAGAAATGGTTCCTGATGGATAGAAGGAAATCATCATCAGTAGACAATATTGTTGATTCTCTATTATGAAAGCTAGATTTAATCACTATTATAACTAAAATTATCATTGACATATAGGATATTTTGAATCAGTTTATGGTAAATAATAATTCTCAAATTGCTAAAATTAATTTTTTGAAAACATGATTCTCAAATTTTTGGAGGTAATCATGTGACATAAGACTCCATATTTAAATGAATTAAATTATCCATTTTATGTTAAGCAATTGATTATGTGGCTAAAAATGAAATTCCAAGATTCCGAATGTAATAAACGATTAAAGGTTATTTTGGAATACTATTTTTTAATAGGAGATGTTGATCAATAGAGGCCAATAATTCTGAAATGATAATAGATTGACTAAATATAAACAATTGAATTGAGAAATGTTAATGTTATATTCCACATAAAATACCTTCCTTAAGAAAAACATGTTCTAAAAGAGAGAACATTTTTCACTATAAGGAAAAATAAATGAAAATGAATGGTATATTATAATTCTACTAATAAAATATTATATTCGAACTATTAAGACTACATAAAAAACATTTAATGTAATATTAACCTCTTTATTGATGGTATTAGGTCGAGTCACTCAGGGAACTAATTTTACTAATTCTTTCATATAATGATGATATAGTGTCAAGTTGAATTATTATGGAAAAATTAAATTATAAGCATCGATATTTTCATGGAAATTAAATAGAAGAAGACTCATATAGATAACAGTGAAAAAGAAAATAAACTAAAGAATAATAAATTAATTATGATTTTTTTATTATGGCATAATTTTGTAGTGAATCCTACTTTGAAATGATTGAATGGAATATGGATTTTCTATAGTTCTATGAGATAATGTTCATCTTTATAATGACTATAAAAAATGTTTGAGACAATTAAATAATGTGATTAAACTATAAGCAGATGAACATTAATCAATATAAAAACCCCAAACATCAAGGGAGCAAAAACTAATGGAATCAATGTGGATAAGAGAAAAAATTTGGAGTAACTACAGTAGAATAAGATGTTTTAAGAAATGTTGATAAATATGATATTATAATTAAGTCTTGACGTTCAAATGTTTTATATGATATTGTTTCTTCATTGTTTTTTATAATATATGAGTTTCATATGTGAATCACATTACGATTTTCTATTTATTTGGCTGTTGAAATTTTTAATTATTAGATGCTCACACCTAATGTATATAGTCAATCATCAATAGAATTCCATGGGAATGTTCTTAATATTAATATTATTATTATACCTCTCATTGAATATGATGTTATTTTATTCATTTATTAGATCAATTACTATAAATAAAAAATCCATTATTTAAGAATCGAACTAATATTTTAGGTTACAAACCATGCTATGATAGTCTATCTGTGTGAGGATTAACCAGAAATCCAAATTATAATTACATGCCTCAATTTTTTTAACATATTAATGAAGGATTTATATATATATCATATGGTTAGAGAGAAAATAAAACATTATGATATTCAAATTCTAATGGATATTGTTATTATATTTTTAGAATTGATTCACAATAAACCCACCCACCATAATACTGATTTGATTATAAATCACATACCATGTGCGTCATCTATTTTAAAGATATAGTATTTAATTGAATTTTATGTTTTAAAGTAATTTAATAAATAAATCTAGGAGAATCTAGATAATGGATTACATCAACCTAGTAGTTCACCTTTTCGTGATCGTATTATTGTTCTTAAAATAAATATGGTACAATGCATCTTATAAATATTTTATATGGGAAATAAAAATATTGATTATTAACCCAAATCCAATATCATGTATCATTTATTTAATTGATAAAATATGTGGGGATCGGTTGTTTTCCATGATTGGTCATTGGTCATTATTTTATTTTCTACAGGTCTAAAATGAGGATGTCCCCAATACAATGTTCTGTATGAGTTTTGGTCATTATCAATTCATTGTAATAGAATTTAAAAATGCCAATGATCCTACTATATTTAAGTATATGATTAATGTAGTATTTATTGATTTACATAGTCATATCTGGGTGGTATTTATAGAAAATAATATTTATTCATAATCGTGAAAGAAAGGGCATGCATAACAATTTAGGTCTGTGATGATGACTAAGATGAATTATAAATAAATAATTTAATTATATGAACTGTGAATTCCTCTATAATAAGTCTCATTAAAGGTTAATATACTTTCATTTGGGGAAATATCATGAGATATCTTAAAGTAAAATGATATTAAGAAATTTCCACAACATACAGATTTACATGATATCAATAGTTTTCTAATGTTTGAAATATACTACTAATTATATGTAAGATATTTCTCAATATTAATTGAACCCATCACCATGTTTAAATAGAAGGTTGTTATGATCATGTGGATAGGTAATGTGAGGTGAATATCATTGAATTGTATTGAATTTTAGTCAACGTGCCTATCAATATTCTAAGATATAGTGGCGAATGGGTTGTGATATATAATGAAACATGATTATAGGTAATGTTATTTTAACACGTATAGAATAATATGGTTAAAGTTTATGCCTCACTCTAGTTGGATATTCATTAGAAAAATATCCCACCTCATGGTTTTGTGTAGGTAGTGGAAATTTTTTCATAGATGATATAGAGGAACTATATGTGTAAATAGAGGTGCTATATATAAGCATGAAAATAGATAAAATGGTAATTACGAATGGTAATTTTAGGAAATAACCATCCCAATCACTAATAGTGGATAATAATGTACTATTTACAAAGTAATATAATGTTATAAAATAAAAAAAATTATTTCTGATTGAAATAACAGTTTCTCACCAAAAAAATTGTTTTAACTCATGCCAAACATTGATAAACATTTTTTGTGATAGATAATAGAATATATTTTTGTATCCATAATAATTATCCTAATAGATATGACCATTTATGATTGGTAATAAAACCCATCACAAAACATCAATAGAAATTAAAGTTTAGATATTCAAAAAAATATATCCCTTAAAACCCTTCGTAATTAAAAATGATTTAAAAACATGTGATCTCATGCCTCCTCCCATCCTCCCTATATCCCCACATCATGAATATCAACCATCGTGGAAACCTCAAGAAGCCCCTCCCACAAATATTATGTCATAACCAGTTTCTAGATGATTACTGATAATATAACATAGATATGGACAACTCTTTAATCTATTTTTCATTTTCCATTCAATCATATAGAAAATAATTCTCTCAAACCCTTGGTTAAATTATCATCCTTATTTTTACAGTTTATTTTTTATGTATGGTGACTAAATGATTATTATTTTCAATTTGGGTTTCCAATAGCTCTGCACAGGTTTATTAAAAATGATTTGAGTTATTTTATTAAAGGATTAACATATAGATAAAATATATTTTTGTTTTTGGTATTTAGGATTACTTTAATTTTATTATTTTGTATTATTATTAGAAATATTATTATTACAAAATTTATTTTACTAGATAATTAATATTTATAAAAATGTTGATATATATTAAAAAAATATTTATATAAGTTTAATTTCACTTTATGTATATACAGATATAACTTTTCATTAATTATGAGAATGCTAGGATTGTGTCTGTGACATGAAATTTTTTTTAATTATTATATTTTATAGTAATTAAAACATGTTTTTATAGACTGTTAAATTATATTTTATATAAAAATATAATACAATGTTAATATAAATATATAAAAACTTTAAAATAAGTTGAAATAATTTTGATATATTTATATATTTAATGATTTTATATATGTATTTGATTTAAAAATCTGAGAACAAATATTTTGTTCATTTATATTTTATTAGTAATTCAATATATATATATATATATATTAACATATCTGTTTCCTTATATAAACATGTCAAATAAACATTTATGGTTTGGATATATATATATATATATATATATATATTTGATATGTTTATATATTTATGAAAATAGGTAATATATATTATGTATATACAGGTAATTAATAATTCATGTAATATATAATTATTCATATATATAAAAATATTTTATGAAAAAATATAATTCAGGGTTTTATTAAAATGATGAAAAATTATATTTATTGAACTTTTTTGAACAATATGTATATTAATAAAAAATATATAAATTTACTTAATGAAAAAGACCCATATAGAAAAAAACTATACTACAATTATTCCTTTTTAATAATGAACCGATCATCCATGTGGTGGTGATTTATAGAAAACCTTTTAATAGATACCTTATTTAATTTCAATAGAACCTCATAACATATTGTTGGGTCATATTACTAATGGTTTTTTCCATTTGGTTCTTGCAAAAGTAAATAATATTTTTTGGATTATTCCTTACTCTACAATGCATACCTCCTTGAATGATGATTAGGGAACCATATACATACTTTCACTATTTATTCGTTGAAATCAGAATAAGAATAACATTTTCTATTTTAATACAATAAATAATCATGTAATATAGTTTTTGTACATCATATTCACTAATTAGATAAGCTTACATATGGAAATATTATACTATTTGTTTCATTTATATACATGATCACAGAAATTCTGTTGAATTGTATGTTATATGAATGTAGTGAAAATAATATTCAGTCATGTCTATAAAGAATTGATGATAAAAATGGGTTTATTTATGGAAATAAAAGAATGAATATGTTTAGTGAATAGCTTCAGAGATGTCTTTATAAGGATCAACATTTTTTTGGAATATATTTTTTAAAAATTGTATAATGAAATGAGAAAAAAATACTTATTTGTTATTAGGTATTTGTAACACCACGAGATTTTATGAAAAATATTCTTTTAATATCATTGATGTCTTGTGTTGTATACTACAACAAGATTTCCTTGTGCTATACGCAACACCTTATGAGCTTGTAGTATACACAACACTATTCTTGGATCATGTTACACACAATTTTAATAACAGTTCTTATATGAAACATTGAGTGTGTATATATATATATATATTCAATGTATAAATGAAATATGGTTGGATTATGTTATATGAAACAACGGAGGATTTTTGCACAACAAGCAACCCTGACTTGGCCTACATTACACGCAATCACGACTTTCCTTGATAGCGTGTGTTGTACGCAATACCAGGTTTCACTAAACAACAATATATTATTATAATATTATTATAAACTAGTCGTTATGAATAGTATCAACTACATTTTGAATTTTATAACATTATTATTCATCTTACACATTTTCTAGAACAAGGTATGAGAACATAATCTATTTTTCATGTAAAATAAGAATTTAAAAAAAAATGTAGTTTTGCCACCTTTTGGTTGTGCACCCACCTTAAATATTGTTTTTGACATGTCTATAAGTTCAATTTGACAAAATAAAATTCTTCTTTGGAATCATGATATAAAAATTTATTTTGGATAATATTTTCATATTATTCTTATAACTTTCATATTTTAATGAATAGTAAAAACACGCTATATTTTAATTAAACACAACTTTTTTCATCAAAATAATTTATATTGATAGATTATCTTTTTAGTTGGTTTTAAATTTTAATTAGAATATATTTTTACCATTTAATCCAATGTTGATCATTGGAATTAATTTCACTTTGAAATTGGATATAAACAAGTATCAATCTTTTGATAGTTATTGTTTCTTAAAAACACGCTACTTGTTTTGATAACGTGAATTAATTTTAAAAATAGTTAATTCCAATTCTATGTTTTGAATTTTTCAAAATAGACGTCAATTTTGAATTCAGAATATCAAATATTTCTTAGGCTGACTTTTTGGTAATTTTCTCAAAAACTTAAATTTTTGATGAATAGTGAAACCACTTAGTGGTAGATAAAAACTGAATTTTTCATTAAAATGAAATTTTACCACTTGTGTGAATTGAATTTCGAAAATCCAAGAGACACGTTTAATATCAAGGAATAAAATGTGGTTCAATGAGATGAAAATATTTTTTTTGTGAATAGTAACTTTTTAATTTTATTTACCACGGTTAAAAGTAAATAGGGTAATTAATGGTAAAAATGATATTATTATTACCCTAAAACATGTCCTAATTATATTGGACAAGTTTAATTCAACCAAAAACAACCTTAGGAATAAAATATGACCATTTAGGACCACCTGGATTAGATTAGGGCATTTAATATTAATTTATTTAAAGAAGTGTTAAAATAGTTAAAATCAAAGTTTAATAAGTAAATCATTTTTAATATTGGGATATACATAAGATAAATTTGAATATAAAAATTCATTATAAATCTAAAAATATTTCCTACATAAAGGTATTTTATTTATAATTTTTAGACCTTAAATAATTTAATTTATTTATGACACAAAGATGATGCAGTAATCATTTAATTAATGAAATATTTACCTAATTGATGTTATAAATACCCAAATAAATGTAATATGAGGCTTTTTATGAATTAAAATAATTTTATAGGTTAATATGACATGTTAGTATTTATTTAATTAAATTTTTTCTAACTAATAATTTGGTTATGATTTTCACAAAATTCAATTACCAAATGTTGTCAAAATTCACATAAAATAGTTTTCAAAAAAAAATTATATTATTAATTGTTATTTTATTCCAAAAATCTATGGTTCGGACAAATGACTTGGCTAAGGTTATATATATTAATAATAAACAACTTGGGGTTCGTTTGGCTTTATATAGTATGTTTATTAACCTCATAGTGTAATAAAACAAGAAGACACGACAAAAGTAAAATTATTTAACTTAAGGTTAAATCTAAATGATAAGGTAAAAATAGAAACCTAAACTTGTCTAAATTATATTGGATGAGAGTATTTCTACCCATACCCTAATTATCTTAGAAATAAATTAATTTGGAGCTTTTATAAACAGAATATGACTTTATAATAAAATAATATTCTTAGTTTTTTCAAAGGTGCCCCTCTCCTCCCTTATAAAAGGGCACCTCCTCCCTCTCTTCCTCACACAACTTTGAGCATTCAATATCGTAAAAACCCTGCCAAATTATCTTCTCCACTTCCATAGAAACATTAGATAGGTTCCGGTTTTCTTCAATGAGCAATTTTAGTGCCCTAAGTGGAGGTCTCAAAGAGGTGCTTCAAAGAAGAGGTAAAGCCCGTTTCTGATTCTTTCAACTTTATTTCTTCTTACACATCTTCTTCATTAGTTGTTTAATTATGAAGTAATAACATCAGTATAACTAATATACAGATATGTTATTATAATTATGAAACAACCCTATTTCACCATCTATCCATCCCACTGAAAACGAAATCACGACGTGTGCATACGTACGGAATACCGTCTCCACACCATGGTGAAATCTGTTTTTCCACCAACACCTTACATGGATGGGTATAATGGGGTAATGAATAACTATATATGGTTCTTATAACATCATACTGATTATGATATATTATACCACCCACTCCAATTCTATTCAATAATTATGGGAAGGATATCATCGCTCGTGCGTACGTACGGACTACCGTCTCGACGACGCGATGAGATTCATTCTCTATGTTAACCATACATGAATGATCGTAAAGTTTATATAATGAATAATAATGAAATATATTAAATAATAATGCTACTGGATTTATGTATATATGTATTTCATCCAATTAATTCCATTCAATTCAAGGAGGAAACGAATACAACGTTCATGCGTATGTACGACCTATCGTCTCCATGGACGGTGTATTTATTTCCGTTTATCGATCTATTATATATATGTATATTTTGAATATATATTATATATAAATCATGTTTTATATTCTGGAATTAAGTAATCATGATCTAAGTAATAATATGAATAATTACAAGTCAAAACACAGACGACAAATGAAACGATTTTACCCAAAATGCTATTTAACATTGAATTTACAAAAGAACGGGTAATATAAAGTCATAAGTGAACCATATATGATATCATAACAATGAATATGATTCTGTAATAATTCAATGACATTATTTAAATCATTATACAGGAGTTTCAGATATGTACGAAGCATATCAGACCTCAGTTAAGGGAAAATTTTGCAAATCTCATTTTTTATCTGAGATTGGTTATATGTAAGTATTTACTGGGGTTATTGTTATCATCCAAGTCCATGTTTTCAAAAGAAATTTCTATGTACTTTTAATGTACTTTTTACCCATTTTAACTTTTACTACATGGTATGTAAGGAATATTTCTTTTGTTTACGTTATGAGGTACTTTTTGACTTTTCTGACAAAAGTACGAGAATAATGTTATTTTTAACTTATACCAAATGAAAGGATTTTTAAGGTTTTATAAAGACTTATTTTCATAAATCTTCCTCCAAAATATTTCATGACTATTTTCAACAAAATCATTTTCTTTTAAAATTGCATGACATTTTTTGAAAAAAAGAAGATTTTTAAGAAAAAAGGACATTTTCCTCAATAATTCATTTCAAGTGTTTTATCAAAACCATTATTCATCTAAGATGACATTATTTCATATGTGTATGATTCAAGTATAATGTTTCTGTGATTTACATGGTTTCACTTTTCTTATTATGAAATGATATCCATTTCTTTTATATGGATTATGTGGTGATGGGATGATGTTTATGAAACCTATTTAATTTATGGGGTTTTTATGAATGATGTATGTTTATTTTGTGGCACAATTAAGAATTATTTTATTATGAGATGGGTGGGACCTATATCTCTATAAAATGCATTGGGTAATGTTTTATATCTCATGAGATAGACATGGCTGGAACGTTAAGTTAATCTGGTTCGGTGTTATAGGACTGAAACGAGGAGTGAACTCAATTCAGAAAGAGACTTTGTCCACTAAGATGGTCTTATCTACTATGGAAATCATAACTTGTGCTGAATGGTTTCCATAATTACATGTTTTATTCCCATTATATTTTATAATGGTTAATGTTCCATGATGATATATGCCTTACGTACTTTCACAATTTATGTCTTTGCTCAAGATTTTGATGTTTAAATTTCATGTTCATGTTTTTGCTTCCAAATGTTTATGGATTGTTTTATGTTATCTATGTTATCCCTTCCTGAGAATTTGAGCTCACTTTTTTATGTATTATTTTCCCCAGGAAATAAAGAAATGTTTTATTTAAGGAAACAATAATGGGAAGATCGGTATGGGAGTGTTTGAAGATATTTCAACATGATTAGAATTTTATATTCTGAGTTTCCAAAGACACTAAACTATTACGGTCCTTGTGTGTCTGTTTTTGTTATGTATTATGTATTTTTTGAAAAGTAATGTAATGTCCATGTACGTCATGCTTCGGGTCTCTAAAGTTGGTATAATAGGAAAGGCTTAGTAAAACTTGGGAAACTAGGATGCGATAACTTTAGTGAGATCCCTAGAGATATTTGTATGGTAAGTCTAGGGATGTCCCTACGGTTAAGTATAAGTATATGTAAAAGACCTAGAATTATGGTAACAATATTAGAATTATACCGAAGTTGTTTGATATTGAAGGTACTCCCCCTTTATTATGTTGTTTTCCATAGCATGATTTTTTCCTCTCACACTATTCTTTTTGGGTTTTAGACGATAGCTGGAACCCAAAGGAACCGTGTTGACCAATGCAATGGACAAATGCAATGATTATCCTCTCGAACAAACAAATGTTATGGGAGATGGAGTGAAAAATCTTATTTCTATACTTACACAATCTATGAATCATTCTAGACTTCCAAATGAGCAGAGAAGGGAACAATATTCTATTGAGTCCTTCATGAGGCAACGTCCACCTTCTTTCAGTGGGTCTTCTGATCCACTTGCTAATGAACAATGGATCAGTACCACTGAAAAGATATTTTCAGTTCTTCAATGTTCTGAACATGATAAATTCATTTTAGCAGTATATAATTTGGAAGGTGAAACTGATCAATGGTGGAATCTTATCAAGAATACGAGGCCAAGAGATGAAATTGAGTCCATGGAATGGGACGAGTTCAAGAATTTATTTTTCAATAAGTACTTCCCTCGTATTCTTCAAAAAAATATAGATAAAGAGATTCTAGAACTAAAGAAAAAGGTTGATGAATCTTTTGGTGTATACGAAGAGAATTTTACAAGGCTTGCAAGGTATGCATCTGGATTTATCTTCCCACCTGAATGTAAAGTTGACCGATTATTTAGTGTCTTAAAACAAAATCTTCAAAGGGAATTAGCAATAAGAGACTTCAGTAGCTATGAAAAAATTGTGCATTGTGATATCAAGGTAGATTTGAAAGTTGGTGTTACTTATCCGTCTCATGGTTTTGACAAGAAACGAAAGATGGAGTTCAAGGAGAAATCTCAGAATAATGGTGAAAAAAAAAGATGAATGTTTCCTTATGCTCAAAGTGTGGAAAGAAGCATGGTGGAGATTGTCTTAAAGGGACTAGAGAATGTTTTAAGTGTGGAAAAGAACGTCATCGAGCAGTTGAGTGTCGAAGTAATGCAAAAAGGGTTTCTAATGATGTGAATAAAGAAAATATTACAGAGAATGCACCACCAACACTTCAATGCTTCAAGTGCAAGGAAATGGGGCATTATGCTAATAAATTCCCTAATCCAAGGGTTAGTGATGATCGACATGAGCAACCACTTAAGGCAAAGGACAAAGGGAAGTCACATTCGATCACTATTGGTGATGTTGAATATGACAATGATGTAGTGGAATGATTAAGTGTTTATGTAATGGGATTCCAAAATAATGTTGTATATAGTATCATGGAATATTGGAATATTTTTGTATTGGTCTATTGTGGTTTTCAATAATTTTATGGTACCAGTAACCATGGAAAGTGATTGAGATATTTTTAGAAAAAAGATGATATGTGCATAATGAATGATTAAGGAGAAAATGAAATGTTTGATAGTATTCATGAGCTCATTACTGCTATAAGGAAATAGTTATATCATGTTTTGAGTATATAGAATTTTGGGGTTTTGGTATGTGTAAAGAGTTACTTTTGACATCACTCATGTTTTCACTAATATTCAATGGGTATTCATTTTTCAAGATAATACATGATTAAGGCCTTCGAATGTTTGGAATGTGACCAACAAGACTTATCTTATGATATATGGGGACCAACAATGGTATTAGCATTCTTGTTATATAAAATATCTTCTAATTGTTTTCACTATAATATGAGAGTGGACTGTAGTATTATGGATAAGCCTATATATTGGAATGGATTGTGTTGCACATAAGTTAGTATTGTTTAAGGATAAATGTTTTTTCGATATTATTTATGTGTTGCCATAGTAATGTAGTTTTAGAAAAAGGACAACCTGCAGGACGGGCGACAACCCATCGCGTCGGAAAAGGCTGTGGGAATCAAACCCACAACTGAAGTGCGGCTGACCTTTATCGCCTACCACTGGCCTACATAAAGTCACTGTTTAGTAGAATCTAGTTTTATTTCATTATGCAGTATGATATATGATGTATAAGTCCATTTTAGGAACCATATATGATTAATCTCACTATATATGGACTTATGTATTTTTGATAACTTTTATAACCTTTTGTTTTAGACAGATGGAATGACCCATCATTCTATCACATGATCTGATAACACATCACAGATGACAAATTCAACTTCATTTCGTTAAGAGAAAATTTGAAAATTGTCCAATGAAAGAACAACAATGAGACTATAACAAAATCACAAAAGTATTTATTCTAATTCCAATTTCATCAACTTTATGGAAAAGATCTTGAAAACCAAAAATTTTGTCCTAGTGCACTTATATCAGATGAATTAGATGGTACCTTAGATTATCACAAATCTATGGCTTTCTGATTGATGGATTTTTCATAGCCATGTTCTCTACCACTCTCCATCAGAACTCGATGGATAGATTTTTCTTCCATATCCATATTTTCACCTATGTTCTCCTATATGGAAACCCAGGTATGAGATTCTTTGGGTAATCGTGAAATTTCATACATTAGTTTTTAAAATAATGTTTTATTATTCCTTTTTACGATGTGGGTTTCTATAAATACTAAATGATTTAGAACCCCGATGAATTTCAAGGGCGAAATTCATTTTAAGGTGGGTAGAATGTAATACCCCGAGATTTTATGAAAAATATTCTTTTAAAATCATTGATTTCTTGTGTTGTGTACTAAAACAATATTACCTTGCGCTATACACAACACTGTATGAGCTTGTAGTATACACAACACTATTCTTGGATCATGTTACACACAATTTTGATAGTAGCTATTCTATGAAACATTGAGTGTATATATATAAAAATATATATATTCAATGTATAAATTAAATATGGTTGGATTATGTTATATGAAACAATGGAGGAGTCTTGCACAACACGCCACCCAACTTGGCTTGCATTACATGCAATCACAACTTTCCTCGATAGTGTGTGCAGCACGCAATACCAGGTTTCATTAAACAACGATATATGGTTATAATATTATTATGAACTAGCCATTATGAATAGTATCATCTACATTTTGAATTTTATAACATTTTTATTCATCTTACACATTTTCTAGAACATGTTATGAGAACAAAATCAATTTTTCGAGTAAAATAAGTATTTTTCAAAAAATTTAGTTTTGCCGCCTTTTGATGGAGCACCCACCTTAAATCTTGTTTTTGACATGTATATAAGTTCAATTTGTCAAAATGAAATTTTTCTTTGGAATCAGGATATAAAATTTTACATTGGATAAATTTTTATTATTATTATGATAACTTTCATATTTTAATGAATAGTAAAAACACGCTATATTTTAATTAAAAAAAAATTTTTCATCGTAATAATTTATATGGTTAGATTATATTTTTAATTGTTTTAATGTTGAATTATAATATACTTTTACCATTTAATCCAATGTTCGTCGTTGGAATTAATTTCACTTTGAAATTGGATATAAACAAGTATCAATCTTTTGAAAGTTATTGTTTCTTAAAAACACGCTATTTGTTTTGATAGCGGGAATTAATTTTAAAATTACTTAATTCCACTTATATGTTTTGAATTTGGCAAAATAGACATCAATTTTGAATTCAGAATATCAAATAATGCTTTGGCTGAATTTTTGGTACTTTTCTGAAAGACTTCAATTTTTGATGAATAGTGAAACCACTTAGTGGTAGATAAAAAACTGACTTTTTCATTTAAATGAAGATTTACCACTTCTGTGAATTGAATTTCGAAAATCCAAGAGACCCGGTTAATATCAAGCACTAAAATGAGGTTTAATGAGATGAGAATATTTTTTGAGAATAGTAACTTTTTACTTTTATTTACCACGGTTAAAAGTAAATAGGGTAATTAAGGGTAAAAATGATATTTTTATTACCCTAACACATGTCCTAATTCTACTGGAAAAGTCTAATTCGACCAAAAACAACCTTATAAATAAAATATGACCATTTAGGCCAACATGTATTAGATTAGTGCATTTAATATTAATTTATTTAAAAAAGGGGTTAAAATAGTTAAAATCAATGTTTAATAAGTAAATAATTTTTAATATAGTGTTATACATAAGATAAATTCGACTATAAATATTAATTATAAAGATAAAAAGATTTCATATGTAATGGTATTTTATTTATAATTTTTATAAATTAAATAAGTTAATTTATTTATGACACAAAGATGATGCAGTAATTATCTTATTAATGAAATATTGACATAATTGATGTTATAAATACCCAAATAAATTTAATTGGAGGATTTTTATTAATTAAAATAATTTTATATGTTAATATGACATGTTCGTATTCATATAATTAACCTTTATTGAACTCATCATTCTGTTATGATTTTCAAAAAAATCAATTACAAAATAGTGTGCATAAAATAGTTTTTAAAACAAATATTATATTATTAATTGTTATTTTATTCTTAAAAATCTATGGTTCATCCAAAGGACTTATATAAGGATATATATATTAATAATAAACAACTTGGGGTTCTTTTGACTTTTTATTGTATGTTTATTAACCTTATAGTGTAAGAAAAAATAAGACAAGGTAAAAGTAATATTATTTAACTTAAGGATAAATCTAAATGATAAGGTCAAAATAGAAACCTAAACTTGTCTAAATTCTATTGGATGAGAGGATATCGACCCATCAACACATTAGCTTCGAAATAAATCAATTTGGAGCTATTAAAAACCGAATATGACTTTATAATAAAATAATATTTTTAGTTTTTCCAAAGGTGTCCATCTCCTCCCTTATAAAAGGGCACCTCCTCCCTCTCTTCGTCACACCACATTGAGCCTTTAATCTCGTCCAAACTCTGAAAAATTCTTTTATCCACTTCCATAGAAACATACAAGAGGTTCAGGTATTCTTAAAAGTCCAATTTTAGTTCCCTATGAAGAGGTCTCAAAGAGGCGCTTCAAAGAAGAGGTAATGCCCGTTAACGATTCTTTCAACTTTATTTCTTATTCCACATATTCTTCTTTAGTTGTTTCATTTTGAAGTAATAACATCAGTATAACTAGTATTCTTCTATGTTACTATAAGTATGAAACAACCCTATTTCAACATCTATCCACCCTATGGAAAACGAAATCACCAGGCATGCGTACGTACGAAATACCGTCTCCACGCCGTGGTGAAATATGTTTTTCAACCAACACCTTACATGGATGGGTATAATGGTGTAAATAATAACTATATATGGTTATTATAACATCATAATAATTAGGATATATTATAACACCCACTCCAATTCTATTCAATAATTATGGGAATGATATCATCACTCATGCGTACGTACGGACTACCGTCTCCACGACGCGATGAGATTCATTCTCCATGTTAACTATACATGAATGATCATAAAGTTTATATAATGAATACTAATGAAATATATTAAATAATAATGCTACTAGAATTATCTATATATGTATTTCATCCAATTAATTCCATTCAATTCAATGAGTAAACGAAAACAACGTTAATGCATACGTACGACCTATCGTCTCCATTAACGATGTATTTCTTTCCAATTATCGATCTATTATATACATATATGTATATTATTAATATATATTATATATAAATCATGTTTTATATTATGGAATTATGTAATCATGATATAAGTAATCATATTAATAATTACAAGTCAAAACACAGACGACAAATGAAACGATTTTACCAAAAACGCTCTTTAACATGTAATTTACAAAAGAACGGGTAATATAAAGTCATAAGCAAACCATATATGATATCATAACAATGAATATAATTTTTTAATAAGTCAATAAAATTATTTAAATCATTATACAGGAGGTTCAGATACGTACGAATTATATCAGACTTAAGGTAAGGGATAATTTTGCAAATCTCATTTTTTATCCGAGATTGCTTATCGGTAACTATTTACTAGGGTTATTGTTATCACCCAAGTCCATGTTTTCTAAAATTGTTTCTATGTATGTTTAATGTAATTTTTATCCATTTTATCTTTTACTACATGGTATGTATGGAATCTTTATTTTGTTACGTTTCGAGGTACTTTTTGACTTTTCTGACAAAAGTACAAGAAGAATGTTATTTTTAACTTATAAAGCATGAAAGGATATTTACGCTTTTATGAAGCCTTATTTTCATAAAGCTTCCTACAATAGAATGCATGACTATTTTGAACAAAAACCTTTTCTTTTAAAATTTCATTACATTTTGTAAAAATAAATTGATTTTGAAGAAAAAGGGATATTTTCCTCAAGAATTCATTTCAAGTGTTTTAACAATACCATTTTTCATCTAAGATGACATTATTTAATATGTGTATGTTTCAAGTATAATGTCTCTATGATTTACATGGTTTCACTTTTCATATAATGAAATGATATCCATTTCTTTTATATGGATTATGTGATGATAGGATGATGTTTATGAAACCCATTTTATTTATTGGGCTTTTATGAATGCTGTATGTTTATTTTGTGGCACAAGTAAGAATGATTTCATTATGTGATGGGTGGGACCTATATCTCCCTCCAATGCATTGGGTAATGATTTATATCTCATGAGATAGAAATGGCTGGAACGGTAAGTTAATCTAGTTCAGTGTTACAGGACTAAAACGAGGAGTAAACTTGATTCAGATAGGGACTTTGTCCACTAAGATGGTCTTGGAAGTAATGCCTTGGCTAATATGGAAATCATAACATGTGCTGAATGGTTTCTACAAATACATGATTTATTCCCATTATATTTTATCATGGTTATTGTTCCATTATGATATGTTCCTTACGTACTTCCATGATTTATGTCTTTGCTCACGATTTTGATGTTTAAATTTCATTTTCATGTTTTTGCTTCCGAATTTTTATGGATTGTTTTATGTTATCAATGTTTTACCTTACTAAGCATTTGAGCTCACTTTTTTATGTTTTATTTTCCCCAGGAAATAAAGAAAGGTTTTAGGTAAGGAAAAAACAGGGGAAGATCGTTATGGAAGTTGTTGAATATATTTCAACATGATTAGAAGTTTATATTCGGAGTTTCGAAAGACACTAAACTATTACAGTCGTTGTGTGTCTATTTTTGTTATGTATTAAGTATTCCACAAAAGTAATGTAATGTCTATGTACATCAAGATTAGGGTATCTACAGTATTCATGTTAAATATAAGATATTTACATTCCCTCTTGTTATGTTCATATCAACCATATTGAAAAACATAAGTTTTGGGGTGATTGTAATTTGATAATGATGGATATTGTTTTGGACCTTCCATATTGGTCAATTTTTTTGGTTCATCGCATGTTATATGTGATGTATATTGAGGAAAATATTTTTTATTATATTTATTAAATATAGTTGGAAACACCTATTAGGAAAAATGATAATTTAATGGTTTGGTTAGATATTTTTCATATTTGTAGAAGTATTAAAAATTTATAAATTTTAATTTGAATGGTCATAAAATTTAGTGGGTTGAGAAGTAGCTTTCCAACATTCTAAAGATAGTCATTTATTATTCTATAAATGGATATAGTGTGTTCAGTTACTAGATGGTTATTCTTATCATTTTACTTGGTCTGTCATAAATGATAATATTATATGGTATGAAGGTAATGACATTAATATCATAATGAAAACATGATAACATGTTGGTCATAGAGGTTATTTTAAAACTTCAATTTTAGATGTTTTGAGAAAAATAACATATATATTATGCAATATTTTTGTAGTAAAAATCATATTCAGATGCATTGAGTATTCTTATACAAGATATATTTCTTTTTATTTTATACTACTTAGTTAATATATTCTTACCAGCATTCATTGAATTAGTGGAATGTTTTATATTTCATCTTACGTAAGGTGTTAAATGTAGTGGAAAAGTAAAATTTTGATCGATGAATATATTTGTGATATGTATGAAACAAATAATGTTGAATGTATATATTAATGAATGAGTTGAAGGGTTTATTGACTAGGCATAATTTTATGACGAAATATTATATTTTATGTATTATTTCAATGTATTAGATTATAATTTAAAATATATTCCCAAGGGCCAAAATTAAGAAATGTTTTATGATTTTATAGACAAGTAATTATCAATTTTTATTCATACCATGATTGATGTTGGTGGTTATAATGACCAATATTCTTTTGATGTGTAAATTTAGAGAGCTCATACATAATTTCTAATTAATTTTTAGGAAATGACATGATATCTATATTAAATAATTTATTTTATAAATTTTCTATATTAAATTTTATATACACATTTATTATGTTATAGATTATGTGACGACCCTATCAGAAATCAATATTTAAAAAAAATTATAGTACTCTTGAACAATATAATAAATATAATAATTCATATTAGTTTTAATGAGTGGTATGTTTATTTGTTTTTGATGGAGTTATAAATCAATTTATATGATATATAGTATTACAAACTTTATTTGGTTACTAGAGACAGAAAATAAATATATAATTTATTATCGATTATTTGTTTTCAACAACCTTCTATTAAAATAGGTAAAATATTATAATGGTTATGTGTGAAAAGAATTTTGATTCCATACACAACTGTATGTGGAATTAGATAAATTGATGTGTATTGGTGTTTTCAAATGAAAATTATCAGAAAATAGTTATGTTGACTTTTATTTTATATTGGATGAATTAATAGAGTTACATCATCTATTGAAAAACTGTGTAAAAATGTTTCAATTCCATTGGATATATACTGATCAGGGTACGTATGTTCATCGATGACATGGATTCATAGACATTAAAATATAATCATCATCTTGAATTAAATTAAACAATTATGTTTGTATATCAAAAAAACAAAATTATTTTTAAAATTACATTGATGTTTTGATATATCTGAAAGAATAATGAAGGGTATTAAAAATAATATCTCAATAATAACAGTATCATGAAAATTAATATTGTTGAATATCAAAAATTTAATGATTTACTTATTATATTTAGGTATTTTTTAAATTTTCATTATTTTATATTTATTTTTATATTTATTTTTAGATATTATTGTTGGTTTAATATTGTTGGATCTGAATATATATATATATATATATGATTCATCGATTATAGTATTTATTTAGTTTTTATAATATATATCTATATTAATATAAATTCGTATTTTCAAATATTATATTCTTCTTGGTATATAATAGATAATAATACACTATATCATTATTAATGTATAACAACATTTTATAATTATTATGTTTGTCCATGTATTTATGTGTAATTATTCTATTCTAGTATTTATTCTATTTTTATATAGTGTATATGAAATATAAATTTATTATAGCTATGATTATTATTGTTTAGTATTCATTAATTTTTTATATTTCAAATCTATATTTATAATATCATTCATTTAAGAATTTATTTTTCAAATAGCCAGAGATTATTACAACATTCTATTTTGATCTATCACTATTGTTAATAATCATGATAATGAGCCAGATCCATCTATTCCACAAGATGTTCCACCTACTAATAGGGTCTCATATTTTTACCAGATTGATGATTATAGATCATTTTTTAGATATGCATACATATCTAGATTTTGTTCAAGATTTATATAGGTATTTTCAATTGATTAAGTTATTAATTTTATATTATATTTTTCTATTATTTAATTAAATTATATTTGAGTGTTATAATTTGGAAATATTTTTGTATTTAGTTATTGGAAATGCTTGTATGATTTTAATAAGATATAATTCAGAGCAATGTGTGTCATCGGACCTGGTTCGCATTTCATTTCATCATTAGATGATTGGACACTAGATTGAATGTTATAAATAATATATTTTAAATTAAATTGGTCACATTTTTTCCTTATTATATTAGGATGAATTAATGAATTTATGGACTATTATTACTAATATAATGAGTGCTCTTATCATAAATACATGATAGGTTTTCAAATACGAATTTTGTTAATGATTCCAAAAAACCTGAAAAATTAATTCTTTTATTGGGAATCAATGATTTTTTAAATATCTTGAATCACCCATTGACCTGATTATATATCAACTCTGATATGGGATAATATGCCATAGGGCTACTTATGAGAGGATTTTAGGATGATGTAATTATATAAATGTCAATACCGGGGGAGGTATGGGGTCCCACAGAGGGATGGGGTTGTACATTTTGTATACATTGATAAAATATCATGACTAAAATTAATGATTAATGTATAAATAATATAAATTTAAAATTTTCTTTATAATATTAACATTGATATCAACCATTATTTAATGGATATTTATGTTTATAAGAATAATTACTCAGATTATAGCGACCTGACCCCATTAAGCTTGTATATAGGGTCCATTATCATTATATTTGTGATATTAAAATGAATCAAATTATGGATGACCAAATAAAATATTAGTTGTGGTAAAGAATATACATATATGATTATTGAATTTCAAATGTATACAATGATTTCACCATAAATTTTTTTATGGAATTTTTTTTCATCATAGCATGTAATAGAATAAATTTCATACATCACATCACAGATTCATGGGGAATGGGAAAAATTTAAGGAGGATCTCAAATTCATAGTAAGGATTATTTAAAGTGGAAAAAAATTTATTCAATGAGAATAATAAATATGGAAATGTATAGAACTAAAAACACATTCATTGTAATTAATAAAATGACAGGGAGTACATTAAAATATTGAAAGATAAATATATGAATAAATGTTATATTTAACAAATATAATCTGAATTAAATTCATCCATAAATTTTTTTATAGTCAATATTCCATGTATAACAAAAAATAAACCTAAATGAAGTCAATTCACATTTATTAGACATCATGTTTCCCAGGAAAATGATAACTTTAGTGTATTGATCATTCTTTAGGATATTTTAAAACATAATGTGTAAATCATCTTTATTTAAGATATATAACTAATTTTACCTCTAAGACTATTGATTTATGTTGGTTCATTCATTAACTGAACCCCAACACACATCTCCAATGTAAAAATCATTCATTATATATAGAATAATCGATTTAAATCAAGAAGTATTACTTATCAAATATTGGAATTGAGTAAAATATATGGACTATATATATTTCTCTAATTAATAAAATATCATTAAATGTAAACAAAGTATATTGAAATGGTATAAAATTTAATAAATTTAAATATCTATTATACATAATATGGTTATTTATTGGAAATGTAATATATTTTGATCATATTATATTTAATATTTCAAGGTTACTAAAAACGAATCAGGGTATAGAATTTCAATAAAATCAATTTTCAACAAAATAATAAACCACATATAGGAAGAATATGGTTGGTATCAATACAAAAATAACCCATGGGGAGTAGGGAAGTGTGATTGTATTTATTGATGAATAAAAATATCTCATATAGATCGTTAATGAATTCTTGAGAAAATGACTTCTTAATTTTGAATAACATTATGAATAACCATTTTATCTTAAAATCACATATAATTTTTTTTCATTATCAACATTTTTAAATATTTGAAAAATATTATTCCAATAAAAGACACTAGGTAATTCCATACATGTCATACAAGGTAAAAAGAACATTCCATTAAAATTTTAAAAATGTCAAAAATATTATTTATTTTAAATAATAACAGATGTATCATTTGAATACAATTTTAAATTAATAAATTTGGAATATTATTTAATAAATAGTTTTTAAATTGTAAAAAAAATTAAATTTTTTTAAAATATTTCTAAAGAAAAATGCTTTATTTCAGAAGAGGGAAATGAATATGGGTTTTTAGAAAAATAGTATTCCAAATACTTTTAGTATAAAAGATATAGAAATATTTAAATTACTTATTAATGTTAAGGGAAAACAATAGTCTAATAAAACTAATTCTTTTATAGAAAAATTATCATATAAATTCCATAATAGAAATTTCAAAAATAAGAAATTTTGTTTAGAATGAGATAGTGGAATAATCCAATAAAATAGTCATGACATAGAAGTTAAATTTAATTAATTAATTTATTATGTAGATAAATAATAAATACAATTAAAATAATCTTAAATAAATAAATAGATATTTAAATCACATAATCATATATTTTTTATTTTAATGAGGAAGTACAATAACCGAAAAAAATGGAATTGAGTTATGAAATTTTTTTACCACTTTATAAAATTATATTTAAATCATTTAGCTAAAACAATTCATATTGAAACTACAAATAAAATTTATAATGAATTATTCTTGATAGTAAATTACAATGGGGAATTATATACACTATATAAATGAAACATGGTGCATAAAATTACAATTTTCCTCAATAAAATGAAATTGAGATGAAATATATTCCATTGTTTTTTCTTTAAGGTGAAAACACAATATCCTCCATTATAGTTGTTTTAATATTTTTATAAAATCATAAAATTACCTTAATAATATTGTAAAATCATATATTATATTATTATAATATCTAATAACATAACTATTAATATCCATCCATTGTTTTGATCTTTAAATGTGTTAATAGTCATGTTTTTTGAGTATGACTTTATTATTTTTTATTATAATGATAATGGTTTCCACATCTACATGATTTAATAGATGATAAAAATATCATATATATAAATTATATATGTATTAATATTAAAAAAACAGATAGGAAATGAGATGCACTATCCGTAGAGGAGGTAAGATGTGGGTACACATGAAAGATGCATTCATTTTAATGTTTCCTTAGATGAATGAAAAATAATATATATATTTATTTATATTCAAATAAAATATTTATTTCATATAATTGAAATATATTTTTTAAAATCACCCTCAATACGTTACATGTAATGTGTGATCAAATCATGTCGCCTTTAAGAAACGATAGTCCCGACGTCCACAAACAACGTTATTTTATTTACAAAAAATTAAACCAGGATGTGTTGTGTTATATAAAAATTATAGAAGAATAAATACATTATAAATATCATATATAATATTTAAATCCATCATTATTTAAAATCTAGATAAGTGATAATTCAAGAATGAACGACATCATTTCACAAGGCAGTAGCATTCCATACACACAAATGATACTTATGTATCCCATTACATGGATGGTTGCTAAAGTGTATATAGAAGTAATAGAATACCAATAAACCAGTATAATAAAGGTATTAGGGTTTTTATATAGACATTTTATTAAATGAGTTATATAAAATAATAGTTCTTATTGAAGAACATTACCTTTTCTAAAATAACTCCAATTATTTTTCACCAAATGTCATCTTTGATTGGATTTATTATGAAAGGGTGTATTAAATTATATTGACAGGGATTTCGAGATCATACTTTCGAAGATGTTTTATGAATGAATGGGATTGATCGTTGTAAAAAATTTGAGGGGTTGAGTAACTTTTTATAGTGGAGGAATATTAGAATTCAGGGAAATATAAAAAGGTAAATAACATTGGGAGGTCTATATTATATCACATTCATCCAATAATAATAAAAATTATATATAAGATAGAATATGGTATAATTTTTGGATGAAAATTGGTTTTTTTTCTATATTCTAGGTCATTTGGGCCCTTGTGTTTATGGTTTAATCTCTATGTAAATACATATTCTCATTAACATCTATAATTAATTTTAATTTTTTTCTCAAAAAACATTTCTCTAAAATATATTTACAATACAAAAAATTATAAATTATTATGATTAAAAATATAGAAACCATTTTTTCTGAATTCCATTAACACAACACGGTTAAATTAATTTAAAATTAATCCCACATATAGGACTCCAATGTCTGGTCATAATGTTAAAATTATTGAAATGTTTTAGATCAAAATTAGATGTGAAATTGATTAAAATCATATTAATTGTTTTAATTTATTTATAATTGAAATTAATATTTTTTAAAAACAAATTAAAAAATAATTTTATATATATATAAACTAGTCATAATATAAGTTTTCAATTAAAATCTAGTATTATTTCACTATTCAAAAAAAATTAAACCTCCCAATATAGTTCCAAAACATTACCATAATATAAATTAAAATTGTTCTTTAAAAAATTATTTTCATATTCAAAAATAATAATTATAAAATTGATTTTTTAAAACTAGTCCGCTATCAAAAGAATGAAAAATACCTTTAGAAAAATATTGGCCATTATCATTAAAAATATTATTATTCTTATCAAAGGCATATCAAATATATTTTATGATAGTATAAAATATTTTATTTAATATATAATACATATATATAATTTATATAATTCACTAATTAATTCAATTTGTTCAAGAAAAACTCTTTTGGGAGCATAATTTTTTTTATAAAAACATTCCCAGAAGATTCAGTTGGTTTTTATTTTCATTTTATAAAATTTATTACCAATGAATTCATCATTCATTTATTTAAATAATATATTTTCATAATTTATTATACAATATGAATAAAAGTGAATTGTATGTCTTGGATATATCTTGTTATATAAAATAATAATAACGATAACATTTGGTAAAAATCATTCATGCTTGTAATGAAAGATATAAATGAACGTATTTCATGCATGTAACAAAATCTTCCACAATATAATTTGAGTTACAAGAAAAATAATATATTGAATTTATGTTATAAAAGTGAATATATTATAATTTCATGGGATATTATATTCCCTTCTTCCCTTAGTGTTACATATCGTATAAAATATTAAATACAATGATCATAAATTATAAATTCATGGCATTATATTGTATACATAAAATTAAATTTTCAATTATTAAATTAAATATTATATTTGTTACCTAGAGAATGTTATTTATAAATTACCATGTTGAAAAAAAAACACATTATTATTTATTAAAAAGACATCAACTTACTAATATATAATTATTATTACAAATGTCACATGGAATAACATATATCAGATTTCTACTTAAGTGAACATTATTTTAAAGTGAAAATATGTACTTGGATGAAAATAATATAAATTTAGTGATTTATTGATGTCATTGATCAGAAAAATGTGAATTAGCAATGGGCGATTGAGATCCGAGAAGCCATCAATATATGGAGATTTAAAAAAACATATGTAAAATAAATATGTTATTGGGATGAAATTTTAGTTTAAGATCATTTTCTTAATATTTTGTAATTTGTTTACATCAAAATTATAAAATGAATTATAATTATTTTATACATTTCATCTTCCTAAAAAATTTTAATCTTTAGTTTTTTGTTAATTGATTTCAAATTTATCCCTTTTCTACATGAAATTTATAAAACATATCAGTCGAAATAACTGAAATTCCCTTATAAAATATCATAATATTCTTTAAATTCCTTTATATCTATAACTATCCATCTTCCATGAAAAATAGGGAATATAAATTAATCAATATAACTACAATGTTTAATACTCAGGGTTCAACATTAATATTTAATCATCAAATTTTTTATCAAGAAACAATAATATATTTACTAGGACATAACCTATTCCGGTGGTCTGAAAAAAACACTATTCATCCCTAAATCATGGGTTCAAGACCCAACTCCTCAATGAACATAACATGTTTTTACTTGGAATGTGGACTTCTCTGTTGCATCTCTAAATTATATTAATTCATATGATTTTCCAAAAAATATGATTATCATCATTGAAATGAAATATTTAAATATCATTTTCTCTATGGTTATAAATATTATTTTAAAATCCTAATAATATTATTTGACTATTACCATGATGTCCTTATTGATCATATTATCCCCAAAGGTTATGAATACATTATAAAATACATTTATATAATGAAGATAAATTATTACTCAAATAAAAGTTTCCCCTGAAGCATATAAATTCCATTATATACTCCAAAATATCATTAATCAGGGTAGAATTCCATTACAAATAAACAAAAATGGGGTTTTAAGAGAAAAAAATATGATCAACCCTAATCTCATAATAATATGAAGGTACCCGAAACAGTTATTTTTATGAGGGCATATGTGATCATATTCGAATTTTCAATGGGTATCTTATGGTTATGTACTATAATATTGTTTTTTCCAAAATCTGTATTCGATGGATTCTACTATACTTTTTTTGATTTAAAATGTTTTAACCCAACTCGAGTAAGCCACATGCCTACGTCTACTACCGCTAAAATCGATATATTATAAATAATTAAATGCTGAAGGAATGAAGATATTATAAGTCTTGGTAAACAACAATCATAAATAAGTCTTTTAATATAAATAAATAAAAATATTAAAACATAATTTTTTTCAAGGATATCTTTACTCGTACACAACATATCCTTACATATAATTCTTTGAAAACTTATTCTATTTTCGGAAAATGAATGGAAAATATGTGTTAACTCATATTATTTTATGGTTTACATACCTCATAGTGAATAATTAACAAATTAAAATAATCTATAAGGGATGGTAGATAACTAAATAGACATAGAAAAAGATAAATAAACAAAGAAAGAGTGGGTGATAATATTAAATGGTAAATAAATGAAAAAATTCCACTAAATCAATTAACTAATAATGAAATACAAAAATATAATTTTTAATATTGGGGATCCAATTGATAATAATAACTAAACCTAAATGAAAGATGCTCTTAAAGATTTAACATCATGTTTCCTATGAACATGAATTATTTACTGTCACGATCTATCCTCAAGAAAAATGAAAATATAGGAGGTAAAAATCCATTATCTCAGACTATATAACAAATTGACCCCATTGGACTACTAATGCATCATGTTACTTTTTTTAAATGGCCCAAAACCCATTTATTTCTTTCCCAAAGAATTCATCTTATATTGAAAAATCAATTTAATTCAAAAAAATAGTCCTTTTTAAATAATTTGTATTGAGTAAAAGACTCATACATATCAATATTTCCCTAGTTAATCAAATATCATTCTATGTAAACATAATAAATTGAAATGGTATAAAATTTGATAAAAAAATTAATGATAAATAATATTTATATTAAGATAAAATTTAATTTTTAATTATCATAGTAAATTGATTATTTAAAGGGTAATAAAAAGAAAATATGTCAGTTAATGTCAATACTATCTAGTGGTAAATTATTCATATAAATTTAATATATGTTTTTATGATATATTCAATAAAATAATATCAAAATTAACTAATTATAAAAAAAGTATTATATAGGAAGAAAAAAATACAAAAAAATATCATATAAAAATATTATGTAATTATCCTTTTCATTTTCGAAAATAGTATGTAAATATGTTCCTTTTTAATATAACTTTTAAATGATTTTTCATTAAAAATAAAATCTAAAAATTAAAAAATATGCTTCAAAAAAATTAAATTTCTAATTTTGTACATGCCATATGAGGTAAAAATGAAAATTCCATTTTTACAGGAAAATGTTAGAAAAGATATATGTTTATAATGTTAAAAGAATATTCATTAGAAAAAATTTGTTATAAAAATTGGTTAAATTATTCCTTGATATATTTTTTTAAACTGTCATGAAAAGTTGAAATCAACCTTATAAAACCGTATTTTAAGAGAATATATTTCTAAAAGAATAGATAATTTTATTCATGGTTTCTTAAAATTATTTTCCAAAATATTTTGCGTATAAATTAGTATTAAATATGTTTCTATTTTATGAAAAATGCCTTGAATAACAAAAAGATAACAAAAATAATTTTTATAGTATAATTATAACATACATTATATTTATGTAATTTGAAGAATTTATATTCAAGATTAGAATGAGATTATAAAATTAAAACTCAATTTGACTATAACGTCAAAATGAGAATTATAAAAAGAATTGAATATTTGTATTAACAATAAACCCATACATAATAAGTGTAAAGATTTGAATATATAACTAATGATATTTTACATATAATAATAATTTTTTGGGAATGTCGAGGTAATATAAACAAATGAAAAATAATTGAGTTCTGATTTTTTATTACAACATGGAACCATTATATTCAAATCCCATCAGATGAAATAATTAAAATTGAAATTCAAAATAACAATAAGAACGAATTATTCATGATTATCAATTTAAAAGTGAAATTATATACAAATGGAAATATAATATATGCACAATATTAAAGCTAGAATCCCTTTCCTTTGGTTTTCATTTGGGATAATATCATTTAACATCTAATATAATTGTCTTATGAAATGTTTTAAACATATTATAGAAAAAAAAATATTGGTAAAATATTATGTATGATTTTATTTTAATATTATATTTCCCATTTGATAACAATATGACATTATATACATCATTTTTATGTGTGTTATTTATCATGTGTTTTTATAGTGAATTCAAATATTACTTTATTGTTATTATGTTTATAATGATTAAATTATATCAATGATGAAATAAGTGATTTAAATTCCAAATCAATTTAGTATATATGTATTTTTAATAATCACAAAAAAAACAAGATAGGAAATTAAATTTTCCATTTGTTGAGACTCTAAGAGGTACATATACATGATCACTATTTTCATTTTATTTTTTCATTAAATTAATTAAAATTAAATGATATATGTTTATATTTTAATTATAGTATCAAATTTATGTAAAATGTATCACAAATATTTTAATACCATTTTAAATACATTCTATGTAATGTGTGAAAGAATCATATCACATTAAAGAGGTAGTAGTTCATACATATTCAAATGATGTTATCCTATTTCCATAAAATGGATATTATAATGGTACGTGTTATATAAAAATTATTGAATCATAATAATTTTATAAATATCAAGTATATCATATATAAACTTTATATCAATAATTATTTCCAACCATAAAAAGTTTTAATGGATAAATGATTGAAAATATTACATGAAGAGTATGTATATTGTAAAAATATAATACAACCATTGTATAGAAAACGAATTGTTTTGGAATTTTATATATGTACTTTTGTCCCATATTATTATTATTTAACCACCATGTAATCTAATTGTCAGTTTAAATACTAAAATTAATTTTAATTTATTTTACTATTTTTTTTTGCTAAAAAAATTATTGATATTACTAGGAATTATAAATGGTTATGATTCCCATAAGGAATCCCTTTTTCCAAATTCCAGTCAAATAAGTGGTAGAAAATAATTTATAATTAATACTGCAAAAAGGATGTCAAAGAGTGATTTTAATGTGATACTTTTTTATTGTTTGAAATGTAATTATATCAAATTTTAATGTCAGATTATTTATAATTACCTAAATTATATTTATTAATTTACAATGGATGTAAATATAAAATAAATATAAATTAAAACCAAAATAAAATATAATTTAACTATAGAAAGAAATTAGATTAAAAAATTCATCTCATTGAAAAATATCTTTTCATATCTATTCATCAAAAAATGCACCTTCTTAGAAAAAAATGTTACCCTTATCTAATTTTAATAGTTCTCATTCAAAATTTCTGATTATTTTGACCAAAAAATTTTAGATGTGAAAATTTTGTGTTTTAAATCTACTTCTTCATTCAAAGGAATCATAAATATCATTAAAATATATATTTTTATATGAATAAAATTTGTATCTTTCTTATATTATACCAATTAAATATATTGTATTAAATCTGAAATATTTTTTGGTGGTAAAATATTTTTATTTCATTAATATCATTTATTAGTTAATTTAATTTATTATGAAAAATCCATTATGATCATTAAAATTATTTGTTATAAAATTATTAACTTTATATTCATTGTTTTTTATTATCATTTCAATCAAAATTAGTACCAATTAATTCAATTTGTATTTTCTTAAACCATATATTTTCGTCACATAGTTAGTCTTATTCATAACATCCAATTTAGTGGCTTGGTTCTATCTTACTGTATTATAATAGAATATTGATAATATTAATAACAATTCGGCATTACATGTAACTCCAACTGTCGAAGAATTTATCTGTTGAGTATAATATATTATAATTGTATATTGCATGTCTTTTACGATGTAAATATATCAAATTTATTTTATATGGTCAATATATTTTAATGTATCCGGATGTTATATGACCATCTACATTGGTTTTTGCGTGTAAGTGGCACTAGAAAATACAATGTCTGTATTTAATAATTTGAAGGTATTCTTTTTATTCCCTATATGACATATATTTTGGTACCGACAACTTTATATTAAAACAAGTAATATTTTTTACTTTTATTGGATATATATTTTAATGAAATTATTACTTCTAATAATATTTAAATAAAACATATGAGGACTAAACAACACAATCAAGAACAATTAAATATGGGTTGGAAGAATGTTCCACTTTTAAGGTACCTTGGATGTGTGATATTAGATACAAAAAAATTACATTGTGTCAAGAAGGGTTTTTTACCTATATTGGTTCAATAATGAAACTTATGTGAAATTATAGTACATTTGTGATGCATTATGTGAGCATTAGTGGAGATCATATAGAGTCATCATCATCATCAGCTACTCATCATGATGAGAGGTTGAGAGACATTTTTAAAATGATATAATAGATGCATAGTGAGAGGGTGGAGGAGTATGAGTAGTAGTATCTATGTGATGAGGAGGAATTGGGGGTATATACAACTTCTTTAACATAGTGAATATAAGGGTTACAAACCTTAACCCTTGGAGGGATCCCCTCTACCTAATAATTGTTGATTTCTAGTGTTTTATTATATAATGTTTTTTTGGCCATTCAAATATTTTTTATGAATTTATGTAATAATTCCCGGATTTATTTATTATTTTTAGTCATTATATTTTTTTAAAACGTTATAAATAATTTTATTATTATATTTTTATTCAAAAAAATTATATAATAAATGTGACTAATATATATAGGCAAAAATATATTTTTTGAAATTTATTCGGAGGAAATTTTTTAGAAGGAAAAGGTGACCATTAAACATAATATTATTAATTAAGGGTCTATCAATATATTGAATTTAAAATAAAATAATCAATATTATTTACATTTAATTTATTTTCTTGTCGAAAATAATTATTATTTTTGATGATTCATCACCTAAAATCATAATTATGATGCTATTTTCATTATTAAAAACATAATATATATCATTTCCTTTTGATAAAAGATATATTATCCACTATAAATGTTTATTAGAATTTAGGTTTTCTTACACATATTTCTAAAAAAGCATTTTTTCAATCTTTTTGTGATATTGATAAATTACACTGATTTAATTGGTAAAATTCAAATTCTGAATCTAACAATCTGTTAATTTAACTATTACTAATTTCAATAATTTTAAATAAATAGCTACTATGTTTTTTGTCATCTTAATGTTTTAAAATATAATTCTCCAACTTATTGTAGCCATTTTAATATATTAGGATGAAATAATTCGAAGAATAGAAGGTTCATTTACTATGTAAATTATGAGTATTTACTATCCTTATAAATTTATAATTGTTTTTGTTTTGATATATAATTATTTTTAACAAACGTTGTTTACACTAACTTTTAAGTCGAAAAAATATTCTAATTTTTCATATGGTGAATCATAATGTTGGAATATTAGAAAAATATCTATCACAGTAGTCCACATATCATTGATATTAATGATTATATTTACTGAAAAAGAAAATTTAACAATACAAGAGTTGAAAATTTTATACTTCTTACCAAATATTACCTGAAAACTGATAAGAAGTTACTAATTTCACTCATTAATAGAATCATTATTATCAAATCAATTACAAGGTATGTAATAATCTTTTATATTACATAATTATAAATATATATAGCTATATATCATCTTGCGAAGCTACACATACCATTTATAAAAAGTATGAAAATTTTCATTTTCATGCAACTAATGGTATTCAAACTAGAAGATCCATAATTAGAGATGATTACGATGCTTTTAATTTCATACTAATAGAATCAGCAAAAAAATCTTTTAATATTTATGAAAATTAAAAATAGTTTTCATTCTCTTGGAGAGATGGGTCATATAGATAGATTTGTGGATGAAATTTTAATAAATATCATGTTAAACGAATGAGAATCAAAAATAAATAATTTGGATGATACAATGAATATTTAAAAACATAATTTATATGATAACATTGTTTATCCTATTCAATATAAAGGAATATATAATGGACATATTGAAAATTTGGACAAAAATAATTGTGGACATTATTTTTCCACAATATAAAATGTTCCAACTAGATTTAATTTATTTAAAAATTTGTAATGTTTTTAAATATTAAGAATGTTGTAATTTAATTGGATTATAGTTTATTTAAACCATCTAATAATTAATTATGAAACAATGCTTATAGTACGAACATGATAGGAATATATAATAAATTTCCATATATATTAAATAAATATAATAATGATATGAATGAAATGAAATATTCCACTATGATTATTTTATATGAATGGAATAATACACGACACATTCCCCAAGATTTTCCTAATATAAAAATATAATAAAAGAATGAGATTTTTTTAGAGAAATGAAATAATTTATTAGATATATAGGAAACCTAATTTATTGAAATATATTAACACATGTAGTGTAGTAGAAGAGATAGTTCATTAATATTTTATTTGGGTGGTAAAATTTTTGGAAAAAGTAATAATGGATTATTTTTAGAAATACAGAAACTAAAATAATGTCTCAAGGTAAATATAAACACTCTCTAATCCTTTACCAATATTTAAATAAATTCAAATTTTCATTAAACTGCTAATAATTAAAATGATATATCTACTATTGATAAATATTCATAATCTAATGAAAATAATGATATAACTAGTAATTAGGATGAATCAATATTTTCTAAATATCTATAAAATCAAAATAGTAATATTTGGAAAACATGATAACACCTTTGAAAAACACAAAAATGAAATTTAATGGATTATTTTTTTTCAAATGAAATATTAAATCATTATAAATATCAAGATAAATTTCTTTTTTAGAAATATAATCATTATAGGTTTATTGAGAGAATAAATTTCTAAGTTAATTTATTAATAAAATGATATTTCTCAACATTATTCAAATACTATAACTAATGAGGAAATAAATTTAGTTTTCATACTAAAATAAGAAATATCTATATTGAATAAATTTTTACCCAAATCTACCCTATAATGAAAAAATCTGATAATATGATTACAAAAATTGTACATCAAACTAATACTTTGGAATGGGTTACAAAAATAAAAAGTAGTTTTTATTAACAATTAATTTTTTCTTAAATGTGCATCATTTTGGTTAAATGGAAAAGTGATAGACATTGGATATAATATTTTTCACTAAAAAGAGTTCAATATTTTGGTATTCATAAATAATAACATTTTAATGAAATGATAATTTCACAAAAAAATAATTTTGGATATATTTGGATTTATAAAATAATAAATTTTACGAAATCAAGGCCATAAAATGTTTTTGTTCCGAAATAATAATTTCTATGGTTTCAATAAAAGACAAAATTAATGAAATAACAAAATTTGGTACATGTATAGTGGTTCCTCGAGATATAATACTGGAAAAATATAGTTTTTATGATAATTATTAAGATGAAATGTGGAATAGTATCCTTTAGATATCATATTCAAGGAGATATTATCTGTATGGGTAATATTGTTCTTCATGGAACAATGATTATTTAATATTTTTCATGTGTTGTTAGATATGAACAAAATTAAATTTATTAGTCAATTATGTGATTAAGGTTATCTTTTAATCTTCATGAATGAAAAATGTATTATAAATAGTTAAAAAATTATTCATTCTTTCTATTAATCAACATGAAAATGTTTACACATTAATTATATAAGACTATTGATTCTAATATAACCCTTTTCATTATACAATGTAAGATCAAAATATTGGATATGGAATATAATTCTAAGACATTTTATTTATATAAATTTATGTTTGTTTACTATAAATTTACTTTTAATGATTTTATATGAACACAAGTTGAATTCATTAAAATATTTTTATATATGCCATGTTTTATGTAACATATGTCATGTTCTAAATCAATAAGTGATGTTTGATCTTCAAGTGATTTATTGTTATAATACATGGTCTAATTTGGTCTTTAAAAATCTAGACATATTGGTGTAAAATAATATGTATATGTTTAAATTGATGACTAGACTACATATATTTGAGTCTATTTTATAAAAAGTAAATCTAAATTATTATTATTTTTTAAAATCTATTATAGACAGAGTTAATAATGGGAAATACCCCTTATTGATAATTATTCATTGTGATCCTGGTAGATAATTTGTAAATTATAATTTAAAAAAATGATATAATTTTATTGAGTATAACATTCCAATACAGATAACTCGACAACAAAATGGTGTAGTTGTACGAAGAAATAAAATTCATTACAATAATTTTAATACCATGTCCACTGAATAATCTATAGCTAAATTATTTAGGTGAAGTGATTATTACTACCTATTATACAATAAATCTTGTTTTAATAATTTTTTTATTAATACATATCCTTATAGTTGTGTAAATAATCAAAACCAATAGTTTAACAAATTAATGCTTCTGGATGAAAAGTATTCAACATGAATACTAAAGCTGTCATAATGATATTTTCTCAAATATTTTATAAAAAAATATTATGTATTTATTCATCATATAGTAAGGATTATAAATTTTTTTCTAAAAATATATTTACAATTGAGGGGAAAGCACAAAACATATTTTAAGAAACAGATATTTTTATTTTCAAATAACCCCAAAATATATCCTCAAAAGATATTCCTAAAATTTATTTCAATAAATATTATAAAATGTCTCTTGATTAAATAGCTCCTAGATTATTTTCTATTGGTATTCTTTAAAAATATTTTCTACCTATCATTGTAGAACATTCTTTTCAAAACCATTTAAATTAGTTGTTCCTTAAGAATTACCATAGTGACATCATTCGTGGTTTTGATCAGCTAGTTAGAACTAAATGTTTGTTGATAAATTAAATTTAAAATATGTCTTTATCATATCCATTTGAACCTAATAAACATGATGAGGCTTCATGATATGTGTACTGGATAAAGAAATTTATTATAAAATAAATGTCTTTAGAAGGAATTGTTTTTCGAATTTACTTGAATTTACTAAATATAATTTTTTAATTGGAGAAAATTTGTTTTCCAAGAATTAGTGTGATGAAAATTGAATAATATCTAGAAATAATGGCAGATATGTGTCTAATGTATATAATCCTCAAGAGGGGATACAAAATGAAGAAACATGTTCTTCGGTAGCCGAACCTGAGGCTATTCAAAAACATATATGTTATGCAACATTCTTAAATTTCAAACAATTTGAAATAGATGTTAAGTGTTATTTCAATAATGGATATCATATAAAGAATGTTTATGTATTAAAAACACCTTGTTTTGAGAAAAACAACCATAACATATTTATAAATATAATATTGAACTTTATTGATGTTATCAACACATTAGAGCTAGGTAAGGATGGTTAACGATATTTTTGTTTTCAAAATAATTCTTTTAAAAAAGTTATTGATCCAACTTTTTTTAGAAAATAATTTATAAATATATTATTATTTTAAAAGTTTATATCAATGAAATTATACGTTTTTCAACATAAAACAAAATAATATATTCATTTTCAGACCTCATGAAATCAGAGAATAATTGTTTTGAGATGGGTGAGTTGTCAAACATTCATTGTATTAAAATATTAGAAATTGAAAAAGTGAAATTTATATGTAAACTTAAATATATAAACAAAATACACAATAAATTTATGTCTAGAAATAATAAAAAAATTTATAATCATATACTAACCCCCAATACTTTTTATCATGATAAAGATTATAAAAAGTTCATCAAAATTCGTTTAGAGGAATGATTAAAAGATTAAATTACATAACAACTAGACATGTGGATGAAATTTTTTTAGTATTATTATGAGCTATATATCATTATAGTAAAATAGAAGGATGTGATAAATAATCAAAATTAATCCTACATTTTCTTATGGGAATAATAGATTTTGGCTAATTATATTCTTCTTGAAATTATTTTGACTTAAATTTTTTATTATTTTGACATTGTTCTGTATAGAATGGGTAGAATACATACATTATGAACATTTATTTTCTTGAGAGACTCTTCTGATTCATGGTATTGTTTGAAAAAACATAAAGTATCATGTTCCACAATAGAATACGAATATGTGAAACCTATGTTTTTTTCTCATGTGTTTTTGATGGAATATACTACCACATTATTTCTCATGAGCTATACTAAAACTAAAATAATCCGTGAAATCAATAGTTCCACATCCCTATGTGAAACCAAATAAAATAACTCATCTACTAAACACATATATTAGTTGAACTATTTTTTATTAAACAAATTTTGTTACATAACTTGACAATTTATGGGAATAAAATTACAACACTCTTATATTTTCACAAAACACATTACTTCTGGTATGATTGAAAATATAAAATAGAAGATGGGTATGATCAAAATAAATTAATTATTCATATATAATTATATTTTATCAATATATAAAAATTAATGAACACTATTTCATTATACGTGTACTTGTGTTTTTAGTTCCATTAAAATTTTAGTTTTTTATAACCCAATATTTTAATAAAGAAATATTTAAAAAATATTTTACGTAATAACATTTGTAGGATGATTTTTTTAAACAAATTTGGAATCTTATTTTATAAAAAAACATGGGTTCAGATCATTAAAAATATTCTAGATAAATAATTTTCAAAAAAAATCAAACAGAAAAAATAATTATATATATTTTCAAATAATATTTACATTATAAAATATTTTATTTTTGAAGTCCTCAAACCTAATAGACACGAGCTAGTGTAGTAATTTATTAAATTATTACAATGGAAAAATGTTCAAATCATAAAATTATTGAATAGTTTATAATATTTTTAAAAATAGATACATCAATAATTGGTATATTAAAACATTTAAAAAAACCTAAATAGAAACTCCATTGGGAACAACAATAAACTCCTATATTAAACCTATATGTCATTTATTATATAAATATGCACATTCTCAGGACAAAAAAAATAAAAATGGGCTGAGTACATATAATCAGAATAGGTAATCATTATATTGGAACATATAATAAATAAACAAAAACAATAAGTCATGTTGAATAAAAAAAATCCCTTCAAACATACCCATGATAATAATATAGAAGGTATAACATATGATTAAATAATTATATATATATATTAATATGAGAATAAAACATATCTATATATATTCTAATAGTAAAATAATTACATGGTTTATCAGTTAAAAATATAATAATCATGGATTTTATAATGTTGGAAAAATAAAACATACCATCAAGGCCTTGACCAATACATCTAAAAATAAATGGACGAGGCCTCGACCATATCACAATTTTTGTTGTCCCCTATGACCTATAGATACATAATGGGCTATAATAGTCACTAAAGTAACTTAATAAGAACATTGTATTCCTCCAATGAATAGGTAGAATAATAAAAAACATATACATAATAAATGCAAAAAATGTTTCCCTGTCAATAAACATAATCACAAACCATTCTTAGTGATATGGTGAATAGTATAATGACACAATTTCCACAATAATATTTTTCATAAACCATTTAATATCGTAGTTGATATAATATATGTTCAAACTAAAATATTTATTTTATTCTACTCTGGTTTTTGAGATAAAATAATGTAATATAATTACATCATTGAAAAAATCCTAAAAACACCCTTTATTACATTACAATGAAATGTAATTTTTGAAAAAATAATTTTTATTAGTCATAAAATCAAAATTTTAACATGTTTATTATAGAAAATAAAATATAACGAAAAATTATTTATTTCTAAGACATAAATAATGTCTATTTGAAGTGAAAAAAAATAAAAAATAATTTTTAAGAAAATATAGAAATATGAAACAGCAACTTACATTAAGTGGAAATATAAAAGATTTATTAATGAAGTTAAATGATTAGCTTCTAAAATAAAAAAAATAAGTTCATAGATATTTATTTTTGATAAAAATATATATTTTATAAAAATAATGGTGTCTTAAAATAGATTATTTTTTGTACTTAATAATGGGTTAGAAATTGGGTAGTTCAAATTAATTTGATTTTCCTAACGAGATGAAATGAAAATAAAACCATATAAAATATTCATTCCCCCATTAATAAAATTTGATATAATATGAATAATTTTTTTGGATAATTAATAAATAATAAATAATATTTATTAGAATTTTATTTATATCATCTATTACATTTCTAATGACTTATAAGATTCAATTTTTTCATTCTGGAGGGTCCATTTCCTTTGATTTCATGATTGGTTCACTTTTTTACATTTTTGAAAGATAATATAAAAATGAAAATTGATATCCATAATTGAAAATATACATTATTAATTAACATAAATGATAATTAATGGTATTAAATTAAATATTATATAGTTATGAGGATGATTAAATAAATGAAGTGTTGATGATATACAATTATATTATTTTGACATTTTATCGATCAACATTAACTGGATTTTAATAAATTAAAATTTTGTATATTTACGTGTTATAGAACATTAAATAAGTTGTGTTACATATATTAACATCTGGATTAAATGTAAATAGGGTTTTATGACCATCCTTGATGTTGTAAATGAAAAATGTAAACTCATCATCTACGAATGCTATATGTCGGAACCACACTGATGATGTTTTAATATTACAATTATAATTGGGAAGTCAATTGCATTGATTGTTTTTAAACCAGTAACATAATAAAATAAAATTATATAAATTTTTCATCATTTTTCATCTATAATTTTACTATGTATATGAGTGATGGATAAAAAAATAAATTAAAAGAGATGTGGTGGGGGTTTACCTCATGAGAGTCTCCTCCTTGAGAACCTTTTTCAGGGACCTGGTAATAGTCTTCCCATAATACCAACAATACTAGAATTTGGGGGACATTTTTATGAGATTAAATAGAAAAAAATAAGTAATATTCATGTCGTAGGAGGTGCGAGTAGAAGGGGTGTGGATAAGTGTTATTTAAAGTGGAGAACATGGGTAATTTATTTTATTTAATAGTGTTTTTTATTATTTTGTCTCAGTACTATAAATATTGTTAGTCTTTATTACGAAATATAGTAAATAGTGCATGTTAGTTTGAAGTAATGTGTGATTACATTATTCATACATCATCCATGACTCAATAATTTATTTATATTGTTATAATGTTAAATACTGTAAATTATCATATTTCAGTATTCACAAAAATGTATAATATTATATAGAAATTACAAAAATCTACCCAGAACATTTTTCAATATATTATATTTTAAAATGGTCTCCCTTTTTTGATATAAAATTTTCTAAATTTTAGAAATTAATTTTTTTCATTAAATTCAATATTTCATAAAAATATATAGATTTAGAAATTTTATCACGTTTTAGGAAACAATAAAAAATAATTAATGTTTTATTAAATTAAACTATATTCATATAAAATATGATATTTATTTCTGAATCTTTTTTTTTGTAATTTAATTTTCTTTTAAAAAATTATATTAATTTTGAAATTTTGAATAAACTATTATGTTTCAAAATGTTACCAATACATAATCTATCATTTGTAATATATATATTTATTTATTCCACAGAATAAATATATTATATTTTTATTCATAATATACCTAATTTCTATATATAATTTATTTGGTGATCTTACTATTCCATTGGCTAATTTATAACAAATAATTGTCAACCAATTATTTATACAGTCAAGTTACCATTCCAAAAGTATAGGTTACTTAATTTCTATAAATACCTCTCATTTAATTTATTATTCGTTGATAAATTTTTTGTGTGTTATTAATTAGATTTTATGTGATTTATAATATATAACATAATTAAAAGAATTTAAATTCAATTGATAAAACTTTGGGTCATCACATTATACTTTTCTTCAACAAATCTTGTATTGGAATATTGACATTTCTCGTGAAAAAATAATGTTCGATACCTAAAATTTATTTGTAGAAATATATAATCATAATTAGAGTAAAAAAAATCAAAAAATATGGAAAGAAAAAATTGAAGGCCAAATAAAATCTAGTTTTTCTAATAGCTTGACATTATTTAAAATTGAAAATATGGGAATAGAATTAATATATAACTATCATGTTTGGATAGATAGTGATATGGAAAAATTTTATTAGAATGTTTACAAACACAATACCATAAATTTTGTATCATTTAATGATAATAAATATCATATAAATTAAGGTAAATAGATTACATTTTTGTTCGAAATTATTTTCCAGGGACATTATATCATATGAAAATATTAATATAAGAATGTGTGAATATAAACATACCTGATTACATTCATTTTCATATGTATAATATCATTCTTTGAGAATTCTTCTATCTATTTTCACACCATATTATACACCTATAACTGAATGTTTAGGATGAATTTTTCATGCCTAAATCACTTTTAATTAATTATTCTATCCCAAAATAATTCCTTTATTTATTATATTTTTACTAAAAACATTAAGTTTATCACAAGTTATCCACAAAAAATAATTTCCAATATTTAAGCTGATCCATTGCACAAGAAGTCGATTATAAGACCCATTAAAACATGTCTATTCACAATCAATAAACAATTTTTTGAAATAATGTCACTAAATTTACAAAATAAAATTAACAAAATATTTCATAAATAATTTAGCACTAAATACCACATAAAAAATAAATTAATATGTTGAGAAACCTTAATTGGTGGGGAAATCATTCCTTCCATTCGTCCAATTATCTAGATTTTTCTATTTCATCCTCTAATTATTTTACATCCTTCCAGAGTCATAAGGCATGGGTAATTAATTCGTCATCATTTTAACACATAATATTATCTCAAAAATAATTTGATAAATTTTCATAATCTATCTCCCTTTATAGGAATGGATCTAATCCATTAATGAATACATCAATCATTCTCTTTGTATTAGGTGTTTAGTCTGATTCATTTCTTGATATAATTGTAGTGGTGGATTCATATGTGGAATCATTTTCATAGTCATTGTTTCTTATAATCATGAAATTTTTCTATATATTTTTACCTTGTTCATGTGGGAAATATTTTTATATAAAAATTTCATTAAATTCCTTTCATTTTATGTATTCTATTCAATTCACAAACATATTATTTTGAAATAATGACCACCATTTTTCCACATCTTTTAAGAGAAGATAAATTTTAATCATAACCTTCTTACATCAATTACATCCCAACATGAGAAACATATTCTATGAAAAAGTTATCAGTTCTTAGCTATAAATGTTTTGTAGTGCCACTAAATAATGGAAGTTGATATCACATGGAGTTTCCTGAAATTATCACACCACATTGGGGTTGGGCTGCTCCACGTTAGTAAGGTTATTCCAAATAACCTTCGTCAATTATAGCAATATAGTTATAATAAGTTAATATCTAGCTACAGGTCCAGCAAAAACATCATTAGATTCCATCGGAGGGAAATACTTACATGGAAAACGTACACTGAGAGAGTTTATATTCCTTGCACATGGTTCAATTTCTAAATAATGGAATACACTGTATTATATCACCACATTATGAAACATTTTGTATAATAAAATTAAATTTAAAAACCTACCTTAAAGTTAATAATTAATGTGAAATTAACCTCATAAACATGGTTGTTTAGGAGGTTCAACCATTTTTATCCTAAAAGTCTATAATAGTGATTCTTTTATCTAATATGTGTTTTCCTACATATAGTTTCCAAATTCTGTACTAAAATTTCCCTCATACCAACTAAAAATATCCTTTCCTAGTAGCCCAAAATCGGTACCTTAATGTAGGACATTAGTACCATGAATTCATTTTATCATCCTAAGTGAATGAATAGTTTAATTGCTTTATAAAACCAAACACAATCATAATTGTTACATTAAATAATTGAATGTAGAAAATCATAGAAACACCATTGGGAACAACCATATACTACATTATTATCCATATAGCCATTCAAAATATACATCATTACATTATGGGAAAAGATAAGAAATGGCTGACCTCAGATGGGATGAAAGGGTGTGTAATACAATAGAAGATATCATATATAAAGCAAAAAATATGTAATGGTTATTATAAAAAAAATATGGTCCATTAAAACATAACCATGATCATAGTATAGTAGGAAGAAAACATGAATAAATAATTCCATATAAATAAACACATGATAATGAAACATAAAAATGGATATTCTACTTATCGAATAACCACATGTATTGTCAATTAAAAATCTTATTACAATGTAATGAATAATGATAGATATCTAAAATAAACCATTTAGGTGATAGCCATGAAAATTGAAAATAAATAGCTAAGTCATACGCCAAATCCAATTATAGTCTATCACATGAGACCTACATATACATCAAGGGGATATATTGGGTCTCTCAAATCAAATATTGTATCTAATTAATCCAATATTTGAATGCTGTGAAACATCAATGATATATATATATATATATATATATATATAATTTAAATAACTTTCCTGAAATAGTTAACACAATGACAAACTATTCTAGGTAATATGGTAAACGATATGAAGATTACATATCTAATGATAGTATGATCATAAACCATTTAATAAGGTAGAAAATATTATATAAAATTAATTCCACTTAGGAATATGATTGAAAAATGGGATAAGAATTAAATGATAAAACTCTAAATAATCTTTGAGGAACTCTTGAGAGAAAACACAAATTTAAATTAAATAGAAGTGGTTTTGGAAAAATATTTTTTATATGTCAGAAAATAACATTGTAAACATGTATATTTTATAAAATAAATGATAAATAATTCAAATTATGTTTGAGGGAAAAAATTATTTCAAAAAGATGTGAAAATAAGTAAAAATATTTTATATGAAGCGTTAGAAATGGAGCACTTTTGTGTTGTTTAATAGAAAATGTAAAAGATTATCTAAAGATTAAAAATGGAAAGTTGTTAAAAACAAAAAAAAATTTTATGAATTTATTTTATTATAAAAATTGATATTTTATACAAAAATTATTGTATTTATATATATTATAGTGTGTAGTTAAAAATGTGTGTGAAATTGGGTAGTACCCTTTAATCAGGATGGAATATCAGAATGAATTATAATTGAAACCTTATTAAACAAATAATTATCCTTAAAATAATTATTAAAGGATATGAATAATTTGCTTAAGAACATATAATAATTATTTTTATTATGTATATAAAAATTATTATTGATTGCATGGGGTTAAATAGAGGTAAAGTGTAACCAGAATGAAAAATGGAAGTTCGGGGAGAACTTTTTAGCACTTTTTAATAAATCAAATAATAATCCACATTAATGTAATACTAAAAAATAAACATTTGATACCATTAAATTTAATGATATTCCTGATATTATTAAATAATATTATGTACATATACCCTTTGATAATAAATAGTTTTAAAAAGGGAATATCTCATTAACATAAATGTGATATGTGAAAAGTCATACCTTATAAATGATTTTTTACTATACTACTACATAATGACTAGGATAATGATAATGGATTCATTAAAAATTCAATTTTAAATATATTAAAATAATATTTTATTAATTTTTGGTATTCCCTTTTATATTTGTTATAAGATTCAATTTTCTCATTTGGGAGTGTTCATTTCCTTGGATTTACATGTAGATTCTCTTGTATACTTGTATCAACGATCATTTAAAAATTGAAATAGAAATCCAGAATTGAAATATTATATTATTAATGAAATAAAGGTTTTTAATGGCCTAATATATCATTTTATTTCCATATATGTGGATGATACATTAGAAAATGAAGTAATGATACCTATTTAGATTATTTCATATTTTTTTTTCATAAGGAATTATTTCTTACCAATGTATAAATATTTTTTAAATATACAGGTTCAAGAAAATTATATAATATTTTTAACATATATTAATTTCTATTTTGAAAATAGAATTTTTTTATCACTTTTTTCATTGGAGTAATTGAAAATAAAAATCTCTTCGCTCACAAAGGTTATATACCCGCACCACCCAGATGATGTATTATTTTTGGAATAAAAAGGTGAAGAGAAAATAATTTATTTTCAATTTTGATTTATCATAATAAAATATCTATATATACAATTCACTAGTGATACCATGTACCTTTGGATATGGCAGGTGAGGGAAAGAAAAATAATAATTAATTGAAAGAGATAGAGAGAGAGAGAGAATGATTTAACTCTTGAGTATCACCTCATTAAAAACCTCATTATGGGACATGGAAATAGTCTTTCAGTAATAACATAATGACTTGAACATGGGGAAGTGGTTTTGGAGAGGAAATGGGAGGAATATATAAAACATTCTAGTCATTTGATATGTGATAATATGGGGTGGTGAGTGGTGAGAGGTGGTATTTATAGTAAAGGAGATAAGTGTGTATTGATTTTTTTAATTCATTTGTTTTTTATTATTTCTCAAGAATATGAATAGTATTGATTCTTAAAGCTGAATAATGTTTATTTAAAATTTTACTTGGGAGAAATTAATTATTACATCATATGTACCTCATACATGAATCAATAATTCATTTATTTACATATAATATAAAATAACATAAATTACTTTATTTCATTATTTACCCAAAATTCAACTCATTTAGAAAAATACCATAAATTAATCCTAAAAATTTATCAACATGTGGATATAAAAAATAGAATCCATTTTATTAAAATAAAATTTTAACAATGATAAATTTAGTTTTTAGATAAAACCTTCCTTTAGTAAAAAAATTCATATTTTCAAAATTAAAAATAATTTGAGGACACATTGAATATTAATTTTTTATTCATAAAAAAAATTTATAATGAGAAAAAAGTTATTATTTAATGAATCTATTTTGTTAGAATAATTTTTCATTTTTCAACAAATTTCCTAAACCTAATTTATCAATTTTAAACATGTATTTTCTTATTATGTAATACAAATAGATCTAATTTTCACTTATAATATTTCTAAATATTTTGTATACATCCATAGGAGAGGTTAATATTCTATTGGACTATATTCAATTCTATTGGGTCACATTACAATTCCAGCAGTCGAGTTACCATTCCATTGATATAGGTTAAATAATTTCTAGAAATACCACTTATTGCATTTATTCGTCATTTATAATGCTTGTTTCTTGCGGTCTATGTGATTATATGTCATTCATAAAATATAACATAATTTAAAGAATAAAAATTACATAGATAATTTCTTTTGTTTTATAGTAAACATGTGTACTTTTACACTATAATATTCATTGTTTTAAAAAATTATTATAATTGATTTTTAATTACAAAAAATCATAATATATTTCATTAAAAAAACATTGATATTATGTTTCTGATAATGATTATGCATTTCTAATATAAATTATATTCTTATTTTATAATTCTATAAAAATCATTTTATGTAGTTTTAAATTTTATTTTACATATTTCTTTTTGTTTTATATATATAGATTAGTTTTCAAACATAAATATTATCAAATCCATATTTTTACTCAATCAAATAATCCTTTTCCAAAAAAATATTTATTGTTCTAATTTACCAGTAATTTTTTTATTTGCCTAACTCATGATCATTGGGGAAGATAATAATTGTTAATCTGATACATTGAATTTCATGGAAATCTAGGCATTGTTTTTCATACCAATATAACGATGGAATCTAGGTGTCCCACATATGTAATGCCTTGACCCCAGTTACTTAGATTTGGTGCATTATTTCAATACATCGGAATTAGTACATGTAATCATGTCCAGAATGACTGACTAGTTTAATAGTCTTTTAAAATAGTTTAAATACATGAACATTACTTTACAATATAAAATTCAAAACCACAACAAAATTGTATACATTGACCACATTCATATCCCTTAGACAATCCATATAGTTCAGTCATAATATACTTATTCGAATCTTGGGAATAATAAAACATAGAAATTGGTGAGCTCAGATGCTCAGTAAGGATAACTATATATAGAAAACATACATAAATAAGCATAAATTTTTAAGTCAATGTATAAAACTAAAACAAAAGCCTTTTAAACACAAACTTTAGAATAATATGCCAAAGAGAAATCAAATAAATCCATTTACTTAATCACATGGATATTATACTAGTCGAATAATCACATGTAATGTCAATATCTAATTTCATAATGATTGAATGTGTAATGATAGACTGCATAACCACATAGTCAAGGACTTGTGCCAAGACTAGAAATAAGATTTTTTCAAGGCCTTGTTACAAGACACTCATTTGTCTTATGAGACCAACTAATTCATCGAGGAGATATAGAGGTCTTCACCCATCACTTAATTAGTCCAATGTATTCATCATATAAAAGTTTTTAAACCTATCATAAACATTCATATTAAAACTAGTATATGAAATGTCAATACATTTTACATAAACCTTAAAAGGTATAAAAATAACCCATCCACAGTCAAACATTTCACAAGACCTTCAATACAAAATGTATTATTTGTATCATAACATATCATCCTCAATCAAGAATAATATTCCGTAAAGGATGTTGACATAGATAAAAATTATCAATAAAAATATTTGAGTGAAAAATCCATTTTTTCATGAAATCATTTTAAAAGTCACAAAATTTATAAAGGAATTCATTTAAAACATTTTTTTGATTGAATGTGTCCCATGAAACTTTGAATATTTTGATAAGAATTAACATTTTAAAGCATTCATGTCCATTTAAATAAATCCATAAATTCATTTGGAAAAAAATGATATTAATGATAATGGTTTAGAGGAAAAAATCGTTAAAAAATTTAAAATGATGTTTTAATAAATGAATAGCCTAAAATAATACATTTGAAAAAAAATTTAAAACATGGAAATTGATAATAAATATTTCCCAATAAAAACATACACATTAACAATCTTGAATATTAATGAGATTAAGGAATTAACCCTTATCTTGCACCATCCATTGGTCGAGGGTACGATTATCCACTTATATAATGACCATAGAATGTTATCAAATAATACCAGAACAATATTAATTTTTTAAATCATACATGATTCATTTATGAATTTATACTACCCATATAATAATGATTTCTATGTTAAATTAACATTTTGTGAATTAACCGCTTTCTTTATCGTACATGTTTTAACATTTTATTTTTTATCATATCATTTAGATAATGATTTAATTAATTTTCAAATATCTAAATATATTTATATATCATATATATATAGAATATAAATATTTATGATATATATATATATATGAAAAGGATGGCACCATTTATGGATACAGTAGGTCGTACGTACGGATAAACGTTGTTTATATTTTCATATCGCATTGATTAGAAGTATGTAAATAAAATATGTGTATGTATATGAATATATATATGTAAACCTCCAATAGAATTATTATTTCATATATTAAATAATTATTAATAATATATATTTTTATAATCATCGTTGAATGGTAAACGTAGGAATGAATCTCATCGCCTCGTGGAGACAGTAATCTGTACGTACACACGAGTGACAAAATCATTATATTGATGGGGAAATATTATTTAATTGGATTGTATATCATGTATAGATAAAAATTATCATTTAATATTTATTATTTATATCAGTTATACACGTTATTATACACATCCAAAAAATGATTTTTTGAATAACAAACTATGCCACGACGTGGAGACGGTAAGCTATACGTACACACGTAAGGTCACTTTGACATTTAGAGGATAGATAGAATAATGAATATGGTTGTAACATATTTATAATAACACCACTGTATATATTTGGTATTGGTGTTATAAATTTGGTATGTAAAGAACAATGAAAGTTGAAGTGGATGATGAAAAGAACTTGAAAGAGGGTGGTGAAATTATTACCTCTTATTCAGTTGTTTCCATTCGATTAGATCAATAGGGATCAATAGAATTGATTTATTATCAAATTAAGGACTCTAAGTTGATGTGAGGGATGTTGGGAGGAAATTTTGGTAGGTTTTTTCTGAAACAAATGGCTATGGAGGAGTGATTTTGAGAGAAGTTGAAGAACCCATTTATAAGAGAGGTGGGGGTCACATTAGTAAAAGCTTGAAATTTTATTTTATAATAACATTAATTTCACTTTATAATGGCTCATAAATAGTTTATTTCTAGAAGAATGTGTGAATGGTTATAAAAACACTCAAACAATAAGTTTTTGATAGGTTTAGGTCACCATACTAACCATATCGTTTTTGTTTAACTCCTAGATAAATATTTTAGCTTTTACTTTGTCTTCCTGTATTCTTACAATATATTGTTAATAGACATACTCTAAACATACTATAGAACCTCAAGTGGTTCATTAATGACATATATAATATTATTTATGTCCTCAAGAAGAACCTTTGAGTATTAGGAATATTATATCAACCAATAATGTAGTATTTCTTTAAAAAATTAATTTATGTCAATTTTGACATTATTTGGTATTTTGTTTCTATGGAAGACATAATAACATGATTATATCTTATACTATTAATTTAATCAACCAAAAAAATGTCATATTCATCGATAAAATTCGTGGATGTCATAAAATCTTCGAAATTACATTTATTTTAATATTTATAATATAATTTTTTTGATTCTTTCATTAATAAGGAAATTACTGCATCATTATTGTGTCATAAATAAATTAATTTATTTAAGGTCCAAATTTTTTAAATAATTTACCATATTTTTTGGAAATAATTTTCTATTTCAAATGAATATTTATAGTCGAATTTATATAGTGCGTAACTTTATATTGAAAATGGTTTAATTATTAACCATTCAATTTAACACTTTTAACTCTTCTATAAATAAAATAATATTAAATGTCTTATTTTAATCCATGTAGACCTAAAGGATCATATTTTATTTATAAGGATGTCTTTGTTTTAAATACACATATCCAATAGAATTAGGACATGTTTTAGGTTAATTTTAATTCCATTTTTACCTTTAATTACCCTATTTGCTTTTATCTATGTTAAATAAAATTCAAAATGTACTATTCACCAATAATTAATTTTAACCTATTGAATCAAATTATATATAATGATATCAACTGTGTCTCTTGGATTTTTGAAATTCAACTTACATAAGTGGTAAAAGTATGTTTTATGCAAACTTGCAAATGCTCTTAGAAGGTGGGTAAAAGGGCCTAAAAAGTTCAATAAAATTTAATACACCCAATTTTATTATAATATGACACCAATGAATTAAATTGAACATATATAGGTATTAGATATCTATTTTTTATAAAATAAATTTAATTAAAATAAATAATTATTTATATACAAAGTCGTTTTAAAATAATAACGCATTGTTATTCACTATTCATACAAAATTTGATGTTTTCAGACAAATACAAATTATTCACCCAAATATATTTTTTGTATTCATTATTTATAAATGAAGTCTGTTTTTTCAAATAAAAAACATAGAAGTTTCATTTATTAATTTTAAATTAATTACCATAGTCAAATCCAAAAAGCTGGTTTTTGAAAAGTAAAAACTATTAGAAGATTGACATGTGTTTATTTCAAATTTAAATGTAAAATTACTTAAAATAACCTAAATTACATTAAATAATAAAAATATAATCTAATTATACTTCAAAAAATTTCATATTAGTAATTTATCGCTATAAATTATTTCGATTAAATATGGTATTTTCAATTAAAACAAAGCATTTTTCATTATTCGTCAAAATATGAATGTTATCATAAAAGTACAAAAAATTTATCCAAACTAAATTTTTATGTCCCACTACTAAAGAATAATTTTATTCAATTGAATTTAATATATTAAATTTTCAAATATTGGTTTTAAAAAAGGTTTATCCATTAAAAGGCGGTAAAATTGATTTTTTTTAAATTATTATTTTATATGAAAATATGAATTTGTTTTTATATAATGTCTAATAAAAACATAATATGTATGTTAAAATTATATATAGTATATAAGATTCAAAATTCAGTTAATGTTATTCATAACTGCTTTTCGAATGGCTAGTTTGGTAAGCTCTGGTGCACTCGAACCCGACATTGCATGTAGATCAAGCAATTGAATTACTTTAATAAGAAATGTACTTTGAAATCATGGGTTTTCTACATTCTCATTTCCTTCAATAAATTGTGTCATCACAATTTGAATGTGTTCATCGAATATAAATGATTAAAAATAGAAAAAATACATTTTTTGAAAACCCACATCGAAAATTGGGTAAATAACATAATAAGTGGGAAAGGGAATAAATAAGATACCACCGAATTATGATCTCTATTAGGAGAACATTGCGGAAAATTAGAGGCTCATAATTTGAGGGAAACTGTAAATAATTATATACAGTTTTTGAGTCCATCAATCACAAACAAGCGTAAAAATGAGGCCCTCCATGCCACCAATCTATGATGATTTAAAATATCATTAGTTTAAAAAATATAATGTGTTAGGATAACATATTTTTGGCTTTCAGATCCCTTTATTAATCATTATGAATTAATTTATTCATAGAATACATTTAAAAATAATTTAATAAGTAGAGTTTAATCCTTCAACTAATTCATACCAAAAACACATCTTTCCCTCCAAAAGATAATATAATTCAAAAATACTCTATTTATCTTAATTGTATAGGGTTAAAAAAATAATGATTTTTTAAATTATTTTTTAGACTATTTAAAAAACTATGTTATAAAAACCATGACATCATGTAGGCTAGTGTTGGGTTATTTACCCTTGTCATCCTTCAGTTTCATGTTCAATTCTCATGGCCTTTCCGGATGCGAAAGGTTGCCACCCAACCTCCAGGATGTTCTTTTTAAAAAAATATGAAAATAATCCCAAGAAACCATTTAACCTTTATAATAGTAACCAATTTCAAACATAAGTGATTCCAACATTTAGACATATCAAAAATTCTTTTTTCCAAACTCGCATTCCAAAATTTATAAGGAAGGTAAAAATAATGAAGATCCTTTTTTTCAATGTAATAACATGTGAATAAATTCATCATGTATTCTTTTAAAACACTATAACACCATGAATTACCATAATACCATATTTATTACATTAATGCTCCCTCATTCCTTATAGATTACTAGATATACTCCTTCTATACAAAAATTCTATAAACTCCAAAAATAATGGAATATGAAAATCATTAATCAGTTTCAAGGTAATCATGAATAACCATTATAATTTATCCAAATCAATCATATATTATTCAAAAATAACTACCTCAATATCAGAACCATATTATGGTTTATCTTTCTCTATACCATATATTTTACAAAATAATTAACCTGATATGGAGTCATTTTTCGTAGTTCCACACAATCTCAAGTCCTTAATGAAATAGTATTACAGTACAATCCTTATATACTCAATATTTATTATAAAATGTACATCATTAATATAATAATAAAATGACACTAAAATTTAATGACAACATAATAAATATATTCCTACCCCTTCTTCTTTGGTTGTATCATAACTTTATTATTTTCCAATAATGTCATTTTGGGTATACTTTGATGATTTGGACATTGCTTCACGTAGTGTCAGAACTCCTTGTAGATGAAGAATTGTACATTTGAAACCTTTTTCTCACCCTTTCAATCACGTACATGGTGTACTTTTTCTCCACACATATAAAAACTCCCATTACCTTCAGGAATTTTCTAAGGTGATTTTTTCCATAGTTATCACAAATGGGAAAAATTCCTTCTTTCCCCTCTTCCCTTTATCAATCTTTAACTCTTCAATATTTTTTATCTCATGCTTCCTTTGAAATACATTGGACTTCGAGAATTATTTATGTAACATCCCAGGTAAATAATGAATATGAAATTTTCATATTTACTAATTTTGGAATTTAATATTTATTTTACATTAAAAGGGTTGTTATATTCGATAGCATACCCAATAAGCAAAAACAGATTACTTTGAAATCTTACATTTCACACTAATAATATATTATTATTTTAAATGGTAGTTTTATCCTAGATGTTGTATGGGTGGGAAAGAACAAAACTAACTACAATAATATTATACATGTTTGTTAAATATATTTACATTTATCCAGTTGAAGTTAGAGTCTGAAAATGTGAAGGAATCTAATTTAAGGCATAATTTACATTAAAAGGACGATTTATCGCCGTTTAATGGAAAACCCTTTTTAAATATAGTTTTGGTCACATTAGTAAATTCTATATGACCAAATTAAATCCTTTTTTAGAATGGGTACATCAAAACTCACATTGTGTAAATTTTTGGAATTTTTCTGATAATGTTCATTTTTAAATGAATAGTGAAAAATATTGTACATTAATTCAAAAGTACCATTTAATATAATTTAATTATCTAGATATATTATCTATTTAATTGGTTTTAAATTTAAATTAAAATATGTTTTTACCATTTAATCCAATTTTGGTTATTGAAATTAATTTCACTTTGAAATTGGACAAAAACAAGCATCAATCTTTTGATAGTTATGGTTCCATACAAACACGCTATTTGTTTTGATAACTGGAATTAATTTTAAAATTAAATAATTCCACTTCTATGTTTTGAATTCAGGAAAAGATACATAATTTTTGAATTTGGAATATCAAATATAGCTTAGGCTGAATTTTTGGTATTTTTCTGGAAAACTTCAATTTTTGATGAATAGTGAAACCACTTAGTGGTAGTAAAAAAATATAATTTTCATTTAAATGAAATATTACCACTTCTATTAATTGAATTTTGAATATCCTACATACATGGTTGTTATCAAGATGTAATATTTGGTTCAATAAGATGAACATAATTTCTGGAGAATAGTAACTTTTGACTTTTATTCACCACGGTTAAAAGTAAATAGGTTAATTCAAGGTAAAAAGTATATTATAATAACTCAAAATTACCTTAACGCTTGTCCAAACCATATTTTTTGAGTCAGTAATGACCATTTTCATCTTTGGGTCGATTGTGGGACACCATTGAGCCACTTGAGAGAGATAATGACAATTTAGATTAATTTACTTAAAATAAAGGCAAAAATGACAAAATCTAAAATCTTTTTGTAAAATAATTTATATAAGGGGTTATATAAATTATAATTTCTACTATAAATATTTATTAGAAACCTAAAAATATTTCCTACATCGTTTTATTTGTTTTATATTTTTTAGACATCAAATAAATTAAATTATTTATGATACAATAATGATGTAGTATTTCCCTCATTAATAAATGATTTAAATAAATAAGATTATAATGATTAAAATATTATCCAAAACCTGTCCAATTCTTATTGAATTATTTTATTTCGACCTTGAGTCATATTATATTCGTATATAATGATTTTTTTACCTTTTGAAACTGAATATCATTATATAATAAAATAATATTATCACACATTCCTAAAGAGCCCCTCTTCTCCCTTATAAAAGGAGACCACTTATAAAACATTTATCACAACTCTAATGCCATTTTTCTCGTACAAACTTCGCCAAATTATGTTCCCAACATCTCTATCCTCCTCCTAGATGCCTTACCTTAGTCAAAAGGAACTTCAAGAAGTCTGTTGGTTCAAAACAAAGGGAGTTACCCAAATTAAAGGTCACAATTGCTCTTTACTTTTTTTCTTTTATTTTACTTCTCCTACCCCAAAATCTCTTTTTAATCCTATATGCTTCAACAACAATAGTATCATAAATATACTAGGATGTTTTTATGAGATTTATTTGTACTAATCTTACACACACCTCTATCTAATAGACGAAGAACATAATTTTTCGGTGGATGGAAAACTAACGCCTCACGAAACGATGACTGTTCAAATATTTCCAACCGCCTCTCATGGTAGCCATTATGATGGAACTATATTTATATAATGTGTTTATTTTTTTTTCTTTATTTTTCTATTTATATCAATACTTTATGGTTTCCATAGTGGGTAAATTCGATAATCTAAAGAGAGGAAGTGCGGACGACCGCCCCCGCAAAGTGATATGACTCGTTAAATGACATATGTGGGATTTATAAAGGATGGAGTTAATATCATTTTATATGATATTATACTGGAATTATAATATAACTATGTATCATCTTGTTTTTAATTCCATTAAAATAAGAAATATAAATGGAAGTTGCATTCATTCGTACGTACGGCTTACCATCTCTATGAACAATGCATTTCATTTCGTACCTCTAAATGCTATAAACTATTATAATTACATGTATATAATGGATATATATGATATATATCATATCTAAATCATTAATATCATTCTGAAGATAATGGATATCTTACCACATGAAAATCTTGTAATTATAAGGTGTTCATTTTTTCACTCAAGAACTAAATATCGCCAAAACAAACGTTATTAAGTTAATTGATAACATAATGTTTATAAAATGGTAATAATTAATATAAAAGTAATAATAAAATTTTTTAAAAAAATTTATTAAGCATTTATAAATTAACATTAGTTTATTAATCTGGCGATTAAAGAACGAACAGGTCTAGTCGAACAATGAGGTAAGGGATTTGTTATCTCACTTTTAATTCCAAGAGATTTCCATTGTTTGCCTCTTATTCATTGCATGTGTTGTATTTTGTTCATAAAATTGGTATATATTATAATTGTTCTCATTGTCTTCATTTTATTATATTATTCATTTGGTGGTTATTTACTTTTGGTTATACGACTCAGTTGATTACAACGTAGTAAAGGGTTTCAACTCACTTGTTATTCTTGTGAGATTCCTGCTATATTTACCACTATTTCCTTTTTTGTGGTGTTTGTAATTCCCATGATTCATTTATTTGTGTAATAAACTTTCATTTATGGGTATTTACATATAAATTGTATGGTCCTTCTTTCATGTGGTGTATGTTTTGTATGTTACCAAATCTGGAAAGGAACCTTTCACTATCCTCTTTTTAATGGACTTCTTTTTGTTATGTATATTAATTTACATATTATTATGTTGGGATATGACCTTCTATATCCTTATTTATGTAAATATTATGTATAAGTGGTGGGATACACTTTTTGTCTCATCAACAAATTTTTGTAATTTTAAAGTGACGTCGTTAGGCTTTCAAATGTTTGCTATAGAACTTCATAACCCAATTTCAATTCTTTGGGTTAAACGTGTACTTCTTGAATATGCAGCCCTATGAATATATTTGAATGACATCTGATTGTTTTACACTTAATATCCACTTATATTTGGTGTATTTATATTTTTCACACATAATTATGTGATTGATTTATCCATAATATAAGGATACCATCTTTATATGGGATTTCATCACAATTTACATTTCCACTAAGACTTCATTGTTATTATACACCAACTCACTCTTATGTGGTGCATATAATGTCCTTTTACATATTGTATCCTGAATCAATTTATTCTCATGATATTATAAAGATCAGATGAATATTTATTCCTCAATTATTTCTATTCATGCGTCTCTCTTTTTTTAAAAAAAATCCTTAACTATAATATCATTTTAAATGATTTAATGATTTATTCTTCTAAATATTTCACATTAGTTTCCATGTTTTAAAAATGGGGTTTGGGATTTATTTATATTGACATTAATTTTTTCAAATGATAATTCATTTAAAAGCTTCAATGTGGTATTGAAAACTTTGACTCAAATATACCATTTTATATGGTTTATAAAAATGGATTGATTATTTCAATATCGTGAAATTACTTCTTGTGATTGAAAATAAAATATTTTTAGTGAAATGTTTACATCTGCAATATTTTATGTGTTATGATTGTATTTAGACATTTTTCTAGTGGATACGTGATAAACCATATGACGGGTGGTGTAGTGAATACCAGGATGGGTGGTTACGTTATAACCTCCAATGCATTGGGTATGGAAGTCGGCTGTATGGGTATTCCATTTGGTGATATGGGTGGAAATCGACTGTATGGTTATTTAATTTCAGTATGTTTATGTCCCAAGTTACATTTATATGTTATGTGTTCATTATATTGGTTTTATGGTAATCTTTTGGGTACACAAGGATATGTTGTGATATTTTATTCAATGAAGAGTATTTACTAATTCATAAAGGTGAGAAGTATTACTTATGTAAAAGTATTCATGGTTTACTTGATGTTTTGAAAAACTAACAATTTTCCTTGTTTGTGTATCCCTTACTAAGATTTTTATGCTCATACCATGCTTTTTTGAAATGTTTTTTTAGGATATAATGTGAAATATTGTCATGGATGTGATCAGGGAAAAGCCATGCTGTATAAAAGATGGAACTAGACGTGTTTTTTTGAATGGTTTTTAATTTAATGAAAAAAATGGTAACTGCATAGTAGTGTCTACTTGTAATATTCATGTTCTTATGTAATAGTTATGGCATAATTCTCTAAATCTCTAAACCTGAAAAGATCCTCAATGTGAATTATTCATTTAATTCAATATTAAGAAAGGTTTAAGGCCGGGTCCTTATAGTTGGTATCAGTGGTCGGTATAGATAACTTTATAGGTTAGGCCATTCATTAAGCATAAGTGACATTACCATAATGGTTAGGATGTCAGAAAGAGTCATAGTTTTTTAGATAAAGTGAATGCATTTAAGATAACATGAACAAGTATATATTTTTGTTTACCCTCTTCATAGGAAATTATCTGATGATTTTACTAATATACTCACACTGACCTTTTTAGTTTTAGTAAATGGATGGATCTAGCGGGCACCAAATCAATAGTGGAAGTGGAGAAAACTGTGATGATTTTCTAAACGAGCAACAGAATGTTATGGGAACTACAATGAGAAAACATGTAGTTATTCTCAACAAACTATCTGGAGTCATGATTGACCACCTGGACCTTAATGATCATTATAAGGAATCATTTATTCATAGAAACAGATCCATACGGAATATCTGGTAATAATCATTAAGGTATGTGTGTTAAAAAACCTATGTGTCAAATATGTGGAAAGAAACACCTATTAAAATGTTTCAAAGGGACAAAAAGATGATATAGATGTATAAATGAAGGTAATAAAGAAAGAACCTACCATGGAAAAAGGTGGCATCTAGTTGACTCTAGGAAAGAGAAAGAATTTATTTTTGAATGATCAATTGAATGTTTTAAATGTGGCGTGCATCGTCATTATACAAACACATGTCATACAAAGATGTTTCAGGAATGGGATCACCAGGATCGTACAAATATCTGTTTACCATTACCTAATAAAATTACAATTGTGGATGAACAAACTGACAATGACTATTGAAAGGTATGAATTATTTCTTAACATATATTTTGACATTATTGAATCTTAGGATATGAATCACGATTTTGTTTGTAGGAAAGAAGTATTTCAGAATAATTTGAAAAGGAATGGTTAATAGATCATGGAGAATGTTGAATGAGTAAGAAGTCAACATATAACTTATTCAAGAGTTATGGTAGATTTTAGGATGGTGAAATGCTAAAAAGTATTAAGGCTCTTTTGATGACGAGAATTTCATTTGAAGACATTTTATGGTATGTGTAACCATGAAGTTTGATATATGAAAATTTTATTCAAGGAATAATTATCTTTTTTTTGTGGATATAGTTATAATGAACCATTTGGGTTTATATGATCCTTGAATTTGAGGCAATTACAGGTTACTACATTTTTGGGATGCAAAATGAAAGTTATTAGATAACATTTATTGTTAAAAAATGTTATTGTTATTTTTGATGAATTTATCTCTTTTTGGGAATGTTATAAAATTATATAGTTGTTGAAAAAAAGGTCAACATGTGGACCGTGTGACAACCCGTCGCGTCAGACAAAGATGCGGGAATCGAACCCAAAACCAAAGAGCGACTGGTATTTATTGACTACCACTAAACTACATGAGGTACCCGGTTAGTATGCCATATTTTTTTAGATAGACGATCTTATGAATAAAGAATAAGTTGATTTTGAGTTATCTATGGAATTGATTAACCTATCATGGAGGATATGTGATTAGGATAATTATTTTTCAATATGTGACTTTAATAGTAAATGATGTTCTTTGGAGATAGATGTTAAGATTTATCTTGGATGACTTTGTGATTATATCATTCAGAGATTTGGGTTTCAATCAAGGTTTGTATTACATTAAAGAATTTTAAGGACAAATTTTTATTGAATGGTTTGGATGAACATTGGGTTTTGTTGGACAAATTTTGGAGATAAAGAGTAGTTTTTATTTTTGTAAAAGATTATCCTTTTGGGGGATTATCTGATCTTGTACTAACCATTTTGGTTTTGGTTAAGGTCTAATGACATGGGAAAAATATAGTTCATATTTTTTGGATTAGGTGATTCTCTAGAAGTTGATTATAGCTCTATTAATGAGAACAAGTCATCCAAAATACTCATCTTTTGGGGAAAATATGAGTTTGTGTAAGTAATCTAGTAAGAGATGAAAGTTTACATGACATGTAAGTATGTTTCCTTATGATTTAGTTAATCTCATAAATAAATTCATAAATTAAAAGTAAATTAAAATTAAAAAAATTGTCTGTTAACTTTTCCTACTGGGGATTCAAATACCATTTACATACTTCATAAGTTTGTGATTTTCTTGTCGTTAAATTTCTCCTAATCATGTTTCCTATCACTCTCCATCAGAACATGACCATTTTATTTCTCCTCTATATCCATGTTTTCAGGGAATTGTTGTATGGGTTAACTCGGGTGACCATTGTACATCTCATTCTTTCTTTTAAAGTGATAGTTTTACTGTCTCTTTTTTCCGATATGGGACATTAAATAATGTTTCGGAGCCCAAATTTTAATATTTCAAGGACACATTTCCCAAAACAGGGGAAGGATATAACATCTTAGGTTAATATAGAATATTAATTTTCCATATTTATTAATTTTTGAATTAAATATTAATTTTACTTTAAATGGGTTGCTATGTTCAATAGCGTAGCCGATACGCATCAACGAGTTTCTTTGAAATCTTATGTTGCACAATAATAATATATTATTATTTTAAACAGTAGTTAACCCCTTGCCGTTGAATTGGAGGGAATGAACGAAACTAACTAAAATATGATTATACATGTCTGTTAAATGTATTTATATTTATCCCATAAAAGTTAGAGGATTAAAATGTGAATGAATCTAATTTTAAGCATAATTTACATTAAAAAGCCGATTTATCGCCTTTTAATGGAGAACCCTTTTTAAATCTAGTTTTGGTTACTTTAACACATTTTATAAGACCAAATAATATCCTTCATTAGAATGGAGACATCAAAATTTACTTTGTGTAAATTTTTAGAATTTTTCCGATAAAGTTGATTTTTTAATGAATAGTGAAAAATATGGGATTTTAATTCAAAAGTTCCTTTTGATCTAATTTATTTATTTGGATAGATTAACTTTTTGATTGGTTTTAAAGGTAAATTAAAAAACATTTTTACCATTTAATCCATTTTTTGTCATTTTAATTAATTTCACTTTGAAATTGGACATAAACAAGTATCAATCTTTTGATAGTTATTGTTACTTAAAAACACGTTATTTGTTTTGATAACGAAAATTAATTTTAAAATTAATTACTAACAATTTTATGTTTTTAATTTGAAAAAATAGACATCATTTTTTAATTTGGAATATGAAATATATCTTAGGCTGATTTTTTGGTATTTTTCTGAAAAACATCAATTTTTGATGAATTGTAAAACCACTTAGTGGTAGTTAAAAAGAACTGACTTTTTCATTTAAATGAAATGTTACCACTTCTGTGAATTTAATTTTAAAAATCAATCATACATGGTTTTTATCATGATGTTAAATGTGGTTCAATAAGCTGAAAATAATTATTGGTCCATAGTAACTTTTGACTTTTATTTACCATGGTTAATGGTAAATATGTTAATTCAAGGTAAAATGAATTTTATAATAATTCAAAATTACCTTAACACTTGTCCAAACCATATTTTTTGAGTCATTAACGACCATTGTATATTTGGGTCGATTTTTGGACCCCATTGAGCTAGTTGATAGTGATAATGACAATTTAGATTAATTAACTTAAAATAAAAGAAAAAATGACAAATTAAAAAATGTTGTACAAAATTAATTTTTAGAAGGGGTAATATAAATTATATTTGTGATTATAAATATTAATTAGAAACCAAAAATTGTTTCTTACATCCTGGTATTTTTATATAATTTTTAGACATCAACTAAATTAAATTATTTATGACACAATAATGATGTAGTATTAACCTCATTAATAAATGATTTAAATAAATAAGATTATAACGATTAAAATATTATCTAAAACCAGTCCAATTATTATTGAATAATTTTATTTCAACCTTAAATCATCTTTTCTTCGAAAACAATGATTTTGGGCCTTTTTAAACGGAATATCATTATATAATAAAATAATATTATCACATTTTCCTAAAGAGCCCCTTCTCTCCCTTATAAAAGGACACCACTTATAACCAATTCCTTACACCCCTCAGGCCATTTGGCTCGACCAAACTCTGGACAATTATTCTCCCTATATCCCTATACTCCTCATGGAAAGCCTTACCATAGGCAGAAGGCACTTCATGAACTCCTTTGGTTCAAACCAAAGAGAGTTACCCAAATTTAAGGTAATTGTTTCTCTTAAATTGTATTCTTTTATTTTAATTCTCCAACATATAAAACTATTTTTATTCTATTATTTTGTAACAAAACCAGTATATTAAATATACTAGGATGTTTTTATGAGATGGATTTCTACTACACTTACACACACTTCCATCTAATGGATGAAGAACATAATGATTCTATGGATAACAAACTAACGCCTCACGAAAAGATGATTATTAAAATATATCCAACCGACTCTCATGGTGGCCATTATGATGTAACTTTATTTATATATTATTTTTATGCTTTATTTATGATTATTTATTTTTTCATTTATATAAATATATAATGGTTTCCATAGTGGGTAAATACGATAATCCCATTAGAGGAAGTGTGGACTACCACCCCCTTAAAGTGATATGACTTGTTAAATGCATTATGTGGGATGTATAAAGGATGGAGTTAATAATATTTCATATGATATTATATTGGAATTATAATATTACTATGTATCATTATGGTTTTAATTCCATTAAAATAATAAATAGAAATTGAAGTAGCTTTCATGCGTACGTACGACTAACTGTCTCCATGAACGATGCATTTCATTTCTTACCTCAAAATGTTATGTACTATAATAAATACATGTATAGACTGGATATATATGATATATATGATATCTAAATCATTAATATCATTTTATAGATAATGTATATATTACCACATTAAGAACATGTAATTGTAATGTATTCATTTTTTTTACTCAAGTACTAAATATCGACAAAATGAACTTTATTAACTTAAATGTTTACATAAGGTTTATAATATGGTAATAAGTAATATAAAAGGAAAAATAAACATTAAAAAATAGATATTAATAAATTATAAATTAAAATTAGTTTATTATTCATGAGATTAATGACCGAACGGGTCATGTGAGACAACGAGGTAAGGGATTTCTTATCTCACTTTTAATTCCGTGAGATTTCCATTGTTCGCCACTTATTCATTGCATGTGGTGTATTGTGTTCTGCCAATTCAAATATATTATCATGACTATATTTGTATTAATGGTATTATATGATTCATTTGGTGTTTATTAAATTCTGTTTATAATACTTAGTTGATTACAACATGGTAAAAGGGTTTCATATCACATTTTATTCCCATGAGATTCATGCTATATATACTACTATTTACATTTGTGTGGTGTATCTACTTCACATTATTATAGTCATTGTGTAATACACTTTAATTTATTAGAATTTACATCTATATTTTTGGGTCCTTCATTCATGTGGTGTATGGTTTGTATGTTACCAAATCAGGAAGGAAATCGTTCACTTTCCTCTTTTAAAAGAATTATTTTTGTTATATCTATTAATTTACATATTATTATATTGGGATATGTTATTATATATCCTTATTGATTTAAATTGTATTTCCAAGTGATTATATACTATTTTTATCTCATCAACACATTTTCTGAATTTTAATGTGACCCCATTAGGCTTTCAATTTTTTTCAATGGAACTTCTTAACCCAATGTCAATTATTTGGGTTAAACTAATACTTCTTGAATTTGTAATCCTATGAATATTTGTGAATTACCTATTATTGTTTTACACATCATATCCATTTATATTGGGTGTATTTAAATTTTTCATACATAATTATGTGATTGATTTATCCTTAATTTAAGGATACCATCTTTATAAGGGATTTGATCTCAATTTACATTTCCAGTGAGACTTCATTGTTATTAAACACCAACTCATTCTTATTAGATTTATATACTATCCTTTGACATATTATATCATGAATCCCTTTATTCTCATGATTTTAGAAATTTCTGATTAAAAGTTATTCCTCAATTATTTGTATTCAAGCTTCTCTATTTTGGTTAAAAACTCATTAACTAAAATATTGTTTTAAATGTTTTAAAGATTTATTATTCTAAATACATCAAATTAATTTCCATTTTTTTTAAAATGGTTTTTATTATTTATTTATATAGTCATTAATTTTTTCAAAATGATAATTCATTTAAAATCTTTAATGTGTTTGGGACACTTTGATTCAATAATATATTTTTAAATGGTTTAGGGAAATTGATTGATTATTTCAATATCTTGAAATTACTTCTTGTGATTGAAAATGAAATATTATTATAGAAATGTTTACATTTGAAATATTTTATGTGTTATGATGGTAATTTTATATTTGATGGTTGGTTACGGGATAAACCATATGACGGTTGGTGCCGTGAATACCATGATGGGTGGTTATGTTATAACATCCAATGCATTGGTTATGGAAGTCAGCTGTATGTCTATTCCATTTAGTGATATGTGTGGAAGTCGACCGTATGGTTATTCCATTTATGTATGTTTATGTACAATGTTACCTTTATATGTTATGTGTTATTTATATGGGACTTATGGTAATATTTTGGTTACAAAATGGTAAGTAGTGATATTTTATTCATTGAAGCGTATTTACTACTTCATAATGGTGAAAAGTATTACTTATGTAAAAGTATTCATGGTTTACATGTTGTTTTGAAAAAAAACAGTTTCCCTTCTTTGTGAATCCCTTACTGAGATTTTTATGATCTTCCCAAATTTTTATTGAAATTTTTTTTCACATTATATAATGTGGAATATTGTCAAGGATGGGATCATAGAAAATTTATGTTGTATAAAACATGGAACGATACACGTTTCTTATTAAATGATTTTAATTTTTTTTAAATGGTTACAGAATAGTAGTGTCTACTTGTAATATTCATGTTATGAAGTAATAGTTATGGCCTAATTCTCTAAAACAATAATCCTGAAAAGATCCTCAATGTCAATTATTCATTTAATTTAATATTAGTTAAGGTTTAAGGCCAGGTCCTGATACTTTACTTATCTTATTAACACATGATACTATTTCGTCATATGATAAGAATTCATGGGGGACTACTTCCATTTTAAATGAAGTCTTATTTCCATTAATTAAATAATCCTTCTTGATCATTCGATCATGCGTATTGCTGGAATTCTCTTTCCCACTACTAGGATCCACTACTAAAAAAAGCCATACACTATGATAGCTTATGAATCACAATGCATAATTCCAAACATGTAAAATACTAAAGGTAAATTGGAAATATTTTTCAAATAATTTATAATCATAAAATGTTTTCATTGAGGAAGTAATCACTCATAAATAATTCATTATATATTGTAATGAAAATGTGAATTACCGTAAGCATATCTTGTTGGAGTGTCATAACCAAGAGTGCAGCATGTCGCATTGTCATGTACCAGGATACCACAGGTCAAGCATCTAAACTCTTTGTTGGAGATTTCACTCCTAGGTACATCTATTCTAGTGCCACCTCTACATGCTTGTATACATATAAGGATTTATTGTTTACAAAATATAGAAAATCTCTACATTATGAAAATTCTATGAATTTCTTTTATACTAATCCTCAACGTATATCTTAGGGTAATGTTCTATAATCAGAGTATATCTAAATCTATTTCCATGGTTTTTTCAAAAAAATTCTAATATCAATTTTAACACCCCGGCCCTAGTTACTCGGAGTTAGTGCATTATTTTAATACATTGTCAGCATTACAATGAATCATGTGCCGAAAAACCAATTAGTTTAGCAGTCTTGGAAAATAGATTAAATACATGGACATAACATTATATTATAAAATGATAAAAAACAATATTATCTCCATTGACCATGTTTATATCCCTTAGAATATCCATCCAGGTCAGTCATAATATACTTGTTTGAATCCTAGAAAAGATTAATCATAGGAAGGGGTGAGTTTAAATGCTCATTAAAAATAAAAATATAGTAAAAACATTCATAAATAAGAATAAATATTTATGGCAATGTCTAAAACTAAAAAAATCCTTGTAAACATAAAATTATTTATAAATGGAAAAGATAAATCAGATAACATCATTTACTTATTTAAAAATATATTCTACTAATAGAAAAATCACATGTAATATCAATATCTAATTTTATAATGATGGAATTCATAATTCCAGACATCATAACCACAAAGTCTAGGCCTTGTGCCAAGACTACAAATAAGATTTTGTCAAGGACATGTTCCAGGACACTAGTTTGTCTCATTAGTCCTATTGATGCATCAAGGATCTATAGCAAGCTCCGCCCATCACTTACTAAGTCCAATGCATTTCTCATATGAAAAGGATTAAACATAACTTAAACATTCATATTAAAAAATGCATATGAAATGTCATTTATTTATCCATAAATAATGAATTGTATAAAAATTATACATTCATAGTAAAAAATATCATCAAACCTTCAATACAATATGGAATATTTGTACCCTAATAAATCAACCTCAATAAAGAATAATATCTAGTAAATTATGTTGACATAGTTTGAAATGATCTGTAAAATTCATTGAGAGAAATATCCCATTTTCATGAAATCTTATAAAATGTCACTTAATTTAGAATTGAATTCGTTTAAAATATATTTTTGAATCAATGGTTCTCATACCACATTGAAACTTCTGAAAGTAATTATCTTTTTAAAACATTAATATCCATATAAATAAATTACAAAAATCATTTCAAAAATAGGGACATTAATGATTAATGTTTAGATGAATAAGTCATTAAAACATTTAAAATGATGTTTTACTAAAATAATACTTTAAAAGAATCCCTTTGAAATCTATTATATGAAACATGTATATGGATAAATATTATGTCCCAGTAAAATCTTACACAAAAACAATCTCGAATAATAATGAGATTGAACAATTAACCCTTACCATGCACTTTCCGTTGGTCGAGAGTATGTTTAACCACCTATATAATGACCATAATATGTCATTTAATTATACCTTAACCATATTATTATTAATTATATCTTACATTATTCATTGATGACTTTATACATCCCATTTAATAATGATTTCCATGTTAAATTAAAATATTGTGTAATAAATTCATTTTTTGTCTTACATGTTTTGACTTGTTAAATTTGATCGTATCATTTTGATCATGATTTAAATACATCCAGAATATAAAACATGATTTAAATATCATATAAATTTATAATATAAATATTTATAGAAGATAGATATATGAAATTGAAGTCACCATTTATGTAGATGGTAGGCAGTTCGTATACATAAACGTTGTTTCTGTTTTCATATCGCAATGAATGTAAGTATGTGAATAAAATATATGTAAATAAATAAATAAATAAATAAATAAATATATATATATGTATGTATAACTATAGAAGAATTTTTATGTAATATATTACATAATTATTTATAATATATATTTTTATAATCCTCAATGAATGATGAACGTGGGAATGAATCTCATCGCGTTGTGGAGATGGTAATCTATACGTATGCACAGGAGACAATATCATTATGTTGATGGAGAAATAACATGTACCTAGATTGTATATAATATATACATAATAATTAACATGATATATTTATTATTTAAATTAGTTAAACTCATTATTATACACATCCAAATAAGGTTATGCTTGAATAACATACTACACCACAACGTGGAGACGGTAAGCTGTGCGTACACACGTACGATGACTTTGTCATTTAAGGGATGGATAGAATGAAAAATATAGTTTTACTATATTTATAATTACACCACTGTATATATGAGGAACTTGAGTTTTTATTATGGTATGGAACCTACAAAGAAAGCGGATGTGGAAGATGAAAAGAACATGATAGATTGTGGGGAAATTATTACATATTCTTCGGGTGTTTCCTTTCGTGTTGATCAAATGGGATCAATAGGTTGGATTTTTGTTCAATTTAAGTACAATATGATTATGTGAGGGATGTTGGGATGATATTTGGGTTGGGCTTATCCAAGCCAAATGTATTTGGAGATGTTATTATGAGAGAGGGGGAAGTACCCTTTTATAAGAGAGCTGAGGGTCAACTAGGAAAAGTTTGAAATATTTTTCCAGAATAAAATAATATTTTGTTTCTAATGGATCCAAAATAATATATATATATATAATATGGGGGTATCGGTCGAAAACCACTCAACCAATATGTTTAGACAGGTTTAGGTCACCATATTAACATTATCTTTTAGATTTAACCCTTTGTTAAATATTTTATCAATTACAGTGTCTTCTTGTATTCTTACACTATTTGGTTAATAAACATACACAAAAATTTGAAGAGAAACTAAAATGTTTCATTAATGAAATATATAATTTTATTTAATCCATTCTGATAAGACATAGAGTTTTACAAAAATTATATCAATCATTAATGTAGTATATGTAATAAAATTTATTTTATGTCAATTTTGATAATATTTGGTATATAGTTTTTGTGAAAGTCATCACTACATGATTAATTAGAAATAGAAACATTGAATAAACCAAAAATGTCATATTCACCTAGAAAATTCGTGAATGTGATAAGAACATTGAAAGTACGTTTATTTTAATAATTATAATACCCTTTATTTGATTCCTTCATAATTAAGGTAATTACTGAATCATCATTGTGTCATAAATAAATTAAATAATTTAATGATTAATAATTTTAAATAAATTTCCATTATGTTTTAAATCATTTTATCGTTCAAATGAATATTTATAGTCGAATTTATATTGTCTATAACCCTATTTTAAAAATGGTTTAGTTATTAAACATTGAATTTAACAATTTTAACTATTAATTAAAAAAAATGTCCTAATCTAATCCAAGGGGAACAAAAGGATAATATATAATTCATATGGTTGGTTATGGTTGAAATACACATATATAATTGAATTAGGACTTGTGTTATGGTACTTATAAAATCATTTTGAGCATTAATTACCCTTTTTACTTTTTACCATGATAAATAAATGTCAAAAGATACTATTCATCCAAAATTCTATTCAACATTTAGAACCAATGTTTATATACTGATGTCAACTATGTATCTTTAATTTTTTAAATTAAACTCATATATGTGGTAAAAAAAATTAAATTCATATTTTCAAAAGCTCTTAGAAGGTGGGTAAATGTGGTTAAAAAGTTCTATAAAATTTAATTAATCTAATTTTTTTATAACATGAATCCAATGAATTACATAGAGATTATATAGGTATTATATATCTATGTTGACTTAAAATATAATTAAATAAAACAATTATTTATTTAAATTAATGGTTTGTTTTAAATTAGAACAACAATGTTTTTTCTATTCATCAAAAATTGGATGTTTTTAGAAAATTACAAAAACTTCACCCAAAGCTAATTTTGATCATCAAAATTCAAAAATTATGTCTATTTTTCCTTATTCAAAACAATGAAGTTGTATTAATTATAAAAAAATTAATTCTCATTTTCAAAACCAAAAAGCGTGTTTTTAAAAAGTAAAAACTATCAAGAGAATAACATGTGTTTATGTCAGATTTAAATGTGAAATTATTTATAATTACCTAAATTGTATTAAATTATAATAATATAATCTAATTATTCATTAAAACTTTTCAAATTCATAATTTATCATTATAAATTAACTCAATTAAAAAAGGTTACTTTCAATTGAAACATATTATTTTTCACTATTCATCAAAATATGAAAGTTATCAGAAAAGTACCAAAAATTTATCCAAACTAATTTTTTTATGTCCCTCTTATAAATAGGAATTTAATTTTTTTTAAATTGAATATATAAAAGTATCAATTTTTTTTTTAAAAAAATGGTTCTCTATTAAAAGTCGTTAGAATTGCATTTTTAAATAATACTTCTTTTATCTGAAAAAATTAATTTGATCTTAAATTATGTCTAAAAACACATAATATGGATGTTAAAATTATATATAGTGTATAAGATTAATATTGATTGTAATAAAATTTATAACATATTTTTGAATGATTAGTTTGGTAAGTTGTGGGGCACTTGAACACGGTGTTGCGTGTAGCGCAAGCTACTAGATTACATAAATGATATAACATACAATGAAATCTTGGGGTGTGACAACATAGTTATTTGCTATATTTTTACCAATGTCTCTCCCTTCTATAAGAGATCAATCCATTTTTTTGATCAATCCAATCGACCGGATCATGTCTCAATATGATGGACACTACATATTATTTTGAGTAGAGAGATGTAATTCCAGAAGTACTTATTGAATGACAAATGTTAATAAATATATGATTTTATTATGATAGGGTTCTTATGTTTTTAGGGATGGGAGATTTTTTTCACTTATCGAGTAATTAATTTTATAATTTTTCTCTTAATAATAATAGGGAATTTTGTACATTAGTTTATATTCATTATGATGAAAATAGTAAGGAAGAAATCAAGTTTACTTTCTTCAGTGAAGAATATAAATTTTCTTACCAAAAAGTTGAAGATTTTTCAAGTATCATAATATGAAAATGATTATGAAAATGGTTGTGACCATGTTTATTTAAGAGAATACATATATATCAGAACCACCAACCTAAATTTCTCTAATAAATCCACAGGTTCATCATATTAATAATCCATAATATCTCAATTTTCTTATTACATCATCCCAACCATTAGATCGATATGTGACTACATTCATTATCTACTACATATAGATGCATGGTCAAATATTTTTAAGAATAATCTTAATGATAAATCATAGTATCTAAATGTTCTATGTAAATGAGTAGTTATATTTGAGGATGACATGAAAACATTCAATGTGAATATAATGGTAAAAAAGTGATCCTATAATCAGATGGTAATGTTATCAAATAATCTCATTAGTGAACTTAGGGTCAATAATGAAATTATTTACATGTAAATAATTTTTATCTAGAAGTGTATGAATTCTTGGAAATGATATCTAATAAATTTTATGATTGTGTGATGTTTTTGGATGAGTTCAGTGACAAAACAATGTAATATAAAAAGGAAGTAAAGGATTTGAAAAAAGTATCACAATATGGAGTTGGTGTATAGAATAATAATAATATGTGAGGGAGAGCATAGACTTTTCAAAAAACATACTAAAAATTAAACTACATAAAAATATAGACTTATTCTAGAAGTCTCAAATAATATAGTGTTGGAAGACCATATTGTAAATCTTTAGTCATTACTCTCATATGATTAAAATTATCACGAGGTTTTCCTGATGATGATGGAAATTGTGAAAATGTTTATGAAGTAATATTGAATCATTTCATTTTCATCACTTGATGTATTTTTTGAATACATTTTGAATTAATGAATACTCTAAATGTCATTTAATCGAAAATTGTTGTGTCTAAATATCCTCTAATTATAGTTGGATGTTTGGTAATTGCTTCATTTATTCAAATATTAGGTTATTCATATAAAATTATTTCATATGAAAGCTATTTATAACATTTCAGGTTATATACATTCCTAATAGAATTTGTAAAAATGTGGGAGAATATTATAAATGGGTAAATGGATTAAGAAGTTATTTTTAAAGTGAAATGTTTTTCAACATAATAGAATTTCAAAATAATTAGAATTCATCGTGAAGCCTTTGGTGTGAATTTTTAACTTTTTTAATTAGTATGATTTATTATTAAATAATGGAAAATACAAAGTATAATTCTAAGTTTCAATCAGATTATACAGAAGATAGAAACATGGGGGGAGTAATGATATGAAGCATATCATTAAATATATAAGTTTACAACAGTTGGTATGTATTTCTAGGATATAATTTTATCATTTTAGATGTCATATTTTTTATTTTCCAAAACAGGGGATATTGTTAATTCAATAGTTCAACATTCAATTTTTCCACACGTTTAGTTTATAAATAACAAAAACCTATATAAAACAATATTTTATAGATTTTATATGTCACCTATATTTTATTATTTTATTAAAAAATAATTATTTTATAATGAATTATAGTTTAGTTCTAATATAATATAAATATAAAATTCTATTACTTTATCTGGTCCATATGAGTGAAAGTGTTACAATTTCATCAATCCATCATATGTTATGATCAATGGTTGGATATATATCATGTATATCAATTACAAAGACATCATGAAAATTGGGAGTCATTGGCTTGGATAAATTGGAAAAACCATTATACAGTTTATCAAATTGTTAAACAATAAATTATTCCATAAGACTATCAAACATTTACAATTATATATAATGATTTTTTCTATTAGATTGAATATATATTAACACTATAATGGTACAACAACAATCAGTTCCACATAATAAGTTATAAATGAACATTCAATAGTAATGACTCTATGGCCATCGTAACTAACTCATAAATATGATCTTTAGAGCTTCACCTATAAGTATTTGGTCATTTGATGATATAGAAGCTGATGCATTTTGAAAATCAAATTGTATGAATATTTATCTACATGAACATCACAATCTTTGTATTTTTAATTCATTAGAGGGTTGAAATTAGATTTAATCCATGTAATGATATAAATTCATTAAATACTATTTTCTTTGGTAAATGTATATCTTATTTCAGTACAAATATATCGATACTGGGTATAGGATGATGGAGAATTTGTTCTGTTAAGTCGATTTCTTTTGAGTCTAGGCAGAAAGTGACTAATCATTATATTGAGGGATTTTAAGGAAAGGAATACTCATCCATATCAATCATTGTATTTAGGTGTTATTCTTTCTCAAGAATGAGATATCATACAATAGTTATAAAATAATGGAGACTTGTAATAATTTTTTATAGCTACAATAACTAATACAATTATTGATTAAATTAATTTATAATCTTATAATACGTTCTTATTTATATTTATATTTGTAGTTATTTTTTAGTCAATAAATATTTTACATTATTTCTTTGTATTAAAGTGATATTTTTTAAAATGTCATTCTAAAAAATTATTTTTATACTAGTAATTATGATACATATAAAATACATTGATATAATCAGATATATTTAAATTTTAATTATAACACTCAGATAATTAGACGATTACGGAGTCTAGTATTTTTACAAAAAGAGGTATTGTGTTTTGTGTTTGTTTAACTTTTTAAAAATAATTCTAACCCCACATTTATACACTATGAACAGTTATTCAACAATATATATTTCATTTATAGTAACATTATTTACAAAAATAATATTCACAACATGTGATATAAATTTACTTGTAAATATTAAAATCAACTGTTTAAAACATAACATATGTTAGAAAATTCATTAAAAAGTGTAAAATTTATACTCTATACTATTATGTAGTCTCATAATATTATTATATTGTAATAATATTTTTTGATAAAATTTTCCATAAGAAGTAATTTATATTAATTTAATATTTTAATTAATTATATAATTTCCCCTCACATAGTTTACAAGAGGATGTCGGTTCTCTCATTTATTTAATCTTTATTAAAAATATAACTCAACCAAGACTTTATAAACAATATTATATACATATCTATACCTATGTTATTTTATCTCGTAATATTAAAATATCATTATTGGGGGTAATAATAATGGAAGCTAAGTATATTATCAAAGAATAGGTAACCATCATAACAAATATTTCAAATATAATATTTTTACTACACCATATAAAATTGTTATAACCCTAATTAAATAGTATATAATATATTTTAACCAATTTAATTTGTTATTATCAATGTATTAATCACATTATCCATCCATTTTCTATCATAATAAATGTAAAATATCACTAATAAGTACATACAGATTATAATTGTCATGGTGTGGTGTAATAATTATTCATTACCCAATTTTATGAATGGTTGTAATGAATAAAATAATTAACAAATAAGAGAAATATGAAAAAATATTCTTCTAAAATTATCATATCATATAATCCGTTTACATTCTAATCCTTTGAAATATGATAAAAACTCTTATACCCATATGAGGACTACAACATCCACAAATATTTGTGATTCATTTTTCATTTCATTTTTATTTAGATTTTAGTGAAGTAATATTTAATGAATACATAATATATATATGAATTAATTAATATTATGTAATGGTAAATTATAACCGACTATTTATTATTTGCAACTATCAAAAATGTAAAATATGTTTAATCCATACGCACAACATATCACCGCCATGAAATGTTTAATTCATTATTCAAACAATACATTTTATCGGTGAATATAAAAATATAGATTATATTTATATCTTCATTATCATTTAATTGAATATGGAACCATAATCAATGTATAAAGAATAAGACTACCAAACTAAAATTCTCATAAAAAACTTTGAATTTAACAACTGATGAAATGATAATAATAAATGTATGGTAACATGTAGATAATAATATATTATTAATGAATCGTATTTGATTATATATATCTGTTTATTTGTTTATTTAAAAAAAAATAATATCATTTTATATATGTTTAAAACGACAAAAAAATTATTTAAAACTGTATGAAATGGATTTTCTCATCATTTCATAATCAATGAGGAATTTTGTTGGATTAGTTCATGTAATTCCACGTTACAAATTTTTTATGTATTCCCTTAACCTCATCATGGGATTTCCCCCCTTTGAGATTCAAAGGATACCTATGATGGTTATTTCTTTGAATTTTTTTACATTAAAATTCATCAAGCTTTTTTTATAGGATATAGAATAATTTCACAAATACTAAATAGGTTACATTATGTGTAATTTCTACTATGTACAATAAATGAAAGTGGATTCATTCGTTTAAAGATTACTTGTTGTGAATGGTGGTTTCATGTAGTGAATGTTTTTAAAATATGTATTTTTAATCTAAGGTGACTAATTTTGGGCATATTTGTACACTATGAATTTCATAATGGGTAACTATATTACACATAATAAAATATCCTATATCCAATTGAAAAACAGTTGCATGACAAATTTTCGGGTCCTCTCTTTCCAGAAACATTTATCCTCGACCCAAGGTCTTTATTAGTCATTTCACTAAGACAACATTCCTTCGGAATCGATCTTTTGGACATAATATATCTATTGAAATTGTAGCGCCTCTCTTCGGGTAGGTTGTCTTCCAATTTTTCGTTATCTTTGATCACAAAATCACCATTTGTTAGAGTGTTCAGATCGATTGGGTTTATATGGTGTTCCATCATGTTATCTCCATGATATGTTGTCAACATTTCTTTATAGGACTTTTCCATTGATGTTTGTGGTGGAGAAGAGGTCAGTTCTTAATGGATATTGAATTAATCCTTCCCACCAACCCCATCTATTCAGATTTGGCTGAATCATGGGATATGTATTTTATTTTGGGACATTCTTTATCAGTTTTGGGTTTTCATTATTGGTCAATTAAATTACAAGAATTTTGGATCAGAGCATCTAGGTATGGGGTTCTGTCTCTAGCCTATCATAAAGGATCATGTGATTTCTCTTTAAAAATTTATTCATATTAAAATTGGCTGGATTTTTTGTGTGATTACAAGTGTTTTAAATGAAAAATAATTTTTACCTATTTCGGTGGCAAATATAGAGAAATTTTTTGTTCTCAATGAATTTAAATTGAATTATAATATGGTTAGAAAATGGATTTCAAAGCATCAGAATGAATTGTGAAAAAGGGAATACGGGTTACCATGGGAATGTAGGTGGAATGTTTAGCTTAGTGCATCACCTTTTATTTTTCAATTATCATGGATGTTTGTCATAGGTCGTTCCTTTATTTCGAAGGCTCTTTGTTCTAGGGGACTTATATTGGCATTGTTGGGGGGGGGGGTTCTTGTGTGGTATTCCCTCTTATTGCAAGGCTACATGTTCTAGGAATAGGTTTTTGCACATGATTATTATTAATCGTGTAGGCTACGGCCTTGATCAATAATATTCATTGGTGTTGTGATATGTGTTATTATGTTTTTTATTTCATGAATTTCTGAGTTATACATGATATGCATGTTTATTGTAGTGAAAAAAGATGTGGAAAATGTTTTCTGAAATTGATATAACTACTATTGTATAAAATAATGATATGTTTTAATGATTAAAATGATTTCTAAAAAATATCCTTACTACATGTCATGACATGTTTTTAGATAATATGAGAATATATAAATATGTCATATAGAGTCTTGATATGGAACAAGTGGGAAGGATCCTATTAAACAAGTTAGATCATACCCTATGCACCTTTTTGATGGTTCAAATACTTTCTATTGGTCATCTAGTATCGGAAAAGGTATTGCATAAAAATAATGTGGCAAGGTTTATACCAGGTTTTTCAGTAGCTGGTGGTGAGATGGTGGGAGTTTTTCATGACCATTATTTGGAGAATCATTTTGGATTGTGACCTTTGTATTTGGACCTGTTCTTTAAATTTTTGATCTACTTTTTTTTATTTATGTTTTTTTAGTATATATATGGTTATGGAAAATATATATTCATCGCCTTCCAATATTCATTTTTAGTACATATATGCCATGTGGTTGATCATGTTTGGATAAATTGTTCTCTCTACTTTTTCATTCGATTAATGGGTGCTTGTCGCTAGCCTGTGGGGATTGGAAACACCCTTCCAGTATGTGACAGATCAGGTAAGGTGCAGGGATTGTGGGTGCCCAGGGTCGATTCAATAATATTTTATTTTAGATGGGGTTTTCTACAAGATTCCATGAAATGGAACATCTATTAGACTAGAGAAAGTATTTTTATGGATTTGATAAGAATATTGTGAAAAGTATCAGGTTATATCTTGTCATAATGAGACCCATGTTTCCATGGGATACTGGGATACGAATCTCTAGTTTTGGGGTAAATTTAGATCTCAATTAAGGCATATGGGTTTTCTGTACTGAAGAGATATTTTTTTTAATTGTCAATTCTTGGGATTTTTTGTCATGTAGTATGCCTCAGAGATGCATTCCTCAAGTTCTTCCGGAAGGGGTAGCTGATTATCCTCAAGGGGATCCTATAATAAATTAAAATCTTATCAAAAGTATCATATGGGACGTTTGTTCTATTGATCTAGATATTGAACAAGTTCAAATTTTTTTATGATATGACTAGGAGAAATATTATAGGGAGTTCAATCACATAAGATATTGAATATGAGGCTACCATCCTTTTATTGAATGATTGAGCCTCAATAGTCATAGTATTGGGTGGAAATGATCAATAATATATTTTATATTATTGAGACACCTGAAAAAATATGGGAAAGTTTAAAATGTTCATACTAAAGGGCCTAGAAAGCGATGGTGGAATTCTATGGTCCAGGAAGATATGAATCTGGGATAGGTGTCAAATTCTTTTAGAAGCCTGTATATCTAATAGATTTTTCTAGGTTCCTTAAAGTAGGAAAATTTCATGGAGATCATATCATTACAACAAGGGTAATTTTTTTATTGGAAGGAACAAATAAATTTTATGTTGATCCCCATTTTCAGCATTATGTAGTGATGTAGTTCTAGATAAAGGCTCAGAAATACATGCATGGTTTCTGACCGGATATCAGATCACATGTGTTCATGTTGAAACATTCTACCTATGTGGAGAAGACATACGTAGCGATTATGGAAGAGAGGAATATGGTAGGAATGGTTTTGTTTCCCACCTCTTCTCATCCAAATACTTTTAGTTTCAGTGGCATGCATGGGAAGAAGAGAAAGTGGAAGGATAATCACAGGAGTTGTTTAGGTGGGTCATAGAAGCAAGACTCCTCTACACTTTAGGTGAAAGGTGTTAGTGTGCCTCTAACAAGCTATTAGTAGAGAAAGTGAGGACACCCATGATGTAATTTTCTTATTCCTCGAAATATGTGAAACAATAATGGACATGTTGGTAACGTTATGTTATTTTATTAAGATATTACTACACCTCATTATGGACACGGTTTTTCATATCCAACGGATATTGTTGTGTAGTCAGAAACATCAATGACTATAGGGATCTAGCGACAATACTTAGGTGTAAACCATTTTCATGTAGAAGATGAGTGGCAATGAAAGTCTAAGGAGGTCCATCAATAGTGGGAGATACTTTTCAAATTGTATCCTAAGCTGAAATTTATTTATCTGATACTATTGCATCCGACTTGTTTTTATATTCACATTTTGTTGATATTTACAATCTTCCCAAAAATCATATGTCCATTGAAATGGTTTCAGAAAGATCTATTTGTATGTGTAACATGAAGTGGATTATGTGTCCTTTTTTGTTAATGATAGCCGATACGATGATGTTATATGATTTCATCATTCTTGATATTGCTATGTTTGAATGCATCATCTTTATGGATTGTCTTATCACTAGTCAAGATGAGGTTTAATTTTTATCATTAGTGTGTTTCATTTCATTCCAATGATGGGAGCTATCATGTTTTATCAGGGTATTGGGACATGTGTTCTAGTCGTGAACTACCCTCTAAACCTATGATCATTATATTTCTATCTTCCATTGGATTTAAGCCTGATGACATCTCTATTTTTATAGATCCCCAAATGTTTTTTGGACATTCCTAATGTTGTTCAGAGTGATTCATGTAGTCTTCTTGTATATAGATATGAATAGTTTTTGATTGACCTATAGCCATATATGTATCCAATATGGATTCCCTCATATTGAATAGCCCCAATAATGATTAAAGAGGTAAATATTTAGTTGGAAGACCTATTGAAATTGGTTTCATTCACCCAATATTTTCCCCATGGGAACACAATGAACACGTTTACAAGAAATCATATGGTTTACTTTGGATTTTATGGATTATCGGAAGTTGAACAAAGTGATGTTTAAAAAAATATCATTTTCCTCCATGGGATGATCTGTTTGTTCAGTTTAAGGGGGGAATTGTGGTTTTTGAGGATTAATATTCAGTTTTCATATCATCATATCATAGTTCGAGAGTCTGATTTACTAAAGATGTACTTTATAAGTATTTATGGAGATTATGAATATATTATGATGTATATTGATCTATATAAATATCCTATAGTTTAATTTATTTGATGAATTTAATATTCCATTAGTATCTTGAAAATTTTTTGTAGTGTTTTTGGATAATATATTGTTTTAATTGAAATCTATATGTGAGCATGATCACCATATGATTTTGGTTCTAGGAACCCAAAAAAGTAACCATTTGTATTGATATATTTAAAACTTATTTTTATTGATTCAAGAAGTGAATTTATTGAGGAAACATATTTATGAAAATGGATATTCAGTTTCTCTAGATAAGGTAGTGGATATTTTTTCATGGAGGGAATGACATAATGTCTTTGAGATAAGAAGATTCCTTGGTCTTTTAGGGAAGTATCGATGGGTGTTCAAGAAATTATATATGATAGAGTAACCATTGACAACTCTTAACAGGAAAGCATTGAAATTACCATGGGATCCATAATTTTAAACTTTTTTCAAAGAAATGATAAGGATAATGACATCCGATACAATTTTGATATTACATAATCCTAATAAGGCTACAAACAATTATTTGATTTATAGGGTGCTAAGATGGTGTGTTTTTTAGGAAAGATAACCATGTGGTGGCCTATATCTCACTCCCACTTCAACCTCATGATAATAATTACCCCACTCATGATTTATTACATGACATAGTATTGTATGTGTTTAAATTGTGGTGGCAATATATCATTAGGGATAAGTTCAAGTTATTCACTGATGATAAGGGGTTAAGTTATATATTTTTTAAAAAGGGCATGTATCTCACACAAGGGAACTATGTAGAATACTTTTTGATGTTTTACATTTATATCACCTACACCATATGGAAGGGAAAAATTATTGCGTACTATCTTAGTAGAAATGTACAGTCGCAGGATTTTATGGACTCAAAGGAGGAGTGTACCCTTATGATGATTTTCAATCTGTTTTTTGTGGAATATTGGGAGGATGTTTCAGTTAAGGACCTGGATAGTTTCTAGTTGTCATCATCTCACGTGGAGCTAATTTTTAAGATTCAACTGTTGTATTATGATTGTCAAGAGACTAAAAAAATCCTTTATTATGGTGAGAATGATACAAATTTCTCTCTCTCTTTAGATGGTATTCCCCACTTCATGAAAATTGTTATCTTCCAATCCTCTTTAGGGAGTATAGTAATTTTAAATTGTTATGAATCATTCTAGGTTATTTATTGAGTAACAATAAATATTAATTACGATATGAGTGATGATTTTTGGGGTCATATATAAAGCTTAAAATTCTAGATTATGTTTCTCATTGTCACCCCTAAAAATAGATAATGGTTGATAACTTGAGACCCTAATGTTATCATTCCACCTCTTTCAGTGCTGATTTAGAATGGATGTGACATATACATTGATTTATTTTTGTGGGATTAACATGGAATCCCAGAGGTATGAAAGTATTCTGGATATTTTTTTGACATGTTTATGTAGTCATCCCATTTTATTCTGGTCATAGAAACCATTCAAGTAAAAAATTTTGGTAAGCATTATATACATGATATTGTGAGGTTACTTGGGAATCATTATTTCATTGTATCAAATAAGGATCAATGTATGGATTCATGGATCTGTGGGGATCTCCATGAGACGAGGATAACTCATGTAAAGCTTAGTATAATCTACACTATATAGATCAATGTTCAAATCGAGCGCGTAATTTAGATCTTGAATGATATTCTCTGTGCATGTGTCTTGTATTTTAAGGAATCATCAGATAGCCATATAAGACTTGATGAGTTTGTTTACAACTAAATTTAGAAATCATCCATCATAAGGGATCCCTTTGGGGTGTTATGTTGTCTCCCATATATATCGTATCTTTTCTATACTGATTTGGGAGAGGCATCTTTATTTGGACCATGTTTGGTTGAGGGTATGTAAACAAAGATTTAGGACATAAAAGGATATCTAATAACATCCCGATGTTGAGAAAAATCATATGAGGTTTGGAAACATCATGAATTGGATTTTTCCTTAGGTTACTGGGTTTTATTTAACGATTCCCCGTAATAGGTCAGCATCAGGTTGGAAAAACCATAAACATGGCTCCGATTTATGTTGGACTGTTTGAGGTCACTGAGAGGCACATACAAGTTTCTTATAGGTTATAATATTTAGTTAAGTTGATATATATCCATGATGTTTTCCACATGTCTCAGCTATGGATGTTCCAGATTTATCTCGCTCACATTTAGAGTAGGGAAGAAATTGAGTCAGAACCTCGTGTATCTTTTTGGAGAAACATGTTGTGATCATTAACTCTCAAGTGAAATTATTTAATGGGGTGTCGATTCAATTTTTTAGTTTTTTGTTTAAACAAATATCTTATTCTCATGAGACCTGGAAATTCCAATCATTGATGACATTGTAGTGGCTGCATATTTTTTCCAGGATAACATATTCAACATGAAATACAAGAAATTGAATTTCTTTAGGTAGGGGATTTTGTAATATCGTGTTATAATTTAACATGGTACTCCCTTAATCTATTCATGGTAATCCCTTCCTCTGTGATTTGAAGGATAAAAATAATTTTAAAGTTAGATATTTTATTGGATTTCAATATTAATTACATTTTTATAAAGGATAGATAATAATTTCATGTCATGATGCTAGGTTATATGATGTGTAATTGTTTAGAGTTGCAATCCATGAAATGGATTTAACACTACAAAAAATTACATGTCATGAATGGTGGTTTGACATCTTGAATGTTTAATATAATTAATGTTTTTATTAGATGAAATAGATTTTTTGGCATTTTATTATAGAATGGTTTTCACTCTTTCTAACTATATTTTATATAGTGGAAAAGCCTACGGAATGTTTTAAAATAATAACATCATAATTTTTCTTTGTACATTCATTCTTTACTCCTTGATCTTTAACCCATTGTCTCTTTTATGACTTTTTTCAAGAAACATTTCCTTCAGGATCAATCTGTTCGATGTCCAATACCTATTATGATTGTGGTCTATCTCAGCATGTATGTATTTTAATCATTTTTTTGATCCCTTTTATCATGATTTCACTATTGGGTGGATTGTTCTAATCCATGGTTTGAGATGTTGTTTCATCTTGGTTTCATTTAGATCAATTATTTGATCTCATTATAGAGGCATTTTCATTTTTAGTCATTTTATGGTGGATGTCTGTCCTTGATGTATATAGGTTTCTTCCTTTTCATTGATCCTTTGTGTTCATATTTGGATCAATCATGTCATGTAGATTGAATTTTAGGTCCTTTGTCGCCGTCATTATGTTTTCGTTGTCGGTGAATCCTATGGAAGGCATGTGCAACTAGACTTTTTAGGTAGGTGGTTTATCTCAAGACTATGATAATGGATCATGTTGTTTTTTATACAAACTAATTCCTATTGAAATCAGCATGATAGTTTAATGTCTATTGATAATGGTTTTAAATAAATAACGATTTTTTCCTAGGATATTTATAAATTTAGAAAAATGGGTATTTTCACTGAATTAAAATGTTATTGTGAAATTGTTTTGATATCATTATCAATGAATTAGAATGAATTGTGAATAAGAGAACATGGGTTACCCGGGTGACTTATATGGAAGGTTTATCTTGGGGCCATTAATATTTGTTTTGTTATTATCAAGGGGGTTTTTCATGGGTATCTCCCTTATTTCAAGTGAATTTTAATCTGGATGAGTGATATTGATAATGTTGGGGGGATTACTCTGGGGGATATTCATTTTCTTCTTATGCTTGTTGTTGTAGGAATTGTTTTAAGCACTTGATTATTGTGGTATGAGAATTATGTGTCCTAGACCTATAGAATTACTTGGTGTTTTGATACCTATTATTCTCTTTCATATTTTATTGCATAATTAGTTTTCCTATATATCACTTTTTATGCTTGTAAAAAAATAATATGTAAACAATTCATTGAAATTATTATACCTTATTTTGTTTAGAACTATAAAAAAGGTAAATGTATACAATGTTTTCTCTATAATAACTTTACATCTTATAAATACATATTTTTACTCAAAATTAGAATAAATGGATATTTTATGCATAAACATGATATGGAATAATAGGTTGGGATCTTACTGATCCTATTAGCTCACACCCTAGACACATCTTCAGTTATGCATAAACTATTGTTTGGACTTCTAGTGCATGGAAATCCATGGTGTCATTGTGAGGTTGTGAGAATCATGTCATCCTGTTGGGTAGCAGGTGGTGAGATGGTGTTATTTTTTCAATTCCATCATTTTGAGTTGCTATTTGGTATAGGTCCTTTGATGTTGGACATTTAATTGGATTTTTTGTGACTTTTTTGTTGTCATATTTCACTATTTTTTTACAATAATGGAATATAAATATTCTTCATCTTCCGTTTTTTACTTTTATTTTAGTATATATATTCCATGGGGTTGTTCAGGTAGGGAAAATGTTTCCCTATAGTTTGTCGATCGATGCTTGCATGCTTGTTGCAAGCCTGTTGGGATCAATAATGCCTTTGGGTATGCAACTGATCAGGTCGCATGCTAAAATTGTGGTTATTCCGTGTCATTTAGTTATAACACACCTAATTACATTATATATTTTAGAGTTTACACCATTAATGAAATTGTCATTAATTTATGATTGTTAATAATTTTAAATACTCAAATAATGTTTAACATTTCATAGGCTGATAATAAAAAAGTTACCAAAGGGGGCACACTTTAATTTTCAATCTCCTTTTTCAGATTGAACTTATTTTCATTGAAGGAATATTATAATAACTCCTTTGTAAATTCCTTATATTTTGTTATCTAATTAATATTTAATGATTTTCCTTGTTTAAGTCATATTTATCCTATCTTATAAATTCGAATAGGGAAAAGAAATATTTCAATGAATGATGGATCTTATATCAAGTTTTGGTCGACTGTATTTTTGTTTAATGTTGATATTTTTCAAAATTCTTTATCAAATGTGCATTTAATTTTCAACAATGATGTATACAATACATTTTATATGATACATAAATTTTCACATGTCTTCATCTAAAAATTTATAATGTCTCATAAAATGGACATCATATACCATTATTATGCCAAAGTCAAATGGAATGTTTGTGTTTACATAATGAATGTTTTTAAATTTTTCCACCTCCACAAACATTTTATTCTTTTAAGATTTATATATATGTTCTTAATTATATCTATGAAAAACTTTTTAATAAAATCGTATTTTAACATTTAACTTATTTTTTATTTATTTATCTTAAATATATGATTTTATTTCAAAACATATATTTTTGATGAAATAATATTCATCTTTTAACTCTAATTAATTTTTTTCAACAACTTTATTTTCAAGAACTCACATTTCATGATAGTTTTTTTCATTGTAAATATTAAGATTCTTAAATATCTATATTAATAGTGAAATGGATATGATTATATCCTAATCCATATATCATTTCTGTAGGATGTATTTTAATTTGAACATTATTTTGATGACATAGGATATATTGATATTCCCTATTCTTCACTGAATATAGATTTTTCATTATATTGCCTTATGTTGACGAATTAAATTGATCATTTATTATGTTAGGAAAGCCTTAGAAATGTTATAATAAGTTTGGTATTGTTATAGATAACCCCTCAATGAAACAACATGACTCATGAACAAATCAGATGGCTAAAACAATTAAATGGACTTTTGGTTTATACCTAACCACTGATAACAATTTCATTATGAAATGAATTCATGGATATGATATCATCATGACTTAGATAATGAAATATAGAATTAATTATTTTATTTTCTGTGACATTAGTTAATGTTATCCATGCATTTACTATATTTATATTTTTTATTAAGGGATTTCATTCTCATGTATGTGAATAAATGAATGTGTTATCAATTTATTATATTTATATATTTATTATATATATTTTTTCATGATTTTAACCCTTTTATATTACTATTTATGAAATAATAGACCAAAAATTATTTGTTTTTATTTCCCCATAACACAAGGAAGGATATTTAAAATAATATCAAGTATTTGAGAACGTATCAAATAGTTCTTTTTCTATGTACTTCTAATATAATATATGAATTACGTATGTATTTTGTTCTTCATGAATACTAAACTAATCAAAACAAAGTTATGTGATCTCCTTTCTCTTATGAAATTTTAATAAATAAGATATGAGATCTAGGTTACTAATATTTTTGTCAAAAAAATATCATAGAACCCAGTTCAATAGAGGGAAATATAATTATATACATGTACAAAAAAAATCAATTGAATTTATGTTCTGAAAATATATTTTTGTAACATTTAGTAATATATTTATAAAAAATAAACATATACCACAAGGTTAATCCAGAAATTTATAAACATAATTTTGAAAATTCATATAAATTTCAAAAATGACCATATTAATTGAATGTATTACAATTTGAGAATAAATAAAAATAAGGCATTAATAATTTAGAAATTTGGATCTTCTTGATCACAAAAAAATATGCGTATTTATGAACATCACTATATAAAATATTGAATATTAAAAATTAAATACATATTTTAAAAATTAAAATTTATTTAACCTTGAGTGATAATTGTATTTAATGAAGAATAAAGTAAATGGGTAGCATTTATTGATATTATGGAAACTATATTACTGTTACAAATCAAATATTTTGAATAATATTCTAACTATTGGAATAGTTATCTAATCATTATGAAATGTAATGTGACCATACAATAGAAACTCAAGTATAGGAAGGGAGAATAATATTTAGATTTCTATTAAATTCAATATAATATATATTTAAAACATAATACAATGAAATATATTTTATAAAAAATACGAAATACCAGTTTTTATTTTTATCAATCATATATGTTTTATTCTAATTATTACAATAAATATAATTAATTAAAATAATTATATTTTCATAAAATGTAATTAATATTTAAAAACAAAATGTATTATAATGATATGATAATTTTGTGGAAGAGTATGATGTTTTTGAAAAGGATAAAAAATTGATCATAATATTTAAATAAGAATTTTTTAAATTAATGATGTTTTTAAAAATTTATTTATCATTTTAATATTTTAAAAAATGATTTATTTTTTGGAATATATATATCAAAATTTCTTTATGGATGGTATTTTTGTATTTTATAAAAATAGATAATTGTTTGGTGATTAGTAAAATTTTGTAAAATAAGGTTTCTTGAATTATTAGATAAATACATGAGTTTTGTAGTAACAGATGTTTAATTCGCCAATATTTTTAACTATCATGTACCAGTTTCATTATTAAGTCTCTTGAATCTGTAGATTTTTTTATGTTGAGAAAATTTAATAAATTAATTATAATTCATACCCATAATTCACGATAAAAAATTCTCTATTTCCTAGTTCTTTAGTCTCATACAAATTGATTTCAATTTTATAACGGAGTATTTCATGGATGAATCATTTAAAAAATTATATTCATATATACATCATGAAAACTCATCATGTTTACTGCCTTCCAATCATCTTCATCATAATACATAAACTGAAAAATATTTTGACATAAATCTACTGTAATTTCATATTAATAATTTTATATCCTCAAAATTTCAATTTCTATTATAGTTATATTATTTGAATGAAACCAATGTCCTTATTTTCCAGTTGGACGTCTCCATGGATAATAAATTTCTATATTTCATTTCCACATTGAAGGATGATAATAAAACTATTGATATATTTAAAATGGACTATAATAAGTATATTAAAACTTATTTTATGATTTTGAACTCTCACTTGTATATGCATATTAAATTAAATAAAACTAGTACAAGAATGGCTATAAAAATTCCAATATAAACTAACCACATAATGTAAAAAAAATTCAATGAAAAATCACTATAACAGAAAATATAGATATATTTTTGACCATATAAATTTAATAGATTGAATGGATACCATTTAATATAATTTACGTACTTGTAATCCGATTTTAGATTTACATTCATAATTATTTACAACTTATTAAACTATGAATCCATGAAATGAATGTTATAGAAAAAACGAAAATATTAATTAAATGTAAATTTCTATGAAAAAATGAGCTCTTTCCCAAAAAACGAATGACCACTATATTAAAGAAAATAAAATCTTACAAATGTCTGAAAGTAGAAGAATTACAAAGATCCTTCCTGTAAATAAGAATATTGTCTTCTGACACTTGATCCAACTAATGATAACCATTACAATTTAATCCTTTATTAGTAAGAATGTCTGGCAATGAATTATCTACTATATAAACATGATTGAAAAAAAGATGTCTTCTGTAATGACAGTCAAGACATAGAATCCAACAATTAGTGAACATCCATAAATGATAAAAAGACCATTATTGAATGGGAAATACAATAGTCGTGGAGTCACATTTGTGCCAAATCATTTGAAACCCAGATGTTCTTATTGTTCTACAACTAAAACAACACCCAGAATATCTTCATCAAGTGAAGAGTAAATAACACATGAACCATAAATGCAACCATGTGTGTAACCATGATAATCCATTAAAATATCTGCAAAATCACAGGGAACTGGGTTACCCCTTGAAGCCCCATCCAAATTCACATTAATCCACCCATAAAAAGGGGCCTTCCAAAATACATACATCATTAAAAGAGGAGGTTTAGTGTTTCCTTTCATCCCATTCTATTTGTGAAAAAATAAATCATGAATGGATTTTGAGTTGAACACATTGTTTGATATTTGTGCTCCCAGAACTACAACTAAAATAGTAGATAATGTAGCACAAAAATGAAAGGGTAGAAGCTCGTGTCTGACCATGTTTCATGATGTATTGTTGAAAAGAATGATATATTCGAAAACAATTTGAAATTACTTCCAAATCTGTGGGGACAGATTCAAACTAGGCCAACTCGTCATAAATTTACATATTGAGTTGGCATGAAGCAGAATCACTTTGAAAATTTATGTAACCGCCCTCCACATTTCCAAGTCCATTACACAATGAATGAATAATTGATTCATTTCTTCCATGTCCGGATGACACAAAATAAATAAAAATCACTGGGAAATTCCACATGTTTTCTAGAAATCATCCGTTGGGGATTTTTTATGAGCTATCCTTCTTGTTTGAATGAATCTAGATGGTCTCAAAAACTGCGTATGAAGTTATCCCTTCCATTTAAATTCAAATGAACTACTATTATGTGATTATAAAACCCTTTAAATGGGATAATACAATTGATATCAGACTCTGAATCCCAGAAGTCACCCCTAGAGTAACATAAATAATTTTCAACAATTGATGTAATGTAATTCTGGAGATTATCCATACTATCATGCTGGTCTTTTACTGATAAATAAAAATTCAGGTCTGATTCCTCTTCTAAACCGAAACCAATAAAATGATTCCTAGACCAATAATGTTTCTATAATTGAGGATATGAATCCCTAGAAACATGCCACTGAGAATCAATAACAATTTTCAAAAAAAAAATGTTCTCGAAGTAAGGCCACACTGAAGAATTGAAATACTTGATGTTTCCTAACTTCATCCTATGAATGAACCTGGCTTGAATAATATTACGAGCCTCAGAGTGCACGTTCATAAGACTCCAAATAAATCCATCTTGTAGAAAATCATTTAAACCACTAATATTTTTTATACCAAACCCACATCCATATTATTGTTTCGAAACAGAATTCCATGAGTCTGTTTTCAACCATATTTCTAAAATGATACCATTACATATCATTTTTTGATATAATTATTGATGGTCTTATTAAATTCTCCAGGAATTTATACACGATAAACTAATAATTCAATTTTGAGGTGATAGTGGACTTCCAAGACAAACCCTACCAACTATTGATAAATATTTTCCCTTCCAAGTAAAAAATTGATCTTCTAATCATGAAAGTAATGCTATAAAAATGAAATAACTTTGGTCTTCCCTAGAACATGGGAACCCACAGAATATAAAGGGAAAGAATCCCTCTCGAATTCATATTTCTCGGATGATGTGATTTTTCCTGTTCAGAGAATATTCCATCCTAAATAAACAACAGACTTACCCCAGGTAACCTCCTACCCATACACCATTTCAAATTTCAAAATAACTCTCTTTCTATTCTAGATATTTTTCATATCTCATCTAGTTATGTGAATAATATCATTATCATATAAACTATGAGAGGGAGAAACTATTCCCCTTCAATCTTGGATGGTCTTCATCTTTCCATTACCAGCCATTATACCATGAATCCTACTAAGATAATCCTAAGCAATGGAAAAAATGATTACTGATAATGGGTCTCCATGTATGACACCCCTTAGAAAATAAAAATATCTTTATGGGGATCCATTTATAAGAACATAAATGTGTGTGTATCTCAGAATTATTTTTAACCAAATTGATGAATGCATCATGAATTCCATACATATTGAGGATTTGGTAGATGAAACTCCAATCCATTGTGTGAAATAATTTTAGACATCTATTTTTTGTGTTATATTACTACCTTTTACTAAACTATTGGAGAGATTCAAACACCATGATGTAGTGATTCGACAATACTAAATCGATCTCCCTTTGATGAAGACATATTAATCTTAATAAATAATCATGTTAGTAATAAAAGATATCATGTTGGCATGGATTTTTCATTTGATTTTAAATATGGTGTTTACTAAAGCCACACACATGAATAGATGATTTTCATTGGCATTCCTTATATTCTGGTTTAAGGAAATAAAAAGGGAATTGAAACACATAGGTAGGGATCCACCCCACCTTAACAATCATCATATATACAATTATTGAACATATATAGGTTATTATAATCCAAAAATAAATATAATAGTTAATAAATATAGTATATTATTAAAATAATTATAATTTTTATTATAGTATGTGCATGTGTGGAGAAATTCTGTAACAATATTTAATAAATATATTAGAATATCCCAATTTTATTTGATGTCATGTTACCACTTTCTAAACTCATGTTATCATGATAATTTTATTACATAATTCTTCTATATTCTATATAAATGTTCCAAAAATGTATATCATACTTAATTATTATTTCATGGATGGGGGAATACATATTTATAATGGTTCCTTTTATCATTTATCATGATACGAATGCATCATTAAAATGAAATTATATGTATCTTACCCCTTTTTAATTAAAAACATATATTTTTTTATCCAACCATTTTTCCTCAAATCAGTTATTTCTAAATAATTTTTTTATAAAATGTTCTAAATTTATGGACATTATTCTATCATTGTTTTTTATAAATTAGAATCACCCATGTGTGTAATTATTTGTGGTAGATGTACATTTATAAAGGAAAATTTATTACATTTTTCTCCTTATCAAATTTGTTAGACAATATTTATCATGATATTAGATTATATTTCCTTCATTAATGTCCAAAAATTATTTAGTAATTTCATTCATTGAAATCATTATCATAATCCCTTTGTTTATTATTGATGACATGATTATGAAACAAATTTCATTCAATGGGTAAACAATATGTTTATAGATAATGTTTTAATTCATTATGTGTAAAATATATGCATTAAAATTTCATGATGGTTGCAAACATGTATTTATATAATTTATTTGGTACTGTTTTAATCATATTAGGTGACATTTATGATATACTACTGTAAACATAATCCATTATGCGACTCTATCCCCCATGTGATATCATTTTGTCTGTTATCCAAAATCATTTTTATTTCATGTTATATGTTGACACTGCACTCTATTATTAACATTACCTTATGAAACCATTCAATTTTTGTAATTCCACTATATGATAATTAACGATCCATTGATTTTAAGTTTTCATGTTATTCCCTCCGAATCATATGTAAGGTTTTATTTATATCATTACATCAATATTGAGTTATTAGCTACCGTATTTTTTTATAAGAATTTCCTAGGATTTCTCATGAATTTTTTGGATCTCAGTTTATGTTAAGAGCACATTTTAGAGTTTATGATAATGAATATTTATATTAGTTTCATGTTATCTTTTTAGGAACATAGTATTCTATATATACTATGATTTTTGAAGCATTTTTTTTTATTTAGGGGTTATATTTTTAAAAAATAATATAATAATATAGGTTAAAAGATTTAGTCAGTATTGTTGATAATATAACATGGGATTGTTATTTTTGGTGATTAATACTATAATATTTTAAAAAATAATGATATATGACTATTAATATGAAAATTGTACATTTATGACCAATATTGAATCATATAGACAAATACTTTTAGATATCTTTTCATTTAAATGTTATTCCTTTTATATTCATTTTTTAAAATGTTATTTTCTCATTAGGAAAACATTGTAACCCCTAAATTAATTAAAATTCTTTCGGGAATCTTAGGTAATCGGAGGAATCTTCAAACAACCAATGTGATAATATATTTTAGGATTACTTTAATGAGTTTCCAAACCTAATGAGTGTGGGTGTTCATACATGTGAAAATAATAATTACAAGGACATTTTCAATAAATCATGAAATATTACAAATTTAAGAAACATAAAAGAAGTTTAATTTTTCAATAAAATTTAATAAATAATAAAAGGTTTAAAATAAATTCAGAATTTATTTTTATAATAAAAAATTATTATAATTGTTTTACATTACATCGACATGGATGATCAATGATTTACAATGAAATTGAGAAATATCATTTTTTTTAAACAATATTATTTTTACCACTTCAATACAAAATAGGTAAAAATTAATTGATAATATAAAATTTCACAATTTAATATTTTATAATATTTTTCATGATTATTTTGATAGATAAATCATATGATTTCACTATCAGATGAATAATCATATAAAATTATGATAAAAATGATATTGAATCACTAAATCATAACCACATTAGTATCATATCACACAGAGGCCCTGTGAATGAAAAAAAATATATGGACATGTAAATCTAATAATATTAAAAATTGGTATCATAAAATTTATACATTTTTGTTATAAAACCATTAAAATGAATTATGTGGTGATTATAAATTGGGTGTCATGCACATAAAAGGGAGATGAAATTCCCGTACCTCATGTCCAAACATATAGGGTATTCCATAGTGTCATTTATAAAAAATATATAAATTACTTGGAATATTGAGATTAAGTTATAGGTTTCATTCCATATATTTAAACATTTTAATTCATTTTTTTAAAAGAAATATTTAATTTCTCAATCATTTATGTCACATAGTTTGTGTATAGGGAATTCAATTCATAAATTGAAAATAACATATATGAGTTGAGTATGGTAAAAGGGGTTGTTGTTAAAATAATTATATAATAATAACCATGAAATAAATATTTTTATAATTAAATTATAATTTTAAAACAAACCCTGCAATATGGATTTGATGAATTCTCAATTTTATAATCATGGTGATGATATAGAATATGTAGAAATTAGTCATGTTTTCATTTTTCAGTAGTTATAATGGATAAATGGTTAATTTTATTGTATATTTCATTAATTATAATTATATCATAAATAAAATAAAATTTCATTAAATATACTTATATATATTACCCATTTGTTTATGTAACAAAAATATACACCTCTTAATGATACAGTTTTCCAATGTACAATTGAACAAAAATATCATTTTTCAGTGGACGGTATGGTAATAAATTGTATGATATATTTAATTTAAATAAATTTTAATATATCAGGAATATCATTAAAAAATTAATTCCAAAACAATGAATATATATGGGAGTTGTTTATGTAAATTTAATTACATTTGTTCATGAGGAGTTATACATTCACACACACAAATTATTTTTTTGTGTCCCATTTATTGGAAAAGGGAATGCATGTTGTTTATTCAATTAATAGAAAATCATATTATTACATGGAAGATAAAAATTTTATTTTGTTATAGTTTTTCAATTATATTTGAAATAGGTGGATGATGAAATAAAAAAACCATAATTATGGATGATATCACCTATTCGAACAACCACATAAGGAATATACAAAAGTCCTCCATTGATTGGATATCTGATCTATATATGGACACTAGTAAATTGGTCATTAAGTAAAGAAGTGACTTCTGTAGGTATTGTGAAAAATCATTTATTCTTTTTTTTTGCATGATCATAATAGATTTTTCCCCTTTATAAGTGAGGGAGAAGATAATATTTGATATTTTGAAATTGAGAAGACATACCCACATTTTTAACATCAAAAGGCTCCATGTTGCTATATTAATGAATAATAGATGTGATGATATCTAAAATGGATATAAAATAATATTTTCAAATATTTTTATTTCATTTTCCCCTTTATATTTCTTGTTTACCACACAGATAAATCCTCTTAAACAATAATTATAGTAAATAATTTTGACTAGTTTTAGATTTCATTATTAACAAAAATTTTGTTGAATATATAATATAATATTATTTATGATTATTTTAAACATATTATACATCTTATTAGGTCACTATAATTCAATCTCATAATTTAGAGTAAATATGAACTCTATAAACGTGTAAAAAATAGTTTTTTAAGAAACGTAGTTTGCAAACATAACATGATTTTATAGTAACCATATGATGATTACTCATCATTATATTTTTATAAATGGAAATAAATAGATGTATTATATATTTATATATATATATATTTAAAAGTAAATATTTCAATTAATTAAATTGGACAAACATCACGAGCATTAAAATAATCTTCATAAACTAGTGGTTTCAGTATAAAAAACATATTCAAGAATCCTGAAATTTAATGATTCAAAAAATAAATAAATAATTATGAATAAAATGGTAGATATTAATTTTTTTCATTAAATAAATACATATAATTATACATTTAATTTAATTCAATTAATTAACCAATATGACATTACTTTTGAAAAATAGGCAATTTTAACTATTCACAAAAGACATTATCATTTTTGAAAAGCACCAAAATTTCTCTAATATTTAATTTTCAAATGATTATTTCCAAAGTAGTATTAATTTTAAAAAAATATTATTTCTAAATTTTATAGAACTAAATTATAATATTTTTCTATAAAAATAAAAATAAATCATTTTTTGAAGGAATCATAGTTTTTGATGTCTAAAATGTATTTATTACATATTGGTTTCTTATATATAAATATCTTATAATATATTTTTATTCAATTGGAAAAATAATTAAAGTTAATATTGAATTTAATCCTATATATAACAAAAAATTTAATGGCTATCTTGTAACATTGAGGTTTAAATTAAATATTATACATCAATTTGTTTAAAATTAGAGTTGTGTGTTCTATATGGTATCGAACATAGAGATATTTTAAAATGTATCTCTTTTAAATTCCTACTCATTGAGTGTAATGTGGGTTGTAGGAACTCTACATGAAATGACCGATAGTTAATCAATCTCATGTTTTTAGGCACTTATCCCACAATTTCATCATATTATGTATCATTTAGAATTTGAGTTCTCGCACCATCATTCTCAAGTACATTTGTTAAATAAAACATGGGTTTTCATCACAAATGTTCTATGATTTATGAATCGCACATCAATATTCACCATTTCATTCTCCTTATAAATAAATCCTAATCATCTATTTTTATAAAAGAAATTCAGTAGACATTTTGATAGCAAAATTTACTAAATCAATAAAAGGACACAATGTTCATTTCAATAAAATAATTATCATAGTGTCCAATCTAATTAACATACAAATAAAACATTAGTTAAAAATATTAATAACAAGTTTAATTTACATCAATAAATTTCATGGGGTTTCATCACATTCCCTAAAAATCTATTTAAAAAATACGTAACATGGACTATCCCTAGACTACTTTTTTTTAAATAAAAAATTACCAATACAAATGTGATTTTCTATGGATATATTTAATTTCAATAATACAAGGAACAATATTAATTTCATCAAAACCCAATTTATTATGTTGGAAAACATGGATCCATTATCATTTTTACAATACATCAAAAATAAAATCATTTAAGAAAAAAAATATTTAAAAATATTGATTTAAGATTCAAATTATACATCATTATTAAATCATTATTGTGAAATTTAAATTCAAATTAATCAATTAAGATACATACCCCCCCATTTAATATGAATTTTAACATGGATCAACATATATTATTAAATTATACATGGAAAGGTCAACTAAATAAATTATTCATTATAATTTAGGTGAAAACCATGGAAATGAAATTGAAATATTTTCATGGAAAATAATAGAAATATTTTTCAACAACAAAAAGAAATTCATGTAATAAATTAAAAAATACATTTTTTATGCTAATGAAAATTATTACCCCTAATTTATAAACTCTACAATGTTTGAATCAACCACTAGTTTAGTCTAAATTAAATGAAAACATGGAATTAATAAGATGCACTAAAAATCAATCATAATAGAAAAAACTATGACAATTAAATTTTAAATTATAAAAATATTATTGCAAAGAGGATTCATATCCTTATATATAAATCTAAAAAAACCAACTATCCAAATGTATAATGATCAAAAGAAAAAATTCATTGTTAATTTTGTAACCATGATACGTGTTTGGGGGTGTTACTAGATTCCAATGTGTCTAAAATCCATAATAACGAGAAGAGGGTTTGTCCCATGTGATTTTTTGTCTAGAATATATTTCTATTTTTAAAAGGAGGCTAACAGTTCGAATTGGGATCTAGAAATAACATTGGATTCAATTATATTCAATAAATTTGACTATATAGTTGCATTGACTAGCTTGTGGTGCTACAAAATTATGCTATAGTACTAGACCCATATCAAGGATTCTTGATTCTCTCCTAAATCACATTCATCTAAATTTTTTCACTAGTTTGTTTCTAAATACACATATGTATGGTTTATATTCTCTCAAAATCATATCCTAATGCATTGTTCAGATTCTGGCTCCTCAATTAATCTGTATTTTGAGATTCTTCTTCATAATAATATCACTGTTAAGGACTAGGGTATTAAATAAATAATATTTTAAAGAAGATATTTTGAAATAGATTATGAACTCATCTTCTTGATTGATCACATCATATTGTTCATACACATTGGCACATTATAAGACATGTGTATGGATCCATAAATGACTGATGTTATTAATGTATGAGGCATTTAAATTGATAGTAATAATTATTTTGATTGATAACTTATAGTACTATTTTTTCATTATGAGAAACTATTCAGGACTTTTAAAAATACTAAAATATTGAATCTTTTAGATTTAATGTTTTTATGGATATATGATTGTGTAGATATTTTCAAGGGGGGTGTGAAGTAACTATTTATTCATCATATACTATCACTACCCTAATAGAGGGGAGGATTTTATATATAAAATGATTTGTCAGGGATGGGATTGTGTTTTTATACATAAAATATCATTGTACAAATGTTTATTCTTCAATATAATTGATTGATCATGATATATCATAATAAAGTCATTATTTATTAATTTTGGTGATATTTCCTTACCTGATAATTTTGAGGAAATATATCCATATGGAAGTGATAAACATATATTCATATCATATGGACACCGAAGAGAAAAAATTACATAATTTAAATCATTTACATAATTTAAATATTGTATCTCAAAAAATTGTCTCACTATCTTATTGTAGTAAGTTATAGTTTCATTGGGATCTAGATATATATATAATGTTTTTTTATGACTTGGGAAGATTTTTAAATAATATTTCTAAAATATAATATCTATATTTCCCATAAGATATACATGTATTTATAACTGGGTGGATTTGAATCATAAGAACATGGTGATCTGAAATTCATGGTATGTGTGAACATAATTGATAAAAATAAATTTTCAATGGTGATCATAAATTAAGAAAATGGGTATACACATTGTCACTAATAATTATATAGGAAAATATAATATATCACACATCATGGAATAATGATTTATAAATCATAATACATGAATCAAATGTTAGTGGAAATATAATCCAACTAATATGATCCAATATATGCTTACATGTGAATCAAAATAACCATTAAATCATGAAATCATTCATATATGACACAAACATTATGTTATGGAAACATTACTGTCATTATCCTTACAATTAGTGCACATTTTTATGATAAACTAGATTATAATTTCCAAAATATATCTCATTACAAATAATCTTACAAGAAATAAATTTAATTATAATTTAGTAACCCACCTATCATTATCATTACATATGATTTCTATTTGAAAATAATTTAATTGTGAAATCATATGGAACATATAGAATGAAATGGGATTCAATAAATGGTCACATGAAAATAAGTCAGTATTTTAATCATAATGAATCCATTAAATGAAACTGTGTTTCTATCAATTTTAAATGATGGCATATAAATAAGTCCATCAAAATAAATAAATGATTAACACATGGAAAAGATATGGGTTCCCAATGTTAAACTGTAACATTAATTGGTAAATAACATTCAATAATGATAATAATGATTAAATTATATACTCTAGTATGTAATGGATATTATGTAATATCAACAACTTCCAAGGCCAAAATTATATCTCAACTATTTCAACACATTTCAATCAATGAGGGAAAAATTGTGGTATTCATAGGGAAAATAAATTATAAGAAAATATGCATATATAATGAAGAATATTTAAAAACTATAAAAATATTGATTAATCATTCATCTAAAACACAAAAATAAATGTTAATAGAGATATAGAAATATTTTCTATCACATCATTGGAATAGTTTCCTTGACCAATAGTAAAAATGATCATAAAAAATGACATATATGAAATATATATTTTCATGATTTGTTATAAAAACTAAATTGGAAATAATATATAATGAAAATATTTTTAGATCATTTTTCATTAAATATTTATTTTAAAAATTAGAAGGATAACATATATTAGAATCTAGTAACACATTGATAATATGTTTCATATAAAATGGTTATAATTGTAAAATTATTTTTTCATAAAGAAGATATTAAAATCAAATTATTATCACACATTGATGAAAATTTACTATTTATAAAATGGTTGAAATTTCATTAAAAACATCTTAAACTAGTACTCACCCGTGCTATTGCACGGCTTATTCGATTAGGGGTTTTTCTTATAATAAGAGAATAATATTTATAAAAAGTTAAGAAAAAATATGTTTAATAAATTATAATTAAAAACTAATGTTTTTTTGATAATGGAATAGAAGTGCATAGAATACGAATACATCATTCAAATAGTTGACAAAGAGATCAAAGACAAAGATAAAATAGAATATTCTATTGAATAAAATAAATACTTGAAGATATATATTCAACAACCACTTTATAATACTTAACAATGTGGAATTGAATAAAAAAATAGATGAAGAAAAATTGAATCTGGTTGTTACTTCACTAAATATCAAGATTCTTTGTATTTTATTGAATAGTTGGTCCTCTGTCAGAGAATTCCATACCTAGAGGAATCACATGTAGAGAATACCACATCTACCTTCAATTTCCTAGTTGGGAAGAAAATGCATAAATTACAACAAACATTATTGGAAATTAAGAAACATTAATTGTATTTTCGTTGAAGAAAAGCCTCTTTTACTTATTCTACTTCCTGGATCACATAAAGAAATACAGTACCTACAAAAAAATAGTTGATTCGGTTTTCTAGCCGAGCAAAATAGAAATACTATGGATAGCTATATGGCAACTTCTATAACATTTCCCTTAGACTCACCCTATTTTCCTAAAGCAAAACATGAAAGCACATCACCATCACATTCGACACTAAAAATAATGTTGGAAATTTATAACCCATTATTTTCATATGTTTCTAATGCATAAAATACAATACATAGTGTAATCAAAAGTGATGAAAAATTACTTGCATTCATATGTTGGACGAAAGGGAGATTAACTCTTCGATTTTACAACATTCAACCTGTATTCATTTTCCATTAAGGTTGGTGTATTCACATGTACTGAGAAAACAATTAAAAAATAGTAAAATTAAATTTTAAATATTTAATCATGAATATATGGTATGAAAAAGTCACTAAAAGAGTAATGTACATCATGAAATCCATTTGGAAAACTAAAAAACATCAAATACAACAAAACATCCATCCTAAAAAACCATGTTTATAAATCTGCAGAATATTGTCCCCTATCAAAAACATTAAGTATATTTCTCTTCCAGCATGTGTTAAGCAATTAATAATTGTTGATTTTGGAGACATCATTTCAATATCAACTGCATTTAGGAAAATAATATTGCATACAGTGAAAAACAAAGTGAAAGTGAAATTACATGAGAGGCTGTAATAATAAAATTTAAATATGTGATGAGGATTAACTGTATTAAATATTGAAAATAACAGTCTTCAAATAGTGGAGAAATTATGATGTTTAGACATGGAGAAATTTTTTCTTTATCTAGAAGTTTTACTGTCATCCAATCACCGTATTTTCTTACAATAACTCATGAGATTCAAAATCTCACGCTAAAACCTATATGCATATACATGAAAAATTTAAATGTTTAATTTATATTAATGATATAAAATAAAAAGTTGATGTTATATAGTCAGTAAATTAATAAGTTTTTTAGCAATAAATCATGAGCTTGAATGTTATGAATAGAAAATAATATTCCACTAATAAGAAAAAAAATCAATATCATTTAAGTTTGTTTCATCCATTCCCAAATCATTCCAAAGAAAGTTATTTTCTGAATACCAGAGTAAGAAAACTCATACATATAGACCTAAATTGTTAAATTCAATATGATTATGTCAGTTTTTCCGAGATATAAATAAAGAGGAGCTACATAATAGGAAAAAATAAAGTTCTTTATATGGTAGAGTTTAAATATCTCCTGGTTACAGAGTGTTCATATTAAGTAGAGTATTCTTCAAAATGAAAAGCAAGTAAAATAAAAAAGATAAAATAGGGATGGATTTACCATTTCAAGAATGAAATTTTTTGAGGATATGCCTATCAAAAATCCAAACACAACCAATGTGGAAGTTGTAACAGTCTCCTTTGATTTTTGGAAAATTGAAACCAAAAATAAAGAAAACATTATAACATTTAAAGATGGTTTTTTGTTACAACTACAAACATAGAAAAGAAGGAATTTGTGTTCAAAATCTTACATCCGTGTATTCTTTTCAAGGTTCCACAGGAGTCCGACATACAATTTTGTTGAGTATCTGCCTTAAAAGGAACCTAGTCATGAACAGTAAGTAAGCATAAAGAGATTCCTAAAGATACATAATTAAAGAATTATATCATTAATGATTTATAGAAATGAAAGTTAGAAACCGCAAGAAGCATATGGAATATATAAATCAGTTAATCAAATTCTGATACTCAAAATAATTTCATATCACATACCAGTCCAATCAAAAGGATTGTTATCCTAACTATGCACCAAATAATATGGAAGGAAACCTCATCAACTTTTTTTCTTCAGTTGATTCTTATCCAAGAACCTCTCTATGTCAGCGTCTTTGTCATCGAAAGGGAATATAACAGAAAATGATCCAAATATGATGTTTATGACATTGATGGACATAGTTTCCTATAACACATTCAAAAAATAACTAATTGGTTTCTTCATGACAACTGTGAAAAGAATATTTAGGGCATAATATGTAGTTGAATGGCATGCATCAAATAAGGTAATGGAAGAACAACTAATAGTGTCATTAATAGTTGTTGTCTTTGCAAGATCTAATCTTGTCAACAATAAAAAAATACACATGAAACATGGTTAAATTATGAAAAATGAAACTATAGGAAATGAAGAGAAAACTGGACAGGTATCATTACATGTGTACCTAGTTCACCAGAAGACTGAAATACAAGTGTGATGGTCACTGAAGAACACACCTGTGGATGACCCAACCAAATTATTTTCAGCTTTTGTAACACCAAAAACTATAGAACCATATATAGAATAACCATGAGTAAAGCATGGACATTTCCTTTCCATAAACCCTGGAAAATCAATTTTCCTTCATTGAATCATCTAAAAAATTACTGTTCATGTTATGTGAAATCATTCCAATTATAGCCTCATGAAAAATTGATTAACATAATAAGAAAAACTATAGGTTGCTGCTCAAAAAATTTAGCTTTTAGCATGTTCTCAAAAATGAACAAACTGAGAAAAAATACATACATACTTCACTATCAATACACCATAATGAAAAATAAACCACATAATGTAAGGGATATATTGTAACACCCGAGACTTTTATGGTATATAAATCATCAAAGGAATCTTTTTCTATACAACACTTGCTTGGCTTGCTTTACACGCAATCGCGAATTTCCTCGATAGCTTGCGTCGTACGCAATACCGAGTTTCAGTAAACAACAATATGCTATTAAAACTAGCCGTTATGAATAGTAATAACCACTTTTTGAAATTTTATAAATTTAATATTTCAAAATGGACTTCATTTTTGGACTTAGAATATCGAAATTAGCCTAGGGTGAAATTTTGGTATTTTTTTGAAAACTTTCAATTTTTTATGAATAGTGAAACCACTAAGTGGTAGGTTAAAAACCGAATTTTGCATAAAACTTAATTTTACCGCTTCTGTGAATGGAATTTCAAAAATCCGAGAGACACGGTTAATATCAAGGACTAAAATGTGGTTCAATGAGATGAAAATAATTTTTTTGGTGAATAGTAACTTTTTACTATTTTTACCACGGTTAATAGTAAATAGGGTAACTAAGGGTAAATATGATATTAATATTACCCTAACACATGTCCTAATTGTATTGGACAAGTGTAATTCGACCAAAAACAAACTTAGGAATAAAATATGACCATTTAGGCCCACTTGGATTAGATTAGGACATTTATTATTAATTTATTTAAAGAAGGGTTAAAATAGTTAAAATCAAAGTTTAATAAGTAAATCATTTTTAATATAGGGATATACATAAGATAAATTCGATTTTAAATATTCATTAGAAATATAAAAAGATTTCCTACATGATGGTATTTTATTTGTAATTTTTAGACATCAAATAATTTAATTTATTTATGAGACAAAGATGATGCATTAATTATCTTATTAATGAAATATTGAAAAAATTGATAATATAAATACCAAAATAAATGTAATTTGAGACTTTTTATGAATTACACTAATTTTCTAGGTTACTATGATATATTATTGTTGATTTAATCAACTTGGTTCGAACATATAATTCTGTTATGATTTTCACAAAAATCATATATCAAATAGTGTCAAAATTGACACAAAATAGTTTTTAAATAAAATATTATATTATTAATTGTTATTTTATTCCTAAAAATCTAAGTTTCGGCCAAATGACTTAGATAAGGATATATATATTAATAATAAATAATTTGGGGTTCGTTTGGCATGTTATAGTAAGTGTATTAACCATATAGTGAAAGAAAACAAAAAGACACGGTAAAAGTTAAATTAATTAACTTAGAGTTAAATCTAATTGATAAGGTTAAAATAATACCCTAAACTTGTCTAAATCCTATTGGTTGATAGGATTTCGACCCCTCCCCACCTTATCTTCGAAATAAGAACCTTTGGAACCATTATAAACCGATTTTGACTTTAATATAAAATAATATTTTGAGATATTCCTAAGGTGCCCCTCTCCTCCCTTATAAAAGGGCACCTCCTCCCCCTCCTCCTCACACCAATTTGAGCACTCAAGCTCGGACAACCCCTGCCATTTTCTCCTCTCCACTTCCCTAGAATAATCCTAGAGGTTCTGGTCTTCATCAAAGACCAATTTTAGTGCCCTAAGAGGAGGTCTCAAAGAGGCACTTCAAAGAAGAGGTAATTACCGTTACCAATTCTTTCATCTTTATTTCTTCTTCCACTTATTCTTCTTGGGTTGTTTCATTATGAAGTAATAACATCAGTATCACTCATATACTGATATGTTATTATAAGTATGAAACAACCCTATTTCACCATCTATCCATCCTACGGAAAAAGAAATCACCGCGCGTGCGTACGTACGGAATACCGTCTCCACGCCGTGGTGTAATCTATTTTCCACCACCACCTTACATGGATGGGTATAATGGTGTAAAGAATAACTATACATAGTTATTAAAAAATCATATTGATTCTGATATATTGTATAATCCACTCCAATTCAATTCAATATTTATAGAATTGATATCATCGCTCGTGCGTACGTACGGACTACCGTCTCCACGACGCGATGAGATTCATTCTCCATGTTAACTATTTAAGAATGATTATAATGTATATATAAGAAATAATAATGAAATATATGACATTATAAAGCTACTGGATTTATGTATATATATACATATGTATGTCATCTACTTACTTCCATTTCAAGACAATAAGGAAAGAAAAACAGCGTTCATGCGTACGTACGGACTACCGTCTCCATGAACGGTGTTTTTCATTTTATTTATCTATCTATTATATATATATATATATACTGAATATATATGATATATAAATCATATTTTATATTCTGGAAGTAAGTAAATCATGATGTAAGTAATAATGATGTCAAGAACAACAAGTCAAAACACCTATGATAAATGAAACGATTTTACCCAAAACGCTTCTTTAACATGGAATTTACAAAAGAACGGGTAATATAATGTCATAAGTGAACCATATATGATATCATAACAATGAATATGATTCTGTAATAAGTCAATGACATTATTTAAATCATTATACAGGAGGTTCGGACACATACAAAGCAAATTGGACCTAAGGTAAGGGAAATATCACAATCTCATTTTTATCCGAGATTGTTTATTCGTAAGTATTTACTGGGGTGCATTTTATCATCCACATCCATGTTTTATCAATATGTAATATTATTTCCATCCACCTAAAATTGTTTAAATCCATTTTTACCCTTCGGTGAGTATTTAGTAATACGTATGAAAGGAATCTTTTGTCGTTTTTCGTACGAGGTACTTTTTGACTTTTCCGACAAAAGTACGAAGAATGTTTTTTTAACTTATACGGAACGAACGGATTTCTACTATTTTATAAAGCCTTATTTTCATGAAGATTCCACTAAAAGATTTCATGACTATTTTCAATAAAATCTCTTTCTTTTAAAATTGCATGATGTTTTGTGAAAAGAAATTGATTTTGAAGAAGAAAGGATATTTTCCTCAAGAATTCATTTCAAGTGTTTTATCAAAATTATTTTCCATCTAAGATAATAAAGGGTTCTGTTTCTATCCATATTTTTACATTGATTTGACTATGTTGTGATGGAATTATGTTTATGAATTCCTTTATCTTATATGAATTGATTTATGATGTCATGATGTATCAAGAATCCCATTTTTGTTACATGTGTTATGAGATGATGTATGTTTTATGATTATGTGGCACACATAAGAAAGGATTCATTATAAGATGGGTGGGACCTATATCTCCCTCCAATGCATTGGTTAAAGACTTTATATCTCATGAGATAGACATGGCTGGAACGGAAGGTTATTTCGGTTCAGTGATACAGGACTGAAACGAGGAGTGAACTCGGTTCAGAAAGGGACTTTGTCCACTAAGATAGTCTTGGCAATGAGTCATGACTAACAAGAAATGATTTTCCATGATTATGTGTGCATGCCACAAAGTTTCAAGTTTTATGTTATGATTATGGGGATCTCATTTTCACTACTATGATTTATTCCATGTTAAGATATTATGATCTCTTTTGCAGGTTTTGATTTTCAAAAAGATATGATATGATTTTTATTTCCTTTATTTTCCCTTGATGAGCATTTGAGCTCACCCTTTTATGTTTTCTTTTCCCCAGGTCAAGAAGATGGATATTAAGTAGAATATGCTAAAAGGGACCCTAGATATGATGAAATAAATGGGAGACACTGTAGAAGATTTATGAACCAGTTGTTTATGTTTCCCAGTTTCTAAAGACACTATACCTATACGGTCCTTTGTGGTTTTGTCATATGTTGTAATAAGTGTACTTCAATTTTGAAGTATTAACAATGTATGTAAAGTATGGTCCGTTATAGTTGGTATCAGAGGAAAGGTATAGTCAACCTTTGGAAACTAGGATGTGAAAGCCTTAGTAAGAACCCTAAGGATAAGTCTAAGCATAGAACACAATCATAGTGTTTTAGAAATGGCCTTGAATAACCTAGGATAAGACCATAAGCATGAAAATTTTATTCTTGAATTCTGTGGTTTCCTATTATAATTAGTGTTGCTCACACTATTCTTCTTGGTTTTAGTCAATGGCTGGAACCCGAAGGAACCGTGTTAATGCGGAATGTGATGGGAAATGCAATGATTGTCCCCCTGAGCAACCAAACGATATGGGAGCTGGAATGCAAAATCTTGTAGCCATGCTCACACAACTTTCTCAAGCTATGAATCATGCAGGATTTCCCAACGAGCAAAGGAGGGAGCAACATTCTGTTGAATCCTTCATGAGGCAGCGTCCACCTTCTTTCAGCGGGTCTACTGATCCATTAGTTGCTGAACAATGGATTAGTACTACTGAAAAGATATTTTCAGTTCTTCAATGTTCTGAACATGATAAAGTCATCCTAGCAGTGTATCGTTTGGAAGGAGATGCTGATCAATGGTGGGATCTTGTTAAGAATACGAGGCAAAGGGATGAAATTGAGTCTATGGAATGGGACGAGTTCAAGAACTTATTTTTAAATAAGTACTTCCCTCGTATTCTCCGAACAAATATGGAGAAAGAGTTTCTTGAACTGAAGTAAAGGGATGATGAATCTGTTGGTACCTATGAAGCAAATTTTACAAGACTGGCAAGGTACGCTTCTGGTATTATTATCCAACCTGAGAGTAAGATCGATCGATTCTTTAGTGGCTTAAAACCAAGTCTTCGAAGGGCGTTAGCCATAAGAGACTTCAATAGCTACGAGGAAATCGTTCGATGTGCTCTCAAAGTCGAAATGGAGATTGGAGTAACCCATCAGTCACATGGGTTTGATAAGAAGTGGAAGATGGAATTCAAAGAAAAATCTAAAGATCACACGGAAAAGAAGATGAGCTTTTCCTTATGCTCAAAGTGTGGAAAGAAACATGGAGGGAGTTGTCTTAAAGGGACAAGTAAATGTTTTAAATGTGGAAATGAAGGTCATCGGGCATTTGAATGCCGTGATAATGGGAAGAAGATGTCTAATGACGCAAACAAAGGAAGGGATACACAGAATGAACCTACAACACTTCAATGTTTCAAGTGCAAGGAGATGGGGCATTATGCCAATCAATGCCCAAATCCAAGGGTTGATGATGATGGTCGACGTCAACAAACTCTTAAGGCTAAAGACAAAGGAAAGTCACATGCAATTTCTATCAGCGAGGTGGAGTACGATAACGATGTGGTGAAAGGTACACTTACCATCCACTCTAAAGTAGCAAATGTTTTATTTGATTCTGGATCCACCCACTCTTTTATTTCTGAAAAATTTTCTAAGGGTGTCACCGTATTACCTCAACAATTAGATGTTGAGTTAGCTGTGACAACACCTAATGGCACATCAATCGCATCAGAAGTTTATAATTCTTCTCCGATCGATGTTTGTGGGAAAGTGCTTCCGGCAAATCTTGTGATCCTTCCTTTAGTGGAATTTGATGTGATTCTTGGCATGGATTGCCTTTCTCTACATGGAGCTCATATCAATTGCCAAAGAAGGGAAGTCACATTTCATATTCCAGATCAATCTACGATCGTATACCAATGCAAGGATGAACATAACCTTCCAGTGGAAATTTCTTCCATCTTATGGGTATTGATTCCACTAAATGAAGGTTATTTATCTCAAATGGTTGGTGAGAAACTCATGATTAAGAATATGCCCATTGTACGGGAGTTTGATGATGTCTTTCCGGAGGAATTGCCGGGTCTTCCACCAAATCGTGAAGTTGAGTTTTCAATAGAACTCCTACCGGGTGCTTTTCCTATTTCAAAGACACCTTATAGAATGGCCCCAATTGAGTTGCAGGAATTGAAGAAGCAACTCCAAGAGAATCTTGATAAGGGATTCATACGCCCTAGTGCGTCACCTTGGGGAGCACCTGTTCTATTTGTTAAGAAGAAAGATGGATCAATGAGACTCTGCATTGATTATCGAGAACTTAACAAGATCACTATCAAGAACAAATATCCTCTCCCACGCATTGATGACTTATTTGACCAACTACGCGGAGCTCAATACTTTTCCAAGATTGATCTTCGTTCAGGGTATCATCAATTAAGGGTCAAAAGGGAGGATATACCAAAGACGGCTTTCCGTACAAGGTATGGACACTATGAATTTATAGTGATGCCATTTGGTCTTACTAATGCCCCTGCTATCTTCATGGATCTAATGAATAGAGTCTTTAGAGACTATCTTGATCAATTTGTGGTAGTCTTTATAGACGATATTCTTGTTTATTCAAAGAGCAAGGAAGAACATGAAGATCACTTGAGAATTATATTGAAGACCCTGATAAAGGAGAAGCTTTATGCCAAATTTACCAAGTGTGAATTTTGGCTTCAAAAAGTTGCATTTTTGGGTCACATAATCTCAAAAGAGGGGATATCTGTGGATCCAGCAAAAACAGAGGTTATCGAAAGATGGTCGAGACCAACAACAGTAACTGAGATCCGATGTTTTCTTGGTTTGGCTGGATATTATCGACGTTTTGTAAAAGATTTTTCACGATTATCTAATCCAATCACCAAGTTGACTCGGAAGGGAGTTAAGTTTGTCTGGACAGAGGAATGTGAAGAGAATTTCAAGGAGTTGAAAAGAAGGTTATCCAGTGCACCTGTGCTCACACTGCCTTGTAGTGGAGAAAGGTTTGTGATCTACAGTGATGCATCCAAGAAGGTATTGGGGTGTGTTCTTATGCAAAATGATATGGTGATAGCTTATGCCTCACGACAGTTGAAAATCCATGAGCAAAATTACCCAACACATGATTTGGAGTTGGCTGCGGTAATCTTTGCATTAAAGATTTGGTGGCATTACCTTTATGGTGAAAGGTGTGATATTTATACTGATCATAAAAGTTTAAAGTATATTTTCACACAAAAGGAGTTGAATATGCGTCAAAGAAGATGGTTGGAGCTGATTAAGGATTATGACTGCTCAATCCATTACCACCCTGGGAAAGCAAACAAGGTGGCAGATGCATTAAGTCGACAAGACCATGCTAGTTTATCCATGATGAGGATCACAAAAGATCCAATATTTATGGATTTACAAAGGATGGATCTTGGAATTATAATGGAAGGGGAAAAATCTTATCTTTCTCAAATGAATGTTCAACCATCTATACATGTGAAGATTAAAGAGGCACAGAAAGAAGATGTCGAGTTACAAAAGAAGGTGAGAAATGTTCCTGAATTCAACATTGATTGTGATGGGATAATAAAGTTCAGGAATCGGGTTTGTGTTCCTCCCATCCCCGAATTAAAGAAAGAGCTGCTGGATGAGGCTCATAGTTCTTCATTCTCTATTCATCCTGGAAGCACGAAGATGCATAGGGACCTAAAAGAGTACTTCTGGTGGGATGTCATGAAAAGAGATGTTGCTGAATATGTCTCTCGATGCTTGGTTTGTCAACAAGTTAAAGCTGAGAGACAGAAGTCTAAGGGGATGTTACAACCATTACCCATACCCGAATGGAAATGGGAAAACATCACTATGGACTTTGTCACAGGACTTCGTAAAACATCCAAAGGCAATAATGCTATCTGGGTCATAGTTGATCATCTTACAAAGTCTGCACACTTCATTGCTATTAGAGAGGATTTCTCTCTAGATCAGCTTGCCAGGATATATGTAAAGGAAGTGGTAAGATTGCATGGAGTACCACTTTCTATTATATCTGATCGAGATCCGAGATTTACCTCGAAGTTCTGGCAAAGTCTTCAGCATACTCTGGATACAGAGTTGAGTTTCAGCACTGCTTATCATCCCCAGTCAGACGGTCAGTCTGAGAGAACAATTCAAACCCTAGAAGATATGTTGAGAGCTTGCTCTATGGATTTCAAAGGAGGTTGGGATCAACACCTACCTTTGGTGGAATTTTCTTATAATAATAGCTTTCACTCCATTATTCAGATGGCTCCTTATGAAGCTCTCTATGGAAAGAAATGCAGGACTCCAACTTGCTGGGATGAAGTTGGGGAAAGAAAGCTATTAGGACCTGATCTCGTTGATGAAATGGCAGAAAAGGTCAGATCTATTCAACAACACATAAGAGCAGCTCAGAGTCGACAGAAAAGCTATGCCGACAACCGAAGAAAAGACCTAGAGTTTGAAGAGGGTGATAAAGTGTTCTTACGAATATCTCCCTGGAAGAGGGTTATGAGATTTGGAAAGAAGGGGAAGTTGAGCCCTAGATATATCGGTCCTTTCGAAATATTGGATCGTGTTGGGAAGGTAGCTTACCGATTGGCGCTTCCACCGAATCTCTCTCAAGTTCACAATGTGTTCCATGTATCTCTCCTGAGAAAGTACATACCAGATCCTTCACATGTACTCATCTCAGAAGTTGTACCGCTGGAGCAAGATCTTTCTTATGAAGAACAGCCGATAGAGATACTGGATCGTAGTGAAAAAGTCCTACGAAACAAGACCACTCGCTTGGTGAAAGTTTTATGGAGAAACCACCAACTTGAAGAAGCTACATGGGAGCTTGAGGATATGATGAGGGAGAGGTATCCTCATTTGTTTGTTGCAAAGTGACGAATTTTGAGGGCGAAATTCTTTTTAAGGGGGGTAGAATGTAACACCCGAGACTTTTATGTTATATAAATCATCAAAGGAATCTTTTTCTATACAACACTTTCTTGGCTTGCTTTACACGCAATCACGACTTTCCTCGATAGCTTGCGTCGTACGCAATACCGAGTTTCACTAAACAACAATATGCTATTAAAACTAGCCGTTATGAATAGTAATAACCACTTTCTGAAATTTTATAAATTTTATTTTTCAAAATGGACTTCATTTTTGGACTTAGAATATCGAAATTAGCCTAGGGTGAAATTTTGGTATTTTTCTGAAAACTTTCAATTTTTGATGAATAGTGAAACCACTAAGTGGTAGGTTAAAAACCGAATTTTGCGTAAAACTTAATTTTACCGCTTCTGTGAATGGAATTTCAAAAATCCGAGAGACACGGTTAATATCAAGGACTAAAATGTGGTTCAATGAGATGAAAATAATTTTTTGGTGAATAGTAACTTTTTACTATTTTTACCACGGTTAATAGTAAATAGGGCAACTAAGGGTAAATATGATATTAATATTACCCTAACACATGTCCTAATTCTATTGGACAAGTGTAATTCGACCAAAAACAAACTTAGGAATAAAATATGACCATTTAGGCCCACTTGGATTAGATTAGGACATTTATTATTAATTTATTTAAAGAAGGGTTAAAATAGTTAAAATCAAAGTTTAATAAGTAAATCATTTTTAATATAGGGTTATACATAAGATAAATTCGATTTTAAATATTCATTAGAAAGCTAAAAAGATTTCCTACATGATGGTATTTTAATTGTAATTTTTAGACATCAAATAATTTAATTTTTTTATGACACAAAGATGATGCAGTAATTATCTTATTAATGAAATATTGACAAAATTGATAATATAAATACCAAAATAAATGTAATTTGAGACTTTTTATGAATTCCACTAATTTTCTAGGTTACTATGATATATTGTTGTTGATTTAATCAACTTGGTTCGAACATATAATTCTGTTATTATTTTCACAAAAATCATATATCAAATAGTGTCAAAATTGACACAAAATAGTTTTTAAATAAAATAAAATATTATTAATTGTTATTTTATTCCTAAAAATCTAAGGTTCGGCCAAATGACTTAGATAAGGATATATATATTAATAATAAACAATTTGGGGTTCGTTTGGCATGTTATAGTAAGTGTATTAACCATATAGTGAAAGAAAACAAAAAGACACGGTAAAAGTTAAATTAATTAACTTAGAGTTAAATCTAATTGATAAGGTTAAAATAATACCCTAAACTTGTCTAAATCCTATTGGTTGATAGGATTTCGACCCCTCCCCACCTTATCTTCGAAATAAGAACCTTTGGAACCATTATAAACCGATTTTGACTTTAATATAAAATAATATTTTGAGATATTCCTAAGGTGCCCCTCTCCTCCCTTATAAAAGGGCACCTCCTCCCCCTCCTCCTCACACCAATTTGAGCACTCAAGCTCGGCCAACCCCTGCCATTTTCTCCTATAAACTTCCCTAGAATAATCCTAGAGGTTCTGGTCTTCCTCAAAGACCAATTTAATGCCCTAAGAGGAGGTCTCAAAGAGGCACTTCAAAGAAGAGGTAATTACCGTTACCAATTCTTTCATCTTTATTTCTTCTTCCACTTATTCTTCTTAGGTTGTTTCATTATGACGTAATAACATCAGTATCACTCATATACTGATATGTTATTATAAGTATGAAACAACCCTATTTCACCATCTATCCATCCTACGGAAAAAGAAATCACCGCGCGTGCGTACGTACGGAATACCGTCTCCACGTCGTGGTATAATCTATTTTCCACCACCACCTTACATGGATGGGTATAATGGTGTAAAGAATAACTATACATAGTTATTACAACATCATATTGATTCTGATATATTGTATAATCCACTCCAATTCAATTCAATATTTATAGAATTGATATCATCGCTCGTGCGTACGTACGGACTACCGTCTCCACGACGCGATGAGATTCATTCTCCATGTTAACCATTTAAGAATGATTATAATGTATATATAAGAAATAATAATGAAATATATGACATTATAAAGCTACTGGATTTATGTATATATATACATATGTATTTCATCTACTTACTTCCATTTCAAGACAATAAGGAAAGAAAAACAGCGTTCATGCGTACGTACGGACTACCGTCTCCATGAACGGTGTTTTTCATTTTATTTATCTATCTATTATATATATATATACTGAATATATATGATATATAAATCATATTTTATATTCTGGAAGTAAGTAAATCATGATATAAGTAATAATGATGTCAAGAACAACAAGTCAAAACACCTACGATAAATGAAACGATTTTACCCAAAACGCTTCTTTAACATGGAATTTACAAAAGAACGGGTAATATAATGTCATAAGTGAACCATATATGATATCATAACAATGAATATGATTCTGTAATAAGTCAATGACATTATTTAAATCATTATACAGGAGGTTCGGACACATACAAAGCAAATTGGACCTAAGGTAAGGGAAATATCACAATCTCATTTTTATCCGAGATTGTTTATTCGTAAGTATTTACTGGGGTGCATTTTATCATCCACATCCATGTTTTATCAATATGTAATATTATTTCCATCCACCTAAAATTGTTTAAATCCATTTTTACCCTTCGGTGAGTTTTTAGTAATACGTATGAAAGGAATCTTTTGTCGTTTTTCGTACGAGGTACTTTTTGACTTTTCCGACAAAAGTACGAAGAATGTTTTTTTATCTTATACGGCACGAACGGATTTCTACTGTTTTATAAAGCCTTATTTTCATGAAGCTTCCTCTAAAAGATTTCATGACTATTTTCAATAAAATCTCTTTCTTTTAAAATTGCATGATGTTTTGTGAAAAGAAATTGATTTTGAAGAAGAAAGGATATTTTCCTCAAGAATTCATTTCAAGTGTTTTATCAAAATTATTTCCCATCTAAGATAATAAAGGGTTCTGTTTCTATCCATATTTTTACATTGATTTGACTATGTTGTGATGGGATTATGTTTATGAATTCCTTTATCTTATATGAATTGATTTATGATGTCATGATGTTTCAAGAATCCCATTTTTGTTACATGTGTTATGCGATGATGTATGTTTTATGATTATGTGGCACACATAAGAAAGGATTCATTATAAGATGGGTGGGACCTATATCTCCCTCCAATGCATTGGGTAAATACTTTATATCTCATGATATAGACATGGCTGGAACAGAAGGTTATTTCGATTCAGTGATACAGGACTGAAACGAGGAGTGAACTCGGTTCAGAAAGGGACTTTGTCCACTAAGATAGTCTTGGCAATGAGTCATGACTAACAAGAAATGATTTTCCATGATTATGTGTGCATGCCACAAAGTTTCAAGTTTTATGTTATGATTATGGGGATCTCATTTTCACTTCTATGATTTATTCCATGTTAAGATATTATGATCTCTTTTGCAGGTTTTGATTTTCAAAAAGATATGATATGATTTTTATTTCCTTTATTTGCCCTTGCTGAGCATTTGAGATCACCCTTTTATGTTTTCTTTTCCCCAGGTGAAGAAGATGGATATTAAGTAGAATATGCTAAAAGGGACCCTAGATATGATGAAATAAATGCGAGACACTGTAGAAGATTTATGAACCAGTTGTTTATGTTTCCCAGTTTCTAAAGACACTATACCTATACGGTCCTTTGTGGTTTTGTCATATGTTGTAATAAGTGTACTTCAATTTTGAAGTATTAACAATGTATGTAAAGTATGGGTCGTTATATATATATCCCTTATTCCTAAGGATATCATTTCATGCTTGGAACATCCCTTTATAAATTGAGTAGTTGTATCAAGAAGAGATAAAGTTAATATGTCTAGAGGGAATAATACATCCATGTATATACTTTTCAATCACATCTTAGGACCTGTATATCATTACATCCATGTATATAATTTTCAAGGCCATTGATGTTGTAAGATGAAGCATCATAAGCTAAACTGAAGATTCCACCCCTATATTGAAAAAAATAATCAAGCAAACACGAAATCACATCATGTTATGAAAATGTGAGTAAGAGTAAAAAGAAAATACCCCTAAAAATGATAATACCATACATGAAATGAAAAATGCATCACTTTTCCCTCAAATAGAGGGTTCTATAAGCATTTAACCTTTATCGAAGTCAAATTAATGTCTCTGAACAATTAGACAATATTGATGTTTATGATGGATAAAGTTACAGAGAGCATGAAAACAATAAATGCATAATATAAAAAACAATCAAATTAAAATCCAATCAAAACTCATCATGTCAAAACTGAATTATAGAATAAATTCATGGGTATATGCATGTAACAACAGACAAGAATATAATTAAAACTGAATCAGATTAGCAGAATATTTTAAAACCTATTACCGATCGGGGGCGGTATACAAATTGTTTCTTTTGGGATTAGAGGTATAATTTGAGGGTTTAGGTGGCGTGGTAACATGGGAAGGTGGCATGTAAGAAGGTGAAATGAAAACATTAGTATATATATATATAAGCAAGTTATAATAGAATGATAGTATTGTATTCTGGTATCACAAAGCTGAAAAACATCATTTAAAATATTTCAAAATAATCTATTTGAGTTTTGTCTCATTTAGAAAATGACTAAATCTATATGATTCACAAATCACAATGGTGTTTATTACATTCACTAATTCCTAAATCAATAATGTATTATGAACAAATCACACGAGTTTTATGATTTATAGTAAACAATGTTTCTATACCAAAATCGGGATACGGTAGTAGAAATATATCAATATACTACTATGAATTAAAAAAAATATTTTAGACAACTAATCAAAATATGTAGCATGTAAAACTACTCAATAACATTCCTCGTAATGTGCATTGTTAATCATTTCATTAAAATTTTATTAATAATGAAACATAGGGTCTCTGAACGGTATATTAGAACATCCTCAGAAAGAGGCATCCATTGGAACATGTTTAAATGTAAATGTAAGCTTCGCATATCTAAACTGAAACTCATTTTTAAGTGGTGGAATAATAGTTGGGTAAACTCGAATGTATATAACAGTGCATAAACAAAAATAATTGCTAGTTCTTATAATACAACAAAATTATTTGTTATTTTAAATAAATTAATTCCCTTAGTTTAAAAATACCTTGAAACATACAAACCACAAATCATGATGATTTTTTAGTGATAGAACTCAAGCGGTCATCGAATTGAACACATTATTACCTCCCCTGCATAGCCCTTCAGCCTCTGGTTGAGCTCTCTTCAAATTATCTCTCACCACCTGAAATCACAAAAAATAAGCAGAATCAATGAATTAAGATAATATAATAATGGAAAAACATATGGATGAAAAAAAACTATCAGGTATACAACATATAATATAATTGGTAATTGTGGTAAAAGATTACATAATGCAAGTAATGTAACACCCCTATAAAATTCAATAATAATGAGTACATACAATCAACATGAGATAAAAATAAATATATTGTCGAATTAACAAAGTAACATTTTCATATCTAAACTGCTACTCATTTTGAAGTGGTGGAAGAAAGTGTGAACCCTAAAAAACAAATAGGTGAATAAATATCATCTTATTGAATGAAATAGTTGTTGCAGTTTCTGAAATGGAAGAGAGTATATATTAAAATGAAATTGGAATATATAAAGTAGAAATTTAAACAAAATACCAGAATGAAGAAGGCCAAGGCCAACTGCATCTTTTGAGAGAAGCTCAAAAAAGGCTAGTGGTGGTCTCTCATGAAAAGTAAATCGATAGTAAAACTTGTTGAGCAAGAGAATCAAGAAATATGATGATAGAAAAAGCCAAAATTATATAATGATTTGGGTTCTTCTACAACTTGAGTTGTGAATAGCTGGGGTTACCTTTTATGATGAAGAAGGTGGTGTTGACAAAGCCGAAATATGGTGACCGTTATTTGAGCGTTGATAATGATTGTCAAACTGAAACCTCGCGAGAAGATGAAATCGGATGAAAATATCGATTATAGAGAAATGGTATGTTGATCCGGGCCATTTGCTAATCTAGACTCCTTGCCATCCGATTGAGAGAAACGGACACCCAACATTTTCAATGAACCCTGAGTCTATGCCAAAAATAGATTCATTGAAGATAGAAATCCCATGTGATGCCTACAACAACTTCTTTGAAGATTGAAATCCACTGCGATTCGTGGTCGACGCTGTATAATCGGAGGAGGTAGAGGGGTCCGAGACGAATGAGTCGTAGGCAGAGGAGCCATACGTGGAAGACGCAGAATAGGCAGAGGCGGAGTAGGTGAAAGTGAATTCGGAAAAACTGGAGGCGTCGCGGGGAATTTAGGAGGTAGAGGGAGCCGATGGCGGTAGATTGAACCCTAGATATAGATAACGGAACACGAGAGTGATGATAAATGTTGGAGAAGAAGCTGTCGAAGGTGAAGGAACAATCGAAGGTCGGGAGAGGAATTGCTTTCAGCGGTAACCCTAGAATAGGGAGATGGTAATCGCGAGTGGGAGATGGCTGATGTCGAGGGAATGATATGGGGAGGATATGGTATATATCATAGTAGTGGGAAATCAGGGTGGAGGTGAAGCATGTGTGGGATTCATAGGAGCTGTGAAAAATAGAAATGGGAGGGGGGGAAATAGCGATGGGAGGCCGAGCGGGAGCGGGATGGAAATAATGGCAGAGAAAAGGAGGAGGGACGTGGAGGCAAGGAGGTTTGGCACATATGAAAAATAGAATGTGGAGGTTTATGAGAGTGACACGTGGCATATGGAAATCCAGGATTAGTAGATATAGTAGATATGGTAATGCAGTAAAAAATGATCATTTATACTTATTGTTAAATTGATATAGATTTTCATATCAGGATCCTATTAATATTACTGAGTAAATATGTGAATTCCAAGTAGAGAAGAATAGACATGGACAATTTTACATACAATAAACCCTTTTGTAATAATATGTGTAATGGCGGAATGATATTTTTATGGGACCCGTAACACCCCTCGAATATCAAAAAAATGATGATAGGTTTCAGATATTTGATAAATATCCATGAAATATTTTCATTCTAAAACAATATTTATTCAAAAATATTACTTGATATGAAAATAATTTTTTTATTAAACTATTATTTCCAACACATTATAAATTTGGTATAATTTATATAAAAATCCATTAAATAAATACTGTTGTTTAACTCAATAAAATATAAATTAAATTTTTTAATAAAAATTGAATAATCACCAAAAAAATAAATTTTTTTAATAAAAACACAGTGTCAGATAGAAACTATTTTAAATGGGAAAAAATTTGAGAATATTTACCCTTACCATTACTTTATAATTATAGAGTTGTTTCTCAAAAACATGTCAAATAATAATAGATATATTAATAACCTATTATATTTAGATAATCATATCTATAATCTTTTATAAAAATAATTTATAATTATTTACTATATTTATTGTAACTTCCCACTCCTCCTCATTGGCTTGAGTAGAGGTCGAATTACTAATGAGACATATGATACATCCCCAAGGAACCAAAAGATGGAATTAAAAATTAATATATTTGATACAATAGGGGGGATTTGAAACATGAAAATTAAAAAACATAACTTTTCATAACAAAATCTTATATATGATTCAATTTAACAATGTAAGGAAACTAAATGTATAAAAAATCAAACCAACTATATAAGAGTTCCAAGAGGAAACCAATGTCGATATTAACTAATAATTGGACGATAAAAAATAGCAATATCCCCAAAGATATAACTCCATATATTCAAACATGCTTCATTCTCTATCTCAACAAAACAACCATACTCTCATTATTCACCATTAATAAAATGTGATACTTTCATTTTAACAATTTCATGATTTACAATATCCATAAAATCACCAATATTCCAAACTAGGGGGTGAGTAATAAAACATAGTAGGTTTTCCAAAAACTTAGTTACCATCTAATTCCAATAGGATAGAACATGTTATCACAATTATATAAAAATAATTTACATAAAACAATTTTTTAAAAATTCATATGTTTGTATCTATATCAAATAAATTCTATTCAAAATAGTTTTCCTTTTAAATAACGTTACAATTATAAAAAAGGAAACAATCAATAAAAGAATTTCACATTAATTTTTTTAGTAACCCATTCAATTTCACATAGCCACAAACATATACCATAAACCACACTAGCATGTTGATTACCATTGATAATGAAACATCATTTAAATACACTATTCCTTTTGTGGTTGTACTTTATGATCTTTATCCATTCATTCAAAGTCACTCTTTACCATAAAAGACAATAAATATTCCAAAATACTCTTTTCCTAATATTTTCATTAAAACTACAATTTTCCAGAAAGTAATTTTCCATTAATTAACACCAAACAACCAATTGAAATTCATTTTTTAAATACATGTCACCTCGTAAATATTCCCCCAAAATGACATATTTTAACAATTCTATCAACTTTCAAAAACAGGTTTCCATCATGCATTACACAACTATTCACAATAAATATCAAGACCAAAAATCATTTTTAAATAAACCATTAAAATTCAATCAAGAGGACCCGAGAGTGAAGCCAGCAACCATATGAATAATGGAGGAAATGAATAATGACACGAATTATCCATCAATACTATGATAAATCTCTAAAGACCCACATTATATATTCATAAATTACCATAAAAAACATATATCGACATGATTAGAACCTTGTATCATAGATATATCACTAATGGATTAGATATATGAATCAAATATTGGGAATAAGTGTAGATCTAAGATAATTCATTACGAATGGAGACATACCAAGAAATATGGCCTCCAACCCACAATTATTAGCAACCACATCACACCAATCTCAATGGGGAATGTATCTATAGCCATTAGGAGGAATATAAAACGAGTTAGGGTTGATAAAAATTAAAAATGAAGAGTGTTTTTAAATAATGGATTTAGATACACATTTTAGGATCTGCCATTTAACAGTATAAGGTTGGGTCACATAATTAGACAACCAATGATCGTAACCTGTGACAATAACTAACTCACTGAGAACCTCACATGATTTTCACACACAATTAGATATAACATTCAAAAACCATTATAAATCCATCTACCTCACTTTATATAGTGTATCATTGGTTCTCTCATGGTTTTGACCATCTATATCCTATGAATGGACCTTCCTAGAGCCTAATGCATGCCATTTCATGTTTTCTTGTAGGAGTTTCTTGGTTTCTAGTAACTATACTCATAAAATGAAATTCCATAAAATCACAAAAAAAACACTCTCAATTTAAACATACACCTAATGAATATCACTCCAAAACATTAAATACATGAAATACCATAATATAGGGTTACTTATGTGAAAAATGAGGATCTAAATTCTTCGTTCTATTGGAACTTCCATGGTCAGAATGATAAAAACAACTATATTCATAAAAACGATTTAGGCCATTTCCCTCTATCATTTCCATGTCCCTACCTAAATCTAATGGTTTTACCATAAATCCTACAATAATCTAATTATTTTCCTATAAAATGAATTCTCTTTCCCCTCCATTATCCATATTATCACGTGTACCAATGAATCATGACACTATAGCTCAACATGTTCACATCACCCCACAAGGACTTAATCAAGACGATTCATTTTCATCTCTGATACATGAGACATGTTACTAGATACACTGATCTATGGGGGAAATACAAACTGATATGGAACCTCACAAACATTTCAAGTACTTGAAAATGGCCTCTATATTGATATGATATATTCCCATGAATCCCTAAATGGAGATTCCCAATTAATGAAGAGTTTTTAAAGAACACACGAACACTCATCATGAACAATGAAATCAAAAAAAAATATCCTTATGGGATTTTTGAATGATTCGAGATGTCTCCATTCTCATAATGATCAACTAAATTTAATATATTGTCTCCATAAAATTCATGATCCAACCTATGAAATATATCTTGTTTCCATGAAACAAGGTAAAGGTGATAACATTTCTTATTCAATGCCTCCAAATTTTCAATATGTTTTGTGGCCAGATAAATATTGTTTATGAGAACTTGACTAATGGTATGTGATCCTCCGATGGGCCACCAAGATCCATTACAAAATATGAAATCATATCTTCCAACATTTGTATCCTCATTTTGGACCATCCATCTTGCTGAGAAATATAAACCCTAAAAATTGCAATCTATGTCCCAATGGATTGCTATATTGATTTCTTGAAACAAGATATAAAACTCATTTCTCAATCTGATACTATAAAAAATAGTATGCCAAAACTATTTAACACTTCTCAGAACTAATTTTTTAACATTTCCTTTACTATATGAGATTCATAATTTAATATGAAATGGGCCAATATTGTGAGGTAATATAATTTCACCCATATGGAATTATTTCTCCAGAATTTTATCGAGATACCAAGATAAAAATATATAGCTATTTTAAACTAATTTTTATCACAGATAGGTAATGACTACACCAATCATGTTGGTCATTGGTTTTCTTCCATAAAATAAGGAAAAATTAGTAATATTATAAAAAATGATCCATAATTCACATCATACCGACCCAGAAAAACTATGTATTGAACTCACTATACATATTATTTATTCTAGGAAGAACAACCCATTTTGACTTTTGTTAATTATGATGATTTGTTTCAAAAATAAATCCATAATATTTCGAACAATTATTCCAAAACACTAAATTTCAATCCATCCCCTATCCCATAATGGTCTCTATATATTTGAGTCACTACCCTATACAAAAATAATATAAATCAATTTTTTGTACCTCTTTAACCATCCCCAAGAAGAAAGGTATTTAAAAACCCAAATGAAAATAGAAAATATTCTATGTTGTTAATAATCCTAGTTTCTGTATCTAATGAGTGACACCAACTTAAATAGATCTAAAGCATATTTTTATAATAATGAAAAATAGTTTCTTCTTAATTACCAAGAAATCTCAGCCATAGAAAGACCTCTAACAATTTATTAACATAAAGAAAAAGAACATAAAACAAAAAAATTCACAACAAGGAGGTCACTACAAATCATAGAAATCATCCCCATCACCATATTCCTAATGAAAGGATTCATCCACATTAGCTGATTCCCACTCTAAACATTCATAGTGCTTCAAAAAAATATCATTCTTTCTTCTCAAACTCATCTATTCCAATGAGAGAAGCACCGTAGGATATTTTATTTTCTTCTTCACACCATTGACATCCCATGAAAAATTCTCCCACATGGAGGATGATCTGGTAGTAGCTGGGTTTGGTATGTAGGAGCAATCGTTTCTCGGTCATCTTCTTGCTGGAGTAGTCGTACAGCCTTCACAGGCAGAATTTTTTTTCACTTTAAACAATATCACTATAAGACATTCTTGCGACATCACTCACATTCACATTGTCAATATTAGAGACTCTTTCCCATTTACTGGTGATTTACACGGAACCCAATTTTTGGTATCCATCAGTTCCTCCAATCAACCTAGCCTATGAAACATATTCACATCAACCTTCCATCAACTAAAATTGCACATCAATCAACATGAGGCATTTAAGGGGAATCTATTTTCCACAATCATCATGGGACTCCTTCATAAGAGTAAACATAACTCATTGCAGGCTCTGAAAAGGGAACAATATGCATCCTCTCAGTATCATCCCTTTGTGAGCCTTCCCCTATAAGAGTAGTCCTCTTTGTCTCCAAAACCTCAAACATATTATGGGTGGAAAAAGTAACGACATGCAATTTTCCACTTCCATTAACATCGGGAAAGGGTCACTTCCAACCCTAAAGATCCTATTTCAGATTATAAAATACTTGCTTCACAGTCGGATTGAATGAATGTATCACTGCCTTCCCCAGAGATGCAAAAGCAGGAGCCTGTTCAACCTCACCTTCTGCAATCAGATGAGACCGCCCATTCACCCTCACTCCCTGATCATAGGAGACCACCTTTGTAGTGTGCTTCGTGACCTCTAGATGAAGAGCCTTCCCATAATTTAAACTATTTGATGTTCACCCACATAAGGAAATCCGGTGATGGTCCTCAACAAGGAATTCCTCCATACCATTGTCGCCAGAGCCACCAGAGCCCAGTTCCACTACTTATGAATTCCCAGTCACATTCCTTCCATGACAGACAAGTGAAAGATGACTAAATCGATGGAAATTGACAACATAACTCATCCAAGACTCAAGGATGACCTCCTTCTTCCACCAGAATTATTCCCCAACTGTGATCCAAAACTAAATCACGGGTGGCCTCGCAACATCCACTTCAACAAAAACTCTTGGACAGACGCGGTGACACAGGACCTACGTTATCCGATCAGAAAAGAGATATCTTCCAATAATATTTCCAATAACACACAATATATATGGATTATGAATGGAAAGAGGGAGACTAGGAAGACTAACCCAATTTGCGATTGTAGATGGATCGCGCGACATATAAAAATTAAAACAACAGCGAAAATAAAGAAGGAATCTTTGTTGCATCTTCAGGATGCTGTAGACCAGGCGATGAAAAGGGCCTTCTCAGATAGAAACTGGATCATAATGTGATTCCAGTCATAAATCCTGGCCACCACACACTCATGTAGCTTCTATGAATATACTATAAAATGATCAACTTTATCTAATGATGGTCGATGATGGAATAACCTAGCAACCAAGGTGATATAGCAAGGTTCAGTGGTGCATGTGAGCTCCGTCAGTGATAGAGGGAGCTGAGGCGCATCTGGGAATAATTCAGGGACCTTCGTGGAAAATGAAACCTCTAGGAAGGGAGGAAGAGAATCAGGATTTGAGAATGGCAAGATGGAATCAATAAATTTATGCAAAAGAACTCACGAACCTCTCTCCTCAGATAAGGAGGAGGGTACAAGACCAGGACACATTTTACATCCATTGTAGTACCATTACCAGGTTCATACTTTTTTTATGTGTCAAACATTTCTAGATAATATTTCCATCTTCACTGCCCCTTGTTCAAATACATTTGTTAGAAAATATGTTTCTTAATATTTTGATTTATAATCAATGTAAATTTTTTACCAAGAGGTAATCATGATTGGATATCAAATCATGTACAACAGTAACTAACTCCAAATCAGGTTTTGGGTAACCCGTATCAAGAAGGTGTAACTATATTTATCTATTAGATGCAACATGATCTCTTCCCCTGTGAACACGCCCTAAACAAGATCATAAAGCATCACAATACACCATGTGACCTAGTCCTGATTTTTGAAAAATAATGACCTCTACAAATGTAAGACAAATATTTTTCTATTGAAAAATCATATGACATTCTTTATTCCATAATTATATAATATTTTACATTTTCAAGTATTTTTATCTGAATGTATTTAGGATAAATAATTAACAAAATGTTGACAATAATAAGATAGATCAAGTAATCTTTGTATCTCAAAGATATTATTCTGATGTTAATTATAGATAACATCATCTACCTTTTAAAGATCAAGAAAACCATCAATTATAGATTTTACATTAGCAAGGATACATACATCTTATATCCAAAAATCAATCATTGATTATTTTTTATATAAAAGATGAACCCAAAAACCTTTCGACATTATTTAATTTTGTTTCTCATGATCTTCTATTATTATTAAATACACAAATATTTCATCCACAAATATAACCACGAATGAATCAAAATATATTTGGAATAACAGATTCATCATTTCCACAAATAATATTTGTGAATTAATTTGACTTGAATTCATAATCATATATTGTTAATGCACATATCCACTCTTGGAATAAATTTTGATAATATCCACTATCAAAACCAATTATTAGATATATCTTTATCACGAATCAATTTTAGTGAAAAATGAGATCCCCTTATTTGATCAACTAGATCAACAATACGTTGATGTGGTTACATATAATTTATTGTAACATTGTCAAAAATAAAAAAATCAACAACCAACTGAAAATATCCATTATCCTTTTCTGTAATAAAATTAGTGATGCCCGTGGAGACATACTAGGATGAATAAACTGATATCTACAGTTATCTTCCAACTACACATTAAATTCCCCTAATTATGTTTTTTCTATCTAATAAGAGAGATTCTTACAAGGACTGGTCCTTGGATAATGATCCATTGTAAAATAAACATTTCTTATTGGCAGAATCCCCGATAAATATTTTGGAAAAAACTCATGAAACTAATCAAAAACCATTAGAAAACATATAATCATGATTTATTCTATTAATTAAAAATTCAACGATACAAAAATGTACAAGATAATTCCTACTGTTGGAGAAAATAACCCCACCTCAGATATCGTTACATTCCATTTTCCTTCAAATAATTGCTTGATATCATCACCAGTCATATAATTACTATTCCGGGAAAATAATCCATGTAAGACCTGAGAATTTTCAAACATACTGTACATTGAATTTTTCATAGACATCCATCTCATGTAGAGAAAAATACCATATCAAATTATATCAATCAACAGTTATATAACATTTTTTAAATGTAATGTCTTTACATTCTCTTTAACCAATATGAGTTTGAGTTTTCAAACAAGAATACATAATGTCAATATTAATCCCTAAAAAATCAATAGCACAATATAAAAATTAATGGGAGAAAACTATCTAATTTATTTTTTCATAATGGTACAAATAATAATAATCATATCTCACACCGCTTATGTTTCAAAAATATCACCAACACTCACGTGATAAATTATATAAAATTTATTATCACTAAAAATTGTTCATTATTTCCCTATGTTAGGATGATGATATGGTTTTCTTGTATTTTTTGGAAATCAATCATTTGGTTCAAATAAATAATGAATGTTGAGGTGGAAATATATATTAAAGAATACTTTCAGTTGGATCTAGATGCATGTTGATTGAAATCCATAAGATACTAGAAATCATATTTTCTATTATAATTAGGAAGAAATTTGTTGGTGAGTGGGTTTTCTGCTAAAGAAAGGGAAAAAAAGAAAATTCAAACCCCATAATCTTGGTATTATTTTGATTGGCTATTGAATTCGATGAATCATACATAAAATTCAGGAAAATTTCCATTGTATTTATGAGCATATGGATGGAAGGAAAGGCTCTTCAGATGAACAATATATTTGGAATTAAATGATTGATTTTATTGAGGATGAATAATACCATAATTAAATGGGCAATAGATTCACTCGACACCCAATATGCAAGTAGTTATTATATTGGTGGATAATTTGATTCTTCATTAATATAAGTAAAATGTGATAAAGATATTTTGATTTTGGAGTTCTCATAAATCATATATATTTTATGAAACTTATGAGGCATTCTTAAGTTTACAAAGGGTGGAGTGCAAGAGATACTACAAATCATATTCAAATATTTCGATATTGAATTGAAAAGAAAATGTGTGTGGAAAATTTTAGTCATCCTGATAATGTTTAGGATGAGAATAATGAAAGATATTTTAGGGGTATTGGGATGTTAAAATTATTTCAATTTTATAAATATAACCAAAGAAGATGATCGTCAATGTTTTTAGAGGAATGCTATTTATATAAGAATTTTGGTGATGTCATCATAGTGGGTTCATCAGATTCATAACGGTTGGTCCGGCCTAGAGTATGAACATAATTAGAGTATGAATTTTTGAGACAAATGATTGAAATGGAGAAGAAATAATGTGATAAACAACATAGTCAAACATTTAAAATTGGTTTATTTAATATATTTATTGATTAGGTGCATCAGGAGAAGGAAATAAATAAGAATATGTGGACGTCTTGTAGAGAGTTAAAATTAAATTCAAACAATGTTTCATTTCAATTGGTACAAAAAATGTCATTGAAGAAGTATGATTTATATAATAGTGATGATAAATTGGTTCTAGACTGGCCATTGAAAAAAAATGCGAAGAATAAATGAATTTTGTGGATGAATCGAGATGATTCCTAATGTTTTGTTGAAGTAAAATATATTCCCTAAATTCAAGGAATAAAGATAATTTTGGTGTATTTTTTTACCTACAAGGTCTTAGGTATTCACACCAAAATTAAAATTGGGTATTCTTTAAATGGTATAAATATATTTTACTTTCATGGAGGTCTAATATAGTGGTATTGTTTATATGAGTAGATAGATAAGATCTTGTGTTTCTGGGAGACAAAATATTTATATGATGACTTCATTTTAGAGATTTCTTGATGAATAGATGTGGAAGGATAAGACACAAGATCACAATGTTGTTCTGATGATCATCATAATAAGTTTCCCATCATAATCTACTTGACATAGAATTTGGATTGTAATTAAAGGAGAAGAGACAAGATCACAATTTTGTTATGATGATAATCCTATTATGATTTTCAGACTAAGGAATAATTAATTATTATATGTGTCAATATTATTCGAGTAGAGTTTCATCTATTATATTGTGAAACCATTTTTGAAGATAGTAATTAGAATATTTGATAGGGAAATATGATCTAGGGAATCAATGAGGAAAATTCAGACTGGACAATCATATTTGAATTCAATATCAAAATAATTGATGTTCATACCATATTATGGTAAATGAACTTATGGATTCATTTAAAATAATACATTTTTTGGATGTTGAAAATTAGAAAAGGTAACAATCTTTGTTACACAATCAATGTTTTACCCTATTTATGCTAAGAGGGTGAACACAAACCTTTGGATATGTTTCAGGTGTACATGAGTTAAAGGGTATATCCTATTCATTTCATTCTATGGATATTTTTATTAGATTTTATGGTATTGAAGAATATCCAAAACATACCTTGTATGTATATAATATTATTAAATAATTGTCTTCTGAAATTCTTAAATTCTTATGTACGTGTTTTTTAATTCTTTTCTACCGGAATTGAAATCTCTATATTAGGCGAAGGTTTATTCAGGGAAAAAAATATAAAAAGTATCTCTAATTCACCCCTCCCCCACTCAGTGATGTAATTTTATTAAATTTTCATTTATTAAAAACTATCAGAGTGAAGGGTACCATTATCTAAGTATTTTTTGATGTATTTAATGAATAATTTAAGAAGTTTTATATGTGTTTTGTGAATAGTTACTTTATTTTGATATTAAATGAAAGGAATTATAATTTTATGAATTGAAAAATTATAACATATCATATGTCCTTTGCATATGACTCTTCATGAAATTTTATTGATGTTTTTCTCCTTGTATTGATAATGATACTCTTTGTAACAATTACAATGAAAAACATGATAATTATTAAAGACCAACGTATGTTATTATAGATAAGATGTAAAAAAATTATAAAGTAAATACATAAGTGAAGAATGAAAAGTTAAAAATATGGATATTGAATTGTGAAGACCTTAATATGTGTGACTAAGATTTTTTTGATTACATATTTACGTATTTAAATGGAATTTTAAGAACAATAAGATGTCATGATGAAAATTTAGAAGATTCTTTTATTGTTGAAAATATCTTGAGAATTTTCACAAAGAAGATTGATTCCAAGGAGTAATTATTAGAATATATAGATCCACAAACATTGTCTTTGGATGATTTACATAGCACACTAATTAATTATTAAATGTGATTGGAGAATTATATGAAATGAAAAAATGTTAATACATATGTTTCATTCAACTATACCAATAAATAAAATTCAAATATGATTTAGGAAGAAGTTGATTTAGAATCCAAAATCTATGTTGAGTATCTTGGTGGAATTAAATTTATTACCAAAAAAATCAATTATAAAGAATTCGGATGTAGCAGTTACGATGTTTTATGAACTCTATAGTAATTTTTTTCTCAAAAAATAGATCAATGAATGTTTGATATGGTTTAAGAGACTTGAAAATTAAAACAAGAAGCTATAAGAAGAAATTTTGTCAAAAATTGAAGAATATTTTTCAGAAGAGAATAACATGATACAAGTACATATTAATGAATTAATAAAATATCTAAAATAATTAAAGAATAATTTATAGAATCAAGAGGTGAATATTAAAGAAAAATAAAACGATTTTGATCTTGTCCAATAATAACAATATATAGATTTAGACAATGGTACATGTTATAAAATCATTTTATATAATGTTTGTGTAAGTTATCTTATTGGGAAAATATTAATGATAATATAAATTTCACACCAAAGGCTGAGAAGAAGGGTATAATTATTTAGGAGAAGAATAATGCTGGTAATGTTATGTGTGTTTCCAAGATTGAAAAAGTGAATAATTTAAAAGTTATAAAAATACCAGAGCACAAATATATTTTATCCAAATCAGGATAAGTATCAAATAAATCTAATTATATTATCTATGAATAAACTACCTAAGCAAAAAAGTCCCGCAATAAGTTCTATAACACTAATTCCTATGCTGTAATGGTTTTAAGATTTTAATAATTTTATGTTTCTAATGCATGATGATTTAAATTTCATAAAATTAATTGATCTATTTAAATATAATTATTTATAAGTGTGGAATGAACATAACTATTAATGTATAATTCAAACTGACAATTGATTTATAACTCCTTATTTATATTGAACATGACTGCTGAGATTCATGGAAGGTAATTCATTCTGTCATATTATATGTATATAATCCCCATTGATAAAGTCTATGATTAGGATGGTATGATTTTGATTGATCATGACATATTTATTCTGCCTTACATCTGGTGGTGAGTATGAAATCAAAAACAATTGAATATATCAGAATATTGGGCATCACATACCATGTTCATTTGATGCGGTGATAACATGATGGATCACCCTCCATCTTTAGAATATTTCAAGACATGTGAAACACTTCTTGGATGAAAATAATGTACAATTATTCATGATCTTATAGGCTTCGTATGACTTGTCATGGATGTCTAAGTTACACCCCTATCTAGTTAGAAACATGTATTGAATGTGTATGGAAACATATATATACACATACATTATTCATCTGCGATAATGAAAAATACAAATATTCTATATATATATATTTTTACAAAATATATATATAGTTAGATGATGATAATTTTCTCACATCCATGAGATGAAGCACGTATGCCTGGAAAATATCCTAATAGATCTTAAGTTGGATTATTTTTATTTTAGAATATATTTTCTTTTCTATTTTCCTTCACACTATTATTTCAAAATTACTACTTGTATTACACGTAGACACCATTGGAGGTTGCCTAATGAGAAATGAATATCACAAACTACACTGGATTCATTTAGTACCACATAAGATATTTTTTCACATATTGATAACAATAAGGGATTTGATACATGTTTTTGATATGATTGTGTACAGTTGGATCATAAGTGAAGAGGACTGAGAATATGCTTGTGGTGCTAGTTGAGAATCTATATTTTCTTTTTGTACATTTAATAACATGATTATATGCATTTTCTTCTATTCCCATTTTTGTAAATCATCATGCCATGAATGTATTGGCAATACTATAGAGGCCTTTTCTATATTTAATCAGTTTTTAGTTATTGTCATTTCTACATAATTACTATATTATGATTATTCACTCTTCTAAATATTATTGTGTATGGATATTTATATTATCAATCTAATAGTGAATATTATTTATTTTATCTATATTTACACTCTTATATGAGGTTATAGTCTCCCCACTATATCACAATTATAGCCTCACTACTACTCAGTAGCCAATGGAACCTAGGGAGGATCAATTAAGGCAATGTGACACACTGGATTGGGCATGGTTTATGTGGGACTTGTAATGTTAAATAACATATATCATATAGACGTGTAATGAAATATTATACAATGTTATTAAATTGTATTTATTTATAGATGTCATGCCTACTGTATTCATTTTTATGAGCAACAATAATTACAATCTAATGGTGATGGATAATTCCATTTGAAAGTTATCACGGACACGATTGACCATTTATTTAAATGGTAGATTGGATTTTTGTGTAAGATGTAGTTTGGGAACCCTTTTTGATTTGGGAAGTGGTGATTTTTTGGATTTCAGGTAATTTTAGCATGGGAGGTAGGTTGTGGGTGGGTGACACATTGATAAGGCTTTTGGCGAAGCATGGGTTAAAATGATATATTATAATTTAATTTTGAATCAATTTTCTACATTCAAATTATTCTTAATATATTTCATTGATGTGTAAATGTTTTTGGATTTTTTAGGTATTATTCGACTTTTGAAAATCATCATATGATTTTGGGTGATACAAGAGTTGAAATAGTGGTACACAATTATGATTTTTTTTCGTAAAAACCATGTGAATCCAATGTTCATAGTTTATACTAACACACCATGAAAATGGTGTATCTAGATCAATGACTAACATGTATTTTGACAATTCCATCCATTTTCAGTAGCCGTATTTGGGAACTCTGGTTTGAGGTCCCATTTATTGAAATTATTTTGGTTTCTGTGTGGTATAATTTAGGTTATTTTTCTGAGATTTCACAATGGAAGGGTAACTTTAAAATATTGGCTATTATTTTTAAAATACTAAAAAATATAAAAAAATTTTATTAAATGAAATAATGTGAAATTGATTGTTGGAAATATTTATTTATGTTAAAAAATGTGTTGTTTTCTTTGATATTTGTGAATATATTTTTATAAATGAATAAATATTAAAATATTTATTAATATTTTTAATTTTTTTAAATTTATCTTCAAATGTTATAAATGAATAAATATTAAAATATTTATTAATAGTTTAAATAGCACAGACAAAGGGTCTGAATGTTTTCATAATATTTTAGGAACTCTTGGTAATTAATGGGATTTTGATATTTAATTTAATTAAATTTATTAAATATTACAATCAAAAGTGTTATATTTTTTTACTTATTGAAGTGGTAATTTTTTATCTTTCATTTTTCTCATTGATATTATTATAGTATTTTTTTAATTATTTTCAAATTGTTTTTTTAGATAATGGATATAATAACAATTATTTTTTAAATGTTGTTAACTACATTGTACATCATATAAAAATATCAATATTCATCAAAAAAAATTATATAATATCTAGAAAATTTTATCTAATATTGGTCTAGTATAAATTTCAGGTTAGTTTTTTCCCATCATATAAACATAGTTTATCCTATGGTTTATGATATTTTTGTGTTTTCTTATTATTATTTTATATTTTAGTGTATTTTTTTAAAAATACTACGGATTCATTGAAATTTTTTTCATGTTCATTATGTATGGTAAAAGTATGGTTATATTATTTGCTGAGTAGAATAGTTATTGAACCAAATAATATTACACAAGGCTGGTGCTAGTACATTTTTTAGGATAACTATTATTGGTTTCCTAGGAATAAGGTCCTAGGTCACCTATGTATATTTATCAGAGGTTTGATCCATCCAGTTTGATTGATTATTCTAATGTTTAAAGACACTTTACCTTTTATTCTTTGGTGGAGGGTATGAATAATTTATTTATTTCATCTTGAAAATAGAATTATGGAGTTTACCATATATAGTGTTCTCTGGGGATTCATAATATTTTGGGTTGAACATATGATTAAGGACAAGTATTTAAGTAATTTTTAGGCATCTATTATAGGAATTATATATTTCTATTTCCATTTTTGAGAAACAATTTTATTTAATATTTAACTCAGTCTATTCATTGGGTGTTTTCTTATATGATGTTTAAACACATTATTTTTCTCCATACCCTGATCATTTTTATGGATATTGGTCATGTGTTAGTGTAATTTGTAGCCCTAGGATATTTATGAGTTTGGAGAGCGGAATGTTTGGTGAAATTCCTAATATTATTAAAATTAGATACCTTCATTTAAATATTCACTAGGGGATTGGCTATAATAAATATGGTTTTCACGACCCATCCTGTGGGGATAGTGTTGTGACAACCTCAATCCTACCTCCCAAATGCCAGGGGATAGTGACAAGCACCAAAGTTGTCATCCTATATGTGGGAGGCATTTTCCTGAGTGAAAGTACACACACACATGCCCAACCACATCCGAAGACACTAAAAGGGGGATAAAGTACCAATAAATCATTGCTATGTGCAAGTAAAACTGAATGTAATGGGCCAAAATAAAAACACATCAAATTAGTGAAAATAGAAAGTACAAAAAGAAATCTCAAATGGACATCCGCCGAAAACCCCACCTGATTCTGAGAGTAGTGAAGATACAAGAAGTTGTTACAGTATGTCATGTTTGCCATGTAATTATAGCCCCTCGTGTTTCTAGGCCACCTAGTTCACCATTGAAGAATATGTTAGTCCCATCTTCCTGAGCACCCCTATCAAAACATAGGTCATCTGCACCAAACACCACATGTGTGGGTGAATCCCATGCAAGGGTGGGTAACACAGTACTCAGTTGGGACCTCGAAACAAAAAGGGAAGACCAAAAAAAATTTCCCAATGTAATTCCTGAAAAAAATACAACATACACTATAAATATTCTATGATAGTAACAGTAGAATCATTAGTCACATTGTCAAACACCTAGGCAGCTGAAGAGCATCTCCTCTAACAGGAATAGTGGGTCTGCCATGTCATGAAAAAGTGCTTCCACTAACCATGGAATGCTTAGGTACACCTCTCCTGAAAATATTTTAGGACTAAAAAGACACAACTAAGTGCTTCCCACCATGGTCCTACAAGGTCATAGATAATTTCATCCCTCTGGGCCATTTTCGAGACATACGTAATACAATTTCCGTATTCCTAAGGTCTCAAAAAATAATTGGGTTCCATATGTACTGTTTTGCGATAACATCTCCTCAAACACATTGTTTCATCTAAACATTCTTTAATGTCACTTTTGTGATTTTGAAATGATCTGTCTCGTCTAATAGGTCCCCACTCCGCAAACAGGTCTTCAACTGGACCCACAATTTTCATGATGCAGGTATTTTAGTAACCATGGAGTCGGTTGCGATGCAGCCCTATTTAACAAACCCCACCAACACAGTACGATAAGTTCCTTATACCCGAGATCATTTTGAAAGACTCTCCTAGACCTAGTGCTGGATAAGGTCGGTCTAGTCTGACATGGCTAGTGGGCCAGTCTCAGCATGTCTCAATTGGCCCCGCCTAGTTTGGTCGTGGGTCTGGCCTGTCGGTGAGGGTTCATCATGTTCTGTCTAGGTCTATCCCACCTGCCTATGTTTGACCCATCAGTGGTGGTCCAACTCACCATAGTGGGTGCATCCCACTGGTGCAGGTTTGAACCGCTGGTTTTGGCGTGGCCCGCTGGCCTGAGGCTTGGCCACATGTGGTGTCTAGGACGTGCCACCATACCGAGTCACATATGCCACACCATGTCTAGTCTCCTATTCCCCTAGAGACACCATATGGCCTCCTCATACAGCTAAAACAGTTTCCTAGATATAGACAACCCCCTTTTGTGGTGCCCTGCCTGGCACCACGACCTCTAAGGTTGCGGCCTGATGGCCACTGCCTCTAGCTGTCATGGTGCGCCGACGGGCGTGCCACTCCACATGGAGGCCAATGTGGCTTGAGGGCCTGCATCCCGCTGTATAGAATGCAGATGTAATGTTCCCATGTGGTTGTATCCGGCTCCGTCCACCATGTACAGCCTTCACCACCACGATGTATTGTCCTTCGGTGAACCACTAAACCTGCAATGTTGATTTGTTCTTCACGTCACATGCATCTCAATTCTTAGGAGTTCCCATTCATTGTTGTGAATTCCTTAAATCACCCACATCATCATCCAGGGAATGTAGTCATCAAGAACAAACAAGAGGAGGTACTTGGGCCTTGTTCCTGTCATCCTTAGCCCTATATGTTTGAGGATTATATTCAAGGGGGATGATCAGGTATTTTTTGTTTGATCATAAAGGAATAATATTAATTCTGGATAATGAAATATTGAATAGTGACCCTCCAACATAAATGGACAAAGAATAGGTCACCTAGTTCATAGGTTGATCTTTATTCGTCGTTTATATAAATTAATGAAAATAACATTAAAATCGTATGAAAAACTTTCCTCATTGGTGTTCCATGATGAAACATTCGTCCTTGAGGTTCCAAGATGTTGATGTTGTCACTTCGATCTCTATTATTCATGGTTCATTGAAGTTACTGAAGTCCCAAAAAAGTTCATCATCACTCTTCATTAGAGAAGAAATTCAACAGTTTTTTATCCATGAATCCACCATGATTAATTCCCAAACTCTACACATTGGATTATTTAAAGATAACAAAAAGCACAATGATGCTCCACCCATTTATAATTCTCATTAAATTATCCTTATTTAATAAGACACATTTAATTATACATTAAGGTAGTAACATCATGAGTTTAAATGAGCTATTATTGACCTTCCATTAATGTGCCTCTTCATCATATCATTGCTGCATTGTAGTGTGATCATCCACCACACAATGCTGATAATGAAATAAAATAATTCCATTAAACTATTTTATTATTTTTCTCGAAACATCCGAAAATTAACTTTTCTTCACTGCCCTTGTAGACTGATATTAAGTCATTTATAGGAGAATATAGATGTTTTAAATTCAATGGTGCACTTGTATTTTTGATCTGACCACCTGTTCAAAAGATAGAAAATATCAATCTAACATTTTCTAAAAGTACATTAAAAAACATAGAAATTATCATCTGGGATATCCGGAAAACATATTCACATGCCATAAAATTTATTGGTTTTGAAATTATACCATATAATTAAAAAAATTATACACGGAAATTATGAGTCATTAAATTGTCCAGAAATTAGGTCTTAACATCCCAAAAATCTGAAATAACATCTAAAAACGAAGGGGGGAAATGAGCATGTTTCTGAGCCACCAGCTCCCATGTTCTCTCCATGATATTTTTATGCTTCCATCAGACAAGAAATAGATTAATTGACCACCTACATAGGACCCTCTTCTATTGATCCTATATCTCCACAGGTAACTCCACAAAGGTCGCCTCATCATCAATGTTCAACACTCCCATGTCGAGGACGTGCGATCGATCATGAACGTACCTTCTCAGCTGCATAACATGGAGAATAACTTCTATATGTGGAATTTGTGGGCAAATATCTAGGTTGTACAACACCTTGTTTTCTTTTTATAGGATATGAAAAAGTTTGATGAACCTCAAAGATAGCTTGCATCTACATCCAAATCTCTATTAACATCATTGGGGTGAGACCCGAAGGAAATAATGATCACCCTCCCTAAACTCCAAGGTCTCTATCACTTATCAACATAATAGATTTTTTCCACTATGAATTATTTTTCTACACCTTCATGATCTGATCCTTCTCGGTGGTAGCCCGTATGACCTCTGGACCAATGAGTACAGACACCCCTAGGTCTATCCAGCACATGGGTGATCTACTAAGCCAGATGTATAAGGCCTCAAACGGTGCCATGCCAATCATGGTGTGATAGCTGTTTTTGTTTCAATATCCTCCAGTGGCTGGCGGTCCTCCAAAATAGGTCAAAAGTCTAGGATTCCATTAGTCAACATGTCCTCAAGGGTCTCAATAGTCCACTCCATTTCGACTTCCATCTAGGGATGATAAGCATTTATCAAGTGCAACTGAGTCTCAAATTCCTCATGAAATACCTTCCACTGTATATATGTTATGCAACCATCATGATCTGAGATGATCATTGAAGGCACCCTGTGGAGATGCAAAATCACTTGGATGTTGTGGTGTCCCAAGCCCTCTACCAGTCCTTTGCTTATAGATGGATAGAATGTGATATGACTTGCTGAGTCGGTCAACAATCACTCGGATAGAGTCATAGACCTTGGATTTATGTTGTAACCCCATCACGAAATCAATATGGATATTATAGCACATATTCATTAACACCTTGAGGGGCAAGGACAAGCCTACTAGAACCTGATTTTCGGACTTCACTTGCTGACATGCAAGGCACCGTGAAATGAACTCAGCCACTGGTATTAACGTTGGAGGTCTTGGTACATCTTCATCACTCTATGATGTACCAACATAGGGGATGTATGAAACTCTCCAAAGTCCTCCTCCCACAAAGCCATTGTAAATATGGTACATCCTCTGAAATTGATGGTGTTCTCCCCACCTATCCAAAATCCATCAGGAGCCCGTCCCGAGGATAACTGAGCAAGTTGGGTGTTGATGTTAACATCCACTAGCTATGCCTCCCTGACTAGCTATAAGAGTGGGGTAGTAACATTCATCAATTGAATGCAAAATAGTACTTAGTCATCTATAAATGATATCAGCATCATGGATAATAGCTCAGTCACCAAACATAGAAGCTACAAACTGGTCCTCCGGATGAGTACATTTTGTACCACATTCCCTTTCCTAAGAATATAAAGTATCATGAAGTCCTATTACTAGAGGATCTCTAGCCATATCCATCATCTATGATTTAGTTATTTCTAGGAGAATATATACCAGAGACTCTTGTGGTCGGAGTAATCCAAAAACCGCTCACCGATCAATTACATTCTCCACATCTTCTAGGAAATGACCACTGCTTCAAACACTATGTCGTGGGTATCATAGTTATACTCATGTTGTATCAACTGTCTTGAGTTGTAGGCGATTATTTCATTCTTAGGAATTAAGAAAAAAACCAATACACTCCCTGACATGTCTTATTAAACTACATACCAAATGAACACCTCCAGTAGTCTCAAGAAGGGAGCTCTGGCCACTCTCTATTTCCGCTCCTAGATAATCATCTGGAATTTCTCCATCGACATGAAGATATGTCCTTTCTTTGTTAATTCTAAAAAGGGTGTGGAAAACCTAAAGATGTTGGGTATGAAACTATGACAGTAAGAAGCCAACCCCAAGAAGTTATGCACCTCATCCAAGCCCCTGGGTGGCTCCAAAGAAAGTACTACTTCAATTTTAGATTGATCTGCTGCAACTCAAACCTCTGAGATAATGTGCCCCAAAAATGGACTTCCTGAATCCAGCACTAAAACACTGATAGGTTACCATAAAGTTGGTGCTCTCGGACATTATGTAGGACCATATTCAAGGGTGTAGCGTGCTCCTCTTCCGAAGGTTAGTACACCAATATTTCACCAATGAAGACCCTGACAAAACAGTCTTGGTAAGGCTAGAAGATCATATTCATGAGGCACATGAACACTGCTATGGCATTGGTCCTAACAAAAGGAATCAACATGAACTCAAAGTTTTCTTACAGACTGAGGAAGGATTTCATCGGTACATCCTCACCCCACACCTGATGCCTGAGATTTCCCTATCTATGTTCTTTCATTTATAACCACCTTGCACCCATCATATTGTTGAAGAGGTTGTCAATCCTTGGCAGTGGATATATTCTTTTCACAGTCATCTGGTTCATGCACCAGAAATCTGTGCACAACCTCAAATTCTCATCTACCTTTTTGAGAAAAGCACTGGGGCTTTCTTTGGTGAAACACTGGTCGCTATAAACTCGTACTACTAGTAGTCCTCATGTTGTACCCTTATCCCGCAGAGCTCTGCGAGAGCCATCTGATGTGACGATATAGATATCAGTGTCATCGTACGGTTAACTTCAATGAAAAAGTCTTCCTCCTCATGAGAAGGTAGTCCTGGAACATCCTCATGAAAAAACATCCTCAGACTCATCCACCACTATAAGGATGATTTGACTCATCTCCTCCACTACACTGAGGGTGAGGCAAGCCAATTTGTGAGTGATCAACTATACCATCCTCTGAGAGAGTCTATCCTATGAGGAATGGTTTTCCTTCTCACCAGTGAAGGAATACACGGTGCCATCTCCATGAACACACCACATTGTATGCTTAAAACAGTTTATTTGAGCATGGACCGTAGATAAACATTCCATATTCAAGATGACATCGTAAGTCCTTGACGTTTCTATTAAGAGATCCCATCCAAATCTCTCATCTCCTGGAGTAATCTAACACTACCATCACCAGTGTGTTATCATCAAATATCCTTGTTTGTGTCTCTATCTATAAGGATCGAGCCAATGACTCCACTGGAGACTCCAATCTCCAAATGAGTGTCGTCGGAAAGGAGTGACTAGAACCTATGTCTATAATTACAACAGCTGGGGTGGAGGAGACACATATCGTACCTCAGATAATCTTTAGAGCACTATGTTCATATGTATCTTCTGACTGATGTTGTGCTCGCTCTTATCTGCCTACACCCAGATGTTGGGGTCGAACACCTGGTGGTGGTGGAAGTAACACCATGAAACACTACACAACACTAGTTACTCGGCCTGCTCCCCTACCACGTCCTCTTACATATATACCTCCTCGCTCAAACCATTTTCACTGTATCGGTTTCCCCTTTACTGTTTGTTGGTCATCTTTTATAGTGGTTCGGTCAGTCATGAGACATGTGTCATTGCCCACCACATGAGTAAGAAAGCCTGGTTCATGGATCTCTCCCTATGGTCTGCAATCCTTACTAGCAACCCTGAGTCCAAGGGGTATACTTTGAAATAATTGTCTCTATTGGGCCCTCACAACTGATGTATGCTTTATATTAAAGGCTTTTCCCGCTGGGGTCTACTAGCGGATGTAGCTGTTAGTGCCTTCTATACAAAGTAGATCTCTATCCGAGGGGCTCGATCTAGCACCTTGTCCTGGGTAGTGATGCTGAGTGACAACATTGATGCCATAATATCTTGACTAAGACCCTACATAATCGTTTGAACCTAGACAAAAGGTTCTAAAACAATGTCTAATGTGTAGTGGGAATGATTTTTGTACCTCAGTGTGTGTAACACCCTGGGTAAATAATGAATATGGCATTTTTATATTTATCCATATTTGCGAATAAAATATTAATATGACTTTAAAGGGGACGTTATGCTCGATGGCGTGCCCAACACGCAACAACGATTTTCTTGGGAATCTTACGTTGCACTCTAATAATAAAATAATATTATTTTAAATGGTAGTTAACATGTAGCCGTTGTATTGGCGGGAATGGATAGAAATAACTAAAATATGATTATATATTTTTTTAAATGTTTTTATATTTATCTAATAAAATAAAAAGGCTTAAAATATGGAAATAATTCAATTTTAGGCGTATATGCCCTAGTTTTCACTAAAGGTTCACTTATCACCTTTTGATGGAGAACGGTGATTAAATATAGTTTTATTCACTCTTATAAATTCTATTGGACCAAATAAAACCATTATAAAGAATTGGGACATCCAAATTTATTTTTTGTAAATTTTTTGTATCTTTCCGATAAAGATCATTTTAAATGAATAGTGTAAAATGTTGTATTTTAATTCAAAACCTCTTTTTAGTCTAATTTATTTATATGATTAGATTATCTTTTTAATTGGTTTTAAAGTGAAATTAGAATATATTTTTACCATTAAATCCAATATTGGTTGTTGAAATTAATTTCACTTTGAAATCAGACTTAAACTAGTGCCAATCTTTTGATACTTATTGTTTCATAAAAACATGATATTTGCTCTGACAGCGGGAGTTAATTATTAATTTAATTAATGTGACTTATATGTTTTAAATTTTTTAAAATATAATTCATTTTTTAATTTTGAATATCAAATATAGCTTAGGGTGAATTTTTGGGTTTTTTCTGAAAAACTTCAATTTTTGATAAATAGTGAAACCACTAAGTGGTACTTATAAAAGCTGATTTTTCCGTTTAAATGAAATTTTTCCAGCTTTGTGTTTTGAATTTAAAAAATCCTACATACATGGTTTTCATTAAGAAGTAAAATTTGGTTCAATGGGATAAAAATATTTTTTTGGTGAATAGTAACTTATTATGTTTTTAATCGCGATTAGAGGTAATTAGTGTAGTTTATGGAAAGAATAATGTTTTAATAAAATGAAATGACCTAGACGCATGTCCTACCCTCATTTTATGTGTCTTGGCCGACCAATAAAATCCATGGGTCAACTTGGGGACCCCATGGATCCACTTTGGTTGGAAAATGACATAAATATCTTTTTATTTAATGTTAAAGTAAAAATGACACAAACCTAATATGTTTTACTAAAACAATTTTTACAAGGGGTTATAAAAGTCATAATTTTGACTATAAATAGTCATTGAAAAGATAAAAATATTTACTAAATCATAGTATTTTTTATAATTTTTAGACACTAAATAAATTAAATTATTTATGACATAATGATGATGCAGCGATGACCTCATTATTTAACGATTTAAATAAAATTGAATGATAATGTAATATCTAAGACCTAAACATGTACAAAACCTATTGGATGAGGGTATTTATAACCCTTATCACCTTATCCTAGAAATACATCAATGTGGGACCTTTAAAATCCGAAACTCTTTTGAAAATAAATTATCATTTTGTAACTTTACAAGAGTGCCCCTCCTCTCCTCTTATAAAAGGCCCCCACCTCTACCTCCTTACCCACACTCCCAAAACCTTTGGCTCGGACAAACCCTGACCATTTTGTCTCTCCACTTCCCTATATTAATCCTTGAAGCCTCACATTGGGCATAATTCTTCCCAAGGAAGCCTTTGAGCTCAAACCAAAGGGAGTTACCCGATTTTAAGGTAATGTGTTCACTTGTGTCCTTTTGTTTTAATTTGCTTCTCCAACCCCCTAAACTCTTTTTATTCATTTATTTTGTAACAAATCCAGTATATTAAATATACTAGGATGTTTTTATAAGAAGGATTCGATCTACACTTACACACACCTACATCTAATGGTTAAAGAACATACTGTTTCCGTGGATGGCGAATTTCTGTCTCCCGAAACGATGATTGTCCAACATTCTTCTAACACCTTAAAAGGTGGCCATTAAGATGACGCTATATTTATATATTATATCTAGTATGTTTATTTTTTACTTAAGATTCTGTATTTTTCATTTATGGGTACCTTTATGGTTTCCATTATGGGTAAACGCGATATCTTCATTTAAGGAAGTGCGGACTACCGCCCCCTCAAAGTGATTTGATTTGTTAATACCGAATGTGGTATGTATAAAGGATATATTTAATGATATTATATATGATACCATACTGGAATTAAAATACTATTATGTATCATTGTGTTTTAATTACATTAAATATGAAATAGAAATGGAAGTAGCGTTCATGCGTACGTACAGCTTACCGTCTTCATGAATGGTACATTTCATTTCTTATCTCAAAATGTTATGTAATATTATAAGTACATATATATAATGGATATATATGTAATATATTACATCTAAAATATGGATATAATTCTGGAATTATAACATATATATATATCTGTCTCTCATTTTTTTTAATTCCTTTAATATGACAAAAAAAATGGAAGTAGCGTTCATGCGTACGTACGGCCTACCGTTTCCATGAACGGTGCTTTTCGTTTTTTATCTCCAAATGATATGTAATAGTATAAAATGAATATTTACTGGATATATATGATATTTTAATCATTAATACTATTCTAGAAATTATTTACTTATAACTACATGGGCAATCTTTTTTCAAACAAGGTCATTTTTGACTCATGTACCAAACATCGGCAAAAATGTCTGATATGAACTAACATTATTAAAAAATTATTATAACATTATAAAATGTGATATGAACTGAATAATAATATATAAAGGAGGTACTTAGGAAATTATTAATTGACCAATGTTTATTATTCCGGAATATAAAGAAACGAACAAGACAAGTTGGACTTGAGGTAAGGGATCATACTCCACTCTATCTTTTTAAGTACACTCTTTTATGTCATTCCTTTTAAAGATCATCTTTCTTGTTATTGTGATGTTATTTTATATTAATATTACTGTAACTTTTATGTTCATGTGATGAGAGACCCTATTCTCTCTCATCAATCCATTTTGGATGTTTTGAGTAGCATCGTTAGGCTGCCGAATTTTCGTAAGAGATCTAACCTCTCTCTTTCTTTTTAAGTACTCTCCTTTATGTAACTTATTTTAAGCTACTATTTGTTATGTCGGGGGATGTTATTTTATATTCCTCTATCTATAAATTTTTTTTAATATGATGAGATACCCTATTTGATCTCATCAACCCATTTTTGTATGTTTTATGTGGCGCCGTTAGGCTGCCGAGTTTTCGTAAGGGATTTTTCATCTCACTTTATATATCATGATATTTATGCTACATTTTCCACAATTTTATTTGAGTGGTGTATGTACTGCCATTATTTTACTCATTGTGTGATATACTTTCTTTTAGGAGTATTTAAATCAATGTTGTATTGTCCTTCTTTCACGAGGTGTATGTTTCGAAAGATACCCATGTCAGTAAGGGAACCTTTCACCCTCCTCTTTTTAAAAGACTTCTTTTGTAGGGTCTTTTTATTTACATATTGTTATGTTGGGATATGTTCTCATATATCCTTATTGATTTAAATTTTGTGTCCAAGGGATGAGATACCCTTTTTTTATCTCTCATCAACTCATTTTGATGTGATGCTGTTAGGCTGTCAAGGAAACTTCTTAACCCAATTTCGTTTTCTTTGGGTTCAACATGTAGTTATTGAATATGTCATCCTTTAAATATATGTGAATGACCTTTGATTATTCTACACTTAATACCCACTTATATTTGGTGTATTTGTTTTTCACACATAAATATGTAATTGATTTATCCTTAAACCAATGATACCGTCTTTGTATGGGATTTCGTCTCAATCTCCTTTCATTGAGGCATATTTTGTTTTATACACAACCTTCATTTATATGGTGTATAAACCCCTTTGACTATTACGTTTATTCAAAAGGAATCTTTTTATAAGAAGTGTTTACTAAATGTTAAAAAGGAAATGTTTCTGTCTTACGTATGCAGCGACAACGACTTCTCCGCCGCCATAACCATTATTTGAGTTTCAGCTTCCTCTACAAGCCATACCTTCTTTTTAAAAGAAAAATAAATACCATGTTTTACTTTTCTTTTAATTTGGTATTGAAAATGGATTTCATAACATTTTCATATCAATTTGTTGTATTGATATCTTGTGATTGAAAGGTGGGAATGTTACGTTTCCTTTATGTTTGTTTTATGTGATACGGTTATGTTGAGGTTCTTGGGCATTATTACGAAGACGGGTGGTTCCGTGATAATCTAAGGGCGGGTGAGCCTGATATAGCTCTCCAATGCATTGGGTAACGTGAAGGGGTGAAACATTAAGGTTTCTCCGAAGAGATTTTGGGAATATACTGTAGTGGGTATTCCAAATGTAACCATGAGGGTTACTCCCTACGTAAGAATGTTATGAATGCCTCAAGTTCCCTTTTAAGTCTTCTAATTTCTATGATTTATTCATGATTTGATGAGGTATGTTAAAGTTCCTATGTTTTATCGGTAAAGTATGATTTCATTCTTATGTATATATGAACTCATGTTTCCTTTCCATATTTTTATAACCCTTACTAAGATTTTTATGCTCATCCCACGTTTTTTTGAAATGTTTTTCAGAGGTCAAGGGAAAGGTACATGATGTGATGATAGTGTCAAGGATGTGTTAGGAAAGAATCCATGTTTTATTTTAAATATGTTTCCGTTGATGGGAAGAATTAATACTGTCTTTTATGTAACCACTTTGTTTAAATTTGGAATGTAATGCAAGTTTCATGATCTAATTCTATAAAACTATAAACCTGAAAAGATCCTCAATGTGTAATCTTGTAATAACTCATGATTATGTAAAGATTAAAGCTGGGGCCTTATAGTTGGTATCAATGGTCGGTTTAGATAACTTTAGAGGTTTGGGTATTCTTTAAGCATAAGTGGCATTACCATAATGGTTAGGAATTCAGAAAGAGTCCTAGTTTAAGATAAAGTGAATGAGTAAGTATATCTTAGTGTTTATCTTCCTCATTAGTACTTGATGGTTTTTTTGATATACTCAAACTGTCCTTTTTGGTTTTAGTAAATGGCTGGATCTAGCAGGCACCAAAGTAAAAGTGGATGTGAAGGAAACTATGACAGTTTTTTGAGCAAGCAACAGAATGATATGGGAGCTGCAATGGGAACTCTTATGATTATCCTCAACCAACTATCTGGAGTCATTATTGACCACATAAACCTTGGTGATTTCTCTAAGGCATCATATATGAGAGACGCAAATCCCTATGGAATTACAGGTAATAATCATAAAGGTAAGTGTGTTAAAAATCCTATGTGTCAAATATGTGGAAAGAAATACCTAGGAAAATGTTTCAAAGGGACGCAAATATGCTATAGATGTGGAAATGAAGGTCATAAAGCAAGAACGTTCCATGGAAAAAGGATGCATCCAGTTGACTCGAGGAAAGGGAATGAAGTTCTTTCTGAGGGTCAATTGAATGTTTTAAATATGGTGTGCATGGTCATTAAGCAAACACATGTCCTATGAAGAAGTTTCGTGAATGGGATCACCAAGAGCATAAAAATGTTCGTTTACCAATACCTAATGCCATTCCGATTGAGGATGAAGAAACTGACAATGACCAATCAAAGGTATGTATTATTTCATGACTATTGTTTTCCTATTTGGGAATCTTAGGATATGATTCATGATTTTGTTTGTAGGAAAGAGGTATTTCAGAATAAGTTGGAAAGGAATGGTTAATGGATCATGAAGAATGTTGAATGAGTAAGATGTCAACATATAAGGGCTTCAAGAGTTATGGTGAAATTCTTAAGAGTGTTAAGTCTCCTTTGATGATGGGGTTATATTAGAAGACTTTTTATATTATGTTTAACCCTGATGTTTAATATATTCAAATTTTATTCAAGGAATAGCTATCTTTTCTTTTGTGGACATAGTTATAAAGAACCATTTGGGTTTATATGATCCCTACTTTTGAGGTAATTATGGGTTACTATATGTTATGATTGTAGTGAAAGGCATGAGATAAAATTGAGGTTAAATTATGTTATGGTTATTTTTGATGATTTTATCCCTTTTTGGGGAATGATTTGCGAATTATATAGTTTTGGATAAAGGACAACACACAGACCGTGTGACTACCTATCGCGTCGGACAAAGCTGCGGGAATCGAACCCACAACCAAAGTGCGACTGGTATTTATCACATACCGCTAGACTACGTGAAGTCCCTGGTTAGTTTGACTGATTCTTTTTAGTTATATGATTTTATGAATTAAGAGTAAGTTGATTTTTGGTTATTTATGAAAATGATTAACCTATCATGGAGGATATGTGATTAGTTAATTACTTTTCAATAGGAGACTTTAGGAGCAACTGATGTTGTTTGGAGATAAATGTTACAATTTAACTTGGAAGACTATGTTACTAAATCTTTCAAATATTTGGGTTTCAGTCATAGATTGGTTTAATTTGAATAATTTTCTAGACAAATTGTTTATAGGATGGTCCTCGTTGAACTTTGGGTTTTGTTGGACAAATTTTGGAGATTAAGCATAGATTTTCTTTTTAAAGGGTTATCCATTTCTGGATTATCTGACCTTGTACTAATCTTTTTGATTTTGGTTTTGGTTAAAGCCTAAAGAAATGGGAAGTATATAGTTCTCTTTAGTGGATTAGGTGATTCTCTAGAAGTTGATTATAGTACTCTTAATGCGAACAAGTCTCTCTAAATACTCGTCTTTTGGAAAAAATATGAGTTTGATTAATGAATCTAGTAAAAGTTGAAAGTCAACATGTTAAGTGATTACGTTTCCTTATGAATAAATTCCTCAATAAAAAGTAACTTAAAAAAATAATGTTGTCTATTAACTTTTACTATTGCGGAATAGAATACCATTTAACCCATCACAAGTTTGTGATTTTCTTATGGTTAACTTTCTCCTAGACATGCTTACTATCACTCTCCCTCAAGAACATGACCCTTTTCTTTTTCTTCCATGTCCATGTTTTCTACATGGAATCCTAGTATGGGTTAACTCGGGTGACCTCTGTTCTTATCTTCAATTATTTTAAAGTGATTTTTTTACCAACTCTTGTTCCGATGTGGGACTTTCAAGGATGTTTCCAAGCTCAATTTTAAAAATAGCGAGGACGCAATTCCCAAAAGGGCGGAAGGATGTAACACCCTAGGTAAATAAAGAATATGACATTTTCATATTTATTAATATTTGTGAATAAAATATTAATATGACTTTATAGGGGACTCTATGCTCGATGGCGTACCCAACACTCAACAACGAGTTTCATGGGAATCTTACGTTGCACTCTAATAAAAAAAATAATATTATTTTAAATGGTAGTTAACATGTAGTCGTTGTATTGGCGGGAATGGATAGAAATAACTAAAATATGAATATATATGTTTTTAAATGTTTTTACATTTATGCAATAAAAGATAAAGGCTTAAAATACAGAAAGAATTCAATTTTAGGCGTATATGCCCAAGTTTTCACTAAAGGTTCACTTATCGCCTTTTGATGGCGAACCATCATTAAAAATAGTTTTGTTCACTCTTATACATTCTATTGGACCAAATAAAACTCTTCTTAATAATTGGGACATCAAAATTTACTTTGTGTAAATTTTTGGTATCTTTCTGATAAAGTTCATTTTTTAATGAATAGTGTAAAATGTTGTATTTTAATTCAAAACCTATTTTTAATATAATTGTTTTATATGATTATATTATCTTTTGAATTGGTTTTAAATTGAAATTAGAATATATTTTTACCATTAAATTCAATAGTGGTCGTTGGAATTAATTTTCACTTTGAAATCAGACTTATTCTAGTGTCAATCTTTTGATACTTATTGTTTCATAAAAACACGCTATTTGCTCTGACAGCGGGAATTGATTATTAAATTAATTAATGTGACTTATATTTTTTGAATTTTGTAAAATATACTTCATTTTTGAATTCGGAATATCAAATATAGCTTAGGGTGAATTTTTGGGTTTTTTCCTGAAAAACTTCAATTTTTGATGAATAGTGAAACCACTAAGTGGTACTTATAAAAACTGATTTTTCCATGTAAATGAAAATTTTCCATCTTTGTGTTTTGAATTTCAAAAATCTGACATACATGGTTTTCATTAAGAAGTAAAATGTGGTTCAATGGGATTAATTTTTTTTGTTGAATAGTAACTTATTAAGTTTTTAATCACAATTACATGTAATTAGTGTAGTTTATGGTAAGAATAATGCTTTAATAAAATGAAATGACCTAGACACATGTCCTAACCTCATTTTATGTGTCATGTCAGACCAAGAATATCCATGGGTCAACTTGGGGACCCCATGGAGCCACTTTGGATGGAAAATGACATAAATATCTTGTTATTTAATGTTAAATTAAAAATGACACAAACATGAGATGTTATACTAAAAATTTTTTTACAAGGGGTTATACAAGTCATATTTTTTACTATAAATAGTCATTGGAAATATAAAAATATTTCCTACATCATAGTATTTGTTTTAGAATTTTTAGATATTAAATAAATTAAATTATTTATGACATCATGATGATGCAGTGATTACCTCATTATTTAACGATTTAAATAAAATGGAATGATAATGTAATATCTAAGACCTAAACATGTCCAAAACCTATTGGATGAGTGTATTTCGAACCCTTATCACCTTATCCTCTAAATAAATCAATGTGGGACCTTTAAAATCATAAACTCTTTTGAAAATAAAGTAACATTTTGTAACATTACAAGAGTGCCCCTCCTCTCCTCTTATAAAGGCCCACACCTCTACCTCCATACCCACACTCCCAACACCTTTTTCTCTGCCAAACCCTGCCCATTTTGTCTCTCCACTTCCCTCTATTACTCCTTGAATCCTCACATTGGACAGAAGTCTTCCCAAGGAAGCCTTTGAGCTCAAACCAAAGGGAGTTACCCGATTTTAAGGTAATGTCTTCACTTGTGTCCTTTTGTTTCATTTTTCATCTCTAACCCCCTAAACTCTTTTTTTCCATTTATTTTGTAACAAATCCAGTATATTAAATATACTAGGATGTTTTCATAAGAAGGATTCTAGCTACACTTACACACACCTACATCTAATGGTTAAAGAACATACTATTTCCGTGGATGGTGAATTTATGGCTCCCGAAACGATGATTGTTCAACATTTTTCTAACACCTTCAAAGCTGGCCATTAAGATGACACTATATTTATATATGATATCTAATATGTTTATTTTTTACATAAGATTCTGTATTTTTCATTTATGGCGTACCTTTATGGTTTCCATTATGGGTAAACGCGCTATCTTCATTTAAGGAAGTGCGGACTACCGCCCCCTCAAAGTGATTTGATTCGTTAATACCATATGTGGTACGTATAAAGGATATATTTAATGATATTATATATGATACCATACTGGAATTAAAATACTATTATGTATCATTATGTTTTAATTCCATTAAATATGAAATAGAAATGTAAGTAGCGTTCATGCGTATGTACGGCTTACCGTCTCCATGAACCGTACATTTCATTTCTTATCTCAAAATGTTATGTAGTATTATAAGTACATATATATAATGGATATATATGTAATATATTACATCTAAATTATGGATATCATTCTGGAATTATAACATATATATATATATATCTCATTTTGTTTTAATTCCATTAGTATGACAAAAAAATGAAAGTAGCGTTCATGCGTGCGTACGGACTACCGTCTCCAGGAACGGTGCTTTTCATTTTTTATCTCCAAATGATATGGAATAGTATAAAATAAATATTTACTGGATATATATGATATTTTAATCATTAATAATATTCTAGAAATTATTTACTTATAACTACATGGGCATTCTTTTTTCAAACAAGTTCATTTTTGACTCATGTACCAAACATCGGCAAAAAATGTCTGATATGAACTAACATTATTAAACAATTATTATAACATTATAATATGTGATATGAACTGAATAATAATCTCTAAATTATGTACTTAGGAAATTATTAATTGACCAAAGTTTATTATTCAGGAATAAAAAGAAACGAACAAGACAAATTGGACTTGAGGAAAGGGATCCTACTCTACTCTTTCTTTTTAAGTATACTCTTTTTGGTCATTCCTTTTATAGCTCATCTTTCTTGTTATTGGGATGTTCTTTTATATTAGTCATTATGTAACTTTTATGTTCATGTGATGAGAGACCCTATTCTCTCTCATCAATCCATTTTGGATGTTTTGAGTAGCGCCGTTAGGCTGCCGAATTTTCGTAAGAGATCTAACCTCTCTCTTTCTTTTTAAGTACTCTCCTTTATGTCACTTATTTTAAGATCTTATTTGTTTTTGTTAGGGGATATTATTTTATATTTCTCTTTCTATAAAATTTATGTTAATATGATGAGATACCCTATTTGATCTTATCAACCCATTTTTGTATGTATTATGTGGCGCTGTTAGGCTGCCGAGTTTTCATAAGGGATTTTTCATCTCACTTTTATTCCCGTGAGATTTATGCTACATTTTCCACAATTTCCATTGTGTGGTGTATGTACTGCCCATTATTTTACTCATTGTGTAATATACTTTCTTTTATGAGTATTTACATCAATGTTGTATTGTCCTTCTTTCACGAGGTGTATGTTTCGAAAGATACTCATGTCGGTAAGGGAACCTTTCACCCTCCACTTTTTAAAAGACTTCTTTTGTTGGGTCTTTTAATTTACATATTGTCATGTTGGGATATGTTCTCATATATCCTTATTGATGTTAATTTTATTTCCAAGTGATGTGATACCCTTTTTTATCTCTCATCAACTCATTTTGATGTGACGTCGTTAGGCTGTCAAGGGAACTTCATAACCCAATTTCGTTTTCTTTGGGTTCAACATGTAGTTATTGAATATTTCATCCTTTGAATACGTGTGAATGACCTTTGATTATTTTACACTTAATATCCACTTATATTTGTTGTATTCGTTTTTCACACATAATTAGGTAATTGATTTATCCTTAAACCAACGATACCGTCTTTGTATGGGACTTCGTCTCAATCTCCTTTCATTGAGGCATATTTTGTTTTATACACAACCTTATTTTATACGGTGTATAAACCCCTTTGACTTTTATATTTATTCAAACGGAATCTTTTTATATGAAGCATATACTAAACGAAAAAAGGGAATGTTTTTGTCGTACGTATGCGGCGACAACGACTTCTCTGCCTTCATGACCATTATTTGAGTTTCGGCTTCCTCTACAAGCCATACCTTCTTTTTAAAAGAAAAATAAATACCATGTTTTACTTTTCTTTTATTTTGGTATTGAAAATGGTTTTCGTAATGTTTTTATATCAATGTGTTGTATTGATATCTTGTGATTGAAAGGTGGGAATGTTATGTTTCCTTTATGCATGTTTTATGTGATATGGTTATGTTGAGGTTCTTGGGAATTATTATGAAGACAGGTGATTCCATGATAAACTAAGGGCGGGTGAGCCCGATATAGCTCTCCAATACATTGGTTAATGGGAAGGAGTGAAACGTTGATGTTTCTCCAAAGAGATTTAGGGAATATACTGTGGTGGGTATTCCAAACGTAACCAAGAGGGTTACTCCCTATGTAAGAATGTTATGAATTCCTCATGTTACCTTTTATGTCTTATGATATCTATGATTTATTCATGATTTGATGAGGTATGTTAAAGTGCCAATGTTTAATGGGTAAAGTATGATTTCATTCTTATGTATATATGAACTCATGTTTCCTTTCCATATTTTTATAACCCTTACTGAGCTTTTTATACTCATCCCATGTTTTTTTGAAATGTTTTTCACAGGTCAAGGGAATGGTACATTATGTGATGATAGTGTCAAGGATGTGTCAAGAAAGAATCCATGTTTTATTTCAAATATGTTTCTGTTGATGGGATGAATGAATACTGTATTTTATGTAACCACATTGTTTAAATGTGGAATATAATGCAAGTGTCATGATCTAATTTTCTAAAACACTAATCCTAAAAAGATCCTCAATGTGTAATCTTGTAATAACTCAAGATTAAGTAAGGTTTACGGCTGGAGCCTTATAGTGTGTACTCATCCAACTTCATGTAGACCTGCTTTAGGTGACACTACTCTTGGATGCGCATAGAGCATAGGGTCACGATGAAAAAATACTACCATAAAAGATGATCTATATATAAAAATGTGAGGGTAACCTCATCATACCTATGGGTGTTCAAGCCCCATAATCTCCATCCCACGAACATCAAAATTCATACTGATAAGATCGCCAACTGGTCATGAGGATTCCTCACTAATCGTAAGACCTATGTCACAACCTCTAGATATTCCTCAGCAATATTAGGATCTATCCCCCCTATGAAAAAGTGAGGAATCTCTCCCTGAAACTCATTTAGTGAACTGAGAATACAGTTTTCCTATACCAGAACCACCGGTTGTAGATGCTAACCATCAGTTGGTGGTAGCACATGTGCATCCCCTGGTGGGGCCATCTCTAGAACTGGTCTCTAAACGCATATGTCATCACTAGGAAGGTTGTACCCCCTCCTTGTATCAGGATCCTAACTGGTCGTACAAGTGGATGCATCATAAAATAGATCATGATGTTCCATAGTTATAAGGTTAAAAATTTTGAGATGAGTTTTATTCAAAAAAACATAATGAGACACTTATGTATCAAATATATCACGTATTGAGACGAAGAAAATAATTCCAGGTCCTAGTGTATGCATATGTTGGTCTTCACACCAATACTGGACTCCCAAATCTGAACATTAGACTCGCAACAGTTAACATTGTTTCCCCACAACAAAACACTGACTCCTGGTGGATGAGGTGGAACCGACCACCCTGTGGTCCCACTTTGTCACGACCATTACCCCAATGTAAGCATCGTGACTAAACCAAGCCCACCTCTCTATGTACAGTGGCAGGAATCTAGCACTGAAGGTGTCAACGTGAAAGTGGGATTCATTTTACTATGTTCTTATATGCACACAAATGCCCATCCAAAACTAACACACTTAAAGGAGGAAACGAGTACCACTTAAACAAGGTAGTGTGCAAGTATAACAATAAGTAAGTGGTCCACAATACGAAACCAAAAATGAACTGAAAAATATAAAGTTCAAAAAGAAACTATGATGGACAAAAATAGAAAACACCACCATATAATTTGACAACTGAAACTACTGGATGTAGAAGTAGTATATCCTAACCTTTTGGCCATACTGGGCTCATCCTAGTCCATTTCCACTATGTCCACCATCATAGAATTTGTATGTCTTATCTCCCTAAGTACGCTTGTTGAAACGTCATTCATCTTCAACAGACACAACAGGTGTGGGAAAATCTAGTGTAGTGTTGAGTAACACAATACACAGGAGGGAACCCCAAAAAAAATGAAATATCACACATAAATTTCTCAATATAGAGCAAGGAACACAAGACAACTAACACAATGTATATTCTAGGATAGTAATAGTAACACCATCAGTCTCATCGATGAACACCTCAGCTGTGGGAGAACTGCTCATCTAACAAGTACCTTCGGCCTAGAAAGTAATGAAGAATTTCATCCCAATATCCTTGGAATACATAGGTATATGTCCCCATCGCATACCGATGGCCTGAAAAATCATATAGTAGTGTTTAACAAAAGTCATTTCCAATTGAGGTACTCCTCCTCGTTGTGTAATGTGGGCCTAAAAAGTCATGGAGAAGTGCTTCCCACCATGGGACTACAATTTCATAGTGTAGTTCTTCCCAGTGGGATATTTTTTTGTCACACAAAATGAAAAGGTAGCAGTCATCATGTCTCCTCAAATCACAGGTTCCCGTACGTAGTGTTCCTACGAAGCATGATTACTTGTAGCAGGACACATGGTTTAGTAGGAAGTGCATAAACCGTGTTTCTTATAATATAATTTAAAACATATTTTTTAGGTCTAGCACCCTTAAAACATCTCAATCCAACAGAGATACTTATCGGGTCTTCTCCCATGTCAAAAAAATCATGTAAAGATTTCCTAGTATCATAATTCAGTTCCAAGGATCTGTTCAAAATACAACTCATCCAATAATTGAAAAAAGATATAAAAATTGACAAGTTTTAGCCCAGTTCATAAAATTTATTATTACGATAATAATAATTTCATAACCAATAAATTTCTATTAACACATTGTCTTTCAATTTACATAATCCAGTGGGAGAATTTTTCATTTCCTGTAGCATGAGATATCCTTAGTGTTCCATGTAGATAAAGAAAAAATTTATGTTCCATGTATTTATTGATGAACATTTGGTTTTGTAAAATCCAAGCCAGAGACAATGATTTAAAATAAAATTAACTATTTTTATAGTGTCATCAAATGAAAAGTATCAAAGATATAAAATTAATTGGAAATAAATATTTTCAAAAAAATATTGGGGTATTACATTTTTTGGGATATGGTATCTGTTACCCATGGGATCAAAATGGTATTATATATAGGGTGGAATTATTTTTCATTTTGAAATATAAAAATTTAAACCCCTATGATGGGTGACAACACATCGTATACGAAAAGGAAACAATCCATAAAACCACAACCGAAAGACAACATTGGTGTATCATATACTACTAGCCTAAATGATGTCCTAGATATTATGAAATTTTTAATGTTAATTGTTATGTTTATTTTTAAATAATGTTTAATTTTATTTAATTAATAATGGATTATTTATCTTGCACTAACATATGGTCGAATCATTCCAATATTTGGGACTCAAAATTAATCAATATGTTAATGGTTTATTATATATATTTTTATGAAAGGATTTTTTTAACTATTGGGATTACATTGGAATAAATGTAATTAATTTATGATTTTTTATTGATTTTTTATTATTATTTTACTTTTTAAAAAACATTTTTATTTTTTTTATTACTAATCATATGAGAAAAATATATACTACCACTTTTATGGTTATGTGATCATTAGTAAATGAATTTATTATTTCATAAATGTACATTTCATCTTAAATACACATCCTTCGTATATGAATTGGATATTGGGATATACATTTGAAAACTATGAATTTATACACATCTAGTAAGTATAATTCCCTCTGATATTAGTCTTGATATAAAATAATACCAAAAACATAATATAAAGATATTGAAAAAACTTTTGATTTATGTACATTAATTCACGATGAGTTAAATGTATTTTTGACATCATAGAATGATAGTATTTAGGCCCTTAAATTTCCATACATCATTCAACACCTTATGATCAATGGCCTGAATAATCCTCTTTAATAATTTATGCATTTCCCCCATTATGACATCTGTTCACATATTTGGAAACCTAGTTATCTATTATTCCATATGATGTTTTCACATAAACATCTCTATTATTTAGTGGATGATTAATTAACTATATTCACAATGTGAGTACACAACCTAAGTATTATTAAATTTATAACTATTAAATAATGTGATAATGATAAAATTGCAAGGGAGAAATCTATTTATGTAGAGAAGGTTTTAAAAACCTAATATTTTAAAATAAATAAAGAAATTTTGAAAGAATAAAGGACATGAGAGACAATGTATATCTTGTGTTATACTAATCCCTCAGTTTAGGTTTTGTTTCACACAACCCCGTGATTTTAACGATTGATATTTTAATCAACATGCAAAAATAAATATAAATGGACCATGAATTATATTACCATTATTAACATGAAATGGATTCGATTGTACGAACATTTACAACTGAATAATTAAAAAAAGGTTTAATTATATTATTTTTTCACCAATAAAATATAAATTTTGATAAATTCCTTTGTAAAATAAATGGTAATCATTTTCTAAAATACTATTATCATGCATATAAGCATATTTTATAAAAATAATTTTAAAAAATAGCACATGTTGTATTATGTAAATGGAAATTTTATTTTATATATTCAATATAATGTTTTACATTCCTCATATGTGTTTTCTATTCATGAGATAATAAATAATTCAAAATTTACACATAAAACTGTATTTTTCATAATGTAGATTAATAACATTCTTTGGAAAACATTGCATTAAAATATTTTTTGATAAATATGTTAAAAATTATTTTACTCGATTAATTTTTTATCATAATATTATAAATAATTCTAGATATAATTTGTTTACTTTTATTATAAAAAGTTGATTTTCCGAGTTAATAGTGAAAATAATTATTTTTTAAAAAGATTTTCTTTTCAATAAATTTTGATATTTAATATTCTCACTTGGTTTTCTAATATGTTTTAATGATACACATGTAATATTAAATCCCCTAATTACTATCAATCAAAAATATATTGGCTTTCAATATATGTAAATTGTTTTGGTTTAAAAAAAGTACTCTTGAAGAAAAATTTAATATTCATACACCGTTATGTTTTTTACATATTAAAATAAACCCTATTTGGTAATGTTTTAAATTAAATTTATTTATTACATATCAGTAATTGTAAATTTTTTGTTATAAGATTGTTATTATTAATCATATTGTTGATATAGAATTAAATTTCTAAAGAAATACTCTTCTTAAAAACCAAATGACTTATACAGTCTTTGTGATTAATGTTAAATTAAACATTTACACTTCTATAAAATGAATTTGTCACAATTTTTTAACTGTTAGGTATTATAATAAGTTATAAATTATCTTAATCTCAACATATTTTTCATCAATGATAAATACATAATGAAGTATAATTTATTAACACAAATAATGGAAAAATCTATTTAATAGGGATTAATGTTGAATGATATTAGTGTAAATCACCTAAAATATTATCATAATGTTTTTAAATTATTTTATTTATTCCTAGGAAATAAAAATCTATAGAAATTAAAAATACATTTCCACTTTCATTTGAATATAACCCATATAATATGTTATTTAATGAAAAAGACCCCATGTACTATTAATATTCTTAATTTCTAAATATATTTGGGTAGGCATAAATGAAAAATTATTTCATCTATACAAATTATTTTTTATTATTAACTCTTTGATTATCATAATTATTTATCATTAAATTTTAATATGAATTTGTTTCTCACAAATCTTATTAAATTCCAAAACAATAATCATTTGGGAAATAAAAAAATTAAATAGTTGAAATTAAAATTAATAATGGTCAACTAAATTGAATGACTTATGATATTAAATTAAAAAAAATTATAATTGTATATCATCATAAATAGATTTAGGAATAATAAATTATAATTTCATCATTGTATTGATATTTTTATAATTCATATTAAATTAATAATTTCAAAATTACATTATATATGGTTTATAATAATTTATATTTTATTAAAATATTTAAAACTAAAAAAATATGTTTTTTAAAGTGATATATAATAATAATAAACATAAAATATCTAAAAATAATTTAATAATAGTACTTTTATAATTAATATATTGATTTATAAATAGTAAATAACTTTGTTAGTGGGTTCAATGTTAATGTGGTGTTTTTCGTATTACGTGTTGTTGTGCGATAACAATTATTCAACACAGAAAATATTTTCTTTTAATATATTTGATTTAATATTTAAAATTATTTTTTCTAAAATATTATAATTCTAAAATAAATTTATAATTATTGAGAAAATTACATTGGCAATAAAAATCGTAAGCATAATGAATAAACAAAAAACAAAAAAAGGAATCGTAGAAGATAAAGAAAAGAATGTTTAAATGATGTGTGTAATTATGTAGTGGAGGCGTTTCCCAACCATGTAATACATTAAAAAAATCAAATTTTTACCGACATTATATAATATTAACCACCCATTAGTGAATAATATTAATAAATTACAAAATGACACACCTCCTCAATTATAAAAGCAAACCCACTACCCAAACTAATTCTCAACAATCAAGCCATATGGATTATTCAATTCCAGAAAAAATCACATATTATATTTCCTCCATTCATCCTTGATGTCTTTTTTTAAACAAAAAAACATTTTCAGTATTTTGTGCAATCCTAAGGAGGATACCTGAAGAAGAGTAATTTTTTTCCAAATAGTGCCTTTATTTTACTAGTTTATCCACCTCCATCATTTATTCTTATAACATTATGATATATGAAAATAAATATATTAAATATGATAATAAGTTATTATGTTAATTTTATAACCTAAAACAACACGCACATCCATCACATGGGTTACAAAATCCTCATTCATGTTTATAGTGGACTATCATCTCGAGAAATAATGTAAATCATTTTCCCATTGCCACCTCTCATTTTATTATATTAAAGAAAATAATGTTTAGATAATATATTTTTAAAATTTTTATACCTCTATAGTATTTATATTATATATTCCAGTCAATGTTAAATTACATATGGTGTACAAAAACATCACTCGAGTGTATGGTTGTCTACCGCCTCTCGAAGGGAAGTGTTTCATTTTACACACATGAAAAACATAGAATTTAATAACTGAATATATAATAAATATATGTCATAAACATTAATTATTAATGATATTTATTACATATTTATAATTATGTAAATTTAATATCAATTTATTTTTATTTTTTTATCTCATTTAAATTATTATATTGTCATTTATGGATGTGAATACAAATGCATTATCAAAGCGATGTGATTCCTTTTTTTTCACCACCACATCACATGAATTATATATATAATTATATAAAATTTAGTAATATGTTATTTATTCTATAATTATTATTATGTAAATACAAAAAATTACTTACCATTTTTTAATAAAGATCATTGAAAATGAAAATGTCACTCAGGCATATGTACAACTTATCGTCTCGATGATCATAACATTGGTTCATTTTACATAAATTTATTTCATAATGGGAATAAATAATAGAATTTATATATAAATATGATAATTATATTATTGTTATTATTTATATGTTTAAATAATTACCTTTTTGAATATATTCAACCCAACTAAGTAGTTTATTACACACTTGGAGAATATAGTCAAAACAACTAATGTAAACATAATTGATTAAGTAATTTTATATAACATGCTGATAAGTAAAAAATTAATAATTTTAATTTTAATGTTTTTCAAGGAATTAAATAAATAAATAATTATTATTTTGATAATGACAAATTTTTCATGTCATCCCCAAAGTTTAATATTTTCATATGAAATATATTTCTATGAAATATAAGCCATATTCACGACTTATATTTGTTTTAACATGTATAAAACAATTATTTTATTTTACTATTATTATAAATAAATATATTAGAGTTTTCAAATCTTTTTTATAATCTCACTTCCATGGGGTATACAGTTTCAATGTTACAAATACAGTAATGGATATTTTAATAAATTTCACTTCATTGAGACTTATGTCTTGTTATAAACATATATTATTATATGAACAATATATACATCCCATTTCAAATGTAATATAATGTATTTATTTTTTAAATGGGAACATATATCTCATTTAATGAAATTATTTCACGTGGACTATGATTTAAATATACCAATGTCTTTAGAGTTTTATATTAGTGTATCTTCCTTTATCATGACTGTTTATGATTGAGCTTCCAATGTTTGCATCATATGATAAATCTAGAAATAAACTCTTGATTTTATTATAAATTATTTATTCATAATGTTTACATGTATTATTACCACTTTTCCACTATTTGTTACATAAAAATATTGATAATTTTTTAATTAAAATCAGACATTATATCACCATTCGGTATGAAATATTTTTTCTTCCAAATACAAGTTTTTCTGAAAAAATAAAATTTTCTAAACATTTTAAAAATATTATATTTAAGAAATTGAAGAAACTTTTTGTTTCCAAAATTTATTTCAAAGGAATATTATATTCTCTCTCCAATCAAGGCAAATTCGTATCCACTGTACACATAAAAAGGAATGTTCTTTATGACATTTATGGAATTATTCACTAATTTGGATGTCACTACTACAAAGAATACGATTAATTTTCTCAATTTTATTTTTAATGACTTTTTTTCATAATATTATTTATGTTGTTGATTTTAAAAAATTATTTTCCATGAAATGGATTTTTATGTTGTTTAATTTTTTGAAAAGTAATTTTCAAAATTAAAAAAGTATTTTCCTCAAAATGTTTTATATAATACAATAATTATATTTCAATTCATCAATGTCAATGCCACATCAAGTCAATTATGTTCCATAAGAGATATTTATTAAAAAAATAGCATTATTCATTCTCAAGATTGATTAATATTATCTCATGGTGATTTTTATGGAAGACACATATTTTCCATTAGTTAACAATATTTCAAGGGGAATATTATTGAAAACATTTTTTTTAACATGAGTTAATCATGTCTCTAATGATTTCAATGGAACACATTTATTTTCCTTGTTCCAATCATGTTTAATGAGATTTAAATGAATCCCCTTTATTTTACACAGTTTAATCAGGATTAAAATGAATAAAGAATGTTATAAGGTGTTTATGATGAATTATATGTGTACATTACTCATGTTGTGTTTCATGGACATTATATACGATATGTATACACTGATTTTTATAGATGAACTTTTTATATATTATATAATGGGATCATCTTTATTAGACTCTAATTCATAGGGTAATAATAGATTCTCAATAGAATTATATTGGATTTCATTTGTATAGTTATTTCAATATGTATGAGTTTTAGAATTGTTATGTTAGGGTTTTGAAGGGTTTTATAAGGCGATGATCTAAGAAACTGTTATTATTTATCTATGATTTATATAAGTTTATGATAGTTCATTTGATCAATATTGAGATCTAATGGCCCATGATTATTTATTCTTATGAATATTTCCTTTTCCAAAAAAATTATTATTTTTTGATGATCCATGTATTAATGTGAATAAATATTCTTATGATATAATAATTAATATTGATCATGAAATCATACCCTTATGATATTATTGTACTCACTAATAAAATTCAATTGATAATTATTACACTTTCCTGTAATGATCATCTAACCTCATGCTTCATATGTTTTAATGTCTCTAGTCTATAATTAATGAGGTTTAACGAGTTATATCATGGAAGGATTTTATATGGATGACTATAATGTCTTAATATAAAACACTCGAGCTATCTAAAGTGTGAGAAATGATCATTTGAATACATGTAAATTATTTATGTACGATTTTTTCTATTTCTATAAATCTATAGAACTAAATGTTTCTAGATGATGTACATGAAACAATTTTCCATACATTTATCATAGCTTTTGATGTTAAAATTTGGATCCTAATTATCATCATCAATGTTTTAAATGTAATTTTTATAATTTTTTTACTGAATCTTGAATTATGGGTTCATGGATGTTATATTCATGAATTCAATAGAACATCCATATCAAAATAAATATTTATTATCAATGTATGAGTTTTTATAGTATTCACATCATGTTAATATTCCAACATATGTAGTTTTTGTTTACACACATACAACTACTCCAATATAGAAAATATTCCATGAAAATATATTCTTATAATTTTTTATTAAACATGCAGGATCTATATAGTTTATCACTATTAATAAAATTCTCATAAATCCCCGATTAAATTCACTCTGGATTTTTTATTTTATCATCTTTCATATGGATTCATTTTATATTCTAGTTACATCAAACAACTATTATATATATATAATTGTAATCATAATATCAATCCATAACGAAATCAAATATTTTTATTGGGTTAGCATGGGTTATTTACATTCTTATATACATTTTTCTTATTACACCCATTATTTTTTGATAAGGAGTGTATGTATTACATTATTTATGCTTGGTTCATTGTGTCATTTGATAGTTGATGGAATATTTAATTTTGTTTTCCTATACATTATCCATCCATTTATTAAACATATATAAACATTATACTTCGTCATTAGCCCATATAAATCTTCTGAAAATCTTTTCTTCATTTGATTCATGTTTACAATAGATTATATTGTTAATTTTAGTGAATTAATTAATGAAACAAATAATTTCAAAAATAAAATTTTGGTGAATAAAGTCTCATTGTCCCATAAAGAACTAAGAATATGTGATCAAGTGGTCTTGTGGATTGAGTTTTAAATTATGTATTTCTGTGTCATTGACCATTCATCTTTTCAGTCATGTCACATAAATAGAATCATCTTACCCATTAATTTACAAATTGATTATAAAAACACATTCCATTGAAATTGTCCCCATAATTTTCTTCCCATAGAATCCAAGCCATAATTTTCACAAATTATTTTCATCCCAGAGTAAATGTATGATGATTTATAAGAAATCCTGATCCGAAATAGAATGACACTAGTTACTTCTCCATTAGAAAAAAATTTCTATATATCATTCATTTAAGGAATCTTGAATATTTACCAATGAGAATTTTTCTCCCATAATCAAAAAGATGGATGTTATATATAATATTGCGAGTAAGACCATCCATAATCCTTATATCAATTTATTTATGTATTATTGCATCAATATATTCTAGTCATATTCCAATTATTTGAATGGAACAATGTTTTTTAAAATAAAATTCAAAAAATTCATGATATTGATTATTTTTTTATCCTTACAGTACATATAATTATGATGAACAACCAATAATATTAATTCATTCAAGATTCCATTTTCTAGATTTTATTTAGCTTAAAATAAGGCTTAGTCTTAAATCTTCATTATCACATGAAAATATTGTTCTCTAGCATACAAGATATTTCCTATAATATTATTCATTTATTAATTAACATAATACCTTGATGGTCACATCCTCCTTTAACATCCACTAGGTTGTGGAAATGAATTTCCATACAATGGAATAATTATGTTCTATGTCATCACTAAGAGAGGTGAAAATTGAATAAGAGGGAATATATTTTTTTGGATTCATAATTAAGAATCCTGATTGACCTAAAATTTTAGATAAATGACAATTTATGAAAACAATAATGATGTAAAACTTCATGGGATTTTGAATTTACAATTTTCACTGCTCAATATGATTAGGTAGTCCTTGACATGGTTTGTATTTAATATAATACACAAAAATCGTTAATGTTAGTATTTCATGATATATATAGTAAGTAATCTCCTTTAACATGAGTAGAATTATATTTCATCTAGAATAGTTTGGAACACATTTATATACAATTCTATAAATAAATGATCCATAACAATAGTAATATTATTCATAGAAAATTTTGAGTACTATATAATTGTTTATCTTGAACATTACACACAAAAGAATTTTCTGCTTTATACTTATTCCTCCACATTAACAACATTAATAGAATATAGGAATGACTTATTTCAAGACATTCATCTGAAATATTATTCCTAATCAGTACGATGATCAGTACACTCAATATGATGAAACAATGTATGATGCTCTATTTATCCAATAATCATTGGGCATCATTCTAATAATATGTACTGATAGGAAACATTTTCTTGTACCCATCAAATTTTTTCCAATTTAACATAAAAAAATTATTGAATATTCACATATAAAGTACTCCACTGTGTTAACAGAATTTGAAACACAAACATGATACATCATCTCTCTTTAATGTACACAACATTATCCCATAACCAAATGTAGTATTGAAACATTCTATATCAAATATCATGATAAGAAATTAATCATCCAATTAAATATTTCAATAATTTACCAATTGAAATCATCTTAAAAGAATTGATCATTATTTACTACTATGTTTTAATGAACAATCATAAAAGGAAAATATATCCCACGAAGATTCATAATTTTTACTTCATTATTATTGGGCAATTGAAAATCCGTTTTGACACTTTCAAATTAATGACATTAAAAAATATTTATAATGATCTTAAAACATTTTTGATTATAAATTATATAAACAATTATTCATTACAGTTAACAATCTATATATTTCTCTAATTCAGTATTAGAGTATCATTGAAATATATCTTGATAAAAATCTTATTTCAAATGAAGGGTTTCAAAACACAACTCTATAATCCCCTTGAGATTGAAAACTCTTTTCAATGAATGTTATATTGATATTTTAATCTGTTAACTCAGAGACAAATTTATGGTAATTTTTTTATATTCTTCACTTCATCTATTCATAAATTTAATTCTAATTTATTTAAAAAAACATTAATTTTATTGATGAGCACATAAATTTTCATATTTCTATATTCTATAGATCCATGAAGAATTATTTGAACTATGAAACATAATGATTTGTGTATCTAGTGAGTAATAATTCATAACATTATATGTGCCCATTTAATATTCCTCTTCTATTGATATTTCATTATCCCTAGGAGAAAATTTCATAATATAATCATTTTTCTAGTATTAAACATTGAACACAAATACCATTTTCATATTAGATTATTATGAATGTTTTCAAACAACATTTCTAATAGAAATATTTGTAGATTCAATAAAATATAAACCACTATACTAAATTTTGGATTATGTATACATTTAATTATCATTATGTTTGATATAATAGGAATAATAAATCATGAAATTTTTCTCTTTATCATACCCTATTTATAATCTTAATTCACATCAACAAGACATTTTCATATAGAATCCTTATAAAAAAAATATTGGGAAAAAAATTTGTATTCATTAAATATTCAATTAAATATATCATATGAGCATACCTAGATAATTATTATACACCATCCTATAAATGAACTCATTAATATAATGGGATATATAAATTATACTATATATGATATACTTTTTTGAATACGCATGCACCATTAGACTCTATTTGATCAATTTATTTAACTCAACAACATTATGTTACTTATATTATCATTATTTTAAAGGTTTATAAAATGAGAAACATTTTCTAACACATTATGTCATCCATTCTCATGAATAATCAAATTTTTATTAATAAAAAACACTTCTATAAATATGGACCAAAAAACATAATGTTTGTATTATTTACTAACATAAGGAAAAAAGAATTTAATATTTATATTCATGAAATTTAATAATAATACAATATTTCTATGCCAAAATTAATATTCTATGTGTAGTAAATGAGAATTATCGTCAGACAACAACATATTATCCTCAACCAGTTACATTTCTAAAATTTCTTTTCATTATTTTACTTTTATAGAATCATAGAAAACTAATAAATAATTTCCATTATTCATATTATGAATTGGTATGAAATAACATACTGGATCCACTTCTTTGAAATATTAAAATAATTCACAATCATATAAATAAAAAAATTTCCCATTTTTTAAAACAGTCCCTCAATATTTTTTATTCCAAATAATGTAAGAATATATTAATGGATACAAATAAGTAACATATTTTATTTTATTTTGACAACACTATCCATTGATATTATAAGAGGGGTGGAAATAATATACCATATTCATGTACATATTATTTTCATACATCTGTTATCAACTATTGATTTTGATTTTGTTCCTTCAGCAATGGCTACATAATGATTTAAAAACATTCTCCATCATCAAAAAATATATAGAATTTGTTTATTTATTTTCAAATTTTATTTTATCAAATTATAATAATATCAATGAACATATAATGACTGTGTTTCACTGGATTTTTACATACTTTTAGATGAAATTTATTTTTATATTAATAGAGAAGAAAAGCATCACATAATATACACAGTCTTAAAGATTTGTATTCATCCACATTAGGCATGTTGCAATATTAGTCAAATATACATAATTGTCTTCGGTAATGACGATTTTTAATGAACATTGTATCTCTATATCCTAACAGACACTTCTTTCTATAAAGTAGATTAATACCCCATATATATTTCTTCTATTATAAATAAGACCTACCCAAAAAATTATTATAAAGAAAAAATTTTCTCACAGGAAGTCGTATTGTATTATAAATATTCTTATGTTCATTTTTTGTATTTAAGAAAAAATATTAATCCAAAATATGATATTATTTTGGTTCACATTGTTACTCAAATTACAACGTCATGACATAAAAAATATCTACCATTGAAATTGTTCGATACAATAAACATCAAATTATCTTTCCAAAATCATTTTGGAAAAACCTCTATTCTGTTAAAAATTATTTAAAAATTTTATCGTACTAAAGATTTAGGTTAATGATGTATTAAATTTTTCATGTTTCATGTATTATGAATTTATGTAGAATATATTTCATGTGAAAAGAATCTGTATATATTTTTTTTAATGATGAGTAAGCCCAGAATGTATTTCATCTATCATATCTAATAACATTATTAAAAAATTTATTATCATATAATAAATTTTCCACATTTATTCATTAACCATTATTATGAAAATATTATCATTATTAATAATAAAAATAGTATAAAATCGTGATTTATTTTTTGTGAAAAGTTTATTATAAAGTCTTTTGTTCTCAAAATTAAAAGAACATAAGAAATTGTCTAAATTTTATTAATATAATCATGTATATTTCTTCAATATTGATAAATTATTACATAACATTAAAGAATAAATGTAATCATGTCTAATTATGATGCCACATGGTTATTAATTATATATATCATCATGAACCTCTCTATTAAAAAAATTGTTTTAATAAATATAGAATATCATTAATTTTAATTTTCTAGTGATGGAAAGAAATATTATGAAAGTTTCAAGATAATATATATTGGAAAAGGTCTCATCAAATTAAATATCTTCAACTTATGAGAATACTTTCAAAATATTACATGCTTTTTTTCTTATCACTTAAACGTTTTCATCCAGCTTTTTTTTTGAAAACCCGTTTTTTCTAATAACATTCAATTTTTAAATTTTTATACATGTTTCCATGTATCAATATTGCCACTATATTTTTGTTCATAATTCATGGAATGAAACAAATCATGATGATTAAATGAATCATATTCCTCTCATAGTTGAACCAATGAATATATGTATGAATGCGAACTTATCACCAATGTTCATCTAATCTGAAACTGATTTTATTTTTAGATAAATTTTTCCCATAAATATATTTTCTCATCAAATTATGATATGTTTAAAGACTCATAAGTTGTATATAAATGTTTTAATTAGTTGGGATTATTACGAGTATGTGAAAACTGACGGCGCTTGATTCCATGGCCCAATGTGCCCGAAACAGTATTTTGAACTTTTTTTAAAGACTGTTTTGAAAACGAATGGGTGGAATTTTGTAAGATCCCAGTTTTTGGAAAGGTATATTTTCGTTATTTTTTAGTTTAATACCATCTTTTGGGATTCAAGTGATTTCTTGTGAATGTATGATAGGACTTGGGCGTGTTCTGGGGGCTTGGGACACGAATTAATGGAAATATGGGCAAGACAAGACATGGTGCATGGCCTGCGCACGGCGAGGGAAAATTGTCTGGCTTGCCCAGGAAAACTGTGCAACCCCTTCCCCTCCGGACAATAGCATGCACATGGTTTGAGCATGGTTTTCCAAACCGTGCAGCCAAACCGTGCGGCCTCTTAATGTTTGGAAAATTTACAAAATTTCCCCTCTAAGATTTTAAGAACCCACTGGCGTTTTCCTCTCATTTCCTCCCACATCACCGTAGGAGTAAACCAAATTGCCCAATTGATCCAAGAGATTGATCTCCCTCATTTCTAAGGCTTTTTTGGTGTCATTGGTTGTAGATCAAAACTCCCAGTAAGGCTAATCCCATATTTTCTTCTCTTTTTGGTTTGGGCCTGTTTCTTCTTTCCCTCTTGTTCCAAAGCTCTAAAACCCTATATTTCGGGTCAGTTTTTGGTTGAAGCTCTGATGGCTGTTTGGATCAAGGTCTAAGGACCCGATTGAGAGTGTGTTCAAAATTGATTTCGAGGTAGGTGGTCTACAAGTTATTTCCCATGGTTATTTTGGGTATTTGTGCATGTTTAGTTGTGTTCTTTTTTCCCCTTGGTTATGTTTTTAATAACCATGGAATGTTTTTAAAAATGGTGTTTGAAATGGAGAATGGGAACCCTCACGATCCCTGTGGGATGTGCTGGGATTAACTTGACCTAATATAGGACCATCCATGGGATGCGTCGGCTTTCCTGGACATAGGGATTGTTATTAAACAACTATCCTTGTTGTAATAAATGGTAGAGACCTTGATGAATATGTTGGGATGATATGTTGAACTTGAAATAGAATTTAGGCGATGCACCTAGACTTCTCAATATCCTAAACGTTATTTGGAATGGGATGAATGGTTGATTCATGGGAATAATGAGCGGGTTAAATGGGTTAATGTGTAAATAGATTAAAGACCATAATGGGATAGATTATAGTTCTAGTGTTGAATTCATAGTGAGATAGGCATACAACATGGGAATTGGATGAATGGTTTATTGATGTGAAATGATGATGTGTTAATGGGTTAAGTCATGATGTGGATCCCCGCGTGGGTTGCTGTGAATAGTGTCTGTTGAAGGAAATGGTTTGGATGGTAGATGGTTACATATATATAAGCATGTGAACATGTCTTGGTAGTGTGGGGTATGACATGAGGATCTACGCCCACGGGTAGAGTGTAGACTGAGGTTCTAAACTCCAACCTAAACGCACGAGTAAGGAATGGGGACTGATTCTCTTTTCTCCTAATAGTTCAATCCACCCAGACTGAGGCTTCGAGGTGAGGTTAAGGTTGTTATGAGGGGGTTAGTCCTTGTGAGATAGGATAACCATGTGTTTACCCTCTTGAATTTGATTGTTGGACCTAGACCCATGTAACATAGGTTATGTGATTACCCTATAGAAATGTGATGATAAGGTAATTGATGATAATCAGTATGAATGAATGGTAATGGAAGTGGCAATGGCTATAACTCTGAACTGGTTAATGGAACCTTAAAAAATTACTTTCAAATTATCATTCATATTCATTGTGCATGCACTACATGTTAATACTGGATATTTAGTAGACACCGTTGGTGGTAGCCTACTAAGTTGTACTCACACACTACTCGGGCCGCCGTTGGGAACTCGAGAAGACTTCATGTCTGCAGGTCAAGGGAAGGGAAAGGTTCCTTACTAGATAGTTTAGTGGACATGGGTAGCACATGGTGGAGGATCCAGACTTGGAGTTGGGACCATTTTGGGGATTTTGGCCCTTGTATTTTTTTGGTATTTTGTTCACTTTTTCACTTATAGTATGAAATGAAATATTTATTGTTGGAAATGGTTGTTGTACATGTTCCGTGTTTGTTGTTTATTGTTTCTGATATTTGGTTTATTTCTATTCTGGATTTATCTGTTAAAAGGGGATATAGTTTCCCCACATGACTCCATAGACCTCATTGCTAGTCGATAGCCTTTGGCGTATAGGGAGGCTCGATTAAGGTCTTGTAAATACCTAGATCGAACCACCGTTTTAGTGGATTTCAGGTCGACGACATTACAAAGTTGTATAAGAGCTAGGGATTCTTCTCCTTCTCTGAGGTCTTGTTATTTGTGATTTTTAGACAAGGGTTAATATGTTTTGGGCCTTGGTAATGAGCTTGTTCTTGGGAGTAGCTAACCCATCGATGAAGAAAAACCCAAGTCACCATGAGTGGGAACTTTTTTTCTTGGTTGTGTGTTGTTACAGTTGATGATATTTCACCCTTGGGAGATGCACATGTGGTTTTATGTGACTATTTAATGATATTTGGCTCGTGGCCTCAACGGAAAGAGGATTTGCATTCATGCATCATTGTAGGCACCTATGGAGATAGGTGACATGCATTGTGTTATGACCACGCATGGGGTGAGTGTATGAGGTAGGAAAGTAGGGTGCATCATGTATATCATGAAACCAAGAAAAAAATTGAGAAGAATGAAATAAAACATGTCAGTAAATGATGCTTAATAAAATATAAGGGTTGTAAATGAAGTGGAAATTGTTTTCGTAAAGTGTTTTTTGATTTTGGTGATAGTGCATGTTTGCTTAACCAATGTGGACCATGGACGTAGTAGGGATGGTTGGGGCCGTGTATTTGAGGTGTTAATGTTGTGGAATTAGTATATTAAAATGTGGGTTTGTGTTTAGTAAAGTGCTTTTTGAGGAAGTCATGAATGTTTTGTGGTATGCATGCAAAATATCAATCTTTGAAATGTTGAGAGATGCCACCATGATGTTTGTAGCTAGTTGAGCAATGGAAGGATGTTGATGAGAACACTCCTCCGGTATAAGATCATGAAAATGTGGTGATCAATGAAGGTAGAGAAGACCGGTTCTAGGATAACATGGATCACCTTATACAGATGATGGATCCGGACCCAGGGCAGGTTGCACCGAGTATGATTGAGCTGATCAGGGAATTCCAGCTGCAGAACCCTCCGACCTTTGAGGGATAGGGTGGGCCAGAGGCAGCGGAGTTCTGGTTAGAGTCTATCCAGAAGATGTTGGATCATCTAGTTACCACTTTTTAGAAGTGAGTAAAGGTGGACGTTTATATGTTGCAAGTCCAGGAATGGCATTAGTGAGACATTCTGGCTCAGACCGAGAAGGCTAAGGGGATGTCATGTAAGGACTTTCAGGAAATGTTTCTGGAGCATTTCCACCCATAGACATTGAGGCAGAAGCAGGTTGTAGAGTTTATGATCCTAACTCAGGGATCTCTATCAATGATGGACTATGCTAGTCGCTTCACTGATTTGTGACGCTTTGTCACTGTGTTAACAGGGGATGAGGCGGTGGTAGCAAGGCATTTCCAGGATGGGTTGAGACATTATATTAGGTCTTATGTAAATATCTTCCACTTGAATAGGATTGCAGATGTGATGGATCAGGCACTCATAACTGAAGGGAAAGTGAAAGGGGCTTCGTGTGGTGGGCTTGTCATTTTAGCTGGGTGAACAAGAGGTGCATCTTCCGAAGGTCGGAAGTGTTGTTGAGAGTTTTTCTAGTAAGGTGGTTAGAAAAGAGGGTTAGCCTCTCAGAGTGGGAACCAGGTGTTCTTATATCAGTGTGTTAGTCCGAGACAAATGCATCTTCTGTGTCCTTGATCTCCATTTGAGAGTTGTTCGTTTGACATGATAGGACATGTGCAGATGTTCTACAGGAAGCATCGGAAGGTGGGACAGTATGATGGTGAAAAGAAGGGGCTGGGTACGAGAAGGGGATTTGTTGCCCCGTATCAGGCAGGCAGTTTGTTCTCCACGGGCCGTACTGGTAGGGGTGGCTGACGTTTGACTCCAGGGCAAGATCAGTCATGCCGGCAGGGCAGGGTAGCACAAAGTACACAGGCAGGAACCCAAGGTAGAGGGGCAAGTCATCTATTGGGAGTTTAGTTTGTACCTAGTGACAGTGAGGCTGGATCGTCTACTGTTCGAGGTACGATCCTTGTAGCATCTACTTTTTCTAGTGCGTTTTTTGACATATGTGTCACTCACTCTTTTATCTCTGCTCATCTTTTGGTAGCGTTGGGTTTACCTGTGTAGAGGGTGTGTGGAGTTATGTCAATTGACACTCCGTTGGGGGTATGGGTTTAGGATATCGAGTAGTGCAAGGATGTGCCTAGGAAGTCGGTGGGTATCGTTTTTATGGGACTTGTTCATTATATAGCTGTTAGGGTTTGACATAATCTTGGGAATGGAATGGTTGCTATTGAAACGGGCTCACATTGACTGTTATCGTCGTAGAGTATTGTTTAGGTCTCTTGATGGTGATGCTTAAGTCCACTGTGGAGAATGGGATGTTCGAGCAGGTCGTGAAGGACTATTTATCAACAGATGACTAGACTCACGGCTCAAGTGGCATGTCTCATGATTGATGATAATGAAGGAGGGGAACATTCTATTTTCCCTACTATTGTGGATCTATTTTAGGACGTGTTTACTGATGATTTCTTAGGGTTACCCCCGAATAGGGATGTCGAGTTCACAATCAAGTTTCTGTCAGGAGTGGAGCTAGTTTCCATTCCTCCATACCGAATGGCACTAGAAGAACTCCCAGAACTGAAGGCTCAGCTTGAGTATTTGGGGCGTAAGGGGTTTATCCGTCCTAATACATCTCCTTGGGGATATCCCATGGTTTTTTCAATGAAGGATGATGGGTCGTTACGACTATTTGTTGACTATCGAATGTTGAATCAAATGACATTGAAAAAAATCGGTACCCTCTTCATAGAATAGATGTACTCTTTGATCTGTTGAGGGGTGAATCAGAGATTTTTAATATTGATCTATGGTCAGCTTATCACCCGTTAAGGGTGAGGTCTTCTGACGTACCACGAATAACTTTTCGGAGTCCGTATGGGTTGTTTGAGTTTGCGGTAATGCATTTCAGCTTGACCAATGCACCAGAGGTGTTTATGGCTTTAATGAACTGGATATTTCATCCCTATCTAGATCGGTTTGTGGTTTTCTTTGTTGAAGATATCTTAGTGTAGTCAAAAACTCATGATGATCCAGCCCAACATCTTTACATCATCTTGGGTATGCTAAGAGAGCACCGGCTATACGCCACTCTATCAAAGTGTAAATTCTGGATAGGTGAGGTGTATTTTCTTGGTCACATCATCTCGAAGTTAGGTGTGTAAGTGGATCCGGAGAAAGTTCAGGCAATTGTATCTTGGGAGCAGCCCAAGAGTGTTTCTGATGTTCAGAGTTTTCTGGGATTTTTTGGGTATTACCGAAGGTTTATTCAGGATTTCTATTGCTTCGCAGCACCACTCTTTGGATTGAACAAGAACGTGATCAGGTGTTTGTGGTATGAGGCTTGGTATAATGCCTTTCAAGTGTTGAAGAAGCGATTGACAACTGCTCATATCTATATCTTACCTGAGCCGGGTATGAAGTACATCATGTTTTGAGATACTTCCAGGGACAGACATGGGGCTGTGTTGATGCAGGATGATCGGGTTGCGTATTATGGGTCAAGGAAATTGGGACCCCATGATCAGAACTATCCCACTCATGACCTTGAGATGGCTGCAACGGTGTACGCCTTTATGTGCTGGAGGTACTATCTGTTGGGAGAACGATTTACTGTGCTTACCGACCATAAGAGTTTAAAGTACATCTTCACATAGTGGGATCTGAATCTTCGACAACAAATATGGGTTGAAAATATCTAGTATTTTGACTTTGAGTTGGTGTACACTCCAGGAAAGGGAAATGATGTTGCTGATTCTTTGAGTAGGAAGGTTCATAATCAAGTGGTTGAGGAGTCCATCACCGAGTGGAAGGTGATGGCTTTGTATGCAGAGATTCTCCTGGAGGTGCAATAGGAGAATGTTCAGGTCAGTCTTGCTTCTTAGCGATTGAGTAGATGGTTTTTATTTCAGTTAAAGAATGTCATCTTGATGATACTGAGTGTTTGATCATGAAGGAAAAGATTAAAGTTGGGGAGATAACTTCCAGTTGGGACGTCGGTGTGGATGTTGTTGTTTGTTTTTGTGATTGTGTGGTTGCACCAGTGTTTATGCGAGAAGAGTTGATTTGTGAGTTCCATGAATCAATGTGGGCAGTGCATCCCGGTTTGACCGTGATGTATTGTGATCTCTGAAGACAGTTTTGGTGGCCTATAATGAAGAATTATGTTGCGGGCTTTGTGGCGTGGTGCCTTACCTGTCAGCAGGTGAAGGCCGAGAATCAACACCCAGGAGGTTTGTTGCATCCAATGCCTATTCTAGAATGGAGGTGGGATGATGTATATATGGATTTCATCATGGTTCTTCCAAGGACTCCGTGGAAGAATGATGCAATCTGGGTCGTTTTGGATCATTTAATGAATGCGGCACATTTCTTACCGATTCAAGAGACCTATAAAGTCGACCAGTTGGGTGAGATTTTTGTTTGGGAAATAGTGTGGTTGCATGGTGTTCCGCAAACCATAGTTTTGGACCGAGATCCGCCTTTGACGTTGCGTTTCTGGAAAGGTTTGCAGAAGGATCTGAGTATGCAGGTGTCTTTGAGGACAGATTTCCACCTGAATATGGAAGGGCAGTCATAGCGTATGATCCAAGTGTTGGAAGACATGTTAAGAGCTTGTTTCCTGGACATTGGTGGATCTTGCGAGAGGCACCAATCGGTAGTTGAATTTTCCTACAACAACAGTTTTCAGGCTATGATTCATATGGAACCATATGAGGCACTCTACTGGAGGTCATGTAGATCTCTGTTGTGTTGGCTAGAGGCTGGTGAATCTGAGTTGTTGGGGTCAAGTCACATGCAGGAGTCTTCAGAGAAAGTTAAGCTGATCCAAAGGTGGATGGATACGGATCAGATTAGATAGAATTCATATGCAGATTAGAAGCATAGACCTCTTCAGTTTGCAGTTGGAGATACAGTGTTCCTCTGGGTGTCGCCAAGGTTGTGTCACCATCGAATTCGAAAGCAGGGTAAGTTGGCACCAATGTATGTTGGACATTTTGAGATTGTCGATTGGATCAGAATAGTGGCTTACCGATTAGATCATCCACAGAGGTATAGTGGGGTGCATGATGTGCTTCATGTGTCGCAGTTTCGATGGTATCACCATGACCCATGTCACGTTGTTGAGTTGGATGATGTGGAGCTTGAGTCTTATGCATCCTTTGAGGAGCATATGTTTCATGTGGTGGATCATTGTGAAAAGTTCACGTGAGGAATGGTTGTTCCATTAGTCCGAGTACTATGGAATCATGGGAAGGTTCAAGAAGAAATTCGGGAGTGAGAATCAGATATACGAGATCAGTGGCCAAAACTCTTCTATTCGGTGCATCAATGAGGCTTGGAAACTCGACTCGAGGACGAGCCGTTATAAGGTGGGGAGGTTGTATGATCCCGGTTTTTGGAAAGTTATGTTTTCATTATGTTTTGGTTGAGTCCCTTGTTTTGGGCTTCATGTGATTTCTTCTGAAAGTATGATCGGCCTTGGGGGTGTTCTGGGGGCTTAGGGAACGAAAAAAAGGAAATGTAGGCAAGACAAGCTTGGGCGCACGACATGTGCATGGCCAGGGAAAACCATGCGGCCAGCCCAGGAAAACCGTGCGACCCCTCCCCCTCAGGATTGTAGCATGCACATGGTATGCGCATGGTTTTCCAAACCAAGAGGCCAAATCGTGATGCCTTTTAATATTCGGAAAATTTACAGAATTTCCCCTCTGAGTCTTTAAGAACCCACTCAGTTTTCCTCTCATTTCCTCCCGCTTCACCATAGGATTGAACCAAATCTCTCACGAGATCCAAGAGATTGATATACCTCGTTTCTATGGTGTTTTTGGTACCGTTGGTTGCAGATCAAATCTCAGGTTAAGGCTAATCCCATATTTGTTTCTTTTTTATGTTTAGGGTTTGAATCTTCTCTCCCTCTTGTTCCAATGGTCTAAAACCCTATATTTTGGGTGAGTTTTAGGTTGAAGCTCCAAAGGATGGTCGGATCGAGGTCTATGGACCTGATTGAGGGTGATTTCTACCGCAGATTCAAGGTATGTGGTCTATAAGTAATATCCAACGGTTATTTGGGAATTTGTGCATGTTTAGCCGTGTTCTTGTTTCCCCTTGGTTATGTTTTGAAAAACCGTGGAATGTTTGGTAATTATAGTGTTTGAAAAGGAATATGGGAACCATTGCGATCCTTGTGGGATGTTTTGGGATTGCCTTGACCTAATTTAAGGACATCAATGGGATGCTCCGGCTTTCCCGGACATAGGGATTGTTATTAATCAGGTGACCTTGTTGTAAAAAATGGTATATCCCTTGATGAATATATTGTAATGATTGGTTGAACATGGAATTGAAGTTGGGTGATGCACCTAGACATGGAAATAACCTAATGGTTATTTGTAATGGGTTGAATGGTTGATTCATGGGAATGATGAATATGTTAAATGGGATAATGTGTAAACTGATTAAAGAATATAATGGGATGGATTATGGGTATAATGTTGAATACTTAGTGAGATAGGCATAACACATGGGAATTAGGATAATGGTTTAATGATGTTAAATGATAATGTGTTAATGGGTTACGACATGATGTGGATCCCCATGTGGGTTGTTGTGAATAGTTTTTACTGAATGGAAATAGTTCAGATGGTTGGTGGTCACATACATGTACACATGGCTTGGTAGTGTGGGGAATGACTAGAGGATCTACACCCATAGGTCGAGTGAAGCCTGAGTATCTAAACGCCACTGTAAATGCCTGGGTTATGAATGGAGACTGATGCTCTTTTATCCTAACAGTTGAATCCACCTGGACTTATGCTTCGAGGTGATGTTATGGTTTCTCTGAGGGGGTTAATCCTAGTGAGATAGGATAACCATGTGTTTACCCTCTTGTGTGTGATTGTTGTCCCTAGACCCATGTAACATAGAGTTTGTGATTAACAAGTGGAAATGTGATGAGATGGTAAGTGATGATAATTGATTTGAATGAATGGTAATGGATGTGGCAATGGATTTGACTCTGAACATGTTAATGGAATCTTAAATAATTAATTGGAAATTATCATTCATATGTATTTTGCGTGCAATACTTGTTCATACTAGATATTTTGTACACACCGTTGGTGGTGGCCTACTGAGTTTTCTAACACCCTGCTCGGGCTACCGTTGGGAACCAGAGCGGACATTATGCTTTCAGTCTAGGAGAAGGGTAAGGGTCCAAGCTAGATAGTTGAGTGGTCATGGGTGTTACTTGGTAGAGGATCCGAACTTGGAGTTGGGACCATTTTGGGGATTTTGGTCGTTGTCTTTATTTTCGGATTTTGTTCACTTTTTAACTTATAGTATGACATGACATATTTATTGTTGGAAATGGTTGTTGTACATAGAACCCCGCTACTACTCTTATAAAAAGGGGGTATAGTCTACCCACTTGACTCCATAGAACCCCGCTACTACTCAGGTACCTTTGGCATACGGGGAGGCGCGCTTAAGGTCATGTAACTACCCAGCTCGGAGCACCGGTTTAGTGGCTTCCAATTTAGGGACGTTACACATTTTCTATCATTTCAACAGGTGATCATATTAAAATTTTGATGGCACTATTGAACTCACTACACTACGATTCTCTTAAGGGAGGCTCAACACCAACCACTATAGGTTGGGAGAAAAAGTAAGTTTTCCTGACATTTAGAAGATTATTAAAATACAATAAAAATGTAATTTTATCTTCCTACCTCTTCATGAGAAGCAATGGAAGGGCCCACAGAGGTGGTTAGATATTTAATGAAGGATATTAAATGTAATTTTACACAAATAATGTTTAACAACCCCTCGTTTAATTAATAGTTTCATTAATTAAACAAATTAATGAACCATTAATTTAATGATGGATTAATAACTGCTTTCATCCAATGATTTATTAAATAATTTTAAAGGGAGATTGTGTGGATAATTTGTGGAAGAACTCCGATGAAGAACTGATGATCTTCCCTCTAAATAAGAATAGAAACTTGGACGTCAATGTGGAGGAATCGATCTGGGATTGATGAATGCCGACAGTTTCAACAAACAAGGATTCTCCTCCCATAAGCATGACACCTACATCGATTATTTAGGCAGGGGATTTTGTTCTCTAATTCAACTGAATTATTTTTCTTTTCCTCATTCATGAAAATATGATGAACGAAAATAAACCAAATGAGTTGATCGGTGGATCAAATGGACTTATGGGAAGTTTTGGTGTTTTTGAACATGGTTTTATTTTTCATTGATAATTATTTACAACACCCTATTTAATATCACATGAACGAAGAGTGGATGTGCTAAACAAACAATGTCCAAACCCTATGGCCCATAATTTTTGTCTTGTTATTCATGGGAGAATTTTGAATAAGACAAAATGTGAATAATAGGGTCACAATATATTGTAAGCATTCTAGGAGGCCCATTGATGCAAGAGAGAGTGAAAAAAAGATATCTGGAGTGTCGCCAGAGCCCTGTTGAAGGTTCCCCTGCATGACACAAGTGAGCAAAGGTGGCGGGAAAATGAGACAGCCGGTAAGATTCTTCATGGGACAACCACTGGATTATTCATGGGAAATTGTACCAATTGGTATATGGCCAATGGCATGAGGAGCAGATCCTACCATAACAAGTATATTTTGTACGAGAATCTCGTGCATGGCTCAGACATGTAGAATGAATAACAATCATGTGTGGATCAGCACATAGTGATCCTGTGTGGATCTGCACTGAGTGATCTTGTGTGGATCAACACCTAGAGATTCTGTGTTGATCATCACTTAGAAATACTATGTGGAGAAGCAACAATCCATTCTATGTCGATCAGTAGTAGAACCCTTGACAAAATAACATGATCTAGCTTTACAAATAATCATCTGCACACCTGTACTTACATTATACCTGGTTTGATTTGAGTCATTCATTTGTGATTTCTGATTGAGATCATACATTATGGTTTTTCTTTGTGGACTTTTGAGAGTTCTTCTGGGGTGCCGGGGTCCCTACTAGGTATTTTTATACTCACCCCTGCATGGGATTCGCTTTAATCATGTTGTGTCTTGTAAAGATGACGGGTAGCCTTGAATGAGGTTCGGGAATCCATGACATGATGGTGGACGACATTGATGGTCGGCGTATATAGATATAGAGAAAATCTATAAATGCCCTTCATGTAAGATCCTTGGCGAATAAGATATGGTTTTATTTTCTATTTTTTATTGTATCATATCTTTCATTTGGTCTTTTATTCTAGCACCTTTACTTTTAGTACGCACTATTACATCTGCTGTTTTATTTATATGTGTACATAGTCTGTGTGTGTAAAGTTTTAAATGAAATGACTTACTGTTATATGGATACGCCTTTCTGGTTCTAGTCACCAACCCCTAGCCTATTGAAGGGAGTTTTAGGGTAGTCACGACATGGGCCTCGGGGGATGGGTCATGACAATATGAGTGATATTGGACCTCATCACATGAATCCATTGAATAAAAAGATTCATACATTTCATTTTAAAAATTATTGATCATATAAAATATGTCATATTTTTTTTAATTACAAATTCATAATAAATCTCTTTTATATCTATATATACTAGTGTCATAATTCTTACATAATCGATAAGAAGTATTACATATATAGTTGGTTTAAAAAGTTATATTTCGTTATTATATCATATAAACCCCCCTTCCATTAATAGGGAGACAAGAAACTATTCATCAGAACATCTTTGATCGATCATCCTAATATTTTCTACATTGAATTTCATAACACAGTGACTTAAAAATACTTCTGTTTATTAAAAACAAGGGGTTTCATTGAAATATTCCACTTTTGTATTCATATTCAATATTTTCCTTTAGAGAAATAGATTTTGAATATGTACTTCTAGTCCATTATCTTGGATAAAAAATAATCAAGTATTATCATGTTCAATCTAAAGAGTTTGATCAATGTCTAATAAAATTATATTCTTTATTTGAGCAAAAATTTTATATTGTTCTATGTATATGAAATAAATTAACAATGTATGATATTTATTTCAATATAATCTATAAAATTCTCATTTTTTTCTTTTCAAACTTTTTATGTTCATATTTTCTCTTCAGAAATCCACATTTTTCTCAACTTCTCATAAAACACCAAAAACTTTTAGGACCCTTTAGATTTTTTCAAAAAACATAATACATTTAATAAGGGTAAAATAATAAATTTATGAATTAATATAAATAACATAATTTAATTTATTTATCATGTGTTAGAATATATTTGAATTTATGTGATCAAAGGGATGAGTTGAATATATCTCATCTTTCTTATGTTATGAGATTTTTGACATCCATTTATAGAGTATGGATGAACATAATTTTTTTCTTATGGTCATGTAAGGAATATCATGACTACATTCTATCGTGGATTAAATTATTATATTCTTTAATACATTATATCCATATGTCGTATGATGTATATGGTTTTCTTACATTATGATCAGATAACAATGTCATTGCATATCACCAACTTGATAAATGTTTTCCATGGTCACATTACCTCTTGTATCCACATTTTGATATTCATGGATTTTGAGAAAAAATATTTATCTTCTATGAAATTATTATTTTCTATTATCAAATTTTCAGGAAACACTTATCTAATAATTCTTTAGTCATTGAAAAATTTAATATCCTTTGGATTTCAACATTTCTCTTCCAAGAATAGTATATCTATCACCATTTATTCTACATCACTAATCAATTCTAAATTTCAGTTTTCCATTATTCTAATAATTATAACTCCATTAAAAAATAAAATCATTAGTGATATGTGATGAACATACACTATCCTGTATCCAAGGCCATTATCAATTTTTAGCATTGAGATATATATAAGAAACTATTTCCTTGAACTTTTATTTTTTTCCTTCTAACATTAATTTTTATATATTTAATAAAAAAGTTGTTTTGATGGTAACATAAAATGAATTTCAATAGAATTATTTAATGGTTTATACCTTATTTTACAAGAAGTATTCATATAAATTAATATAGTATCATATATTAGAGTAGATTTATCTTGTTTCTATCATTGAGTGGGATGATTCTCGATCAAATAATTCCTCTAATTTCATTTCGATTAATTTTTCAATCAATTATTTATCTAATAATAATCATAGAACACCCATAGTCTCAAATTTATTATAAATATGAATATAAATCATATCATAATCTATAAAATACTTGTATCATAGAACATTTTAAATTTATTATTTCATTTTCAATACCCTCTACCTTGGAACATTGTATTAAACAAATCTTTTCATGGCCTCTAAACATTTTCTTCTTCTAGTTATATTAATTCTTAGCCTTAACATGATATTAAGTACTATCCATGCTGTATTAAAACATTAGAACATTACAAACATGATGACATTCAACACCCATATTTTGGGTATATACAATATCATCATAAATTTTTTTTATTATAAAAATATAAACCACTATTGGCATCTAATGAGGAAAATAATTTTTATATTTATTATAATAACAAATCGTAGATCATTCAACATATTTTTAAAATGTGTTTGGAATGTTTTAAATTTTTTTCTCATTTTGAATTGGTTTTTGATGAACATGATCTAATAATTTCACCTTTTCCTTTAACAATTTATAATTATTTATGGTAAAAATTTTCAATTTATGTCGTAATCTCTTAATATTTGATTTTTTTTCAAATCCCTAATTATTTTTCAAGAAAATATTATTTTTTCATTACTGAATGTTCCTCTTTCATAATATTCTAAATTTCGCAATCACTTTTAAATGTATATGAGAGATATTATCTTAGGTATATTTTATGAATAAACTTCATTTTTATCTATTATTCAACACCTTCATAGAAGTTATTTTTCAATTATGGAATTTTCATAATTCACCCATTTTATGATCCTCCTTACTCAATATTCAAACCATAATTATAACGTTCATTACATTATTATTACCTCAAGAATGGTTCTTCAACTTGTCCCAAAATCCTTATGATATTTCAATTTATATGTCACTCATAATATCCCATTATGTAGGTGAAGAATGTATATTATTTATGGAGGTTCCCATATTATATACTTTTCCCTATCAAAAAATGTAATGTATTAATCCTTATTAGGATGAGGGAAACCATGTATATCACCCTCATGAACATCCTAATTATTGAATATAAGATCAAGAAACATTTTTTTCTTCTAGATATGATATTTATATACATATATAAATGTAATGACATTTTTTAAATTCAATTATAACCATTAATAATATCCTTCTATTGCCGAAAACATTAATAATGAGTGAATGAAGGATCACATTAATATAATAACACATGAAATTAACAATAATGATTTTTTTGATTACTGGTAGGAGGATGTGATGAATTAGTAATACCCACATTGTGTGTATTATTTTAATTGAAATAACTTCCACATAAAATTATTATGTGATGAACCATCAAGATTATTATAAATAATAAAAACCATTGGATAAAATGTATTTTCAGGGATCACTACTCATTAAAAGTATTTATTCTTGGGAATGTTATTGGATAAAAATAGTACCACAAAAACACTAAAACCGTCAATATATAATTTAAAATACGAAGGGAATATACATTATCATCCATAACACGATAGAGACTCTAATAGTTAATGTTATTTTTATAGTGATAATTTGAAATGAAAATTAATTATATCAATAGAAAGAAACATCAGTTACATGGTTTAGTACATCTTAATAATGATTCTTTAAATAAATCAAAGATGATTTCTCAATAAAGTAATAATTTTTTATCATAACATTATTTCAAATCATCTATATATATGTCCTTCGTAGAAATTATTATGAAATAGTATGTTTGACCAATTTTCTAACAGGTAAACTCTTTATGATGCAACTCAATCTAGTTATCAAATATGCTAATTATCTCATCACACCATTATTCTGATACAATCTAAATTGAAACATGTATGGTATATATCACATGTATTCCATTTCACATTGCTGATATTATTTTATCTTCACTTAATCAGAAATCTCCTTGATAAATAATTTCACAAAAAAACGTGATGCGTCTTTACCCCTTTATATTGGTTGGGTTCCTTCATAATATAACAAAAGTGCATGAAATTGACATTTGAATTTCATTCTATAAAATTTAATATATCCCACAAATAACATAACATATTACTAAATTTGATATTCATAAAAAGGGAGATTTTATATAAGACTTAGTTTCAATGATATCCTTTAAACCATTCATAGAAATCAATTAAAATCAAGATATTTTCCTTCTTGAATTTTTGATGATTTGGACTCCCAACCCAGAATCATACTATTAATGAATTTAATTAAATTTCCAAAATATATTTGAAACATAAATACATTATAATATCACAACCCTTGTTGAATATGGTGAATAAATTATTCACATATCCTTTAAAACATATTTATATAATCCTAGAATGCATTCACAAGACAATTCATCCATCTGATGTCTCAATTAAAAATCCAAAATTTTTCTTCCTTCAATACTGAATTCTTTGTTTGATGAAATTTATGTGAAAAATATATATCTAATGTATCAATGACTTCATTTTGAATATTTTATTACTTATTATCAAAGAAAATTCATTATACCATGTCTTATAAAATTTATAGATAGGAAAATTTTATTTTATTCGATGTATGTATGAATGTTTACACAATATTCATCAGCGAATCTATTAAAAATAGTTTGATAAATGAATCATACCAACTGTATGTTTAAATGAAATTGATTAATGGATTTCAATTTTTATGTTAAATATAATATTTTATAATCAAATTACATAATATATATATATATATATATATTAAATTATCCTATGGATTCCAATATGTCAGGTATAGTAATTTAAAAATATACATTTTTTAGATATCATTTATTTGGTATTTTTTTATAAATTAAAAAATGAATATTAATACATATGAAAGAAAATATTAAAATTTATATAAAAAATGATATCAATACAAATTTAATTAATGTTGTTTTTTGAAACATTTGGAATTAAAAAATGAAAGCTGTTTTCCATTATCTTCTTCCAAAATTATGCTTCAATCATAACCAAGAGGAATATTTGTGTTATATAAATAAAGAAAGAAACAAGTTTAATTTTGTTTATTCAATATTATATATGATTAAGCATTATAAAATAGATGGAAAAAATTTATCAAAAACACATTGATCAATCAATTAAATCTGACTATCTCCAACTATTACCCATGTTCTATTGGACTCTACATGATCAATTTTGAAATTAAACGACATTATATGATTCATGTACTAAAAAATTATTTTTATAAAAAAATTTATAAAAAAAATTATGTATTTATTTGTAATGATTAAAAATATATTCATGGGCTAATAACACGTCAAACTTATTTTTCAAATTAGATTTGGTAACAATATAATGTTTAATGAATTTATATTGGTTATTTCCCTGAAAAATAAGAAATTGATTATATATTCTACCATGTTGTATATTATTAAATTGATTCCTACATCAAAATAAATACATTTTGGAAGAAAAATTATAATCATTCTGATTTTATACACGACAACACCAATAATATCAATAGAACATCAATTTTCAATAAAAATGGAATTTCCCAATACTGATCTTGTTGTGATTCTAAACATCTTTTTGTATTCAGAATCGCTAGGAATGAATAAATAATCTTCTCATGATTATTTTAAACTTTTATTGTTTCTATTTATTTCCCACATCATTTTTAAAACATGATTTCTCATAAATATTTCCATAAATTATAAGATTTGAAAAATATATTGAAATTTTATGTCTATTTTCATTATATTTCTCCTAATTATTTAGATGAGATCCCCATGTAGAATAATATGTGTAATATTTTATATCCATTTAATTATTGAAATTATATTTCATTTTATTTAGTATATTTTTATCTACGATAAAAATTTATTGAGTTTTACATAGCTCTATTTCATTAGAATTAATATCCTTTTGTATGATCAATCAACATCATTCCTTATTTTTCAACATTCAACTTAATGTATTTTAACTAATCAGTATACCAATTTAATTTTTTAATTATTCATTCAATTCATTCATTATTATTCTTATATTACTTATTTAATTTTATTCCATCTGGAGTTATATATTTTTAAGATTACACTCCACAGTTTATGATCTCATATTATACAATAAATTGGATTCCCACCTTTCTCTTCTTAAATATCTGTAGAATAATTTTTCTCTAAAATTTTTTCCTAGAAGGTTATTTTATTTTTGTGGTTATTTAAATTATTATTATCTTTTATTAGAATAATCATGTATAATTTGTACTTAATATATTGTTTTTAGTGAACTATTTCATTATTCCACTGGACAACATATATTAATTAGTTTTATCTAACATTTAACTATAAAAATGATTTTATTAATAATCATAAACACAATTAACAACATTATTCATTAAATATTTGATATGAAAATTTATAATTTCTCCACAACTGAAAATATTATGTTGTAATTTCCAATTTAATGATTGAATTTTTATTTTAAATTTATTGACATAAGGAATATAATTATATCATTTAATTCATCATTATATTATTCTTCATATAGTCATATGAGGCCGTGCAATATCATGTCCAAAATCTTAAATGATTTTTCTTCCTCATTAGTTTAAATTCTATAACATTATTAATAGTACATGTAGATGTTAGGAAATTCCTCATATCATATAAAAAAGGGTTGTTTTCCATAAAAAGATAAATCATATTTATCAAATATGATGATATTTTAGATTTAAACATTTTGGGAATGTTCCTCATAAGTTAATTACATTTGGTAGAATATTCCATGATCCCCAAAGATTTTTTATTTTTCAGAAATAATCATTAACTCTTGTAATGTATATCAGTATATTAATCATTATTCATTTTAATATATTATAACTTACATATCCATATTTTTGGTTTTTTTACCATCACATTAAGATTTACTAAAAATATTATTTGATATAATTCTAATAAATTAATAACAATCATAAACCATTAAAATTAATATAATCATGATTTTAAATTGAATAATAATTTAATTAAAAACATTAAAATCAACATCATTATTCAATTTTTTAATAAAATTCATTATACAATAATTTTCAAATGGTTGATATCAAATTGTAGGTACATCGATCAATATGAGGCCATGCGAAAGAAAATTGTCTGTCATTATATTTTGTTTTCCTGATATTTGTTTCCCTCAATGATAGAAATATACCAATTATTAATTGATATGAGAATTTTCCAGATAAAAAGTTATTAGATCTCATATATGGATCATTGATACACTAATACTAAATAATGTTAAAAATAATGTGATAAATAGTATGAGAAGGTGGGGGAATGAATTAGTGGTGGGATTTTAAAAAAATTATTTATATAAATTAATCCTTATACAATGTTAGATTTTATTTAATTTTAATGATTTTTTTAACCAAAAGGAATATGAAATTATTGGAATGTAAAAAAATGTATAAAATAATTAAAATGTTTTCCCCTAGTGTGTGTGAAAATATTACTTCCATAGTGATACTTCGATTTTCATGGGAATTGATAATGATATAAAGGGGGGAAATATGATTCAGAAACCACAATTATACTTATTTCTCCAGATATTTAATGATACAAACTCATGCTAGCTACAAAATGTTTTCGTATCTGATCTGAATTAATATAAGTAAGATTTTATAACATCTAACTAGTTGTTGCCTCAAAAATCATTATATATCACATTTTCTTCTGGGTATTATTCCATCGGATGTTTTGTTATACTGGGAAGATGTGGATAGGTCTCGTGTACCAGGATTTTTCTCTCGTATGTATGATTGACAAACCATTGTACATTAACATTTTATGGTACCTTTTCTTCAAACCAATTCTAAATTATATTGAAACTCACACAACTCCTCAATATAATACATTTTCACTTAGACTCTCCAATAATGGATCAATAGTGTATTGCATTTATATTTATCATTAAACTCATTTTATAGTGTTTATTCAATATAAATAAGAAATAACTCAAATGAATATTTTGAATCAAATTAAAAATGGAATTTATTCATCCCACTCAACATAGCAACATTAAGAGAAATACTCAACATTCATAATATTTTGTGATGAATTATGAAATATCATGGTGTAAACCATTAAAAATATTATTTAAATCATATAAGTAACAAACATTTAATGAAATGATCTACATCATTATTGTATAAGATATTTTCTAATATTGTAAATATACAAATAACTTAGTTCAGGGAATTTATTTATAATGTATAAATTAAAATAATTTCAATCCAATAATTATCCCACTACTTGGGGAATTCAATATGATATCACCCACTTGATGTTGTCTATATGGGATAGGTTATGTAGAAATTCCCTTTATGAGATTATATATTTTATCTTTTTTTATGTTTTCATATTCAAATGTGTAATTTTAACATTGTATAACATTCAACATATATATATATATATATTCTATGTTCAACAATGAACATATCATAACATAAAAATTATATGTTTATATATTTACAACATGAAACATATACTTTTTACACTAACTATGTTCATATATTAATATAAACACTGAAACATGAAAATTGTACGACATGTATAATAAAATTCATTAACTGATCATTGTCCACATTAAAACCTAAATATTGTTACTCTTTAGGAGTTATAATTCATTTTCCTGGTGTAATATTTATCCATCTAGTTCAATTTTCATCAATAAAATTATTTTTTCATATATACAGTGTATAATTTAATATCCGAATTAATATTACTCTATCAAAATTACTATTTAGTTGTTAGATATATAATTTATCCTTTTCGAGTATTATTTAAAACTCTGATGTATTGTTCCTACATCTGGTGTACTAGTTTATAAGATATATATTGAAACAACATGATATTTAGAACATAAAACATTGTACAACATCATCTAAACATTGTAATTAAAAATTGGACTATAATTATAAAATAGATATTTTACAACTCATCTTTAGAATAAAAATATTATAATAATACAACTACAACTTAATTGATTAAATAAAACTCATAATAACAAGTCATTAAGTATAAGAACCTTTATGACATTAGGAACATGAGAATCAATATATAATCATCTGAAAATTTAAGAGACATTATTATCCTCCATCACAAAATCGTATGGAATGTATTTTACACATCATAATAAAATTTTACTATCATTCTTGAGGAATGATTCTTAAAGTCATCAAGATAAAATTTATAACCTTCTATTGAAGGGATATATACATTTTTGTCCTGGGTTCCACAAACTAGTTCCATGTACCAATTGGTAAAATGACATCAAGCGCTCCTCCCCTTACACCCAAAGCTGTTGAATTGCTGTGACGTTCTAATATCAATCATCAGGAGAATATAATATATTTATAAAATTAAAAAAAAATAAATAAATTAAAATAACTAATTGATATAAACATAACTTTAATAATACCAATTTCACATGATGGAAAAAATAAAAAAATGAAATGTTAAGACTAAATAGTAGATATTCAATGCTAAATTCATGCCATGTGTCAGAATGAAAAACACTAAATTAAATATAGACTCTTAATATTGATAATCATGTTTTAAATCATGTATAGTTCCTACATCCAATATCAATCCAAAATCATCCATCAAACATAAGGAATTTTATGTAATCATGTCCTATAACCATAGAGTCGATTTGAATAAAGACCATGCATCCCATATAGGCTGTGACTACACCTTAGTATGCCACAACTATTGAGGTCCAAAACAATATATAATCAATATCTATGTATGAATTTGTATAACTAAAAAAATACATACACTAAAGTAAAAAATTACATTTATATAGTTTCCCTTGATTTATCCTCATAACTCCTATTTCATGAAGACACCCAAAATATCAATGAATATTTTCTCAATGATAGAGTATAAACCTTATAAAATTTTCCATTCACACTTATTTATAAAAAATTTAATTTTAATATACATTCCACATCTATTCGTATTACGGACATTTGGAACCACACTAAAATGAAATATTTTAGGCTAAGATCATAATGCCTAAGACAATGTGGGTATTTGCAGCAGTAGTACTTGACCCACAACACCTTTATCATAAAAATACACAAGTGAGATTATGATGTATAAGATCATGTCCCAAACTCATGTATCACAAAAGGGTTTTGATGCAGCAGACCATGTCCCATTCGAATGACCATCTAATGTCTTGGAAACAATCTCACATCAAATCCTGATTCACCTGCGTAGTGGGTTATGACTATCTATATTTGTACAAGTGGAATGTTGTACTCAATAAAACTGGTGTTTGAATATCCTTATCTAATCCCTCCTAGAATAATGATGTAATTCATGTTTCATACTCTAAAAAACAATATGTATCTCCCCATGAAAACAACAATGTCAAAGATAAAAAAATTATCGTCTTCAAATTTTTTCTTTTATTTTCAACAATATAGTAGAAAAAATCATATTTCAAAAGAAACAAAATCACCTCACAATGTATTTAGTGGAAATCAGACTGACCATCATTGTTTGAAAAGGATGATCATATTGAGGATGTATCATATTGGATGTAAATGGTAATCAAAATCTCAATAAGCCTGATATGAATTTTATGAACAAAATGGGGATGAATTGTAGTGTGTATGACTATGATTAAAATTATTCAATGATTTATATATCTTAGAGATATCATTAATAAAATGTATTTGGAAAAATAGTGATGAAATAATGATGAATATTTAAAGTGGAGTGAAAGGTATTATTCTGAGCGTATTCATATTTATCATAAGTAGATGTAAAGGGTGGGAAAAGGGTGTTGCATATCATATTTAGGCCATTAGTATATTTGAAATTCATTTTAAGAGAATAAATGATGAAAAAATTTACTAGTGAAATGGAATAGTATAATACATTCCATTTTAAATCAGATGATGCTATAGTTGATATTAAATTTATCCCAAATAATTAAGAATGTCATGATACATGATGTTGTTAGGTAATGAATAAATATAGTGAAGTCTATGTTTTCATTCGACATGATCATCAAAATGATTTATCTGGATGCAGGTACGTTTAAATTCAAGGAAGGATTATTGTTATAAGGAAAATAATGGAGATGCTAAAGTCATTATTTCAGAATACTGATCCATCATTTTTATCATACGGTGATGTTAATAAATGTGAGAATTTTTTACAGCAGGAATAATAGTAATAGAATTGAAACAATTGAAATCGATTGGAATTGTAATGTTAAATATGGTTAAAAAATGTAGCCAACCATTTCTCAGTTCTTACTAACATTTTAATGAGACAAATCATAATAAGAACTTGAATCAAACATGAGTTTGGTAAGAGTATGAATGAGTTGTTTGAATGCGTTTTTAATGATGAAGCTTGAAATTTCATGGTTATGAGGAGTTGTGGAAAAATTGAGAAAATGAAGGTACTGGTATTCAGAAATAACAAAACCAAAAAGATATAATTCATCTAAAAATGTTACTAATGGGTATCATATTAATATAATAATGAAGAAACCTTATTGTTTTCTAATGATTCTATCGTTTATTTTATGAGCCATCATATGGGATGTGCTACTGATTGATCATTAATATTTTAAAAAAGAACCAATAATGGAAAGATGGTTTTTTATCTTATATGTGGAAATGAAATCACATCCGGAAATCATATTGATGAATCAGAATAGTGGTGTGTGAATAAGACGGAACTTATTTATTTCTTCAATATGCATAACTAGTAAATATAATTTCAATGAATAAACCAGACTATGAAAATAAGAATCACACAAGGATTTGTAACAAAATTATAAAGATTATGTGAGGATTTATAGATTTTTTGGGAACTATCCATAAGAATTTTGATGTTTTACAAATCTAGGATGAAGTCAATATACACCTGAAATTTCCTTTATCATTAAAATTTTCAGAATTTGTGTGAGTGGAATATAATTTAATATTTCCCCAAATACTACATCTGGGTCACATATAAAAGGTGAACAATACTTCATACTTTCTAACATAAGTACTATTCAAGGTTAATAGGATTCAAGGTGGAGTTATGAATAATTTTAGATAGATTATAAGAAGTTCCAATATTGATATGTGGTTAAGAAGTCATCATCAGACATGAGTGAGAGGAGAAAAGATGATATTGCAACATTTTCATCTGATCATCATATTTAGGAGATTATCATATTCAACTGACCATCATATTATTAATTTCATCATATTTTACTGCTCATTGATTTAGTATGGATAATCAAATTTGGACTATCATATTGTGTTTTTTGATGGAGGAAGGTGGTTTTTGTAAAATTTTCATCTATTTTCTGATAGAGATATTATAACGACGCATAATTTAAATACATTGTTAATACATCAAAAGTGATGTAATCATATTACAACATATAACAAACCCATGAAAGGACCGTATAGGTATTGTGTCTTTAGAAATTGGGAAACATAAACAACTGGTTCATAAAGCATCTACAATGTCTCCCATATATTTCATCATATCTAGATTCCATTTTGGCATATCCTACTTAATAACCTTCTTCCTAACATGGGGAAATAAAACATACAAAAGGGTGAGATAAAATTCTCAGTAAAGGTAAACAAAAGAAATATCAATCACATCATATTCATAAGAGCATAACATTTTGGAAATCATAACTAACAAAAGAGATCATAAATTCATAACATGGGATAAATCATATTAGTGAAATGTAATCCCAATAATCATAACATAAAATATGAAACTTTGTGGCATACACAAATAATCATATAAAATCATTTCTTAGTAGTCAAGACTCATTACCAAGTCTATCTTAGCAGAAAAGCCCTTTTCTGAACCGAGTTAGCTCCTTGTTTCAGTGATGTTTCACTGAACCGGTTTAACCTGAATTTCTAGCCATGTCTATCACATGAGATATAAATCATTACATAGTGCATTGGAGGTAGATATAGGTCCCACCCATCTCATAATGAAATCATTCTTACTTGTGCCACAAAATAAACACAAATCATTCATAATAACCCAACGAATAAAATGGGTTTCAAAAACATCATCCCATCATCACATAATCCATATAAAATAAATGGATATAATTTCATAATAAGAAATGTGAAACCATGTAAATCATAGAGACATTATACTTGAATCATATAAATATGAAATAATTTCATCTTAGATGGAAAAATGGTTTTGATAAAAAACTTGAAACGAATTCTTGAGGAAAATATCCTTTCATCTGCAAAATGAATTTCTTTTCACAAAACGTCAGGCAATTTTAAATGAAATAGATTTTTTTGAAAATAGTCATGAAATTATTTGGAGGAATATTCATGAAAATAAGGCTTTATAAAACCTTAAAAATCCTTTCATTGCATATAAGTTAAAAAAACATTATACTCTTACTTTTGATGGAAAAGTCAAAAATGTACCTCCTAACGTAAACAAAAGAAAGATTACTTACATACCATGTAGTATAAGTCTAAAATGGGTAAAAAGGGATTTAAAAATACATGAAAACACTTTTATAAAACATTGACATGGATGGTATAAATAACCCTATTAAATACTTATGAATAAGCAATCTCGGATAAAAATGAGATTTGCTAAATTATCCCTTACCTTAGATTCGATTTTCATCATAAGTGTCTGAATATCCTGTATAATGGTTTAAATAATGTCATTGACTCATTCCAGAATCAGACTCATTGTTATGATATAATATATGATCATATTCTTATCTTCTTATTAGTAGTATTTCATTTCTACTTGTTATTCGGGTGTTTATTACTTTTTGTTCTTATGCGTGTTTTGTCGAATAAACTCATATTATTCTTTTTAGGTTATAGATACCTCATTTATAGAATGGTATTAGTGTAATACATATCATATTTATTCACTAAATTCATTTATGTAATCATTATGAAATTAAAATCATGTAGAACGAGGCGCATCACATCGTGGAGACGGTATTCCGTACGTACGCATGAGCGATGATATCGTTCCCATGATCGTGGAATTGTATTGGAGTGTATGTACACTATTTCAGAATAAATATCACTTTACAATAATCATATATATTTATTATTTACACCATTATACCCATCCAAGTAAGGTGGTGGTGGAAAATAGATTACACCACGGCGTGCAGACAATATTCCGTACGTACACACGCGTGGTGATTTCATTGTCCGTAGGATGGATAGATGGTGAAATAGGGTTGTTTTATACTTATAATAACATATCAGTATATGTAGAGACCCGTATCTTGACGTACATGGACATTACATTACTTTTTCGGAATACTTAGTACATAACAAAAACACACATACAAGGATCGTATTAGTTTAGTGTCTTTGGAAACTCGGAACGTAATCTTCTAATCGTGGGGAAAGATCTTCAATATCTCCCATAAAGATCTTCCCTTTTTTTACCTAAAAACCTTTCTTTATATACTGGGGAAAAGAAAACATAAAAGGGTGAGCTCAAATGCTCAGTAAGGGTAAACAAAAGAAATATCAATCACATCATATACATAAGGACATAGCTTTTGAAAATCTTAACCTGCAAAAGAGCTCATAATATCATAACATGGGATAAATCATAGAAGTGAAAATGAGATCCCCATAATCATAACATGAAACTTGAAACTTTGTGGCATGCACACATAATCATGGAAAATCATTTCTTGTTAGTCATGACTCATTGCCAAGACTATCTTAGTGGACAAAGTCCCTTTCTGAACCGAGTTCACTCCTCGTTTCAGTCCTGTATCACTGAACCGAAATAACCTTCCGTTACATCCATGTCTATCTCATGAGATATAAAATCTTTACCCAATGCATTGGAGGGAGATATAGGTCCCACCCATCTCTTAATGATACCATTCTTATGTGTGCCACAAAATCAGAAACCATAAATCATTGCATAACCCATGTAATACAAATGGGAATCTTAAACATCATGACATCATAAAACAATTCATACAAGATAAAGGAATTCATAAAAATAATTCCATCACAACATGATCAAATCAATGTAATAATAGGGATAAAAACAGAACCCTTTATTATCTTAGATGGAAAATTATTTTGATAAAACACTTGAACTCCATTCTTGAAGAAAATATCCTTTCTTCTTCAAAATCAATTTCTTTTCACGAAACGTCATGAAATTTTAAAAGAAAGTGATTTTATTGAAAATAGTCATGAAATCTTTTGAAGGAAGTTTCATGAAAATAAGTCTTTATAAAACCGTAAAAACCGTTCGTGCCGTATAAGTTAAAAAAAACATTCTTCTTGTACTTTTGTCGGAAAAGTCAAAAAGTACTTCGTATAAAAATGACAAAAGATTCCTTTCATATCTTTTACTAAAAACTCACCGAAGGGTAAAATTGGATTTAAACAATTGTAGGTGGATGGAAATAATATTACATATTGAAGAAACATGGATCTGGATGATAAAATACACCCCAGTAAATACCAAAGTATAAACAATCTCGGATAAAAATGAGATTGTGATATTTCCCTTACCTTAGGTCCGACTTTCTTTGTAACTGTCCGAACCTCCTGTATAATGATTTAAATCATGTTATTGACTTATTAAAGAATCATATTCATTGTTATGATATCATATATGGTTCACTTATGACATTATATTACTCGTTCTTTTGTAAATTCCATGTTAAAGAAGCGTTTTGGGTAAAATCGTTTCATTTATCGTAGGTGTTTTGACTTGTTGTTCTTGACTTCATTATTACATATATCATGATTTACTTACTTCCAGAATATAAAATATGATTTATATATCATATATATTCAGTATATATATATATATAATAGGTAGATAAATAAAATGAAAAACACCGTTCATGGAGACGGTAGTCCGTACGTACGCATGAACGTTGTTTTCCTTTCCTTATTGTCTTGAAATGGAAGTAAGTAGATGACATACATATATATATATACATAAATCCAATAGCTTTATAATGTCATATATTTCATTATTATTTCTTATATATACATTATAATCATTCTTAAATGGTTAACATGGAGAATGAATCTCATCGCGTCGTGGAGACGGTATTCCGTACGTACGCACGAGCGATGATATCATTTCTATAAATATTGAATTGAATTGGAGTGGATTATACAATATATCAGAATCAATATGATGTTGTAATAACTATGTATAGTTATTATTTACACCATTATACCCATCCATGTAAGGTGGTGGTGGAAAATAGATTACACTACGGCGTGGAGACGGTATTCCGTACGTACGCACGCGCGGTGATTTCTTTTTCCGTAGGATGGATAGATGGTGAAATAGGTTTGTTTCATACTTATAATAACATATCAGTATATGAGTGATACTGATGTTATTACTTCATAATAAAACAACCTAAGAAGAAGAAGTGGAAGAAGAAATAAAGATGAAAGAATTGGTAACGGTAATTACCTCTTCTTTGAAGTGCCTCTTTGAGACCTCCTCTTAGGGCACTAAAATTGGTCTTTGAGGAAGACCAGAACCTCTAGGATTATTTTAGGGAAGTGGAGAGGAGAAAATGGCAGGGGTTGGCCGAGCGTGAGTGCTCAAATTGGTGTGAGGAGGAGGGGGAGGAGGTGCCCTTTTATAAGGGAGGAGAGGGGCACCTTAGGAATATCTCAAAATATTATTTTATATTAAAGTCAAAATCGGTTTATAATGGTTCCAAAGGTTCTTATTTCGAAGATAAGGTAGGGAGGGGTCTAAATCCAATCAACCAATAGAATTTAGACAAGTTTAGGATATTATTTTAACCTTATCAATTAAATTTAACTCTAAGTTAAATAATTTAACTTTTACCATGTCTTTTTGTTTTCTTTCACTATATGGTTAATCAACTTACTATGACATGCCAAACGAACCCCAAATTGTTTATTATTAATATATATATCCTTATCTAAGTCATTTGGCCGAACCTTATATTTTTAGGAATACAATAACAATTAATAATATAATATTTGATTTAAAAACTATTTTGTGTCAATTTTGACACTATTTGATATATGATTTTTTTTGAAAGTCATAACAGAATTAAATGTTCGAACCAAGTTTATTAAATCAACATTAATATATCATAGTAACCTAGAAAATTATTGGAATTCATAAAAAATCTGAAATTACATTTATTTTGGTGTTTATAACATCAATTATGTCAATATTTCATTAATAAGATAATTACTGCATCATCGTTGTGTCATAAATAAATTAAATTATTTTATGTCTAAAAATTACAAATAAAATACCATCATGTAGGAAAGCTTTTTATATTTCAAATGAATATTTACAATCGAATTTATATTATGTATAACCCCATATTAAAAATGATTTACTTATTAAACTTTGATTTTAAATATTTTAACCTTTCTTTAAATAAATTAACAATAAATGTCCTAATCTAATCCAAGTGGGCCTAAATGGTCATATTTTATTCCTAAGTTTGTTTTTGGTCGAATTACACTTGTCCAATAGAATTAGGACATGTGTTAGGGTAATATTGATATCATATTTACCCTTAGTTACCCTATTTACTATTAACCGTGGTAAAAAAAGTAAAAAGTTACTATTCACCAAAAAATTATTTTCATCTCATTGAACCACATTTTACTCCTTGATATTAACCGTGTCTCTCGGATTTTAGAAATTCCATTCACAGAAGCGGTAAAATTATGTTTTATGCAAAATTCAGTTTTTAACCTACCACTTAGTAGTTTCACTATTCATCAAAAATTGATGTTTTTCAGAACAATGCCAAAATTTCATCCCAAGCTATATTTCATATTCCGAATTCAAAAATGAAGTCTATTTTACCAAATTAATAACATAAAAGTTGCATTAATTAATTTTATAATTAAATCCTGCTGTTAAAACAAATAGCGTGTTTTTAAGAAACAATATCTATCAAAAGATTGACACTTGTTTATGTCTAGTTTAAATGTGAAATTACATCCAATGACCAACATTGTATTAAATTGTAAAAATATATTCTAAATATACTTTAAAACCACTCAAATTAATGATTTATCACTATTAATTATTTCGATTAAAAAAGTTGTTTTTAATTATAATTTAGTAATTTTCACTATTCATCAGAATATGAAAGTTATCTGAAAAGTACCAAAATTTCACCTTAGGCTAAATTCGATACTCCGAATCCAAAAATGAAGTCCATTTTGAGAGTTAAAATTTCTAAAATTTAAAAAGTGGTTATTACTATTCATAACGGCTAGTTTTAATAATATTTTAATAGCATATCATTGTTTCGTGAAACTCAGGATTACGTACCACACACGCTATCGAGGAAGGTTGTGATTGCGTGTAATGCAAGGCAAGTCAAGGATGCGTGTTGTGTAAGCTCCTTTTGGTGTAGCGTATAACACAAGACATTAGTAAAATAAAAACAATATTTTTTCATAAAATCTCGGGCTGTTACATTCAACCCCCCTTAAAATGAATTTCGCCCTCGAAATTCGTCGGGGTTATAAATGTTTTACTATTTGAAAGTTTCTTTAATAGAAACCCACATCGTAAAAGGGAATACCAAAACTTGGCTTTTAAAAACTAAAGTATGAAATGTAACGATTACCCAAATAAACTAATCACTGGGTTTCCACATAGGTGAAAATATGGATATGGAAGAGAAATATAACCATCATGTTCTGATGGAGAGTGGTATTGAACATGGCTATGGAAAAGCCAGTAATCACAAATCCATAGATTTGTGATGATATAAGGTACCATCTGATTCATCAGGTATAAGATCACTAGGACAACATTTTTGGTTTTCAAGATCATTTCCCTAAAGTTGAAAATTTGCTTAAAATAAATACTTACTTTATTTTGGTAGAATCTCACTTTTGTTCGTGCCTTGAACAATTTCTACTTCATCTCTTAAATAAATGAAGTTTAATTTTATATTTGTGAAGTGTTAGCAGATTATGTGATTGAATGATGGGTCATTCCATCTGTCTCAAACAAAAGGTTAGAAAAAGTTATTAAATATACATAAGTCATTCTATAGTGAGATTAATCACATATGGTTCCTAAAATGGACTTATACTTCAAATATCATACTGCTTAATATAATAACACTAGTTTCTACTAAACAGGGACTTCATGTAGGTCAGTGGTAGGCGATAAAGGCCAGTCACACTTCGGTTGTGGGTTCGATTCCTACAGCCTTGTCCGAAGCGATGGGCTGTCACCCGTCCTGCAGGTTGTCCTTTTTCTAAAACTACGTTACTATAACATCCCATCAATAATATCGAAAATCTTCTATCCTTAAACAATACTAACTTATGTCCAACATAATCCAGTCTAATCTTTAGGCTTATACATAATACTGCAGTCCACTCTCATAATATAGTGACAACGAGTACCAGAGATTTAATACTGTCGTTGATCCCCACATATCATAAGATATGTCTTGTTGGTCACATTCCAAACATTCAAAGTCCTTAATCGTGTATTCTCTTGAATACCTTAGTGAAAACATGAGTGCAGTTAAAAGTTAACACTTTCCACATACCAAAATCCTCAAAATTCTATATACTCAAAACATGATATCACTTAGTCCTTATATCAATCATGAGCTCATGAATACTATTAAACATTTCATTTTCTCGTCTTCATTATGCGCATATCATCTTATTTCCAAAAAAAATATCTCAATCACTTTGAATACCACATCAATAAATATTGCAATACTCAATGACACAACATTATTTTGAATCCCATTACATAAACACTTAATCATTCCACCACATCGTTGTCATATTCAACATTGCCAATAGTGATCGCATGTGATTTCCCTTTGTCCTTTGCCTTCAGTGGTTGCTCATGTTGATCATCACTAACACTTGGATTAGGGCAATTATTAGCATAATGCCCCATTTCCTTGTACTTGAAGCATTGAAGTGTTGGCGGTGCGTTCTCTGCAGTGTTTGCTTTATTCACATCATTAGAAACCCTTTTTCCATTACTTCGACACTCAGCTGCTCGATGACCTTCTTTTCCACACTTAAAACATTTTCTAGTCCCTTTAAGACAATCTCCACCATGCTTCTTCCCACACTTTGTGCATAAGGAAACATTCATCTTCTTTTCATCATTATTCTGAGATTTCTCCTTGAACTCCATCTTTCGTTTCTTGTCAAAACCATGAGATGGATATGTAACACCAACTTCCATTTCTACCTTGATAGCACAACGCACAATTTCTTCATAGCTACTAAAGTCTCTTATAGCTAATGCCCTTCGAAGACTTGGTTTTAAGCCACTGAAAAATCGATCAACTTTACTTTCAGGTTGGATGATAATTCCAGAAGCATACCTTGGAAGTCTTGTAAAATTTGCTTCATAGGTACCAACAGATTCATCGTCCCTTTGCTTCAGTTCAAGAAACTCTTTCTCCATCTTTGTTCGAAGAATACGAGGGAAGTACTTACTGAAAAACAAGTTCTTGAACTCGTCCCATTCCATGGACTCAATTTCATCTCTTGGCCTTGTATTCTTGAGAAGATTCCACCATTGATCAGCTTCACCTTCCAAACGATATACTGCTAAGATGACTTTATCATGTTCAGAACATTGAAGAACTGAAAATATCTTTTCAGTAGTACTAATCCATTGTTCAGCAACTAATGGATCAGTAGACCCACTGAAAGAAGGTGGACGTTGCCTCATGAAGGACTCAATAGAATATTGTTCCCTTCTATGCTCATTTGGAAGTCCAGAATGATTCATAGCTTGTGTAAGTATAGCAATAAGATTTTGCACTCCATCTCCCATAACATTTGTTTGTTCAGGAGGGCAATCATTGCATTGTCCATTTCATTGATCAACACGGTTCCTTCGGGTTCCATCCATCGTCTAAAACCCAAAAAGAATAGTGTGAGAGGCAAAAATCATGCTAGGGAAAACAACATAATAAAGGGGGAGTACCTTCAATATCCATCATCTTAGGTTTAATTCTATGATCGTTAGCGTAATTCTATTACTATAACCTATACGTATACTTATCCCTAGGGACATCCCTAGACATACCTTAGAAATATCTCTAGGGATCTCACTAAAGTTCTCGCATTCTAGTTTCCAAAGGTTGACTAAACCTTTCCTCTGATACCAACTATAGTGGTCTAGAATTACTTCCAGTGGACTAAAATTGATACCTATCAGGGCACTCCATGGGCGGCTACACCCCCTGGGCGGGACACACCACCATCCCCAGTGGCAGCCATTTCCTCATGAAGCCCTTGGGCGGAGAGCCATGCTTCGTCCAACGCTCACATGTGAGAGTTCCCAAGGATCGGATACATTCCTACCTCCTGTGCCTCTGATACCAACTATAATGACCCGAAGCTTATCGTACATGGACATTACATTACTTTTTCGGAATACTTAGTACATAACAAAAACACACATACAAGGATCGTAATAGTTTAGTGTCTTTGGAAACTCGGAACGTAATCTTCTAATCGTGGGGAAAGATCTTCAATATCTCCCATAAAGATCTTCCCTTTTTTTACCTAAAAACCTTTCTTTATATCCTGGGGAAAAGAAAACATAAAAGGGTGAGCTCAAATGCTCAGTAAGGGTAAACAAAAGAAATATCAATCACATCATATACATAAGAACATAGCTTTTGAAAATCTTAACCTGCAAAAGAGCTCATAATATCATAACATGGGATAAATCATAGAAGTGAAAATGAGATCCCCATAATCATAACATGAAACTTGAAACATTGTGGCATGCACACATAATCATGGAAAATCATTTCTTGTTAGTCATGACTCATTACCAAGACTATCTTAGTGGACAAAGTCCCTTTCTGAACCGAGTTCACTCCTCGTTTCAGTCCTGTATCACTGAACCGAAATAACCTTCCGTTCCATCCATGTCTATCTCATGAGATATAAAATCTTTACCCAATGCATTGGAGGGAGATATAGGTCCCACCCATCTCTTAATGATACCATTCATATGTGTTCCACAAAATCATAAACCATAAATCATTGCATAACCCATGTAATACAAATGGGAATCTTAAACATCATGACATCATAAAACAATTCATACAAGATAAAGGAATTCATAAAAATAATTCCATCACAACATGATCAAATCAATGTAATAATAGGGATAAAAACAGAAACCTTTATTATCTTAGATGGAAAATTATTTTGATAAAACACTTGAACTGCATTCTTGAGGAAAATATCCTTTCTTCTTCAAAATCAATTTCTTTTCACGAAACGTCATGAAATTTTAATTGAAAGAGATTTTATTGAAAATAGTCATGAAATCTTTTGAAGGAAGCTTCATGAAAATAAGGCTTTATAAAACCGTAAAAATCCGTTCGTGCCGTATAAGTTAAAAAAAACATTCTTCTTGTACTTTTGTCGGAAAAGTCAAAAAGTACTTCGTATAAAAACGACAAAAGATTCCTTTCATTTCTTTTACTAAAAACTCACCGAAGGGTAAAATTGGATTTAAACAATTTTAGGTGGATGGAAATAATATTACATATTGAAGAAACATGGATCTGGATGATAAAATACACCCCAGTAAATACCAAAGTATAAACAATCTCGGATAAAAATGAGATTGTGATATTTCCCTTACCTTAGGTCCGACTTTCTTTGTAACTGTCCGAACCTCCTGTATAATGATTTAAATCATGTTATTTACTTATTAAAGAATCATATTCATTGTTATGATATCATATATGGTTCACTTATGACATTATATTACTCGTTCTTTTGAAAATTCCATGTTAAATAAGCGTTTTGGGTAAAATCGTTTCATTTATCGTCGGTGTTTTGACTTGTTGTTCTTGACTCCATTATTACATATATCACGATTTACTTACTTCCAGAATATAAAATATGATTTATATATCATATATATTCAGTATATATATATATATAATAGGTAGATAAATAAAATGAAAAACACCGTTCATGGAGACGGTAGTCCGTACGTACGCATGAACGTTGTTTTCCTTTCCTTATTGTCTTGAAATGGAAGTAAGTAGATGACATACATATATATATATATACATAAATCCAGTAGCTTTATAATGTCATATATTGCATTATTATTTCTTATATATACATTATAATCATTCTTAAATGGTTAACATGGAGAATGAATCTTATCGCGTCGTGGAGACGGTATTCCGTACGTACGCACGAGCGATGATATCATTCCTATAAATATTGAATGGAATTGGAGTGGATTATACAATATATCAGAATCAATATGATGTTGTAATAACTATGTATAGTTATTCTTTACACCATTATACCCATCCATGTAAGGTGGTGGTGGAAAATAGATTACACCACGGCGTGGAGACGGTATTCCGTACGTACGCACGCGCGGTGATTTCTTTTTCCGTAGGATGGATAGATGGTGAAATAGGTTTGTTTCATACTTATAATAACATATCAGTATATGAGTGATACTGATGTTATTACTTCATAATGAAACAACCTAAGAAGAAGAAGTGGAAGAAGAAATAAAGATGAAAGAATTGGTAACGGTAATTACCTCTTCTTTGAAGTACCTCTTTGAGACCTCCTCTTAGGGCACTAAAATTGGTCTTTGAGGAAGACCAGAACCTCTAGGATTATTCTAGGGAAGTGGAGAGGAGAAAATGGCAGGGTTTGGCCGAGCTTTAGTGCTCAAATTGGTGTGAGGAGGAGGGGGAGGAGGTGCCCTTCTATAAGGGAGGAGAGGGGCACCTTAGGAATATCTCAAAATATTATTTTATATTAAAGTCAAAATCGGTTTATAATGGTTCCAAAGGTTCTTATTTCGAAGATAAGGTGGGGAGGGGTCGAAATCCTATCAACCAATAGAATTTAGACAAGTTTAGGATATTATTTTAACCTTATCAATTAAATTTAACTCTAAGTTAAATAATTTAACTTTTACCATGTCTTTTTGTTTTCTTTCACTATATGGTTAATCAACTTACTATAACATGCCAAACGAACCCCAAATTGTTTATTATTAATATATATATCTTTATCTAAGTCATTTGGCCGAACCTTAGATTTTTAGGAATACAATAACAATTAATAATATAATATTTGATTTAAAAACTATTTTGTGTCAATTTTGACACTATTTGATATATGATTTTTGTGAAAGTCATAACAGAATTAAATGTTCGAACCAAGTTTATTAAATCAACATTAATATATCATAGTAACCTAGAAAATTATTGGAATTCATTAAAAATCTCAAATTACATTTATTTTGGTGTTTATAACATCAATTATGTCAATATTTCATTAATAAGATAATTACTGCATCATCGTTGTGTCATAAATAAATTAAATTATTTTATGTCTAAAAATTACAAATAAAATACCATCATGTAGGAAAGCTTTTTAGATTTCTAATGAATATTTACAATCGAATTTATCTTATGTATAACCCCATATTAAAAATGATTTACTTATTAAACTTTGATTTTAACTATTTTAACCTTTATTTTAATAAATTAACAATAAATGTCCTAATCTAATCCAAGTGGGCCTAAATGGTAATATTTTATTCCTAAGTTTGTTTTTGGTCGAATTACACTTGTCCAATAGAATTAGGACATGTGTTAGGGTAATATTGATATCATATTTACCCTTAGTTACCCTATTTACTATTAACCGTGGTAAAAAAAGTAAAAAGTTACTATTCACCAAAAAATTATTTTCATCTCATTGAACCACATTTTACTCCTTGATATTAACCGTGTCTCTCGGATTTTCGAAATTCCATTCACAGAAGCGGTAAAATTAAGTTTTATGCAAAATTCAGTTTTTAACCTACCACTTAGTAGTTTCACTATTCATCAAAAATTGATGTTTTTCAGAACAATGCCAAAATTTCATCCCAAGCTATATTTCATATTCCGAATTCAAAAATGAAGTCTATTTTACCAAATTCATAACATAAAAGTTGCATTAATTAATTTTATAATTAAATCCTGCTGTTAAAACAAATAGCGTGTTTTTAAGAAACAATATCTATCAAAAGATTGACACTTGTTTATGTCTAGTTTAAATGTGAAATTACATCCAATGACCAACATTGTATTAAATTGTAAAAATATATTCTAAATATACTTTAAAACAACTCAAATTAATGATTTATCACTATTAATTATTTCGATTAAAAAAGTTGTTTTTAATTATAATTTAGTAATTTTCACTATTCATCAGAATATGAAATTTATCTGAAAAGTACCAAAATTTCACCTTAGGCTAAATTCGATACTCCGAATCCAAAAATGAAGTCCATTTTGAGAGTTAAAATTTCTAAAATTTAAAAAGTGGTTATTACTATTCATAACGGCTAGTTTTAATAATATTTTAATAGCATATCATTGTTTCGTGAAACTCAGGATTACGTACCACACACGCTATCGAGGAAGGTTGTGATTGCGTGTAATGCAAGGCAAGTCAAGGATGCGTGTTGTGCAAGCTCCTTTTGGTGTAGCGTATAACACAAGACATTAGTAAAATAAAAAGAATATTTTTTCATAAAATCTCGGGCTGTTACAGTATATGAGTGATACTGATGTTATTACTTAATAATGAAACAACTAAAGAAGAAGTAGTGGAAGAAGAATTAATGTTGAATGAATCGGTAACAGACATTACCTATTCTTTTAAGCGCCTCTTTGTGACCTCCTCTTAGGGCACTAAAATTGGACATTGAAGTAGAAAAGAATCTCTAGGATGTTTCTAGGTAAGGGAAGAAGATAATTTAATATGGGTTTTCCATGAATGAAGGCTCAAAGTGGTGTGAGGAAGAGAGAGAGGATGTTCCCTTTTATAAGTGAGGAGAGGGGAACCTTTGGAAAAACCAAAAATATTATTTTATTATAAAGTCATATTCGGTTTTTAATTGCTCCAAATTGATTTATTTCGAATCAGAGGTGGGGATGGGTCGAAATCCTATCATAAAATACAATTTAGACAAGTTTATATTTCTATTTTAACCTTATCATTTAGATTTATCTTTAACATAGATAATTTAACTTTTACCGTGTCTTCTTGTTTTCTTACACTATAACGTTAATAAACATACTATAATAATCCCAAAGAACCCCAAGTTGTATATTATTAATATATATAACCATATATATGTCATTTGGTTGATCCTTATATTTTTTGGAAGAAAATATCAATTAATAATATAATATTTGTTTTAAAAACTATTTTATGTCAATTTTGACATAATTGGTAATTGATTTTTGTGAAAATCATAACAGAAAGACTAGTTCAAACAAATTTAATTAAATAAATACTAAAATGTCATATAAAATTATTGTAATTCATAAAAGTTCTAAAATTACATTTATTTGGATATTTATAACATCAATTATGTCAATATTTCATTAATACTATAATTACTGCATAATCATTGTGTCGTAAATAAATTAAATAATTTAAAGTCTAAAAATTACAAATAAAATTCCATTATGTAGGAAATCATTTTAGCTTTCTAATGAATATTTATAGTAGAATTTATCTTATGTATAACCCTATATTAAAAACAATTTAGTTATTAAACATTGAATTTAACTATTTTAACCCTTCTTTAAATAAATTAATAATAAATGTCCTAATATAATCCAAGTGGGACTAAATGGTGATATTTTATTCCTAAGGTTGTTTTTGGTCGAATTACACTTATCCAATAGAATTATGACATTTGTTAGGGTAATAATAATATCATTTTTACCCTTAATTACACTATTTACTTTTAACCGTGGTTAAAAAAGAAAAAAGTTACTATTCACCAAAAATTATTTTCATCTTATTGAACCACATTTTAGTACTTGATATTAACCGTGTCTCTCAGATTTTTAAAATTCCACTCACAGAAGCGGTAAAATTATGTTATATGTGAATTTGGAAATTCTACTAAAAGGTGGGTAAAAGACGGTGAAAAGTTCAATAAAATTTTTATATATCTAAAATTATTATAAAATGACTTCAATGAATTGCATTGAACTTATATAGGTATTATGTATCAATTTTGACCTAAAATAAATATAATTAAAATAAATATTTATTTAAATAAAAAGCCGGTTTTTAAATAGTACCCCAGTGTTTTCACTATTCATCAATAATTGAATGTTTTCAGAAAAATGCCAAAATTTCACCCTAGGATAATTTTGATATTCCAAATCCAAAAATGAAGTCCATTTTAAAAAATAAAAATTTAAAAAATTTCAAAAAGTGGGAATTACTATTCATAACTGCTATTTTTAATAATATTTTAATAGCTTATCATTGTCTAGTGAAACTCGGTATTGCGTAAGATGCAAGCTATCAAGGAAGGTCGTGTTTGCTTGTAAAGAAATCCAAGCCAGTGTTGTGTGTATTAAAAGATTCCTTTGATAATTTATATAAAAACAAAATATTTCTCATAAAAGTCTTGGGTGTTACATTCTACCCCCTTAAAATAAATTTCTCCCTCGAAATTCATTACTCTGTAACAAACATATGAGGATACCTCTCTCTTATCATATCCTCAAGCTCCCATGTAGCTTCTTCTAATTGGTGGTTCCTCCATAAAACATTCACCAAGAGAGTTGTCTTGTTCTGTAGGAATTTTTCACTCTGATCGAGAATCTCTATCGGGTGTTCTTCATAAGAAAGATCTTGCTCCAGCGGTACAACTTTTGAGCTGAGTACATGTGAAGGATCAGGTATGCACTTTCTCATGAGAGATACATGGAACACATTGTGAACTTGAGAGAGATTTGGTGGAAGCACCAATCGGTAAGCTACCTTCCCAACACGATCTAGTATTTCGAAAGGACCGATATATCTAGGGCTCAACTGTCCCTTCATTCCAAATCTCAGTACTCTCTTCCAAGGAGATATTCGTAAGAACAATTTATCACCCAAATCAAACTCTAGGTTTTTTATTCAGTTGTTGGCATAACTTTTTTGTTGACTCTGAGCATCTCTAATGTGTTATTGAATAGATATGACCTTTTCTGTCATCTCTCCAACATGATCAGGTCCTAATAGATTTCTTTCCCCAACTTCATCCCATCAATTTGGAGTCCTGCATTTCTTTCCATAGAGTGCATCATAAGGAGCCAACTAAATACTAGAGTGAATGTTATTATTATTAGTAAATTCCACCCGAGATAGGTGTTGATCCCAACCACCTTTGAAATCCATAGAGAAAGCTCTCAACATATTTTCTAGAGTGTGATTTGTTCTCTCAGACAAACCGTCTGTCTGAGGATGATAAGCAGTGTTGAAACACAACTATGTATCGAGAGTATGTTGATGACTTCACCAGAAATTTGAGGGAAACCTCGGATCCTGATCAGATATAATAGAAATTGGTACTCCATGCAATCTTACTACTTCCTTCACATATTTCCTGGCAAGCTGATCTATAGAGAAATCCTCTCTAATAGCGATGAAGTGTGCTGACTTTGTAAGACGATCAAATATGACAGAGATAGTATTATTGCCTTTGGATATTTTAGTAAGTCCAGTGACAAAGTCCATAGTGATGTTTTCCCATTTCCATTCAGGTATGGGTAATGGTTGTAACATCCCCTTAGACTTCTGTCTCTCAGCTTTAACTTACTGACAAACCAAGCATCGAGAGACATATTCAGCAACATCTCTTTTCTTTCCATCCCTCCAGATGTACTTTTTCAGGTCCCTATACATCTTTGTGCTTCTAGGATGAATAGAGAATGAAGAACTATGAGCCTCATCCAGCTTCTCCTTCATAAATTTGGGAATGGGAGGAACACAAAACCGATTCCCGAACCTTATTATTCCATCACAATCAAGGTTGAATTCAAGAACATTTCTCACCTTCTTTTGTAACTCTGCATCTTCTTCTTGTGCCTCTTGAATATTCACATGTATAGATGGTTGAAAATTAATTTGAGAAGGATATGATTTTCCCCTTCCATTATAATTCCATGATCCATCCTTTGTAAATCCATAAATATTGGATCTTTTGTGATCCTCATCATGGATAATATATCATAGTCTTATCGGCTTAATGCATCTGCCACCTTGTTTTCCTTCGCAGTGTGGTAATGAATTGATCAGTCGTAATCCTTAATAAGCACCAACCATCTTCTTTGGTGCATATTCAGCTCTTTTTGTGTGAAAATATACTTTAAACTTTTATGATCATTATAAATGTCACACCTTTCTCCATAAAGATAATTCCTCCAAATCTTTGATGCAAATATTACCGTAGCTAACTCCAAATCATGAGTTGGGTAATTTTGCTCATTCATTTTCAACTGTCGTGAGGCATAAGTAATCACCATATCATTTAGCATGATAACACTCCTCGGTCCCTTCTTGGATGCATCACTGTAGATCACAAACCATTCTCCACTACAAGGTAGCATGAGCACAGGTTCACTGGATAACCTTCTTTTAACTCATTCAATTTCTCTTCACATTCCTCTATCCAAACAAACCTAAATCCTTTCAGAGTCAACCTAGTGAGTGGATTAGATAATCGTGAAAAATATTTCACAAAAAGTTAATAATATCTAGCCAAACCAAGAAAATTTGCGGATCCCAGTTACTGTTGTTGGTCTCGACCATCTTTCGATAAACTCTGTTTTTGTTGGATCCACAGAAATCCCCTATTTTGAGATTATGTGACACAAAAATGAAACTTTTTGAAGCCAAAATTCACACTTGGTAAATTTTGGCATAAATCTTATCCTTCCTCAGAGTCTTCAATATAATTCACAAGTGATATTCATGTTCTTCCTTTCTATTTGAATAGACAATAATATCATCTATAAAGATTACCATAAACTGATCATGATAGTCTATAATGACTCTATTCATCAGATCCATGAATATAGCAGGGGAATTAGTAAGACCACATGGCATCACTATAAATTCATAGTGTCAATACCTTGTACGTAAAGTCTTCTTTGGTATATCCTCCCTTTTGACCTTTAATTGATGATACCCTGAACGAAGATCAATCTTGGAAAAGTATTGATATCCACGTAGTTATTCAAAAAAGTCATCAATCTGCGGGAGAGGATATTTGTACTTGATAGTGATCTTGTTAAGTTATTGATAATCAATGCAGAGTCTCATTGATCCATCTTTCTTCATAACAAACAGAACAGGTGCTCCTCAAGGTGACACTATGGGGCGTATGAATCCCCTATCAAGATTCTCTTGGAGTTTCTTCTTCAATTCCTGCAACTCAATTGGGGCCATTCTATAAGGTGTCTGTGAAATAGGTAAAGCACCAGGTACGAGTTCTATTGAAAACTCAACATCACAATTTGGTGGAAGACATGACAATTCATCTGGAAAGACATCATCAAATTACCGTAAAATGGGGATATTCTTAATCATGACTTTCTCAACAACCATTTGAGATAAATAACCTTCATTTATTGGAATCAAGACCCATAAGATGGAATAAATTTCCACTGGGAGGTTATGTTCATCCTTGTATCGATAGATGATCATAGATTGATTTGGAATACGAAATGTGATTTCCCTTATTTGGCAATTGATATGAGATCCCTATAAAGAAAGCCAATCCATGACAAGAATCACATGAAATTCCATTATATGAAGGATCACATGATTTTCAGGAAGCATTTTCCCACAGACTTCAATCGGAGAATAATTATAGACTTTTGATGGGACTATTGTTCCATTAGGGGTTGTCACAGCTAACTCAACATCTAATTGTTGAGGTAATATGGCGATACCCTTAGAAAATTCTTCAGAAATAAAAGAGTTGGTGGATCCAGAATCAAATAAAACATTTTCTACTTTAGAGTGGATGGTAAGTGTACCCTTCACCACATTGTTATCGTACTCCACATCGATGATAGAAATTGATTGTGACTTTCCTTTGTCTTTAGACTTAAGAGTTTGCTGACGTCGATCATCACCACCAACCCTTGGCTTAGGGCATTGATTGGCATAATTCCCCATTTCCTTGCACTTTTAACATTGATGTGTAGGAGGTGCACTCTATGTAGCCTATTCTTTGTTCGCATCACTAGACATCTTCTTCCCATCATTGTGGCATTCAAATGCCTGATGACCTTCCTTTCCACATTTAAATCATTTACTTGTCCCTTTAAGACAACTCCCTCCATGTTTCTTTCCACACATTGATCATAAGGGAAAAATCATCTTCTTTTCAGTGTGCTCTTTATATTTTCCTTTGAATTCCATTTTCCTCTTCTTATCAAACCCATATGACTGATGGGTTACTCCAATCTCCATCTCAACTATGAGAGCACATCAAACAATTTCCTCATAGCTATTGAAGTCCCTTATGGATAATTCCCTTCGAAGACTTGGTTTTAAGCCACTAAAGAATCGATCGATCTTACTCTCAGGTGGGATAATAATACCAGAAGCGTTCCTTGCATGTCTTGTAAAATTTTCTTCATAGGTACCAATAGATTCATCATCCTTTTGCTTCAGTTCAAGAATCTTCTTCTCCATCTTTGATCGAATAATACGAGGGAAGTACTTATTGAAAAATATGTTCTTGAACTCATCCCATTCCATGGATTCAATTTCATCCCTTTGACTCGTATACTTAATAAGATTACACCATTGATCAACATCACCTTCCAAACGATATACTGGTAAGATGACCTTATCATGTTCAAAATATTGAAGAACTGAAAATATCTTTTCAGTGGTACTGATACATTGTTTAGCCACTAATGGATCAGAAGACCCGCTGAATGAAGGTGGACGCTGCCTCATGAAGGATTCAACAGAATGTTGCTCCTTCCTTTTCTCATTTAGAAGTCCTACATGATTCATAGATTGAGAAAGTGTGTGATCATTACTACAAGATTTTTCATTCCATCTTCCATAACGTTTGGTTGCTCAGGGGGACTATCATTGCTTTTCTCGTCGCATTCTGCATTAACAAGTTTTCTTCGGGTTTCATCCACTGACTAAAACCAAGAATAATAGTATGAGTAACACTAATTATAATAGGAAAACCACATAATCATGAATAAAATTTCACACTTATGGTCTTATCATAGGTTGTTCGTGGCCATTTCTAAAACACTAATATTTTTTTCTTATGCTTAGACATATCCTTAGGTTTCTTACTAAGGCTTTCACATCCTAGTTTTCAAAGGTTGGCTATACCATTCCTCTAATACCAACTATAACGACCCATATTTTACATACTTTGTTAATAATTCAAAATTGAAGAACACTTATTACAACATATAACAAAACCATTAAAGGACCATATAGGTATAGTGTCTTTAGAACTTGGTAAACATAAACAACTGGTTCATAAAGCATCTACAATGTCTCCCATTTATTTCATCATATCTAGAGTCCCTTTTGGAATATCCTACTTAATAACCTTCTTCCTAACATGGGGAAAGAAAACATACAAAAGGCTGAGCTCAAATTCACAGTAAGGGTAAACAAAATAAATATCAATCACATCTTATCCATAAGAACATAACATTATTGAAATCTTAACTTGCAAAAAGGATCATAATTTCATAACATGGGATAAATCATAGCAGTGAAATGTAATCCCAATAATCATAAAATAAAATATGAAACTTTGTATCATACACACAAAATCATAGAAAATCATTTATTTGTAGTCAAGACTCATTTCCAAGACTATCTTAGCGGACAAAGTCCTTTTCGGAACCGAGTTCGCTCCTCGTTTCAGTCCTGTTTCACTGAACCGGTTTAACCTGTCATTCCAGCCATGTCTATCTCATGAGATATAAATCTATACCCAATGAATTTGAGGGCGATATAGGTCCCACCCATATGATAATTAAATCATTATTACTTGTGTCGCAAAATAAACATACATCGTTCATAATAACCCAACGAATAAAATGGGTTTCAAAAACATCATCCCATCAACACATAATCTATATAAAATAAATGGATATTATTTCATAATAAGAAATGTGAAACCATGTAAATAATAGAGACATTATTCATGAAATATACACATATTAAATAATGTCATCTTAGATGGAAAAATGGTTTTGATAAAACACTTGAAATGAATTCTTGAGGAAAATATCCTTTCTTCTTCAAAATCAATTTCTTTTCACAAAACATCATGAAATTTTAAAAGAAAGATATTTTGTTGAAAATAGTCATGAAATATTTTGGAGTAAGCTTCATGAAAATAAGGCTTTATAAAACCGTAAAATTCATTTCATGCCATATAAGTTAAAAAAACATTCTTCTCGTACTTTTGCTGAAAAAGTAAAAAAAGTACCTTTAACGTAAACAAAAGAAATATTCCTTACATACCATGTAGTAAAAGAAAAAAATGGGTAAAAATGACTTTAAACATATATGAAAACACTTTAATAAAATATGTACATAGATGATAGAAATAACCCCAGTAAATACTTAAGAATAAGCAATCTTGGATAAAAAAAAGATTTTCCAAATTATCCCTTACCTTAGGTCCAATTTGTTTCGTAAGTGCCCGAACCTCCTGAAAAATGATTCAAATAATGTCATTGACTTATTAAAGAATCGTACTCATTGTTATGATATCATATATGGTCATATTATTATCTTTTTATTAGTAATATTTCATTGCTACTTGTTATTCGGGTTTTCATTACGTTTTGCTCTTATGCGTGTTTTGTCGAATAAATTATTATTCTTATTTTCAGGTTATAGATACCTCATTTGAAGGATTTTATTATTTTAATACATATCATATTTATTCACTAAATTCATTTTTGTAATCATTATGCAATTAAAATCATGTAGAACAAGTCGCATCACATCGTGGAGACGGTATTCCATACGTACGCACGAGTGATGATATCGTTCCCATGATCGTGGAATCGTATTGGAGTGTATGTATACTTTTTCAGAATCAATATCACTTTACAATAATAATATATAGTTATTATTTACAGCATTATACCCATCCAAGTAAGGTGGTGGTGGAAAATAGATTACACCACGGCATGGAGACGGTATTCCGTATGTTGGCACACGCGGTGATTTCATTTTTCGTAGGATGTATAGATGGTGAAATAGGGTTATTTCATACTTATAATAACATATCATTATATGAGTGATACCGAGGTTATTACTTAATAATGAAACAACTAAATAAGAATAAGTGGATGAAGAAATAAAGTTGAAAGAATCGGTAACACACATTACCACTTCTTTGAAGCGCCTCTTTGAGACCTCCTCTTAGGGCACTAAAATTGTATTTGATGAAGACCAGGACCTCTATGATGTTTCTAGGGAAGTGGAGAAGAGAATTTGGAAGGGGTTGGCTGAGCTTGAAATCTCAATGTGGTGCGAGGAAGAGAGGGAGGAGGTTCCCTTTTATAAAAGAGGATAGGGGCAATATAATGTAGACAAATTTAGATTTCTATTTTACCCTTTTCATTTAGATTTAACGTTAAGTTAGATAATTTAACTTTTACCGTGTCTTCTTGATTTCTTACACTATAAGGTTATTAAACATACTATAACAAGCTAAAAGAACCCCAATTTGTTTATTATTAATATATATAACCTTGTTTAAGTCATTTGGCCGACCCTTATAATTTTAGGAATAAAATAACAATTAATAATATAATATTTTTTTTAAAAACAATTTTATGTCAATTTTGACACTATTTGGTAATTCATTTTTGTGAAAATCAAAATAGAAAGATTAGTTCAAACAAAGTTAATTAAATCAATACTATCATGTCATAGAAAATTATTCTAATTCATAAAAACTCTCAAATTACATTTATTTGGGTATTTATAACATCAAATATGTCAATATTTCATTAATGATATAATTACTGCATCATCATAGTGTCATAAATAAATTAAATTATTTAATGTCTAACAATTACAAGTAAAATACCATTATGTAGGAAATCATTTTATCTTTCTAATGAATATTTATAGTTGAATTTATCTTATGTATAACCCTATATTAAATATGATGTAGTTATTAAACTTTGATTTTAACTATTTTGACCTTTCTTTAAATTTATTAATAATAAATGTCCTAATCTAATCCAAGTGGGTCAAAATAATCATATTTTATTCCTAAGGTTGTTTTTGGTCGAATTACGCTTATCCAATAGAATTAGGACATGTGTTAGGGTAATAATAATATCATTTTTACCCTTAATTACCGTTTTTACTTTTAACCGTGGAAAAAAATAGTAAAAATTTACTATTCACAAAAAATTATTTTCTTCTCATTGAAGAAAATTTTAGTCCTTGATATTAACCATGTCTCTCATATTTTTGAAATTCCACTCACAGAAGCAGTAAAATTAAGTTTTATGTGAATTTGGAAATTCTCCTAAGAGGTGGGTAAAAGACGGTGAAAAGTTCAATAAATTTTTTATATATCAAAAATTATTATAAAATGACTCCAATTAATTTTATTGAACTTATATAGGTATTATGAATCAATTCTGACCTAAAATAAATTTAAATAAAATTAAAAATTATTTAAATAAAAAGTCGGTTTTTAAATAGTAACCTAGTGTTTTCACTATTCATCAAAAATTTAAAGTATTCAGAAAAATACCAAAATTTCACCCTAGGATAATTTCGATATTCTGAATCCAAAAATGATGTCCATTTTGAAGAATAAAATTTAAAAAATTTCAAAAAGTGGGTAGTACTATTCATAATGGCTCGTTTTAATAATATTTTAATAGCATATCGCTGTTTAGTGAATCTTGGTATTGCGTACGACGCAAGCTATCGAGGAAGGTCGTGATTGCGTGTAAAGAAAGACAAGCTAGTGTTGTGTGTAGTGAAATTTTCCTTTGATGATTTATATAAAAAATATTTTTCATAAAAGTCTCGGTTGTTACAAATATACTCTGTAATTGAAAAATATGACTATGATGATTATATTGGGAGAATCAAATAGGGAAATAATATTGAGATTAATAAAAACTCCCTCAAACTTCTTACCAGCTTCTTCGTAAGAAAATGATTTTTTTTAATAGAATTCAATTGTGGATGTTGAAAATGAAGCATATGTGTCATGTGTTTGTACTAACCTCATCAGTTAAATCATTGTTTTTAAATATGAAATTTACTACTAAATTTATTATATGGTGTTAGTCGAATTAAAGGGAATTTCCCACTCATGGTATTCCACACATAATTATTGTTTTCTAGTGGATTTTGTGGTATTGTATTGTTTCAAAATACTACCAAGGATGTAGCTATTCATATTGAATAGTAAACCATGTAGATTACGGTATTCTTATTGATGTGTGTTTCATTTATTTTCATAATGTCATTAAATCTTTAATAGGATCATAAGGTTGTTTAATTTATATGGAAACATAAAATTAATGTAAATCAAATGTTCATCACTCCCCCTATTAGTGATAAAATTATCACGACTAGGTACGTAAAAGTTGTTTTGGATGATAGGTTTTCTCCACTTATTCTTTGTGATGTTTTTTATAGAATTAGATAGGAAGTCTGATTTCTAGTAACAGTAATGTAATTCTTGTTTTTTCTGGTAGTAATTTTCATATCTAGTAAGATATAATGTTTCCTTTTCTAATGTCTATTAGATATGATGTTCTCGAATCTAAAAGAGATGATTTTCCCCTATTAATGAAATAGATATTATTAATTTTCTTTGTAAGAAAAATCATGAGAAATCTTGAAGGGACAACAATACTTTATTATCAATGCATTTCAAAAGTTAAATCATAAGGGAAAATTATGTTTCCAACTCCAACTATATTTGTGAAATATTTGAAGGAAATAAAAAACTGGATAAGGAAATATTATAAATATAGATTTTGATATATGAATATTTTATAATGGGTGAGTATGAATATGCTTGGGGATTCTTTACAAGAGTGAATGAAGTAGTCATCACTATTAGTTATTTGGGATTAATATTAGAAGATTCAATAGATGTGGAATAGTCTTATGAATCATTCCCATAATGTTTTATTCGAATGATTCTGAATTGGAAGGTAGATATCCAAAAAAAAATCTCTGGATGAATTTAATATCACTCTCATTCCTTGTGTAATGAAAAAGGAGAATTATATGAAAAAAAAATCTTATATAGAATTCTCTTTGAAGCCTCTACAGAGTAGGATTTCAATGAATATTCTATTTGATGAAAAATATGATTATGCTGATTCTGAAAATTATGTATGTAAAAATCAATATGATATTTTATAAAATATTTCTTAAAATATGAAAATATATACATTGGAATTAAAATTGACTCATCCCATGAATTTTTTTTAATATGGAGTTTTTGGGAACATTATGGATAATTGAACTCAAAGGAATAATGATGGTGATAGTGATAAAGAATAAATAAGACCCAGAATGTCTTGGTTGAAATAAGGAGATAAAGGAAAATCATATAACGTTGGGAAAGGTGGAAAATTATTCAAATAAAAACGAAGATGAATCTTTAATAAGGATGATTATTAATAAGGTAATGTTGCTGAATATAATAATTCTTTTTATCATTGTGTTGAGAATTTTTTTTGTAATATTAAAATATGAAGTGTTCCGAATAAGTAGTTTAAAATAGGAATAAAATTATATTGAATTTCATTTGAAATAATATTTGAATGAATTTACTAGAAAAATTAGCAGGCCTATGAAACAAAACAAGATGTTTGCATATGAATGTTCCTCAATAAGAAATCATGATTTTTTTCATGATCATAAGGTTAATCCTGTAAAATAATTTTTTTATCAAAGAAAATTTCATTATGAATAAAATAATTTTAAAGATTATCTTGTATTAATGTTGAATACAAAATAATAATAGTTGTAACTTTTTCAAAAAAATTTCTAAAATGAATACATAAATATATATTTCAAAATAATCTATCTATTGAATTGGTGACAGATATTGAATGGATAAACTTGGAATGATTCGACAAAATTTATGTTTTTAAATATTAGAAAGAAAATGTGGAATTATTTATGGAAAATAGAATCTTAGTAATTTTATATATGTGTCTAATCCTAACAATTTTTAGAAAACATAATATTATAAATACCCTATGTCTGAAAATGATTTTATAAAATCTGGATATAATAATATTCATGACAAATTCTAATTACGATAATTATGGAAATATAATGAAGATTATGAATGATGAAATATATATTGGTGGGTTAGATATGAAATACCTTAATATGTCTAAGAAACATATTTACAATTATGTTGAATTTGAAAATTGTATAGGTGAGTACTCTTTCTATGGATAATTCTAGTATTGTGGTGGACTTGTACACATGGAAAATATTTGTTTATTCAAACAACAACATTACTATTATTCTATATCATATTAATGGAAAATATTGATGGGATGTGAATTTCCTCAAAGTAGTAATTCCAAGAAGTTTGTTTTTAAAAAACCGAAAAAGTTTTTGTTAAGTATTGAACATAGGTTCCAACTCATAGAAACTATTTCTGTTTGATGTGATCAACCTGGACCCCATAAAAACATATTTCATAATTTTTCTACTGAGTAATAAAATTTTCATGTCATATCTTAGAACCTGGATGTGAATAAAATTAAGGATGAAAAAAAACTTATTGTTGAAAAGCCATTGAAATCATTAAAATTGTAGTGACCATGGATTCATAATAGTTGGTGCTCTTATCATATTAAAGGTGATTTGAGGTTATTGAAAAAGTTAAAATTTTTCAAATAAGTAACTATGACATTCAACGAATTTAAAATCAATAATAATCAACTATGTTTCATTATCTATCAATAATAATGATAAATTCAAATCCATGAATTATTTATATGATGATGGACTAAAAAATAACCTATTGGGAGTTTCTGAGTTGTGAGATGAAGGTAAAAAGTTACAATCCTGAAAGATGGACTTCCTGAGAAATGTTAGAGAATATAAATGCAGTTAAAAAAGGATAATGTAAAAAATAGAATTTACTTCTCTTTAATGAGAACCAAAATTCTTGTTGCTTGGGTATGGTAGAAGAGAATCAATTTTTGAATAAAATGTTGTGACCCATGTCTTATAAAAAATGAGAAATTTATCTAAAATAAATTTTGATTGACAAATTCATGATTTTTAGTGAGAATGTAATTTTTGTTCCACTGTTTTCTAGAAAATATATGATTACAAATTTAGTGCTTAAGAAGGATTTTTTTTCAAAACAACCCCTAAAGATTATTCATTTCGATATTTGTAGGAAAATAAGAATAGAATAAAAATTGATGATAAGTACTTCATCACATTTATTGCTTATTTAACATGATTTACATGTGTAATATAGATAAAAAATAAATGAAATTATCTTAAAATGTTTATAAGATTTTTGAAGAATTCTATGGTAAATTTATGTATATTGTGAAGAAGTTAATAGTTGGCCATTCGAGTGAATACAGATATTACGTATTTGAATATTATCTAGGAAATCATGTAACACCTCATTATTAGATTCCCATATACACTCATCAATAAAATGGTGTTTCTAGTAAAAAATTAATGGTGGAAATGGGAATAACTATTTTACTAGAACAAGGACTTTCTCATTATAGCTAGATGCCAGCCATGAGTACTCCAACTAAATAGACTTATTTATGGTGTACATGAATTTTTTATAAATTAATCCATAGGGATTGTTTAATGTAAAAACTCTAAGTTAAAATTATTTACGAGTTTTCAAGATTCCAGGTATTATAAAGAACGAAGGTGGAGTCTTGGGAATGATTGAATAGATAGGTGGAGATGTAATTTTTATTATATATGCATCACATGGAATATGATATATATGTTTAAAAAATATGATATGAATCATTTATGAATCATTAGATGTGAATGTTATTGAAATTAATAAGGATGAAAAACAAGATCATGTAGATAAAGAGGACGAGAATGGTAGGAAACCAATTATAACAGAGACACTAACAACTGTAATGCTACTAAAGAAGAATCTGATATATCTATTTCCATTTATGATTAATATATTCAAAAATATCATCATTGGTTAAGGAAACAAGTAGAATAACATAATATTATTAGAGTCTCCATTTAAAAAAATGAATCAAGAAGAACAGCAAGTGTTATTAAACATAGATAGTATTATTTAATTCTCTAACTGGATGATGTGAATGTAGATTTTGATATACTATAAGGGGTTCCATCCATAAATAGAGAGATGGATAAAATTTAATAGAATGATACATGGGAATGTGTTTCTATTCTTGAGAACAAAAATTCCAATTGTTCAATTGAGTTTTTTTGGAACATGTAGAATTATGAAGGTGAAGATATAAGAAAGTACAAATAATGATTAGTATTAAAAGGTTAACAGTAAATTGAATATTTTGATTTTGATGAAATGATTTCATTGGTGGAAAGCTTATAAAAAATTAAAAAAAATCTATGGTTTTACAATGAGGTTACAAAATCATTCATATTGATGTTGAATATGGATTATTGAATGTTGATTTTGATAAGGATGTTTACATTGAAAAAACATATGGATTCATTCTTTGGATGGATGAATGTTAAGTATGATAATTGAATAAGGCCTTGTTTGAGATAATACAATCCATGATGTATTGGAATTCATAATTCTATACAATCTTAAGGACATTGAGTTTCACAAAATGAAGAGATGTTAGCAGTCTAAACATAAAATAAGTTTATTTTAATTTCCCCATCATAATTTTTCATTTTGATAAAATTATCATTGTTGGGAATGATGAAAAATAATTTGAAGTATTTTTTAATGAAATGAAATATATGATTGATATTTCCACGCTAGTGGAAATGAAATAAATTTTTCAGTTAAAATAATTAAATTAGAGTATATAATTTTTTTATCGTGATATTTATGGTAATGAAAATATTCATGAGTTATCCATTGAAAACAAAAAACATGTTTCCACAAAAATTATCATGGAATCAAATTTTTTTAATGATAGATAAGGGATAAAATTTGATAATAAATAATTTCAAAAATAGATTGGATTTTTTTATTTAACTTCCTCATGAATTGATATTTTTTTATTATGTAACCTTATGTATAATATTTCAGAGTTCTCTAAAATAATAACATGTTCGTTCTAGAAATATAATTCACCGATAAATAAGAGGAACAAATTTTCTTTGGAATTCGGCATAATAGATCAGGATTTATCGATTGGATTTTGTATTCAGATAATGATTAGGATGGAAATGTTAATAATCAAAGATACATGTATAGAGGAGTATTATTTATATTAAATTTTAGTGTAATATGGGATTGGATAAAAATAATTATGTAATTAATAGTAGTGGTAAAGCTGAGTATATTATTGCTACTCATTAAGGTACGCAACTTATGTGGATGAAAAATCATGTAGAATACATAAATTTGAAATTGAAGTTACCGTTTCTATTGGGGTGTGATAATAAAATAGAAATAAATATAACTAGGAATATGGTTCTATAATATTATTCATAACATATTGATCTCAAATATAATTTCATTGATGAGCATGTGGTGATAAATTATTAAATGATGGAGTATGTTCTATTAATAGAAGAAGTTGTATACTTTTCAAAAAAACATTATAGAAAGGATTCTTTTTAAAATTAAGGTTGACCATGGGTATCCATCCTAAATTAATAAATCTTGAGGTATTTTTATGTCCCTTCATTAATATTACCATTGTATAGTGTCGTCCAGGGGGAGAAATGTTTCATTAATATATACTATTTAATGCATGTAAAAAAGGTGGAGTTCTGGGTAAGTTGTGAATCTTTCAATACAAGTGTGTGAACTATAATAACTGTTTGTTATAGTGGATATAAGAATAAAATTGTTTGTATTCCTAAAAAATGTAAACCAAGGATGAAAAGATGATTGTGGAAGTTGATTCTGAGGAATAAATATGAATATGATTTTATAATCACTGCATTATGACAACATGGTGTTTCTTTCTGTGATTCTTGTATCCTAAAATGAGTTAGATCACATAGTCTATTAATTATTTATAATTAATTCTTTTTATAAGGATAAAATGTTTAGTGATTTATGGAATATGGTTGATAATAAAATACAATTGGAGGATTTTTAGGGCAAAGCTGAAAACAGTGAACACAATCTAGTATTATATTTTCTTTCGATAAATGATTTTGGAGAAAAGGAATTTTTAGAATAAATGACATTACCAATGATTGTATTTGAAGAAAATTATACTTACCATTGATACATGAAATAGATGAAATTTTTAAGGAATATTATTGCTTGGTGTAAATGGTCATCATATTTGCAATGATTCACGTATGAATGGTATGATCATAATGGGGACGAATCAGACACTTTATGAAAATTAGTTAAATGTGACAATGATTTAATGATCTTGGATTTATCATAAATCACACAAATTAAAAAAATGATGTATGATTAATAAATGAAAGGGGGAGTGAATGGGATACTTCCATTCATATTCATATTTACTCTACATGCATGTAAAGGGACAAAAAAGGTTTCTATAGATCGTATTTAGGTAAATTATATTCTATACAATCGTATTCAGGATGATCATGGATGAAATATGTTTCCAGTGGAACGAAATGGTATAATAAGTTCCATTGTTTGTTAGATGATGTTAAATATGATCATTAACTTTTCTGATGAAATGGAAGAAGACCTGATTAAATCTTATGATAGTGAAAGAAGAAATTTGGTGTAGATGATGTTTTCCAGCATTAAGATCATCGTAATGATTTTTCTAGAAACCCAATTTTTAAAGACTATAAATACTGATATTTTTTATGAAATGATGAATATATTCTAGTCAACATTTCAAAGTTCAAATAAATTTTATTTTACACACAATTGATTTCAGAAAAGGAATAATTTTTTATCTCTTGACTAATGGTAATGTAATTTAAATTGTTGAATCTGATTTAAAATGTAATTTATTATAACAATCATCACTATAATCAAATAATAATATGGTGTGTCATCATAATGAAATAAATCAAAATCATAAATGTAATAAAATGTTATATTGGTAATATTATGAAGGACATGGTTCAATGTGTAGTTAAGTAGGAGTCATTAAGTTTTATGTTTTGGAAGATTTTTAAAAATTATAGAAATCAAAGGTATTGATCCCCACATAGTCCCAAAAACAAAAGACATAAATTGTTGGGGAATGAAGCTGATGTATATCTTATTCAGAAGAAAATGAAGAGTTTTAATTTGTTTTCAGATGATTTTATCAAGTGGTTTTTGATCCATCATATCAGAATAGATAACGATTCCATCTAACTTGTTGTAATGAGAAATCAATATTGGATGACTATTTTTATATAGTAATGGAAAATGAAATCACATTATGAAATTTGTTAGCAGAAACATAATATAGGAGTGCAATGATAATGATAGTTGACTATTATTAAATATAAATAACTGATATGAATTACTATAATGTAGAAATCAGACATAGAATATCGGAATTAGACTGGTTTTTGTAATGAAATTATTAAAATTAGTTAAAAATTTAAATAACATTCATAAAGGATCAAGAATAAATGTGGATGACTGAGAAGCATGTCTTATGTGAAGATACACTGGGAAATTATAAAATCATTCCAATTCAATGAATTTGGTCAAGTGGGAAATGATTTTTGATTCCCACAAAACCCACTTCTAGGCCACCTATAAACTAAAAAAATATATCGTACTTTCTGACTGAAGTTCTATTCATGATGAAGAGGACAAATGGTCGAGGGATGAAGAATATTAAAGAGTGAATCAGATGTTTCTAGATTGATCTACATGTATGAATTCTTTTATAAACAAGAGTGAAATGATAATAGATATGATCACAATATTTTTAGATGATCATTTTTTTCATTGGATTATCCTATTCAGATAACTACAACATTATTCATGTCATCATATTAAACTATTGATCAGAAATATGCGATAAAATTAGACCAGGACAAATTTATTTTTTATCTGGACTAAGGACGAAGGAGATTGCAATTGCTTAATTCGAAAAATGATAGCGGTTTATTTTTGAATTGGAAAAACCGACTAGGATGATAAGAATGGGGGAATCAGAAATGGTAATTAGACTGAATTTCTTATTAAATTCTGCAATGTTCTTACCAACTACATAGTACGAATATAGAGAATTGGTCTTCATATACTAAATGTGTTGATGTTGAGTAGGAAGCATAGAAAACATGTGTTGTTACATAAAGCTCGTATTATATAATTTCTTATAGAAAGATCATACACACTGTTCGATTGTTTACAAATTTCTACATGAGTGAAAGTTAATATCTTATATATTGTATTCCATATAAAAGGTTTTTTCATGTGGATTGTGTGGTATTGGATTTTGTCAAAAACATACCGAGGGAATAGATACTCTTATGGAATTGTGAAACCTATATGTTCATTTGTTCTTTTGTATGTTTGTTTTAATGTTCTTTCATATGAACAGAAATATGTAATAGGAAGATATGTTTTTTTCATTTTCATGGAAATATCAAAAAAAATGTGTCACAAATTCATCCCTCCCTGCTCAGTGATTAAATTGTTTTGATTGGGAACATTAAAAACAAATTTTATCCAAAATATAAATGATTCCAAATTTTTCCACTAAGAGTTCCTCACATATAAGATACAAATGTGATAATTTAATCAGTCAATCCTCAACCACCCAAATAAGGTTATACTTTGCAGGATTCCTTGAAATAACTAACACAATGTACATTGTATCATTATTTTACTTACATTCCATTGTGGTAACTGATTGTAGTAAACCAACAGGAAATTGATGATCAACCTCCACCTCCTGATAGGTGTATAATCATGACACAAAGCATACAATCTCATTTTTCATACATGGTAACCAAATGTATCGTTGTTGGTTGAAGGAATTTCGGACACAATAATATGTATCACCCGCATAAATATCAAAATTCACAATCCTCTCCTCCGACATACTCACATGTATAACAATATGATTCATAACATAGATGATTCATCATAACAACTCCCAAATAATAATGTGACTTTGAATATTCAATGTTTTCCATTTTGTAGAAATATTATATATCATCATAAATTGTATTCATGATCTATATAAACATCATAGACTCCACTAAAACAGATATGATTGTCAACTCCACTTGGATCTCATATAATACAACATGTATCTCATCTAGTAAGGTCATCATTTTCCACTCATCAGTAGACTCTTGAACAATTGGACTGATATTTTTATTTCATAGAGCTTCACTAACACTATTTACCTTAAAAGGAATATATGCTATATAAAAGATTAATGAATTAATATTATTAACCAATTTCTACTATTTGATATTTAATTCTGATATAAAAAAGACATGAATTAATCTTTTTTTATCAGTATACACAGTACACATATCTCACAAAATATAATTCTTCTAAAAATTAAAATAATAAACAAATAATAACAATCCAAGGACAAGAATCGGGAAATTATTTTCACGTGAAATCATTTTCCGAGTCCAATACACCACCATTTGATCTCACAAAATCAACAATTCTTGAAGAACTATCTTAGATGTGTCATAATGCACCGTATACTCCTCCAACATTTCAGGTAGTATGAATATTGGTTCATTTTTCATGTGTATCATCAATTATTATAAGGAATTGTCAAATTCTAAATTCCATTCAAATTTATTCTTTTATTGCTTAAAAATAAATGAGGTGTTTCATAATTGTAAAAGCCCTAGATACACATTAGATAATATATTTCTAACCCTAAAAATCTATGATTATCAGAAATGTTCTTTGGCCTCACTCGGGATACAACTACCTATAAATTATCTCAGCCAACTCACATACCTTCCTTTGAGATTATGTAACCATTAAGTGGAAATGATAAATCCAAAACCGACACATAGATATCTTGGTATATAGTTAGTGCTCTCTCTGTTTTCTCTCGATGATGTAATGTTATTGGGAATGGTCCATATGAGTCATTCTGTACACCAAGATGTCATTCAAAACCATATAAAAACAACATTATCTAGGTATATATGGAATAATTTATTCTATCAAGGACATAAAATATATTTGTGTGTTCGTTAACCCAAACAACATCAAGAAATACCATAATGTCCAAGCCTACTACTGAAATAAATTTTTGGTATTTCAGATGGCCTATGTCTCAACATATGATACCTTAATCAAAAGCTAATATATGAAAATACAAGAAACATATATCAACTATTTATAGAGATCAATGATTTTCAAAAGAGAATAATAGTTCATTTATTTCATTTATTTCAGCTTTTGATAATCAAGATGAATTGAAAAATAGTTGATATCCTACATAGAAAAAACTCATAATTCCCAATGAGGTATACTTATATTGATAAAAAATATATCCTCAAAATCATCTACATGATTCTTTATCACCTTCCTCTATTGATATCTTGAAGCTATACTTCATCCATTATTTCTGGGGGAATTGAAAGTGGAACATCACCTAGAATGAGATCAATTATAAATTACACATATCACTCAAGTAAAAGGCCTGAGAAGTCCTCAAAAACAAATCCTAAATCCTATCCACTACATGTGAAAATATACATTTCATTATACACACATCATCCAATGATAAACTACCATACTTGTTGGTGATCTCCCCCCAGTTGTTGATGAAATGGCCTTTTTCGCCATTCCTTGATATCCAAATCTCCTTATTGAATATATTTTTCTCCCACATGAGATATAAAATTCCCTCCCATGAGGAGAAAATATTTGTGTAAATAATATGTTACAAACATGTCCATAACTAGAAATATATAAAATCATGATATATCTAGAATGTAATGAACCAGTAGAAATTGATACTATATAACAATAATAGAACACCCCTATCACAAATTGATGCCTCTTGATCATATTCCCAATAGTTAACTGGGCATCATAACCCCACTCACAAACACCAACACCATGATCAAAAAATTCACATGATAGGAAGAAATAAATTAGTGAGAGGTACCATTTTTAAATAAGACAGTATATGGAATAGATGATACAAGAGGAATACCACTCACAATCTATGATCCAACCTCATTATCCACAATTATAGGCTGGAGATAAAGAAAATATCTTTTAGTCAACCATATGATGCAATATTATAACCCATAGATTAAACACCCTAGTATAATGATAACACATTCCTAGAAGCTCTACATCTGTTGTATATACTTTTTTGGCTAGTTGAAATATTAGTGCCAAACCAGTACTACATAGAAGATCATCTACACATACATGAATTATAACTATACCCCCATCACAAATAGCTATTCATGGTTCCATATAGATTTTTTTATGATGTACCATATATTCACATAATTATTTTATCTACCAGCGGTCCATGACAATATCAATGAACGTGTCCTATCATACCAGATTGGTGATAGATATTCTAGCTAATGTCATGGGTGTTTGCCACTTCCACGATCAACTATTATTACTATCACCTGTGATAACATTCTAATTATGAAGATTCATGTCCTTAGTATTCATACATTTTGAATGTTGATAAGAAACCTCATATCATCAAGGGGATCTCTTCATCATTTTTCCCCTAGAAATAAGAGCATTATTCATCATTTCTGAATGATTTTTCATCCTGATCATATTCATTAGGGAATTAATTTTACATTTAAGATCATCCTTAATGGTTTTGTAATTTAGTTTACTCATATCTTACTATAACAAAAAAATCAATATTTTGTCCAGTATAGTCCATCACATACATGCTCTATTAAGTAATCATCAAACTCGAGGCTAATCTCTGATACATGGTGACTCACGGTAAAAGTGCTCCATGAAATACTATTTGATTTCATTCTTCTCCACTGTATCCTGCAATCCATACTAATTCTAGTTATACCACCAATGATTTTTGAAGAAATATACCATAATTCTACATAATTTGAATCTATTATTAGTTGGAGTATCTATGTTTTCATGTATAGTACAGATATACTAAATCCTAAAATCAGCAGCCTCAGCTCCACCGTCTCCGGAAAATGACTGGGGTGCTACGATTAAAACTACCATGTGAGGTTATAAAACCTTTTCACCTAAAATAATTTTTATATTTCCATAAACTACATAAGGAGAGATATGATTACATTTAATTTCTCTTTAGACCCTTCACATGACAATTTCAGTGCCTCATGTTCTACTATAACTACTAGATCATTTGCAACCATAACCCCTTATTTCTCAATAAATAACCATCATTGTGGTGGCAAAAAAATACCTTTAGAAAAAATAGAATAGAAGGAATTCTCAATATTTACACATTTATAAATAACTAATTACACTTATTTAAAAAAATTCATCCACCAACCTCTCCATATGATCCAAACGGAGGTGTTATCATTCTATTAGTCATCCAAAATCTATGACAAAGTTAAAAATGGTTTAACACTTTCCCATTCACATTTTTTCAGTAGACACACATTTATTCACATATTATATCTTTATACTACATTCATGTTAATACTCAACATGATTTTAATTTTAAAAAAATTAATAATTAAACAAAATAACTTTCATAGCACAAGATATTATAAAAAATTCATTATTTTTCATTAGATCCAAAATTGATGCTCAAAACATGATAATTTATAGATAATAGAATGATTAATGGATACTGAACTCTCACACCATACCATTAGAGTATTCAAATCTCATAAAATTTATTAAGTAATATCATCATTAAATGATTGTATCACTCAATGTGAATTGGAATCAACTATAATAACACACGTCAATGAAAACAATACCAACCACGATACATAGATTTTAACCAAGTACATTTGTTAGATACTGCCATGAATATACACTTAACCATGGCATAAATCATTCAGTTCCCTTATATACCTTTCCCAAATAATAAGACAAAACAAAATAAATGCAATGAAACGATAACACCATTTATACTACATTGTAACATCCCGACCCAGGTTCCACTCACTAATGCCATGATCTAGTCAATTACCAGACCTTATGCATGCCTCCTCGTGCACATGAGTATAACACCATATAGTGAGGGTCTAATATCAATCACGGGTATATTATACCCTTTTATCAAAGCAGCACAATGGTGGAAATAAATAAGAAAATAATTTGATATGACCCTATACTACATAATACCAGTATCATATGATGACCAAAACGTGAAATACATATCAAAACCAATCATTATATATTCGATGCTAATTTAATTTCAAGTTTCAAAATGGGAAAACCCAAAAGTAAATAATAAAACTAGAAACTCTCCAGAGGGTCCTGAGTATAATCATGTTCCCTCATCCTTTTACATCCCAACTCATCCATCTAACATATGGTATTTTTCTTAATCATGCCCTAAAAAAATAAAGCTTATTTGGGTTAAAATTTGACTCCATGTGTAATATTGAGTACAGTATAGAGGGCCACCACCAATGACCTATTATATAATATTCAGTAAATAATACTCTATTTTTTTAAGAATAAAATAAAAGAAAAACATTAAAAAGATACATTTATTCAATTACTATTTATTTAACAACATAACCCTAAGATTAACAAGGAAACATTAATTCTCAATACATTATTTATCCTATGACAGTGTTTGACCCATATCTTATATTAAATTCATAATTCATTTTTAATAATTGGATTTAATTATGCATTCCATTTCAATTTATAATACGTCTAATTAGAAGCATAGTAAAATGCCTACATTATAGGACAAGATCATCATGCCATGAAACCTATGGGTATTGGATGCCTTAGTCTATGACTAACCATACATTTATTAGACAATCAGACAATAGGGATTTTGATGAAACAGACTATGTCCCCAAATGATATTGATGAATCCAACTATGTCTCCCACTGATTTATCATACAAGTGGAATCTGTTTGGGTGACTCTGAAAATGATAGAAATAGGTTAGGTACATCATGGGTTTTATTTAGGGTTATTTATTAGGAGTTAATTATTATATATATATAAATATATATTGAAATTTAATTCTATTAATTACAATTTCTATAACAAGGAACACATTTCCCCAAACCATGTTCCATAACCATGTCCCTCTTAACTATGCATGGTTTTTTGATGTTGGTGAACGGTTTGAGAAAAAATATGCCAATCATGGACAAATCCACTTCTTTCCATATTCTCCCACTTTTACCCTAACACATCAATGATAAAACCCCAAAAAGTACACAATTGAATGAAAAGGGGAACCTAAAAACGATCCTCACACATCTCTAAAAAAGATTTGGAACATAAATGATTCTTAAATATTTTGATTACTTTTATTGAAATTACTAAAGAATGTTTCTTAACCAAAATCACAAAAAATATACAATATTAAATTTGGAAAAAACATAATAAAATCATTAAAAGTAATAGTACGGGGTTAATTTCTCTACCATGAACATATTATGTTACTCATTTTTATTATTAGGTTCATTCATATTTTAAATTAATATATATTGAATAAATATATGGAATACAATTGAATGATGTGTTTTATAACTTTTGGTCATGATATTATATATCCCCCAATTCAATTGCTATATTTCTTATATCTTATGAATTTATTCTCCATGGGAATGGTAAAGTCATCTAAATATATAAGGATAGGTGATCCCTTGCATCAATTATCCTCATAAAAAATTCTATGATGTATTAGTATTCATTTATAACATATTTCTATCATTATATTGTTATGTGTGTTGCACATTTTATTATTTACATGTTTTTCAAGATATTATATTTTTGACTCATATTCCCTATGTTTATGATGTTTTTTATTATCCTTAAATTATTATTTGATGTTATGAATTTTTACAATCATCAAATGTTAACCAATTTTTATCTTTTTTGAAAACATAAGACGATTTATGGAAAGCCCCTTCCTTTATCTATGATTTATTATTACCCTAGACTATAATAAGGGTACAATTTCATCTATAAGACTATTATAATAAAGAAAATTAATGACTATATTTTTAATTTTTATATATTTTATAATATTTATAATGTCATAATGAAGCCTAAAATTTAGAATTATTTCATTATTTTGATGATAATTTTTAAAAATAAATTGTACTATCATATGTTTTTTATTCAGATAATTTTATAACAAATACTTTTATAAATTATATTGAGTCTATAAATCACAATGAAAACTATATACTATTACAAAAACTGTTGTATGATTCCATATTGAAGTAGCAATGGAAGAAAAATATTCAGTGAACCTAAAAAACTTTTATAAATGAATTATAAAGAAATTTTATTCACTATTTCAAATAAATATGTTAATTTAATTATAAGAATCATTGAAATAGATTTAATATACTAATAATATGAATAAATTTTTTGAATTGATGAAAAGCAATCGAAATTTATGTGAGTCTTCTTAAATTATATATATATAATGGATATTTACTATGATCCTAAAAAAAAATTAATTATATATTTTATTCAAAGATATATGTATTTTTTATCACATAATAATTTGAGTAATAATATATTTATTAAAATAGAATTTGATTTTTTTTTAATTTAGGATATAGATAATTTTTTTTGGATAATATTCAATATTATGTGTCATCGTATACAATTATTATTTATTTGTTATATAATAATTTTAAAAAAGACATATGTATCCTCATTATAATAAGTATAAAGAGGGTGTTGGTTTTATGATGAGCTAATGTAGAATTGAGTTGAATTGAAATTAATGACCTCACATTTATAAAATTGAAATAGTGTTTTTTCTGGTTTTTATTTGTATACCATTTTTACTTGGTTTATACATGTAAAACCTTTGTTGGAGAATCACTGAATGATTTTATTTTATTATTGTCTTTATTTCAATTACATAAATAGATTATATAGATATGGTTGGTTTAAAATTAATTTAATGAAACAAGGAATTTGATGTGGTTTGTGTAAATAATATGTAACTAATAAATTTTATAAAACAAAAATAGTTTTTAGGGAAATGTTTTTTGGGTAAAATAATGTAATATTGTATTTTTATAAAAAAACATATAATTTTTTTTATTAATGATAATTTGGTCTTAAAAAAATATAATATAAAAATATAATTTATATCATTGATTTTATATTATTTTGTTAAAATAATGTTTCCAATAATACATTTATTTCAAAAATTTATATTCAAATTCTCTTTTTAATATTACTCATGCATGATGCGTTACTGACCATTAGAGAAATCAACCTAATTATATACTGAACATTTTCATGTAAATATTATAGTAAAATCAGTGTCGATTAAAAATTATCCCTGAAAAATAAATATATCGTAGTCTTTTAGTGATGTGTCATAGATAAACTATATAGGGAATATTGGAGGAGTTAGTGGCCTAAATTTAGTAAATATTCATTTGTGGTCATTAATTGTTTTCAAACATGGAAATGTTTTGTGTGATAAATATGTTTTGTTGACATAAAATTTTATTGAATTTGTATTAAATTAGTTTTGAAATATAATGGTATTTTTACCAATTTTGGATTATATTTACTAGAAGATAATTCTAAAATGGTATATATTATAACCCATTACTGGTTTCATACCAAATTTCGTCAGCGGATCATACTCATGAATATGTTGAACTCAAAATTTTTCCTCATGATAACATAAAATTGGTTTTGTACATAAAAAATTCCTTGAAATCATGATTAATAATTTATGTTCAAGGACTGTATATATTAATGTACATTAATTTTATTAGAAAATGAAATATTACAGCAATTTTTTAAAAATATTTGTTTTTTAAATATAAATTTATAGAATTGTTGAAGATTAATGAAATAATGACTATGAAAATACATGCTGATGTTATTTTTAAAATATTATTCAAAAAAGGTTTATGACAATATAGTGTTCATTCATAATGATACGTGTGGTAATTAATTTAATTATATGAAAATTGTATTTAATGAAATCAATTTTCATGAGTAAAAATGAGGATTTCAATTACTATTATTATTTTTTAATATTAAAATGTTATAAAGAATAAAATTTTAATTAAAATCATATACGCGTTTCAGTAATAAATAAAAAATGTTTTTCATTTTCTACAAAAATAAAATAGAAACCCACCTATACATACTATAAAAAAATTATTATTATAATTATTGATTTTGTAATTTAATTATTTTCATGTTTTTTTTAAAATAATTTCCTTCCAAATATTATTCTAATTTAGATTAATTTGAGATCAAGAAAGATGAATCCTAAATATTATCAATTAGTGATATTTATTGTGAAATATATCCCAGCATTAAATATATATACAAATTATAACATTATAAGGAATATAGACTCTAAATGATAATTACAAAAATCTAACCACAATAATTTATGATTAATGTTAAAATATAGTTTTTAGAGGATTGGATTTGAAATATCAAACATATAATTTTATTCCTATTGATAAAAATGTTTTCGATGAAAAAATATTTATTCTCTTTTTTGGAGACACTGACTATGAAATTTAATGAGATTGTGGTTACAGCTAAAGATCATAATGATCTTTAATTGTTGAGTTTTTTTATTTTATCATAATGTGATTTTTTAAATATGTTTTTTATAAAAGGATGAATAATTTTGTTAGATCATGTATTTTAATATATCATGTAATATACAATCAATAGAAATATTTATATCTTTTCTGATACAAATATTATTGATTGACATATGAGATAATAAAATGTCAATGGTCTTAGATGATATTATGGCTTGAGATACAATAAAAAAATTTATTCCAGTAGACATATATTTTCTAAAGATGGTAGTGCAATAATTACAGTTTAGGAACAAATAAATGATACATTGAAGTTGAGTTGTAAAAATATTACCTATTCTAGAACAAAACAAGTCACCCAATCCAGTCCAAAATATACAATAATCATGTTTCTTATCATCCAAGTCTGATGGTAGTATCCATGGTAAGAACATATATAATAATTGGACTGAATAGTTCATTGAAAATAACATTTTTAAACATGTTATATTATTAAATTAATCTACAATTAATATCAATATAAATTGTTTATTATTAATTAAAAACCACACATAAAAAATTATAATTATTTTTTAAAAATAGAATCTATCATCTATATAATATTTAAATGGAATCAACCATCAATATGTAACTGTTATTCACTCTCAACATCTCATCCTAATCAAACAGTGAATAATCCTCATGGAACAAGAAAACAACTAAAGACCAATGAATAAATATTGAATCCCAGACAATAGTAAACACATTATTGTTTATGAAAGGTATTATGAATATAGAGTTCCATTGGATCTCACCATAGTATGTGTGATTCATTTCAAATGAAATTTTCATTATTGAAGTTTGAAATAAAATATAAAAAATATGTCTATCATTCATATATGAATAAAATCCAATATAACTATTTTTAATATTTTATAATCATTCATTTAATAACTCTTTAATTGAACTAATTTTGTTATAAAATATCTTATTAAACCATGCTTTTCCACAAATACATAAATTTATGTTGAAAATTTATTCCCCAATTGGATATACATTTATAAAAACATTTAAAACCCATATATATAAAAATAATACAAAAAATAAAAAAATGAATAAACATTGTGGTACCAAAAAAATAAAAAATGATATAAGAAAGATGTTAAATTAGAGACATGGTAACTTAGATACACATATATCTATGGTATCTAAATGGAAATCATATATAGAATACCCTCACATAATATAAAAATGTGTTTTCCAAAAGTATGGTATTTATAGATCTTACAAAATGTTGACTAACTAGAATTGAATGTATTTTCCATACCCATGACACTTGAATAGCCCTCCCTTAAACTAGAATCAAGAGAACTCTTTAGTATAAAAAACACATAACTATAGTATAATGGTATTTGGGAGCCATCTAGTGTCATATATATCATGGAAACTTACTCAGTTCCAATTAATTGTATGAATAAGGTAAATAGTATGTGATAAATCGCAAAATAATAATTATGTGTAACATGATCATTAAAATTAAATATCCCTCTCAACCAACTCCATCAAAATAAAAAACCAAATTCAAGTCATTAATTTAAAATTAAACGTAGATCATACCACTTAAGGCCAGGACCCATAATACAAACTCTCAATAGTTGATTAATAAGGACTCACTCTCCCAACTCATTTAAATAAATTTCAAATGAAAATGGAGATAAATTAAAAAAAATAGGCATGGTTTTTCAATCCATTTTATATATATTTAGAATTCCATTTTGAATAATTTATTATAAATTTCATCATATCCAAAATCAAAATCAATTTAATATATAAATATCATAACATGGAATTCATCTAAAAAATAAACATTTATCTTACCTGGATCATGACCCCAATTACGTCAAATATCATTTAAAATTTTAATTGTTTGTTAAAAATTCATGCATTCAATTTTAAAAACATATGATATTATATAAAAAAATATTAAATAAAAACATTAATAAATCTATTTATATCAGTTGTGGATGAATCCAAAAAATTTATAAATTTCATTAAAACTATTTTATAAAATTCAACATTAGGAAACAATTATTTTGAAAACATAAAAAAAATATTTAATTGCATCTAAATGGGGAAAAATACACTTACATAATTAAAATGAAATAATTCTATGATTTATTACAGTCAATTAAAATGATCAAAAAAACTTTATTGGGTTCCAAATAAGATGAATGAAATATTAACATTGAATCAAAACCACATAAAACCCTTATAATTGGCCAAATAGCCTCACATGTTACATGAAAAAGTGGAAATGTGATAAAAATGATGAAGATGAATGGTGAATCATGGAGTGAACATGACATGTCTAATTGTTTATTTCTTATTGAAATCATGATGTAAATTACATCAATTCAATAGTGTTTTATAGTGACCCAAATTTTCCCAGGTCATTGCTTTATGAAAATATAGTTCTTATGGTGTTCTTGGAGGACACATGGTATTGTTTTTGGAGTTTTCCAAGCATCCAATTTCACAATGGGATTCAACAAAATGGTGTAACCTTGATTATTTCACTCTAAGATGGTGGCACTGTTATAGTGGCACACTGAAATGGTGGCACCAAAACGGTGGCACACCGAGATGGTGGCATAGTATCATTGATGGCACAATAAAACTTTGAATCTATAATGGTGGAACTCATAAAGTGGAACTGTAATGGAGACACCATGATAGGGAACACCAAAATGGGGTCTCACCCTTTTCCAAATTTCAAGTTTTCCCAGTTTCTCTAGTTTTTTCAAATTCTCCCCACCTATGTTTTATTTAAATTAAACAGTGTTTAAAAACACACTTGGAAATTTTTATTGGGGTTTGAAAGGATATTGACAATATAAATAATATACTAATTCTATGTAGACATTGACATATTCAAGCAATGTGATTTTTACCACGATCTCACTTTAATGAAATTTGGCACCATTTCCTTTTACGGATATACGATTAAGGTTCTTTTTAAATATGAGGACCTCTCTTCACTTTTACCATTATGTTCCTAGAGGATTCTTCTCTAGATGAGTTGTTCTCCAATGCTTGATCCCATTCCTGTGCATTTTTCTTGGATTTTCATGTTGCTCATGTGATCTCTTGTTTTGGTGGAAAATGGAATTTTGGTCACCTGTTGTTTCATGTATGAATTTTTTTGCCTCTCTTTTTTTGTCTATCAAGTCGGGTTGGTGTACTAATGATTTTTTTGAAGAAAATGTGAATAATTTTCAAAAATTTAATAATTAATAAAATAATTGAAGTGATGATTAAATGATAACATCTAGGGAATTGAAGTTGGTCAATGTTGGTAATTTTTTCTCTTAATTATCTTTGTTTATTTTTAAGGTTTTTTGTGGTCGTATGCATTTTAAAAATCATCGTTGTTGGTGGTATTGTAATTCTATCTTGTGATGTTTTTTTATTTTTTTATGATGCATTACAAAATTTTTATGACATAAAATATATTTAATCATGTATACATTGTCGAATAAAAGTATTCCCCAAGATCAAAATATTTCTTTGATCAAACCGAATATTTAATGTGGAATTAATGAAACCATGTTGACAAATCTTAATATTCATGGATTAATGGTTTGGAAATGTGATATTTTTTGTTGGGTTTTATAATTTTGGGCTGTGTGATGCTATTGTTGGTTGCCTTGTTACAGGTATGGGGGTGGATATAGGGTTTTGAAATATTAATTGGGAATGGTATGTTTGTACAGTGGCACTGCAGATTGTTAGTGTTTTGTTGTGGGATTTGTGTATTCGGTGGTACGACAGGTGTGATGGAATCTTAGGTTGAGAGGTAGATTTGTTTTATAAGGGATGACCTTGGAGGAAGTGGGAAATCTTATGGTTTCTGTTGTGACCATAGAAATTTTTGTGTAGTGGGACTGCTTATGGGAAGTGGTTGGGTAGTGAGGCTTCATAACTTGCTTGAGTCATGAATTAATGTTTAATGGTGTGATGGGTGTGGTGTTTTTGTGCAATTGGGCTACCAGGATAAGTTGTAAGGTAAATGTTGAGTGATATAACATTAACAAATTGCATTTGGTCATGGTTCAATGGGTGTCTAGGAAGAAGTGGGTGTGCATTAGGATTGTAGGATTTTTGATCCCATTATTTTTTGTTAATTGGTCTTTTATTGTATTTCCTCACCATGTTCCGAAATTTTTTGTTTTCCTTGGTAGTAATTAGTGTCCTTTATCCTTTGAAAAACGATTCAAGATGTTTTACTCCTTAGTTTCCCTAGGTAGTTCTAGAATAAATTAATTTGAACCCCTTAATTAATGAATTGAAAGTGTTCAAATGAAAAGTGGTTTTTCTTGTGTATTATTGTGGTTGTTTATGTGGTTTTGCTTTTTGGGGGTAGAAGATAATGTTGTAATGTGTTAGCATGATTTTTTTGAAACCTATAGTCTTGGATGAATATTTTCATACCTCTTTGTATAAGTAGTAGTTCCTTGTGATCTCTATATGATCCCCACCCATGTTGAGCAACATGTATTGAATACCCCCCCATTTTATGGGAGGGGGTCTCTTTTCCAACATCTCATTGGGAGGTTGCATTTGCAGTTATTGAATTTCTTCCTCGCATCATCTTCTGGGTTCTTACTACTCATGTGTATCTGGGTATGTTATAATGTCTTGAGGTTTACAATTTATGAAGATCCATTGGGATGGATACATTGTGGAAGAGAGTTATATGTGTTTTTGGGCTATGATTATTTCCCCAAGTGTCTTCGGGATGAGGCCCAAATTTCATTGGGAAAGAGATGTTGTTGTACTGGCCCAGATGTCTGGGGTTTATATGCGTCATGTTTTTGCGGACCAGGTGACTGCAAGAAGGATTGGTATGTTGTTTGAGGTCCATGTGTATGCGGGCATGTTGTAGTAGTGGGACTTAATTTTGGGAGAATATTAGTATCAAGACTATAGCTGTTAGGAATGAGTAGCTAAGCAGTGGAACAAGTGGCCGTGGTACCCCAATGTTATTTTTTATACTGCTTCTTTACATGACAATTTTTATGTGGTGTGTGTGCCTTATTGAGGCTGGGTCGGTTAGTACTCCTTGGTAGATGTGAGATGTCCTAACGTTCTCTCACATGGTCATTAGTATATTCCCACACTTTTGCATGGGTGGATCTAATTTTCATGGTAGGTATATTTGTATAGTCACCCTATGTTTATAAAACTATTTTGATATTTCTAGGAAGAATTTTATGATCAGGATCAACATTACTAGCTCAGGCATTGGGGAATTTATTTTTCTACAAGTTAGTTTAATTATATTGGTTCTTTTTTTGTTGATTTCATTTTATTATTTTCCTAGTTTACATTTAAATCATGCATGGGTTGGATTTTGGGTTCCATTATATAATTTTAATTTGTTTTTTTGGGATTTTTACCATATTATCTCTTAATAATATTTCATTTAGAAGGGTAATTCCTTCCATTTCATTGTGATATTCTATACCCTTAGTGTTATTCACCACAATGGGGTCTGTTTAAGGAATGATTCAAGGTCATTATCTCTCCTTCATTAAAAAGGAAGGGACAGGTAATTTTATGTCTTATTAACCTTCGTGAAGAAGGATGTTCTTTACATAATGGTACTAGAGTCTCATTGTTGGGGGATATGATGGATTATGAAGTTTTTTATAGTCATGAATGTAATGGATGGTAATGAAATAGTGTTACCAAATCAGGGTGCATGAAATAGGAAATGGAAGATCGGTTAGGAAATGAGATTTTAGGGAACACCATGATCCGATTTAAGGACTCTGTAAATACCGAATGACCATTTGAGGCTACAATAATTGGAGAATATAGACTCTTGAAAAAGTCCTCTCATCATAATTACATTTTTTTCTCTGTGTCTTTGAAATTTTTTTGTATTTAATTTAAATAAATATTCATAATAATTATTAAAATAAAATTTCATAGTTATCAATATTAGTAGTTCCAAGTTTACCTTTTTAGTTATGGAACCTAGACGTCACCCATGTGTGGTATGATAAATTGACTCCCTGAAGACATACTGGTTTGATCAGCAGAGGGATGATTGATAGGAGGGAGATGATATTTGACATAAAACCCTTCATGATTTCAATCAACATACCCTAGGGAAGTACAAATGCCGTGACACCTACATAGTGATAGAGGGCGTGCTTGAAGATATGAAAATTACCTTCAAATTGTTCTATGATACAAGTGATTATTAGGTTCCTCTGTTAGGGATCCAGATGTGAAGATAGGTGTTTCAATGGTGTATACTTCACCACAGATAGAGGAAGGAGACCAATGTCTAATGGAATGACTTTGTGAAGGAGTTTTAGGTAGAGAATCATGCATCAATGATAATGGATGAGAAGAGGATGGAGCTAATCTCCCCCCCATGTGTGGAGTATTTACATGAGAAAACATGGGATCATGTTCAAGATCTCCTATGATTTTCTTCAGATCAGTTTTCGAATGAGGATACATGGGTGGGATGTTTGGAGGAGGCACAATGGCCTTCCTTTTAGTATGTAGTCAGTCTGTTTACCCCACCAATATAGATAGAATATCTTAAGGAGGCTATATTAGTTGAGATTATGGACTCACAGGGAGGTGTACAATTGAATGAGATCCAGCCATGTTCATCACGTGGGAAGGAAATAAAAATCATCACTCTAGCGTCAGGACCATTAACGATTCGGCTAGGGGGAAGTTTGCCTTAGCAATTCCCATTCTTATTTCCTTTTACCTATTCCCTTGGGCCTGAGATCAAGGAGCTTTTTCAACCAATCATGTGGATATCTTCAGATCCAGTGCAATGTTCATTTTCTATATAGAGGGGGTGGGTAGGATTATCTCCCACCTCAACAACAACAATTGATAGTCAGACCATTCCAACAGCATGGAAAGCGTGCTCTCACTTCACTAAGGGTAGCCATTGATGGAGGAGACCATACTCTTGGTGCTCGTATGGGACATCGACCATGTCGTGGTTGGGGTGGGGGTTAAAATCCAAGGGGTAGATTTTCTATGTGTGGGAAGTTTCACATCGTCGAGGAAACTCCTCTAGTGAGTTCAACAGTTGTTAGAGTTACGATTGGTCTATTTAGTACTGTTTAATGGGATTTTTTATATTTAATCACATAACAATAATATATTAGAACCATTCTATCACATTTAATAGCTTTAGACAGAGATTATCTTTCTGTACCCATGGTGTGGAAAATGTCAATTGGTGGTCAAACTAGTATGTTTGATGTTTTCTGCTGATATATGATTATATTGGGGCAATATCTGCCTAGTGGAGATCAGATGCTACAAAAAATGTGGTAGTATGATGAAATCCAATGTGTCTATTGGTTGTTCTATTTTTAGGTTTTTATTAACAAGTTCGAGGGGTGAGTTGTGTATTCAGATATGGATTTCCATCGTGTACCATGTTTTGGAGAGAATAGTCATCAGGAGGTTATCTAGTGTGTGGAGCAAATTACTGAAGTGCTAGCTAAGCTATATGAGGGGTCTAAGAGTGATGAAATAGTAGTGGTTCATGATTTTGATGAGGTTTTATTAAATGTTCTCCCAGAATAGGTTGTTACTCTACCCGCATGACATGATGTTGTATTCATAATCGACATGAAAACCTATTTCAATACAATTTTGGTGGCTCATTATTGGATAGATCCTTTAGAGTTGAGGGTGTTGCAAATTAAGGTGGATGACCTCATGAAAGAGTTTTTTATCCAGTTGATTTTTTCATCATCGGTGCTCAAGTCTTGTTTTTAAAAAAGGGATATGGTTTCATGATGACGTGCATTTACTATTATACATTGAATCAGGTTACGATCAAGAATCATTACCCTCCCGCGAGATTAGGAAATCTTTTTTAATAGAAATAAGGACAAAGATGATTCTACAAGATCAATCGGTGGTCTGGATATCCCTAGTTTAGGGTGAAGGAGGGTTATACCCTACAGACTTCTTTCAGGTTCATGTTTGTGGTCATTGAGTTCATGTTCATTCCTTTTGGTGTTATGAATGTAGCGATCATTTGAATGTGGCTCAAGAAATATATTTTCAACATGTTCTGTGATGGTATCATATTTGTGTCCATTGGAAATATTATGATTTACTAAATGTCATATGAAGACTATGCTGAGCACCTCTGGACTGTCTGGGAGGTTTATTTACTCCCTCTTGTAATTGGGAATCTGCCCATTTGGATGTTCTGGGTGAGAGTTGATCACTTTCATGGAAATGTTTTGTCTCAACATGGGATCATAGTGGACCCAAAAAATCATCAATTCAATCGTTTTGTGGGTGGAAACCAATAATGTGGAAGTGTTTTGCAGTATCTAGGATATAATAGGCTATTACTAGAGCTTAGATCCAATCTTCTCTCGAGTTCCTACGACGTTTACATCTTTGACTAGAAAATACCAGACCTTCATGTTGTGTGAGCAGTGTCAGGGAGCATTCACCTACATGAAGGTGAAGCTGGTCAGTGCTTCAATGATTAGGTTTCTGGAGGATGGGGTGACATTGAATATTTTTTGTGATGATTCAAGTCTAGTCTTGGAATGTGTGCTGATGGAACTGCCTGGAGTGATATATTATGGGTCTAGGCAGTTACTTCCACATGAGAATAACTATTCCAACAACAATAGGGTTCTTGTAGTGGTCACATTTTGGTTGATGTTCTCGGGACATTACCTCGTCAGTGATCGCTTTTTTATATCCATGAATCACAATAGTTTGAGGTATATCTCCTCCATGTAATTCATTAACATGAAATAGTGAAGTTGGATGGAGTTTTTTCAAGACTATTGATTTATTACCTTTTACAACTCAAGAAATGAGAAATTTATTGTTTGATGCCTTAATCTAGAAGTCGAAGGAGAATGTGGTATGAGAATCCATGGCTGTTTGGAAGTCAGCGGAAGAGTGGGTCTCTTTGCATCTGGATGTGAGAGTGGATGGTGATAGAGGCTTTCAATCTTTTATGACAGTGATGTATTCCTTAGTACAATAGGTGGAGGAGTCCTGTTGGGGAGACTGATAGGCAGATGTGATGTGTGTTTAAGCTTTCCAGGTTGATGCTTCATAAGGATAGTCGGTGGATAGTAATAATTGGATATTCATCCATGGGATCCTATTTTCCCTTGTAGAAATGCATAGGGGATTTCAATATTACATACATTGATCAGCCATGTCAGTGCATCCAGGATTTTCAAAATTGTACCTAGGCATGAGGGAACAGATTTGGTGGCCTGGGGTGAAGCAGAATGTGGAAACATTTGGGGTTAGATGCCTAATGTGTCTGTATGTGAAGACTGAGTACCATGTTACCAACATTTTGTTATAACCCATTGACATTATTGGGTGGAATAGGGTTGAAATCTTGATGGACTTCATCACATTATTACCCATTACTCAGGGAGTTTGGGATGATCTTTGGGTAGTTGTGGGAAAATTGATGAAATCGCCACACTTCATTCAAATCAATGAGTTGAGATTAGTGGATTCCTTAACACCATGGTATTTGGGCGAGGTGGTGTAGATGAATGTAGTTACATGATCCATTTTCATAGATAGGGATACACATTTTATGTCCCGAGTCTTGAGGGTATTTCATCATTCCTTTGGCGCTCAGTTACTTCTCTGCACTCCTCTCCTCTCCCAGATAGATAGAAAAAAATACAAGATCATCCAGACATTTGAGTTCATGTAAAGAAAATGTGTTCTATATTTTAGTGGGTCTTGGGTGTGAAAATTTTCCTTCCTAGAGTTTTCATACAATAAAATCTATCACTCTTCCCTTAGTATGGATCCATTTGATGCTCTATAGGGGAGGTTGTGTAGTTCACCCATATGATGTATGGTTGTTGAGGAGGAATCTATTCATGGTTTAAACGTGGTTCAATGTATGATATATAATGTTTAGATTGTCCATTATAGGATGGCGACAATATAGGACTAAAAGTTGTCATATGACAATCTTATAGGGAGGCCTCTGAAGTTCAAGGTTGGGGACCGTGTTTTCTTGAAGTTTTCCCCGTGGCATGGTTAGCCAAGGTTTGGATGATGATAGAATGATTTTTCTAAGGTTCATGAGACAATTCATGGTGTTGGGACAAGTTGAATAGGTTGAATGGAAGAAAGAGTTCCCAATGAATTTATAGAGGATCCATTACATAATTCATATCTCTCAAAACCATCGGTATCTACATGATGACTCCCACATCATTTACTTGGGAGTGTAAGATATTGAGGATAAAATAACTTTCAAGGAGTGACCAGTAAGAATTGACGTTCGTGATGATAAGATTCTTCAATGGTGAACCATTCTATTGGTTCCTATGTTATGGTGGAATGGAGTCCTTGATGAGAGTTCTTGGGATCAGGAGGAAAAATGATATCTATGTACTTAGGGTTGTTCTGTGTTTTGTTTCTGTGATTTACATTTTTTCTTCGTTTAATGATTTAATGTTTTTCCATGTTTGTTAATAGATGTGTTTTTACCTTGTTCTCATTTTTGTGTGGAGTTTATCAATACGGGGAGAGGTGAGGACCAAATACCTAATCGATTCATATTAATGTGGATGCGATTAAACCCATGCGAGTGAGTGATTTCCCCCTAGAGTGGATAGTATCTTGACATGAAGGAAGGTATTACATAATCCATTTGTTCAGGAAGTGGAACTTTTTTGGTAATTCTATTTTGGAGATAGATCTTATAGAGGTGTTCATGGATGTTAGAGTTTTCACTCCAATTTTCAGAAAACACATGGTAGTTTATCCATGAGAGGTATCTCACTGGGTAGCTATTCAGAACCCTCTATTTCATAATTTGGTTTTAAATTCTCAGGGATGATAATATTTTTAGAGGTATTGGATTTAATAACCAAGATTTCTTCAGGCCATTACATTGTGAAAATTATATTATTTTGGTGTAATTGGGGGTCACATGGTTTATTTCAGGTGTTTTACAAGAATCCAGTTTAATCAAATGGTTTCAAAAATATGGTGGAACTATGATGGTGGCACACAAAGACGGTGACACTATAATTGTGTATCACAGAAACGGTGTCCAAATAATAGTGGAACAATGAAACTATGGCACTGTAACAGTTGAACACTGAAATGGTGTCACACTGGAATGGTGCCACCATAACAGTTACACAGAAACATTGGATCATTGAAACGATGGTACCAAATTGATGGAACACTAAAATGGTGGCACACTGAAATATGGGAACACCATCATGTTTTCACCATAATAGTGTCAGATTCATGGTGGCACCATGACTGTGGCACAACGAAATAGTTTCTCATCCATTTCTAAATTTCCAATTTTCACAATTTCTCCCAATTTTTACATATTCACACCTCTTACATTTTATTTGATGTATAATTAGTTTGAAGCGATGTTTTGGTTTTTTATGGGGGTTTCAAAAAAATTTATATATATCATTATTCTCCAATCACTTTGGGGTCTTTAATAATTATATACCCCATGATATTGAACATGATCCCATGTTAATATTATTTTGGATCCATTTCCTTCCATTGATATATGATATGGGTTTTTCTCAATATGTTGAGGAACTCTATTCTCATTTCCCATGGAGATCCTAGATACTTCCTATATATAATATTCATGAACGTATTATAAATCCATTTCATTCTCATATTTCATGGACATTCCACTACTCATGTGATCCCAAATTTAGCCAAAAAGTGGTGTTTGGGTCACCTGTTGTTTCAGGTAGGGAATCTTCTGCCTCTCTTTATTTTTTTATCATGAGGGGTGGGTATGATAAAGATTATCTATGAAGAAAGGGTGAATAAATTTCATTAACTAGTATTAAATATTTGCTGGGGAGTGAGGATTAAAATATAATGGGTGGGGAATTAATGATGGTCGATGGTGATCATTTTTTTATCTTCCAATATTCTTTTGTTTTATGTTTTTTGTGGTTGTATGCCATCTGAAAATCATGGTCATTGGTGGTATTTTATTTTGCATTGGAGATGTTCTATATTTCTTGTCATTCTTTTTTAAATTTTTGTGTCATGAAATCAGACTAATCACTAATACATAGATAAATAAATTGATTTTCCAATATCAAATATGTTCTGTGTGGAACCATACTATTTCATTTGGAATTAAAAATCCTCTCTTGATATATCTGAGTATCCGTGGATTAGTAGTGTGGTTGTGTGAGGTGTTTGGATGGGTTTTATAATTCTTGGTGGTAGAGTGATGTTTCAACTGGTAAAAATGTTATAGGTATGGTGAGTTGACAATGGGGTTGGTCCTGTGTTGTTGGAAGGGTATGTTTATGCAACAAGGATGATATTCAGTTGTGTATTCCTATGGTATCTATGTATGTGTTGTTACATTATATGTGACTGATTATCTAGATGATAGATAGATTGATTATTTAATAGATAAATATTTATGTAGTCGAACTAACTTTAGTTTTTGATGTGTTTTTACAACGTGATGTGTTGTGGGACTGCATCTAGGTAGTGGTTGTGTAGTAGGGCCGTATGATAGGGTTGTGTCATGACATCATGTTTATAGGTGTGCCAGGTGAGGGTTTATTGTGAAACTAGTCGAACATGGTTAGTTATGATGGTATGATTTAGTGTGAAATTTTTGAATAATTCCAATGGGTTGTGGTTGAATGGGTGTCTAGGAAGAAGGGGGTATGTAGTGGGGCTTCAGGATGGTTATTCACGGTTGTTTTAATGAATGGTAATTAAAATGGAATTCTTCACCTTGGAACCTACTTCTTTATTTTCTTTAGATGTTTTTAGTGTCCTCTAGCAATATAAAAATAGTTTAACATGTTGTGCTTGTTATTTTCTTTGGGTACTACTGAAAATATTTAAAATGAATAGCTTAATTTATGAATAAAATGTAGTTAAATGAAAAGGTTTAGGTCTTCTGTTTTATTTTGGATGTTTTTGTGGTTGTACATATATGGGTATCATGAAATGTGGTTTTTTTGGATGGTATTTTTTGAAACATTAACATTGGGCTGAGTATTTACATACCAATATGTAGAAATGGTCATTACTTTTGATTCAATATGAACCCCACCCATGTTGAGCACCATTTTCTAAACACCCCCATTTCATGAGGGAGGGTGAATTTCCAAACATCACGGTGGTAGGATGGATGTATGGTTACTAACATTCTTCTCCCAGCCCTCTTTTAGGTTCTTAGCACTCAAGCATATCTGGGTAGGTAGTAATGGTTTGATGTTTATCATTTTCAATATCCTTGGGGTAGTTATAGTTTTGGATGAGGGTTTAGGTATTTTGGTCTAGTATTATTTTTTATGTGTCTTTCGAATGTGGCACACGTGCCTTCGGGTGATAGTCTACATGGTTGTGGCCCAGGTGTCTGTGTGTAGGTGTGTGGTGTGGTTGTGGCCTAGGTGTCTGGGTTCATAATTTGAGTGTTTGTTGAGGTCATCGTTTGTGTGGGTAGGTTGTAGCAGTGGGATTTCATTTTTGAGTAGTTGTATTATCAAGACATTATCTGTTAGTAATGTGTAGCTAACCAGTGGGAAAAGTGGTGTGGGTACACTAATGATTATGATCTTATACTAAAACTATACATGAAATTTTTATTTGGATTGTGTGCCTTTGGGTGGTTTGGCTGGTTAGTACTCTTTGGTAGGTGATTGAGCTCATACTATTCTCTCATTGGGGCATTATTATATTCCCCCTCTTGTGCATGGGTTGATTGTTTTCCTACTGGGTGTACCAGTATACTCACCCTACATTTTGAACACTATTTTTGGGTTTCAAGGAGGAAATTAAGAACAGTTCAAGACTTTACTATCATGGGAATAATGAAGTATGTGTACTTCTACAAAGACACTTTCTTTTAGTATATTCTTTTGATCCATGGTTGTACTTTTGTGATAGATTAAATTTAAATCATGTAGCGGATTGATTTTGGTTTGAAATTAGATAAATATTTTGTGAGTTTTTGGATTTTTATCATCTTATCTATCTATCTTATTTCATTAAAAATGGTAATGTCTTCCTTTTCTGTGTAACATTCTATACCCTTGGAACTATTCACCACTCTGGGGCCTATTAAAGGAGGGACTCAGGGGGTATTATCTCACCTTAATTTTGAAGAAGGAAGGGTGTGTCACTTTGTTGTTTCTTCCTACATCATGAAGAAGTCCGGTCATAATAGGTTTGAAGAGAGATCTATCATTCATGGATTGGAGGATCATAAATGTGAAATTTATGATACAAAATGGAAAATTAGTTGGGGGTGGGTAAATTGGAAAATAAATTTCCATTTAAATTTTAATTTTCACATAGTTAATAAATGTTATTTATTTAATCATATAGAATTTTTATGGTTAACTCTATTGAATTACACAAAAAAAACTGGGTATGTAATCATTATATGGGAATACTCTATGATATCCATTAAATAATCTATGAATTTCTAGAACAATGTTATTTAGATTCAATAATTTTTTTACTAATCATGTTCTAAAAACATCATATAACAAAACCATTCTACAAATTTAAGTTTTAAAATTGAAATCCTAAAATAATTCCACAAACAAATAAAGAATTAATAAAATATTACTGATAATTAATGTTCCGGGTGTGAAATTTTCACCTACCAAGACACCTTCTACCCAGGATAATTTAGGAATAAGTGTTGATAAAAGTGGAATTTTAAAAAATGAATGAAAAAATTATGTGGTGTGTATGAGGGGAAACCATCTAAATTAGTCCCTAAAAATAAGCCGTAGAAAGTAATGAACCTATATGAACAACCATGTAATAAATAATCTCCAAGAAATATCACAACATAGAATATATCCATTGTGAAGAGACATACATCCTAAAAAAGAAAAATATATATAAATTTGGTCATAATACTCAAATGGTATGTGAGGAACCGTGTGTCTGAGCATCATCCAATGATGATCCCAATAAAGTAGGAACTATCAGTTTCCCAATGAAATTATGTAAATACTCGTCCATGTTATTGAATCCCAGAATCAATGGTCAACCATGCCCAAAAAATTATGAAACGAAGTGCATAACCCCCCTCCCCCTTAATATTAGAATACATCCAAAGAACCATTTATAAACATAATGAATAATCTTTGAATAAAAAAATCCACATCCATCCTCAAAATGATAACCCAAATATCCAATTTCAACTCAAAAAAATCTCAAAAATAATTCATAATTTAAATCCATAATATAAATAAAACAATACTTTCTAATAATAAGATATTAAAACATTCTTAACGTTGTATAGGCTACCACCAAATTGGAATTATAATTCATCATTATTTTTAATAGGCATCGATTTAAAAAATGATAAAACCATTATAGGAATAAGATTATTCCCCTTCTTCCTCTTAGGTGGATGACCCTTTCCTTTTATTATTTCTATTATTACATCAACTACATTAAGAATCTTTCATAGTGCAGGACGAATAATTGAATGACCAAAAAATATAGAATATACTATATATGGAACCAATTATTGATCATGGTAATTATAGCTAAAAATGATAAAAATTCGTATAGACATATCCAATGAAAAAATATGTCACTACAAACTCATATTGAATGACTTAATTAAATTTATGAGGAACTATAGGTGTCTACCAAACTCTACATGGTCACACGAGTACTAAAATAAATGAATTAACTCTTCAATATTGTCGGATTATAAATAATATATAACCCCATAAGTACAATTAATCCACTAAATAGCCATTTAAAAACCTTGATCACCATTTATAGATGGTATATGATGATTTACAGAAACATGTATGTTTTATGAATTTTTGATGATATGATCATCAATAATCAATATTGTGTCTGTATAGATTCATCAATTAATGAGTAACACCTACATATATGGGGAAGATATGAAGAAAATGAATCCAAATAATATAGATTCTAATTTTCATTTATGTCCCTCTTGGATGATTTATCTAGGAAACATGAAACAAAAACTCAATTATGCCATGTTTCCAAGAATCTAATGACATAGTGAAAAAATCTACCAAATTGATAACCATAAAATAAATCACAAAAAAATATCTATATATAGTACTTTTGAATGATAATAATGAAACCAAATAAATTTATTTAATAACCATTTCAATGTAATTTTTTATATTTATATTTTCCCAAATAAGGCATTTTAGAAAATTTCACCATAGAAACTAAAACCATTCATGAAACCTACTACAAAAAAATATTCATTGTTAAATATAATTGATAGTCACCCAAAAAATGTATATCAGTAGATTAATATTTAAAATAATTTAATAAATTTTGACTGAATAATCAAAAAACAATTCATGTTATAACTTTCTTGAATTATCAATGCAAAATATTTCTTTTTTAATATAATTTTGTAATCCATGACCCATGAAATCATACATAACAATTATAATATCTAATATATATATATATATATATAAATTCATTTTTAAGCTCTATTTTTTTACTAATTATTTTCTTCCAAATAAAAAAATTACATCATACGTATGTATAATGGAAAAACAACTCAAATTATCCAACACAAATATAGTTTATATTAATAATAATAAAATATCTGGGGTTGAAACAGAAAATACGAAAACAAAAAAATATATTAAAACCATGTATAATGATAATTCTCCAATAATATATGATAATTAACACCATTAAATAGTTATATATGATTAAGATAATTCTAGGATGAAATGGAGGAACAAAATAATGTGATTAAACAAAATTATGCATCATTTTCCCACACTGGTTAGTAATCCATATAAAAAACCATGTGATATGATCTAGAATGGTTAAAGTAATAATTCTACATGTGTTTAACAATATAGAAACACGACAATTCACACATAATAATACATGTAATTAAGGATAATTATATACCAGAATACATGCCTAGGATTAAGATGTATAGTGACTTAGAATACTAGGTACATAAGATTAAAAACATGAAACTAACTATAAAATTTATTAATTTATCATTAAAAAAGAGATCGTAAATTCTATTGTTTTTATACAACATTGCAGGATAACATGGGGATAATCATAATAAAGGGTTGTGCAAAAAAATCTAATAAATAAATAAACATAACAATAATGGTTTGTAATAATGATATTAATGAAATGAAACATGTGGAATAATGACATATAAAATGTGGTATCATATGAAAATGGAATTATATTAATGTAGAAGAAATATAAAACAAGAGTTTAGCATGAGTCAAGGTGTGTTACACATAGAGGAGAACATGCCGACGTTACCCACCAAGGCCGCTGCATATGGTAGCATGATTCATGGCTAACTGTGTGGTAGATTACATCTCATGAGACTAAACACAACCCAATTCATTATAGAACAATCTAGGTGAACCCATCATAACATGTTCATGAATATTATTTCCACTTACAGAATATTACATAGACAATCATACATAAACATTAGGTTATACATGGAATAAAATGGGATTCATAATCTTATCATAAATCGTAACCAATTGTATTGTCACAAGTATGTCCATGAATGAAAGAAAAACGGTCATTCGAAAATAATAAATTCATATATCATGAAATGTGATGTCCAACAAAAGTGTCAACTTGTAAAAAGAGTATTTATGAAACATTATAATTAAAACATTTTAGTGTGTTTTATTGTAAAATAATAAGGATATTATAAAATATGAAATGAAATGACATTTTATATAAAAACAAAATTTTACCTAGCTGAATTTTATAATAAATAGACAGATTTTATAAAAACAACTTGGTTTTTAATACATATTATAGCCTCATATGGGTAAAAAGAAAGATAGAGCTACCTGAAGGAATAAAATTGGTCTAGGTAGAATCACTTACCTTAAGTCTGATGGTGTCCTTCACTTTAACATAATATCCAATATAACCAAATTAAATTCATTGAATGATATATCAAAAAACTCTTCCTTATTTTATTGATCTAGTAAACCCTTATTATATTAATTCATGATCTTTTTGATGGGTTAAGAGGTTTAATTTCATTGTTTCTTTCATTGGTTTTCATTATTGGTTAACATATATACATGTTAGATAAACATGTAAGATGTGAATGGTTGTACAGAATTGGAGTTATATGTCATTAATTAAAAAAATTAGATTTAATGGTTATAAAATTTTATTTTTCATTTTTTGTGAATATGAATCCTTATATTAAACATTAATGATAACGGTTTAGGTTAATTAAAGGTATTTTATCACGTCAATCATATCATGATTTATAAATTAATATCAAGTGTAAAAATTATTAATGAACCATAAATTATATATAATACACATCATATATTCGTGTTCAACCATAAAAATGGTTTCATGACCTGAATTAATGATGATAAAAGAAATTGAAAACCAATCATCCTTGAATGTGATAAAATAAAACATATCGGATGATGTTTTCATTTCAAGTATCAATGGATTGGAAATGAGAGACGATGAAGAATTATACCATTATCATAAAACAATTATGATAAATATGTTCTTATATATTATCATAACATTTGGATGAACTGAGTTGATTAATAAAAATAAATGAATACATCTTGAATGAAAATGAATGGATTGAAAAGAGGAATTTACATCTTGAATATATCTTCCTTGAGAACCTCTTTAAGAGAGATAAATTTGTCTTTTTATGAGACCAAGGGATTTTATAATGTGGTATAGTGGATTAGGTATATAATATAATAGAATTTATACTTGGAATAATTCATTAGAAGAGTGAGGATAAGAGGTGGTGAGGGTGTTTTTTATTGTGTAGGAGGGGTGGATTTTCCCAATATTTTATTCATTATTTTATAATTTTTATCATGAAAAACAATAGTAATTATTTATATGACAAAAATTAGTAATATGAGAATTTTAGTTTATTCCCAAAGTTCATAAATAATCCATGACCCAATAAATAGTTTTATTTAACATACAATGTATATATACCACAAATTGTCATAATTTACTATTCATAAAAAATTCAAGTATTTCAGAAAAATCTCAAAAATCACCCAAGCCATTTTTCATTATGTAGAATTCAAATTTTTTTTCAATTTTATGAAATTAATTTTCCAAATAAATTTAATTTAATTTCAAATTAATATCCTAATTTACTTGAAAAATCATAACATTAAAATTAAAATGGATTTTTATATCATTTTGAAAAAAAATAATTAAGGTCAATTATAATTATCATACAATTAGAAGTCATAAAAATAATTATTTATGAATACATTTTTTGAAAATATGTTTTCTTTTAAATTAGTAAATTAATAATAAAAAATTGTAATTAAATATACATTACACAAAAAAACAAAGAGTGTAATGTCCGGGATATTTCCACATATTATTTTAATATTATATGGGAATTAAATCAAGGCCAAGAACTGAGACGACATGCAGTTCCGATGCCCGGTGAGCCCAGAACAATTATATGTATTTAATTTAATAATTAAATTACAAGTGTGTGCGGTTTTCCTAAAAAAGTGGAATAAATCTTAAACAGTTGCTCAGATCAGAAATCTGAGGGCACCGTTGCGCTCAGAACAATGATTTTACCTTAGGTGAGGCCTAACATCGGCCGGCGCAGGTCGGTGGTGAAATCCAGTTTTTGGGACGTAAGTGTAATAAAAAATTTAAATACGAATATTTTATTTTGTAGCGAGATATTTTTAAATCAGTTGCATCAGGTATCATTTATACTTTTTCATTAATGGATTGAGTAGGGTTCTAGGGTTACAATCATCATAACCCCAAATCCTTTGGCGACTTTGGAGGCTGTGGAGAAAACCTCCCAACGCGGCGACGGCGCTCTTGACGATTTTCAACGGCGACGACGACGTGGCGACCAGATCTTTTCAAATGAATGTCCCACATCCAGGTATGACGTTTGTTTTGTGATTTATTCCTTGTTCTTGAATTCTACAACCAACACGGGCTAATTGACGAACATATTAGTCCGCGGATCGATCATTCTTGTGGGATAGGCTTTTGCGGGGATTTTGGGAGATTGAATCCATGTTGATCTTTTGTTGTTGATTTTTCTACTCCAGTTAATCTAATTAACAGGAGAAGATCAACGCCACGATGAATGACGGTGAAGGTTCCTTCCTCAAATTTGTTTCATTGGATTTCTCCCCATTATATTCATCACGTTCTTCGCATTATTTGCGGGTGATGAATAACGGGTCATTGCGCATCCGTTCTGCAACGCAAAGTTAAGAGATTGAAGATCCAAACCTGGAGAGACGTCATGGAGGTGATACAACGGTTTTAGTTGACGATTCAGAGTAGATCGAAAGATATGGGTTTTCTAGCCTTTTTCATCGGATGGATCGTTCGAGGTTTACGATCCGATTTAAGGATGGAAAACACCCATTACGATGTTCGTATAATGAAACGGACCGACCCCTAGAGTATCGAGACGAACAGATGAGGGATCATGGATCTGGAAGATCGGACGAAGTGTGAGGAAGAAGAAGGCGTTTCTGAAAAAATCCTGACTACACGGCATGTAGTATTGGATACACAGTGTGTGTTCACTGGTGGGTTTACCTAGCATGCACTCCAAGAGTACATGGACACAGGTTGGGTACACGACCAAGGACACGCCATGTATACCCCTCTCCGGCCAGACCCGGCAAGATACATGGGATACCCCGTGTGCTGGTACACGGGCAAGAGACACAGATAGAGACCGCGTACGGGCACATGGACAACGTACACGGAGTGAGCCTCGGGTGCTCGGACACAACATGTGATTCATCTACACGCAGTGTAGTTACTTTCAATCCGACAAGCTGAATGACACATGCCAGTTGCACGGGCAGTACCCGGAGTCAAGGAACACAACGTGTGATCATTCTACACGCTGTGTAATTGGGCTTTACACAGCTTGGACAGATGACATGGGCCATTTACATGGGTAGTACCCAGAGTAAAGGAACATGGCATGTGATCCTTCTACATGTCGTGTAGTCTAGTTTTACATAGATTGGACAGATGACATGGGCTATTACACGGGTAGTACCCGTGTTCAAGGAACACATCGTGCAACTGTACTACACGTCGTGTGACCAATTCATCATGGCTTGAGCCACCTGTCTTCTATGACTTGGATGAGTTTTCATAGTGTTTTTCCCCTTGGTATTTCTCCTGATGGTTCCCAATATCATTTCTTACATATAAGAGTATGATCCCTTCAGTAGGAATTCCTGAATAGAGTTGTTGGAATCTCCTCCGTGAGACTCAAATTTGGATCCTCTTTTCATTCATGGAACCCAAGGTATAGTTCTTGGTATCGATGTGACCAACTTTACCCAGGCGCCGATCCTCTTCTTAGCGGATTAGCTCAGACTGAGTTGTCGGAATCACCCCATGACTTGGTTGTGATCCTCATTTGGGTGTCATGTTGTCAATGTAATTGTAGAGTGTGTTCTCCCAGAACGAGTACTTCGTATCTCTCCCTTCATACCTATGAGTGTGTTCTCCTAGTTATATGCTTAGTGGAATCATCGAGATGGATCTTAGTGGTGGTTTCGTGATATTTGATCGTTTATGAGTATATCTAGATATTCTTGTTATATGTTTTGTAGACATATACTGTGTGGAGATGACTCTATCTTTCCTTTGTGGTATTTCCCTTGTTGTATTTCTTTTGAGGTTTCAAGGTGTCATACTGGGAATTGTAATACTCAACCCTACAAGGGAATTTCCCACATGTGTCATGTCTTGTGTAGGCGATCGAGCCTTTAACTGGATTCTCGGTGGACCAGGACTGAACGGGGCTCAGTGAGATTAGTCAGGCTGAGGTGTGTTCCTACGGCTACAGATTGCAGTCCAGTAACTTTCCATTTAGGTTGGACTTTGATAGAGACTTTAATTTTGTGGGATTGTACTTTTGGCCCAGGTTTTTACACTTTCTATACATTACATTCCTATCGTACTCTGTTGGATGATATTTTTAGTGTATGCATGCATTTCCATTTTTAGTAGTTTTTACTTTTCATCTTTGTGGGCATGGAGATGTGTGTGTGTGTGTGTAAAATTTTATAGGAAATGCCTCCCATGTTATTATCATGCCTACTCACTGCTAGTCACCAGCCCCTGACCTATTGGAGGTGGGCTTGGAGAGTTGCGGCTCGGGCCCCACTGGGTGACAGAGTGGTACCAGAGGTGGTCGATTCTACATCAGGATCGAGAGTTTGTGAGTTGGTTTGTGGAAAAAATGCTAAGTGTTTTGAGTTCATCTTTCAGGCTAGGGACCCCAGTGTCGGTGCGGGAGGGCGACATATCCATACACCAAGACTCTGATAACATGTTTTTCAACTCGGAACATGAGACCACTATTTGCAGGGGAAAATAATGGTACATGCATCATATAGGAATGGGTTGTGGTTTCCATGTCATTCTTTAGTCAGCTCTCCATATATTCTCACTGACTGAGACACATCTTGTTTCTTAAACAGGATGCCTCCGCGATGCACACCCTCTAGGATCCAGCAGCTCGATCACCATGATGACCCCCTCAGTGATGAAGCTTTGATTCAGGGACCAGATTCCCATGTTTTACAATCAGGTGGTGTGCCAGTTATCCCGCAACCTATGGTGAAGCGTTTAGTGTCTGATGTACCAATGGAAGAGGGGCACTAGCTGAGCACACACCACGAGTATCAGAGATAGAGACCCCTCAGGTTTCGAGGTGAGCCTGACCCTCATGAAATAGAGGACTAGCTTGAGGCAGCTGCCAGAGTCTTCCATTTGGTCAGGACACCAGCAAAACTGATGGTAATCCTTATAGCAAGCCTTCGGCAGGGCTCAGTAGGATGATGGTGGCGTTTTGTTATCAGGACTCACAACAAGGCCACTCTTGCGTGGGAAGAGTTTGACCATCTCTTCAGAGATAAGTTTTCACCAGTTACCCAAAGAGTAGTACATATACAAGATCATCTCCATCTCCAGCAGGGAACCATGATGGTGGCTAACTATTCATCAAGGTTTACCGACCTCTCGCGGTACTCGATGGATATTGTCAGTGATCAGTACATTAGAGTTCGGACTTTTGAGTGGGGCTTGTGCAGAGATATCCCAGCTAGCATCATCCCTATGAGAATTCATACTTATGCTGGGGTGCTCGATCGGGCTTCGGTGTACGAGAGATTCTTCGCAAAGCAGAGACAGTCGGTAATTGTCAGTAGTGGGAGAGCTGGAGCAGAGACCTCAGCAACAGGGAGCCGATGTCAGGGACCCAGGAAAATGAGATGTTCTCAGAGGAGATCCTAGGACAGAGGTTCTATCATATAGGGTTCGTAGGGTGCATCCAGCCTGCCTCGAGAGAGGCGATGCTACTCATGTGATGGCAGGGGACATCTCACTCGAGATTGTTCGACCCACCGTGCTTCGGAAATGGGAGCAGTGTATGGACAACCATGGAAGAGGAAAAGTATAGAGCAGACAGATCCACTGGGCCGAAGACGTGGTAGGAGAGCTGGTGGAAAGAGGCAGGGACAGCTGCAGGCAGCAGAGGCTTATGAACCAGGTACTCCTAAAATTATTAGAGGTACAATATTTGTCTTTTCTACTATGGAAGTCGTACTGATAGACATAGGTGATTGTCTTTCCTTTATAGGTTTTTATCTTGTTCGAGACCTTGAGATTCCAGTTGAGCTATTGACTCGACCCCTACGCTTAAAAACACCGACTTGAGAAGATTCAGAGATCACACACCTCTGTAGACAATGTGACATATTCCTTAGAGATGAGAGTTTTGGTTGGAACCTCTTGGTGGTAGTGTCGAGGTGTTGTGATTTCATTCTTGGTATTGATTGGATATCCACAGTTCATGCCCAGATTGAATGTTTTTGGCAAAGGTTGCGGTGTGTATTTAGTGATGGAACGAGGTTCTCTTTTGTTGGTGAAATAGATATCCAGGAAGCACAAGATAGAATTGTGCATAGGAAGGCACAACCAATTTCACATCAGTTTGCTAGACTAGCCCTTGTCACATCAAATGTTACGAGTTTCTAGTTTCCATCATTAGTGGCTGAGTATTGGGACGTCTATCTGGAATATGTCCCCAGACTACCTCCCCATCGGGAGATGGATTTCTGCATTGAGTTTCAACCAGGGACGACACCGATATTAGCATCAACATATCGGATGGCTCCAACACAGCCTCGTGAGATGAGGGTGCAGCTGGGTGACATGCCAAAAAAGGGCGTTGTGAGACCCATCGTTTCACCCTGGGTGGCCCCGGTACTATTTTCCAAGAATGCATACGGGAGCTTGAGGGTATGTGTGGATTACCGGCGCATGAATTAGGTTACTGTGAAGAACCAGTATCCACTGCCGAGGATTGATGACCTCTTAGACTAGTTGAGAGGGGCACAATGGTTCTCGAAGGATGATTTACGATAAGGCTATCACCAGTTGCAAGTACGGGATGAGGATGTACCGAAGACGGCTTTCAGATGTCGCTATGGTCACTATGAGTTCTTTGTGATGCCATTCGGCGTGACGAATGCCTCGGCAGTGTTCATGGGACTCATGAACCGGATCATTCAGCCCTATCTAGATCGGTTCATAGTGGTCTTCATCGATGATATTCTTGTGTACTCTGTGTCTGAGGAGGACCGTGCGAGACACTTAAGGATTGTTATGGACACACTCTGAGATTACCAGTTGTACGAGAAACTCTCGAAGTGTCAGTTCTGGATACTGGAGGTCCACTTTCTGGGACACATTATCTCAGCAGATGGTATATCAGTGGACCCATACAAGGTAGAGGCGGTGTTAGCATGGGAGCCACCCCGGAGTGGGACGGAGGTGCGGAGTTTCCTTGGGTTGGAAGGATACTATCGGAGATTCATTAATGATTTTTCCATGATTTCAGTACCCCTGACAGTTTTGACCCAAAAGGGGCAGCCTTTCGTGTGGACCGAGAGATACCAGCAGGCTTTCTAGTAGTTGATATAGAGTCTGATGAGCACCCTGATATTGAGATTACCGGAGGGGGGTGTCGAGTACGTAGTGTTCAGCGACACATCAGGAACTAGGATTGGTTTTTTCCTAATGTAGATTCAAGCGGTGATTGCTTATGGTTCATGTCATTTGAAGCCACACGAGCTAAACTACGTGACCCATGATATTGAGTTGGCAGCGGTAATTTTCACGTTGAAGATTTGGCGACACTACCTGTTGGGCAATCGGTTTACTATCTACTCTAATCAAAGAGGGTCATATATATCTTTTCCTTGAAGGATCCGAATTTGAGGCAAAGACGATGGCTTGATTTCCTCCAGGATTATTACTTTGATATCATTTATACTCTTGGGAAGGGAAATGTATTGGATGATGCTCGTAGCAGGAAATCCAGTTCGCAGTAGCTGGATGAGGCGATGAGGCAGTTTTCCTCCATAAAATTATCCTTAATGGATATAGATGAGGGACCTTACCTTCAATAGATGGTTGTTTCCCCTCCATTTTTATTGAGAGTCAACGAAGCACAGCGCAAGGATGCTAGCTGTGAGACTCTACGTGCTCAGATATCCACATGTGTTGTGACTGATGGATATTCAGACGGTGGGGAGAACATTGTTCTTTTTATAGGGTATACATTAGTACCAGTGACGCTGTAGGAGGAGGATCTAAGGGAGTTCCATACATCCCATTTGGCAGTGCATCCAGGCATGGGAAACATGTATCAGGACCTATGACATCAGTTTTGGTGGCCAGGAAAGAAGAAGTGTGTGACATAGTTTGTTTCTCAGTTCCTTACTTGTTAGCAAGTAAAAGATGAGCATCCGGTTCCAACAGGCTTGAATCATCCCCTTGAGGTGCCATATTGGAAGTGGTATGGGATATCCATGGACTTTATGAAGGGTTTACCACATACGACTATGGTACATGATTTCATCTAGGTGATCGTTGATCGACTCACCAAGTCGTCCCACATCCTTGCCATATGGGAGCATGGATCAGTTGAGAGATTGGGACACCTGTAAGTGTAAGAGATAGTTTGACTACATGGAGTTCCATCCACGATCATCTCAGATTGTGATTCTTGTTTCACATCTCGAGTGTGGAGGGGATTTTGGGAATCTTTTGGGACTTAGTTATGCTTGAACACATCGTTCCTTCCTCGGACTGATGGCCAGACAGAGCGGACCGTCCAGGTTATGGAGGATATTCTTTGGGCTTTCATAGTTGACTTCGGTCATAGCTGGGAAGATCACCTACCACTGGTGGAATTTTTTTATAACAATAGTTATCATTCCACTATTGTTATGGCACCATTCGAGGCTTCGTACGAGTGACCGTGTAGGTCACTGATTTGCTGGACTGTCCCAGGAGAGTCAGCACTCATGGGTTCAGATACGGTGAGAGATACTATAGAGAAGGTATAGGTCATCCAAGATAGGATAAAGACTGCACAGAGTCGGAAAAATTCTTATTCCGACAGGAGGCGGAGACCCTTGGAGTTTGAGGAGGGATACCTTGTGTTCCTTCGGGTCTCACCTCAACGGGGGTTGTAGAGATCCGGCCGAGGCGACATGCTATCTATGAGGCTTGTTGGCCTTTTTAAGATTCTGGGTAGAGTTGGTGAGTTGGCATATCGCGTGGCTCGACCACCTCAGATGAACCAGGTACACAACGTCTTCCATGTGTCGCAGCTACGGAGGTACGTGCATGATCCATCGCACGTCATCGACAGGGGAAAGCTGGACATCGATGATGGAGATACCTTTGTTGAGTACCCAGTGGAGATCGAAGATTGGTAGGATAAGATCCTTTGGGGGTGAGCTATTCCCTTGGGGTGTGTCTGGTGGTAGCATGGGTATCTCTAGGAGAGCACGTGGGAGCGGGAGGCTCATATTCGCGTGCAGTACCCACACTATTTTGAGTAGCCCTTGTTTTGGCTTTTCTAGGACGTAAAAGCCCTAAGGTGGGTGTGATGTAATGTCCAATATTTTCCATGTAATATTTTAATAATATATGGGAATTAATTTGAAACCAGGCTCTGAGACGGCGTGCTGTTCTGAGGCCCGATGAGCCTCGAACAAATGTTTGAATTTAATTTAATAATTAAATTACGCGCACATGCAGTTTTACTGAAAAAGTATAGTAACTCCTAAACGGGTGCTCGGATCAGATATTTGAGAGAACCATTGGGTTAAAAACGTCTATTTTACATTAGGTGAGGCCTAACATCAGTCGACAGAGGTTGGTGGTGAAATCCAGTTTTTCGGACGTAATAGTAATAAAATATTTAAATACAAATATTTTATTCTACAGCAAGATCTTTTTAAATATATAGCAGTGGATATCCTTTATCCTTTTTAATTAAAGGATTGTGTAGGGTTCTAGGGTTTCTAACTTCATAACCAAGAAACCCTTGGCAGCTCTGGAGGCTCTTGAGAAAACCTCCCAACGAGGAGACGATGCTCTTGATGATTTTTGCCAGCGAAAACGACACGGTGACCAAATCGTCACCAACGAACGCTACAGATCTTGGTAGGATGTTTGTTTTGTTATTTCTTAAACTTTCTTGCTTTCTACGATGAACGGTGGCTAATCCACGAATAGATTAGTCCACGGATCGATCATTCTTGTGGGAGGGGCTTTTGTGGGGATTTTGGGAGATTGAATCCATGTTGACCTTTTGTTGCTGATTTTTCTGCTCTGTATTGTCCTATTAACGGGATTAGATCAAAACCGGGACGAACAGTGGAAGAGGATCATTACTCAAATTTGATTCATTGGATTTCTCCCATTTCTATTCTTTGTGTTATTCACATTCGTCATGGGGTGATGAACAACGGATCGTTGCACATTCGTTCTACGATGCAACGATCCGATATTGTAGATCCAAACACGGAGAGACGTCACCGAGGTGCAATGATGGTTTTGGAAGACGATTCAGAGTGGATCGAGATATATGAGTTTTCGGGAGTTTATCATTGGAGGGATCATTCCAGGATTATTATCGGATTTATGGACCGAAAACACCTGTTACAGTGTTCATATGATGAAACGAACCAACCCCTAGAGTATCGGGACAAACAGACGGGAGATCGCAGATCCGGAAGATCGGCTGAAGCGCGAGAAAGAAGACAATGTTTCTTGAAAAATCCCGACTACACGACATGTAGTATGGGATACACAGTGTGTGTCCGTCGGCGTGTTTACCTGGTGTGAACTCTGGGAGTACACAGACACGGGTTGGGTACACGGCCAAGGACACGCCGTGTATACCCCTCCTTGGCCAGACTCGGCCAGATACATGGGATACCCGGTGTGATGGTTCATGGGAAAGAGACATGGACATAGACCATGTACGAGCACATGGACACCATACAAAGAGCGAGCCCCAGGTGCTCGGAGATGACATGTGATTCTTCTACACGTCGTGTAGTTACTTTCTATCCAACAAGACGAATGACACGGTCCGTTTACACGGGCAGTACTCGAAGTCAATGAACACAGCGTGTGTTCATTATACATGCTGTGTAGTTAGGAATTACACAACTTGGAGGGATGACATAGGCCGTTTACACGGGTAGTAACCAGAGTCAATGAACACGGTGTGTGATCCTTCTACACGCCTTGTAGTATAGTTTTTCACAGACTAGATAGATGACACGGTCCGTTACACGGGCAGTACCCGGGGTCAAGGAACACTGCGTGTAACCTTACTACATGCAGTGTAAACAATTATTCATGTTTTGATCCACCTCCCATCTGTGAATTGGACTAGTTTTCCTAGGTTTCATCCACTTGGTATTTCTCGTGAAGGATCCTTGTATCATTTCCTACATATAAGAGTATGATCCCTTCAGCAAAACTTCCTGAATAGAGTTGTTGGAATCCCCTCGATGAGATATATATCAGGATCCTATATTCATTCCTAGAACCCTCGGTATAGTTCTTGGTATCTAAGTGACCAACATTACCCGTGCACCGATCTTCTACTTAGCAGATTAGATTAGACTGAGTTGTCGGAATCACCCCATGAGCTGGTTCTGATCCTCATTTGGACATCATGTTCTCAATGTACTTGTAGAGTGTGTTCTCACGGAATGACTACTTTGTATCTCTATCTTCAGACATATGATTGTGTTCTCCCGGTTGCATGCTTAGTGGAATCTTCGAGCTAGATCTTAGTGGTGGTTTCACGATAGTCGATCGTGTATGAGTATATCTAGATATTCTTGTTATATGTTCTGTAGACATATTCTGCGTGGAGATAAATATATCTTTACTTTGTGGTATTTCCCTTGTTGTATTTCCTTTGTGGTTTTGGGGTATCCTACTAGGTATTGTAATACTCACCTCGGCACGGGATTTTCTCGCATGTGTCGTGTCTTGTGGAGATGAGCGAGCCTTTGGCAGGATTCTAGGTGGACCAAGACCGAACAGTGCTCAGTGAGATCAGGCGGGCCGAGGTGTGTTCCGACGGCTACAGATTGCAGTCCCAGTACATTTCCTTAAAGGCTGGACATTGTTACAGACTATATTTTAGTGGGCTTGTACTTTTGGCCTAGGTATTTACACTTTTTGTACTTTACTTTCCTATCGTACTCTGTTGGTTGTGATTTTTAGTGTATGCATGCATTTACATTTTTAGTAGTTTTTACTTTTCAGCTTTGTGGGCTTGGAGATGTGTGTGCATGTGTACAGGTTTATAGGAAATGCCTCCCATGTTAGTAGCATGCCTACTCAGTGATAGTCACTAGCCCTTGGCCTATTGGAGGCAAGATTGGGGTGTTGCATCTCGGGTCCCACTGCGACGGGTCGTGAAAAATAGTATGATATAATTATATAATATTGTCACTTTTAATACTAATTAATTTTTCTATACATTCATTGGTAAGGATACATATTCACTATAAATATTTACTATTTATAAAATTCATATTACTATTCTTAAGGGTATCAATACTATTCACAAGGTTCAGTTACTCTTTATCAAAAAAAATTATGTTTTTCTTATAGGAATCCAATGTACATATTGATCACAAACGTTTTACTCAGATTTTTGAAATTCAAATCAATGATGAAAAAATATTATGTTTAATGGTGACATAATAGATATTATTTCATTGTGTTTTGATTTTATTTGATTATAATATATCATAATAATCATAGGAATCAAATTTAAATTAATTAATCTTTGGGTATTTACATTCATTCTCCCTTATGAAATATTTCCCACAAAATATCATTTTTCATTATAATCTATAAATAGATGTGGGTACATTTTCTTCATTTAATCCTTGAGTTCCCATGATTCCTCTTCTTAATTATGGTCGTGACACATCACATTAACAAAGTCACTACTCTTGTTGTGTAGTACATTATTTGTACGATCCAATATCTTCTTTGGATGATCCTCATAAGAAATATCATTATCCAATTATACCACATATGAAATTTCTACATGTAAATTTTCTGGTAGGTACTTCATTCAGAGAGAAACGTATAATATATTGTGTAATTTAGACATGGAAGGTGGTAGTACTGGTAAATAGTCAACAGCTCCAAAACGATCAAGAATCTCAAAGGAGATGATGTACTTGATACATATAATTTCTCTCTTCCAATAACTCATGACCTTCTTCCATGGATATATGTAATGGAATTCCATGTCTCCAACATTAATCTAAAAAATCTCATCAAAGATTGTCCTTGTAGATTTTTTTAAAAAAATTGGGATGCCTTAATGTGTTGATGAATGGTTTTCACCTTCTCTATAATTTCATTGAACATTTCATCTCCTAACAGCTTGCGCTCACCGACATCATCCAAAAATACTGGTATTCTATGCCTTTTCCCATAATGGTATTCATATGGTTCTATCTGGATGATATAGTGGGAACTATTGTTGTGGGAGAATTCAACTACTGGATGTTTTTCACCCCATATTACCTTGATGTTCGTATAACACTCTCAAATATATGTCTTCAAGTGTTTGAATATTTTTCACACATTAGCCATCAGTTGGAGGTTGGTAGGTTGTACTGATGTTCAGTTCAATTCATAGAGCATGTTTGATAATTTTCTTGAACATATTGGTTCATCTCTGATCTATATCAGACACAATAGATAGTGTTAATATATTCATCCTTACCACCTCATTGATATATATCCATGAAATTTGATCCAATGATAAGTCCTCTTGAATAATGATAATTCAAGTTGTCTTTATAAGACGATCCACAATGACCAGTAAAACATTTTTTCCATTTCATGCCCTTAGATGTCTAGTGACAATATACATGGTGATGTTCTCACACATCCATGATTGTATGGATAGTGTTTGCATCATCCCATTATACTATTTCCTTTAATCCTTCACATTATGACATACTAGGCATTTTGGTAAATATACATCAATCTCCTTCCGCATATTGTCCCACCAAACATTCTCTAGGAGATCTCAATATATCCTTGTGCTCTCTAGGAGAATATAAATGGTTGAGCTATGTTCATCATTTAAAAGATCATTCATTATCTCTGGATGAGATGATTCACATTATCATGACCCAAATATTACAACTCTTTCCTCATCAATTGTAAACTCATAGGATTTCCAATTTCTAATAGCTAACCCAATTTTTAGAACAGTCGCATATTTTATTTTATTTTCCAATATATTCATTATGAGGTATTGTTGATAAATAATTTCAGAAAGGATTGTTGATGCTTCTCCCTTAATGATCCACATGTCCAACCTCTAAAAAACCATGATGATGGGATCCATGTCAGTTCTCATCATTAATAAAGATGTATGATCCTTTCTACATAGATATTCCCCGACTTGATTTTTCATACCTTGATGGTAGTGGATTGAATATTCACAATCCTTGATGATCTCCAAACATCTTCATTGGAGAATATTAATATCCTTCTATGTGAAAATATATTGGAAACTATTTTGATCATTATATATCTCTCACCTTTACCCAAAGAGAAAATGATGCTAGATTTTCAATGCAAGGATCACTAGAGCCAACTCAAGACCAATAGTATGATAGTTTTACTCATAGATTTTTAACATAAATGAGCCTTAGTCTATCAATTTATCATATTTCATTGTCACACAACCTAACCCCTTCCGTGAAGTGTCACTATACCACAAATAATTTCCCACTTGTTGGGAGTGTGAGTACTAACACAATGATCAACCTCTTTTTGAACTCATTATAACATTCATTAAGTTATTGAGTTAAAAAATCCTCACCCACCCCATGTCATCATTGTCATTGGGTTTAAAAATCCTGACATGTTCTTCAAAAACCATTGATTATACCAAGACAGACCTTGAATGCTACTAATCTCTCTTACAGAGGTTGGCATGAGCCACCCTTCAATTACATTTTTCATGGAAAGGCTTACAGATATCATTATTTTGGTGAAAAAAAGTCGCACGAATGATACTCCATCCATCTAGAAAACAAATTTATTAAAATTTTCATAATTTCACTCCAATCATAACGTCATAAGCATGGTAATCAAATTCACTCAATGTTTTTCCTTTCACTTGGAGTATATCATAATATCATCGATAAATACTAAATTTTTTTTTGAGGTAATATATAATGACATTATTAATTATATCCATGAATAATGGTCAAAATTAGTGAAAATAAAATTAATTACTATGATTTCATAGTTTTTATACCTCGTTCGAAAGGAAGCCATGGGAATATATTCCTTCCTCACCATTAAATGTTAATATCCTAACTGATGGTCTACCATAGACAAATAACCAACCCCATGAATCTAATTGAACATGAAAAATATTAGTGGTAGGGGATAATTTTTCTTTATCATGATGTTATTGAGATTATAAAAATCAATGTTGAGGCACATTGAACCATACTTGTTCTTGATTAAGAGGACTGGACCACCCTATAATGAAGAAATAGGGCATATAAAACCTTTCATTAGATTCTCTTATAACTATTTCTTCATCTCTTCTAACTCTAAGGTGACCATTCTATAAGGTATCTATGGTACAGACAGTGATCCAATAAAAATTATCTATTGAGGACTCAACATATCGATCATGAGGAATACCAACCTATCCTTCTTTTAATACATTATTTTAATCCCTCACAATGGGCATATCTTCGGGAATTATCATTTCTTATGTCTCAATAATATGAACTTTTCTTTCATTCTCTTAAGGAAATAATATCCGTAATTGATAAAATGATTCTAAAAAATATTATTCTTCATCATTAAATATGAAAGGAATTAGAGGATGCATCCGGATGTGATTAGTGATATCCCAATACCTAAAATTGATGTTGTCTTTTTTATAAAGAAAGCCCATCCATTCCGATTATCACATCTAACTCCACTAAATGATGTATGGAAATATTTTATATGAGGATTAGTACACAAAAAATAACCAGGGAGTAATTATATACTTTGGATGCAATAATTTTCCCATTTTATTTTCTCATTGATAACTCAAACTTTAAAATTTTATGTGGTGTTTGGATTGTCCTTACAAACATTAATGATATTAAATAAATAATCGAAACAATTTCAAATTGTTCTTTTTTATTTATGAATTAATAACATGAATACCTATCACCAATATTTATCTAGTTCTAACTCATAACTAGTGACATTTTAATCCCTTCTGTGTTTCTATGGATGTTTTTTTATTTACTTTTACAACCCTTGGCTTAAAGAAGTTGTTCTCAAAATTTCCATGATCCTTTAATATGTAACACTACACTACTGGTTGAGCATTTATCTTGACCATACATTATTCTTCAACTCTAGTGGGATTATTAATATTACATAGAATGTTTTTATTGAGATGTAACATTATACCTTATTTGAAAAAATTCATAGTTCTGTTTAGATTGTTCTCAAGAAGCTTCTTCCCATAATTTTGACGCATGGGATGCTCGGTCTTCTTTCCTTCAGAGACTTAATTTTCCAAACCACCAAAATTAGTCTTAATTATACCATTATTTTCATTTGGACAATGAGTCCATTTAGATTCCCCAACATCCATTTCATCATTGAGGGAACAACATATAATCTCCCCATTTTTTTTTAGACCAGAATCACCAAAAACACTCATAAAATCAAATTTAGTCAACTAATCAATCGATCTACATTTCTTCAAATGTTCATTAAAAATTTAGAGGTATATATTACATTCCTTATGAAGTATTCTTTATATTCCCTAGTTTACTCATCTTCCATATAATTTTATATGGTAAACTCACTATTCATCATGAGATAGATGGTATGCAGAAACAATTTATTGAAAACATTATATTGAATTAGTCTTAATTAATTGAGTCAATTTCCTCTTGGGGAATTGTATTCTTGATCAGATTCCACAACTGGTGAGCTTTTACATGATAACGATAGACTTCCAATATGGATTTGTCTTCTTATGTGCATTGAATTACTGAGAAAATCATTTCAATTGATTTAATAAAATGTTCATTGAGTAGGGAATAATAAGAACCACTAGACATGGGATCCATATTCTATATGAAGGATTCAATTGAAACATGATATTTCAATAGAGGATGTGGGAATTATATATTATTCATGTAATTATTCAAAACATGATCTCACTGAGAATGTAATATATAGTTGTTCGGAACACCTGTTCTCATCCTATTTGGTACACCATATGGGAAAACGTCACATTCCCATTCACATTGATTGTTGTCACATGTTCTACTATTTCCCACAATTTACTAAAAAAAATAATGTATAGTTATGGGTATTGAATACATATCTAATATGGACAAAGGACACATAGAACATAAAAGGATAACATTATATATGATAACTATATCAAATCATGTCATTACCTAGGTTTAAATCTACGTTATCATTGATGAAATTCATAATTTATATTCTTATTGGATATTTTTTTATTCCATTAATAATGGTTTGTAGTAATATTATGAATTTAATAAAGCATATTCCACAAGACTTTCAAACAAGAAGTACAATAAGGCCCATTTTCATGAAACTGTTCTTGTTTGAGTCTAGCTAAATGTGGTGTTTACATTTTTTACCCTAGATATATATGTGTTTGAGCCACACACACTAGTTAATATCTATACATGGACATATATCATTGATAAACCAGTTACTCTATACATACAAAAAATTCAGGATTTTTCTTATACATAGTCTTATACGTGATATTTGTACTAAATTAAGCTATTCTTTATCCCCCAAAGTATATAAAAAATATTCTTATTCAAACAATAGAAACCCTGGATTTTACATATAACAATGCACAATTTGATGCATAATTATACATCAGCATACATACAAAGGATCATGAGGTCTAGGGTATTTTAAGACTAGTCATATAAAATTGAAAACCCGGAAATAAATATAACATTTCAGTATTTAGTCATAAAAATATCTCATAACTTCCATTATGCTCTTACATATTTACAGAATTACATAGGGATGACATAAACAATAGGATAAGCTAAAATTCTTGTATGGGAGTAAACATAAGAATAATTCTTTGGTATAATGATATAGAAACGAATGGAACATAAGAAATCATGACGTGTGAAACACAAGATCATCTAAACATGGAATTATTATAATTTGGAAGCAATATTAATAATTTGATTAGCATGAATTAAGGCGCGTTGCACATATAGTAGAATAAGTCAATTTTATCAAACAATACCATTGTATATGGTATCATGAGTACGACCTAACCACCCAGATCATTACTCATAATGATTATTAATACTAAACATTACCCAATAAATTGGAGTTATATCTAGGAACACCTATCATATCAGGTTCAGGAATATTTTTTCCACTTAAAAAATATTAAATAAGTATTCATACATAAACATTAGGTTATCCATGGAAAGGAACCACTCTCATAATCATATAATAATTAGTAACCAATGGGTGTATCATAAGTGTGTCCATGTTGAAAGGATCGTTGAAATTAAAAATTTATTAAACAATATATCATGAGTGATGACATCAAAAAGAAGAGAAAACTTGTAAAAAACTGTATTTATAAAATATTAGAAATAAAATATTTTAGTGCGGTTTTATGGAAAATACTAATGAGAATTTAGACTATGAAAAGGGAATGATATTATATATAAAACCAAAAGTGATCCAAAAGGATTTCATAGTTAGAAATTATTTTATTAAATAACTGATGGCTTAAAATAGATGATAAAGTGCGCTACAAATTGGGAAGCAATCTGTTGTATTCATATAAAATGGGTTTGCTTATTGGGATGTATTGAGAAGGGAACCACTAAAAAAATGTATATCCATAAAATATAAGGATATGGGAATCTTGATAGATATTTTTTGGGCATATGCCCTTCATATAGAATATGTAGATAAATTATAAGAAAACTCATCTGGGAAGAAGATTGATAGATCAACCTGAAGGAATAAAGGCAGTTTATGTAGATTCCCTTACCTTATGTCTGATGGTGTTCATCACAAGATCATAATTTCCTGTATTAAATAATTAAATTCATTAATAAATTTTTATAAAAAATATTATTTATGTAATTTATTTTCTATAAACTTTTTAATTTCATTCATCGCCTTTTTGATGGGTTAGAGGGATCAATTTCATTGTTTGATTCATTGGTTTTCATGATTAGTTTAAATATATATTGGAATTATAATCATGTACTATGATAATGGTTTCCCAAATTTGGATCTATTAGTTATTAATGAACATATAGTAGAATAAATAGTTATTAATTTTATTTTTTTCATTTTGAGTGAAGATATATCCTAATATAAAACATTAATGATAACCGTTTTGGTTAATTGGTGTTTTTTGACCACATTGAAAACATCATCATTGATAAATTATTATAACGAGTAAAAAATACTACAATACATTAATTATAAATAATAAATATATTATAGTCAGATTCAATAATAAATACAGTTCAATGACCATAACTAAGGATGGTAAAATAAATGGGCAACCCATCATCCATGAATGGGATAAATTAACACATGTCAGATTGTGTCTTCATTTCTAGTATAATAGGAAGGGAAAAGGGAGATGATGATTAATTATTACATTATAATAATAAAATTTAAGTACATGTTTGTTAATGGAGGTGTCATATAATTTTTTTGAATAGAGTCAAGGAAAGGGAAATAATATAATGAAACTTGAACGAAAATAAAATAAATGAAATGATGAATTTACCTATTGAATATATCTTCATTGAGATCCTCTTTAAGGGATAATATTTGGTCTCTTGAAGAGAAAAATGGATTTTGGAAGTGGGATCAGTGATTAGGGAGTTATTATTAATGTATTTGGACTGGGTACATGGCTTGATATGTGTTAGGAGAATGTGGGGTGTGGGGGTTATTTTATAGAGTTGGATATGATGATTTTCCCAATAATTTATTCACTATTTTATTATTTTTCACTACAAAATAATTTTTAATGATTCATGTGACCAAACACATTAATATATGCATGTGTGTATGAACCCAATGTGCTTACATCATCCATGACTCATAAAATAATGTAGTTAACATACAATGCATATATAATGAAAATTACCATATTTTACTTTTCTAAAAAATGCAAGTATTTCAGAAAAACACCACAAACTTTCCCAAACCATATTTACATGTCTCCAATTAAAAAAGGAACTCAATTTTATGAATATAATTTTCTAAATATGCGAAATTTGATATTTAATTAAAATTTGAATTTAAATGAAAAATAAAAATTTCAAAATAAAAAAATGTGTTTCTAACACATTAAAGAATTTATTAAGTCTCTTAGAATTATCATATAAAAAAATCCCTACATATAATTATTTATGACTACATTTTATGGAAATAAATTTTCTTTTAAATTATTAAATTTATAATAAAATTTCAATTTAATATACATGACTCATAAGAAACCCAAAAGTATGATATAATTAAATCATATTGTAACATACAAGATTGATAAATTTTATTTATAATTACATTGATAATGTTAATTATTCTCACTAATTATTTACAATTAATAATATTTATATTACTATTAATAAAACTAACATTAATATTTATAAGGTTTAGTTACTACTAAACAACAAAATTATGTTTTTCTTACCAGACACCAATCATCTTACTACCATCAACTGTTTGTGTTATATTTTCAAAATTAAAATCAAAGAAGTGAAAATATTAGTTTTAATGGTCACGTAATACATATTAGTTAACTATAATATGATTTCATGTGACAATAACATATGAAATACTTATAAGATGGTAATTTCAATTTATTAATCTTTGGTTCATTACAGTCATGCTTTACTAGATTATTAAAAATATCTATGTAACCCTAGTGTGTTCAACACATATACGTCAAATAATATACAACATTCCCAAAATCAATTTCATACATATTAGTTATCCAAATATTAGTATTATAGATAAATATATATATCATGATTCCAAAAAAATGAACACGGAATCAGGATATAAATATTTCACTACCATGTAAATTCAATGATAAGCGTGAACTATAGAAGACCATGCACATTTACACACCCTTCTTCCAAGACCCAAAAATCATTATAATCTGTATATTACCATGATTCACCCCAAATATGAAGATAATGAAAAGATAATATATCTTTATAAACCAAAACTAGAATAACAAGAACTAGGAATCCAATCCATAATTCAATATATCTATGATATATTCTTAATTTCATAGAGATATCTAAAAGAACTATGGTATCAAGATAAAATATATATGTAAAATTCAACCATAAATATTAAAATTTCAACTGGCCCAGTTTGGGAAAATTAAGAATGAATAAATAAAAAATATTCATAATTGTGGAAATAATAAATTTACGACATCATATAGCTCAGTATTATAAATATGACCAACTGTTATAAGGGAATCAAAAAAATATGATGTTCAATGCACCATTTCCTTATGAACATGACCCACTCTCCACATGACATCATGAACATTAAATTAATAATCCTAATATAAAATTATAATACTTATATCCATGAGAATTTGAAATAAAATGAAAATATCTACCTACACCAAATGAGATATCATTATTTTAAGGATAAACATGATCCGTTTATGGTAGAAAATGTAATGTAATTCCTCTCAAATTAATCAACATTTATTCATTTTTTAAATAATTAATGAAAATATATTTTTCACATATAATTACACACAATCCAATACCACCATCATATATTTTTTTAAATATACAATATCTACCATTCCATATTTTAATATAGTAAATTAATAAAAACATTTCATCAATGTCATCATATTTTAATAAATCACAAAGTTTATGATCACTTGTGAAATCAATTTTAAAATACACTTCTAATGAATACAGTGAAAGTATTTAATCATATATATATATGAAATTGTAAAAATATTTTCTAATTAAATACTAATTAATTACATGAAAATGATGTGAAATTAATCAATCGAGTAAAAAGAAGGAATCGTTATATATTTTCCAACCAAACATGTGAATATAAATTAAATACCCCCTTAGAGTCAGGAAAATATTATAGGTTACGTGGATGGTCATAATTTGAGGAAAATCAACAAATTACCAAACAAGGAATATCTATTGACCAATATTTAATCTTAACACAAGCTAACAAAACAAACTTCACCCATCTTATAAATGAGGGTAATCCCCACTAGCATTAACACATAACATGGAAGACAATAATAGTGTTTTTCTTCCTAATATAATAAAAACATATACATATCCAATACATATTAGTGTTCCAATGAATGAAATAATTAGTATTGTAAAATTAGATATGAATTAAAAAATTGATTTATAATTTAGAAAAAAAAATCACATTAACTAAACCTCCCTCATAATAAATAAAAATAGTCATATAATTTTATATATAGAATAATGTCATGCATGACCCTTGGGGATTCAACTCTTCTACAACAAGATCAAATGGGGTCATAGATGGCCTTACATGACCACCTCTACAATAATTTATACAAATGTTTGAGAAGGGCCTTAATTAAAAATATATTGTTGTTAAAAGAGATATTATAAGGGTTTGAAATAAAATTTCATACAATTATTTTAGAAAAATCATTAAAACCAAACTCCAACACAAATTAATACAAAAATTGAATTTTTTGGAATTGAACAAAAACTAAAACATTATTTTTTGTCATTTCATGATGAAAATGATATCAAATAAACTATAATAATTTTAATTAATTTAAATAAAAACTATTAATCATTTTTAGTCACATGTCTTTAAAACACGAGATTTGAAATAAGAAACCATTTGAACACCATTTATTCAATTTTTTAATCCATTATAAAAATTTTTGAAATTAATTTTTTTATTACATATACACCACATTCATAAATATACCATTTTATGAAATAGAATAATAAATTTAATTTCAAATAAAAATATTACATAAAAACAATTACGGATTATCAAATTAAATTATGTTACAAGTTGTCTCATTTTATTTAAATTATATAATAATCCAACAAAGATACTGGATCATTTGCAAAAAAAATAATATGGATTGGAACACACCAAGAACCATGATCACTTTTTGACATCCCCATTTCATAATGGGGGATGTGGATCTTAGAGAAAAGGGTAGGAAGGGGAAATAAAAATACATAATGTGAGAAAAAATCAAATATTTTGTGAATTTTCATGAGAATTAGTCAATGAATGATATTATTCATGAGAATAGAATTTTTGAAATACCTATTTTGTATAGGTTTTATTTACAAACTATATGATATTGGGAGAATAGGGAATGCTTGTTAAAATGTAAATGGGCAGAGTATGAATTTCACATTATGTTAAAATATGGATTTTAAAATGGTTAGGTGGCATAATTTAATGATTAGTATGGAAATCATATGGTTTCAACCAGTAAAAAGCACCACACACTCACAGTTTATCTATTTTTTGTTTTAAATTTATTCCATCTATTAATGGGTATTTTTGGTGTTTTACAACTATACATTGTAAACACACACTGTTGGACTAATTTCCTATTGTAATCATGTGAAAAGAAATATCATAAAAATGTAATGGAATGAGATCAATAAATAGTATAACATTTCCACAGCCCAACAAATAATCAAAATAAATATCATTAGAGAAGAATTTCAAAATAGGTTTTTACATTTCCTCCCACAATTACACATTCATACATGAAATTTTATTGAATATGTGTTTAAGACCACACAAAATGGTATAACCCCACCTCAAGATATGTGGTGGGTGAGAGGGGACACGTTTCTATGTTTAAATTAAGTATAAATCAGCATAATTAAATGAAAAATCTTCAAAATACTAGATATTCATTGAATTCCATAAATCAAAAACAGATGTAAGTAATTATTCACAGAGACATAGTGGATTATGATATTGTAGAGATATCTCATTATTTCAACCTTGGAAATTCATTAAATGGGTTGGCGGTAAAAACAAGAAATTAGAAAATATTGACCATGAAAACACATTTCAATAATTAATAATGATTAAATATAATTCATCTAATAATGATTATCATATATAATGAAATATGTAATCAAAATAAGACATCCCTATGAGAAATAAACAAATACGAATTAATACCATCACTAGAATCAACATATGATTCATATTCATCCTTGAATTTAATTGGCCCTTAGAAACTTACTTATTTCTTATGGGAACCACAACTATCTAATCCTAACCATTGGTGGAACCCAAAATCATGACAACACCAACACATCTTCGATCACTAGGCGTATCCTATTATTATAATATTTTACATTAAAATCCCTCAAAAATAATTCCTCAAGCAAAAAAATAAAAAATTATTTCTTGATGAAATGCTTGGTTATTTTTTTTATGGTTTGGAGTATATACTACAAGTATCAACTATAATCTATTGGGTCCTAAAAATATAATAATGAAGATAGTCACTCATGATGCATCTTATGTTTTGTGAAAATTTATGAATCCCTAAAATCACATATTCCAAACAATCACATAAATAGAATAATTTTCACTATAAAGTTAAGGATGATGCTGAATCCAAATGGATTGAAAAATGTCTATAAATAATGAGGAATTATCTATCACCACATGATATTGATTGATGGTAAATTTGGTAGGTGTTGTTGTAAATATGAAATGAAGAGACTGTGCATCATGAAAAATAAAAGTAATAAATAATAATACAATATTTATTTAATTTCTATAAGAGTTTCACAATGAAAACATCATGAATGACAACTTCCATCACCCCATGATTCAAAATTATAGCCACACAATTCCAACATATAAAATTAATAATATCCAAAAAAATAAAAAAAATATAACATATCCTTGAAAATATTCACATATTATACAAGTGTTTAAAAAATAAATTAAAAAATTAAAATCATAAAAATTACCTTTTTATAAAATAAAGCATTTGATATATTTCAACTATAAAATCAATTATCATTTATAAAATATACTCTCAAACTAGTGATATTTTATTATTTCATTTCAAAATTAATCACACCAAAATTTTATGTAATGGAGCAATGTTTTATATCCATTTCATGAAATATAATTTGAAATCAAAACTAGCCTTAGTTATAACATTTTTAATTCCTTTATCCTAAATTCTTTAATGACATTTTCAATCATGATGAATTTTTAAATTTACATGAACCAACCCACCATGTGCATCTAGATGGGGATTAGAGATGATTGACACCACAATCCGACCTATAATAGGCCATGTACTTGTGATAATCACTTAGTATGAGTAACAAACATAGGGGAGGCATTATAATAATTTACCTATAAAATTCACTCATCTCCAACCACCAATACAATGTTGAAAGGTAACACACACCATGAATCCACAATACACAGAGAACATCGATGCATGATAAGATCATGACAAATGTAAAAGAAAGTATAAGGGCCAAATATAATCAGACCAATATATGAGAATTTGTATAACCTTTTATATTGTAGGTGACTAATGTCAAATGAAACACCTAGCATGAATCATTGTATATCTACATCACTATGAAACATCTAAACCTGGTCATATGAGGACTCCAAAAATTGGTTTTTTTCTAAATAAGACACACCATTTGTGGGTATAGCCTTTGTAGGGGTGAGTATACTAGTATGTTGTAGGATACTATGAAATCACAAGACATAAAACATTTGTTGGGTCATTATATAATTATTACAATGCTATTTTAATAATATATTGATAAATAAAAATATTGACCTTCATATACTCAATCATGATACTATTTCTCTAGGTAGGGTCATAACCACACCACCAACATATGATTCAACTCAACGCGTCTATGAAATGCTCATATGAGAGTACTCAGTCCACATGCCTCATAACACTAAGGGATCTCATCTAAGAGGTCATGTTCGTCAGTTAATTACATGAATATGTAAAACCATGAAATTCATAAATAATAAATCATTGATATGCGATCACAAATAGATAATAAGTTGACATTAAAAACCCAAAACTGATGTACTGACATAGTTGGAAAACATTTATCAATTATGTTCATTATACTGAATACCAAAACTCAATCTATGAAAACCTATATGATACAATGTCCCATGATAGTCCAAAAGTATTGATTCATAAAACACTATCCCTGACTAATCCTATTGGGGGTATCAAATCATACCCACTATATGTGATATATCACTTTACAATCATGGGGATTGACAATGGGACATAGGGATATTGGTCTATAATAAATTAAAATCTGAGATAAAATTCCATAGAAAGAGTACATAGTGTGTATTGGTGGTGAAAATTATTTTTTTCTATTCCTTTTATATTCATATAATCTTGTAAATTATATTTTACATTGAGAAATTATCATGTATTTTGGTAATTGCCACAGAGTTATTTGTATATGTGTTCTAGGAGATGTCCATATAACAAGTTGATTCTATGTATATGGTCGTGTAACACTATTGGGATATGATTGTTTACTCTAGTCATACATGTGTTACTTTTTAGGTTATTATCATTTACCTCAATGTAAAATGATGTTCCACTATAAAAGGGTAGTGTATGTATGGGTTACATTTCTCACAATGTTTGATATTTGGTTTCTAATGAATTTAGAATCATCGCATCTCATGTACTACTTGGCATGTGTGTTTGGAATACACACTATTTTGTCATGATTTTTAATTGAACCTATAGTTTTTAATGTGACTTTACTCAATCATATGATTCACTCAGAATAGCATAAATTTTTTATCTAGATTCAATATCTAGCATTGACTACGACATTCCATGTGAAGAGGGTAATGTTTGGCCACCAAATAAACTTGGGATTCATCACTCTTCACTACCGCATTCCATAAGTTATAATCACAAACTCCTGATATTCCACTAATCAACAACCATTATACTGAATCATTATATTATACATCATTTATACTCTCTATAATTGAATTAGACCTATAGAATTGATTCATTTCACGAATTATTGGATGAAAAATGCCCATGATTCTGGTTTTTTTTAAACCAAATAGATAAAGATTCAATTGATTTATGTGTAAAGATAAATACATGAAAAATGGTAAAAATTAATAATATGAACAAACCCTGAACACTAATTTTTTTGACTTAATCCACTTCAATTTGAAAGATGAATGTATAAAATTTTATCAATTACCATTTCTGTGAGAATATAAATCAATTCCAACAATTAAACCATGAATCCATGAATAAATAATTATTTATTCTTTTTATTATATTAAACATAAGGTAAATAAATGAATATAAAATACAAAATCCAACAACCAAACTTGGGTTTTTATAAATAATTAAAAAAAGTATTCTCCATCATTATAATTGTTGTGATTTATGAAATTAGTTTGTGCACTAATTACCAAAGAATGATTTGTTTTGGATCTTATGGGATTACTCCTCCAATGGAACTCTTTCAATACATTGTGTTGTGATTATAAACATATGGGTTACCATTACATTGATTATGTTGATGGATATAAGGTTTTTATATTTTATTATTATTGTTAAAAAATTATTTTATTTTTTTTTATTATTATTCCAACAACAAAAGATGACATGCCAGGAAATCCACACACATGTGGTTTATGTCAATCCTAGAGTAAAACCCGCATTATAGATTCAGTTGAAGCCACATATTTTTATTATCATACAACAATCGTGGGTTGTTGCCTTATTTCCAAAAAAATTGTGCACATGATATAATATATTTATTATTTTTAATTATATCAATACTGAGATTTTTTGGATCATGGAACCTGAAACTTACTTAGAGCCTAATTCCAAAAATATTCCATAAAATATTTCAAATTCATAAAATTATTACATTGTGTCATTAATTTATCCATTCATATGTATTGTTTTCATATAAATTAAACATGTATCTATTAAAGAATAGTATATTATGCCCCAACATGGGCATCCCACTCCTAGGTGGCATCGTACAGATTCCTGTGAAACAAATGAACACATAGTAAGTGAATCACATTAAAAAGTTATCTTCTCCTACTAATCTGTGGTATTTTCTCAGTACTATTCAATGAAAATTCCATCCTTTATGTCCAATTTCTTTATTCGATAACATTGATGTGTCAGGTGATTACCACGTATCATGTTACACATGGAAACCATTATGTAACCAGTCTAATTGTAATGGTAGGGAAAAGTAATACACCAACACATTACTCAAAAAATTATATAAAAAGGGCCATTGATCGATGATGATATATTTACAACCTATAAAATTTTCACAAACCTAATTTATGTGACAACATTAGGAATATATGAAATCCATCATTGAAATCAAAAGGACTCCTTCATTTGTCCACATAGTACTTATGATAGATCTGATTAGTCTTCATTTAATATTATAGTATCCTTAATTTCTCTATAATCCATTAGATCAACGTTGGGTCCATGAGTAATAACTATCCCCGATCAATTGATTTAGTGTTGAAATGCATGGTCTAACATTCATGGCATCATATAGTTCCATACTAATGGAGGAATGATATTTGTTTTCTTATGAAAACTACAAAATGGTAAATGATCCTCTCAACCATGGACAAAAAATACATACAATCCAAAAGCAAATCCTTGATAACTTGAATGGTCTTCTTATACTATCCATCAGTCCAAGGGTTGAATGCCATGCTCAAAACAGAAAAACCCATTGGACTCGTATATCATCTCTATAATCATGAAGTCAGATTGATTCATAGTAAAAAAACAGATGGAACCCTATCTTTCCACACTATCTCATACATGTAATAGAATCCCAAACACACTACTAACGATTCCCTTGGATATCTATGATAAAGGGATACATAGTGAGTTACTCTACAATCACCTAGACAAAATCACGTCCTCTAAAATTCGTGTGTTTCCAATAGTGATGTCTAGGTATATAATTTAAATCTTCTAATGGTAAATTTTAATTGGTTGGAAAAAACAACTATAACCAAGTGCTCAAACATTACCTAAAGTTAATTGATATATTGAGGGAAACTTGTCACTATATAATGGTTCATTCACGGACACTAGATCTAACACTGACCATTATGGTGAATCCTCACAAAACATGGATGTATCACTACGGTGGATGTATGGAAATACATCAATAGAAAATATCAAAACATATCTATTATTATGGTTCATACTTTTAATAACATGATGTCCCCCACCTTCACAGAATCGATTAGAAACATTCTTAGTGGGTATCATACAATATAAGGTCTTACATCGTTTATCGTGAAGATTATCCTAAAAAAATGACATAGAGTTATGAGTAGAACCCAAAATTTGGTTTTATGTATAACCAACCTCATAATATATATATATATATATATAATTGATGTTGGTAAATATTCTTTGATATCTTGGTCATGTGTAAGAACTAGATACCATATTGAGAATATCTTCTTCCACTATCAAATTCCTAGGAGTATATACTATCCCAATGTCACAATCCAAGAGGAACTTAAGACATTTTCATTTTCTCATGTAAATATCGTTCAATGAGAATATATACATTTTATTTTTTCAATTATAATAAATGAGAATACAAACCCCTATATAGTAGTGTCACCAAATCATATGAGTGGATAAAACTGTTACCAACTTTTGATTGTGGATAACATAGTTCTTATCAAGAGTTCAGGGTTTCTATGACACATAATATATAATTGCATTCCTCTAAATCAGGAAAGATCCAATATAGTTCTAGTAGTAAATATTGAAAACATCATTCTCAACAATATCCCATGGAAACCACAAGGTCAGAGCCCCCATACACTTCTTCAAAACTCCTCAAACACCTATTGGAACCAATTTATCCACTTGAAAGGATACCCATTTTATGTCCATGTTGTCAAGAGAATTAAGGAAATTTATAATTAAGTGATAAATATTTCAGAGTGTCTTTCTAATACAATAAAGCACTACACATTTATCATTCTGATGAGGGATCAGAAGATTTCAGTCCCTAAACTATCATCATGTCTTCAACTAAAACCTCTTAAAAGATGAAATTTCTGAGACAATCGATATCTAAAATTATGAAATGACACATAAATATATTAAAATAGTAGTGGTTATCTCAATGCATGTACAAAATCATCTTCAAGTTTATTTCCTACTTGATCATGGATATATTGTATAAGAGGTTATTATTGATGAGGACCACCACAAAATGGTCTATTTATAGATGAAACATGTAGTTTATGATTCCCATGGACACTACTTGGTTGTTAAATATTCATAGAGGGTTCACAATTTACTCATTGGTAATATGTAAATATCATTATTCTATATGTGGTATATCATAATCCTAAACTCATATTTACTGTTAGTCTGATCTATGGTCCATATTCAATAACCATACCCCCTTATAAATTGATCAAAATGGTCATCAATACTTAATAGTGAATAATGTTTTTTAATTATCACTTTCATTAGGATAATATAATCCACAAAAAACATGACACTCCAATATTTCTTCTTGGATAACAACACTAGAGTCGAAAATGGGGAAACATTGGGTTTCCCAAACCAATTATTCGTTAAATAATCCAACCAAACCATAAAATAAAAATGTTTATTGAGATCTATATGATATTAAGGGGAAGATATCTGGGATACCCAATGTTTAATGTTTGTGAATAATTCTACCTCTCACTAGAAATTCTGGCATGAAACATACTCTAGGATTTCCCCATTATACTCCCCCACTACTTCAGGAGACTAATATTCTAGAGCATTAGCTACTCATATTGTAATCATAAAAAATACCTACTATTCATTTTAATAATCATATGTAGGAGACTTTCCAGAAATACCTTTTTTTATTCTTATTGATTAATGGAAACCTCTTCACATCAATGTGGACACACTATATAATCCATGTAAAATTTTCAACTAATGAATGAATTATCTATAGAAATTCCATACATAATATGATAACGTATGTCCTCAATTAAAATAAAATGTGACCCCAATGTAATCTCTCTCTTAAAAGAGTTATGAACCCCTAATTGAAGAAGTATGTGATCAACATAGTCTTCTATAGTAGAAGCTTCTAAAGACAGTTATTGTGGTAAAGTCTCACATGAAATTTCTATGTATCAAAGTATGAACATTTCACAATAAAATAGGCCATCACATATGATTATAAAAACTATTTCTAAACTATAGATGATACAATTCGTTCCACTAATCATCCCACTATACTCAGTTTCATAAATAAGCACTTCCTGCAATAATCTGTATTCCAGACAATAATCTCCCAAAGCCCAGTGTGAACCACTATATTATGGTGGTGGAAGAAGATCAAACAACCTACCACCTCTTATTATCTCCTTATGCCTATACCACAACCACCTACAATGATAAATCATTCTCATTCATATACATCTTATTGGGTGGTCTATCAATTGTATCTGTGTTTGATGCATGGTGGGTCAGATAATCGAAATTAAAATGAACCCTTTTGTCATATGAGAAAGACCGTATATCCCAATGATTATTATAACCATCATGAGAGACATAAATTTGAGACCATAATTACTAAGACAATATTCATAATTTTTAGACATTATTGGATCCATGTTTTTTACATTGGATACAAACTAATTCTGATTCAACATTAGTGTTCCAATTAATAGCACCAACTATCCACGTCAACTAAGACAAAATTCTCTTCACGATTAAAGAACTATCTAGAACACCAACATAGGTTGGATTATAAAGAGATATTACACTATCAATGATTTTCATATGGAATTTTTTTTATGAATTTCTATTCTCCTAACAAAATATCTATATAATTAAACATAGATTATAAAGAGAGATTAACACATCCTAATATATACCTTGATACTTCTTGGCCACATTGCTAAAGCATTAAATGCTCATAGATGTGTATTAATCAAAATATAACCTAGATGAACTCTATAGTAAATTGTATCTACACTCTATCAATGAATGGGGAAGTCACCATATGAACGAGTCACCAGAATCCACCATTACATTGTTGTTCTCTAATGAAGGTTCATATCTAGGATCAAAAAACATGAATTTTTGTGTCCTAAATGGGATAATTTCTCCCCTAACTATCTATGGACGTTCATCAGCTACTTGGTGTCCAGATCATAGAAACATATATGCGGTATCAGTATCTAATAATCTTGATGAGTTCATAACCTATTTTCCTCATCCTCTAAAGCATCCAGAAAAACCTACTATTCAACTGGTGGTGAAAAAAATGGAAAACCACTCGAATATAGGACAATATGAAATTTTCCAGTTATTAATGTTGCATCAATAGGTGGATCATCCCTGTTATACTGCTATGGAATCAATAATAGAACTATTCATATAGTAATCGTGAAATAGGATATATGTAACACTGTAAATAGTTTATATGGGGAGCAGAATCTATAAGGACAAGAAAACTACAACCCATTCCTACACGATGAATTCACTAATGTATCCAACACAACAAATACCTAAATATAGAGATCCTAATTTTTTTTAATTTATGAAATAATGAATGGATACATTATTCACCTTCCACTATTTGAATCTTAAGCATCATAATCAAACATTAAACACTTAAAAATAATTAAAATATTTCTAAATACTAATGTTCATAGTAATTTCATCTTCAAACATATGTTCTAAGATAGGTACTAATTAGATACCACCCTATAACTAACAAGCTCATCAAGGGACTCTTAAATAAGGATAAGTAGATTATGACATTGAATGTATACATGTAATATGCTTGGGTTGTTTACAAGAATCAAGAAAGAATAACCCACACTGGGGAGGCCTTTTCTTAGTTTCCATGTATAGAAAAACATGTTTCAAATAACACATACGATGATGAATGGAAAAACACAGCTGATACGATAATTCCTACATAACATCATCCAACATAAGAGTATAAAAAACGAACTAGAAATCATAAGAGACAAATAAGATCCCAAAAAACTATTAAAATATTAATAACTACTATGTAGGAGGGGAATACTATCAAATAAGACACCTAGTATGAAGGAACCTATTTATATATCACTATGGTCTTCATTCACAAAGTAATTGTAGAAATACATCAATAGGTCTATCATCCACAATAATATAGTACATGTATAGGATGAACCCATTCATTTGTGAGTATAATAATATTTATTAAGACATACAAAAATAAACAAACTTAAAGAACCAGGATGATAGTCAACTCACTATCCAAAAAAAATGACAATAAGAATATGAGACATAATAATAAAAATGTAGGTAAAATGACAAGAGACACTAAGACTCAATGTATGATGAAAACCATACTACCAACACACGATTCAATTGAAGAATCATGAAAATAATCAGGTAGGAAACCCCACTACATGAGGCTTATAAAACAAATGGTTCTCATTCATGGAATTATTAATTTGTGGGCCATTCAATGATGAATAAAATTATAAACCAAAAAAATGACACACCAATTGGAGATCAAAACCATGTCCATGTGGGGAAAAAACCCCAAAATTTATTTACCCAATATGTATGGGATCATAGATTAAAAACTTGGTTAGTGATGTGGTCTAAAAATCACATAGGGAAACTTATATGAAATAGGATCCCACTCCAAGACACGTTGAGGGATTATTAATAATTAATCTGATACTAATCATGTAATGTTATGAAAATCATAAAATTAATACATGATTCCTCATTGTACCCTCATATGGATGTACTGACGGAATGTATCATAATGAAACTAGTTAACAATAAAGAGACGATTAGATGTAAACAATACTATGGAATGTATATGGTCTGTATTGGGGTTACATGATATTTCCTGACCACTTATGCTCAACCCAATTACATTATCTAATGTGTGTTTGCATAAATCCATTCATATATATATTTCATGTTCCTTGGTACATTGAAGTTTTTTATTTACTAGATGTTTTTGATTATCATATTATTCCCATGCATGCATGCCATAACTATTTACTTATCCATTCCTAGATTGATGGTCGTGTCCATGTACTAGGATGTTCTAATTACCTCCACCATTTCCATTTTACATTGTCATTTACTTGATTTTGTTCTTCAATGATACATGTTGAGTCTCCCTATAAGGGTCAAATGACATGTGTTAGGTCCTACATGATCATCAATACTTGTTTTCAGTAGAAACATTAGTTGATGCTTCCAGGGTTGTACAATGTGATTATATTCGGACTACACACTGTACAATACAGATAATTTTAGAAACAATTGGTTACCCATGATGTTCCACTATCACATATCCATTACTCATCACATCCATAAATATCTCCATGGAACATGGATCAAGCATTATCAAATAATTATCATTTGTGGTGGATTATTTACAACCATTAAAACAACTCTAGAATTGGATCCCTTCACACCACATCATTATAGAATGAAAAACCCACTTATCGAGAATATTAGATATACAACTTTTTCATCATTATTCACCTAAAAAATTGTATCACACTATGTCCAAAATCTAGATCTCAACCAGAGGACCACATAATCAATCTATTATATAAATTATCACTTCGAAGAAATCACGTTCATTATAATTTTCAATTTTTGTTTCTAAATGAATGTTGATAATGAATCTATGAATAATGAAAATGAAAATATAGAAATATGAAAAAGAGACACAACTATCATCCATTATTTTTATTTCCAACAATTTATTTCCCTTAGAATTAATAATAATTTTTCAATTTCCCAAACCCTGGGAAGATAACGTGTTTTTTTAAATCATCAATTGATTAGTTAATTAAAAAAAATTTATGGATTGAATCTGTCACGACCCGTCCTTGGGGCCCGTGCCGTGACTACCCCTAGCCCGCCTTCCACAGGCCAGGGGCTGGCGACTAGCACCAAGGCGTAAATCCCAGAAAAAGGGAAGGCATTGCATTTGAAAAGTAAACAAGCACCACAGAGTAAGCAAGCGGAAAAGTAAACACTAAGTAAAAATTGTAACAACTGTGCTGAAAGTAAAAGGGGACGGAAATACATGCCCAAATGTAAAGTACAACTGAAAGGGGAAAACAAAAACTGAAAGAAAAGTCATAGCTTCGAGCCGTCCTCTGGAAGTCCCACCTGAAGGGTGGGTACATACAACCTCCACTGCTCCTCGGGTCCACCTGACCGTTCCGAGTACGTCCCGCCCAGTGGTCTACCTCGAGGTACCGTCTTGCTCCGCAAACCTCCGCCAGGATCAGCACTGTCCGTCGTCTGCAACCAACACAACGTTGTGCGGGTATAGCCCGTGTAGGGGTGAGTATAAGCTACTCAGTAGGGACCCCGAGACCCTCGAAGGTCTCCCAGAATCCACAAGGGATAATCCACAAAGGAAAGATACAATCACGAAGTAACATCCGACATTGGTTAGGTATATTCCCATACATATACCTAAGTCATCAATTCCTGTTTGGCTCCAACATCCGAGCCCAAGCACAACCCAGTCCACACATGAAAGCAAAACGTAAATCCACAAAGGATAGCACAAAGCAATCCACAAAGGAAAGTAACACAGGATTCAGCTCACACAGGTATACTTCTTCAAATGACGATAGAGATGATCAAATGTAGCCACTGATTCATCTAATCCGTCGGACCCACAAAGGATCAGAAGATACTAACCCCCGCAAAGTCCCACATAGGATCGATCATGAAGTTGGACCCAAAGCTATTGGGAAACTCCTTCTCCATCAAGTACAGTGGTTATGCCGCTACAAACAAGCGCTTCCCTCTTACCTTGAACTGCTGTAGTACTCCACCTATCGGGTACTATGGGCCTGCTGCTACAACCAAGCGCTCCCCCGTGCCACTACAACCAATCGCTCCTCCCTCATGGGTCTGCCGCTACATCCATGCCCTCCCATGTGCCTCTACAACCAAGCGCACCTCTGTCGTGGGTCTGCCGCTACAACCAAGCGTTCCACTGTGCTGCTACAACCAAGCGCACCTCTGTCGTGGGTCTACCGCTACAACCAATCACTCCCCTGTGCCGCTACAAGCATGTGAACCTCTGTCGTGGGTCTGCCGCTACAACAAAGCACTCCCCTGTGCCCCTAAAACCAAGTGAACCTCTGTCGTGGATCTGCCGCTACAACCAAGCTCTCCCCACTAGGCTATTCATAACACACGGAGTCGTTCGATCAGCAGTCGTCAAGTCTCAACCGTCTCTAGGGTTTCCTCCCATGGCATGCTCGTTCCGGGAGGGTCCACTCCACAAGCTAAGAGGTCGATGCATCAACTGACATGTAGTCTAGAGTTGACGTATCCAATGATGTACCGTAGTAGTCACTGTAGAAAACATGGAGGATTCCCGTACGGTTTTCATCATCGTCACAGTCGAATCCACTGAGGATCTCTGTACAGTCATCGTCGTCACAACAGCAGTAGCAGCCAGCTCTAGGGTTCCTGCACATAGCAAGATCGTTCGGGAGGGTCCTCTCCATGAACCGAGAGTCTGATACATCAATTGACTCAAAGTACAGAGTTGATGTACCCAAAAGTTCCATATCATCAATAGGTAATCAATGTCGCAGACGGCGCGTCAATCGGACGCCCGGTCTGAGAGTTATTTTCTTTTTCGTCCTAGGGGCCCGGTTGGTTTTTAAGGCAAACCAACCCGACCGTACTCCACCTACATCCAAACCTCGGGCAGAGTATGCCAAATGATCTGTCTCAGTTAGAGGAATCCACCAAAGTCGACGACACGTCAATTGGAAGTCTGGAGCTCATGATATGAGTGTTTACGCTCCGAGGGCCTGGTTGGTTTCGTGTACGAACCAACCTGACCGAACCCAAATTATTCCGAAACCTTGAGTACGATATACCTAAACGACCGTCTCGATCCAAGTATCGCATTTCCGCTGGCGTAGCGTCGTTCGGAGGCTTGTAGCTAAAGTTACGTGCAATAGACCGAAAACAGTCCGAGGACGGGGGGTCTGGGCTCGGGCCGACCCGGCCCGACCCCCCCTGGGTCGGCTGGACCAGGTCCGGTCCAGCCAGGGCGCAGCCCGGCCCGGCCGGCTCGACCTGCCCGGCCGGCTGGCCCGTCTCGGCTCGGCCGAGCGGCCGAGAAAACGCGGGGGGCATGTTGCCCCCACGTGACAACCCCGCGGCCCTGGCGGGGCCCGCCCTGGACAACAGACGCGGCGATGCCGCCTCCCGAGTGCGCCGGACCCGCGCGGCCGCGGGTCCACTGGCGTTGTTTCCGCCGCCGCCGGTGACTTCCGCAGGCCACCGGAGTTTCTCTGATGGTCCGATTCCCTTCCCGCATGCGCCTCTCTTCATCCTGGGATCCGTTCTTCACTATGGAATCATCAAAACGCCTCTGTGGCGCACTTTTTCGTCGCCCACTAAATCCACACAACAACGAAGAACGACAGTGGGTTTTCGGGCCGTGTTTGTTGGTCCCGCACCTTCCGTGTTAGATGATAACAGTTGGGAGAAATAATCAACATATCAAATAACAATTTTAATAAATTAAAATTGTTTTAATGAAGCCGAGTTCTTTATTTTAAATGAAACGATCATAGGAAATATTAATTATTTCACAACAAACCCCTACCTCGTCAAGTCATCGCACACACTTTCTTCACGGAGTTGATCGCTGTAGAAGGATGTGATTGTCGCGTCGTGGAAGGGCGTCGCGTTGTCGCGGATAGGTGTCGCGTCGTCGCGGAAGGGAATTGCGTCGTCGCAGAATACGGTGATGTGTCGATGAACTCAATGGGTGATCGAAGATTTTCATTGCTGATGAAGGAACGGTGCAGAAGAATGTTGCGGGAGAGGAAATGTCGGCTTCGCGGCACACGACGTCGCATTGTCGATTTCCGCGGGTTCGGTGTTCTTCGTCGGAGACCGGCGTTCTTCGGGTTCTTCGCGTTTTTCGCGTTCTTCGCGTTCTTCGCGTTCTTCGCGAAGGAGGATGAAGAACTCTTGGTTTCTGTCAAATCCTCTCAACGAAAATTTTTCCAGAAGTCGTGCGTTGGTATTATTTAATTATTACACCAACGGATTGAAAAACAGGTTAACAAACGATTAAATTAATTCATATAATTAATTCAATGAATAAAACCTCCCAATTAAATGTTGTGTTATGAATTTAAGAAATTGCGTCAGTTGACTTTCATAATGACGGGTTTTCGCGGGTGCGTTACTTAGCGGAAAAGAAACGGTGGGGCTCGTGTGGGCTCCACCTCACAAATATCCTATGAAGAGTGTAGGATATTTTTGGATAGCACCTTTTCCGCATCAACTCAGCTTAAGCGGCTTTAAGTGGATTTTACGTGGCTTAAGTGAAACAAAAATAAAATTGTCGCACAACTTTATTTGATTTCAAAACTTTAAACCCTAAAATTAAAAACCTCAACCGAGAAAATGCAACTCCGGAAGAGGAGTTTCTATGGAAATACCGGCGCTGCGATTCCATCAGTGCCCTCAGAATTCGATTCCGGGCACTGGTTCAAAAATTTGAAAAACCCGCTCGTCCGTTCACTGAACGTACCTAAGCCAAACATCGAAACATGATTCTGGGCGCACCGGGTCTCGGAATCAGGTGCCGTCAAAAACTGCACTTTTGTAAAATTCCAAAGAAAATTAAGAAAAAAAATTTTCCTTGAAATTTCTGGGTCTTTACATTACTCCCACCACAGGGTTTTACATCCTCATAAAGCTTCAACACAAACTAGGGATACAAAGGCGGTACTGAGCACAAATCTGAGCCTCCCGCTCCAAAGTGCTCTCTCGGAGGCTCTCGTGCTGCCATTCGATGCAACCAAAAAGAACCGATCATCCACGTAGGACCCGCTTCTGTCGTTCCTCGATCTCCACTGGGACCTCTACAAAAGTCTCCCCAAGGTCAATGGTGTGCGTCAGGTCATGCACGTATCTACTCAGCTGAGATACGTGGAAGATTCCGTGCACCCGGAGAAACTGAGGTGGTAGAGCCAGGCGATAAGCCACCTCTCCAATCCTGCTGAGGACCTGGAAGGGTCCGATGAAGCATGGAGACAACTTGTCGCCTCAGCCACATCTCCACAATCCATTTCAAGGTGAGACATGCCAGAAGACGTGATCTCCATCCTCGAACTCAAGTGGCCCCCGCCTCCTGTCAACAAAAGACTTCTGCCGGCTCTGAGCTGTCCTCATCTGCTCCTGGATGACCTGGACCTTCTCTGTCATGGCCTAGACCATCTCCGGTCCCACAAGAGCTGCTATGATTTCTTCTTTGCCGATAAGAGAAATCTGGTCTCATCCCCTAGATGAACCACTTCCTTTGCCGAATACAGTCAATTTCGAAATGCATGTTACTAATCCATACCAAGGATGATGTTGTAAGGCCTCGACGCTACTACCAAGAGATCCAACCATTACTCTCACCTCCAAGGGTGGAGTCACACTGCCGGCATTAGTGTTTGGTAACTGGGTCTCCTCCAGTAGATGTCTCATAAGTGAGGGTCAAGTCAACAATCTAAACTAGAACCTCTTAGTAACAACACAAAAGAGGACCGGAATAAAAACATTTCAAGGGTATTCGTCTTTTATTATTGCAGCTCATAATACAAAGACACTACAGCATATCAACAAGGAACTAGAAGTACAAAAGACGTATCCACTAGTTCTGATCCTGTCCATCTGCTCCCAGAGCTCCATGATCATAGGCCTTAGCTGCCTGAAGCTGAGATCTCCCATGTCCTTCTGTCCCATGTGGTCAAGGTGGACCTCCTGGTGGTGGTGGTGGTAACACCCCGAAGCGTCGTCCACCTCCAACTGTAGGACCAACTCCCCTGCCATGGCCTCCTTCTCCTTGCGGCCCGCCCTGATCGAACCTCTGACTCTCCCTGGGGGGTCCTTCATTCATCTACTGGTCATCCGTATGGCGGGTCGGACAGTCACGATCCATGTGACCAATCCCGCCACAGGAGTAACACCGCCCTCTCATGGCAAGTCGTTGTCTACCCCGAGTGCCTCGCACAAATGATCCCGAGTCATGATGTCGACCACATGTAGGTCTAGTCCTCTTGGACCCCTGCGTCATCTGTCTACCGCCCACTGCAGAAGACTCTGCCGCATGTCGGCAAGTAGTGGGTCCTGCTGCAAGAGACTGCTCAGCATGGAAACTCTCCACTAAGAGGGCTCGCTCCAATACTCCCACCTGAGTCGGAAGGTTGAGGGAGATCATCGAAGCCCTGATCTCGTGCCTCAGTCACGGCTCAAAGGTCCGGGCCCGAAAGAACGTGTCACGTACCATACTTGTGGAGTAGCGTGAGAGATCAGTAAATCTCGCTGAGTACTGCGCCACTGTCATGCTGCCCTGCCACAGCTGTAGTAGCTCCTGGATGTGCACCGCTCGGAGGGTGGATGAGATGAACTCGGAGCGGAAGATGCTCTCAAAGTACGTCTAGAGAAGAAATGTCTCGTCGTGCAACTGGAGCATCAAGCTCCACCATCTGCCTGCCACCGCGTGCAAGAGGCTCGCTGCGAGTATCACCATGAGGTCTGCTGGTGTCCTCACTAATCTGAAAACTCGTACAACTGCCTCCAGCCAGTCCTCGACTGCCTGAGGGTCCATCTCCCCGCGGAACCTGGGCGGTCACTGGCATTGGAACTCATGCAGTGCTCTATGGTGATGTGCATCGTCATCGGCTGGGGCTGGTAGCATCGGTGGCTTGACAGGTATTGGTATCGCTGGTGCCTCAGCTGTTAAAGGGCCCTGTACCGAGTCCTCTTCGCTCGGTGGGCTCTCACCACGCACAATGCTCGGAATCCTAGATGGCTGCCATCGTGGGGCCATCCTGAAAAGGAAACAAGTGTGCCACGGTCAGAATATTATACCTGGTGAGCTAACACATGTAACCACAAAGAAAACATGAACGCACATTCAATCAATGTTTTCGTGCATTATGTCAGAAATCAGAAGTCAAGGATCTCGTGTACGGATACGTCGGCTTCCGCACCAACACTAGACTCCCTAGACTGATAACCACACCCAATACGCTAACCACTATTGCTTCACATAGAATAAGTATCAGAGTCTGCGGTAGAACCGAACTCCTTTGATACCAATTTGTCACGACCCATCCTCGAGGCCCGTGTCGTGACTACCCCATGCCCGCCTTCCATAGGCCAGAGGCTGGCGACTAGCACCAAGGCATAAATCCCGGAAAAAGGGAAGGCATTTCCTTCGAAAAGTAAACAAGAACCACATAGTAATCAAAAGGAAAAGTAAACACTAAGTAATAACTATAACAAGCTGTGATGAAAGTAAAAGGGGCCAGAAATACAAGCCCAACTGTAAAGTACAACTGAAAGGGGAAAACAGAAACAGAAAGAAAAGCCGCAGCATCGAGCCATCCTCTAGAAGTCCCACCTGAAGGGTGGGTACAGATAGCCTCCACTACTCCTCGGGTCCACCTGACTGTTCTGAGTACGTCCCGCCCAGTGGTCCACCTCGAGGTACCGTCCAGCTCCGGATGCCTCCGCCACATTCAGCGTTGTCCGTCTTCTGCAACCAACACAACGTAGTGCGGGCATAGCCCGTGCAGGGGTGAGTATAAGATACTCAGTAGGGACCCCAAGACCCCCGAAGGTCTCCTAGAATCCACAAGGTATAATCCACAAAGGAAAGATACAATCACAAAGTAACATCCATCACTGCTTAGGTATATTCCCATACATATACCTAAGTCATCAATTCCCGTTCGGCTCCAACATCCGAGCCCAAGGACAACCCAGTCCACACAGGAAAGAAAAACGTAAATCCAAACAGGATAGCACAACACAATCCAAAAAGGAAAGTAACACAGGATTCAGCTCACACAGTTATACTTCTTCAAATGACGATAGAGACGATCAGATGTAGCCACTGATTCATCTAATCCATCGGACCCACAAAGGATCGGAAGGTACTAACCCCCGCAATGTCCCACATAGGATCGATCATGAAGTTGGACCCAAAGCTATTTGGAAACTGTATCTCCATCAAGTATAGTGGTTATGCCGCTACAACCAAAAACTTCCCTCTTACCTTGGACTGCTGTAGTACTCCACCTATCGGGTACTATGGGCCTGCTGCTACAACCAAGCGCTCCTTTGTGTCGCTACAACCAAGCGCTCCTCCGTCGTGGGTCTGCCGCTACAACCAAGTGCTCCCATGTGCCGCTACAACCAAGCGCACCTCTGTCGTGGGTCTGCCGCTACAACCAAGCGCTCCCATGTGCCGCTACAACCAAGCGAACCTTTGTCGTGGGTCTTCCTCTATAACCAAATGCTCCCTTGTGCCGCTACAACCAAGCACACCTCTGTCGTGGGTCTGCCGCTACATCCAGGCGCTCCACTGTGCCGCTACAACCAAACGCACCTCTGTCGTGGATCTGCCGCAACAACCAAGCGCTCCCCACTAGGCTATACATAACACACCGAGTCGTTTGATCAACAGTCGTCAATTCTCAACCGTCTGTAGGGTTTCCGCCCATGTCATGCTCGTTCTGGGAGGGTCAACTCCACGAGCTAAGAGGTCGATGCATCAACTGACATGTAGTCCGGAGTTGACGTATCCCAAGATGTACCGTAGTAGTCACTGCCAAAAACACGGAGGATTCCCGTACAGTTTTCATCATCGTCGTAGTCGAATCCACTGAGGATCTCTGTACAGTCATCGTCATCACAGTAGCAGTAGCAGCCAGCTCTAGGGTTCCTGCACACAGTAAGCGCGTTCGGGAGGGTCCGCTCCATGAGCAGAGAGGCTGATACATCAACTGACTCAATGTCCAGAGTTGATGTATCCAAAAGTTCTGTATCGTCAATAGGAACTCAACGTCGCAGACGGCGCGTCAATCGGACACCCGGTCTGAGAGTTATTGGGTTTTTCGTTCCAGGGGTCTGGTTGGTTTTAAGGAAAACCAACCCCACCGTACTCCACCTACGTCAAAACCTTGGGCGGAGTATGCCAAAAGATCTGTCTCACATAGAGGAATCCCCCAAATTCGACGACACATCAATCGGACGTCCGGAGCTCAAGATATGAGTGTTTCCGCTCCGAGGGCCCTGTTGGTTTCGTGTACGAACCAACCCGGCTGAACACAAAGTATTTCGAAACCTTGAGTGTGACATATCGAAACGATAATCTCGATCCAAGGATCGTGTTTCCGCTGATGGTGCGTCGTTCGGAGGACCGTAGCTCGTGTTACGGGAAAAAGTCCGAAAATGGTCCGAGGACGGGGGGTCTGGGCCTGGGCCGACCCGGCCCGACACCCCCTGGGTCGGCCGAACCGGGTCAACCCATCCCGGTCCGACCTGGTCTGGTTTGGCCAGGGCGCAGCCTGGCCCGGCTCGGCTCGGGCGAGCGGCCGAGCAAACGCAGGGGGAATGTTGCCCCTATGTGACAACCCTGCGGCCCACACGGGGGCCGCCCTGGTCAACGGACGCGGCGATGCCGCATCCTGAGTGCTCCGGACCAGCGCGGTCGCGGTTCTGCAGGCGCTGCTGCCGCCGTCGCGACTTCAGCCGCGTCGGCTTCTTCCGGCGGCGTGCCGGGGCACCGCGGCCGCCGGCCGCCGGTGACTTCCGCGGGCCACCGGAGTTGCTCAGGTGGTCCGATTCCCTTTCCGCCTGCGCCTCTGTTCATCCCGGGATCTGTTCTTCACGGTGGAATCATCAAAACGCCTCTGTGGCGCGCTTTGTCGTCGCCTGCTAAATCCGCACTACAACGAAGAACGGCGGAGGGTTGTCGGGTCATGTTTGTTGGGCACACACCCTCTGCGTTAGATGATAACAGTTGGGAGAAATAATCAACATATCAAATAACAATTTTAATAAATTAATTTTTTTTAATGAAGTCGGGTTCTTTGTTTTAAAAGAAATGATCACGGGAAATATTAATTATTTCACAACAAACCCCCACCTCGTCAAGTCGTCGCATGCGTGTTCTTCGCGGAGTTGATCGTCGTGGAAGGAGGCGATTGTCGCATCGCGGAAGGGTGTCGTGTCTTCGTGGATAGGCATCGCGTCGTCGCGGAAGGGTGTCGCGTCGTCGCGGAATATGGTGACGCGTCGACAAACTCAACGGGTGATCGAAGATTTTCGTTGCGGATGAACGAACGTCGCAGAAGAATGTCGCAGGAGAGGAAACGTCGGCGTCGCGAAACACGGTGTCGCATCGTCGTTTTCCGCGGGTTCGGCGTTCTTCGTCGGAGACCGGCGTTCTTCGCTTTCTTCGCGTTCTTCACGAAGGAGGATGAAGAACTCTTGGTTTCTATCAAATCCTCTCATCGAACATTTTTCTAGATGTCGTGCGCTAGTCTTATTTTATTATTACGCCAATGGATTGAAAAACAGGTTAAGAAATGAATAAATTATTTCATAGAAATAATTCAACTAATAAACCCGCCCAATTCAATGGTTCGTTATGAATTTAAGAAAACGTGTCAGTTGAATTTCATAATGACGGGTTTTCGTGGGTGCGTTACATAGCGGAAAAGAAACGGTGGGGCTCGTGTGGGCCCCACCTCACAAATATCCTACCAAGAGGGTATGATATTTTTGGATAGCACTGTATCCGCATCAACTCAGCTTAAGCGGCTTTAAGTGGATTTTAAGTGGCTTAAGTGAAATACAAATAAAATTGCCGCACAACTTTATTTTATTTCAAAACTTTAAACCCAAAAATTAAAAACCACAACTGAGGAAAAGCATCTCCGGAAGAGGCGTTTCTAAGCAAATACCGGCGTTGTGATTCCATCAGTGCCCTCGGAATTCGATTCCGAGCATCGGTTCAAAAATTAGAAAAACCCGCTCGTCCGTTCACTAAACGTAACCGAGCCAAACTTCGAAACATGATTCCGGGCACACAGGGCCTCGGAATCAGGTGCCGTGAGAAACTACACTCTTGTAAAATTCCAAAGAAAAATAAGAAAAAAAAATTTCCTTGAAATTTCCTGGTCTTTACAGAATCAATATCATTATTAGATAGAAAATCAGTATAGAAACCCCAAAATAGTATACTATGTGATTTTTTGAATAATTACTAACAAAAAATCATTTTATTTCATTGTTGTTGGGGAGATCAATGAACATCATCAACACACTAATTACTAAATGATGATACATTTATGATCATATTTTATTCCACTTCCAATGGACATATCCCAATTCCTCATGTTATATAGATAATACTAGGGGTTATCATAATAAGAATTGTATAGATGGATTTCTGTTTAAGCTAATAATTTTAAAATAATATTCTAAAATTAATTATATTAATAATTATTCAATATATGTTGGTTATCTTGTTTATCTATCATTTCATGCAATCACTATGACATTCCTAGGGTACATCCCATAATACAGATTCATTGGGTGGCCTATATTTTAATTCCCTTATTTTCTTTGGGAGTAACATAATTATTTTAAAAACACTATGTGTGAGTGATATAATATATTTTTTATATTTTTTATGTCAATAACATTTTTTCTAGGTCCTCAGAATCCAGTTATCACCTAATACACGACATAAAAAAATATTACATAAAATATTTTATATTAATCAATGGAAAAGTTAATGATTTTTTATTTAAATAACTCAAACTAATAAAATCTAATATTACGCTTTTTGGAAACTATATGTTTTTAGAATTAACTATATTTTATATAATAAACTCTTTTACCCAATATAATTTCCTTATGTATAGTTTCACAAAAATAGAACTACAATTATTTGTTAAAAATTTTCAATACCCAAAACAACGATTCAATAGGTGAATCCCATCACCCAAATATAAATATCATTTAAAAATTTAATAAATAAAATAAATTCACCACAAAACTATAACACTTATCATTTTGAAAATGTTATGAATCAATATGATCATTTTAAAATGAATATATTTTAACATTTACATAAATAAAAAATCTTATGTGTTTGTTTTCATTATTACATTTGGTAAACCATAACCTAACCATGATAAATTCTTTTTATTGTTTTTTGATCCATTATACTGTATCTATAAATTGTTAATAGCATATATGGGCTAATATCGAATACATGGTTAATTCATCAAAATATATCTAGGGTCCCATCCTTACCCCAAAAGTATCAACATAGTAACGAAGGTTTAAAATATCATCATAAAATGTCAACATCAATAATTTTTACATAGAAAACATTGAATAAAGACTCGAATCCTAGACTACAATGGAAACTATGTGATCAGTGTGACGAAGTTATAATAATAGAATTTTACATATTCTTTTAAAAATTTATGCTCAGGATCCTACTATCAATACTAACTAGACCCGCCCCAATATTTATATAATGTTATGTGATGAAATTTTTCATTTATCCTACTAGAACATCCTCTGAATCTGGTGCTCGAGCCATATCCTGACACACCTAATCTTTATTCATTAAATTCCATTTTATGTGATATATGTTAAGGTGGTTAACAAGAAAATATATGAAATTATTGAACCCTCTATATAAAAATATAAACAAACACATTCAGATTAATTAAACTAGGAATAAAAACAACATAAATAAACAAATAATAATATAATAATATTAGATGCAAGAATAATAAAATTTGACTATTTAATATAAGAGAATACAAAAAATAAAATCGATCAAGACACCCCCATATATTTTTGACCCTTAGACTTTATCTAAATCACATCACGAACGTTGTATGAATTATCATTGTATAATATAATAATATATAAATCCTAGTGATCGGAAAAGATTTCCAAGATAGATGCATACATATAATATTTTCTAAATGTTTTTAGAAAAATAAATATATATATGATTTTACAAATGTGAATTTTTATTACATTAAGATCAATTTCATCATTTATACTCTTATATAAAATAAATAATAGTTTTTTCGGAAGATAAATATAAAAAAATATTATCATTAATAAATTGTTTCAAAACATTAATATATATTATTTTCTATAATTTAAAAATTGTCTTTGAAAATGTTTGATTAATAAATTCTAATTAAAAAAACCGAAAATTTAATATCTAATTTATAAATCCATTTCAAAATATATAAGAAATAATATTTAAATACACATCTTTTAAAAATTGGAAAAAGAGAAAAATAATAATTAAATAAACCTTAAGGAATTGCATAACAATTAAGTGAATCTAAAAAAGGTGATAAATTTATGGAATAGTTTCAAATACTAATATCATGTTGTGAAAACCAATTAAAAATATCTGTATGGAGACTCATAGTATCATTGGCAGTAACTGGTTTATAATAAGACATTATCTAAGACATTTCATAACCCATAACAACCACTAACCAATGTTTAATACAAAAAAAGTCAGAATAATAGCATATGTACAAACTTGAATTGAGGGAATTAAACACTAACCCTATCAAATTACGAATGGAAATCTTGTAGAGTGATACTATATACTATTATACATTTATATTCTTCTATATATGTTAACTTTTATCATTAGATGGATATATATATATATAGGCAGTGATAAATTATTTAATAATCAGCACATGAAACAAAAACATCAATAATAAATCTCCATAAAAAACCCCTTGTGGAGAAATATACCTCATAAATATATTCATATCCAATCCAATATTTTATAATTAATCTATATTTGATTTTTTTAATATAAATACCTCTCATTATAGTCAATTGATAAAAAACATTATTTTTATCTAAATTGTGTCCTAAAAGGGTTAAATATAATATAAACATTCAGTATATTTTAATCCAACTCTATTGAACAATAAAAATGGTTTAACATAAAATCCATGATTAATCTAATTGGAAATGTAGAAATATTATATGGAATCTCTATAAATATAATTGAAATGTAGACTTGACTTTTGAGATGGATTGGTTTATTAGATTGTTTCATCAAATCAATTTATATTTTTGTTAAATTTATCTTTATTTTTACTTATAGAACTATCAATATATTTAATAAGAAATAAAATATTTAGAAATGTTTCATAGTGACATAGAATTTTAAAAATTAAAAAAAATATGAAACAATTTATACTCAATATAATATATTTTTAATAATAAACAAGAAGAAAAATTTATCAGATTTTACATTATAGACATAATAAATTAAATGTGATGTATAAGTACATACCCATAAATTAAAATTTTTATTGTTATGATATAATAATGTTAAATTAGTAAAATATAATATTATATTCATATAAATCATTGTAATCAAAAGAAATATTTATGGGTTTTTGGATATAGATTAAAATAGCAGAGGTACTTTTATCTTCAACATGAATTGGAATTTTCATTTGATCATGGATCATTACATGATTCTCATCATGTATTCAATCAATCGTGATTGGGATTTTACTTTCAAGAATGGTCATCCCTCAATAACGGGTAATGGTTCTTTTTCGGATCCCACATACCCCCTACTTGTGACTCAATGGGGTTTTTTTCGAGGTTGTTATTGGATTTTCTGATCTGTGAAAAATTGGCATGTCGTGATCTTATAATATTTGTAGACATCCAAAATGGTGGTTTCACTGTTGGTGTGGATCAGGAGGCTTTGAAAGAATATTTTTATATTTTTATGTTTCCAATTCATGGCCTCACATGTTATTCAATGGGTGAAAACCATGGTCTTACATTGATCATTAATTTAGGATCTCTTATTGTAGGGGATTTAGTAATTGGAAACTAATTCACATTGGGAGGGGATTCATTCACAGAATTCTTAAATCAAGGGAATCATTTAATTTATCATGGTAATTTTATAATTTACATCTTAAACATAGAACACTGATAACATCTAAATTGTATATTGATTTCAATCCCTTAATGATTAATCATACAAATGTTACTATTTAGATTAAATTCCATTGATTAAATTGGATGTATTGGAATTCTATGATCCTTAATGAACTTTCTTCCTGCATTTTCACTCTCATTAGAATGGACTAGAAAACATTGTAGGATGATCTATGCTATTTTGGAAGAATCCATGTTCAGGTTAATTTGGAAATCAAAATATCGGATAATATCACATTTATTTCTAATGTAAATAATATTGATGTTAAATGGGATTATAAATGGGTTACACATTTTTTTGATGTCTTAATGATTGTTTTCCACTCTATTTGTAATTAATGGATGCTTCAGGTGAGAGTGAAAAAGGTACCTAAGGAAAAGGATTGAAAAGTGGGTATCTAGTATAAAAAGATTAAGATGGTATTTTTTGAAATTGAGTGACCATCAAAGGATATATCTGGACCTTCCAATGTTAATGTTTCTATTAGGAAATATATGGTAGATATCATTGATTATTTTGAAAAAGGTAAGATTCTTGATCTACCTAGTCCTCATACATGGATTGGTTATGAACCCTTAAAAAAGGAGTTGGATTTCAATTTATTGATACAGAACTGGGAGGGTAATATTTATGAGCAGATGTTCTCAAAAAAAAGTAAACAACATCTCCAAACTGAAAAATCTCCAATAATTAAATATTCTATTTTGATTTTGGTTGCACTTATCATTGCTCCCACTCATGTTGTTTGGGTATCATTCATGGGTATTATTGTTGTTCAAAGATAATCTGTCACATGCTCCTACTTTAACCAATGAATTCTCTACATTATATTAAGTTGGTATTGTTGTTAATAATTTATCTAATATATTTTTATCAATGGAGGTAGCGATTATCGAGGCCTATGTTTCAGTTGATGATTCTGTTGATGTAAAATATTTTGAGACCGAGGCTCCTAATTCATCTAGAGGTTATTTAAAATTACATGATATATGGATCCTTATTCATCTTGTGTACCTAGTAAAAAACTTGATCTTGTTCCCTTGAATCCAATTAAAAAATGATCCATCAACACCTCTTATATTATCAATCTCGTACAAGTGTTATGTGGTCCTTATCGAATGTTTGGAAGGCCCAATTTTTTTGGTGAGCAGAAAAATATAGTGGTACAAAAAGGGTGACATCATCTTGATCATATATTATAATGAATCTATTTTTTTGGAGTTCCATATGACAATAATAAAGTGAAAATATTATTTCCCTTAGACTCTTAATAAAAAAACATAGGCCTCTTCTTATTGGTATGTCTGAGCGTAAAAGGGTTATTATCCCAGTATTTTAGAATTCCAAAAGTTCGGATTTCATCATGTGGATTCAAATAGAGTTCAATAAGAGGCTAAATTATTATGGGTTCTAGATGTTTATCCTTAAATGAAATTTCACTAAAATTTCATATTGAAAAACAAGTCACTTTTTCCTTAAATAACATGGTCTTCAACATTTCTAATCTTTTATTTATGATAGTAATCGATATCAGGATTGACAGAACATGTGGATGGAAATTGGATCTCTCAAATATGTTATCTCTGGGCTATGGAAAATTCAGGGAGACATAAATTCTATTGTGTACACTGATGATAAAATTAGATCCATGACAGAAACCATCTATTCAAGAGACATCAAATCAAGCATTGATAATAATGGGTTTATTGCAGTTAACCGTGTTAGGGATAATTACACTTGGTAATGGACTATTTTTGATAGATTTGTTTCAATAATAATTTATAGTGATTATTTAATAATTCTTATCTTGATTCCAAGGGAACCATTTTCTGTATTACTCTACCGTTAATTACTTCTGATCATCATCCCATTTTGGTTGATCATGTGTGCGCATATACCAATTCCACATTGCATTTTAGAGTTATTAATGATTTGGTCAATCAACCTGATTTCTGGGAAAGTTTTTTAACAGAATTGAAATTTATGGAATGATAGATTGAATTCTGTGGCTACTGTAATCAAGCTCAAAATCCTTAAATGATCTCTGATGTTATAGAGTAATGTTTTTTTACATTCACATTGTTTCTGAAAATTTTCCCTTGAAAAATATCTTCAAAATATACAGGAGCATAACACTTCTAATGAATTATTCTATGATGTTCTGGGGGAGACTCATCTTGTTTCCATTTTTAATAACCTATTGAACCTCATAGATTTGTTGGATAAATGTACTTTTGGGGTAAAATTTATATGAGATGGCGATATAAATTAGAAATGTTTTACCTCTTTTTAGATAATTTGGAGTGTTTCAAGGCCTATATTATTAATCATAAATGGGTATAATATTCTTTACTATAGTATTGATCATTTTAAGGATTTTGATACTTACATAGAGGATATATGAAATGGTCATGTCCCACATGATGCTATAGTGGATAATTTTTTTCCGAATCTGTTTAACACATAGGATAATTCAATGCTTAAAGATATTTCTGTGGAATTTGAAATCATTGAAATGACCTATAGTCTAAATCCTAATATCTCTCTTGGTCTTAATAGTTTCAGTAATTTTTTATTTCAAGTATATTTGGATATCAATCATGTCGATGATTGTCTATTTCCTACTCAGTTTTTGAAGTTGTATTCATTCATCAAGGGTTGAATTATATGTTCCTTTCTCACACACTAAAGGTCAAAAATCCCAATGAGATTAATCTATTTGATCCATTTTCCATGGTTAATACAATCTTTAAATTTATTTGTAAAATAATATCTACAATATTGTCTTCTATTGCATGTAAGATTTTTCCCATAACAATATTGGTTTTATAAAATGGATTTATATTTTGGATTGCATCATTACGGGTTCAAATTTTGTTATTCCTCTTAAAAAATCAACAAGGGTTGGTAATACATATCTCAAAATAGATTTCATTAAATCATTTGATACTATAACTATAAGTTCATTTTTATTCTCTTCATTAATTTGATATTGATGATGTTTTCATTAAATGGGTCAAAATCATTAATGATTCATCTCCCATCTCTGTTCTTATTAATGGTTTGCTTGAGTTGTTTTTCATTGTTCTAGAGGTTTCATAAAAGGGGACCCTCATTTTATTAACATTTTTTAATTACAGAGGATTACCAAAGATGATTACTATCTAAAAGGGCTAGAAATTGGAAATTAAAGTCTATCTATTCCGGTAGAGGTTTTGTTTCCCCAAATCATATATTGTATCCTAATGATATCATTCTCTTCGATAAAGTGGAAACAAGATATATTAAAAACATCAAAGGGGATATTTTTCATTATAAAAAATTTTCAATACATGAAATCAGTTGGAAAAAAATATTTTTTCTACTTTGGTAAGAATTTATCCATTTCTATGAAGATGGTCTTTGTTAGAGTATTGGAAATTCATTGGAGAATTCTTCCTTTTACATATTTTTGTATTATAATTTTTTTGGGGAATCCAAAATCACGTTATATTTCTAATATTAATAGTAATTCATAAGGAATCTTGGAACATGGAAGGGAAAATCTCTCTCTTTGGTGGGTTATGTATTCTTCGTCAAGGATGTTATTATTTCTATGTTTTTTTATTCCCTCATGGTCATTAAGTGGAATTTCTCTCTCATCAAGAAAATTAATGTTTCTATCAAAAATTTCATTTGGAGGGGTAACATTCGAGAGAAGAAATTATCCATGGTTTCATAGAACAATTTATTTAATCCATGTGATGCATATGGTATTTATATAAAAAAGCACTATTCAATTATTCATTATCGAAATCATTTATTTGGATGTTTTTCAATATTAATGTTGATTCTTAGGACTTTTGAGATTGGCTCAGTAATAGTTCTTTTAATCACATAGATTCATATATTTGGACTGATTTTAAATCCACATTCACTTCTATTGATGCTCCTTCTTAGTGGATTGTTTCAAACAACTCGTCATTATCCTTTTGGAATGATAAGTTGATTAGTTATCCCCATATTCAGAATCAGATTATTGATGACCTAAATGTGGGCTTCAATGCCACAAATAAGGACCAATTAGATAGTATGGGTAATCTCCCAAATTACATTATCAATACTATACACTCATACAAGATTTCTAATAGGGCAGATTTCTCTGCATTTTAATACATTGTTAAGGGTTTTCAATCATCTCAAAAAATTTATAGATATTCATTTTCCTCTGAACAAAATTTTTAGGGGATGAGTGAGTTTCATATGAACTTCATAAGGCCTTCGTGGACTATTTATGCCTTGTGACATTCTCATAGGAATATTCGTAATAATATTTTACATTAATAATGTGGTATTTCTCTTAAATATTCATGTGTGCTTTATCATTAGCATAGGGATGATATTGAATTTGTTTTTCTGGGTTACTACTTCATCAATGTTCAAGGTTTTTTTGGATATATTTGGATTCTATATTCCTTGTGTTTCTTCTATCATAGATATTAGTGAAGACTAGAACACATTGTTTCTTCCCCACAACTACTAGATCTTTTTCAGGTGGCTGCTCCAGATCTTCTTCATATTATTTGTTCTGCATAGAAAATGAATATTACAAATAGTTTTTCCTTGTAGACCAGTGGTTCCATTTCCTCCATACTCGTTATTGTGAAGTGGGGATGAAAAAAATGAAGCATTATTGCTTCAACTCAGTTCATGATTTGTCTATTTGTAACCAGATTGGTGCCAATTGGATGTTTTGACCTCAACGTGGAACCATTAATGTAATATAGAAGGAGACATTTTTTAGGACGGATAAAATTCAATTCTCATGGAGCTGCAAGATGTAATCTAAGGACTTCGGAATATATAGATGTTTTCATGAAAAATAAAGGTGATGTTCTTGGATGTTATCATGGATATTTTTTTCTTGCTTCTTTTCTTGAGGTTGAAATTCTTGGCTTCATTGTTGCTATGGAGGAAGCCAATGATCGTGGTTGGAATAATGAATGTTTTGAGAGTGATTCTATTGTGGTCGTCTCTACAAAAAGTATGGGTCTCTCTTAATTGTCTTGGAAGCTCACTAATTGTTGGAGAAAATTATTTGATACTCTATTCTTTTTGAATCATATCATTACTCACACTTACATGGAAGCAAATTCTCATGATGATAGAATGGAAAATATGGTCATCAATGGAGTTGAATTTTCATTATTTGATCAAGTGATTGAATCATATCCCTTTCTTAAAAGAGATCATGAGAAATCTATTATTTTTAGACATGTGTAACCTGGCTTTTATTTTTCATTAAACGATATATTATTTTGGAAAAGGACTCATTTATATTTTTTAAAATATGTACTCATAAGATATCATTAATGCAAAAAAAAAAGTAAAATATCAAACTATTAGTTAAAAAATATCATTTTAATTAAACAAATATAAAACACATTGACTAACATGTTACCTAATAAATAATTAGTCAATTCAATGTTATTTTTGCAATTTATTGTGATTTTTATAGTAGTAAATTACTATTGGGAAAATTAAATTACCATTGAAAGGTTAATTAATCTGAATAAAATTTTAAAACTATGACTAAATTATTATATAATAAATGGGTTGAAAAGTTTAAATTGAAAAATGAAACAATTCTAAATAAAATTTAAATTATATTACAAAAAACAAATAAACGTTAATATTAATAATGTATTTATAAAAAATATATTGAAATATTAATTTTTTTTCTAAAATATAATTATAAAATACTGAAACAAGTTATTTTTTTACACATTAAAAATTAAATATAGATTATTTGATAATTAGGAATGAATCAAATATGTTTTAGAAATAAGTAATACAAATGAAAAATAATATTATTTCTAAATATTTTTCACCAATTTAATATATAATTTTTCTAAACAAATTATATTTATAATATATTTTATCAAAATATTAAAAAATTAATTAATTATTTGGGTTCTATCTATGTGAATATTGAACGTTTAAATTCTTTGTATTATATTAAAAAAATCTATTTTTGGTTGAGTGTTACAAATTTGAATCTATCCAATTTACGTATGATTTATGAAAAAATAAGAAATTTCATAAGTCGATAAAAATAATTAAAACCCCTTGAGTATAATCAATAACATTTATTATGAGTTTCCAAGAACATATTAAGAATTTTTGTTGGAATGAGTATAATTATAACATCAACATGTTTATAATTATCTAATAAAATTCAAATTAATTCAAATTATTGTTATTTTTTTAGCGAAATACATAGAATTTTATATTTTTTTTCTAAAATATAAATCCACATCAACATAAAGACATTAGTCCTCATCCCCTAAACCAACATATAAAAAATCCCTTCATTCCCCGTTGATATTACAATATTAATATATATAATTTAATATCCATGTCCTTTGGTCCATGTTTTGAAAAATGGTCCCTCTACTAGAGACAATATAATATAATAAAAGGAGGTTAATTAAAGTACATGGAAATGAATTCATTTCCATGTTTCAGTCTAATGTCAATAATTTTTTATTCTATATCCAAATGTAATAAAAACATGTTTCACAAAATAAACCATATAATATTCATTATGATCTTCTTAAAAATATAAAAATAATCTAGAATACATATCTTTGTAAAAATATATAAAAATGTCATTTTCATGTGGTAGTTTTACACTAAGTAAGTGAATGATAATACTTATTTTCATCTACTTAACAGAAATTAGTTTATAGACATTTAATTAAGAAATTAATGTAAAATATTATTAATATAAACTAGTTATATGAATGATTAATATTAACATAGTTCTTATAAAATTTTAAATTAAATACAATCATTCATAGTGAGTTTCAAATGTCACAAATAGTCTTATCGATGATTATTCAATTATTTATTACTTTGTACTAATTTGTTTCTCAAATAATATAATTATGTGAACCATATTCAATGAATATTTTTTCAATTTAGTATCCATTGAATTTATTTCTTATAGCATTACATCAAAATGGAAATATTTTCACCGATAAAACTGAAATACTCCAAAGATGTTTATGTGAAATGTAAATAATTAATAAACTATATGAACAAGATATATTATTTTTATAAGAGATGAAAATAATAAAAAAGGGTTATGATCCAATAAATTAATGTTTGAAACATTACTATTCAAGATATTCATTGTGTAGTTGATCAAATGAAGGATTTTTATAAGGGTTGGTTTCCAAATATTCAAAAGCCTTTATCATATTGGATAGATTATACTATATTACACTATAATTCTATAGAGATCAATATCTATAATTTTTTTAAGAAAAATATAATTTACTAATTGGTTTTGATACCAATAATCACAATACATTTATAAATAACACATAAATTTGAATATAGTTGCATTTATTTTGAAACATATTATATTGTAATGATCTTTGTATTTTATTGTTTTATATAATTATGAAATCCATTAAAAAAATAGATTATTCAAATATGGTAAAGAATTTTTTTGGGAAGATATGTTGATATCATTAAACTCAAATTTCATTTATGATAATTTTAACCTAAATGAAGTTTAGTCACAATAACAATAACATTAAAATTTTTAATGTACTTAATCATCCTTAAGTCCTATAAAATTAATTGAAAATATTGGATGAGTAAATAAATGTTTGATATGGGAGATTAAAATAATATAAACCCATTAGTCCATTGAATTACGTGAAAACATGTTTGGGAAAAAATAATTTTTATTATTTTATTTAAATATAATGGTGAATAATATTCCTTACATGAAACATTGAATAATAAATCACTAATAAATTCATTGTAATATTTTTAAATAGGATAATATCATTTCAATATTATGAGAAATAAATTTTGAAATGATATAATATTAAATTAAATCATTTTATTTTTTAAAAAAATTCACACACAAACAACCATATATATATGAATTATATTCTATTAGTATAAAAATTTATAGAGTTAATAGATGGACATTAAAATTTCAATTATATATTTTATACCGATTAATTAAAATATTTTATATTATTATTTTTTAAAAAATAATCAATCATAATGAAGTAGGACCGAAATTTCTATTGAAAAAATTAGTATTGATGTGGAATATTAGTTTTTCTATATATTATGTATTTTTAGTCCAATTGATCACTATATAATATGGTGGAATATATTAACAATATCTAAATTTAAATAATGTAATATTAAGGTAAATATATTCATATATTATTTAATATGAATCAATTATTTTTATGCTTTAAAATATAAATTGTTTATAAAAGATGAACCGGTGTGTTATACAAACATATTAGAATAATATATTTTTATCAAATGTTGGAATAATTATCAAAAAAATTATCTTATATATTTTTATTAAAATAGATAAATTTGTTAATAACGCCATTTCTATCTTTAATATCTGAATTTTTACAAATGAAAATAATAATTCCATTTTAAAAACAATAATTTTTTTATAATTTTTATATAAATTCCAATAAATAATAATATAAAAAGTTAAAATTTATCCAATTTTAAGAAAATAATATGAATTTTATAAATTTATACAAAATTATTGGTGTTCATTTAATATTTATTTAATTAAAATTTAAGTAAATTCATAAATTATAAATAGTTTTTTTCTATAAACACATGGGTTTATATATATTTTATGTTTTAATTTAAACAGCAATTATCTAATATTTTATAATTTAACTATATAAATTGGATTCCAAATTTTGAATAATAATTACAAAAACATTTCATATTGGTCATCTTATATTTTCAGTAAAAATATAAATAAAATAATAATGGTATGATAAAGTATAAATTTTTTTACAATGTTTATCAAAACGTGGATTGAACATTATTTTGTTTACATGATAAATGTTACTTATTGAAAAAAATTATAGTTTCAATTTCATAATTCCATGTGTCTATGACACATCATCACCTAAGAGACCCATCAAACATGTGATTCTATCAATACCCCCACACATTCATTTCATTAAAAGTATTAGTTCATATTATTAACATA